>CM054181.1:112621859-113919359 GCA_028829895.1 Sinotaia quadrata | reverse complement strand
AGCACGACATTAATACATCAAGTCAAAGACAGAGCACGATATATGTGACAAATATTTCCAAACCTACTATTTGTCCCTTTTTTTCCACATATATTTTTTTCTACCAATATATGTATTATTTATGAAATATTTTGTTGTGACAAGTTGTGGAGCACTTGCTCGTATTTCGGACAGCTATATGTAGTGTTTAAAGTAGACATCGTGCACTGACCGTTAATTACACACGCACACTGTAGTGTTTAAAGTAGACATCATGCACTGACCCTTAATTACACACGCACAATGTAGAACAAAAACAAAATGCTTCTAAAACTGATTGTTAGGCATTGCCCGGATGTGGCGGAGTAAATTTGCCTGTCCCTAAACTTAATTGTTATATAAAGTGTTAAATGTGAAAGTGACCCGACCTTGGGAACTACTTTTGCTGATATTTATAAGTGCCAAAGTTGGAAGTAAATAACTCAGTTCGAGGAAAGGCTAGAAATTGCTGATGCAATCCAAATCAGTTCCAGCAGGATGAGTAGTTTTTTTGACTAATAGTTTCACATTTGTTCATGTCAAATTCATCCAGTGGGAACGGAATGGAAGTTTCTTTGTTGAACAAGTACTATATTCTAATCACTTATAACTCGAGTCCAGCAGTAAAGGCAATCGTTAGCTTATGGTAAGTTAACTGATAAAGAAATAATGGACTTAATGCATCAAGTTAAAGGCTGAACACAATATGAATGCATCAGTTAAAGCAGAAACTCGATATGAGAAACACCTCTTTTCTTGTTACAGCTAATTAGTTCCTTAGTTACAAACACTCGTTACTTCTGTGTGATGGTACGTTTAACTGTATTTGTTCTTTCCTCGTATCTTCTTATCTCAGTGAACAACAGTGGTTAGAAGTGTGATATTAGTGTGTGTTTGTGCTTTTTGATGAAAATAAAGTATAAGACCATATATGAACTTGGTATCTGCTTTTATCGTGCTCTCTACATTTACTCATTTCAAACCTAACCACAATCATGGTACGTGGTATGCATGTACTTGACTGTTAAGGGGAGATAAGCGAGTGGAGTGTTATCGTGCTCTCCACATTTACTCATTTGAGACCTAACCACAATCATGCGCAATGTGATATGCATGTACTTGACAGATGAGGGGAGGTAAGCGAGTGGATTTTTGTTGATGAAAATTTATTAAAAAAGCTTATCGTTTGAACTTCAAATGATTACTCCTCCCCGACACTTACCAGGGTTTAACTTGGACAATATTTCCCATTTTTCAGCTTCTGCAAGAGAAATGAAAGCAAAAAAGATTAGTTTTCTTTTACGCTCTTATTTAAAAAAGATTTGTGTGTGTGTGTGTGTGTGTGTATGTGCGTGCGTGCGTGCGTGTGTGTGTGTGTGTGTGTGTGTGTGTGTGTGTGTGTATGCCCTACTGTCTATGCATTTGTCATTTCGTGGTAACGCTTTCGTTCTGTTCCTTACACGTCTCGACAATCATTAATTCTTTCTTATTGATTCAACAAGTATTTTTCAAAATTTGGTACATTTATTTTTTTAATGCAGTCCATTTCAGACAAACTCTTAAAGACATATGGCTTAAGCGTGTCGTTAATTTCTTGAATTTCAAAAAATAAATTATTTACTTTCTAACAACACATTACTGTTGAATACAAAAGTGCAACCAAATGTAAAAAAATGCCGAGAATAAGGAACAACTGTAGCAGCATCACGACTATGCAATAAATACGGAAACATGACTATGCAATAAATACGGAAACACGACTATGCAATAAATACGGAAACACGACTATGCAATAAATACGGAAACATGACTATGCAATAAATACGGAAACATGACTATGCAATAAATACGGAAACATGACTATGCAAAAAATACGGAAACACGACAATGAAATAAATATTGAAACATGACTATGCAATAAATACGGAAACATGACTATGCAAAAAAAATGTGGCAATATTTTTATGTAAAAAAATCAGTAACATGTTGAAAATCGATAAATTCATTGACATGTTGAAGAATATCAAGACATCTACCAACATGCTGAAAATATAATTATGATAGCAACATTCTATTTATATAATACATTGAACAGCCTGATGAATATTCAATAACTATGGCAAAAAACTGACTAAGTACTAAGTTAGAAACATGAATATGCATTAAATACAGTAAACATGTTATTATGCAATAAATTCTGCAATGAATGTAGGAAAATTATGATTATGTAATAAAATCAACGTATTATTATTTAATAACATTTTGAATATACATTAAAATTGGCAACATTTTTATTATGTAATAAATTGAACAGCTTGTTAAATTGGCAAAAATATAGCAACATTTTGATTATGTAATAAATTAAACAATATGTTACATTCAAAATAAATTTAACGACACATTTAGTATGAAATAAACATAGAAACATACACATACACAATAAACGTAGCAACATTTTGATTACGTAATAAATTAAGAAGCGTGTTAAATTGGCAATAAATGTAGCAAAAATTAAATATAGAAAAATTACTACGCAATAAATATAGCAAAATTTTGATTAAGTAATAAATTGAACTTGTATATGCTACAAATTCAAGAACATACTGAGTACTAATAAGTGAAACAACAATAGAATGTGAAATTTAACAGAAGAATTCCAAATAAAAAAAGCTGTGATATGTTTTTGATTTTTAAAGTTGCATTTCTTAGATTAATAACTTTGAACAGATGTGTGTGTGTGTGTGTGTGTGTGTGTGTGTGTGTGTGGTGTGTGTGTGTGTGTGTGTGTGTGTGTGATATATTCGTATTCTTTATTACTGCACGCTAGTAGTAATCAAATGAAGTTGAATAATGATATAATAATGCTTCATGATGCAATATTCTTGTACTGTCTTAATTATTCCGTTTTAAGAAAAGTTGGAGGAGAGCCCTAAAGGTGAACCTGTAAGAAAAATATTTTTTTAATACACAATAAACAAAAGGGCAAAGTCCAGATGTACTCTTGTAATTAATTATTATTTTGCGCAGAATGTTGCAAACATGTACTAAAAAAACAATAGTGCACACAATGAATTGTCTGAAAATGCTATAAATTCTATGAACCACAAAGACTGATATATTTATATTAACCACAAGTAAGTGATATATTTCTATGAATCACAAAAACTGATAAATCACTGACCTGATTCCGGATTAGGAATAAATGCTCCGTCCACTCCGGGGCCTGCACCAGGATAGAAGTGTTATTTATGAATGAAAAGTGTTTCTAAAGAACGTTTGCAGACACGTTTCACCTTAAGAAAGTTTTAAGATCATAGAGAGAGCAAATATTCAGGTTTTGAAAGCATGTGACCAGTAATACAAGGCTCGCGTATAATAGATTACAACCTGGTATTATATTTATTTCAAATGTGTACGTATTTACAATTAAAATGAGAATGGTGAGAGGAATTATATGTATTAATAACAGCAGCAAAATGAAAAAATATATATTGTTGGGCCAAAAGCTAAATACATGTGAATAACTCTTCTGAAGCTTACAAGCTGTGCGCTTAGGGTTTTAGGGGAAAAGTCTATAGATTCACAGGTCTTACGTTCAAAAGCTGCTGTGGTCAAAACTGGTGACGTCAAAACTGCTGTGGTCAAGACTGGTGATGTCAAAACTGCTGTGATTAAAACTGCTGTGGTCAAAACTGGTTATGTCAAAACTGCTTTTGTCAAAACAGGTGCCTGTCAAAACTGCCGTGGTCAAAACTAGCGACGTTCAAAACTGTTGTGGTCAAAACTGGTGACGCCAAAACTGCTGTGATCAAATCTTGTGACTTAAAAATTGTTGTGATAAAACTGGTGACGTCAAAACAGATGTGATCAAAACTGGTGACGTCAGTACCGTAAATTTGTGATTTACAAAGACTAAACGCAGGAAAAAGTTAAAGACAGGGCATGAATAGTCAACAATTCAGACTAACACGTTTGAGCGGATGTGACGTACTTCATGCCAAGTTGAGAGAAGAGCTAATTATTGCCTTAGTCAGGCTGTAAATGAAACCTGTGTGTAGGATGTAGTTGCTGATGCAAATTTGAAAATAACAATGTGGTAAATTTAAAATCTACTACTGACTCATTAAATTATAAACGTTGTTAAAATTGTGGTTTGTAGAATAGTTACTAGCATGAGTAGCGTATATAATATATTATATTAAATATATGATAATTCTTCATAATATCTCGATTTACCATATCACCTTCTATTCTATTTCCGTTACAGATCACAGATAAATATCAACAGCCACTTACAAGAGCACAAGGCGAGGAATTCCAGAAAGTTGATCGCTAGAAAAATCATGCTGGCGAAACCATCACTGTGCGATCCGATCACTAAACTGTCAAGGTTTATCTTTTCACTAATGAAAGCAGGGTTTGCTGCTTCACTGACACTTTTCAACGTCACGGAAGCAGCTAAGGAACAAGATCCCAATCAGATACGTTTTGTTCATCTTTTTAATGACGTAGTCAACATGTCGGAAATAACATGCAATCGTGTAGGTGTTTAGAGTCAAATGATGACTTTAAAAAAAATAAAAAATGTTATTTTCTTAAAGTTCGGCTTATTTGGCACAAAATAAACAGCGAAAAGGATAATTAGGGAGACAACTCTGTTGAATTTCTTAACTTTAATTTTGTTTACTTACTTCTCTTTATTCCTCTTCGGACCTTGAATCAGGTGTAAATTCACAGATACATCTTTAGAAATGGTGTGTAGACGGCCAAATTGTCATGATATTGAAGGGGTAAGGGCTACGTGTTAAAAAATATACTCACGATATTAGTCCAGAAAAGAGGTAAATAAATGAACGACTGAATAAACAAAGTAAGAAAGAATAAATGAACGAATGAGAGTAAGAATGAATGAAATTAAAACCTCTATAACTTAAGCCTCAAATATAACGGAATATAAATGAATCAAAAACTTCAGCAGATGGAGGAATGAAGACGGGAAGAGAATAAAGGATGAACGAAAAATGAAAGAAAATAGCAGAAAGAAATGCACACACACACACACACACACACACAGTCGATTGATGTGGATGGACTGTATTCGATTAAAATTATTTTGATATATGTTTGCATGCTTGTTGACTTCTTTTTATTTCCTTCTTCCTTTCTTTCTTTCTTCCTTCCTTCCTTCCTCTTCTTTCTTTCTTTCTTTCTTTCTTTCCTTCTTTCTTTCTTTCTCTTTCTTTCTTTATTTCAGTCTTTCTTTCTCACTGTCTTTCTTTTTTTCTTTCTCTCTCTCTTTCTTTCTTACTTTCTAAATTTTTTCTTTCTTTCTAAATTTCTTTTTCTTTCTTTCTTTTAGTTTTTAATTCATTCTGTCATTTTTTGCTTTCTTCATCCTTTTTTCTTTCTTCATTTCATCTTTACGATCAGAACAATAAAACTGCATGACTCTAAGGAACATGAAAATAATGTCTTTCTATCAAATAGTGCTTGGTCTTCGTTTTAATCATTTATAAATTATTTAACTTTTAGAGGGAGAGAGAGAGTACAGTCTGGTTTTCTTTAAGATATACACGTGTGCTTTCTCAATTAAAGTTGTGAAGCTATTTTCTTCTGTCTTTATGTGTTTTATTCATTAATAAGAAAGAAAGAAAGAAAGAAAGAATGAAAGAAAGAAAGAAAGAAAGAAGTTTAGAAAAAAGAAAGAAATTTACATAGAAAGAAAGAAAAAAGAAGGAATGAAAGAAAGAAAAAAAGAAGGAAGGAAATATGGAAGAAAGGAAAAAAGGAAGGAAGGTTGAAAGAAAGAAAGAAAGAAAGAAGGAAAGAAGGAAAGAAAGAAGGAAAGAAAGAAAGAAGGAAAGAAAGAAAGAAGGAAAGAAAGAAGGAATCAATATTGGAAGAAAGCAACTTGATTTAAATAAAAAAATAGTATAAATAATTCTTATAAATGAATATATTCAATACAAACAAGTTGTTGGCGCCATTAAACAGCAGTTTTATTTAATTAAAATCCAAAATACGTAAAACTGATTCAATAACAAAATCATCACAATTTAAAAAAAATATATATTCACCAAAATTAAATCATGGAATTCCAAGAAACAAAACACAATTCAGTAAGGTATGCGATTTCTTTATATGCTGGCTTACCTTCATCTAACAAATACCGATATTTTAAATATTTTATTGAATCAAAATAATTTATTTTTGGCTCAGTTTCACATTAGGCTAACTCATTATTTTTTAATCATCTACTATTTTCCCAGTTTTGTACAAGGTTAAATTACAATAATTATTTGGATCCTATATTTTTTTCTCTGTTTTGTACTAGGTTAACTCAACACATTATTGTTTACAATAATTATTTGTATCATCTATTTTTGTCTCAGTTTTGTAATGGTTAACTCAACACATTATTATTTACAGTATGTGTTGATTGAATATAAGTAATGGTCCTGGAATACATTCTTAGTGATTAAGTTACCTGACGAAATATACATTTTGGATAAAGGTTTGGACTTTGAATAAGCGCAAAGAGATTTGGCGCTGACAAAATATATTATTTTAATAAAGGGGTGGACTTTGGAATATGTACTAAAAGATCTGGCGATTGACAAAATACATTACTTTAATAAAGGGGTGGACTCTGAACACATTTCAGTGATTTGACTGTTATTACTTTAAGGGTGGGTTTTACCGGTCAGACTGCATGATTACAAACTGTGCCATATAGCTAATATTAACTGCAAATACTCAGTTCCTATAATACCCTTTAGTAAATGGCATTAAGAAACCTACTAAGTGACCGATCTGTGTTTACGAAATGCGTCACTAGTAGACAGAAGGACATTGCATGGATATAACAGATGTGATTGCTTATAAAATGTGGGGTTTGGGGGAATTAATTGTCGGCCTTACAGTGAATAGAAATATGAGATTTCCTCAATATATTATTTAGTCAGTTCTTTACTATTGTTCAAGATAATTATTTCACATGCTTTAATTTATTGCATTAAAAACGTATTGATAGTAATTATTAAAATGAAGAATTTTATTTAAATTACAAGACGATAGTTTCTTAAAGAGCAAATTTGCAGAACATATTAGCTCAGATAATATGGTTGTTAACAAAATGATGGTGGTGGTGGGGGGGGGGAAAGACGTGCAATAGAATAAATTACAGTATGTATTAGAAGAAGTTATCTCACTTTCACGAAAAATGTTATTTAGAAAAAAATCAATACGTCCTCTTCGACACGCATTGAGACAGGGTACGGAAAAGAGTTATTTAGAAAAAACCCAATATGTCCTCTACGACACGCGTGAGACAGGGTACGGAATGAAAATGTCATTATTAGAAACGTAAGATACGCGGTTGTTCATGAGTCATTTTCCAAACAGGTATGTGCTACAGTGCTACAGAGAAGTTAGAAAAAAAATTCGTATGTCACAATTCAGAAAAGTGGATTGGTTATTTAGAGAACATGGCGACGTAATCATAAAAAATAAGTTGACAGTATTTACTCAGATACTAACATATGAGATTAGATTAAGCTTCGAATTATAAATGTGGGCCACTGCCTTCAGAGCTATGAAAGCGTGGCTTTACAACACAGTGCAACAATGTTCTGATGAATCTTGCTGACATGTACCATAACGAATCATGCACTTTGACCGCTACACCCACCCTTATCCCTGCCCACCCCCACCCTCCAATTGTTGAAGACTTGTTCTATTGTCTGATTTTCATTTCAACGAATTTAAGAGATTCCCAACTCTTTTTCCAATTGAACCAAGTGACGCCTTCCCTACTTATTGTGACGTTCTGCTGGTACTGGCCATTCAGATTTGAAGTCAGGCAGCTCTTGTACCACCACGCCCCTTTGAGTTTCTCGGCGCAGTTATCTAATGAATCGTCGTTGTCTTTGTCGAAGGTTGAGAAAGGATTTCCAGAGTCGAAGCTGTCCCCTGTGCGAGATGACAGAAATCATGAGAAAGAGGGAAGAAATTAGTTCAACAAAAAGACGAACTGCCGATCCGAACTCTTTCCTCTCGACGTGATTAACCAGTCCTTCTTTCGCACACCGTTTGCCCAAAGCAATTCATTCGCGTAACCATGCCATTCACTCAACAGTATATTCTTCCAACCATCTTTGTCTTAAAAATAACTTTATCGTCCAAACAACCCGTTCGTCAGATTGCTTTAATTAGCATTATTCCGGACAATCCCATACACCACTGGTCTAGATAGGACGTCCGGACAATCCAATACACCACTGGTCTACATAGGACATCCGGACAATCCCATACACCACTGGTCTAGATAGGACATCCGGACAATCCAATACACCACTGGTCTAGATAGGACGTCCGGACAATCCAATACACCACTGGTCTACATAGGACATCCGGACAATCCAATACACCACTGGTCTACATAGGACATCCGGAAAATCCAATACACCACTGGTCTAGATATGACGTCCGTCTCTAACTCGCCCAAAGAACTAGTTGTCTAACTACCACTTTGTCCAAACATGAATTACTCCATCATCTAATCGCCACTTGAATTACTCCCACTGATCTAATCACCACTTTAATTCCCAGACAAGAATTGTTTCCACTCGTCTAAAAATCTTCTAAACAATCAGAATTGTTAGGTGGCTGGGTGGGGAAGTAGATGCTGTTAGTCTACTGTCTATCTTCCATCCATACTTACCCAGCGGTCCAATCCTGGAACATGACTCTTCTTGTAATTTTAGTTAATGCAGGAAGCGGAGGGGCGCATTTACAGTAACTAACATTTAGCGTGACCACCCACTCCACCAGACGTCACACAGATGCTATTGTGTTCTTTGCGTTGTTATCATCTAACATTTCCAGATAGTTTTAATGGATTACAAAAAAATGTGACAGTGATGGAGACGAATAAGTTTTCTGGTAATGCGATAATGATTAGATATCAAATGGCTGCGTGAATACTCTTCCTAAAGCTGAATGTATCATTTGTATCCGTATACAAGAAATTGCTTTGAGATGAGAAATGCTACGAATATTATTATTATGACCAAGTGAAAATGAATGTAATGAATATGACAATGAAATGGTGAATTAGGTGAATGCATTTAATGACTTTCTAAATGTGGCGGGATTATATTTTGGGAGTGACAATTACGATGGTGAATTAGGTGAATGCATTTAATGACTTTCTAAATGTGGCGGGATTATATTTTGAGAGTGAAAACGACGACGAAGATGAACATATATAGATGTAAAAAAACAACAACAAAATTCATAGTGTCGGCGGTGGTCGACATCTGTCGTTTATAACAAGCCTTAGGTGCTCATTATAAACTTCAGTTTAAAACTTCATTTTAAACTTTACTCAACAATTAGCGTAAAAATACCAAACAAAATGCACAACACATGACACTGAGAGGTCAATGAGAGCAAAAATTTGAGGTAAGAAGTTGTATGCAATGAATTTTAAAATAAAATTGAGCCTACCATTCATTTCATTTATGTTTCATTTATTTCAGCTGCAGGGTCATTTACTTATCACGTTTCGTCTATTTTAACAGCAGGGTAATTTACTTATCATGTTTCGTGTATTTCAGGTGCAGGGTCATTGACGGAGCAAGCTTCGTTTATTTCATCTGCAGTGTCATTGACGCAGGAAGCTTCGAGTATTTCACTGCAGGGTCATTTACACGACACGATTAATTTATTTCTGCTGCAGGGTCAAACTTAGAGAAGTGTTGGTACACTGCTTTATTGCTGTCAGTTTGCTGACTGGGCATTGAATTTACATGAAGCTGCTGAAAGGTTAAACATTCTCTCTGACAGCAAGATTATATTTATCATAACATATCAATATTAAATTCTGAAAACATATTATAATGCTAATCAGTACAATTATGCCCCATGCCAGCTTTTACAAAAGTTTACAAAAAATAGTCTTACGAAATAAAGTAATTCTTTAACATCAAACATCTCATTGTCACATGAGCACGTGCATGTAATAATTTGAAAGCTAATATCCCATTGTTACGTCTACATGTAAAAGTTTTTATTTGACAGCTAATATCTCATTGTTACGTCTACATGTAAAAGTTTTTATTTGACAGCTAATATCGCATAATTACGTGGACATGGAAATGTTATTACATGACTGCAAATATCTCACGAACATATAAACATTATTTGCAGCAAACATCACATGAACATGTAAACATTATTTGACAGAAAACGTCATACATAAACGATAACTATAGAAAATTAAGGTCAATACCCGCATTTCCACTATATCCAGAAACGTAAACTCGGTAGTTGTCGGTGGCATCTGAAATGTAGAAGGTGTCGTAGTTGGCGTAGACTTGCTGGTAATCAAAGTCAAAGAGGTCTATACGCAGGATACTGTTTTGGTTTATCGTCAGCTGATGAAGATTTTCAAGCCCTGAAAATAATTGCAGTGAATTATTAACAATTAACGAATCTTCTAGACGTCTTCGTTTATAAGAAATGTGTAAGTATTCGTACTGTATTGATTCTTTATTCGTCTTACTTCTGTTATGATGGCTAGCAGCAAAACTGACAGAATTAGTAGTAATAATGGTTCAATGGGTCACCACTTTGGCATGTTGCCCTCTTCACAATTTTATTAAATTTATAAATGATAAACATATCTGGACCCAGAATAATATGTTAAACATTAATGATAATAATTTAAGTATTACTAAATAATTACTTTAAATCATTATAAATGTAGTGATTTCAACTTATAGTATTGTGACTTCTGGTATATTAATTAATCACAAGTTTTCCAACTCCCCTGGTTATGTAATTTCCAGTCTGACTTGTCCATGCTTTGGCCACTGCAAGCGGACCTAAAGTATTAACGTCTGTAAGAGTGTGGGCCCTAAAGTATTAATGTCTGTAAGAGAGTGGGCCCTAAAGTATTAATGTCTGTAAGAGAGTGGGCCCTAAAGTACTAACGTCTGTAAGAGAGTGGGCCCTAAAGTACTAATGTCTGTGAGAGAGTGGGCCCTAAAGTACTAATGTCTGTAATAGAGGACAGTGGGCCCTAAAGTACTAATGTCTGTGAGAGAGTGGGCCCTAAAGTACTAATGTCTGTAATAGAGGACAGTGGGCCCTAAAGTACTAACGTCTGTAAGAGCGGAAAGTGGGCCCTAAAGTACAAACGTCAGTAAGAGAGTGGGCCCTAAAGTATTAGGGTCTGTAAGAGACTGGGCCCTAAAATACTAATGTCTGTAAGAGAGGACAGTCGGCCCTAAAATATTAGCCTCTGTAAGAGAGGACATTGGGAGTAAAGTATTAGCATCTGTAAGAGAGGACATTGGGAGTAAAGTATTAGCATCTGTAAAAGAGGACAGTGGCCCTAAACTGCCTAAAGTATTAACATTAGTAAGAGAGGACAGTGGGTCCTAAAGCACTAATTTCTGTAAGAGAGTGGGCCCTAAAGTACTAATGTCTCTAAGAGAGGACTGTGCGATCTAATTACCAACTCTGTAAGAGAGGACTGTTGGTCCTTGGGCGGCGAAGCTAGGACCGGATAGGAAATGAATCAACCCGGCAGATTGAATCTGGCCAACAGATGTCAGAAAGCTTAAATAAGTGATTTAGAGATATCCAAGATGAGATTTCCTTGGACTCCCACTCTAGCATTTCCTCTAGTGAGTGATTGGCTCGTATAGGATCTTTTTCGGACTGAACAACATTATAAATGTGTGGACTGAACAACATTATAAATGTGTGGACTGAACAACATTATAATTTTGTGGACTGAACAACATAATAATAAGTTTGTGGACTTAACAACAGTATAAATTTGTGTACTGAACAACATTATAAATGTGTGGACTGAACAACATTATAAATGTGTGGACTGAACAACATTATAAATGTGTGGACTGAACAACATTATAAATTTGTGTACTGAACAACATTATAAATGTGTGGACTGAACAACATTATAAATGTGTGGACTGAACAACATTATAAATGTGTGGACTGAACAACATTATAAATGTGTGGACTGAACAACATTATAATTTTGTGGACTGAACAACATAATAATAAGTTTGTGGACTTAACAACAGTATAAATTTGTGTACTGAACAACATTATAAGTTTATGGACTGAACAACATTATAAGTTTGACTGAACAACATTATAAGTTTGTGGACTGAACAACATTATAAGTTTATGGAGTGAAAAACATTGTAAGTTCGTGGACTTGTTCGAAAATCTGGTTTTATAATTCAGTATTTGCCAGTAGAAGGTCAGTATTATGGTTTCTGTAATTAAAATTATTAAAATATCAAAATTAATTCTTTCCTTCATTTTGCAGTTTATTTATACACCTAGGGAGAAAAATTTTGCCTAACCGTGTTTCTAAACTTAATCGTTATAAATAAATATTGTTAAATTGACAAAGAGAACCCGATCTTGGGTACTCCTTATGAGGGTAATTTGTGTGTCAGAGTTGGAGTAAGCAATTTGGATTGAGAATATGCTAAAAGAATTGCTGATCCTATCCAACCAGTTTCAACTGGATGAGTCGTTTTTCTGACTAATAGTCTCACAGTCATCCAATGGGGATGGACCAGACGCTTTTACTCCATTCTAATGTCTATAAATTTGAACATAACTCGAGTCCAGTCATAAAGGCTTTCGTTAGCTTTGAGTGAGTTAATGATAAAGAAAGAATGGACGTAGAATATTTCACACGTTTGATATTGATGAAAATAGGATTTGAATTAGAGAATGCTTATGTAACTGAACCATTTCTATGTTCATTAATTTGATTCCATTGTACATTATACGTGTGAATTTTGACTGGTGCTATATTTCTTTATGTTGTGTGTGTGTGTGTCAGAGAGTCTTTGACAAATTCTGCTTATTTTAATAACTAAAGATTTATTCTTTTTCATTAATTATTTTTATTCAATAAGATGTTTTTTGTTTGCATTGTATATTTTTGTAAGTTGGCGAATGCAACTCTGTGGTGCAATGCCATGTCGCATTAAATGGATTATTGGCATGTTAAACAGATAACTGTCATGATAAACGGATTATAAATTACGCATGAACAGCCATGGAGTGGGGGCAGGGAGGGGGCAGTCTGCTTAGCCCGACGCTCAGTGACGTATGTTAGAGATATGTTTCCCGCCAGTGACGTGTAGATTTGTATAAATAACGGGATAATTGAATTAGAAATTCATTCACAACGAGACAGTGCCTATTTTGCAGAAAGATGCATTTAATTCCATGAATGAAGGTCTAGCCGCCATTTTTCAGCAGGTTTATTTTCTGGTTCTATGTCTGCTTTTGGGCTAAGAACCTAACCCTGATGTGTGAGACAGTGGTTACAAAGACAAGTTGGCTGATGACACGCAGCGACGTACTGACATGTGTGAAATTGACAAGGACTTTCTTAGGTGACCTATGCCAAAATCTATGTGGGATTCTGATAAACTCTAAATCTGAGATTCGTGTTACTATCAATTACGAATTTGATGGACAGAGTAGGTGGTCCGGTAGACCATTCTTATTTCGTGTGCTGAATTGATTGATAGACTATTTTGTTGTTAAATATTAAAATTTTATCTTTGTTATCTTAATAATTGAAAATGACTAATTATTAGTGAGAGAGAGAGACCATAAAGAGTTGGGCTGGAGGCTGAGTCGTATAAATTATTTTGTGTGCATAATTAGTCATATTAAGTCCAACCTGTGCTTTGTACACGGACTTATCTGTTGCTACATTTAATGCCCTAGTTGAAAGTAATTAACTTGTAGAGACTGAAAGGTGAGTCTGACAATCAGTCTGTCATCAGCTTAAGTGCAGTGCTAAAATTAATAATCTCTAAATTCTCATTTTAAGACAGGATCTATAAATAAAAGCTGGTATGTAACAGTGTGTATCTGGCAAATGAAATTGTTGCAAGATTTTGTAAGTTGAGAATATTTATGAGTTTAGAGAAGAAATACGCCTGAAAATTAGTGCTGTATTAATTTGACTTTTGCAGAGAAAGCGCACCATTTTCCCTTTCACTTCAAGGAGCAGTGACTACTATACTTGCGTGGTCACGCTCGTGTGTGAATCCAGTGTTGCCGTCAATTAATCAGTAAAACATGTTGCTATAAGTGATTCCTGTGAATTCCATTCGAGTACTTAAAATCAGACAATTTGCTTGTCCATTTAAGATATATCCTTAGTTCGGATTATTTAGTGCAAACTATTCAGAGAACAAAAATAAGCGATTAAAATATATTTCTGAAAGATAAATACCGATCCAAAATTCCGTCGCCAAGTTTCCGAAGCCCAATTCGTACTCTGTCCAGTTCCGGAAAAAATTGACTGAACCATCCATTCTTCTTTGTATCACCTGTCAAATTTAATTTGAACATATAAATAGCATAATTATGAAGAAAGAAAGAAAGAAAGAAAGAAAAAATGAAATGAAAAAAGGATCCTTAGGAAGGATGAAAGAAATAGTGAAAGAAAGAAAGAATGAATGAAAGAAAGAATTAAAGAAAGAAATAATTAAAGAAAGAAATAATTAAAGAAAGAAAGAGAGAGAGAGAGAGAAAGAAAGAAAGAAAGAAACAAAGAAAGAAAGAAAAAAGAAAGAAAAAAGAAAAAAGAAAGAAAGAAAGAAGGAAGGAAGAAAGAAATGAAAAAAGGAAGGAAGGATGAAAGAAAGAAATGAAAAAAGGAAGGATGAATGAAAGAAAGAAAGAAAGAAAGAAAGAAAGAAAGAAAAAAGAAAGAAAGAAACACACACACACACAAAGAAACTACAAAATACATACTAAAAAGAAGGAAACTCGACGGCAATAAATAGGATGTAAATGAAAATATAACATAAAACATAAAACAATAAAGAAGGACAGGAAGAAAAACATTTTAGTCGAATACCGTCCATCCATCGCCTTCAAAGGACTGGTCACAGTAGACGTGGACAGTTTTGCTGTTCTGCAGATAGAGAGTGTGGATACCACTTCGATCGTCATATTCCTGGACATCTTTGCAGGAAAAAGGTCTTTTCACTGGACATACCAATATCAATCATTACAATAAATGTTCTTATGTATCTTTTTACCAAACATTTAACAATATCATTTTAATGTATGTACTTGTGACACAAACGTCATTCTAATTATTTCTTATGATTATTATTTAATGATCCATAACTAATTGCAAGTGATGAGAATCTTAATTTATGCTTATTCATAATTAATAATTATTAATAATTCTCCAAGATGACACCACTCGTGTCTCTCACTTGGTGGATATGTGGGTGCTGTAAATGTTTTCTCTCTTCCACGATATTAAAGACAAACATTCACCGTCACACGATATTTTTGTAGGTAGAAAACCTTGTACCAATGGATAAGACAAATCCATCTTTTAAGCTATATTTAGCGAGCTCCCATCCACCCACTACCTCCCCAACATATGGTTATCAATATGTGTAAGAAGGTCAATAAATTGAACAATAAAATTATTAAATCAACAATCTAATATACATATAACAAATACAATCAAAAGAACATTGACATTTATAATTGCTTCACAACAATGTTGGATTAACGCTAGACAATCGTTCAATTTATCCTAGCAAATTCACCAGCAGTCAAATTGTTTTCATAGGCATAATTTTTCATAGCTATGAGAGTCTGAAGCGGAGATTTAGAGAAATAATTGAAGTCAATGTACGTAACAACCTTTCCAAAGATGGCCACTGTCACTAGCACGTGTTCACAATCACACAGTTTGCAGCATGTCAATGTCCTTCGTATTTTGGCATGGCCTCATGTATCCCTTCCAGGAATGTTAGAAATCTATCCCATAATCTTCGAAGTGCTCTCCAAGCACACCATGGAGAATCGTCCTGAATTTCTCTTGTGCTATCAAGCACATCAGGAGGAATGTTCCCCAATTTTTGTGCATGCTACTCAGGACATCATGAGGAATATTCAAAATAATCTTCATGAATTCTTGAGACCAAACTCAAGCCACCATTTTCACTGTATTTGCTCTTGAACAGAACTCACAGGAATCAACTTACACAACTCGTTACTAATAAATGTTTGGTTGGACTATGCTAGGTATCCAATTCAGTGTAAAGTAAATGTTTACATGCGTACTTTGTGTAACGTGTGTACATGGTTGTTTGTAGCATACGACTAACGTGATTGTTAATAGTGTCTTGGCGTTATGTACGACTAACGTGACTGTGTTAAAAGTGTCTTGACGTTATGTACGACTAACGTGACTGTGTTAATAGTGTCTTGGCGTTATGTACGACTAACGTGACTGTGTTAAAAGTGTCTTGGCAATATGTACGATTATAGTAACGTTATGTACGAGTAATGTGACCTAGTTAATAGTACCTTAGCGTAACGTACTAATAATGTAACCTTGATAATAGTGTGACAAATATTTTCGCTATTGCCAGTGTTGTCACCATTAATTATATGACCTTTTATATGCACACAATTTAGTACATGTATCCAGTTATTAGTCTTTATAAATTAGTTATGTTTAATGTACAAATGCTCTGCACACTAGGTGCAACACTTATATTTAAAAGAAAAACAGCATAGATTTGTTTACCCTAAAAATCTGAGTGGAGAGGAATGGCTCCAAATGGATTAGCATTTGTTGCATAAAATATTGATGGCCAGCATTTCCCAAAATAGGCATATCTACTTGCCCTGAGGTTCGCTGACCGAATTAGGTAAGCTGACAGCGACATTTTATTGATGATAATTAAGTGACAGATGGAGAGATACGTCATAATCAACTAATGACTGAGTACTAATCAACTGAAATTAACCAATGGGAATTGCTATGGTGTAGAGGGTAAAATCGAACCTTCCAAATTTTCAATTTTCGGTTCAAGCTGGTATTTGTGAGTAAATTCAAAGTGACAAATTTCAGATTGTAAATTTTCATGATTTCCTTTTCATCCAATGCACATGTATAAATTGTATATATATATATCTAATTGTGTGTGTGTGTGTGTGTGTGTGTGTGTGTGAGAGAGAGAGAGAGAGAGAGAGAGAGAGAGAGAGAGAGAGAGAGAGAGAGAGAGAGATTATGTAATCCTGATGTCTTCTAATTTTTTATTTTGATTGAGAAGAGCGCGCTAAGTGAATTGTTATAAACTATATTTTGCAAGTCAATGTGTAATGTTTTCTAGCGGGCCTTAACTCTGTATATTTTATGTTTGTAGAATCTTATTTATTGTTGTTTGAGTGTTTATTTGCATGATGTATTTATAATCATTGTAAGGAAATTATGTAGTTCAATTTATTTATATATATATTCGACATCATAACTTATCCTCTTCTCGTTTTCATTTTGTTGACTTATGGCCTTGCTTGCCTTTTTGAACTCCATCCCTGTGCCTCTCTGGTTTCGTGATCCATTGTGACCGCCTGTTTCCTACCCCCCACCCCCCAGAAGCCGCATTAAACATTTTATCGTGAGATATTCTCGAACTTGGTTGCTTCTGCGCGACTTCCTCTCCTCACTGGATTAGGGAGAGGGGAGACTGGTGTTGTGTTGGTCGAGGTATTTGTAGCATGTCGTTGTGAAGTCTGTGTTGGTCGAGGTATTTGTAGCATGTCGTTGTGAAGTCTGTGTTGGTCGAGGTATTTGTAGCATGTCGTTGTGAAGTCTGTGTTGGTCGAGGTATTTGTAGCATGTCGTTGTGAAGTCTGTGTTGGTCGAGGTATTTGTAGCATGTCGTTGTGAAGTCTTTTATATATAATGTAGCAGTACGTAGTTCGTAGCTTTGGGAGTTACGTAGTCCTCGTTTTGAAAAGTGTTGATGTCGACTTCCTGCTTTTCTATAGACTGTGGGTGTCCGTACATGTTGCTGGCTCGCTCTGCGGCGTTGCGTTGTCGAAGTGGTTGCGGAGTGTGCTCGTCCATAGCGAAAGCAAGTCTGGTCGGCAAAGGCGGGCTAATCCGTGGACTAAAGCACTGTTGTGTGTGTTGCCACCATTCTTGTTGTGGTGGGAGGTGGGGTGGGGTGGGGTGTTTAACAGAGCCCAGGATAGTAGCACAAGTCTGTACTTAGTGTGTATGTTCGCCCGAGATGTTCAACCCCTGCCCTCACCAGAGGTGTTGTCGTTGTTGTTTGCGCTGTCGTTGTGGTTGTCCCGGTTTCCCATTGGGACGAATGAAGGTGGGCGCTGGTGGCCAGTAAAGGTGACTGGGCAGTAGTTGTATCATGTCTGCAATGGGGTGATTCAAGTAACCTCACTGCAGGCACTGCCTTTCACTGGGCCTCCATTGTTGTCATTGTCGGCGGCGGTTTTGTTGGCGTTGTTGTTGTTGTCGTAGTTGTGGCTGCTGTTGTTGATTCTGTTTTGTCGCTATTGTAGTTGATGTGTTGTGGTGGCATCATCGTTATCATTTTCGGCCTTGTTCTGTTGTTGTTGTAGTCTGGCGTTCTGTTAATATGTTTGTTGGTGTTGTTGTTTCAATGTGCCCTTTAATTTTGAGGATTATATTATCTCTTATCTAAAATATAATACACATTCAACTTACACATTACTTATGCATGAAATGTTTTCAACTTACACATTACTTATGCATGAAATGTTTTCAACTTACACATTACTTATGCATGAAATGCTTTCAACTTACACATTACTTAAGCATGAAATGCTTTCAACTTACACATTACATATACATGAAATCTATACACTTACGAGTGTCAACGGATGGTCTCCGGAAGAGTCCAAATGGGTCTGGGTCAAAATATTTGTTGTCAAATTGCAGATCAAGGATTGTTGTTAATAAATCATCACGCTCAATGTAGAGATTGATCTTTTCATCGTCGAAACTGTTTATGTGTGTCTTGAGATCAATTTTCAGCTTGTTTACTTCTCCACTAGATCTATTGAAATTTATCAGAAACTCGTTCACACTTTTCAGTAACACATCATGGCTAATCACCAGTTCGGAGAGCGTCATGGATTCGTTTTGACGCTCTCTGAAAGATTCTGAAAGTTCGTTCTTTTCTGCTTGAAGGATCTCTGCGTGGAAGGTTGTCGCTGCTGCTGTCATAGTCGCCAGCTCGTCTTCCAAAGTTGCCCGCTTCTCCTTCAGCGCCCGATACTTGTCCTCCAGGTCCACAATCTCGTTGCGTGTTCGAATGATGTCCTTTTTGACCCTCTCGTCTTCGATCAATAGGTCATTTAGGGTTGACTGCATATCAGCAAGGGCAGCATTAGAGGCTTTTACATATTCTTTTATTTCAGTGTCCAGCAAGACTTCTGTGTCGTTAATCTTAGCAATCCTGTTCTCCAGGTGTTTCAACCTGGCATCGCTTTCAAGGGCAAAGTTCGCTATG
Organism: Sinotaia quadrata; assembly: GCA_028829895.1. Lineage (NCBI taxonomy): Eukaryota > Metazoa > Mollusca > Gastropoda > Architaenioglossa > Viviparidae > Sinotaia > Sinotaia quadrata. The sequence goes on along the minus strand of CM054181.1, from coordinate 113,899,938 downwards.
CTTTGCGGACTCAGGGTGGTCATTATTTGGTAGCTGCTCTCTTCCAGGAACCGCTGGACGAGCGACAAACGGGTCAGTGTTCCATTGATACGGACGCCATCGCTTTTGCCGAATGAAGGGTGGCATTTTGACGCCACGGAATTCTCTTTTAATGTACAAGAGTAGTCTCCCTCTTGTATGGGCTCCGTCAGCGTTAAGATGAAATTCCCGTTGTCGTACGTTGTACTATTGACCTGTGCTTTATTTGTCATCTGTACAGATGTAATAAAGAAAAGAAAATAGAGCAAAATGTACGGAACGTGTGTAGGTGAGTGTGGGTGGGAAGGAGGTGAGAATGGGGATTCAGATATGTATATGAGCACTCACATATACATTCAAGGATGTCCAACAGCAAGAACATATTACAGCTATTAGCCAGAACATATTACAGTTACTAGCAAAACATATTACAACTATTAGCAAGAACCTATTATACCTATTATCAAGAACATATTACAGCTATTAGCAAGAACATATTACAGCTATTAATAAGAACACATTACACCTATTAACTTGAACATATTGCATCTATGAGCAAGAGCATACTACTGATAGTAGCAAGTATATACTACAGTTATAAATAAGAACGTAAAATAGGTACTAGCAAAACATAGTACAACTATTAGTAAAAATATACTAGAGCTATTAGCAGGAACATACTACAGTAATTAGTAACAACATACTACAGTAACTGGTAACAACATCCTACAGTAATTGGTAACAACATACTACAGTAATTGGTAACAACATACAACAGTAACTGGTAACAACATCCTACAGTAATTGGTAACAACATACTACAGTAATTGGTAACAACATACTACAGCTATTAATAAGATCATACGACAGTTATTAACATTTAACAATTACAAGATGCACCACATATATTAACAAAACTCCACTACAGCCATGGGTCCACTACTGGATCCATATCTCTAGCATCACTTAGTTGCTACTGATTGAAGAAAATGCCCTCATAAAGTGGACCTCATAAAGTGGACCTCAAACGGAGGAAACAAAGTGATGCACTACGTCGGCAGTGAAATAAGAATGCAAGCAAATTTCTTCTGTTTTATTTTTAATTAATCTTTTAGTGTACGAAACAAGGTATTTGTTTATTTTATTTTGTGTGTGTGTGTGTGTGTGTGTGTGTGTGTGTGTGTGTGTGTCCAATGTTATCATTGAACATATTAGTAAACAATTTGCTGTAAATCGAATCCTGTGAATTCAGTTCGAGAGCCAATATGGCGAAAATTGAGGCTTTAGTTTGGTCTCGAGAATTCACAAGGATTATTTTGAACATTCCTCGTGGTGTGTTGAGTAGCTCACATGAAGATTCTAAAATACTCCTCATAATGTGCTTTTGATAGTGCATGCGAAGTTCTGGACTATTCTCTATGCCGTCTATGGTGTTTGTGAGAGCATTGAAGGTTCGGGAACAGTTGTGTAGCATGCCTAGAAGGGGTACATGGGACCGTCATCTAAATAAGAATGACAATGACTTGTTGCACATTGTGTGATTGTAAAAATATGCTAGTGTCAGCAGCCATCATTGAAAATGTTATGTACATTGACAATAATCATTTCTCTAAAACTCCTCTCTCATGACGATGATAAATTGTGTCTATGAACTTGAACTATGAATATATATATATATGTACTAACGTGATTGCTGATGTCTACATTAAGATAAATTGAACAATTGTCTAGCATTAATAGTTTGTGCTATACATTAATACATGCATTGTTGGGCGATAGACAATAGTTAGTGACGATTTGACAAATCTTGGTTATTTCCCCTAGTTCTTGCTTCTGATTGTGCTATACATTAATAAACGCATTTATGACTAGCTGGAGTACAGTGTGCGCTCTATTACACACTGTTATCCTTAACTATTGTATTAAAAGTCTCTACATTTGTGAAGGACATTGTTTATATTTTCAATTGATGTAGTTTTATGTCATGATTTTATGTGTATTTTATAATATATGTATGTGATAATGCTTTTCCTATAGGAAACCAACGCACATTTTATTTTATTGTAGGTCTAATTCTTTAAAATATACAGAGTAAAAAGTTGTATATGTAGTTCTATATAGTAAAAAAGTTGTATATGTAGTTCTATATAGTAAAAAAGTTGTTGTTGTATATAGTAAAAAGTTGTATTTGTAGTTCTATATAGTAAAAAAGTTGTTGTTGTATATAGTAAAAAGTTGTATTTGTAGTTCTATATAGTAAAAATGTTGTTGTTGTATATAGTAAAAAGTTGTATTTGTAGTTCTACATAGTAAAATGTTATATTTGTAGTTCTACATAGTAGAATGTTGTATTTGTAGTTCTACATAGTAAAATGTTGTATTTGTAGTTCTATATAGTAAAAAAGTTGTATTTGTAGTTCTACATAGTAAACTGTTGTATTTGTAGTTCTACATAGTAAAATGTTGTATTTGTAGTTCTATATAGTAAAAAAGTTGTTGTTGTATATAGTAAAAAGAACGTTGTAGTTGTATATCGTAAAAAGTTGTATTTGAAAGCATCATCATAGTAGTTTCGTTATATACTTGATTGGCCACATACCTCTTAGGCATTTAGCTGTAATTGATATTTGAAAACAATTAAGAAAACGGAAACTATTTTTAATGGTCTTTTTTATCCGGAGTGTCCTCCTGTTTTGCCATTAGGAGTGTACTTTGATGGCTGCACTTTCAAACATATCATGGGCATGACTGATGTGTGTTAGAAGTCAGCCTTTTCTTTTTACTATGAGGTCGTTATGGGTTTTGTGGAATCTTTGTACAACAAAACGCACAGTTTGTAATCGCTGACAAGACAACAACTGAGAAAGAAACGCAGACAACCACCAAAAGTATCTGCCAGAAAGTAATCAACACACGGAATTAATGGGTAATCCCCCTCAGATGAAAGAATCTATTGTCCAGATTACAACAACTCCTACTGAGGAAAAAACCCAAAGAAGCCACCACCAGTCCTAGACAACTAGTAGCCAACACAAATGAGAAAAGAAAAGACAAAAGAAAAAAGGGCCAGAAAGGGACCAACACACTAGCTGTCATTGAGGCTACCCCTGAAGACTGCACAAGAGTGCTTGAGGTTCCTTCTATTTCTCCCTTGTCTGAACCAACACCACCACAACCACCAACAGAGCCATCAAGAACGAAACAACCATTAGAAACTAAGACAACACAACAAATGAAACAAGAAAGAGACTGCATCTGCACATCAAATGAGTACAAAAAATTACAGAAGAAACGGCTCAACAACAACAAACATGAAAGTCGGCCCCAAGGACATGCGAATGTGTTAGATAATAATGCATGGCGTATATGAAATACCTGAAATGAACTGTGAACTTTCTTATAAGTGTGTCAGGCAAAATAACTTACATTCCAAACCAAGTCAACAGGTGGATTACCCAGTTGTAAGAATTTGCCACATTTTAAGGTCATCGGCCATGTTCCATCCTCTTCTTTGAAATAACTTTCATTCTCCAGGCTGATCACCAAGTCGTTATTTACAGTGACTGGTTGCTCTGACAACAACATACAGAACATTGTAAACGAATCATCATCAACAATAACGCAACGATTTGTTAATATCGTCTTTAGAACCATCTTTCTTACTGGTCATTGATTAGGTTGGTTTTTCAAGACAATTTCTGTACTTGTAGTGATTTGCCAAGGGTTTGTTTTCAGATTTTTAAATTAAATTTTAGTTGCTCTTGTTTGAGTATATTTTGCCCCTAGAAATAAAAAAGAACGTGAGAAAATTAAATGAATGTTATTTGATGGGGAATTTTCCCATATATTTTATATACATTTTCATGACGTGTAATTTAAATTGAACGCTATTTGTAATTTGAATGACGTATAATTCAAATTAAACGCTATTTGTAATTTGAATGACGTGTGCGCCGCATCATGCTTGTTTCGGAAGTGAGGTCCTGAACGAATGAGTCGTACATAGTGGCAGATTTACTGAGAGTTTAAACTCATCTATGCCCAATATAGAGAGAATCTGAAGACTTCAGTATAGCGAGTCTGAACACCTCTGTGTACATTTTAGCGAGAATCTGACCTCTTCCTTGGCAAGTATAGCGAATCTGAATTTCTCTATGCACATTATAGCGAATCGGAACTTCTCTATACCCAATAATATGAGTCTGAACTTCTCTATACCCAATAATATGAGTCTGAACTTCTCTATACCCAATAATATGAGTCTGAACTTCTCTATACCCAATAATATGAGTCTGAACTTCTCTATACCCAATAATATGAGTTTGAACTTCTCTATACCCAATAATATGAGTCTGAACTTCTCTATACCCAATAATATGAGTCTGAACTTCTCTATATCCAATATAGTGTGTCTGAACTTCTCTGTGCCCAATAATATGAGTCTGAACTTCTCTGTACCCAATAATATGAGTCTGAACTTCTCTGTACCCAATAATATGAGTCTGAACTTCTCTATACCCAATAATATGAGTCTGAACTTCTCTGTACCCAATAATATGAGTCTGAACTTCTCTGTACCCAATAATATGAGTCTGAACTTCTCTATACCCAATATAGTGTGTCTGAACTTGTCTGTGCCCAAAAATAGCGAGTCTGAACTTCTCTGCAAGTTCGCATGATGTTTCATTGATTCATTCGGTCTGAACACAAAGACAATAAATATTAATAAATAATACAACGAAAGATCACATAATAAATAACACTAGGACAATAATACACATTAATAAACAATACTACTATAATATATACTAGTGAGTAACACTTGAAAAATACAAATAAATAATCATCACTACAGCAAGGTATACTATTAAACAACACTAGGATAATGTACAGTACAAGAACAATACACACTATTAAACAACACTAGGATAATGTACAATACAAGAACAATACACAATATTAAACAAAACTAGGATTAGCATAATGCACAAAATAAACAATATTCAGTACTAAACAATACTAGAATAGTGCACAACATTTAACAGAATTAAGACAATGCACAGCAATGAAGGACACTTAGAAAAGACAGGAAGTACACAGTGATAATATGCAATAATAAATCCATTAAGAAAATAAACAATAATGAAAAATCATTAAACACACAATAATGAAATAAACTAAGACAATACATAATAATAAAAAATCTAAAACAATATACAATAATATCGAGGTGCACTAAGGCAATACACAGTAATGAAGTGATTTAAAACAAAGCCTACTAATGACCATAAAGCTCCATCTGATGAACACAACCCTAAAGATGATGATGATGATGATGATGATGATGATGATGATGATGCAGCAACATTTAACGGTTACAAAGCATTACCCAGTGTCTGAACGAATGCAGTCTGGGAGTATATCACTTGAGATGAACGCATGTGAACGTGGACATCATAGAAGCCAGAGTCTGCCTGTGTCGCCGTTGGCAACAAAAGGCCTGCATTTCCAAAGCTGAGCACCTCCCGTGTGGTTGAATGAGATTCAAAACCATTATAATTGGAAGCTATATTAATAGGGTTGTCATTTGGAGCTGCAAATATTAAATGAGTAAATTTTGTTTGGTTTTTTTGTGTGTGCATATTTAGTTTATTAAATTTAAATATAAGTTTATTTACCATTTATAAATTTGTTGTAATATAGTACAATGTCTTAAGCCTGAAAAGTTTCGTTTAATTCAAAGAGAAAATATATTCAATGCCTTATAGTGAATATTTAATTCAGAAATGTAGTTGTTCTTAACTCAAGTTACGCGTACACACACACACACACACATACACACACACACACACACACACCACACACACACACACACACACACACACAAGCTGCCGTTATGCAAGTGTTTCAATGCACTCTGTGATTGTATCTGCATACTCTGTGATTGTCGCTGTACCACTGTATCAATGCACTGGGTGATATTGAACCGCAATACAACTGTATTAATGCACTGGGTGATTATATCGCTGTACAACTGTATCAATGTACTCTATGATTATATCAGTGTATTCTGTGATTGTCGCTGTACAACTGTATTAATGCACTAGGTGATTATATCGCTGTACAACAGTATCAATGCACTAGGTGATTGTATAAGTGTATTCTGTGATTCTACCAGTGTACGCATTTAATCATTATTCTTTGTGACTGTCGCTGTACAAGTGTATCAGTGGACTGTGCGACTATATTAATGCACTATGTGATTGTATCAGTATATTGTGACTGTCGTTGTATGACTGTATCAATGCACTCTGTGATGTGACTCTACTGCCTGAATATTACTGCAGATTTTATTGGTCTGTACACAATCCTTTCCCGATGTGCCATTGTTAGACTCCCTGTAAGTTTTGCGTGTTGCTAAACAATCGTGTCTAGATGTCTGCTGCTCTTGTGTCATGAAAGTGGCCTGTGTAGACCGTATGTAGATTTTGATGGCTGCAATTGTCATTGTGTGACTGAGCCATTGAGCCTTGCTCTGCGACTGTCATTGTGTCATTGAACCAGTGAGCCTTGCTCTGTGACCGTCATTGTGTCGTTGGGTCAGTGAGCCTTGCTCTGTGACTGTCATTGTGTCGTTGGGTCAGTGAGCCTTGCTCTGTGACTGTCATTGTGTCATTGAGCTTTTGAGCCTTGCTCTGTGACTGTCTTTGTGTCGTTGAGCCAGTGAGCCTTGCTCTGTGACTGTCGTGTCGTTGAGCCAGTGAGCCTTGCTCTGTGACTGTCATTGTGTCATTGAGCCAGTGAGCCTTGCGCCGCGACTGACATTGTGTCATTGAGCCAGTGATCCTTGCTCTGTGACTGTCATTGTGTCATTGAGCCACTGAGCCTTGCTCTGTGACTGTCATTGTGTCATTGAGCCACTGAGCCTTGCTCTGTGACTGTCATTGAGCCAGTGAGCCTTGTCTGTGACTGTCATTGTGTCATTGAGCCTTGCTTTGTGACTGTCATTGTGTCATTGAGCCAGTGAGCCTTGCCCGTGACTACTTTTGCGTGGCAGAGCATACGTACTTTGCACTGCGGCCTGTTATTTCGTTAATTTTTGGCTGTGTGATCTGAACGATGCACATTCCTCTGTAATTGTTGCTGTGTAATTTAATTAATAAAGTTACTCTATTTAAAATATAATTTATTTTACTGTTAATATACCACTCGCTCACACACCTGTAGATGTGAAATACCATTCATTGAGAAACCATTTTGAGCCAGGATTGAGCTTGAAAGTCCAGGGCAGAGTTATGTTGTCATTAAGGCAGACTTGTAGAAGTGTTCCATTTGGAAATGTAGATGCCGAGGTCCACACGATTTCTATTTCATCTAAAGACAGAGCACGACATTAATACATCAAGTTAAAGACAGCACGACATTAATACATCAAGTTAAAGACAGCACGACATTAATACATCATGTTAAAGACAGCACGACATTAATACATCATGTTAAAGACAGCACGACATTAAAGCATCAAGTTAAAGACAGCACGACATTAATACATCATGTTAAAGACAGCACGACATTAATACATCATGTTAAAGACAGCACGACATTAAAGCATCATGTTAAAGACAACACGACATTAAAGCATCATGTTAAAGACAGCACGACATTAAAGCATCATGTTAAAGACAGCACGACATTAATACATCAAGTTAAAGACAGCACGACATTAATACATCAAGTTAAAGACAGCACGACATTAATACATCATGTTAAAGACAGCACGACATTAATACATCATGTTAAAGACAGCACGACATTAATACATCATGTTAAAGACAGCACGACATTAATACATCATGTTAAAGACAGCACGACATTAATACATCATGTTAAAGACAGCACGACATTAATACATCATGTTAAAGACAGCACGACATTAATACATCATGTTAAAGACAGCACGACATATGAAACAAATATTTCCATACCCTAATTTTATTTATCAATTGTTTTTCAGATATATTTCTTTCTACCAATATATGTATTATTTATGAAATATTTTGTTGTGACAAGTTGTGGAGCACTTGCTTGTATTTCGGACAGCTATATGTAGTGTTTAAAGTAGACATCGTGCACTGACCGTTAATTACACACGCACACTGTAGTGTTTAAAGTAGACATCGTGCACTGACCGTTAATTACACACGCACACTGTAGTGTTTAAAGTAGACATCATGCACTGACCGTTAATTACACACGCACACTGTAGTGTTTAAAGTAGACATCATGCACTGACCGTTAATTACACACGCACACTGTAGTGTTTAAAGTAGACATCATGCACTGACCGTTAATTACACACGCACACTGTAGTGTTTAAAGTAGACATCGTGCACTGACCGTTAATTACACACGCACACTGTAGTGTTTAAAGTAGACATCATGCACTGACCGTTAATTACACACGCACACTGTAGTGTTTAAAGTAGACATCGTGCACTGACCGTTAATTACACACGCACACTGTAGTGTTTAAAGTAGACATCGTGCACTGACCGTTAATTACACACGCACACTGTAGTGTTTAAAGTAGACATCGTGCACTGACCGTTAATTACACACGCACACTGTAGTGTTTAAAGTAGACATCTTGCACTGACCGTTAATTACACACGCACACTGTAGTGTTTAAAGTAGACATCGTGCACTGACCGTTAATTACACACGCACACTGTAGTGTTTAAAGTAGACATCGTGCACTGACCGTTAATTACACACGCACACTGTAGTGTTTAAAGTAGACATCGTGCACTGACCGTTAATTACACACGCACACTGTAGTGTTTAAAGTAGACATCGTGCACTGACCGTTAATTACACACGCACACTGTAGTGTTTAAAGTAGACATCGTGCACTGACCGTTAATTACACACGCACACTGTAGTGTTTAAAGTAGACATCGTGCACTGACCGTTAATAACACACGCACAATGTAGAACAAAAACAAAATGCTTCTAAAACTGATTGTTAGGCATTGCCCGGATATGGCGGAGTAAATTTGCCTGTCCCTAAACTTAATTGTTATATAAAGTGTTAAATGTGAAAGTGACCCGACCTTGGGAACTGCTTTTGCTGATATTTATAAGTGCCAAAGTTGGAAGTAAATAACTCAGTTCGAGGAAAGGCTAGAAATTGCTGATGCAATCCAAATCAGTTCCAGCAGGATGAGTAGTCTTTTGACTAATAGTTTCACACTTGTTCATGTCAAATTCATCCAGTGGGAACGGAATGGAAGTTTCTTTGTTGAACAAGTACTATACTAATCACTTATAACTCGAGTCCAGCAGTAAAGGTGATCGTTAGCTTATGGAAGTTAACTGAATGGACTTTGAATATTTCGTACATGTTTACTATTGATCTATGATATAAATTGAGAATGCTTTATGTAACTGAACTATTATTTCTATATCCACTAATTTGATTATATTATATGTTATGTTAGTTAATTTTAATCGATGCTATATTTAATGTGTTGTGTGTGTAAGGGGCTAACGAAATTGTTGGAGGATTTGAAAGTTGAGAATGTATGTAAGAGAAAAAATAGTTTAGAGATGAAATATGCCTGAAATTTGGTGCTGCCTCAATTTGAATTTTGCAGGAGAGGAGGCCATGTCATTTTTTTTTCCACGTCAGGCTACACTGATTATTGAACTTTGCTCTGTCATATTGGTTTGTCCATCCAGCGTTGTCATCAAATTTAGCAGTAAAACATGTTGCTGTAAGTTGATTCCTGTGGATTCTGTTCAAGAGCCAATACCATGGAGATTTGTGGCTTCAGTTTGGTCTCGAGAATTTACGAAGAATATTTTGAATGTATGTCATGATGTGTTGTCCTGTTGTCCTTGATAGAGCAGGTGAAATTCAAGATGATTCTCTACAGGTTTGGAGAGTGCATCATAGATTCTGGAACAATTGTGTAACATTCCTTTAGAAGGGACACGTAAGGCATTGCCTAAATATGAAAGCCATTAACTTGTTCAAACCGCAAGATTCTTAAACTGGTATTGGTGACACCTTTGGAACTACCTTTGAACTGTTTATGTGCGTTGACTTTAATTATTTCTCTGAAACTCTATTCTCATTTCCGTGATGATATCAGTGAACTCGATTATATATTAAGTTAAATGACTGCTAATGCATATACTCGGATAAAATGAATGATTGTTCAGCATTAATTGAACATTGTTGTGAAGTGATGTAAATGTTAACACTCTTTTGATTGTATTCTTACGCTGTATATTTGATTGTTGATTTATTATTAAATTTATTGACCTTACAATATTGATTACCATATGTTGGTGAAGAAAGTGGGTGGGTGGAGGTTCGCTAAATATAGATTAAAAGATGGATTTAACTTCTCTTTTAATAAGAAGTTTTCCAACTACGGAAATATTGTGTGATGGTAAATGTTTGTCTTAAATGTTATGGAAGAGAGAAACATTTACAGTGTTCCTATATCCACCAAGTGGAGAATTACTAATAACATAAATTAAGATTCTCACTACTCGTAATTAGTTATGGGTGATTAAATAACATTATTAATCATAACCAATAACTAGTGTGGCATAGGTGTCACACTGAAGTACTATGGAAAGTGAATAACACTGGTCGTCACTCCTAGTAGAATCAATAGTGTAAATTCCTGAGAACGCTTGACCCACCCCAAATCTTGTGATGGAAAATGCCTTTTTGTATAATGCAAGAAGTGAGCCAATTAGGCTCGGCCAATGACCGTGGCACTGATCACTTGATGTTACCCAAATGGCCATCTACTGGTCGATTGTAATTAGCCAATGGGCATTAAAGGAAATCATGAGGATACCTTAGTGAAGAGGAACCCTGGATCTTCACTCATTTTGAAGCATTGGTTCAGGGCACATCTTCAAAAGAGGCACTGCTTTGACACTCGTGTGGATAAGGCCATCATCAGTAAACACAAAGTTATAAGTCCTAACTTGTGTTCTTTTTCAGTTGACGAAAAATGAACCCTTTATGCCTTTTCTTTTCAGCCAAGTGATGATGTATTTTAACTTCCCTGTGTAATTCAGTTTGCTGTTTGATAACTCTAGAGATATTTGTAATATTATTTTAACTAGAAGAAATGCCTGCAATTTAATGTTGACCAATCTATTTTTTTTTATTAATTTGGTAAGTTCATGTTGAGAAACTTGTTGCAGCCAATGCAGTGAATCCAAATCTCTGTGAAACTGTTTCCTATTGATTTGGAAATGTTCATGATGGGACGAAATGCTACTCATTGGTTATTTTAACATGTATCAATATGTACACAATTAGTAAGGGAAACATGCAGAATATTTCAAGGTTGTTTAAGGCTGTAGTGAAAGAATAAGACTGTTCAGTCAAGATAGAGAGCAAAATGATTGAACTTTCTAAATCTTAAATTAATTTTGAAGAACATTAATGAAATGTAGATGAGCAGATGAGAGGCGAGTCTGAACACTCAAGTACAAGAACTATATTTCCAGGTGAAATGACTGGTAGCACTTTTATGAAGATCTTTCTGAAGACTTCTTTTTGAAGACCTATTGAAACCCTCTTTGTTCCTTGTGATCCTGCTTGCATCTTGGTCATCCATGCAATAACCTGTTGGCCTTGTCGACTTCACAAGCATTCCATAGTCTATTATTCATCTCACACAGCTCGAGCCAAGTTCGTCTCACTGCTAGGACATGCACAGCAAGCGAGCATCGTCTAAAATGTCATGTGACTTTTTAAGAATCTGACTGCTCATTCATTCTCTCAGTGATGTTTGTTTGTGTCATTATAACATCATCGTTTTATGTTACTTTCAGGCCTCTGAAGAGAGCTAGAGATACATTCAGAACTTTTCTATTAAGAATTCATGAGAGAGCCTTATCAGATCGGAAACTCTGTTGGGTGGTCGATTCTATTCTATTCTTGTTTGTACATTCCTCTTTTGTTATGTCCTCATTGTATATGTCTTTATTTGTATTTGATCAATGTCTTCCTATGTAGTGTGTGTGCATTTAATTATTTGTATTTAATCGATGTCTTCCTATGTAGTGTGTATTTAATTATTTGTTAATAAATTCTATTTCATTATTTGTCAAAACCCTTGACCTGTGTTATATTATAACTGGGTTAAAAGGCTAGCATAGAATGACAGCTTAATAATAAGTCAGACTGGTGATATAGCTTTTTTTATGAGGGTATTGTCTTCTCTGTTTGGATGTATACAGTCAGGGTCATTCATTAGTGTTCATTAAAATACTCGGAATGCAAGGGGGCACCCTTCCAGTCCATCACCCGCAAGATGAGAGGTGCAAATTATCGTAGATGTGGAGATGATAATTTTCTCGAGATTAAAAGAGGCTCTCTCGTAATAGAATAAAAATACCTGTTGCAACATTAATGCATCAAGTCAAACACAGAACACAACATTAATGCATCGTCTAAAGATAGAACACGACATTAAGGCATTGTCTAAAGACAGAACAAGACATTAATGCATTGTCTAAAGACAGCACGACATTAAGGCATTGTCTAACCACAGAACACGATATTAATGCACAATTAACGACAAAACAAGACAATAATGCATCGTCTAAAGATAGAACACGATATAATTGTATTGTCTAAAAACACAATATGAACTTAATGTATCAAGTCAAAGGCTGAACACAAGTCTTTTCTTGTTACAGCTAATTAGTTCCTTAGTTTCAAACACTCGTTACATCTGTGTGATGGTACGTTAAACTGTATTTGTTCTTTCCTCGTATCTTCTTATCTCAAAGTGCACAACAGTGGTAGGAAGTGTGATATTAGTGTGTGTTTGTGCTTCATGATGAAAATAAAGTATAAGAGCATATATGAACTTGGTATCTGCTTTTATCGTGCTCTCTACATTTACTCATTTCAAACCTAACCACAATCATGGTACGTGGTATGCATGTACTTGACTGTTAAGGGGAGATAAGCGAGTGGAGTGTTATCGTGCTCTCCACATTTACTCATTTCAAACCTAACCACAATCATGGTACGTGGTATGCATGTACTTGACTGTTAAGGGGAGATAAGCGAGTGGAGTGTTATCGTGCTCTCCACATTTACTCATTTGAGACCTAACCACAATCATGCGCAATGTGATATGCATATGCTTGACAGTTGAGGGGAGGTAAGCGAGTGGATTTTTGTTGATGAAAATTTATTAAAAAAGCTTATCGTTTGAACTTCAAATGATTACTCCTCTCCGACACTTACCAGGCTTTAACTTGGACAATATTTCCCATTTTTCAGCTTCTGCAAGAGAAATGAAAGAAAAAAAGATTAGTTTTCGTTTACGCTCTTATTTAAAAAGATTTGTGTGTGTGTGTGTGTGTATGCCCTACTGTCTATGCCTTTGTCATCTCATGGTAACGCTTTCGTCATGTTCCATACACGTCTCTCAATCAGTAATTCCTCGGCCATCAATGTTCAGATCCTGTATCTGCATCCGTGTTTAATTTCTTCGCGTGTTTTCTTTCTTATTGATTCAACAAGTATTTTTCAAAATCTGGTCCATTTATTTTTTTAATGCAGTCCATTTCAGACAAACTCTTCAAGACATATGGCTTAAGCGTGTCGTTAATTTCTTGAATTTCAAAAAATAAATTATTTACTTTCTAACAACACATTACTGTTGAATACAAAAGTGCAACCATATGTAAAAAAAATGCCGAGAATAAGGAACAACTGTAGCGGCATCACAACTATGCAATAATTGCGGAAACATGACTATACAATAATTGCGGAAACATGACTATGCAATAAATAAGGAAACATGACTATGCAATAAATACGGAAACATGACTATGCAATAAATACGGAAACAAGACTATGCAATAAATATTGAAACATAACTATGCAATAAATATTGAAACATGACTATGCAATAAATATTGAAAAATGAAAATGCAATAAATATTGAAACATGACTATGCAATAAATATTGAAACATGACAATGCAATAAATACGGAAACATGACTATGCAAAAAAAATTGTGGCAATATTTTTATGTAAAAAAATTAGTAACATGTTGAAAATCGATAAATTCATTGACATGTTGAAGAATATCAAGACATCTACCAACATGCTGAAAATATAATTATGATAGCAACATTCTATTTATATAATAAATTGAACAGCCTGATGAATATTCAATAACTATGGCAAAAAAACTGACTATGTACTAAATTAGAAACATGAATATGCATTAAATGCAGTAAACATTTGATTATGCAATAAATTCTGCAATAAATGTAGGAACATTATGATTATGTAATAAAATCAACATATTAAATATTTAATAACATTTTGAATATACAATAAAATTGGAAACATTTCTTTTAATGTAATAAATTGAACAGCTTTTTAAATTGGCAAAAATATAGCAAAATTTAGATTATGTAATAAATTAAACAACATGTTACATTCAAAATAAATTTAGCGACACATTTAGTATGAAATAAACATAGAAACATACACATACACCAATAAACGTAGCAACATTTTGATTACGTAATAAATTAAGCAGCGTGTTAAATTGACAATAAATGTAGCAAAAATAAATAAATATAGAAAAATGAATACGCAATAAATGTAGCAAAATTTTGATTATGTAATAAATTGAACTTGTATATGCTACAAATTCATATGATGAGTACTGATAAATGTAGCAACAATAGAATATGAAATCTAACGGACGAATTCCAAATAAAGAAGCTATGTTTTTGCTTTTTAAAGTTGCAATTCTTAGATTAATAACTTTGAACAGATGTGTGTGTGTGATGTATTCGTATTCTTTATTACTGCACACTAGTAGTAATCAAATTGAAGTTCAATAATGATATTATAATGCTTTATGATGCAATATTCTTGTACTGTCTTAATTATTCCGTTTTAGCAAAACAAGAAAAGTTGGAGGAGAGCCCTAAAGGTGAACCTGTAAGAAAAATATTTTTTTAATACACAATAAACAAAAGGGCAAAGTCCAGATGTACTCTTGTAATTAATTATTATTTTGCGCAGAATGTTGCAAACATGTACTAATAAACAATAGTGCACACAATGAATTGTCTGAAAATGCTATAAATTCTATGAACCACAAAAATTGATATATTTATATTAACCACAAGTAAGTGATATATTTCTATGAATCACAAAAACTGATAAATCACTGACCTGATTCCGCATTAGGAATAAATACTCCGTCCACTCCGGGGCCTGCACCAGGATAGAAGTGTTATTTATGAATGAAAAGTGTTTCTAAAGAACGTTTGCAGACACGTTTCACCTTAAGAAAGTTTTAAGATCATAGAGAGAGCAAATATTCAGGTTTTGAAAGCATGTGACCAGTAATACAAGGCTTGCGTATAATAGATTACAACCTGTTATTATATTTATTTCAAATGTGGACGTATTTGCAATTAAAATGAGAGTGGTGAGAGGAATTATATGCATTAATAACAGCAACAAAATGAAAAAATATATTGCTGTTGATCAAAAGCTAAATACATGTGAATAACTCTTCTGAAACTTACAAGCTGTGCGCTTAGGGTTTTAGGGGAAAAGTCTATAGATTCACAGGTCCTACGTTCAAAGCTGCTTTAGTCAAAACTGGTGACGCCAAAACTGCTTTGGTCAAGACTGGTGACGTCAAAACTGATGTGGTCAAGACTGGTGACGTTAAAACTGCTGTGATTTAAAACTACTGTGATCAAAACTGTTGTGGTCAAAACTGGTTACGTCAAAAACTGCTGTGGTCAAAACAGGTGACAGTCAAAACTGCTGTGGTCAAAACTGGAGACGTCAAAACTGCTATTATCAAATCTTGTGACTTAAAAATTGCTGTGATAAAACTGGTGACGTCAAAACAGATGTGATCAAAACTGGTGACGTCAGTACCGTAACGTTTGAAATTCTGATTTACAAAGATTAAACGCAAGAAAAACAGGGCATGAATAGTCAACAATTCAGACTGACACGTTTGAGCGGATGTGACGTACTTCATGCCAAGTTGAGAGAAGTACCAATTATTGCGTCACTCAGGCTGTAAATGAAACCTGTGTGTAGGATGTAGTTGCTGATGCAAAATTGAAAATAACAAAAAATTTAAAATCTACTACTGACTCATTAAATTATAAACGTTGTTAGAATTGCGGTTTGTAGAATTGTTACTAGCCTGAAGAGTGTATATAATATACAATTATATGATAATATATGATAATTCTTCATAATATCGATATTGATGCTAATTGTTTAGTTTTATTATAATAGTGTCAGCTTATTTCTCGCTGAGAAGGGTAAGGAATTACACACATAGGTCTCATTAACACCCTCACAATCATTATGTACACAAGCGTCGTACTTCGTGAACTTACAGCTTATGTCTTGGTGTTAAGAGCAGCATTTCATTTTTAAAAAAAAATCTCAATACAAAGACACCGGAAAACCTTTAACCACTGAAAGGCCATATTTCAATCGCTTTACTGAGTTTAACCTATAGAGGCTACTCGACAAAGAAGGCAAGACCTTATAATGCATTTCCAAATCTACGTGCCACTAAGTACACGCCAAACTTGATTTACCCATATCACCTTCTATTCTGTTTCCGTTACAGATCAGAGATAAATATCAACAGCCACTTACAAGAGCACAAGGCGAGGAATTCCAGAAAGGTGATCGCTAGAAAAATCATGCTGGCGAAACCATCACTGTGCGAGCCGATCACTAAACTGTGAAAGTTTATCTTTTCACTAATTAAAGCAAGGGTTGCTGCTTCTCTGACACTTTTCAACGTCACGGTAGCGAGTGAATAACTGCGGTTAAGGAACAAGATCCCAATCAGATCCTAGCAACTACGTTTTGTTCGTGTTTAATGACGTTGTCAACATGTCGGAAGAATGACGTGCAATTGTTGCCTGATTAAAATATTTTTTTTTCGCTTATTCTAAATGTTATCCATTCATTGTGTGGAGTTGGTTGTAATTACGTAAGCTCTTCGTATTGTTTCGTTTCAAGAAAGAATTCACTGCTCCCCGCATGTCTTACTATGTGTGTACATTCTTCAGTGAAATATTAATATTGTGACTAATTATGCATTTGATATCCACACAAACTAGTAGACTATTATAAGGTTAGTTAGACAAATGGGCAGAAAAATAAGCAAATAGCTACAAAGAAAGAAAGGCACACCGACCGGTATTCAGAAGTAGGTAGTTTGGAATACATATGTAACAAACAGACTGGTGAAAAGGTAGATATGTAAATAGACAGACAGGTTCACACTTTGTAAGATATATTAATAAATAGGCCGAAAGGTAATTTGATAGTTATATAAATAAACAGACAATTGGTGGTTTGGCGGTGGGTAGACGAACAGAGCGATTTCTTGGATGGACTCACAGATGCACCCACGGTAAATACCTGACTTATTTACCAAAAGTACCACTACCTGACCCTTTTACCTACAGTACCACTACTATTATCCTTTACCAACGGTATCCCTACCTGACACCTTTACCAACAGTGCCATTGCCTGACTCCTTTAACAATAGTACCACTATCTTACTAATTTACTACTAATACAACTATCTGAATCATTTAACAACAGTACCTGAATCCTTTAACAGTACTGCTACCTGCCTCTTTAACAACAGTACCGCTACCTGACTTCTTTAACAACAATACCGCTACTTGACTCCTTTAACAATAATACAACTACCCGAATCCTTTAACAACAGTACCGCTACCTGACTCCTTTAACAATAATACAGCTACCCGAATCAACAGTACCGCTACCTGACTTCTTTAACAATAATACAGCTACCCGAATCACTTTCATTTTCTAACTCCATCACTTTCATTGTCTAACTACATCACTTTCATTTTCTAACTACATCACTTTCATTGTCTAACTACATCACTTTCATTGTCTAACTACATCGCTTTCATTTTCTAACTATATCGCTTTCATTTTCTAACTACATCACTTTCATTTTCTAACTACATCACTTTCATTTTCTAACTACATCACTTTCATTTTCTAACTACATCACTTTCATTTTCTAACTCCGTCGCTTTCATTTTCTAACTACATCACTTTCATTTTCTAACTACATCGCTTCACTGAGCGCCTTTCAAAACTCAAGTCTCTTGCTGAATCTGTCTATATGCAATTTTCTTTCGCTAATTTATATCTAGTTTTCATCGCTAATTTATATCTAGTTTTCATCGCTATGTGATAGTACGTGTTGGTGTCCTTCATTTTTACACACCTGTCAGTTGTAAACCTGTGTTTTATTCTATTGTCATATACTGTTTGTCTCTCTCTAAACATTTCCACCCAAAATGTAACTCAATTCAGCTAGCATGCCCGTTATTTTCGTCATTTGCGTCTGAATCAACTCGCTATCAAGAAATACGTCAATGTGTATCTCTGTGTTCATCTTAATGGTACTACTATCATCAGAGTTTTGTCAATATGTCAATATGTCAAAACTCCTTATCTTAACTCCTCCGGCCTATCACTGTACACATCACTAAACTCTGCTTTATCTTCTTCTTGGGTCATCTGGAGTTTCGTCACCAAGTTTTTCATCATCGTACATTTCTGTACTCCCCAGTGGGTAGCTGGGTAACACACTGGCTTCTCCTACATCAGCGCTAGTCATTTCTTTTGTGACTGTGGTGACTAAGGGAACATCTCTGTCTCTGTCTCTCTCTCTCTCTCTGCATTCTTTATTCACTGTCAATTTATAATCTGGATCACATACACTTTCCATCACAACTAATATAGTCAGGCTTTTGTGGTAATGCCAACGTTTCATCTATGCCAAAACTGTGGAGTTTTCATCTCACTAGTGGAAGCTGTCACTTGTCTCCCCTTCACCACTTGTCTCCCTGTGCTACATGGCGTACTGAGTCAATCTCGTTCACATGTCACTCTTGGCTGAACTAAGTCTTCCTTTATTTCTTCTGTAACCTCTTTATCACTCATGAGTCCCCCCACCTGTCAAACTGTCATGAGTTACAGTAGGAGTTCCCTCCTCTTTAACTTTAACTATGGTCACTAGTTTACAGTGTTCATCCTCTTTGTTTCTGTCTGACTGGCCAAGCAGTCAAAATGTTATCTTTACACTGATACTCAATGCATCCTTTAACATTCACTTACATTTTTACCGGTGGCAATTTTTCTTGTCACCTCTGCTTTATCATCTGTCTGTGCTGCATTCACCCACTGTCAAAGGTTCACCATTTACAATGTTTGTATCACAAAATACTAAAAATTTCTGTCTTGTGTTTTGGAAATTTTTTCCTTCTTTAATTAATTAAACCATGCATTGTTTCGACTAACAAATCATCTTTTTTCACGCTTACCTTTTGGGCAAAAGCTTGATCTTGAGGTCGGTGAGGGCAATCCTTCCTTAAATGCCCTGGCTTGTTACAATTAAAACATACTCAATTTTGGAATGTATCTCTACCACACTATAGCGTATGCATTCGGCAAGGTTTACCATCCTTTCATGACATTTTTCTGTCATCCAGACTGCTGTCTTTAATCCTGTCTATTCTCATTCACAACTCTCTCTGTCTTACTACTTTGCTTGCAGTGTTTGTGATGACTGTCAGTGTTTATCACAACGATTGTCTGTACACTTGTCTGTTGTTTACTAGCTGCATCACTGTCTTTTACGGCATATGTCTGTGTGTCCGCTGGTTGATTGCTAATTTTACTGTCACTGTATCCATCAGTGTGTCACTGCTTTTATCCATCAGTGTGTCACTGCTTTTATCCATCTCTTTGTCACCACTGCTTTTATCCATTACCGTGTCACTGCTTTTATCCATCATTGTTTCACTGATTTTATCCACCACTGTGTCATTGCTTTTATCCATCACTGTGTCATTGCTTTTATCCATCACTGTGTCACTGCTTTTATCTTTTTGTTTCACTGCTTTTATCCTTCACTGGATCACTGCCTTTATCCATCATTGTGTCACTGATTTCCATAGTAACTGCCTCTACATGTGTCCTCTAACTTTCTTATAGCAACCTTTCTTCCCTTACCGCGCTTAGGTTGGGAACCTTACCGATTCCCTTATCAGCTTCTACAACCAGACTCTCGACTTCACGTCCTAACCAACTCCTGTCTAAATTGCTTTTCTTTTCATCATCACTTCTTATCTTTTCTAATCTGTCATCTAGTTTCTTCCTTTCAGTCTTTCAAGTTCTAAGATTAATCTATGCATTTCAGAGTGTTCTGCTTCTAACTCATTTTCTATTTATCTGAGTTCATCAAGATCTCTTTTGAGTCGCTGTTCTGTCTATCCAAGACAGCGGAGTTTAATTACAAAAGGTATCTGCTCATTCCTTCACGAGTCCTAACCTTTAGCTTTTTAAAGCCACAAATTCCGTTTTGTATTCTAAGTTCCTTTCCATCCTTTCCATGTCTAAAGCTATGTTTTTTCCTAGCTCTTTCTTTTTCTTCCTTTTTCTCTGCCCTTCATTGCAACTACTTATCAATCCACATTTTTGTCAATCTGCTCCCCTTTGTACCGCCTTCCTCTTCAGCCACCCTTCTCCATCCTGTCCTTAATCTTTCAAAAACCATTTTTGTCTTCCATTTTAAGCGAACCTTCTTTTTTTCTCGAAAGGCTAGATGGATATTTCTTTACAAGTTTCACTATCGAGTGTAATACAAATCAATAAAGTCACTGTCACCATTATAATATTAGAGTTATTATTATCTTATAATGATTATTACTTCGACTGACATTAATCGTTCTTAATATTGCAACCGTCATGGCGTGGAATTTACAGGCCGTTTCTATTTTGAGCGAAACACTATATCAGGTACACATTTACAAATAAACCTGTCGTCTCCCAGAGCCACAGTGGATTTTGTGCAAATATTTTGGATCTCTGAAACATGACAGATGACTGTACACCAGTAAAACAACAATGGTTGAGTTATTGCTTGGCTTTGGCATAATTAATCGATAATGCGTGCGCTTTCTCTCTCACCCCCCCCTCCTCTCTCTTCCCTCTCGCTTCTTTTAAGCAGCGCAGTCGACCGTGATAGCCTATCACACGTTTGCTTCAGATCTGACGACGGATGCAGAAAAGGTAAATATTTAAAATTTGTTTCAAGCATCGATATTTTCACATTTTGATATTAATTTAGTCATTGTTCACTTTTATTAAAAACAGAAATAAATTCAAAGTTTTGAGTGTCAAGCATGTGTGATTGAGACAGACCACATTGCCCGCTATCAGATGAACGCAAGCAAAAAAATAACTTGCCAGGGATTTGTATTTCCTTACTATCACAAATTTTAACATTTATAAATTACCTACTACTACAAATTTTAAATTACCACTGATTTAAATTACCAATGCTACATCAAATTTTACTGATTTAAATTAACTTGCTACAACACATTTTACTGATTTAAATTAACTTGTTACAACAAATTTTACTGATTTAAATTAACTTGTTACAACAAATTTTACTGATTTAAATTAACTTGCTACAACAAATTTTACTGATTTAAATTAACTTGCTACAACAAATTTTACTGATTTAAATTAACTTGCTACAACAAATTTTACTGATTTAAGTTACCTTGTTACAACAAATTTTACTGATTTAAATTACCTAATACTACGCTCTTTTGCTGACTTAAATTACCTATTACAAAACTATTTTTCTGATTTAAATTACTTACTGAAATACTGTTTTGCTGATTTTAATTACCTACCAAAATACTAGAGTAAAATATTTTAAATAAGAGATGCCTATTCCATTTTTTATTTAAATATTATATATTGGACTTATTTCTAACAATATGTTCAGTTTTACAGACAGGATATGTGAGTGTTCTTGATTGTGTGTGTTTGTGTGTGTGTGTGTGTGTGTGTGTGTGTGTGTGTGTGTGTGTGTGTGTGTGTGTGTGTGAGAGAGAGAGAGAGAGAGAGAGAGAGTTTGCGTTTTTGACGCTCACTTGTTAAACATATATGAATTATAATATACTCATTTACGTCGCGATTAGATAATAAGAGTCGGGGGAAATTCAAACACAATACTAAAAATGTCAATTAGTGCAAGGATGACAACTCTGTTCTCTGCTAATGTGTGAATCAATTTCATCAGTAATTAAGAAAGTGAAGAGTTCCCGTTTATACCCATAGCGTTCTAGCTAACGCTTATCTGTGTGAATTACATCAATAAAGAAAAGGAAAAGACCAATCGTTTATGTCTTAGCTGTGTGAATTACATTAATACAAAAAATGGGACAGTTAAGCGCTTAAGTCTTAGCTGTGTGAATTACATCAATAAAAAAAAAGGATGGTTAAGCGCTTAAGTCCTAGCTGTGTGACAAACATCAATAAACTCACAAATACACAGGCCGAATGCTAATCGTCTAACTGCGCGTGTTAGTATACAAAGAAGTGAATAGATTGCAAAATAATGTTCTAGCTGTTTGAATTATATCAGTATACACAGAAATTAATAGATCGAATGATGAGAGCTTCGAGAACTACATCAATACACAAAGAAGAGAAAAGATTGCAATATGCTCTATGTCTAATTAAATTGGTGTACATTTCAGTAAACAGATCAAATGTTGCTTTCTAGATGTACGAATTACGTCAATAAGATAAGAATTGAAAAGGCCGAATGTTAATAATCTATAAGTGGTAAAAACAAGACGTAAGCAGGTCGATTGTTAATGTTCTGTTTGTATGAATTACATTAGACCTGTTTATATAGGTTTTCTAATGTTATTCATACAAACAGAACATTAACATTACATTAGAAAACCTATATAAACAGGTCTAATGTAATTCATACAAACAGAACATTAACATTATATTAGAAAAACCTATATAAACAGGTCTAATGTAATTCATACAAACAGAACAATAACATTACATTAGAAAACCTATATAAACGGGTCTAATGTTAACGGTCTACGTGTACGAGTTACATTAACTAATATATATCTAATGCTAACGGTTTAGATGTCAGAGTTACATTAGTAAATAAAGAGGTCAGTAGATTAAATATTTAAGTTCTAGCTGAATGAATTACTTCAGTAAACTCAAATAAAGGGGACAAAATCGAATGGGTCTCGCCCTGTGAATTATATCAGTGAACGCAAACGTGAACAGGATGACTGCTAAAGTTCTAGCGGCATGCTTAATACATTTGTCAATAAACAAAGAAAATGATCGACTGGCTGTTAATGTTTTAGCTGTGTGAATTATATCAGTAAATATAGAAGGTTGAAAACTAACGATCTAGCTTCTTGCACTTGACAATAAACAAATAAATTAATAAACTGATTATTAATGGTTTAGTTGTGTGAGTTACATCTGAAAATATAGAAGACGAAAGGTTGAAATCGATTGTTTTAATTGTGTGAGTTACATCTGAAAATATAGAAGACGAAAGGTTGAAATCGATTGTTTTAATTGTGTGAGTTACATCTGAAAATATAGAAGACGAAAGGTTGAAATCGATTGTTTTAATTGTGTGAGTTACATCAGAAGATTAAAGGTTGAAAACTAATGTTTCAGGTTTGTGAGTTACAGCATTTAACATAGAGATAAGAGGTTGAAAACTAATGTTTTATACATGTGAGTTACAGTATTAAACATAGAGATAAGAGGGTGAAAACTAATATTTTAGCATGTGAAGTATGCATGCAGCAAATAAACCGGTGGAATATTTTCAGCAAACAACGAACGTAATTATCACAAAAGTTTTACTTGCAGGAAATACATGAGTACAGACGTGAGTAAGATATCAAGTTTGCACAGAAAATGTTTAAATTCTCTCTCCCTCTCTTGTACACACTTTAAAAAAAATAAATTAGCAAGAATAGATCATTTAAATTCTGATTTACCATTATTTAATATTTCTGATTTACATTTATTTAATAGCTATGCAGTTTCATTTTACTTTTAAAATGTTTTATAAGAGTAGAAAGAAAGAAAAGAGTAGTGTGTTGTGTGTGTGTGTGTGTGTGTGTGTGTGTGTGTGTGTGTGTGTGTTGTATGATGGGAAAATGTTCCCACATATATATTTTATATAAATTTTCATTTGTGGAATGAGTGCGTATTGCGTCCTGTTTACAGAGAAGGGAAGCCCTGAAATGAATGAGAGACATGTGTGGAAGATTTAGGGACTGGCGTTTGAAGTCTGCGAGCGCGGCGGTCAGCGTGTGGTCAGTGTGTACGCTTAGCGGGTGGTTAGAGTTGTTAGAGGGACATAATCATCTTAGAGCTAATGAATTGAACAGGTCAGAAGCTGGTCTAAGCAGGGTAATAAAAACCACAGTGAAAATGTTATCTTCACTACTTCCTGAAAAATCGTCTGAGGGTGACGACTGAAAGGGTAGTCCGCCCAAAACAACACTGGGTCGTATATGAGAGAAGAAAACCCTGGCTATATAGGTAAAAGCGTCTTTGTATTTGTGTGAATGGTTAAGTTTTATTAGGATGATATATACTATGTTTTATTTTGAATATATTAATATTCTTCCTTTGAGAGGCCTATGCCAAACTTAGTAATTATTAATCGAGCACTGGACTGGACACTTAGGCTTTTGCAATTGTTTGTGTTGCAGGGTTTTTTTCTTGTTATTGTGTATTCTCGGCTGCTCGTTTATAGCTGCCTGTTGTTTGCCTGTGTGGCTGTGCCTGTGTGGCCGTTCTACTTGTCCCGGCTGAATTGGGACGTGTCGATTTATTGACTGGAAAATTTCAAGTCTACAAGACTGACGTCATTTCTGTGCTTAAGCTAAGTGTCTATTCGGACAGTGACTTCAGTAGAAATGAACTGGCTTAGGATGAACTGAATTTTCTAAATCTTAAATTTCTTGTTATTATTTTAAACGCGTGTTTGTTAGTTCTATCGTTATTTTCGTAGTTCAAATGATAATGTAATGATTACGTCTTGTCCTCTGTTCGTTTAATTATAATCGTTTCTATATATAAACATTAAATCTCAGCTGATTCTGAGTTGGGGGCGGAGCCAAATTGGCGACGTACCAGTATATCAGCGTAACAGTTGCGGATATACATATTTAACCAGTGACCCATACTCTGCACCGGCACTTGTAGATGTCTTGTATCATAGCTAATTATACAGAGTTGGTATAAGTCATTATTACAAAGTCACCCCAAAGTATAGCGGCGACAGTGTGTGTGTGTGTGTACGAGCGTGCGTGTACTGATATCTATTAAGAGTTTTTCTCTCTCTTAGTTTTCGTCCAGTCCCATCCGATCATGGCCGTGTCGTTCCTCATCGTCCTTTTGACCTTGGTCACGAGACTCAGAGCATGTGACGTGGCCACGTTTTCTAGACTTTCTGAGCAAAGAGTTTCCGTGCAAGGGAAGACGTTGGTGACTCGGTCAAAGGTTGAATGCGCGAGTGTATGCAGGAAACTGCACGCCTGTACGTCGTTTGCTTTTGACACGAGCACTCGGGCCTGCTATCTTCAGCCATCGTTCTCAGAAGCTGCAGATGGTGGGGGAGATAATCTGCAAGCCTACACAGAAAAAGGTACATATAATTGACGAGGCGCTCATGGTTGAATAACCTTGCTGACCTGGGCGAATAACGGGGAATACATCGACGATTAAATATGTTTATGTGGGTGAATAACTCTGCATCTATATGAGCGAATAGCTATGTGTATATGGGAAAATAGCATTTATATATATGGGAAAATAACTATATAGGAATGGGCAAATAACTATGTTGATATGGGCAAATGACTGTGTAGATATGGGCAAACAACTATGCAAATATTGCAAATAACTATGAAGATATGGGCGATATGCGTGAATATCTATGAAGATATGGCTCACTAACTATGTAGGTATGGCTAAATAACTAAGTAGCCGGGGTGGGGGGATAGCTATGTAGATATGAGTGAATAACTATGTAGGCACAGGCGAATAAATATGTAGACATGGGCGAAAAGCTATGTAGAATTTGAGGAGGGGGAAAATCTGAATTGATTGCTATTTACACACTGATGAATAAAAGTGAAGACATTATCCAAAGCACATGTAGACGTGATCAAATGACTATGTAGACATAGGCAGTAGATGTTCATAACGAAATGCATAGTGATGGACGAATCTATTTCGACATAGGCTAACACTACAGGCTTAGATGTAGACGAATGCAGACTTGAAATAATACTTCCGTAGACAATTTCCGATAACCCTGGACGGAGGTGAGCAAATTATTTTTACTGATCCTTTCATTGCAAGATGCTAATCAGTCCTTTAGGGACTTTGATTACTGCTTCCAGAAAACTCATAACAAAACAAATAAAAAACAAGATACAAGTAAAGAAAATTAAAAATACGTTTGAACAAAAATGAAAGTTGTACATATTAAAACATTTTCCCTTTTGCATTCTAGTAAGGAAACCGACATCTTGTTTGGATGTTAAGAAATATTGCTTCCAAAATGGCATCCATACACTCTACCTGAGGAACTCCAGAAGGCTGAAGGTGTACTGTGATCAGACGACTGATAATGGCGGCTGGACGGTATTATTACACTCATTCAGTTACTCTATTCGTTCATTTATTAAATATTTGTTTGTGCGAAAGAATGTATTTATATACATACGGACGATATTTATTAAGCACACAGCATAGCAAACATGTGCCAGTCTAAATATACAAACATTGCAGGTACTATGCATACATGAATAAGATAATAAACTGTTTTAAATACTCATATTACAAAACTAACTTATTTATGTATAATAATATAAACTACACTAACCGTTGTTGCAGTTGATACAACGAAGACAGGACGGCTCAGAAAATTTTTACCGAAATTGGTGGCAATACGAACTTGGCTTTGGAGAATTGATGAATGAGTTTTGGATTGGTAATGTAGTGAATTCCATTTAATTCTCTTAAAATCTTATATCGCACCTATCCAATCAAAGATGTTTTTACACTGACTGTCATGCTAATTTTATGCATGGAAATCTTTTTGTGCGTTAGACTTTATTCATCATCCTGTATTTAGCACGAACACCTGTTTAGTGGCTTAAATACATTACGCATGCGTAATTGACGATTATGTTATTAAACGAATGAATCGAGTGTGGAATGAAAATATTTTATTGGTAAGTGTTTACTGAGTATTATTAGTGCTATTGCAGAACATGAAAATCTACATTTTTTTTACCTGAGAATATATGTGGGTAAGTGATTGCTACATCTCTTGTCTTGAGAACATATGTAGGTAAATGATTGCTACATCTCTTGGCCTGAGAATATATGTGGGTAAGTAATTTCTATATCTCTTGAACTGAGCATATTTGTGATAAGTGATTGCTATATCTCTTGACCAGATAATATATGTGGGTAAGTGATTGCTACATCTCTTGTCTTGAGAACATATGTAGGTAAATGATTGCTACATCTCTTGGCCTGAGAATATATGTGGGTAAGTAATTTCTATATCTCTTGAACTGAGCATATTTGTGATAAGTGATTGCTATATCTCTTGACCAGATAATATATGTGGGTAAGTGATTGCTACATTTCTTGACATGGGAATAAATGTGGGTAAGTGATTGCTACATCTCTTGACCTGAGAATATATGTGGGTAAGATTACTTGATATCAATATTTCCACGAAACCACAGGCAAATAATTTCTATATTTCAAAGTCATATATCGTAAAATACACTTCAACATTAGTGTCAATACAAATCACAGGATAGTTCTTTACATAACCTGAATTAAGGACTGTCTTGATAGTCTTCACACAGTTTTGCAACAATGTAACAAGTTATGGTTCAGTTCAATTTCCATATGTTTTTCTCCTCACACTGTAAACATATTCTCTGCTTGTTCTCTCAAAGCCAACCTGGGCACCTTTAGTTTGCTGTACCAGTTCCTTCAAGCAGAGCAACAATTATAGTGATTTCTAGTAACTCTTCTGTACCAGAAATCGTTCAGTGTAGTCAGCATACTTTGCCACCATACATCAAAGGAGTGTAGCGTATTCCTTACACTTATACATACACTGCAACAGATTATTCCTGCATCTACCCTGGTTGTAGCGGTTTAAAATCAATAAACCAGAAGATTCATATCATACAATGAAAGGCTGCTTTAATCTAAAAAATATAATCAGGGAGCAAATTCTAGTTTCCACTTTGTTACTTTTAATTCCATTCTTTCATCATTCAAATCTCTACTTACAGTTTCCTGCAACAGTATTTATTAACCCGACACACATGTACAGAATAATAAATAAATAAATAAATAAAATAATAAAATAAAATAATAAAATAAAATAATAAAATAAAATAATAAAATAAATAAATAATAATTTAATTTTTATTAGCGGTTTCACTAGAACAATGTCAAGTTTTAGCATACTACATATAAGTATCATAGTTTAAACGTTTGTAGAAATAATAGTCTACTCACATAATACATCTCTACATAAAAGACAAGTATAGCACATCAATAGCAAAATTGAAAAACATATTTCTAAGTCCAATTTCTTTCAATTAGCCAGTTAACTCATCATTAAGCTAACGACCACCTTTCATAACCAGACTTCTTTGCCACACCAAATTCAAGTGATTA
The DNA here is from genome assembly GCA_028829895.1 of Sinotaia quadrata. Classification (NCBI taxonomy): domain Eukaryota; kingdom Metazoa; phylum Mollusca; class Gastropoda; order Architaenioglossa; family Viviparidae; genus Sinotaia; species Sinotaia quadrata. Next base: position 113,871,189 of record CM054181.1, on the reverse strand, counting down.
GACAATAGAATTAGCAAGTAAACTTTTTAATCTCAGCCCACTGGCTGGTTTCATTTTCTAAAGCATAATCATTGGATAATTAAAAACTACTCACTCATTTGGGATTAGTTTGTATTATATCAGCAATTTCTAACATATTCTCAACTCGAACGTTTACTTCCAACTCTGATACAAAAATACCATCATAAGGAGTGCCCAAGGTAGGATTACTCTGACAATTTAAACAATGAAGTATTAAAATAAGGATAGGCAAATGTACTCTGCCACAAACTGAAAATACCTATGGGTAAGTGACTGCTGTATGTTGTTACTGGTTTTGCAGGACTTGAAAAACTATATATCTTGACTGAAGATGTAAATGTCACCCTCCGTATCGACCTGGAGGACTTCAATGGCTCATCTATCTATGCTACATACTCACAGTTCAGCGTTTCCAACGCGTCCGACAAATACCGTCTACAGATAGGGGACTACAGTGGGACTGCAGGTGACGTTTAAATTCCTATATATAAATACCGTTTACAGATAGGCGACTATAATGGGACTGCAGGTGACGTTTAAATTCCTCTTCTTAAATACCGTCTACAGATAGGCGACTACAATGGGACTGCAGGTGACGTTTAAATTCCTCTCTATAAATACCGTCTACAGATAGGCGACTACAGTGGGACTGCATGTGACGTTTTTTCCCCTCTCTATAAATACCGTTTACAGATAGGCGACTACAGTGGAACTGCATGTGACGTTTTTCCTCTCTATAAATACCGTTTACAGATATAGAACTATAGTGGGACTGCAGGTGACGTTTTTTCCTCTCTATAAATACCGTTTACAGATATAGAACTATAGTGGGACTGCAGGTGACGTTTTTTCCTCTCTATAAATAACGTTTACAGATATAGAACTATAGTGGGACTGCATGTGACGTTTTCCCTCTCTATAAATACCGTTTACAGATATAGAACTATAGTGGGACTGCAGGTGACGTTTTTTCCTCTCTATAAATAACGTTTACAGATAGGGGACTATAGTGGGACTGCAGGTGACGTTTATTTTCCTCTATACAAAACGTGAAAATGTTTTGATCATTATTATTTGTTTGGCTTGAAATGATAACGTATGAAACATAAACAAATGCTCGATTTATATGTATTTGTTTACTTTACAATTATTATCTTTTTCAATACTCTGATTACTTTAAGCCCCACACAAAGAACAAATCAATAACAATAAACGACATATGGCTCTGGAGATGCTTCGACTACCCTTAGCTATTGGAAAATATTATGTTAAATCATGTTCAAATTCGAATGAATACTGTGATAATAGGATATATTTACTTAACAAACCTTATGTTAAATCATGTTCAAATTCGAATGAATACTGTGATAATAGGATATATTTACTTAACAAACCTTATGTTAAATCATGTTCAAATTCGAATGAATACTCTAATAAGAGGATATATTTACTTAACAAACCATATGCGTTCTACGAACTGTTAGAAATATTACGCACATTGAACCGAACACCTATCAGTAAATGAAATTAAATCAATCCGGCCTCGAAACTGACTTTGTTCAATAAAGTAGGTTTATTATATATCAACTAACGGTAAACATAATACAATATATTATAACTTCAACATCATGTTTACCAGCCAGCCCCAGGGAGTGATATTTCCTTTTATCCAGCTTTGAAACGAATTCATGCATTTCATAAACTTATTTACCTACATTTACATGCATTTGTGCACGCATGATTTAATAATATTAATGCGAGTATGAATTATCAATATGTACCCACGTGTCCATAATGGATGTTACTTTTGTTCCTTGAATTCTTGTTGAAATGACGTCGTGATTCAATGACGTCTTATGTTTCACCGCAGGAGACAGCTTAACAACACACCACAACACGATGCAATTTTCAACGTACGACAACGACAACGACAACACGAGTCTGAAAAACTGCGCTCTTTTGTTCTCGGCAGCGTGGTGGTACGAAGCCTGCCATGATTCCAACCTGAACGGTCTTTACAAGGAAGATGGCGCTGTTGGTGAAGATGGCATTGTTTGGTTTTCCTGGAAGAATGATTTCCGGTCTTTCAAAAGAGTCGAGATGAAAATAAGGTAGTAAATTGGAACGCAGATAAATGGAGGTTAAGCAAAAATCAAACGTCATACAGGATGTCCCTGGAGCACATTATCCTTTACTAGGAGAAATATTTCATTGTGACATTTGCCATTGTTGTCTTGAGATACACACGCGTTTTGATATTGTATTAAATTGTAAACAGTTTCATTTTCAGGGTGTTTATCGTTGGGTAGTCAGAACAACCTGAAAATGTCTATTATGCCTTTCTTTACTGCTTAACATAATTTCTTGCAATCATTGACTAAAAGATAAAATGTCCATTATGCCTTTCTTTACTGCTTAACAGAATTTCTTGCAATCATTGACTAAAAGATAAAATGTCCATTATGCCTTTCTTTACTGCTTAACAGAATTTCTTGCAATCATTGACTAAAAGTATAAAAGCGCCAGTTCTTTGCCTTGCATAAACTTTTCTTGGCATAGCAGAGAAAATAAATACAAATTTAACTTAGTCTGAAGCTACGAAATGATACTGACAGTAACAAACTTTCGTTGTTTTTCCTTCAAAATGAATTTACATTCAACATTTTGTTATACATGTTAACCACTTTAGTGCCGATGTCATCGTAGGCTGTATATTGCTTTCTCAATCAGTTCAGAAAGGAATTATGCACCGAACTCAATCAGTTCAGAAAGGAATTATGCACCGAACTCAATCAGTTCAGAAAGAGAAAGGAATTATGCACTGAACTCAATCAGTTCAGAAAGGAATTATGCACCGAACTCAATCAGTTCAGAAAGAGAAAGGAATTATGCACTGAACTCAATCAGATCAGGAAGAGATAGGAATTATGCACTGAACTCAATTAGTTCAGGAAGAGAAAGTAATTATGCACTGAACTCAATCAGTTCAGGAAGAGAAAGAATTATGCACTGAACTATAATAAAACTATACTTTATAAAGAACGTCTCTAGCATACACCAAACAATACTTCTAATACAGTACCATTATGCAGTGCCTTACTGCGTTCTGTGCAACCTTTAAGGTAAATGTATACGTGCATTGTTGTCGGCGTTGTATTAGTCGCTTTATGTTGCATTGTCATGTTCACAAAACAGAGACAACATCAAAGTACTCATAAAAATCGATTTGTTAAATGATGCTCAAATTTTCACTTGGAATGTGTCTTATAATCATGCAATCCAATAAATAATAATCATTTCTGTTCCAAGCAATGCATTCATTTTAATTTTCCACCCGTCATGCTCTAGTTAGAAATGACGTTAGTTTCCGACCAGTCAGTACGCATGTCAGATTTAGAACAGCCAAGGATGCTTAATAGAGTTGGAATTTTAGCACTCAGGAAACACTAATTTTACTGGTTCCCATTATTGACTAATGTATCATGTTACCTCCACTGAATCTGTGTTATTATTCTTATATTGCATTGGTATTTGTAAGCATAATCTTTGAATCTTGCAAAATCTTCATGTAAACTAAGATATCAAAATGTTTTATATTAGTAATTCTTCAGACATTCAAATAAAACGTAAAACTAATAATGTGTTCATATTTCTCTATTCAAAAATATATATTTCTTATTTTGTTAATGAACAATATTGTCATTTTATTATAATATAATTATGGAAATGGCATAAAACGATTACGTTACTGTTAAAGAATACACAATACTATCCCCCCCCTCTCTCTCTCTCTCTCACTCACACACATATGCACACACACACATACTCACACACACATATACGTACGCACGCACGCACACACACACACACACACACACACACACACACGTACATTGAAATAGGTTGAATGCAATGTCTTGTGTGCTATTACAGTTCTAGAAGTATTTTACTTATTAATCACAATAGAATAGTCCTGAGTCAGCAATGACGTTATAAAGTAGTTCTCTCATTCATCAAACAATCTTAGCAGCGGCAAAGAACATTATAAGTTAGTCTTTGGCATTCACCAAACAATCTTAACACAGGATTTCTAGGCAAATTAAAGTAAAAATATTTAAAGGTTTCTCAAGGGCTTTTTAAGAGCTGAGTATTATGATATCCAAGGATCACCAGCATGTGCACTAAAGTTCGAAAATACGAAATTTGTTACAGTAATAGCTATGACATTATATTTTTGTTGCAAACAAATTAAGATAGCATTAGCAAAATTAATATGAATATACAATATTATGCATTAACTTTTAAATATTGTTTCCAACTATTTGTTCGTAAAAGTGTAAAACAAAAGTTACAAAAGTTATTATTTTGAAACAAAAATAGTCATTTCCTGTTTTGAATGAATGATAAATGATCTTTATGAATTAAAATGCATTTGAACCATTATTTCTACGTTAAATAATGTGATTACGTTGTACATTATGTTTGAAAACTTTATGTACATTGACTATAATCTCTCTGGTTTGCATTACATCAGCAATTTCTAGCATATTCTCAACTCGAGTGTTTACCCCCAACTCGGACACTTACAAAATACCATCACATGGCCACTTCACCAATTTAACAATTAAGTTTAGAAATAGGAGTAGGCAAATTTATTCTGCCACATCTCCATAATCATGTTCGTGGATATCATTCATCATAAAATAAAGTGGAGTTTCAGAGAGATTATAGTCAATGTACATAACGTTTTCAAAGATGGCAACTGTCGCTGGCATGTCTTCACAATCACGCATGTTGCAACAAGTCACTGACATTCTTATTTAGGTGACTTGACCTCTTCTAGGCACTTTATACAACTGTTCCAGAATCTTTGATGTGCTCACAAATCATCCAGAAATTCGTATATTTTATCAAGCACATCAGGAGGAATGTTCCCGAATTTTCGAAGAATCTTACAAATATTCATCATGACTTCTCGAGACCAAACTAAAGCCTTTATATGTCGCCATATTGGCTCTCGAACAAAATTCACAAGAATCAACTTACAGCAACACATTACTGATAAGTTCGTCAACATTGGCTACACACACCAATGTACCTCTGGAATACAGACGTCATTGTAGCATGAAGCAAAAATAAAGGCACGCTCATGTCTGCAAAAGTCAAATTAAGGCAGCACTAAATTTCAGGCATATTTCATCTCTAAATTTCTTTTTACTTTTACAAACATTCTCAACTTACAAATCCTGCAACAATTTCATTAGCCCATTACACTCTCAGCTGAAGAAATATAGAATCAATCAAAATTCACAAGTATAATGTACAACATAATGTACAACACAATGTACAACGTAATCAAATTATTTAACGTAGAAATAATGGTTCAAATGCAAAAGCATTCTCCAATTCTAATCAAAGATTAATAACAAACATGTACGAAATATTTCTAAGTCCATTCTTTCTATATCAGTCACTTAACTTACCATAAGCTAAGAGATAATGTGAAAGTAGATAGAGAGATAAAGTGAAAGTAAGAGAGATACAGTGAAAGTAGATAGAGAGATAATGTGAAAGTAGATAGAGATATAATGAGAAAGTAGATTGAGAAATAAAGTGAAAGTAGATAGAGAGATAGTGTGAAAGTAGATAGAGAGATATAGTGAAAATAGACAGAGAAATAAAAAGAATCAGGCAGAGAAACAAAGAGGAAGCAGGAAGAAATATAAGAGGAATAAGAAGTGATTATAAAGAGGAATGAGAAGTGATTATAAAGAGGAATGAGAAATAAATATAAAAAGAAAGCAGACAGAGAGATAATAAACTTGATAAGAACATATGTGGTAGGTATGCTCGTAATTTGGAAGGGATACGTGGAGAATTGATACGCGAAAGGGTTTTGGAGAGTTACCGACCGAATTTAGTTACATTGCTTGCAGATTTCTACATATTGTTAACATAATTATCCAACATCTAACATAATTAATTAATCAAATGATTTTTTTCTAAAGTGTTGACAAAATAAGCAAACTCGCTGACACAAAATCGCTGACAGTGCACGTAATTGATACGTCATTTTGCTCGCAGATGACATTTGCAAACGTCTGTTACGTCACGTGATGGGCAAGTGGAGATAATAAAAGACAAAAATTTTTTTTCTTGATTATCCCCCTTTTTTCGGTGACACTTTATCTACATCCTATAATCCACAGTGCGATGAGATGGTTGAACGCTATAATGCTACACTGAAGACTAGCTTGCGTAAATTGTGTGACAAAAGTGGGGGTATATATATATAGTGGTGGTGATGATGCTCTTCGAAATAAAAGTTTCTGCAAATCAGATTTTTCCTGTTTATGTCAATTTCGTGTGTAGGAAACGTGAACTTGATTGGATAGTAATGTGGTTGCAAGTTTCCATCTTGCGCAGACAGGAAGTAAACACTCTTTGATACTTAGCTTGTAAAGTAGAGTGACTAAAGCTTTGGAAGAACACGCATTTACAGGAATAGCACATAGGGTGTAACTTCAAGTTGCAAACATAATTGCCGTTATTGTATGGCCATCACATCCACATACCGGACTTGGTCATTTCCTTACCTCTTGACTAGTAATCATATGCGAGTTCCCCTATTTAATTTCTACCAGTTGCAATGAGACAACGACTACCACCATTGACAACGATGAGTCTGACTGACGAACAGTCACGTGTGTAAGAGTCTTGTCTTTATGCGTACTACATCGAGGATCATAACACATTCTCACCAACTGTGACTTCTGTAACTACTGCTTTACTGCTAAAATCTTATCCTGATAGCGCTAGTGTTACTAACAAGCATTGTTCAGAGCTTTCAGGATATAACTGAAAAATGATAATCTCTCTCGTTCTGATAACGATTTCCGGTAAGCAAATTTATCAGTTGTAGTTAATTTTGCTATTGTCAAGTGGCGTTATATATTTCTTTTTATTAAGTATCTTTTCTTTATATTGTTTCTTGTGTGCTGATGTTGTTTACTTATGCTTTAACATATTTACCGCAAGCAGGCTCTTTGATGGAGAAATGATGCTATGGGTTACAGTTTGTTTTATAATCATATACGAATGTGTAAATTAGGCCTACATAGACAGTGATGTGAGTTACACCACGCATAGTGTTTGTGTGTTTGGGAAAGAGTGAGCATGTGTTTGTGTGTGTGTGTGTGTGTGTGTGTGTTTACGTATTTATATAGTGCATATATCATTACAGGAGCATTAGCTCGGCAATGGACATCATCATCCATTTTCCCAAACGGCACGGTTGTTCAGGCATGCTTGGGAGACAACGTAACCTTTCCTTGGATGTTTAATGTCACGTCATCTCAAACTATGTTTGTTGCTGAATGGTTAAAGGTATCTGAAGGTACCAACCAAAAGTTATATTCAAAATTAGAAATACATTTTACTGCATATTTAAAGATAAAATGTTAATAATAATATAAAATATTGCTAAATATAATTACTTTTAAATGAAACTTACTTTATACATATATATATATACTGTTTTGAATGTTAAATTGATGAAATGTATATTTGGTCGTTATAATATGAATTTTAAAAAAAAGAAATCAGTTAATAGTGTACCGCTTGAGACACGCACACACTCATATACACATATACAAATAAACTCTCTTGTATATGTTGCAGACGGGCAGGAAATGGTTCTAGCCCACTCATATCGAAATAGATTTCTCCAGGATGACCCTACAGCACGACGGGTGGAATTTGTACCTAATGCTGGTCTCAGACTGCCAGAAGTGGCCCTCACTGACACGGGTCACTACAGTGTTCACCTTCACCTGTGGGAATCATCTGAGACTTATTCACAAACTGCATTCCTGCAAGTCTGGGGTAACGCTAGCATAATTTACATACCTAATTTCTGTACTCACAATGTGGCTCAGGTGACTTCAGTCTCAGATAACCGACACTTAAGCTGAAAACATGTTATCAAAAGTCTTGAACTAAAGACTATGGACATTGCTGTTTGGTGCCTTCTGCACTACGTTATTGTCATAGATCTTGTATTAACTGCTACATTCCCTATTCCTCTTATCGCCAATGGATTTGTAAAATCGCTTTCTTTTAATAAGAAGAAAGGTGTGAAAGTTATTTAATGAATCCAGCATCTATATTTTTAGCAATTGTAAGCCCACTGCTGTATGTAGCTTAAACAGTGTGTGTGTGTGTGTGTGTATGTGTTAAGTCTGAGGCGGAAATTCATAGTTGGAGAAATTAATCAATTATGCTCTAAGGTGTTTTTATCGTGACTCAGTTGATATGTTAAAATCAAGTTATAATTTTTACAGGTATAGATTTAAAATGTTTATGTCAGAGAGAGAGAAGGAGAGAAAGAGAGACAAGATAAAATGGGATTAAAAATATACTCTTAATGGAATATTCCTTGACAGCGCACCAAGCCCTTTCTATTAATTAAAATTTTGCTTGGACGTACTTCCGCGTCTTTCTTTCTTCGTTCATTCGATAAATCGGCAACGGGACGAAATTACATGTTTGTACCTGTCTACGCCAAGAAAATTGTGTTTCTCTGGACACGACGTTTTACCATTGTCAACCTGAGAATATTCTGTATTATCTTCTGGAAGTTGGCACTTGCTGGAGAAGAATCTGGGTGACCGTCTACCTGACAGGAGACGTCGGTCTTTACATTCTGGAATTGCTGTCATCATACAAAAGTCATCATACAAAAGTCATCATACAAAAGATTAACTCGTAGCACTGGTTACATAAGTGTCAGGTGAAACCGTGCAATGCACAGCCTCTCGTAAAGCATTGTCTCCAAGACGAATTTCTACGTTCTTACTCCATTGGTATAAATTTCTTGTAGCAGTGTTCTATCATTGTAAAGGCTGAATCCATGGATCATTTTGATTTTATTGTTTCATTATTAAATTCTTGTTATTTTATCCAACGTATTAATTAATTATTTGGAATGACCATTAATTGGGATCAGCTGGGGGGGAGGCCGTATGTGGATGAAAGTTAGTTAATTAATTAAGAGGATGATGATATTGCCGATTCCAGAAGGCACGACAACTAATTTACTTGTAAGTATTTCGAATATTTAACTGTCCCATAATTAAAGGGGTAGAATTTAACATAGGGACTGTAAGAGTAGATAGGCCGTGTTACTGTCATCAGCATTAAAAATCAAATTAATATTTAATAATTCAGTTAGTTAATGTTGTGATAGGGTCGCTACAATAACACCACATGTGACACCTTGAAGCAAAACGGGGCAAACATATTTAGAATAGATTAACATTCCTAATAAAACTCAACCATTCACACTATATACGGCGACAGTGGTCTGCCTGTTTCTTTCACAAACCGTTATGGGAGAAACTCGTACGCTCGCCAAGAGGTCGTTTGCAAAGTGTAAAAATTGAATTTTCATCCTGGTTTTCTCAGACTATAAACCACGCCCATTTCTACCTAGACTTGCTATTTTAATCAATCAAATTTAATACATCTAGAACTAATTAATATTTATGATTTTCTCTCATTTTCCACACCTACATTATGTCCAAACACGTGTCATCTGTCCCAAAACCAGTTCACAGTCGAATCAGCCTAAGAGTTGCATAACCACGTGACTGGATCAAAGGACTGCTGGCCTAAACCGTTCAAAGCGACCTTGCTATCAGGTAGATACTAGGGAGCTAGGGTTCTCACAAACAATAGCAATAGCCCTATCCTACTCCTGCTACTAAATGCACACTCACTCAAACAGCTTATCTCCCCTTCCACCCTTGTCCATCCTGGACAATTGCTTCAGAAATAAACTTTATACAAAATTTCCAAATCATACAAAATTACAAATAGTATCTCATTTAAAAATTATAAATAAAAAACATGAACATTTATATTAAAAAGATATGGGAGGATTTCCCATCATGTGACACAGGTTCATGCTATCATTACATACGGTCTAAAATTAGAATTGTAATTTGCATTAGCATTCTGCTAATGGCACTAGAAATTCCACAGTTGGCATCATGGTCAGTCATAGACGTCAGACGACGTAAATTCGGCCATGCGTATCGACTCACCTTGAGTCTTCCCACCACACAAAAATTTAATGGTGAAGTGGCCAACATGAAAGTGAGTAGGTGAAACATGCTCGACCACTCGAGGCACTGTGTATTTGGTAACAAAAACATTCACAGAGTAGAATAAACACGACAAAAAATGATTTAGCGCAAGTTAGAGGATTCAAATTTTATTTTGCTGAACTGAATAAAGGACGTCTGTGCCTTGGCTGTGTTGTGTTCCACCATAAGTATCGGGGCTGAACTTCTCTCGTTTCCTTATTTCTATCATGGAGAGAGTATTTTAGTTTATATTAAAATGAGCGATCGCTGTCTGAATTAAACACGCGTGATTGAACTGGCGCGTCTTCAACCCCCCCCCCCCGCCTCGTGTATCGACATCAATATACATCAGTATATTTTAATATCTTCTTTTCGTTCTTTTCAGAGGCACCAGTAACTATAGATGGCAATCTTCATGTGTTCATGCAGCCAATAGGTGATTATCCAGCTGCAGATGGGCAATTGCAAATGCAGTTATCATGTGGAAAATTTCTCTCACTGGGGCAGCCCCCGGTATCAGTGGTTTGGAAAGTATGTGATCACTTTATTTATAATCAAAATATTGAATATTTAACATATTTAAAAGTATTTTGGCTTACGAAGAATTAATCACAAAACAGAATATATAATGGTGTTTGGCACACGTAAATTATTGAAATCTAGAACAACATGACTAAGAATGATGTACCAGTACTGCGACTCATTCAAGCCCCAAGTCGAAGTCGTCACCGGCCAAAATAAAATAATATCGATAACAACATGCATATGACAAGATGGATTTTACATTAAATGGCGATAATAAAGAAAGGCACTAAAAATGAATGAAAATTTTAAAAAAAGATTTATGAAAAAAGAAAACATAGTTAATCAAAGTATATAACAATTACAACTCAACAATTAATCCTATCTAATAATATAGTCTGTCCTTTACTGTGTCCATTTTCTGTTTCACTGTTCATCAAGGGGCTTTCTCCCCATTTAAGAAAGTTAGTTTTTATTCGAAAATGGATCTCATTAGAAATACTAACTTTACTGTTGGTGCAGTCAATAACTTAGTATGCTTTATATTAAATACAGCCATTTGACATAAAAAAATAATTTACTACTATTCTTTCTATAGGAAAAGCAAATTTACTCGTAAATGTAATGCAGACTACCAGACTGTGTACATAAGTTTCTGTGTCACCGTATATACATACATGCAGTCTCGCTCTCTCTCTCTCTCTCTCTCTCTCTCTCACTCACTCATAAAGACACACTTATCTAATGCAGTAAATTGTGCAGACGCCATCCAGTGCCGTAGTGAACAGTACTTCCTACATCAACAACACGTTCACATTGGTACAGTCCAAACCTGTCCAAGAGGGAGCGTACTCTTGTTTACTGGACACTGCGTCCCCGGCAACAAAATGTGTCAACGAGCATTCTTCCTTGCATAGAGTAGCCACAGTTCAAGTAAACGGGCTAAACACCCGGCTATCACTTCTTGAGGGTGGCTTGGAGTCGCTGAGGGAAGAGACCGTTAAATTGAGTGGTCCACTGAATAATCTCCACAAGACTGTCGGTGAAATTGAAACTAAAACTAAAAACAACGAGGCTGGTGTTAACATCCTGAACGCTAAAACAGAAAATATAACAATCGAAATGCATAATGAAAATAAAAATTTGAAAGCATTAGTGAGCACTCTTGAAAACGACATCCACAACATGTCACATAGACTTCTTGGCCTTCAGACAAAAGGTGAAAGCTTGACGATTGATAAAAAAGCTCTTCAGACAAATAATGGTAATATTTTCAGCAATTATCATCTGTTTATGACGAGTTGTTTGCTTAATGTATATAATTTTATGATATTGTTTATTCAGTTTTCTATATTTGACACTTATCTATAAATAAAAATAAAAATAATACAATTCTGTTCATCTTTTTCAGGACGTTCTCTTTCTGTCTGTCCCTTTATCTATCTGGATGTCTGCGTACATGATTCCTTGTAACGAGTTGAAATATGTTTTTCGTATGTCACCTTAACCGATTTTATTTTAAGGAGTACCCTCCCTTTAAAGCCGGAAAATGGCACACCTCGCGCTGGCCAACAGAATTATTCCAGAGCACTAGACTTGTATGTGTGGCGTTTACTGAGATAAACAATTACACAATTTGAGAATTAGCATTAAATGAGATTATGACTGAGGAGTTGAGCTCTTTAATTTAATGCTGCGGTTGGATGAGGAGTGATGTAATATTAATTGCACAACATTTAACACATGCCATTACAATAATTTAACAGAAACACCGACAATTTTAGTTTTTATTTACTCATAATATGGATGGGGTAAAATTAAATTGCGTGTGGACGTCACGTTATGTAGTGTTAAGAATTTCTGTTGCTGTATGAAAGTTTAAAACTTGTTTACATCACGTGATAACAATAAGCATTGACTTAAAAATATTCAGTTTACGATAGAATGTTTGTTCTGCTTTCTTTTATTCCGGTACATATTTGCAGATGGGCAGAAATTTCAGGTGTAAAAGACTTGGCACTTTAACACGAGCAAAAAATTATATATTTGTCCTCCCCTCTTTTTCAGCGATTGCGCTGCGACTCCATATAAAGATACAAAATTATAGCATCTAAAATGCATATGTAGTGATTTTCATTTATGTTTTAACTTTCACCTTTTTTTCCCCAACACAGTAAGAATGGCGGAATCCTGCGTAGACGTATGGCGATACAACAATCAGAGTGGTGTCTATTCCCTCGTCTTGAATACCTTCACAATGATAAATGTCTTCTGTGACCGCGGGTGGACGGTATTGTCCTTAAAGATAGAAAATTAGATTATTGTTGTTATTATTACTATTATTATTATTCAGTCTCTTTCCACGACTTCTGTTTGACTGTCGGCTGTGATCCAAGGTCTCGGAATCTTACCAAGATTCTGGGAGATCCAAGGTTTTACGGAGGATGTGGGCACTTCCGAGGAGCGCTGCTTTGAGTAGTGGCGCGATTCTGTGGTTTCCAGGGAGTTTATTCAGGTAGCCTTCCAATTCTGATGTTATGTTCCCCAAGGCTCCTATCACTATTGGTATCACTTCTGCTTTTACATTCCACAGTCTCTGGATTTCTAATCTGAGGTCTTGGTATTTTTCTATTTTTTCTCTTTCTTTTGTTTTTATGTTTCTATCACTTGGAACAGCGACATCAATAATTGTTACTGTTCTGTTGGTCTTATTGAGAACTACAATGTCTGGTCGTCTTGCAGGAATCACCCGGTCTGTTCTTATCTCGAAGTCCCACAGTATTTTGACTTCTTCTGTTTCGATGACTGCTTCTGGTTGATGCATCCATGTTCTTTCTGGGGTTTTTATGCCATAGTTCTCACACAGATTTCTATGTATGTGTTTTGCCACTTCATTGTGTCGTTTGGTGTATTCTGTTCCAGCCAGAACCTGACATCCAGATAGTATGTGTTCTGTTGTCTCATCCATGGATTTGCAAAGTCTACATTTGGAATCATTTGAAATTTTCATGATTTTCGTTTTGTGTGCTTTGGTGTTGAGTGCTTGATCTTGTGCAGCTGTTATGAGTGCTTCTGTTTCTGCTTTCAATCCTGCCTCTTTCAACCATTTGTACGTTGATTGCTTTGTTGATATTTCGTCTGCTTGTCGTACATATTGGCCATGTAGAGGTTTCTGTCTCCAGGTATGTGCTAGTTCTTGCTTCGTTGTTTTCTTCCATGTTTCTTTGTCTGTTTCTGGTGGTTGGAATAGTCCACTCCTTTTTACTAATTCTATCAGTGGATCATCTTTATTGTTATTCCAGATGTAGTCCACAAGGCCAATGACTTCTCCTTCAATGACATGTTTAATTTTCTTGAGACCTCGGCCTCCCATTTTTCGAGATACATAGAGTCTGTCTACGTCTGCTTTTGGGTGTAAGGCTTTGTGTATTGTGAGTAGTTTTCTTGTTTTCCTGTCCAGTTCATTTATTTCATTTGCTGTCCAATCTATGATACCTCCAGTGTAGCTTACTACAGGTATTGCGTATGCATTAAGGGCTTGTATTTTGTTCGCCCCATTTAGCTTGGATTTCAGGACTTGTCTAACACGTTTTTCATATTCTCTCTTAACTTTGGACTTCACTTCTCTCTGCATATTTTCTTGATGTTGTAGTATCCCAAGATACTTATATCCATTTTCTATTGAAACATCATTGATTTTTCCGATGTCGAATTGCAGGCCCTCTGTTGTTTTGACCTTGCCTTTCTGGATGACAATTCGTCCACATTTCTCAAGGCCGAATTTCATGTTGATGTCTTCACTGCAGATCTTGACAGTATTGATCAGTGATGTGATGTCACTTTCATTTTTACCGTACAGCTTGAGATCATCCATGTACAGTAGATGGCTGATAACCTGTCCTGCTTTCATTTTGTATCCTAACCCTGTTTTCTGGATCACGTGACTGAGAGAGTTATTATTATTATTATTATTATTATTATTATTATTATTATTATTATTATTATTATTATTCAGCCTCTTTCCACGACTTCTGCTTGACTGTCGGTTGTGATCCAAAGTCTCGGAATCTTACCAAGATTCTGGGAGATCCAAGGTTTTACGGAGGATGTGGGCACTTCCGAGGAGCGCTGCTTTGAGTAGTGGAGCGATTCTGTGGTTTCCAGGGAGTTTATTCAGGTAGCCTTCCAATTCAGATGTTATGTTCCCCAAGGCTCCTATCACTATAGGTATCACTTCTGCTTTTACATTCCACAGTCTCTGGATTTCTAATCTGAGGTCTTGGTATTTTTCTATTTTTTCTCTTTCTTTTGTTTTTATGTTTCTATCACTTGGAACAGCGACATCAATGATTATTACTGTTCTGTTGGACTTATTGAGAACTACAATGTCTGGTCTTCGTGCAGGAATCATCCGATCTGTTCTTATCTCGAAGTCCCACAGTATTTTGACTTCTTCTGTTTCGGTGACTGCTTCTGGTTGATGCATCCATGCTCTTTCTGGGGTTTGTATGCCATAGTTCTCACACAGATTTCTATGTATGTGTTTTGCCACTTCATTGTGTCGTTTGGTGTATTCTGTTCCAGCCAGAACCTGACATCCAGATAGTATGTGTTCTGTTGTCTCATCCTTGGATTTGCAGAGTCTACATTTGGAATCATTTGAAATTTTCATGATTTTCGTT
This sequence comes from Sinotaia quadrata, assembly GCA_028829895.1. Classification (NCBI taxonomy): domain Eukaryota; kingdom Metazoa; phylum Mollusca; class Gastropoda; order Architaenioglossa; family Viviparidae; genus Sinotaia; species Sinotaia quadrata. The sequence goes on along the minus strand of CM054181.1, from coordinate 113,855,816 downwards.
TTGTGTGATTTGGTGTTGAGTGCTTGATCTTGTGCAGCTGTTATGAGTGCTTCTGTTTCTGCTTTCAATCTTGCCTCTTTCAACCATTTGTACGTTGATTGCTTTGTTGATATTTTGTCGGTTTGTCGTACATATTGGCCATGCAGAGGTTTCTGGCTCCAGGTATGTGCTAGTTCTTGCTTCGTTGTTTTCTTCCATGTTTCTTTGTCTGTTTCTGGGGGTTGGAATAGTCCACTCATCTTTACTGCTTTTATCAGTGGATCATCTTTGTTGTTATTCCAAATGTAGTCAACAAGACCAATGACTTATCCTTCAATGACATGTTTGATTTTCTTGAGACCTCGGCCTCCCATTTTTCGAGATACATAGAGCCTGTCTACGTCTGCTTTGGGGTGTAAGGCTTTATGTATTGTGAGTAGTTTGCCATCTTTCGTACCTTCTTCTTAATGTCTTTCTCACTGATTGTGACGGTGCATTGTTCAGGTGTCTCTTTATGATCATCTTTCAGTTCCTGAATCCATCTGGCGGAGGTGTTATGCGTATTTGGATTGCTCCAAATGTTTTCCAAGAAGGTCTTGGTATCATGAATGTTTGGTATTTGTTGTTCTGTTCTGGAATTTCCTTTGAATTCTTGGTATAGTCTTCCAGGGTCAGTTCGGAATATTTTGTTCTGTTGGAATTGCTGACCTCTTGCAGTGTATCTCTTCAGACGGTGACTGAGTCCTTGAAGTCTTTGCTTTGCATCTTCTATTGCAGTCTTAGTGCTTCTGCAGTTGAGATGGTATTTGGCGACCAATCTTGCCTTCAGTTTTCCCTTATTTTGGCTTATTTCTCTTCTAGTACACTCTATTTTCTTCTATTCTCTTCTTCCATGGTGGTACTGATGGTTTCTGTGTTTGTACTGTGTCTGGCCTTATATATCTTTCAATTACCTTTGCGGTGGCGTATATTAGACTGTTGGTTTCTGTGATATCTTTTGTGGGAATACGTTTTAGTACTTCATTTGCATTCTCAATTGCTGTCCTTAGAGCTTTGTTGTTTTGCAGCCTTCTTGTTGGGGTTCTGCCTTCACGTGACTTATTTTTGTCCATGAAACATTTTATGTCTTCAAACAAGCGTTGCTGTTCTTCAGTGAAGTCGCATGGAATTTCCCCAGCGAGGTTGTCAAGTAGAATTGACTGTTGTGAGGCTGTGAATTTTTCATGTCTTCAGTGTCAGTGTATCGGATTGTAGTGTTCGCTTGTTGCTGTTCTATCTCTTGAATTTCTAGGACTGTAAGAAGCCTATTTTGTAGTATCGCTCTCTTCTGGTCCAGGAGCCGCTGTTCACTGATCATATCATCTGGATGGTGTTTGAGCCAGTGTTCATACATTCGTTTTCTATATCTTCTTGTTGTTGGTTGGCTTTGATAGTAAGAGCATGATTTGTATGTTTTCCTCTCTGGTCCATTTCCTCCTAGTTTTTGCTTGCGTTTCAGTAGCCCATTTTTCACTAGAACACCCCGAAACATCAGTGCCTAGCGCAGACCCTGTTAACCCGGGCGAAGTCTGATCCGGTATGGAATCAAAGTTTGTTTTCTCCATCATGAATGGGATGGGCAAGCGTGTAGTTTGGAGAGAGCCGCTTTTCCCTCCCTCGATAGTCCAGAGTTGGGATTTGAACCCGTAACCTATCCATGTTTGTCGACACAGCGTAGGCTGCTTAACTTTCTGGGTGAGGTTTTTTTCTGCTCTAACCACTTTTTACAGATTACAGACGATCTCACATAGTTATCGCATTGTTTTTATTGTCGTAGGGATATCGCTTTATAAAATTTAATTAATTTCGCCAATTCCCCCCCCTGTGATTCAATACTCGGATTATGAATAACTATTTCATTTTGATTAAACGCCTTTGTAAACCACGAGGACAGATTACTATGAGCTGGACATATTTATGTTGTTCTTCTTTTGCTTTCTTTGCTTTTGCACTTTGTGTTTCTGTCTTTCAGAAAGAAAAACCCAACATTAGGACACGTTTAGAAGGGAAAAAAGTTGTTGTGTAAAATGTACTTTTACAGTGATATTCTCTTATATTTAGCAAATGTTGTAATCTGTAAAATGTACTTATACATTGATATTCTAAACTATTGCAAGGGATGTAATCAAGAATGTCTTTAAAATATTAATGATGCATGCACACTGAGGCACACATACACAAACACATACATGCATAGACATACCACTACATAAAACTTTTTTTTATAATAATTGACAGGTAATTCAAAGACGAATGAATGGCGGAGTGGATTTCTATCGAAAATGGGATCAATATGTCAAAGGATTTGGAGACTTAACTGGAGAATTCTGGATTGGTAACTCTGCTAAACTCTATTTTATCCAATCAGAATGAGTGTTTTTTGACGTCATAAGTTTTTATCTCACTGACTGGGCCACTGTACTTGTAAGGCCAAATATCCCTATTTGTAAGCAGCGACATTAATAAACAACCGACATAATCATTTTATTTTTTAATGTTTTGCTGACACATACATGTACACAATATCCGTGTGCCGACTGTACTCAAGCAGCTTTCAACAACGGTTATTTGCAAGCATTTTTACTTAGAAGTTAATTTATTTTACATAACAGTTTTAATACTAATGCGGATAACCTCGTCTGAAAAAAAATCAAAGTTCTTGCAGACGATTCTCAACCAATAGACGCAGATTTAAAGTCTGATCTCTGATTTCGAAACAAGGCATGCCGGGAACAACTCGCATGACTTCAGCTAAGAAGCACGAGGTGGAAAGAGCGCGACCTCGCAGTATTTCACTTCACACAAATATGTGTGAATAAAAACTGTAAAATTATAGTTTAGAAGACGTAAATGGGACGCAGGAAAAGAAAATACAAAGTATGTTATCATTGCCTTCCAGTGGAAAGGACAAAGGTATGTGAAATATGGTGACAAGCGAAACTGAGGACGAATAAATGTGATTGCAAAAATGATTCGTAGAGAGAGAAAGAAAAACAAATAACGATTTTAAAAACTGTTTTATTAATACTGTGACAAAGTGCGCCACTTAGATCATGAAGATAATAATTATTAATTAATCTTTCACGACTAATTTCAAGTGATGAGAATATTAATTTGATTTTAATTAATGATCCTGCAACAGACACCACTCGTCTCTCACTTTGGCGGATATTTTGGCGTTGTAAACGTTTTCACAGTCCCACAACAAAAAACAACATTTACAGTCACATAAGGTTTCCTGCAGGTAGAAAATGTCTTGCTAAAGGAGAAGACAAATCCGACTTTAGTCTACATTTAGCGAGCCCCCATCCACCCACTTTCTTCTCCAACATAAGAATATCAATATCAACTCTACAAATGACAATTACACTGAAACATATAATTTGACATCAGTATTCCACAAACCCCATTTGGGTAATTATAGTTTACAGTCTCTCTCTTATATATGTGTGTGTGTGTGTGTTGTGTGTGTGTGTGTGTGTGTGTGTGTGTGTATGTGTGTATGTGTGTGTGTGTATATGTGTGTATTTAAAATAATAATAATAAAATTACAGTTAATTATATTTTAACAATAGAGTCAATACATATAGCAGGTTAGTCATATCAGAGAATAGAAATGGAGTTATTAGAATAGGTTATTATAAACTTCACATAAACTGGATTAAGTACAGCTTCCACAGTCTTTTCACTGGCCTTTCAATCACGTCACGGTGTGAAAATGTTACAATGTCTAAATGTCTGCACTCAGCATCTGTTCCCGCCTCTACGTAAGAAAACACTGACGCATCGTTACTCTCAACCGACCTGGCACTCTTTAAACTGACAGGGAAAGTGCGGGAAACTTGCAGTGTGTAAGCATAAGGGAGTATGCTTTTGATGTACCAAAGCAAGGATGCTAAGTACATCAGTCCAGTGAAGATAACACAAACACAATGATTGTGTTCTGCTCAAGAAACTGACGGCAAGAGATTACTGATGTTTTTCACTCATTGACACTATTCAATTACTGATGTTTTTCACTTATTGACACTATTCAATTACTGATGTTTTTCACTCATTGACACTATTCAATTATTGATGTTTTTCACTCATTGACACTATTCAATTACTGATGTTTTTCACTCATTGACACTATTCAATTATTGATGTTTTTCACTCATTGACACTATTCAGTTACTGATGTTTTTCACTCATTGACACTATTCAATTATTGATGTTTTTCACTCATTGACACTATTCAATTACTGATGTTTTTCACTCATTGACACTATTCAATTATACTATTTAATTACTCCTTATGTTCACTCACTGACACTATTCAAATACTAATTATTTTCACTCAATAAAATTATTTAATTATTGATTATGTTCACCCAATGACACTATTCATTCAAAGAAACTCCTCGCTTTCTCATACTGTTCATTCACATATCTATTCACAGACTGATAAGCTTACTGTTCATTCATTGATGATGTTTGCTTACCGATAACTAACCATTCAAAAGGTTTCTTTTTTTGGGTATGGACCTTTTACAACCAACGTTTTTCTTTGATGATATATGTTGATTGTTTATTTTAGGGCTTGAAAACATACATCACATGACTAAAAGCAAGAACCTCAAACTGCATATTGAACTGACAGACTTTAATGGATCAGTAATTTACGCCAATTATGACACCTTTTATATTGATGGTGCCGCTGACAACTACCAGTTACACGTTGCCGGGTACACTGGAACTGCAGGTGATTTGCTCTTTACAACTCTATCCCCATGTCGCCTTAATATTGCTGTGACGTCATGATTTTAGTCCTGTATAATACAAACGTACTAAAATGCGTGCAACATAACTAAAAATATCAATATATTTATATCTAGAAAATTACGGCTCTATTTTGAGTTGAAACAACAGAAGTAAAACCTCTATCGTCTTGTAAGGATTACTGTTTACTTTCTGTGCATCATTATATAAACAGGTTCTAATCAAGCAAGATAATGTTGTTTTAGGCTGTCTCAATAAAATTATCTAATATGTTTATTAACTTCTTTTAACATTCTTCATCTCATTTCTTATTAATTGTTAGGTAATTTATTAAACTTAAGTAATTTGTTTATATTTAGGTAATTTACTTATAGTTAGGTAATTTCTATACTATGCAAACTAACACAGTTACGAACTTTAAACCTAACAGTAAAGGGGACAGATTGACTAAATGAAGTACTTTTACAGTGTGTATATTTTACTAAGATATATTTTAACTTTTCTTACTTTACTCCAACATAGTTGTTAGGGCAGATACCTGAATGCTTATTAGTATTATTAAATACGAAACATATCTTAAATCAATGTATTCACACCTAAATCCTCCAAAATTCTGTACGATTGTTGAATTTTAACCTAATAGTAATTGAATAATCTCTAACACTATTTGCCATCATGCACTGTTGTTTATTTGTTGGTCAATGCTATAGTGATGATCCGCCCACTGTTATACATTTGAATTGTGGATAAGGATTTTAGCATTGTTGCTATTGTTACACAAAGCACACGAGTTTGTTACCAAAGTTCAAGATACAAACTTAGGCCATTTTTTTTTAAAGCTTCAAGGGTAGTCTGACGTAATCCTCTGGAAGCTTGCTATTGGCTAGAAAATTATTACGTCATTTGTGGTGTATTGTGGAAATATGAGTGCTTTCCTATCAATACATCGACCTCGACATTTCTTGTTCACTGCACACATTGTGAGGTCATGTTCGCAATAAATTCGCCATTCTTGTTCACTGCACACATTGTGTTGTCATGTTCGCAATACATTGGCCCCCACCAGGTCATGTTTGTGCGTAGAAAGAGTTTACATATACAAGGAGCGGAGACTTTATTGTGATGTGTTATGCTGGATTCGGTCAGTGTTGAAGTGAAGCGTTTAAAATATCTGGCATGTTATCTGCCTATGGTGTACATTATAGTGCTACACACGTAATCTCTTCTTGTCATTCTCAATTCTGAATCTTTTGCTTTGCATCCATAATACTAATTAGTATGTTACACATATCAAATACCTTCATACTGATCAATAAGACGTTACACATGTCAAATGACAAAATACAGATCAATACGACGTTACGAATATCAAATTGACACAATACTGATCAGTAGGACGTTACACATATCAAATTGACACAATACTGATCAGTAGGACGTTACACACATCAAATTGATACAATAGATCAGTAAGATTTAACACATATTAAATTGACACAAAACTGATCAGTAGGACGTTACACATATCAAATTGATACAATAGATCAGTAAGATTTAACACATATTAAATTGACACAAAACTGATCAGTAGGACGTTACACATATCAAATTGACACAATACTGATCAGTAGGACGTTACACACATCAAATTGATACAATAGATCAGTAAGATTTAACACATATTAAATTGACACAAAACTGATCAGTAATACGCTTAACATATCAGAGGACACAATACTGATCAGTAAGATGTTTAACATATCAAATGCCACTATATTGTATATATACTAATATATGTAGTCAATTGCTGAAAGAAGAAAGCATATTGTTGTCTATTGTCTTTTACGGTAATGTTTAAAAAATAATACAATAATAATCTTTACCAGTCCAAGTTATATTTAAAACAGACCATTTGTTTCAGTAACGGTTATATATGGCCTGATGGTTGGCAAAATAAATGGATGAATAGATGCCTAGATGACTGATATAATGAATAATGGCTGTGTAGGTGACTGATTAAACAGCCCGTTAAATGAATAGAAGAATTTTCGTACGTATTCTGTTAAGGACATTTTATGAAATTTACTTCCTCACTAACGTGCACTGCTAATTTATATGTGAGCTTTATAAAGCTGGTTGACTTTTATGAAATTGACTTACCCATTTACGTGATCTGTTAATTTATGTTTGACCCAGGGGACAGCTTGGGAGGCCATGACGAGATGCAGTTTACCACTTACGACAGAGATAACGACAAAAACGCCGGAAATTGTGCGAGGGCTCACTTAGGAGGATGGTGGTATAAGAGCTGCCATTTGTCTAATCTGAATGGTCAGTACAAAGTCAACGGTACTAGTAGTACACAGGGTCTGAACTGGTTCTCGTGGAAGAGTGACTATAGGTCTTTTAGACAATCAGCGATGAAAATCAGACTGGCATATTAAAATGTCAAACAGTACTGTTATTCTAGCAGTAATATAATTAACATTACATGTAGATTTATAATCTTTTGAATAATGAACTTGAATGACAATAAAATGATCACCCTTGTACACTAGGACTGAGAAACCTCGCCATGCTTTTATGTAACGCATCTCGAAGTTTTGAAGTGGGTGTGTAACCGTCTGTTCCTTGTTTATCTTGACTGGCACATGTATCAATATACATTAATGTTTTAATTTAACTTTTATTTTATTTTATTTGACATAATATTTAGCGTTATATTTCTCTGATTTTCATAATATAGTTTGTTGGTTTAAGCACTGACCCAGATAGATGCATTTTAAAAAATATAAGAAATGAAGAGGGTGGGGAACAGCGGATGTAGGCTTTGCATGCTTCTGATAAGAAATTTGATCTAATAAAACAATCATCTTATAATTGCTACTCCATAACTATTATATACTTACACAGAATTAGTAGAGTACTAACATTTTCTATAAAAAAAAATAAAAGTTTTTTTAATATAATCTGATTTACTTGTTTCTCTTTTGTGTCTGCCTGTGTGTGCTGTTTCTCTCTGTGTCGTAGTAGGACTAAATGCACTTTCGATTTCAAAATCATTATTTAATGTGCTGAACTTTGTCACGACCCCCCTCCTCTATTTGGAAAAGAGGAGGTGGAAGATGACATTTGTCAGCAGAAACGTCAGACTTGTGTGGATGTTGTCACAATATCCACATACAGATACACCACATACAGATACACTGGCCCTTTATTCTTTATGCAAGTATGATGGGGTAGGTTCAATTCATTCACACCAATGGGCAGCAACAGTGAAAGAGGACGCCAGAACACTTCTGCCAGTTTTTCACATGCTTTATTCAGCTCCTGTACAGTATTGCTCTCTCAGACACACACACACACACACACACACACACACACACACACACACACACACACACACACACACACACACACACATTATACTATGAGATCGGCACCTCCCTGAAGACCCCGTAGGCCAAACACAAAACTCAAGCAGGAAAGGCTACTAAAAATAATTTCTGTGTTTTCTTGCCTCTGTTAAAATATAAATTGCATACAAACTTCTAAGAGTTATACTAAAAATCAAATATAAAATAAAACTAATATAATTTTACTTTAAAACACAAACCTTTCTTAATACATAATCTAAAGATTTAGACCTATAATAAAATAAAACATGTGTTGATGGGCTATAGAAAAAGCATTCACACACACTTGATTTACAAAAAAACCACAAATGCAAAATCATTATTATTCATATAAAAACATGTCAATTAAAAATATAAACTATTTCCTATCTGGATATATAACCCTCTATGGTAATTAACAAATGCATAGCATAGTAAAGAATGATTCAAAATATACACATTAGCACAGCACTATAAATTAGTACTGATAATATTTACACTGCGCGTGCTTTGAAACAAAGCAGCACCTCCTGACCCATTTGTCCAGGCGCTCCGTGCAGATGATGTCTGCCGGCTGACATAACACTCACAGAAGCAAGTGAAAAAGGCTATACCGAGATGGGCGGCAAACACCACGCATATGTGCTTGCCCCTTCCTGTGATACGGTTGGTCAGTAGCTGTTAAGCAATAGTGTCCGATCTACCACACAAGGGTTTGCTTTGCTGACATGTTTGTTTGCAAGAATGCGAATGGAAATTGTAGGTGTATGGTGTGGACAATATAAAACTGTACAATACGAAAAATAAGACACAGAACAGGATAGGACAAGACAAAGCCACATTCGATCATTCAAAACAATAGTAACAAGATTTGAAAAGTTATGATTTAGGTTTATTAACCTATAGGCGTTCTCTTTCATGCACTGGTTAGATCACTCACTCAAGACATTCATAATACACTTCTTAGAGTGGAGTGGTGTTAGCGATGATTGATGAAAACTATCTTAAGATAAAAGCATAAATTACTACATATGAGCAGTGTCCCTTCTAGTAATAACTACCGTGGCAGGTATTATATCATCAATAAATCAATATACAGTAATAATAACAGTACAACATTTTGAGTCCAAGAATGAACTAATCAAAGATGTTCAAATAGGTCAAATAAATAGTTCTTCTTCAATTCTCAAGTAACCTACCAAAGGTAATTCAGATAGCTAATTAAACTTTGAATACTTTAAGTGTACTGAGGGTTTTCAAATTTATTAGAGAGTATACTACTTACACTTGTTGTCATGACTGTTCACTGACACAACTCTTCATGTCAAATCCTTTTGGTACTGCCACCACCATTCATGTGATGATTTTTGTCATTGCCGTTTTAAAGGCTGACTCTCCTGTACATAGGCTGGTACCAAACGACTCCAATGCTGTTATTCTTGTGACAAAACTACTGTTGAATAACAGTGTCTTGATCATTGAATAATGTGTCTTGCAGTCTAACAGCTTTTTAAATGCATCACCACCCATGCATTAATGCATTAATCACACATCTCACCATCCATGCAGATGCACGCACGCTCTCACACACTTAACACTGTTACCAAGTCATTCATCTTTACTTTACTTTTCACTTAAAATGGGTTAGAGAGTTCGTTTGAGAAAGTGACATTCTTTTAGTGAAGATGACCTTATAACATGTAAAAAGCCGAGAAAAGGCCAACCATCATTTTCTGCAAACTGCTTTGTATTTACAATGAACATAACCATTTGCAGGAACTATAAACAAAATAATAATCAAATTGGTTGCATTTTAAAATGAAAAGTCAGTAATATGTTGTGTAATCCGTCCAGTGGTCATCAGCGTCGACCTGAACTGGAAGTAGAGAGACACGGGTCGAACGAAACATTAGTTCCTCCATTTGACCTTCGCAAAATCAATAAATATGTACAATAAGTAAACAATTTATAGCATGCTGTCAAAACCAATAAAATGCACAACAAGTGAACATTTTATAGCATGCTGTCAAAATCAATAAATATGTACAATAAGTGAACAATTTATAGCATGCTGTCAAATAATACTCATTGTAGTTTGTCAGAAGTTGACTGTTTACGATCAACCTCAGGCATACGAAATACTATGAATTTGGTGAAGAGTAAGTTCTTGCATATATTTATGGTTAATTTTAATGAGGCTGGAGCATTTAAACAGATGGAATAAACAAATAACTACTTAAATATTATTTTACCTTCCTTAAGAATGCCACTGCTAACAATATATTTCAATGAACTTACCCAAAACAAAATACAGCAATGATGACCATAGTGATGATCACATTCGAAACAATATGTAGCAATGATGACCATAGTGATGATCACATTCGAAACAATATGTAGCAATGATGACCATAGTGATGATCACATTCGAAACAATATGTAGCAATGATGACCTCGTCTGAAACAATTTGTAGCAATAATGATTCCATCCGAAACAATATATAATAATGATGAACAAGTGATGATCACATCTGAAACAATATGTAGCAATGATGATTACACCAAAGCAATAAATTGCAGTGATGACCACATTCGAAACAATATTTAGCAATGATGACCACATTCCAAATAATAGGTAGCAAATGCCATATAATAGCTTATGTAGTCCACACCCACCCTCCTCTAAAAATAGACTACATGCAAACCTAGTTCTAGAATGGCTGACCCGTATTCCTAGTCTAGAAATGTATAAGTATCTACTCACTAAACTATCCATAAAAAGGCACAGCTCAACGGTGCACGAAAGAATGTGCCATTGTGTTATATGATGGGGACATTTCTCATATATTTTATATAAATTTTGGTGTCGTGCAATTTAAATTGAATGCTATTTTAATTTGAATGACATCACATTGCATCATGCTTGTTTTGGAAGTGAGGTCCTGACCGAATGAGTCATGCATGGTGGCAGATTTACTGACCGGTCTTTAGTACTTGCGTTAGATAGATGAGCGAGTGTTTGTAGTTTAAATTTGCATGATCAATGGCCAATAAACGAAGCAAGGGATTAATTTGCGGCGTGTGTGTTTTTGGATATACAATGGGATGCATTGTTACTGGACGGCAGAGGTGGTCAGAAGTTGTTACGAAAGTAATAAGAGTATTAGTTCTAGGTAATTGGCCGGATCAAAGGCGTGTCTAGCAGACACAGGTGTGATTTCAAGGGAGATAAAAGTGATAGAAAATTTTACCCAAATGTCTCTTGGGGTGAGCGTTTTCGAAACTTTGTCCCTCCCTACATTGGATTGTACATGGAGCAGTAAAACCCTGGCTGGATAAGGTAAAAGCGTCTTTGTATTGTGTGAATGGTTAGGTTTTATTATGATGTTATATGCTATGTTTTATTTTGAACATGTTAACATTTCTTTCTTTCAGAGGCTTATGCCAAACTTAATATTTATTAATAGAACAATTGACTGGACTCTTAGACTCTGCAATTGCTTGTGTTTCAGGGTTTCTGGCCTTTTCTGGTTTTTCTGGATTTTTGTTTCTGATTTTGATTTATGTTCGGTTTCAACTAGATCTTTCATTTCAACCTGGGCTTTGGAATCTATTCCTGACGTGATGTCATGCCCTATTGAGAGTCTACCAGCGTGTATACGTCACTTCAGGGCATCAAGATAAGTTTCCATGAACGTGACTACTGTGTAGCTTGAACTTGCTCTAAGTGGCATTATGATGACACTTTTATATACCATATATTACTTATTTCTCTAAATCTTGTTAACGTTTCTTTTATTAAAATTCTTGTTATTATTTTAACCTCGCATATTTGTTAGTGAAGTAAGTTATCATAGTCTGAAGTGATAATCTAATGATTACGTCTTGTTCTCTCTTCGTCAATTTATAATCGTCATACATCTATTCATTAACAACGATTCTCAGCTATAACTGAGTGGGGGCTGAGCCAACTTGGCGGCGTACTAGTATATCGACGTAACAGTTGCAGATATACATATATAACCAGTGACCCATACTCTGCATCGGCACTTGTAGATGTCTTGTATCATAACTAATTACTCATATTTGATATAATTCATTATTACAAAGTCACCCCAGAGTACAGAGGCGACATATTGAAGCAACACATATTTTGGCTCTCAGCCTTAATAAGTTAGAATCACATTACTAACCCATATTGCCATTATCAATGCAGCAGAAAATCACCCTCTGTATATATTATTTCCAAAGGTATATAGTTTTGCTTGCCTAACTAATCTTGACCTCAACTATATTTTATATTTTTATATTTCGCTTATGATATTAAAATGTATTATGAGTATGTCAGTAAAAGTGTTCTGACAGAGAACAGATGAGGACGATTTCTTACCTCATGTGTATTTCACTGGCAGAATAGCACCTTATCTGATATGTTGATTCGACGAGCACTGGGCCACAAAACAAATCCCCGAATAGAACCACTTTATCTTGGATGTTGCACCACAAAGCAACACCAGAGCAGAACGATTCACATGCCAAAGACCAGTTCAACAGACCACGTGCACATCTGCCAACAACATTTACAAGGACCCTAAACGACACATCAGGTGGACTTAAGTTATGTATTTATAATGTCAATGACCGCACAGCTTCAGTCAGAATACAATCGAATTCACTCGGACGTAAATCAAAGTACTTTTAGAGTTTACCTAAAAGCATTCAGTGTTCACTTTTAAACTCATTTATAGGTCACTCACATGAACAAACTAAATAACTATTACAGTCATAGGACTCAAACTGAACAATCTTTTATGACACCACATGTTCGTGATTATGAACTAATTTTAACTGTTGAAGTATTGGCTATATGTAACAATGCTGTCTTATGTTACTTCTTGTTGAATACATTTATTGTTGATACTTAGATCACTTGTGTTAGCATGAATCGCATGTTACATATTGTAGTCTGTCACCTGTGTTTACTATCCTGGCTGCATGTATCAGGGGTTGAGCTATCTTCTAGAAATATCACTCTTCTATTCTACATTATTTACCATTCCTCTTTTTAAACATGTGTGACGAGCCAGAAAGAGTGTTGATTTTGGGAAATAGCATCAGATTACGGGTGGCCCAGGTTGGTGGAGAATTAACATCGTACCCATCTCTCAGTAAAACGTCACATATTTGGGAATCTCGTCTTTGGATCGAACTATTGAATTTGTAATTATACAGTTTATACACTAGAGACATTATTGATATTTTCTGTTTGAAAAAACCCTTAGATAACTTGCCATTAAAACATAAGACATAAAAAAGGACAGTACAAATATTTGAGAGATGAGAAAACCCAGAGTTTTGCAATATCACTATTCAATGCAGTTACATTTACTTATTTAACTAAATCACCATATTAACATCAGTTCGAGTTTATTAACCACCAACGTAAACATCAGCATCAGTTAAATCAAAATTCAAGCATCAAAATCATAATTTAAATAAGAAATGCAAATCGTGCAAAATAAAAATATCAGAGAATAGAAGAATATATTTACAAACAATTACAACAGGAGATCACAAGATCATGATCAATACATAAACTCAACACAAAAGGCTACATGCTTATGTAATACTATTTCTTGTAAATTTAGTCTAGTCCGGTCCCAAAAGGTTCAATAACAAAATTTTGATCTAATTCTGGACTGAGCCTCCAGTTATACAACAGATATATTGTGAGAGGGCCTCTTTAATTATGAGAAAATTATCATCCCTACACCTGTGATACTTTGCACCTCTCAGTTTGTGGGTGACGGACCAGAAGAGTACCATTGCACTCTCCCCAGAGTAATTCCTAGTATTGTAATGAACACCACAGAATAACTCTGATCTGCACATGACCAAAACAGAACAGTGGAACACCCTCTTAAAAAGGCCTATACCACCCGTCTTAGTAATTATTAAGCCCACACTAACCTTTTAACCCAGTTATAATATAACACAAAGCGATGGTGTTGACAAATAAAGAAAAGGAATTTATTAAAAAAAACAAAACAATTAACTATACTGGACAAAGCAATTCAGTATTGATCAAATATAAGCAAGAACGTAACAAATGAAGACTCAAGAAAGCAGAAACAAACACATGCTTATGGATATTTCATTATAGTTTCAGGCATTAATAGGCTCTCTTATTGACCGTTTATGATAGAGTTCTTGGAGTCAACAACAGTGTCAGTTAACAAATTTAGTTCAAATTACTTACTTTCAGACCACAGGGTTCTTTTCAGTTGGGATATATATAGTGGGGTGATGAAAGGTGCTCTTCGAAATAAATGTTCTGCAATTAGATGTTTCCTGTTTATGTCAATTTTGTGTGTAGGAAACGTGAATCTGATTCGATAGCATTGTGGTTGCAAGCCTCCATCTTGCGCAGACAGGAAGTAGACACTCTTGGATACTTATATTGTAAAGTAAAGTGACTAAAGTACTGGAGAAATACGCATTTGCAGGAATGACACAGAGGGTGTAACTTCAAGTTGCGAACAAAATTGCCGTTATTGTATGACCATCATTGACAACGATGAGTCTGGACTGAAGAACAGTCACGTGTGTAAGAGTCTTGTCTCTATGCGTACTTTATCGAGGATCATAACACATTCTCACAAACTTGACTTCTGTAACTACTGCTTTACTGCTAAAATCTTCCTGATAGCGCTAATGGGTTATTAACAAGCTTTGTTCAGAGCTTTCAGGATATAATTAGAAATGATACACTCTCTCGTTCTGATAACGATTTCCGGTAAGTAAATTTATCAGTTATAGTTAATGTTGCTATTGTAAAATGGCGTGATATATTTCTTGTTATTATGTATCTTTTCTTTATATTGTTTCTTGTGTGCTGATGTTGTTTACTTATGTTTTAACATATTTACCGCAAGCAGGCTCTTTGATGGAGAAATGATGCTATGGATTACAGTTTGTTTTATAATCATATACGAATGTGTAAATTAGGCCTACATAGACAGTGATGTGAGTTACACCACGCATAGTGTTTGTGTGTTTGGGAAAGAGTGAGCATCTGTGTGTAAGTGTGTCACATATCTGGTTATGTTTACTGACCCTCTCCTAATTTAGGTTCTAGTTATCAATAGTGGTTTATTAGATAAATCCTAACATTAGCGACAGCCGGGCTGCCTAACCTATCTTCCACTCAAATGCCACTATATCGGCCAATTAATCTCGACACTTAGTCAGATAAGTTAGCTGATTTGCCTCTATTGATAATGTTATCTCCTCTTTATTTATATATTAATAGTTATGATTCTTTATCCCTTTACCTTGGCTTAGCCGCCAATCAATTGATCTTTCAGCCAGCTACAAACACTTATGTAACAGCATGGTGAAATTACAATAAATTTAATAACAGTTAAATTAAAATCAGAAAATAAAGAAATGAACAATTCGAGTTTGTGATTAACGTAGAGAAGGTTATTACATGGCCTGGTAGATTAATTCATTAACCACACTACACGAGAGTTTATCTTTTGTTCAGATCTGGAACGTAGCTTAGTTTAGGTCCTTTGAACAGTGGAACACACTGTACATTATCGTTTAGCAAGACGTTGATGTCACATTGCAGTCCTGGTGGTCTCTTGTGGTTCAGACACAGACGGCGACAATGACTGTTAGCATAGATGATCATGCTCTCTCTCGCTCTCTCTCTCTCTCTGCCAGTTGCTCCTGGGTCCTTGTCTGTACGACGGTGGATTTCACACTGAGCTTGGCATCAGCAGGTGATACTAGAGTTGGGAGTCAAACTCGAGACAGGCTGTAACGAATTAATTATCATTGTTACAGTATTGTGAGGCAATAACAATTGTATGGGCCTTGTGGCAGCAGTGATAACCACTCCTTACAATTTCACTAATTAGCATTAGCTAATTCATAGTGTAAATTACACGAAGTTACAAAGTTATAAAATTTGTACAATATATATTTTCTTCATTACAATTCAGTTGATCATAATATAATTTAGCTAGTTGATCCGAGCCAATTCATTCAGGCAGTAGTATCAATGGATGAAGGTCAATTAACAACTTAGCACTTTGTCATTGCACAGAACGCAAATGACCATATATGGGTGGTTAGTATTCGGTTTTCAGAGTGTCCTACACCTGTGACCTGGAATATATTCCCTGAAGGCTTAAACAAGTTTTTCGTGAAAGTCTCCACAATAAATACGCACAGCCATGGAAAGACCCGTTAAAACAAAGAACGATTCAAAATAAGACAAATGGCTATTTGTGAAGATCTATTAAAGAAATTATGTATTTTTAATAGCCATTTGTCTTATTTTGAATCGTGTATATGTGTGTATGTTTGCGTGCGTTTACGTATTTATATAGTGCATATATCATTACAGGAGCATTAGCTCGGCAATGGACATCATCATCCATTTTCCCAAATGGCACGGTTGTTCAGGCATGCTTGGGAGACAACGTAACCTTTCCTTGGATGTTTAATGTCACGTCATCTCAAACTATGACTGTTGCTGAATGGTTAAAGATATCTGAAGGTACCAACCAAAAGTTATATTCACAATTAGAAATACTTTTTACAGCATTTAAAGATAAAATGTTAATAATAATATAAAACATTGCTAAATATAATTACTTTTAATTGAAATTTATCATATATATATATATATAGATACAGTTTTGAATGTTAAATTGATGAAGAGATTGGTCATTATAATATGCATAAAAAGAAAAGAAATCAGTTAATAGTGTACCGCTTGAGATACACACACTCATATACACATATACAAATAAACTCTCTTATACATGTTGCAGATGGGCAGGAAATGGTTCTAGCCAACTCATATCGAAAGAGATTTCTCCAAGATGACCCTACAGCACGACGGGTGGAATTTGTACCTAATGCTGGTCTCAGACTGCCAGAAGTGGCGCTCACAGACACGGGTTACTACAGTGTTCACCTTCACCTGTGGGAATCATCTGAGACTTATTCACAAACTGCATTCCTGCAAGTCTGGGGTAACGCTAGCATAATTTACATAAATAATTTCTGTACTCACATTGTGGCTCAGGTGACTTCAGTATCAGATAACCGACACTTAAACTGAAAACATATATCAAAAGTCTTGAACTAAAGACTATGGACATTGCTGTTTGGTGCCTTCTGCACTATGTTATTGTCATAGGTCTTGTATTAACTGCTACATTCCCTATTCCTCTTATCGCCAATGGATTTGTAAAATCGTTTTCTTTTAATAAGAAGAAAGGAGTGAATGTTATTTAATAAATCCAGCACCTATATTTTTATCAATGTTAAGCCCACTGCTGTCTGTAGATTAATCAATTAAATCTTCCTCTCAACACATACACTCACACCTAGATATTCAGTTATTCTTGACAAAATCATTTTCTCCGAGGATTTAGCGGAATAAATTATTTATTAAATTTAATTATATTAAAACAGACACGTGTTATTTAATCACCACATCAAGTACATTATAGTGACAGACACCATTCCAAACAGACCCACATATCTATCTGTCTGTCTGTATCTATCTATCTATCTATCTATCTATCTATCTATCTATCTATCTATCTATCTATCTATCTATCTATCTATCTATCTATCTATCTATCTATCTATCTATCTATCTATCTATCTATCTATCTATCTATCTATCTATCTATCTATCTATCTATCTATCTATCTGTATGTCTATCTATCTATATCAGTCTGTCTGTCTATCCATCCATCCATCCATCCATCTCTGATAAGTAGGGTTAATAGGTTAATTTATCTCTTAAGTAGCTTGTCAAACACCAGCCGTATGGGTCTTTATAATTGAGGACCAGAAATCTCAATCAAGTTCAGTGCCATTTAAACTAATAATAACACTATGCATTTATCGGGTTTAAGCTCCTTTTTTCACTTCATGTCCCTGGATACAGTATTGCCCATATTGTTTGGCCTTCGCACATCTCAGAAATTGGCAGGATAATTACAAAGGTTACAATAATGTCTGGATTTACAAATATGCAAACATTTGTCACCACCATTCACCAATCAACATACCAATTTATCAGGTGAAAGAGAAAGTTTGAACAAATGTAAGGAATTCAATTTATATAAATATATAAAAAATATATACAAAATAAATTAAGGGAAATTTAGAATATAAAATTGATATTTCTAAGTGGTAACTAAATTCAGCCATGCGTATCGAGTCACCTTGAGAGTTTTCCTACACACAAGTGGTGAAGTGGCCAACAGGAAAGTGTATAGGTGAAACATGGTCGACAATACATGTGTACAGAGGGACTGTGTATATGGTAACAAAAAACATTCACAGAGTAGACGAAACACGACAAACAATTAGTTAAGTGTAAGTTAAAGGATTCAAATTTTATTTTGCTGAACTGAATAATGGACGTTTGTGCCTTGGATGTGTTGTGCTCCACCACTAGTATCGGAGCTGTACTTTTCTCATTTCTTGATTTCTATGTAGAGAGTATTTTAGTTTATATTAAAATGAACGCTCGCTATTTGGACCAAACACTTGTGCTTGAACTGGCGCGTCTTCAACCCCCCCCCCCCCCTGCCTCGAGTATCAACATCAATATACATCACTATATTTTAATATCTTCTTTTCGTTCTTTTCAGAGGCACCAGTAACTATAGATGGCAATCTTCATGTGCTTATGCAGCCAATAGGTGTTTACCCAGCTGCAGATGGGCAATGGCAAATGCAGTTATCATGTGGCAAATTTCTCTCACTGGGGCAGCCCCCGGTATCAGTGGTTTGGAAAGTATGCGATCACTTTATTTATAATTAAAGTATTGAATATTTAACATATTTAAACATTATTTTGGTTTACGAAGAATTAATCACAATATAGAATATATAATGGTGTCTGGGACACTTAAATTATTGAAATCTAGAACAACATGACTAAGGATGATGCACCTGTACTCATTCAAACCCCAAGCAGCAGTCGTCACCTGTCAACATAAAAAATAACGATAACAACATGCATATTACAAGATGTATTTTACATTAAATGAGGATAATAAAGAATGGCACAAAAAATGAATGAAAATAAATAAAACGATGTATGAAAGAAAACAATAAAAGTTAATCAAAGTACATATCAATTACAACTCAACAATTAATCATATCTATCCCATCAAGATGCTTTCTTCTCTTTTAAGAAAGTTAGTTTTCATTCATACAGCTCTACTCAATAGAAAATACTTTGTAAGATATTACACTTCCCAGACTCTAATACATAGGGGGAAACTTAACTTGTGATACACCAAGTGAATTGAGAGACTCAGTGCCGTGACGATATGATATCATCATGTGCTGTGACGATATGATATCATCATGTGCCGCGACGATATGATGTCTTCATTTTCCGTGATGATATGATATCATCATGTGCCGTTTTGACTTTCCTTCTACTGAACTCTACACGTGTCATCTGCTTTCTCTCCTGGTGACTCCACGACCCCTCACAGAACTGACCACTTCAGTTCCAGTCAAACAATGAAGGACTTAAAGAAGGAAATGAAACCCTACAGCTAGGTGATGCAGTATTAAATATCGTGCAATGGTTAATTAATTGGGGACATGTTCCATTGATATTCACCTTTATACGATTTATTAAACTGAAGAAGAATTATAATTTTAATAATTGATGTTTTAGCAAATTTTCATGTTCTTTCACACAATGAATTTAGCAAATATTCACATTTTTGTTTCTGCCAAAATAAATAGTTCAGAAAAAAATATTGTATCTGTGGTGATTTTCTGTCTCTAAATCATTCTTTCTTGTTTTCTTTAACTCAATGCGATTTCACACACACATTTATGTGTGCTAAACTTCACAATATTAGTGATAAGACTTTCTCTACTTGGTGTAACGCCTAAGATGTCTGTAGAATGGTGACCAAAAACAAACCGTCCTTCGATTTGCGTATCACCTTCTGTCACGTGACATCTATGTCATACCCTGTCCTTGAGCAGAGCTGTTTGTAACAAACACCTGCGTGGGTAGGACTTACTACCATGGACTTACTATGATTTCCATTATTAAGTCTCCAGGGGTTTACACACGAGGTCATGATCATATTCACGTGTTAAATACATGTACTTGAAATATTTCCATTTACACCTACGCTGTCCTAGTTTTCTGGCCTGTGTTTGCTTTCAACTGAATGGCTAAACTTTACCTACCTACATTCTTTTAGAATTTATAACAGTCCGTCTTATATTCTTAAAGTTTATATATAATATAATATTTATTCAATTCATCTGGGCTAAATTATCAACAAATCTTCGAGAAGACTGACAAATTGTGATCATTGCACTCCATTCCAGGAAATGTAAATATCTATTTCTTAACGATTGATTACATGTATACATAAACTGGCTTTGGTAGATTTAATATCGTCTGCCCTTCTGGTTCAGTGTATTTAACCTAAATACAGTTTGTATTCTTTCAATGGAGACAATGTGAAAAAGTACAAAATCTTGTTCAGTATATCCATGTGCCTTAAGATGTTTGTTCGAATTTAGAATTTTTGCCATGATATGTTTTGTGTGACATTACTGTTAAGCGTTTAAAGTACTTATAAGAATCATCAGTTTTGGTATTATGCTTTGCTGTTTCACTGTCATTAAAATATTACACTTTACAGTTAATGCAATCAGTAAGTTATTACACTTTACTGTTGCAGTCATTAAGTTATTGCATTTTACTCTAGTGTAGCCATTGAGTTATTACACTTTAAGTTCAGGCAGTCATTAAGTTATTACACTGTACTGTTAGTATAGCCATTAAGTTATTACACTGTACTGTTAGTATAGCCATTAAGTTATTATACGTTACTGTTAGCGTAGTAAATATGTTACGATGCATTATTGTTCATGCTGTCATTAAATTATTATACTTGACCTTTAGTGCAGTCATTAAGCTTTTACACTTTACTGTTGGTGCAGTCAGTAACTTATTATGCTTTATATTAAATGCAGCCATTTGACATAACAAAAATAATTTACTACTATTCTTTGTATAGGAAAAGCAAATTTACTCGTAAATGTCATGAAGAATACCAGATTGTGTACATATGTTTCTATGTCACCGTACATATATACATGCAGTTTTTCTCTCTCCCCCTCTCTCTCTCTCTCTCTCACTCACTCACTCAAAAAGACACACTTATCTAATGCATTAATTTGTGCAGACGCCATCCAGTGCCGTAGTGAAAAGTACTTCCTACATCAACAACACGTTCACACTGGTGCTGTCCAAACCTGTCCAAGAGGGAGCGTACTCTTGTTTACTGGACACTGCGTCCCCGGCAACAGAATGTGTCAACGAGCATTCTTCCTTGCATAGAGTAGCCACAGTTCAAGTAAACGGGCTAAACACCCGGCTATCACTTCTTGAGGGTGGCTTGGAGTCGCTGAGGGAAGAGACCGTTAAATTGAGTGGTCCACTGAATAATCTCCACAAGACTGTCGGTGAAATTGAAAATAAAACTAATATCAACGAGGCTGGTGTTAACATCCTGAACGCTAAAACAGAAAATATAACAATCGAAATGCATCACGAAAATAAATATTTGAAAGAGTTAGTGAGCACTCTTGAAAACGACATCCGCAACATGACACATAGACTTCTTGGCCTTCAGACAAAAGTTGAAAGCTTGACGATTGATAAAAAAGCTCTTCAGACAAATAATGGTAATCTTTTCAGCAATTATCATTTGTTTATGACGAGTTGTATGCTTAATATATACATTTTTACGATATTGTTTATTCAATTTTCTTTATTTGGCACTTATCTATAACTAAAAATACAAATAATACAATTCTGTTCATCTTTTTTAGGATGTTCTCTCTCTCTCTCTCTGTGTCTATTTATCTGTCTGTCTACATGATTCCTTGTAACGAGTTGAAATATGTTTTTCGTATGGCACCCTAACCGATTTTATTTTAAGGAGTGCCCTCCCTTTAAAACTGGAAAATGGCACACCTCGCGCTGGCCAACAGAATTATTCCAGAGCACTAGACTTGTATGTGTGGCGTTTACTGAGATAAAATTTACACAATATGAGAATTAGCATTAAATGAGATTATGATTGAGGAGTTATGCTAATTTCTTTTTAATGTTGGGGTTGGATGGGGGGTGATGTATTATTAATTACACAACATTTAACACAGGCCATTACTCTAATTTAATAGAAACAATAACAATTTTAGTTTTTATTTACTCATAATATGGATGAGGTAAAAATAAATTGCGTGTGGACGTCACGTTCTGTGTTTTAAGAATTTTTGTTCCTGTATGAAAGTTTAAAACTTGTTTACATCACGATCTAACAATAAGCATTGACTTTAAAATATCCAGTTTACGATAGACAGCAAGAATGTTTGTTCTGCTTTCTTTTCTTTCAGTACACATTTGCAGATGGGCAGAATTTTTAGGTGTAAAATAAGACTGCACTTTAACACGAGCAAAAAATACATATATGTCCCACCTTTCTTTTTCAGCGATTGCGCTGCTACTCGTATAAGCCCATATAAAAATATAATATTAAAGCATCTGAAATGCAGAGGTAATTATTTTCATTTAATTTTTTACTTTCACCGTTTTTCCCAACACAGTACGAATCGCGGAATCCTGCGTAGACGTACGACGACACAGCAAGCAAAGTGGTGTCCATGTTATCGTCTTGAATACCTTCACAATGATAAACGTCTTCTGTGACCAGTCAACTGATAACGGCGGGTGGACGGTATTGTCCTTAAAGATGGAAAATGAGATTATTATAATAATAATTATTATT
Source organism: Sinotaia quadrata (assembly GCA_028829895.1). Taxonomy (NCBI): domain Eukaryota; kingdom Metazoa; phylum Mollusca; class Gastropoda; order Architaenioglossa; family Viviparidae; genus Sinotaia; species Sinotaia quadrata. The sequence goes on along the minus strand of CM054181.1, from coordinate 113,832,753 downwards.
ATTGATAATCATTAAACGGGCTCCTTTACTCAACGTATAGGAATGTTTTCTTGCACATAAACAAGTTATCTTCTTATATGTGTAGTTAAGAACATCTTTATGTCTGCCTGTCACTCATTGCCATTAATCTCGACAGTGGTGTTGAATTTAACAATCCAGAATAGAGAGTCAGGCGGACAGACAGACGAACTAGAGACCAAGAGAGACAGGCGGACAGACAGACGAACTAGAGACCAAGAGAGACAGGCGGACAGACAGACGAATTAGAGACCACGAGAGTCAGGCGGACAGACAGACGAACTAGAGACCAAGAGAGACAGGCGGACAGACAGACGAACTAGAGACCAAGAGAGACAGGCGGACAGACAGACGAACTAGAGACCAAGAGAGACAGGCGGACAGACAGACGAATTAGAGACCACGAGAGACAGGCGGACAGACAGACGAACTAGAGACCAAGAAGACAGTCGGACAGACAGACGAACTAGAGACCAAGAGAGACAGGCGGACAGACAGGCGGACAGACAGACGAACTAGAGACCAAGAAGACAGGCGGACAGACAGACGAACTAGAGACCAAGAGAGACAGGCGGACAGACAGACGAATTAGAGACCACGAGAGACAGGCGGACAGACAGACGAACTAGAGACCACGAGAGTCAGGCGGACAGACAGACGAACTAGAGACCAAGAGAGACAGGCGGACAGACAGACAAACTAGAGATAAAGAGAGGCAGGCGGACAGACAGACGAACTAGAGACCACGAGAGTCAGGCGGACAGACAGACGAACTAGAGACCAAGAGAGACAGGCGGACAGACAGACGAACTAGAGACCAAGAGAGACAGGCGGACAGACAGACGAACTAGAGACCAAGAGAGACAGGCGGACAGACAGACGAATTAGAGACCACGAGAGTCAGGAGGACAGACAGACGAACTAGAGACCAAGAGAGACAGGCGGACAGACAGACGAACTAGAGACCACGAGAGACAGACGAACTAGAGACCAAGAGAGACAGGCGGACAGACAGACGAATTAGAGACCACGAGAGTCAGGAGGACAGACAGACGAACTAGAGACCAAGAGAGACAGGCGGACAGACAGACGAACTAGAGACCACGAGAGTCAAGCGGACAGACAGACGAACTAGAGACCAAGAGAGACAGGCGGACAGACAGACGAACTAGAGACCAAGAGAAACAGGCGGACAGACAGACAAACTAGAGATAAAGAGAGGCAGATTAGGCATGATGTTGAGGGATAACCGTCAATGGCCATGACCAGAGTGACGAAATGTTAAGTTCTTTAAAGTAATACTATCCTGACTAATTTTAGTCTGTTAAACCAAGTCTGTTAAATTGACGAACCTGGTGCATCCGTTTTAGAGAACAACATATTTGAAGGACACTGCTGTCTATTATTACTCATTAACATATCTGAAGGTCACTCTTGTCTATTATTGCACATCAACATATCTGAATGTCAGTGTTGTCTATTATTACTCATCAACACATTTGAAGATCACTGTTGTCTGTTATTACACATCAACATATTTGAAGGTCACTGTTGTCTGTTATTACATGTGATGCTAGTTGTCCTATGTCATATTCCTAGGGGTATAATTTCTGCACATTTAATTAGTTGTATTACCCTTGTTTAAGGAATATGCTTTTGATCGTATTCATTTAATTTTGATGCACGTTTTATTGCACTTTGACATGTATTTATCTCTGTTTACCCAGAATTGAGATATTTGAGAAAGTGTTTTACGTCGTTTAAATTAAAACTAATACTTCATGTATTTCAGTGTACGTAACCATGTTAAAATTGGTTTACAATTCTGAATTAGAAAAATTTAAAAGTAAATATTATTTTACTGCAGCTAAGTATTTATTGTGGTAGGGATATCTCTTTATAAAATTTAATTAATTTTGCCATTTTTCCTCCCTGTGACTTAATACTCGGATTATGACAATAACTATTTCATTTTGATTATACACGTTTATATACCATGGGAATATATTACCATGAACTGGACACATTTATGTTGTTCTACCTTTGCTTTCTTTGGTGTTTCTGTCGTTCAGAAAAAAACAAACACATCCAACATTAGGACATGTTTAGCAGGGAAAATTGTTTTTTCTGTAAACTGTACATTTACAGTGATATTTCCATGTATTACAATGGAAGGAATCTGTAAAATGTACATTTAAGATGATTATTCCTCAGTGTACTGCAAAGACTGTCTGTAATCAAGCAATTCCTTAAAATATTAATGATGCAATCACACTCAAGCACACATACACATAGAAATAGCACAACTTAAAATTTTTTATAATAATTGACAGGTAATTCAAAGACGACAAGATGGCTCTGTGGAATTCTATCGAAAATGGGATCAATATGTCAAAGGATTTGGAGAATTAACTGGAGACTTCTGGATTGGTAAAACTGCTAAACTCTATGTTATCCCTTTAGAATGAGTGCTTTATGACATCATAGCTGTTTATCTAATTGACTGGACCACTGTACATGTAAGGCCAAATATCCCTATAGGTAAGCAGCGACATTAATAAACAACCGACATAATCATTTTAATTTGTAATATTTTGTTGACACATGCATGCACACAGCATCTGAGTGCCGACTATACGCAAGCAGCTTTCAACAACGATAGTATTTGCAAGCATTTTTATAAAAAACTTTATTTTAACATAATAATAATAAACATTGTGTATCAAACAATGACACATATTAATACAACACATGGGTGCAGCTTAGTTCAAACATTTGTAATAATAAAAGTTAATTCAAATAGTACATTTCTACATAAACACAAGTATAACATATCCATAGTAATATTCATGAAATGTTTCAAAGTTCATTCTCTCAATCAGTCAATTAAACTCACCGCTTAAGCTAATGACAGCCTTAAAGCTGACCTTCTTCCTTCTCTGCTACTCATATTCAAAGTGAGTAGGGAGCAGACTTTTCTACAGTAACTGAATTATTTAATCTCAGCCTATTGGCTAGTCTCGTTCTCATAAATGATTATAATTGGATAATAGAAAACTACTCACTCAGTTTCCATTAGGTCAACAAATCTAGAATATTCTTGCCTCAGGCTGTTTACTTAAAACTCAGAAACTTTCGAAATGACACCATAAGGAATGCCCAAAGTCTGGTCACTCTTGCAATTTAGCAGTTCATATAACAATTAAATTTAAAATAGGGAGGGGCAAATCTATTCTGCCACACATTTGAATAATTTCTCTTAGTATTTTGCCGCAAAGCAGAATTATATTGTTAATAATGGGTATGATTATTGATGGGGTATGTGTTGGTTACACTTATAACACCTTCCTCAATTACAAGAGTTTGAAGGACGATGCTTTCAAGACAACTGTCATTACATGCCAGACACAAAACAGTCCAAACATCCACGAATTAAAAGCTATACAATTTCCAATATCCCATAGCAATGTCTCCTACATCCCAGTAAAGTTTCATATTATCTAGAGGACAGTCTCTAGTATTCCAGAGTAAAGTTTTCTATATACCAGAGTACAGTCTCCCGTATCTCAGAATAAAATTTTATATATCCCAGAGTACAGTATCCCGTATCCAGGAGCAAAGACTCTATTACCTCAGAATAAAGTTTCTCATGTCACAGAGCAAAGACTCCCTTATCTCAGGTCAAAGTCTCCCATATCTCAAAGCAAACACTCTTACATCAGAACCAAGTTTCACATTTTCCAGAGCAAAGACTCACTAACATCAGAACAATGTCTCCCATATCCCGAAGCAAAATTAGACTTTTGCTGCTTTGGAATGTGAAGCAAACCTGCCAAGAAACTAGTGGACTGCAAGGAAACATTTATATTAATTTGTTGCATTTTACAAAATGTCGTGATATTAACAATTTATACATACAATTAATTTATAAATGTTGTAAGGCTATTAACTAATGTTACTTGAGTATAACTTAATACATTTCCGGTCTCTGTATTTTTTGCTTTAATTAATTAATTTTTATTTTATATAAATATTATTTTTATTAATCACCTGATACTGTTCGTTTATTGATGCTGCTTACTACTGTTATTGTTTATTACTAATAATGTTCATCTGTACCGCTATTACTACTTAATATTAATTCTGTTTACTTATTAATACTATTGCTAATTACTAATACTGCTAATTGCTACTATTGCTAATTATTATTATTGGGAATTACTACTATTGGTAATTACTACTATTGCTAATTACTATTGTTGCTAATTACTACTATTGCTAATTACTATTGTTGCTAATTACTACTATTGCTAATTACTACTATTGTTTTCTTACGTATACTTTTCTTTCACTGATTCCATTAATTTTCGAATATTTTCATTTTTTAAATTCTGTTCGTGTACCGATATTGATCAAAGACTCTACATTCAAAGAGTGTGTTCATTTACTGATGTCAAATATTGTTCAGTTATTGACATTAATCATTGAATGATACTACTCATTTTCCTACACTGTTCAAAATAATATTGTTCATTCCTTGGCAGTTTTTATTCACTGATAATGTTCATTTACTGTCTGTCTTTATTCAATGACATTCTTCATCTACAATCTGCAATGTTCACTTAATGATGATTTATCAGTACCTATTGTTCACTTACTGACATTAGTTACTCATTGTTATTGTTCACATATTGACACTATTCATGCAGTGACACTTCATTCACTTACACTATTGTTCATTTCTCGATGTCATTCACTGACTGACTTCATTCATTCAGTGATATGTTCACTCACTGACACTTTAATTCTCTGACATTAATATTCAGATTCTAATATTGTTCACTCACTCAATGATACTATTTACTCACTGTCACTATTCATTTCGATATTAACTATTCACTCTGCACTGTTTCGGTTCATTCTCTAATAATGTTCAACCAATGACACTATTCAATTACTGATTAAAACAATGCTCACTCAAAGAGTTCTATTTAATTACTGATTAAAACAATGCTCACTCAAAGACCTCTATTCAATTGCTTATAATATTTACTCATTGACATTATTCAATTAATGATAATGTTTATATACTGACATTATTCATTCACTAATAATGTTCACTCATTGACACTATTCAATTACTGATGTTCACTCAATGACACTATTCATTCATAGAAACTCCTCGTTTATTGATACTGTTCATTCACATATCTATTCACACACTGATAAGCTTATTGTTCACTCATTGATAATGTTTCCTTACTGACAAACAAACCATTTAAAAGGTTTCTTTGAGGATAAGGATCTTCTCCTACCACCGTTTTTTTTTCTGATGTGTGTTGATAACTTATTACAGGGCTTGAGAACATACATCTCATGACTGATAACCAGAACTATCAACTGCGAGTTGACCTGACAGACTTTAACGGTTCTTCAATTTACGCCCAATATCACACATTCTCTATTGGCGGTGCCACTGACAACTACCAGTTACACATTGCTGGGTACACCGGAACTGCAGGTGATTTGTTCTTTACAACTTTATCCGCATGCCTCATTACAACTTTATCCGTATGCCTCATTACCTTCATTACAACTTTATCTGCAGGCCTCATTAATATTGCTGTGACGTCATGATTTTAGTCCTTAAACGTAATAAGATGCGTGCATGACAACTAAAAAAGTCATTATATTTATATCTTGAAAACTACGTCTCTAATTTGAGTTGAATCAACAGAAGGAAAACCGCAATCGCATAATAAGGACTTACATATTCTGTTTACTTTCTTTGCATCATTAAATAAACAGGTTCTAATCAAGCAAGATAATGTCGCCCTAGTCTGTCTCAACAAAATTAACTAATATGTTTATTAACCTCTTTTACCGTACATTATAGCATCTCTTATTTATAGTTAGGTAATTTCTACACTATACAAATTAACACGGTTACAAAATTTAAGCCTGAGAGTTAACAGGATTTAACTAAATAAAGTGCTTTTACAGTGTGTTTATTTTACTAGGATACATTTTAACTTTTCTTACTTTACTCCAACATAGTTGTTAGGGCAGATACCTGATTGCTTATTAGTTCTTGTTTAAATACGAAACACACCTTAAGTAAATGTATTCACACCTAAATCCTACAAAATTATGTACGATTGTTAATTTTTAACCTAATAGGAATTGAATTATCTCTAACACTATTTGACATCCTACACTGTTGTTTATTTGTTAGTCAATGCTACAGTGATGATCCGCCCACTGTTATACATTTGAATTTTGGACCAGGATTTTAGCAATGTTGTTATTGTTACACAAAGCAAACCAAAGTTCAAGATACAAATTTACGCCATTTTTCTTTATATCTGTAAGAGTAGTCTGACGTAATCCTCTGGAAACTTGCTATTGGCCAGAAAATTATTACGTCGCGTGTGGTGTATTGTGGAAATATGACCCCTTCCCCTATCAATACATCGACCTCGACCATTCTTGTTCACTGCACACATTGTGAGGTCATGTTTGCAAGATACTGCCCCCCCCCCCCCTCCGGTCATGTTTGTTTCTTCTTCTTTCCGTTAACTTCTTTTCCCCACAGGAATTGTGTATAAACCTTTCATCTACTTGATGTTCTCAGTTTTTGTAGGTTTCCGTGGGGCCTTCCTCCTGTCCCTGGTATTCTAGGAGGGTAGTAAGGTCATGTTTTTGCACAGAAAGAGTTACATATACATGGAACGGAAGCTTTATTGTGATGTGTTATGCTGGCTTCGGTTAGTGTTGAAGTGATGCATTTAAAATATCCGGCATGTTATCTGCCTACGGTCTATATTATAGTGATACGTAATCTCTTGTTGTCATTCTCAATTCTGAATCTTTTGTTTTGCACCAATAATACTAATCAGTACGATGCTACACATTTCAAATGACATAATACTGATCAGTAATACGTTATACATATCAAATGACATAATACTGATCAGTAATACGTTACACATATCAAATGACATAATACTGATCAGTAATACGTTACACATATCAAATGACATAATACTGATCAGTAATACGTTACACAAATGACATAATACTGATCAGTAAGACGCTTAGCATATCAAATGACACAACACTAATCAGTAAGACGTTTAACATATCAAATGCCACAATATTGAATATACTAATAGTCAATTGCTGAAAGAAGAAAGCATATTGATGTATTTTACGGTAAGATTTAAAAAATACAATAAAAATCTTTACCACTCCAAGCTTTATTTAAAACAGGCCTTTTGTTTCGGGTAAATGTTTATTAATGGCCTGTGGTTGGCGAAATGGATGGGTGGATGGATGCCTGGATCGCTGACAGAATGAATTATGGCTGTTTAGGTGACTGACTGACTAATTAAACATCCGGTTAAATGAACAGAAGAATTATCGTACGTATTCTGTCAAGGGAATTTTATGAAATTTACTTCCGCACTAACGTGCACTGCTAATTTATATTCGAGCTTTATAAAGCCGACTTAGGTATGCTTGACCTTTATAAAGCCGACTTATGTATGATTGACCTTTATAAAGCTGACTTATTTATGGTTGACCTTTATGAAATTAACTTACTCGTTTACGTGCACTGTTAATTTATGTTTGACCTAGGGGACAGCTTGATACACCATGACGGGTATCAGTTTTCCACTTACGACAGAGATAACGACAAACACGCCGGGAATTGTGCGAAAATTGGTGCAGGAGCGTGGTGGTACAGGAACTGCCATTTGTCTAATCTGAACGGTTGGTACAAAAACAACGGCACTATTGGTGGAGATGGTCTGAACTGGTACTCGTGGAAGAGTGACTTTAGGTCTTTTAAAAGAGCAGAGATGAAAATCAAACCGACATATTAAGTATGTCAATCAGCACTGTTATACTAACAGCAAAATAACACTACATGTAGATTTATAATCTTTTTTGAATAGTAACTGAAGTAACAATAAAATGATCACCCTTGTACAAATAGGACTGAGAAACCTCGCCATGCTTTTATGTAACGCATCTCGAAATAAAGTTTTGAAGTGGGTGTGTAACCGTCTGTTTTGAAGTGGGTGTGTAACCGTCTGTTTTGAAGTGGGTGTGTAACCGTCTGTTTTGAAGTGGGTGTGTAACCGTCTGTTTTGAAGTGGGTGTGTAACCGTCTGTTTTGAAGTGGGTGTGTAACCATCTGTTTTGAAGTGGGTGTGTAACCGTCTGTTTTGAAGTGGGTGTGTAACCATCTGTTCCTTGTTTGTCTTGACTGGCGCGTGTATTAATGTACATTAATGCTTGACTGTCACTTTTATTTTATTTTATTTGACATAATATTTAGCGTAATATTCTTTGATTATAATAATATAGCTTGTTTTGTTAATCATTGACCCACTCAGACGCATTTTAAAAAAAGAAATGAAGGGGGTGGGGAGCAGGGGGTGGGTGCTTTGTGTGCTTCTCATAAGAAATTAGATAGAAAGAAACAATCATATTAATTGTTACTCCATAACTATTATATACGTATAGAGTGTTAGTATAGTAATAACATTTTCTTTAAAAAAAAAAAATTCTATTTAATATAATCTGATTTACTTGTTTCTCTGTTGTGTCTGCCTCTGTGTGCTGCTTCTGTCTGTGTCGTAGTAGAACTAAAAGTACTTTCGATTTCTAAATCATTATTTAAAATCTTGATCCTCAAACTCATACCTTTGAGCAATACTCTTTGACCTCTTTGCAACTGAAATGCGGGGACAATAATTAAGTTGTTGTCGAATCAGTAACCTATGCATTAGTCAACACATCTCACCATCCATGCATTAGTTAACATATCTCCCATCCATGCATTAGTTAACATATCTCCCATCCATGCATTAGTTAACATATCTCCCATCCAAGCATTAGTCAAGATATCTCACCATCCATGCTGATGCACGCACGCACTCACACACGTACACTATTACCAACTCATTCATTTTTACATTACTTTTCAATGTAAAATGGGATAGAGAGTTCAGTTGACAAAGTGACATATGTTTAGTGAAGATGACTGTGTAACGTGTGAAACGCCGGGAGAAGGCCAACGATCATTTTCTGCAAACTGCTTTGTATTTACAATGAATGTAACCATTTGTAGGAACTATAAACAAAATAATAATCAAAATGGCTGCATTTTAAAATGAAAACATCACTTAATATGTTGTGTACTCCGTCCATTGGTCGTCAGCGTCAAACTCAACTGGAAGTAGAGAGACACTGGTCAACCGAAACATTAGTTCCTCCATTTGACCTTCGCAAAATCAATAAATATGCACAATAAGTGAACATTTTATAGCATGCTGTCAAAATCAATAAATATGCACAATAAGTGAACAATTTATAGCATGCTGTCAAATAATACTCATTGTAGTTTGTCAAAAGTTGATTGACTGTTTACGATCAACCTCAGGCACACGAAATACTATGAACTTGGTGAAGAGTAATATCTTGCATATATTTATGGCTAATTTTAAGGAGGCTGGAGCATTTCAACAGATGGAATAAACAAATAACTACTTAAAAATTATTTCACCTTCCTTAAGAATGCCACTGCTAATTGTATAGTACAATGAACTTACTCAAAACAAAATATAGGAATGGTGACCATAGTGATGATCACATCCGAAGCAATATTTAGCAACGCTGATTACATCCTGAAATATATGTAGCAATACTGACCGTATCCAAAACAATATGTACCAATAATGAACATATGATGATCACATCCGAGTCAATATGTAAGAATAAGGACGACATCCAAACAATATGCAGCAATGGTGAACTTAGTGATGATCACATCCGAAACAATATGTAGGCACAGCAGATCAAGAGCATCAAAGAAAAATAGGCACGTTCCTCTCAGCAAAAGTCAAACTAAGGCAGCATGAAATTTCAGGCGTGTTTCATCTCTAATTTATTTCTCTCTTTGCATACATTCTCAACCTACAAATTCTGCAACAATCTTCGTTAGCCCGATACACATGTAGCATAAGAAATATAGCATCAATCAAAAGTATGAGTATAATGTACAACATAATCAAATTAGTGAACATAAAAATAATGGTTCAATTCCACAAGAATGTTCTAATTCAAATCATAGATTAATAGCAAATATGTACGAAATATTTCTAAGTCCATTCTTTATCAGTCAGTTAACTTACCATAAGCTGTGACCTTGGGCAGTGCTTACGATGGTATATTTTTATAAGTGCCAGAGTTGGAGTAAACAACTCAGGTAATAAATATGCTAGAAATTGCTGATACAATTCAAACCAGTTCGAATTGGAAGTGCAGTTTTTCTGACAAATAGTCTCATACTTGTTCATTACAATTTCAACCAATGGGGATGGACCGTGAGTTATTTTGTTGCTAATGTAATAATTAAAACCCACTTGTGTGTGATATATTTTTATTCTAATTGCAGCATGTGTGTCCATGGTTTAAACCATTTTTATCTTCCTTGTAAAAATACTCACTGAAGTCATTGTGAAAGGACGCCTATTTGTCTGTTACCACTATGTATGGATCGGCGAACTAAAGGCTATCGCTCAAGGTTGCTATAGAAGAATTGTGTTTGGCAAAATAAACACCAACTATATACAATACTTGGAGAATATTCTTGTAAAAGTCTTTCATCTTTGGTTTCTGACTAAGATAGAAAGATGTCCAGATTAGGTGTAGACAAACAATATGAGGTCTCACACCTCTCTGTAGTCCAGATTATACGCATACTAAGGATAAAATAGTTCCAGTCAGGCCTTTCATGTAAAATCAAGTTCTTATTCCTTTAGAGAAAACTCGCGCATGTATTCCTAATTTTCTAACGCTAACGAAGGTGTATTACTCTGCGGTGCATATACTCCTAAAAATATAATTCCTAATTAAATTTGAACTTTATGATCCAACATCTAACATAATTAATTAATCAAATGCATTTTCTAAGTTGATGAAAGCACAAAATAAACAAACTCGCTGACAGTGTATATAAACAAACTCGTTGACAGTGCACGTAATTAACACGTCATTTTGCACGCAAACGACACTTGCAAACGTCTGTTACGTCACGTGATGGGCAAGTGGAGATAATAAAAGACAAAAAAATTTTTTTTCTTGATTACACCCCCCCCTTTTTTGGTGACACACTTTAATCCACAGTGAGACGGGAAGGTTGAACGCTATAATGCTACACTGAAGACTAGCTTGTGTAAACTGTGTGACAAAATTGGGGGTATATATATGGTGGTGGTGATGATGATGCTCTTCGAAATAAAAGTTTCTGCAAATAAGATTTTTCCTGTTTCTGTCAATTTCGTGTGTAGGAAACGTGAAGCTGAGTCGATAGTAATGTGGTTGCAAGCCTCCATCTTGCGCAGACAGGAAATAGACACGCTTCGATACCTAGATTGTAAAGTGCATTGACTAAAGCTTTGGAAGAACACGCATTTACAGAAATGGCACGTAGCGAACATAAATGCCGTTATTGTATGACCAGCACATCAACTTACCGGACTTGGTCATTTCCTTACCTCTAGACTAGTAATCATATGCGAGTTCCCCTATTTAATTTCCACCAGTTGCAATGAGACAACGACTACCACCATTGACAACGATGAGTCTGACTGACGAACAGTCACGTGTGTAAGAGTCTTGTCTTTATGCGTACTACATCGAGGATCATAACACACATTCTCACCAACTGTGACTTCTGTAACTCCTGCTTTACTGCTAAAATCTTATCCTGATAGCGCTAATGTTACTAACAAGCATTGTTCAGACCTTTCAGGATATAATTGAAAATGATACACTCTTTCGTTCTGATAACGATTTCCGGTAAGCAAATTTATCAGTTGTAGTTAATTTTGCTATTGTGAAGTGGCGTTATATATTTCTTTTTATTAAGTATCTTTTCTTTATATTGTTTCTTGTGTGATGATGTTGTTTACTTATGCTTTAACATATTTACCGCAAGCAGGCTATTTGATGGAGAAATGATGCTATGGGTTACAGTTTGTTTTATAATCATACACGAATGTGTAAATTAGGCCTACATAGACAGTAATGTGAGTTATGCGAGTTACACCACGCATTAGTGTTTGTGTGTTTGGGAAAGAGTGAGCATGTGTGTGTGTGTGTGTGTGTGTGTGTGTGTGTGTGTGTGTGTGTGTGTGTATGTGTATGTTTGCCTGCGTTTACGTATTTATATAGTGCATATATCATTACAGGAGCATTAGCTCGGCAATGGACATCATCATCCATTTTCCCAAACGGCACGGTTGTTCAGGCATGCTTGGGAGACAACGTAACCTTTTCTTGGATGTTTAATGTCACGTCATCTCAAACTATGTTTGTTGCTGAATGGTTAAAATTATCTGAAGGTACCAACCAAAAGTTATATTCAAAATTAGAAATACATTTAACAGCATTTAAAGATAAAATATTAATAATAATATAAAACATTGCTAAATATAATTACTTTTAAATGAAACTTATTTTCTATATATACCGTTTTGAATGTTAAATAGATGAAAAGTAGATTTGGGCATTATAATATGATTTTTAAAAAAAGAAATCAGTTAATACTGTACCGCTTGAGACAAGAACACACTCATATACACATATACAAATAAACTCTCTTGCATATGTTGCAGACGGGCAGGAAATGGTTCTAGCCCACTCATATCGAAATAGATTTCTCCAGGATGACCCTTCAGCACGACGGGTGGAATTTGTACCTAATGCTGGTCTCAGACTGCCAGAAGTGGCGCTCACTGACACGGGTTTCTACAGTGTTCACCTTCACCTGTGGGAATTATCTGAGACTTATTCACAAACTGCATTCCTGCAAGTCTGGGGTAACGCTAGCATAATTTACATACCTAATTTCTGTACTCACAATGTGGCTCAGGTGACTTCAGTATCAGATAACCGACACTTAAGCTGAAAACATGTATCAAAAGTCTTGAACTAAAGACTATGGACATTGCAGCTTGGTGCCTTCTGCACTACGTTATTGTCATAGGTCTTGTATTAACTGCTACATTCCCTATTCCTCTTATCGCCAATGGATTTGTAAAATCGTTTTCTTTTAATAAGAAGAAAGGAATGAATGTTATTTAATAAATCCAGCATCTATATTTTTAGCAATTGTAAGTCCACTGCTGTCTGTAAATTAATCAATTAAATCTTCCTCTCAACACATGCACTCACAACTAGATATTCAGTTATTCTTGACAAAATAATTTTCTCAGAGGGTTTACGGAATACATTATTTAATAAATTTATATGTTATATTAAAATATATACGTGTGATTTAATCACCACACCAAGTAAATTATAGTGACAGACATCATTCGAAACACACCCATATATCTATCTATCTGTCTGTCTGTCTGTCTATCTATCTATTTATCTATCTGTCTGTCTGTCTGTCTATCTATTTATCTATCTGTCTGTCTGTCTCTCTTCTGTCTAACCATCCATCCATCCACCTATCTTTGATGAGTAGGGTTAATAATTATTTTCTCTCTTAACTAACTTGTCTAACACCAGCCGTATGGGTCTTTACAATTGCGGACCAGAAATCTCAGTCAAGTTCAGTGCCATTTAAATTAATAATAACACCATGCATTATCGGGTTTAAGCTCCTTTTTCAGTTCATATGTCCCTGTTTGGCCTTCGCACATCTCATAAATTGGCAGGACACTTATAAAGGTTACACTAATGTCTGAATTTACAAATATGTAAACATTTGTCACTACTATTCACCAATCAACATTCCAATTTATTAGTTGAAAGAGAAAGTTTAAACAAATGTAAGGAATTCAATTTAATATATAAACAATAAATTAAGTGAAATTTAACATATAAAATTGATATTTCTAAATAAGTGGTCACTAAATTAAGTCATGAGTATCGAGTCACCTTGAGAAATCAGGAGTTTTCCCACACACAAGTGGTGAAGTGGCCAACAGGAAAAGTGTATAGGTGAAACATGCTCGACAATGCATGTGTACAGAGGCACCGTGTATATGGTAACAAAAAGCATTCACAGAGTAGAGGAGACACGACAAACAATTAGTTAGTGTAAGTTAGAGGATTCAAATTTCATTTTGCTGAACTGAATAATGGACGTTTGTGCCTTGGATGTGTTGCGCTCCACCACTAGTATCGGAGCTGTACTTTTCTCATTTCTTGATTTCTATGTAGAGAGTATTTTAGTTTATATTAAAATGAACGCTCGCTATCTGGACCAAACACGTGTGCTTGAACTAGCGCGTCTTCACCCCCCCCCCCACCTCGTGTAATCAATATACATAAGTATGTTTTAATATCTTCTTTTCGTTCTTTTCAGAGGCACCAGTAACTATAGATGGCAATCTTCATGTGTTCATGCAGCCAATAGGTGTTTACCCAGCTGCAGATAGGCAATTGCAAATACAGTTATCATGTGGCAAATTTCTCTCACTGGGGCAGCCCCCGGTATCAGTGGTTTGGAAAGTATGCGATCACTTTATTTATATTCAAAATATTGAATATTTAACATATTTAAACATTATTTTGGTTTACGAAGAATTAATCACAATACAGAATATATAATGGTGTTTGGCACACGTAAATTATTGAAATCTAGAACAACATGACTAAGAATGATGCACCAGTAGTGCGACGCATTCAAGCCCCAAGTCGGAGTCGTCACCTGCCAACATATAACAAAAGCAACATACATATTACAAGATGGATTTTACATTAAATGAGGATAATAGAGAATGGCACAAAATGAATGAAAATTAATAAAACTATTAATGAAAGAAAACAATAAATGTTAATCAAAGTACATATCAATTACAACTCAACAATTAATCATATCTATCCCATCAAGATGCTTTCTTCTCTTTTAAGAAAGTTAGTTTTCATTCATACAGCTCTACTCAATAGAAAATACTTCTCAGACACAAGTACATAGGGGGAAACTTAACTTGTGATACACCACGTGAATTGAGAGACTCAGTGCCATGACGATATGATGTCATCATGTGCCGTGACGATATGATGTCATCATGTGCCGCGACGATATGATGTCTTCATTTTCCCTGACGATATGATGTCATCATGTGCCGTTTTGTCTTTCCTTCTACTGCACTCTACACTTGTGTCATCTGCTTTCTCTCCTGGTGACTCCACGACCTCTCACAGAACTGACCACTTCAGTTCCAGTCAAACAATGAAGGACTTGAAGAAGGAAATGAAACCCTACAGCTAGGTGATGCAGTATTAAATATCGTGCAATGGTTAATTAATTGAGGACATGTTCCATTGATATTCACCTTTACACGATTTACTAAACTGAATAAGAATTATAATAAAATAAGTGATGTTTTAACAAATTTTCATATTCTTTCACACAATGAATTTAGAAAATATTCACATTTTGTTCCTGACAAAATAAAGAGTTCAGAAATTTTTTTATATCTGTGATGATTTTCGAATTCTGTCTCTAAATCATTCTCTCAGTCAGTCTTCTCGAAGATTTGTTGATAATCTTGCCCAGATGCATTGAATGAATATTAAAATTTATAAACTTTAAAGAATATAAAACGGACTGTTATATATTCTAATAGAATGTATGTGTGTAATGTTTAGCCATTCAGTTAAAAACAAACACAGGAGGGAAAACTAAGACAGCATAGGTGTGAATGGAAATATTTCAAGTACATGTATTTAACACGTGAATATGATCATGACCTCAGGTCTAAACCCCTGGAGACTTAACAATGGAAATCATAGTAAGTCCATGGTAGTAAGTCCTACCCACGCAGAGTTGACATGTAAATTTAGAAGAAGAAGGAATTAATTAAAATATTGATTAATTTAATTAATTAAGTGCATGTAATTTGCATTTTTCCATCACAAAGTTATTACACTTTACTGTTGTAGTCATTAAGTTATTGCATTTTACTCTTAGTGTAGCCATTAAGTTATTATACGTTACTGTTAGCGGAGTAAATATGTTACTATGCGTTACTGTTCATGCTGTCATTAAATTATTACACTTGACCTTTAGTGCAGTCATTAAGCTTTTACACTTTACTGTTGGTGCAGTCAATAACTTATTATGCTTTATATATAATACAGCCATTTGACATTAAAAAAAATAATTTACTACTATTCTTTGTATAGGGAAAGCAAATTTACTCGTAAATGTCATGCAGACTACCAGATTGTGTACATGTTTCTGTGTCACCGAACATACATATATGCTCTCTCTCTCTCTCTCTCTCTCTCTCTCTCTCTCTCTCTCTCTCTTTCTCTCTCATAAGACACACTTATCTAATGCAGTAAATTGTGCAGACGCCATCCAGTGCCGTAGTGAAAAGTACTTCCTACATCAACAACACTTTCACATTGGTGCTGTCCAAACCTGTCCAAGAGGGAGCGTACTCTTGTTTACTGGACACTGTGTCCCCGGCAACAAAATGTGTCAACGAGCATTCTTCCTTGCATATAGTAGCCACAGTTCAAGTAAACGGGCCAAATGGGCTATCGCTTCTTGAGGGTGGCTTGGAGTCGCTGAGGGAAGAGACCGTTAAATTGAGTGGTCCACTGAATAATCTACACAAGACTGTCGGTGAAATTGAAACTAAAACTAAAAGCATCGAGTCTGGTGTTAAAATTCTGAACACTAACACAGAAAATATAACAAGTGAAATGCATTTCTATAGGGCCAGTAATGAACATTTGACTTCTGAGGTGGACGGTGTTCAAAAGGAAAATGAATATTTGAAAGCGCTAGTGAGCACTCTTGAAAACGACATCCGCAACATGACACATAAACTTTGGGGCCTTCAGAAAAAAGTTGAAAGCTTGACGATTGATGAAAAAGCTCTTCAGACAAATAATGGTAATCTTTTTAGCAATTATCATCTGTTTACGGGGAGTTGTGTGCTTAATATATATTTATAATTTTACCATATTATTTAATCAGTTTTCTTTATGTTTTACTTATCTATATATTAAAATATGAATAACAATGCAGTTCTGTTCATTTTTTCAAGACGTTCTCTCTTTCTCTCTCTCTCTATCCATCCATCTACCTATTTTTCGAACAAGGTCTCTGGAGAAACACGAGGAAAGGCTCCTTCCCTCCCCTCTGCCAATACTACATGCCTCTCTTGTTGTCTCTCTCTCTCTCTCTCTCTCTCTCTCTCTGTCTTCCCTTTTATACACAAACAAGTCATTACAAATATTTTCTCTGTCTTCCTTTTGTACACAAACAAATCCTTTAAAATATTCTCCCTATCTTCCCTTTTATACACAAACAAGTCCTTAAAATCTTTCGCTGAGTTATCATGAAAAAATTCCCCCCATCCCCGTTCCTTCCGCACACGAGCCACGCTCTAAGTTTTCGTTGACGTTCACACCCTTCCATTAGTGCGGAAGTCAATTTCCTGTCAGTATACCCAAAACAAAACCTAACCTAGATCAGAGCACATGGCCACAGGGTATCTTCTATATTTTTATTTTATTTTTAAAACTTCACTACCACAGACTAATGCGTCAGTAAACACATCCCCACCCCTCCCCCGGGAATTCATTCATTGAACATATTACCATCATAACAAAGAAAGAGCTGTACACACAGACTAACGCACCTAACTGTGACAATATAAATCTTAACCTCAATTTCATATTTCAATTAAACAATTTCAATAGTAAGAATAGCAATGTAGCCTTAAACCAACACTACTTTCAAAATTACAATGGTGATTTTAAAAAAAAAGTTGCATTCTCAATTATAAAAAAATAACCATTTAGATCTGCCCCTCACACTTAGAGCTAGATTCGTGAGATTAACACCTCTTATGTATTCATGTTGCCCTTGAAAAATTACGATCCCCATACGACAATTTTGACTGGTACGAAATCCTACCCTAAACGCAAGTCAGCAAAAGATATCGTCATTTTGTCTTCAGCTAATGCTTTCACACTCGGTTTTACACTTTTGATAGAATAATTATTTTAGTCTAATTGCTATGTTGAAAAGGGTTGATGGTTTCGTTAATCGTTTAGAGTCGCATACTCAACTGGCACTTAAAAAAATAATTTTGGCACGTGTACTCTCGCAACATCCGTTTATCTATCTATCTATCTATCTATCTATCTATCTATCTATCTATCTATCTATCTATCTATCTATCTATCTATCTATCTATCTATCTATCTATCTATCTATCTATCTATTTATCTCTCTCTCTCTCTCTCTCTCTCTCTCTCTCTCTCTCTCATTCCTTGTGACGAGTTGAAATATGTTTTCGTATGGCACCTTAACCGATTTTATTTTAAGGAGTGCCCTCCCTTTAAAGCCGGAAAATGGCACACCTCGCGCTGGCCAACAGAATTATTCCAGAGCACTAGACTTGTATGTGTGGCATTTACTGAGATAAAATTTACACAATTTGAGAATTAGCATTAAATAAGATTATGATTGAGGAGTTATGCTCTTTTCTTTTTAATGTTGGGGTTGGATGGGGGTGATGTAATATTAATTACACAACATTTAACACATGCCATTACAATAATTTAACAGAAACACCGACAATTTTAGTTTTTATTTACTCATAATATGGATGAGGTAAAAATAAATTGCGTGTGGACGTCATGTTCTGTAGTGTTAAGAATTTCTTTTGCTGTATGAAAGTTTGAAACGTATTTACATCACGTGATAATATTAGTATTGAATTAGTATTGATAGTATTGAATTTAAAATATTCAGTTTACGATAGAAAGCAATTTTTTGTTCTGTTTTCTTTTATTCCGTGTACATATTTGCAGATGGGCAGAATTTTCAAGTGTACAATAAGATTGGTTGGCACTTTAACTTTTTTGAGAAACAAAATACATTTTTGTCCCATCCTTCTTTTTCAGTATTGTGCCGTGACTCGTTAACCCACCCACCCTATAAAAAGGCAATAGTACAGCATCTGAAATGCAGGTGTAATTTTTTTTCGTTTAATTTTTTACTTTCACCTTTTTTCCCCCAACACAGTAAGAATGGCGGAATCCTGCGTAGACGTAGGACGATACAACAATCAGAATGGTGTCCATGTCCTCGTCTTGAATACCTTCACAATGATAAACGTCTTCTGTGACCAGTCAACTGATAACGGCGGCTGGACGGTATTGTACTTAATTAAAGATAGAAAATGAGCTTATTATTATTGATAATCATTAAGCGGGCTTCTTTTCTCAACGGACAAGAAAGTTTTCTTGCTCATAAGCATCAAGTTTGCGTAGTACCCATTATCTTCTTACATGTGTAGTTAAGAACAGCTTTATGTCAGCCTGTCACTCATTGTTATTAATCCCGACAGTGGTGTTGATGAAAACAACCCAGAATAGAGAGACAGGGGGACAGACGAATTATAGATAAAGAGGGGTAGATTAGGCATGGGGTTGAGGGATAATCGTTAATGGCCATGACCAGAGTAAAGTAATACTATTCTGACTCATTTTAACAAACCAAGTCTGTTAAATTGACGAACCGGGTGCATTCGATTTAGGAGATCAACATAAGTGATGTCACTGTTGTCTATTATTACATGTGATGCTAGTTGTCCTATGTCATATTCCTAGGGGTATAATTTCTGCACTTTTAATTAGTTGTATTACCATTGTTTAAGGAATATGCTTTTGATCGTATTTATTTATTTTTTAATGCACGTTTTATTGCACTTTGACATGTATTTATCTCTGTTTACCCAGAATTGAGATATTTGGGAAAATGTTTTACGTCATTTAAATTAAAACTAATACTTCATGTATTTCAGTGTACGTAACCATGTTAAAATTGGTTTACAATTCTTAATTACAAGAATTTCAAAGTAAATAGTATTTTACTGCAGCTAAGTATTTATCTTTAATTCTATGTAATAGTGAAATCAGTGTTTTGGGTAGTAGATTCAAATCTTGTTTAGAAAACTTCAACTAGTGTGACTAGCGAAGTAACTATGACGGTCGCATGAACAGTGTTGTGTGAACCAAGTACGTGTGAATGACCTTTATTATCAAGTTCGAGTTCACAAATGGCGCAAGCCAGATGAAGATTGGAACCATTATGGGGCAGTATGGCTTTCACAGATGTCATAGTAGAGATTGTAATATTTCTCGTAAATTTAATATAACATATTCATCGTTAATTTAACTAATTTAATATGTAGCATTCCTCATTAACTTAACTAATTTAATATGTAATATTTCTCGTCAATTTAGCTAACAATTTAACATATTCCTCGTTAACTAATTTAATTAAAAATAATATATAATGGGCACTATTACACATTTTATTGTGATACTGACGTTCACGATATAATTTTTTTTAGAGAAAGGAAATGAGCAAAGGTCGTGCTATTTTTAGAATTCATACCATTAAATTTCAGACATAATTTGGTTAATATATTGTAACGTAGATAATTAAACGAAACACTCTGTACATATTACAAAGTGACTCTAATAAATATCGCATTACATTTATTGTGGGAGAGATAGATCTCTTTATAAAATTTAATTAATTTTGCCATTTTTCCTCCTTTCGATTAAATACTCGGATTATGACAATAGCTGTTTCATTTTGATTATACACGTTTATAAACCATGGGAACAGATTACTATGAGCTGGACACATTTATGATGCTCTACCTTTGCTTTCTTTGGTATTTCTGTCGTTCAGAAAAAAAATCCAACATTAGGACATTTTTAGCAGAGAAAATTGATTATCTGCAAAATGTACTTTTACAGTGATATTTCCCTATATTGCAAAGGATGTAATCTGTAAAATTATGACTTTCTAATGTATTGCAAGGTATGGAATCTGTAAAATGTACTTTTATAGTGACTTTCTAATCTATTGCAAGGGTTGTAATTTGTACAATGTACCTTTACATTGATATTTCCATGTATTGCAAGGGAAGGAATTTGTAAAATGTACATTTAAGATGATTATTCCAGTGTACTGCAAAGACTGTCTGTAATCAAGCATATCCTTAAAATATTAATGATGCAATCACACTCAAGCACACATACATAGAAATAGCACAACTTAAAACTTTTTATAATGATTGACAGGTAATTCAAAGACGACAAGATGGCTCTGTGGAATTCTATCGAAAATGGGATCAATATGTCAAAGGATTTGGAGAATTAACTGGAGAATTCTGGATGGGTAACTCTGCTAAACTCTATTTTATCCCATTAGAATGACTGCTTTTTGACGTCATAAGTTTTTATCTAACTGACTGGACCACTGTACATGTAAGGCCAACTATCCCTATTGGTAAGCAGCGACATTAATAAACAACCGACATAATCATTTTAATTTGTAATGTTTTGTTGACACATCATGCACACAACATCTGAGTGCCGACTATACGCAAGACTCTACATTCAAAGACAGTGTTCATTTAAAGATGCCAAGTGTTGTTCAGTTATTGACATTAATCATTGAATGATACTATTCATTTACCTACATTGTTCATATAATAATATTGTTCATTCCTTGGCAGGTTTTATTCACTGATATTGTTCATTTACTATCTGTCTTTATTCAATGAAATTGTTCATCTACAATCTGCATTGTACACTTAATGATGATTCATCGATACATATTGTTCACTTACTGATATTAGTTACTCATTGTTATTGTTCACATATTGACACTGTTCACTTACACTATTGTTCATTTCTCGATGTCATTCACTGACTGACTTTATTCATTCAGTGATATGTTCACTTACTGAAACTATAATTCTCTGACATTAATATTCAGATTTTAATATTGTTCACTCACTCACTGATACTATTTACTCACTGTCACTATTCATCTCGATGTGAACTATTCACTCTGCACTGTTTCGGTTTATTCTCTAATAATGTTCCACCAATGACACTATTCAATTACTGATTAAAACAATGCTCACTCAAAGAGCTCTATTCAGTTACTTATAATATTTACTCATTGACACTATTCAATTAATGATAATGTTTATATACTGACATTATTCATTCAGTAATAATGTTCTATTTAATTACTCATTATGTTCACTCGCTGACGCTATTCAAATACTGATTATGTTCACTCAATTACACTATTAATTCATAGAAAATCCTCGTTTACTGATACTGTTCATTCACATATCTATTCACAAACTGATAAGCTTATTGTTCACTCATTGATAATGTTTGCTTACTGACAAACATACCATTTAAAAGGTTTCTTTGAGGATAAGGATCTTCTCCTACCACCGTTTTTTTTCTGATAAGTGTTGATAACTTATTACAGGGCTTGAGAACATACATCTCATGACTGATAACCAGAACTACAAACTGCGAGTTGACCTGACAGACTTTAACGGTTCTTCAATTTACGCCCAATATCACACCTTCTCTATTGGCGGTGCCACTGACAACTACCAGTTACACATTGCTGGGTACACCGGAACTGCAGGTGATTTGTTCTTTACAACTTTATCCGCATTCCTCATTATAACTTTATCCGCATGCCTCATTACAACTTTATCCGTATGTCTCATTACCTTCATTACAACTTTAACTGCATGCATTATTATAACTTTATCCGCATGCCTCATTAATATTGCTGTGACGTCATGATTTTAGTCCTTAAACGTAATAAGATGCGTGCATGACACCTAAAAAAGTCATTATATTTATATCTTGAAAATTACAGCTCTATTTTGAGTTGAATCAACAGTCGCCTGGTAACAGGTTCTAATCAAGCAAGATAATATCGCCCTAGTCTGTCTCAACAAAATTAACTAATATGTTTATTAACCTCTTTTACCGTACATTATCGCATCTCTTATTTATAGTTAGGTAATTTCTACACTATACAAATTAACACGGTTACAAATTTTAAACTTGAAAGTTAACAGGATAGATTATAACTAAATAAAATACTTTTACAGTGAGTTTATTTTACTAGGATACATTTTAATTTTTCTTACTTTATTCCAACATAGTTGTTGGGGCAGATACCTGATTGATTATTAGTTCTTGTTTAAATACGAAACACACCTTAAATAAATGTATTCACACTTAAATTAAATCCTACAATATTCTGTACGATTGTTAATTTTTAACCTAATAGGAATTGAATCATCTCTAACACTATTTGACATCCTACACTGTTGTTTATTTGTTGGTCAATGCTACAGTGATGGCCCGCCTACTATACATTTGAATTGTCGATCAGGATTTTAGCAATGTTGTTATTGTTACACAAAGCACACGAGTTTGTTACCAAAGTTCAAGTTACATATTTAGGCCACTTTTCTTTAAAGGTTCAAGGGTAGTCTGACGTAATCCTCTGGAAGCTTTCTATTGGCTAGAAAATTATTACGTCGCGTGTGGTGTATTGTGGAAATATGACCCCTATCAATACATCGACCTCGACATTTCTTGTTCACTGCACACATTGTGAGGTCATGTTTGCAATACATCGGCCAACACACGGTCATGTTTGTGCGTAGAAAGAGTTTACATGTATACAGAGCGGAGACTTTATTGTGATGTGTTATGCTGGATTCGGTCAGTGTTGAAGTGATGCGTTTAAAATATCTGGCATGTTATCTGCCTACGGTGTACATTATAGTGATACACACGTAATCTCTTCTTGTCATTCTCAATTCTGAATCTTTTGCTTTGCATCCATAATACTAATTAGTATGTTACACATATCAAATACCTTCATACTGATCAATAAGATGTTACACATATCAAATGACACAACACTGATCAGTAAGAGGTTTAAATATCAAATGACACAATACTGATCAGTAAGACGCTTAACATATCAAATGACACAATAATGGTCAGTAAGATGATTAACATATCAAATGACACAATACTGATCAGTAAGATGATTAACATTATCAAATTACACAATACTGATCAGTAAGATGATTAACATATCAAATGACACAATACTGATCAGTAAGACGCTTAACATATCAAATGACATAATACTGATCGGTAAGACGCTTAACATATCAAATGACATAATACTGATCAGTAAGACGTTTACATATTAAATGACACAACACTGAGCAGGAAGACTTTTAACATATCAAATGCCACTATATTGAATATACTAATAGCTATAGTCAATTGCTGAAAGAAGAAAGCATATTGTTGTCTATTGTCTTTTACGGTAAGGTTTAAAAAATACAATAAAAATCTTTACCAGTCCAAGTTATATTTAAAACAGGCCTTTTGTTTTACCTTTTAGGTAAAAGGCTTATCAATAGCCTGCTGGTTGGCGAAATGGATGGATGGATGGATGGATGGATGGCTGACAAAATAAATAATGGCCATTTAGGTGACTGACTGACTGATTAAACAGCCCGTTAAATGAATAGAATAATTCTCGTACGTATTCTGTCAAGGGAATTTTATGAAATTTACTTCCTCACTAACGTTCACTGCTAATTTATGTTTGACCTTTATAAAGCCGACTTATGTATGCTTGACCTTTATAAAGCCGACCTATGTATGCTTGACCTTTATAAAGCCGACCTATGTATGCTTGACCTTTATAAAGCCGACCTATGTATGCTTGACCTTTATAAAGCCGACCTATGTATGCTTGACATTTATAAAGCCGACTTATGTATGCTTGACCTTTATAAAGCTGACTTATGTTTGCTAGACCTTTATAAAGCTGACTTATTTTTGGTTGACCTTTATAAAGCTGACTTATTTTTGGTTGACCTTTATGAAATTAACTTACTCGTTTACGTGCACTGTTAATTTATGTTTGACCTAGGGGATGGCTTGGTAGGCCATAACGGGAATCAGTTTTCCACTTACGACAGAGATAACGACAAAAACGCCGGGAATTGTGCGAAAAGTTGTGCAGGAGCGTGGTGGTACAGGAACTGCCATTCGTCTAATCTGAACGGTCTATACAAAAACAACGGCACTATTGGTTATGATGGTCTGAACTGGTTCTCGTGGAAGAGTGACTATAGGTCTTTTAAACGAGCAGTGATGAAAATCAAACCGACATATTAAAATGTCAAACAGTACTGTTATTCTAACTGTAATACAATTAACATTACATGTAGATTTATAATCTTTTGAATAGTAAACTGAAATGACAATATAATGATCACCCTGTACACTAGGACTGAGAAACCTCGCCATGCTTTTATGTAACGCATCTCGAAATAAAGTTTTAAAGTGGGTGTGTAACCGTCTGTTTAGAAGTGGGTGTGTAACCGTCTGTTTTGAAGTGGGTGTGTAACCGTCTGTTTAGAAGTGGGTGTGTAACCGTCTGTTTAGAAGTGGGTGTGTAACCGTCTGTTTAGAAGTGGGTGTGTAACCGTCTGTTTAGAAGTGGGTGTGTAACCGTCTGTTTTGAAGTGGGTGTGTAACCGTCTGTTCCTTGTTTGTCTTGACTGGCGCGTGTATTAATGTACATTAATGCTTTACTGTCACTTTTATTTTATTTTATTTGACATAATATTTAGCGTAATATTACTTTAATTTTAATAATATAGCTTGTTGGATTAATCATTGACCCAGACAGATGCATTTAAACAAAAGAAATGAAGAGGGTGGGGAGCAGGGGGCGGGTGCTTTGCATGTTTCTCATAAGAAATTAGATCGAAAGAAACAATCATATTAATTGTTACTCCATAACTATTATATACGTATACAGTGTTAGGTGTTAGTAGAGTACTAACATTTTTTTTACAAAAAATAAATATTCTATTTAATATAATCTGATTTACTTGTTTCTCTATTGTGTAAGCCTTTGTGTGCTGCTTCTGTCTGTCTACATGTGGGATTCCCTGTTCAGTCATTGTGAACTAATAGATTTTTTTACAATGCGGGTCACCCCCCCCCCTCGCCTAGTATTTGCTCAGCACCCATTGGTCAATTACAGTCAACCAGCAGATAGCCATTCGTTGACCTTAACTGGATGGCTTGTCAGGATGGCTTGTATCTTGCAATAAGTCTTTTATCCATAACAAGATCTGAAGTAGACTTTGTACATTCGGTCGAATTTACGTTATTAAATTCCACTAGAAGTGACCACCGTGTCATTTAATTATGAAACTACTCTCGGCAGTATCGAATAATTCATTTTAGGAGGGCCCTGTTGTGTATTCATCATGCAGTGCTCAACGTCAAGTTAAAACATATCATATAAATATCAGCAATATGAGCTAGAGCTCCACAATTATCACAAAATAGCATTCCATAAATAAAAATGCAGATAAGGATATTAAATATAAAAGAGAAAAGTGACAAATAAAGGAAGGGGGAAATATTTGTCATAGAATGTACATAAGAATTGTATGTACTTATCATGATATTGTATGTACTTATCATGATATTTCCTATTTCAATCAAATTCATCGTTATCACTATTTTGCACTTTGAAAGTATAATTTAATTCTATTGTAACTTCGAATTAAATTGTCATATGGAATTATTATGAATATTTATCTTATCTCTTTTATTGAAATAATGAATATAATGTATTTTTATACATTACTAATCCTGAACGAAGAGCAGTAAAACGTCACAGCAATAATGATTACATCCTAAACAAGATGTAGCAATGATGACCACATCTGAAACAATATGTAGCAATGATGACCACATCTGAAACAATATGTAGCAATGATGACCACATCAGAAATAACATTTAGCTAATACACATATTGGCACCATCCTTTAATACAAAAATATTATTTTTTAAAAAGCACAATGCGACATAAGGAACATGACAAATATAATTATCTTTAAGCAGAACTTGACAAGTAGAACTATCTTTAAGTAGAACTTGACAAATATAATTATCTTTAAGTAGAACTTGACAAATATAATTAAAACCTATAAGTACAATAATTCATCATAGTGAGATCACATTTTACCAAACTGTAAAGATGATTTTAAAAATAGCATTTTAAAAATGTAGTAACACTAATAAAACAAAACAAACACTCGAACACCAAAAACTATCTGTGCTGGACTATTACAGACTACTAGGACATCAACATGTATTATCACTCTATGAGGTACTTTAATAAACAGCCAGTACGAGACTAATTCTTGTGTAGTTTAACACACTCTTTTCAGGGCAGATAGGGCACACACACACACACACACACACACACACACACACACACTAACACACACACACGCACGTGTTTATTTCAGCGTCAGAGCACTGTATATGCAAAAACGGCATGTAGTTTCGCACATGCATCTATTTCAGGGCAAACAAAATACACACACACATACTCACACACACACACACACACACACACACACACACACACACACACACACACTAACACACACACACGCACGTGTTTATTTCAGCGTCAGAGCACTGTATATGCAAAAACGGCATGTAGTTTCGCACATGCATCTATTTCAGGGCAAACAAAATACACACACACATACTCACACACACACACACACACACACACACACACACACACACACACACACACACACACACACACACACACACACACACACACACGTTTATTTTAGCATCAGAGCACTATAGGTGCGAAAACGCCTACGCTTGCAGACAACTCTTGTATTGAAGTCAGCGTCAGATATGAACACGTGAGCGTTGCTGCACCCTTCGTCGCCAGCCTCTTGTTTCCGTTCCTCTCATCCACATCCATCCTTTCCTTCCGGCACAAATGACTTTCCATGAAGGTGGGGTCTAATTATTCACAGTGATGTGTGCGGCTGAGCCATTTTGTACTGTTACGATGCGTGCAAACGATGCTGTTAGCAGTTGAAAAGTGATATACGTTTGTTCTTCAAGATGAATTGTGCTTTCTGCTTTTTAAGCCAATATTTGTTTAACTAACGTTAGAAGTATCAGCGAGTACTATTTCCGACCACTGTCAACCGAATCTTATAACTAGTGAAAAGAATGTTGATTTTCATTTTCCTTGCAACTATTTCAGGTATGTAATATCGTTTGAAAACAATTAATCAATAATAATAAATAAATATTTCTTTTTACGATAAGTAGCTATTCTAATTTGAATGTACGTGTGCATGCATGGTGTGTGTGTGTGTGTGTGTGTGTGTGTGTGTGTGTGTGTGAGTGTGAGGGAGAGAGGAAGAGAAAGAAAGAGAAAAGAGAAAAAAGAGAGAGATACTATAAGGAGATTTAATTTCTCTTGCCATATTTATCGTAGTTGGAGGAGTCTTTGAAGAGGAAATTTGTAGTGGGAACAGGCAGGTTTATAAAAGAGAATGTTCGGAAGGTATACATGTATAGTTCGGTTTGTCAATGTAGGGAAGATAACTTGTTTAAGAATTAGGCTAAGGGTAGAGATATGGTTAATATACGGAAGATACTTTGCTTAAGAATTAGATTAATGGCAGACCTAGGGTCACTGTAGGGAGGTACTTTGCTTAAGAATTAGATTAATGGGAGAGCTCGGGTCACTGTAGGGAGGTACTTTGTTTAAGAATTAGATTACTGGGAGAGCTCGGGTCACTATAGGGAGGTACCTTGCTTAAGAATTAGATTAATGATAGTGCTAGCGTCACTGTACAGGAAGACACCTTGTTTAAGAATTAGATTAATGGTAGTGTTAGTGTCACTGTTTCCGACGACACCTTGCTTAATTAAGAGTTAGATTAATGGTAGTGTTAGTGTCACTGTTTCCGACGACACCTTGCTTAATTAAGAGTTAGATTAATGATAATGCTAGCGTCACTGTACAGGAAGACACCTTGTTTAAGAATTAGATTAATGGTAGTGTTAGTGTCACTGTTTCCGACGACACCTTGCTTAATTAAGAGTTAGATTAATGGTAGCATTAATGTTACTTGCAGTATCTTCTCCTTGATTTCTCCCCTTTGCACCATAGGCCTAAATGATAGCCAACGGGTGTATCAGATAACTTAGAGTTAAGTTGAAAAACCTCTTTATCTAGTCTGTTTTAGAATAAACTGGTGATGTGTTTTCATTTACTGTTGCTTTGTTTTCATTTAGTGTTGTGCTTTCATTTACTCTTGCTCTGTTGTTATTTCCTGTTGTGTTTTCATATACTCTTCATGTGCTTTCATTTACCGTTGCTGTGCTTTCATTTAATGTTGCTGTATTTCCATTGACTGTTGCTGTTTTTCAATTACTGTTGCTCTGTTTTCATTTACTGTTGCTGTATTTCCATTGACTTTTGCTGTTTTTCATTTACTGTTGCTGTGTTTTCATTTACTGTTGCTCTGTTTTCATTTACTGTTGTGCTTTCATTTACTGTTGCTCTGTTTTCATTTACTGTTGCTGTATTTCCATTGACTTTTGCTTTTTTCATTTACTGTTGCTGTGTTTTCATTTACTGTTATGTTTTCATTTATTATTGTGCTTTCTGTTTTCATTTACTGTTGTGTTTTCATATAACGTTGCTGCCCTGATTCCGTCTGTACATGGAATGAAATAAATAATCGCTATCCAAAATAAAATGTGCAAGAATCTTGTTGCTGTGTGTTCTTTCATCATCGTCATTAATGCATCATTTATTACCACCACTAAATTTCTACCTATTTACTCGCACGCATACGTACACAGACACACACATATATGTGTATTTATGTATACAGTTATGCGCGGTCTATGAGTGTTTGTGTGTATACTGGTATTGGGTACGAATTGATGAAATTAACATGGTACTGATATTATTTTAAGTTCAGTAGCATGTCTTTAACGAGAAATTTCTTTTTTATATTCCAAATTTCTATGCACGGCATTTGATTTTGTATGTACACTCTTGCATATATTAACGTGTTTGATTGATTGCAAGATGAGTGCGGAGTGTGTGTAATGTACCCACAAAATGTAAAGTGGAAAAGGTGTTTTCCTTCACAGGAACTTCAACTCTACAATGGACATCATCAGCTACGTTTCATAACGGCACGGTTATCCATGTCTGTGCTGGGGAAAACGTGACGCTACCTTGGTCTTTTAACCTGACGTCATCTAAATCGCTTTCTGTCGTTGAGTGGTTAAAGACTTCGAAAGGTGCCAAGTTAAATGCCTTGTTAAGCTACCGCATCTGCCACGAGTATTAACCCTGACCAAACAAGAACTTTAAGATGTTTTAAATTAGTAACAGAGTAAATAATAGACTGCACGATGTTTTACTCAGTCGGTGGAGGTGGTGGTGATGTGCATGTATGTTTGTAAGAGCGTGTGACGTGTATGTGTTGGTAAGAGAGTGTGATGTGCATGTATGTTGGTAAGAGTATGACGTGCATGTGTTGGTAAGAGAGTGTGGCGTGCATGTGTGTGTTGGTAAGAAAGTGTGACGTGCATGTGTATGTTGGTATGAGAGTGTGACGTACATGTGTTGGTAAGAGAGTGTGACGAGCATGTGTGTTGGTAAGAGAGTGTGACGTGCATGTATGTGCTGGTAAGAGAGTGTGGCGTGCATGTGTATGCTGGTAAGAGAGTGTGACGTGCATGCGTGTGCTGGTAAGAGAGTATGATGTGCATGTTTGTACATTTGTGTTCTTGAAAGTATGTGATGCGAGAGTTTGTGTTAGTGTCTGTGAGACAGTTTGATGTTCGTGTATATTTCAATTTGTGAGTGTGATGCGAGTGTTTGTATATGTCTGTCCGTGAGAGTGTGTGATGTGCGTGTTTGTGTGTTTATACACAGTATGAAATACCTTGACTAGAGTTGACACAAAGGTATACAATGGCTTTACATTTTTACATTTAATAAAACAGATATGTCAAGGCATTACATTTTTACATATAATAAAACATATATGTCAAGGTTTTACATTTTTACATTTAATAAAATAGATATGTCAAGACTTTACATTTTTACATTTATAAAAAGATATGTCAAGACTTTACATTTTACATTTATAAAAAAGATATGTCAAGACTTTACATTTTTACATTTAATAAAACAGATATGTCACGGCTCTGCAATGCAATGATGTTTACTTTCCATTGCCTGTTTTCTCGTACCTGTTACTTACAATCTCGACATTATGACAAGAAAAGTAAAACAATCTCGACATTATGACAAGGAAAGTAAAGACGGTTTTAAAATCATGTTAATATTCTTGTTTTATCCTAGTTTATTACAAATTCTTATAAGTTTTCAATGGCTTTAATTAAATTAACTTTCGGAAAACTTAAAAGTTTAAGTTTGCAGTGCAGAATTACAATTTTAATCTGTGACATACTGTTTCCAGATTAAGGACATTCATAAAAAACTTTCTTTAGATAACAAGACCATATGGTGACTTGTATCTGTAGGCTCATTTGCAAGTTATAAAACAGTATACTAAAATACGGACAGATTTATCTTGATACCCAAATCAATTAGAGGGCGATAACTCTGGATACGTAGCCTTAACACGCTAAAAGTGAATGAGACGTTATTCACGTAAACATTAACGGTTGAAATAATGACCATTTACAATTTAAAAAAAAAAAAAAAAGTATGAAATAAGGTCAAAGATTTTTTTTTAAAATATCAGAATTGTGTTAATCATAACCACTTTCAGAGTTTGAACTGTTTCAGATCAGCGGGAGGCCATTATAGCACACTTCTATAACGATAGATTCATTCTTCAGGATCCAACTGCGCGAGAGCTGAAATTCCTGCCAAATGCCGGCCTGTTGATTCCCAAAGTAACACTCGCAGACGCCGGTTATTACAAAGTCAATGTAAATCTGCGTGGAATGTCAGGAATCTATTCCCAATTTGCAGTCGTGCAAGTGTCGGGTAACGCTTTATTCTCAACAGAGAGTTTGCTTTTGCATGATTTTACACGTGTTGTGTGTCAATATTAATAATTTTAATAATTAATAATGTTAATAATACGTGTGTGTCAATATTAATAATTTTAATAATTAATAATGTTAATAATACGTGTGTGTCAATATTAATAATTTTAATAATTAATAATGTTAATAATACGTGTGTGTCAATATTAATAATTTTAATAATTAATAATGTTAAAAATAATAATTGTTAATAATAATGTTAAAAATAATAATTGTTAATAATAATGTTAAAAATTGCTATTACATTTTTAGATATATTTCTGCAAGGTAGTGCCTCACATTACATTCTATGTAATTTTTACACGTGTTGTGTCTCAATCATTGTAGCGATAATAATGTTAAAAATTGCTATTACATTTTTAGATATATTTCTGCAAGGTAGTGCCTCACATTACATTCTATGTAATTTTTACACGTGTTGTGTGTCTCAATCATTGTAGCGATAATAATGTTAAAAATTGCTATTACATTTTTAGATATATTTCTGCAAGGTAGTGACTCACATTACATTCTATGTAATTTTTACGCTAATGTCAGTGACTTTTTTTGCTTTTACATTATTGACCGTGAGTGAAAAGTAGAGCAGGGGGAGATAAATACGTATTTCTCGTGCTGAGGCGAAGGCAGCGCACAGCTTTCTCTTCGAAGATTGGTGCAGTATCAGCTTACCATAAATTTGATCTGATCGTATTAATATATTTAATCTTCAATCGTTATTTTTGTGAACTATTATATCTTTTTCTTTTAAAAAAAATATGTTTCCTAGCTTGTGTTAATATCAAGTTATATTAAACATTACCAAATTTATCACACCGACTGCACCTAACCATTATTCCTATCCAACCCATCCCTTTCCTCCTCTGGCGCGAAGTAGGGGTATGCCAGAAGCGTCTTGACCCCAACCCCACCCCAACCTATTCTTGGAAACGAACCGAACAAGTAAAATGCAATGAGAGCGAAGTCTTACCATCTGTCGAACGACGCAGAAAATAATAGCAGTTTGCTCTTAGATGGCAGATGATAATTTTAATTGTCCAAAGGACTATTTCTGTTTCTATTTATTAGAGAAATAACCAATTTATGTATGCTTGTACAAGCAAGATGTCCAAGTTACATGCATTTCAACACAATCCACGCGCAAAGCAAGAACCAGCAAGAGCTTATGTTACGTATTATCTATTCAGATTCGTAAATGCTGGATAGGATAAACTTTTCAAATTTATTTAAATAAGTACGAACAGAAGAGCCAATATATCATTTTATGACCACGGACAATGGTGCATAATAGTCACTTTATGACCAAAATGGTAATTACGTATGGTTAACAGTGCTTGTTCTTGTCTGTTGTCAGAGCCACTTTATGACCAAAATGGTAATTACGTATGGTTAACAGTGCTTGTTCTTGTCTGTTGTCAGAGCCACTTTATGATCAAACTGGTAATTACGTATGGTTAACAGTGCTTGTTCTTGTCTGTTGTCAGAGCCACTTTATGACCAAAATGGTAATTACGTATGGTTAACTGTGCTTGTTCTTGTCTGTTGTCAGAGCCACTTTATGACCAAAATGGTAATTACGTATGGTTAACTGTGCTTGTTCTTGTCTGTTATCAGAGCCACCGGCAACTATAGATGCCAGCCTTCACGCGTACATCCTGCCAAATGGTGATTTTCAAGCAGCATCTGGTCAGTGGCACGTGCAGATAGGGTGTGGTCAATTTCTGTCACTGGGTCAGCCGGCGGTGTCTGTGGTTTGGAATGTAAGTGACCATATGTGTTAGACGATTGAAGGGTATTTACTATTCAACAAAATATCCCGCAGAAATGCTGTTTAGAGTTATCGTTATTTGAACTTCAGATCCTGAAATTCAAACAACAAGCAGTCATATAATCTGTTTACTGAATTGGCTTGCTGGGTGTTGTTTACGAAACGTTATGCCTACATGCGAATACAATCTCGCTCTATAAATAGCATTACCTCGATATTGTAAGAAGCACAGAAAACTAGTTTTACTGGTAAAACTTTGACATTATGTTGATGAGAATAATGATGATGACGATGACAGTGGAATTATTTGAGAAAGATTAACTATTTATATAGTTTCAGAATTAAAAAATTGACCCCTCATTTACTGCGCGTGGCCATTTCTCGCAGGTGTCTTTTGTTTTTATCTCCCTTTAGCTCTCAATATTAGGTTTCTCAAAGCCTGGAACTATCAAAACTCAGCGATTAGCAGATGAGTTAAAAGAAAATTAATCTGAGACATTGTTGGTACCCCGCTACTTGACGTCACGAAATACACAACAATTTTTGAAGTCGTCGCTCCGTTGGCTCGTGTAAAGCCCCCAGAGGTTCGAACCTCACATTTAAATGATAAACAGGACGGACTAACAAACACACTGACAACGGACAGACAGACCGACGGATGGACAGACAGACGCTATGGCTACAATAAATGAATTTTAACACGAAACGAAAAGAACAAGAATTGACACAAAGCCGATGAACATTAATAAAATATTTATATAAAATAAAGAATGAATTAAAAGAAATAACAATATACTGCAATTATATTTATGATGAGCACCAAACTCGAAATCTAATCAGAGAAATTAGCTTCCCCTTAACTGTCTCTGAGTCTCTATGATTTCTTTTTATAAAGTTCGGTCAAGTTCCCGATTTTCTTAAAGAGTTAATATGTATCGTTGCACACTCCTGGCCAAAGTACTTTGTTACTTAACTGGGAGGAATAGTGCAGGAAGCGTCTCAGGTTGATCACACAGCAACCAAAGATTCAGGTTGATCACACAGCAACCAAAGATTCAGGTTGATCACACAGCAACCGAAGATTCAGGTTGATCACACAGCAACCAAAGATTCAGGTTGATCACACAGCAACCAAAGATTCAGGTTGTTCACACAGCAACCAAAGATTCATATACGAAGAGTAAAATAAAATCCTGCAATATATAATATAAAAAGGGCTCAGAGACTACTAACATAATTTTTCCTATATTTACTAATTAAAAGCTAATCATTTCTCTGAGTACAATGTCACTAACCTGAAATAGAATGAATTAGTTTTACATATCAATTCTTTATCAAATGACATTCTATACATTTTAAAGTGATGTAAAAGCAGCCGGCTTACCTTTCGTTTTCGGCGAAAAACCAAGGATTAAAGAAAAACTGTAATGGTGTAATGATACACTCTTTTCAAGCCTTCTGGCTGTTCAATACATATAGATTTTTAACAGTTATTAAAACTGGGCCGTCTCGACACTCTATCAGCGTTGGATCCGATGAGGGTGTCCTTGTTGTGGAAAAAGCAAAGTGAGTGGGAGATTTTCCCTATTTATAATATCCTTGTTTTTCGAAGTCAGGGTTGACGTATGCTCGCACTTTCATTCACAGGAAGGATTAGTATTTCCAACTTCCTTTTGTCCATTCACTTGTGCCCACTACGTCTACCTCCCTCCCTCTTTCTTTAAACAGCCTCCTACCTTCTCTTCCATAACGTAACGCGGGTGCTTCCGACTTTTGCGCTCGCGTTCTTCCTACGTGTGTTTACTTTTTTACTTGTCTGGTCAGACTTCCCACTTGAGTGGCTTGACCGGCGTTCGCGACACGCGCTTGCTTCTCGGACCTAACCAAACATTTCGCAACATGGCTTGCTCCTCAGACCCAACCAAACATCCTGCCTCATTGCAGATGCAATGCACATGTTCTCCTTACAGGCCCTAAATTTAAATCTTATTTTCCCCTTATTCTTTTAATCTAAATTTGTATTCTTCTCTATATTTAATTTTCAATATTTATAGAATGGGATCCGGGCGAGATTTACAGAAGATCCTGACAGACATTAATGCCATTAATAAATCGCATTCTCCTGAACTAAATAATTCAACTTGTAATCGATACATTAGGTAAGTTACCTCATTTCATTGTGCATCTGGGGTGACATTTAGAGAGACCGTTGAGAATGGCGCCTTCATTTGCCTACAAGTATCTTGCTGGTTACCGTCACACAGTGGTGATTTGTATTTGCAGCGCCATCGTGACTATCGAATGACACATATTTTGCCCCTCGCGCGATTCTTTAACCAAGAACTTGTCAAATAGCACTAGGCAAATGGTAGTATTACAAAACATTTAATAATATTAGTAGAAATACCATAACGAAATACAATTAACAGATTTAACAGTATTAGTAGAGATATACAGAGCAATTCAAGCCATTCCAAAGAGATTTTCTTTCTTCGTAGGACAGGTTATATACACATATCTTACATGTCTACTGCTTACGTATGATCTTTTACTACCGTGCACTCTCTCGATTACAGCTCCGCTTTTCCTACTTTGTTGTAGCATGTTTTCTCTCCCCACACATAATATTTGTAGCATGTTTTTATCTCCCACACACAATCTGTGTTGTATGTTTTATCTCACACACACAATCTGTGTTGTATGTTTTTATCTCCCACACGCAATCTTTGTAGCATGTTTTTATCTCCCACACACAATCTTTGTTGTATGTTTTTATCTCCCACACACAATCATTGTTGTATGTTTTTATCTCCAACACGTAATCTTTGTAGCATGTTTTTTTACTCTCCAAAACAGAATCTTTATACCATGTTTTCTCTCCAATACAGCAATACAGAATATCCTTTTATCATGTTTTCTCTCTAAAACATGATCTTTATGTTTTCTCTCCAACACAGAATCGTTGTAAAAGACTTTCTCGTCCTCACAAAATCTTACGCGAAATCGGCGGAAGCCATAAGCGACCCCCCCCCCCTCGCAAGTTAATAACCAATAAAATAGTTGTTACAAATTTCCTCTCTAACGTGAAATTTGTGAATTAGGTTTCCTTTGTCTAGCAACACAGTAGTAAGTCAAAGGTATCAATCACACTACAGTTGAATTTAATGTGAATTTTAAAAAAGAGGACAAAATTTATGGATAGAAGGTCTGGATGTTCAGTGGGTGGTGGTGTGGTGGTTCTTTTTGACTTCATTCTCTCGATATCTTACGTAGGGCCTTTTCTTCTAAGGACGTTCTCGGCCCTGAATAGCTCTGAAGGGACTTGGTTCCCCTCACTGTGCATTCTTGGTTCCCGACCTCTCCAGATAGGCCGCTCAATGTCGACCCCCCCCCCCAATTACACACACACACACACACAAACGGGGTGAGGGGCGTATCAGATATTTTTGCTCTCTGAAAAATGCACCTGGTTCATAGTTGATCATTGGGTGAAATATATTTATTGTAGTTTGACGAACGGACCTGTAGAGAGACTAATCTAAACAGTACATTTTCTTGTTGTTGCAGATGCCTTCAAGAAAGAAGGTGAACAGTTCTTCTTACCACAACAACTCTTTTGTCTTGATGCTCTCAAATCCTGTAGAAGAGGGAGAATACTCCTGTTCCATTGGTACAACGTCTCCAGCAACTAAATGCCTTCACAGTCGTTCCCCCTTGTTTCGCACTGCCACAGTCCGAGTGCATGGGATATACACCCGCTTATCTCTGCTGGAAGGTGACTTGGAAGCACTACGGGCAGAAGCCATTGCCCTGAGTGATCCTTTGAATGATTTAAAGAGCGAAGTCAACGTAATACAAAATAGAACAAAACAAATGGAAGCAAAGGTTAGCCAGTTTTGTCATGCAACAAAAGAATGTTATTTTGTGGACACCAAACATGAAAATGTGTCTAGTGTGGTAAACAATATTCACAAAGAAAATATTTATTTGAAAACGGTTGTGAACAGCCTTCAGAATAACATCAATAACATTACCCAAGCACTTGGGAAAGATGGCGCGACAGGAAAGGCAGCCAAGCGTCAAAACAACCAACTTGCGAATGATGTCAGGGATCTTCGCAGAGCGAACAAAAACATCACCGATATGGTCATCAATCTTAGAAGTAGAATTGAAGAGATGGCAAGTGTTAATCCTCAGCTGCAAAACCAAAGTAAATCACTTTGTCATTCATATGGCGTATGAAATAGAAATTAGCAAGTTGTTGGCTTTGAAGTATTCGACCTTTGCAAAGTTGATTTATGTTACATTATTGCTTGTTTGAGGCAGGCACTTTTTACTGACTATCTGGACGGAAGACTCACCAGTTTTGTACATGACCGTAGTGTTTATAATAACAAGGGGTCTGTTATACGTTATATCGAAGGACAAAAGTTTTATTGCACATGGAAAGTGTTAGTCGATGCTTCTTTACTGCAACACTTAAATTATTCACGCAATCATTATTAAAAGTAAAATGTCACTGATAAACGACAAATTAATGAAAAGATAATTCTAATTAAAAGTATTTTTAGTGTATGGATTTAGTTAGGTTTTTTTATTTGGCAGCTAACCTTGACCCTAACCTCTTTCTCTAAAAACACGACAGTCGTGTACGGAACTTTTGGATCTTCCGTGTCCGCGACGGTCGTGGACAGAGACACTCCCTTAATTTGAACGTTACGTATTTACAGGTTTGCTTACGTTCGACTGTCATCTGGTAAATATACATAAAGAATGTTACAAATATGATGAAGTGCATGACAGTTTGTGTGAAAATAATGTAAGCACAGAAAAAGATTGACTTTGACCGATGTTATGATAAGGGCCTGACGTCATCTATGATAACGTTTTGGAAACGAAAGTGTTAAACGTGAACTTGTGATAATGTCCCGAATTAATTTCCTTTTCCGGTTTTATGGGTGTTGAACTTTCAAAGCAAGTTTCATACTAAGTGAAGCATCAAAGCCGAATTAATTCTTTATTTTTAAAAGCAACAACAATTTGGTCACTTTTGTTTTTCCAGGAAGGATACCAAGGTCGTGTGTAGAGGTCAAGGAACGCGAGAGTGAAAGCGGCATTCACACTATTTACCTTAACGTCTTCACAATGATTGACGTATTCTGTGAGCAAACAACTGATAATGGCGGATGGACGGTATTCAGATTATTTATTTATAATGGATACTAATTAATTAGTTCATTTAAACTGACATAGTGTTTAATTTCTTTCTAAATTCTTTGATTAAAACTTTTCATTGTATGAAACAAACGTATAACATGTAAGTGAGTCACACTTATACGAGTAGTCTAGGTATCAACAATACATTTATTTATCAAGAAATAATATAAGACAGTATGGTTACATATAGGGAATAGTTCATCTATTACAATTAGGGATTATAAATGATTATAGTTCATCAAATGGCACTATGGTAGTTATTCAGTTTATTCGAGCGAACTATAAATGTGTTTATGAGAAAACAATGAATGTTTTTGAGTGGACTCTAAAAGTACTTTAATTAAAATTCAAGTGAATTTGATTAAATATATACAGAAGCTGTTCACCTACTTGGTTTTATAGTCACTTAGCTTTGGTTTACTGACCTGTCATCTGAGGTCACAGTGATGTATATATATATGGTTGCACACATGGTCCTTGGAGCTGTTTCTGGCCTGTGGGTCATTCCATTCTGGAATTGCTTTGCTTGATGCTTGATGAATTCAGCAACCAAGATAATGTGGTTCCATTCTGGCATTGTTTCACAGCTCAGCGCTCATTGAATTCAATGTCTTAGACAAGGTGCTGATCTGCCAGTAAAATGCATGTGTTCTCTGGCACAACACTTTTCGTACATGGTCAACAGACATTTTAATATCATAAGTGAAATACAATATAAAATATAGTTATTGTTAAGAGATAATCAATCATGAATAAAATATTAGTTAGGCAAGCAAAACCAAATACCTTTGGCGTTAATATATACAGAGGATGATTTCTTCTATGTTGATAACTGGCAATAAGAGGTAGTACTAATGCTATTACTTATTAAGGTCAGGAGCTAAACTACGTGTTGCCTTGACGTTCATTCGACTGGTGAATATCAGGTGATGTTCTAGTACGCTGGTTTGCTCATGGTTGAGCAGCACTTCGATTGGTTCATTAGAGTAAGTGTCTGGAACATTCAGGTATATTTCCAGTCCGGGAATAAGGGTCAGCAGTTCTAGAGGGTAGGTTTGCGTGTAGCTATTTTTAGAGGAGGATTTGGTGTGGGCTACATAAGGCATTTTGTGACAGTTTCTAGCATAAAATGTTGCAGGAAGGGGAGTTGGCATTATCAGAAAAAATGTTGCTAATTTAAGTGAGAGAGTTAATTATATAATTTTTCTAATAGGATTTCAATGACTCTACACAGTCCATAACTGAAAATGATGAAAGAGTAAATATATATCAGTGTTTCAAACTTCTGGATTTGTCTCCCCTTTATTGTTTAATAAACAGCAGACAGGGTGTGTGAAGTTTCATTGTGAACATTTAATATGTTGATTGTACTGTTTTATTTACTTCCAGGTCTTGCGTTTTTCTAGAATCTACAAAATACGTATATATATTTATTTTTCCTTGATTCTAATATATATAAACATTCATACACTCACGGACAGCTGCACACACAATCACACAGAAGCACGCACCAACCACTAATATTCCGATAAATTACTTTCAACAGGTGATACAAAGAAGACAAGATGGCTCGGTGAATTTCTACCGGAACTGGGAGCATTATGAGAATGGTTTTGGTGACTTAAAGGGCGAATTCTGGATAGGTAATTTTACAACAAAAAAAACTGACAAAAGAAATACGGATGTAAGACATCACACGGTGGTAGAAACTGGAATATCAGATCTGATACGAAAACTACGCTGTCTTTGTTTATTTGTGTTTTTTATTTGCTTGTTTGTTTGCTTGCTTGCTTGCTTGTTTATTTGTTTGTTTGTTTGCTTGTTTGTTTGTTTGTTTGCTTGTTTGTTTGCTTGTTTGTTTGTTTGTTTATTTGCTTGTTTGTTTGCTTGTTTGATTGTTTGCTTGCTTGTTTGTTTGTTTTTTGTTTGATTGTTTGCTTGCTTGCTTGCTTGTTTGCTTGTTTGTTTGTTTGTTTTCATGCTTGCTTGCTTGTTTGTTTGCTTGTTTGTTTTTGCGTACATAATGATGTCAAGAGATACCTGTCCGCGAATGAACCAAGTTGCCCGGATGTAAAGTGATAATTCCAGACACATAGCTGGGTTCCTTTGCAGTGAGGGGTGGATAACAAAATGTGCATGCAATTAGTTTATTGAATTTCTATTTTATGTAATAAATAATAACTGTATTCAGTGTTGTTTTACGTAACATGGAAGAAGAAATTTAACAACATTGAATTAGATGCTGAAAGAAAGAAAATAGATATATTGTTTACATGTGTGTGTGTGTGTGTGTGTGTGTGTGTGTGTGTGTGTGTGTGTGTGTGTGTGTGGTGTGCGTCTGACAAAATGATTGATTTGATCTGATTGTTTATCGTTTTATATTCCAGAAGGCACAAAAATTAAGTTTAAGTGTTCACAGTGATACATTAATAAACATTTGTCTTTCTGTGCTACAAGCATTTACAGATACACATACTAACAGTACAGTTCTTAATATTAATTTTCACTTTTTACACATTAGATTATAACGTGAGAAGGGCGAGAGGGCGTTTATGAGATAAACAGAGTGTTTGTGAAGGAAGTACATATACTTTAGTTGTATTTTGAATTTAGTGATACAAACTCTTTCCACCCTATAAATCTCCATTATAATCTAAATCGTTTGATTCGTCCTTAAAAAGATTATTTACCTCTGTATCGTGCAACAGTTATTAACCACTTTGTCTAACATCACTTGAACAAAACTAACCTACACGTGTTGTCAAGTCAACGCCCATAACAGTTATTAACTACTTAGACACATCACTTGAACAAAACTAACCTACACGTGTTGTCAAGTCAACGCCCATAACAGTTATTAACTACTTAGACACATCACTTGAACAAAACTAACCTACACGTGTTGTCAAGTCAACGTTCATAACAAATAAACAAAGGGAAATGATTTTCTATTATTTTAATGCAATATACGAAAAGAAGTTAATTAATTAACAACTTAACAACTGATTGATACTATTAATTGGATGCAGGTCTCAATAATCTGTACCAACTGACCAAAAATCAATACTGCACCCTGCGTATTGACTTCACAGACTTCAATGGCTCCACAGCCTATGCTGTTTACAACAGGTTCTACATCAGTGGAGCCGCCGACAACTACCAACTGCATATTCATGGCTACAGTGGGACTGCAGGTGATTTCATGACGTGTTACATACTTATGATAATAAATTGATATGTCTTTTCCAGAACGATTTTTAAAACAATCTGTTATAAAACGTCTGGTATGCATGTTCTTACACAAACGTGAAAACACCGAGTTTATTTTGTTCAGTTCTGTCAACTGTTCGCTGTTTTCAGTTTTGTATTTCCCCTTCATTTACTTTTGTATACTCTCCAATTCTTCCTGTTTCATGTTCACTTCTATATACTGTCCACGTTTTGTAATCATTTGTCATGTCCACCTCCAAGT
Organism: Sinotaia quadrata; assembly: GCA_028829895.1. Classification (NCBI taxonomy): domain Eukaryota; kingdom Metazoa; phylum Mollusca; class Gastropoda; order Architaenioglossa; family Viviparidae; genus Sinotaia; species Sinotaia quadrata. Next base: position 113,790,369 of record CM054181.1, on the reverse strand, counting down.
TTAGTAATATTGATATTAGAGCACCTCCACAATGTTGATATTAGAGCACCTCCACAATGTTGATATTAGAGCACCTCCACAATGTTGATATTAGAGCACCTCCACAATGTTGATATTAGAGCACCTCCACAATGTTGATATTAGAGTACCTCCACAATGTTGATATTAGAGTACCTCCAAGTTTAATAATGTTGATATTAGAGTACCTCCACAATGTTGATATTAGAGTACCTCCAAGTTTAATAATGTTGATATTAGAGTACCTCCACAATGTTGATATTAGAGTACCTCCACAATGTTGATATTAGAGTACCTCCAAGTTTAATAATGTTGATATTAGAGCACCTCCACAATGTTGATATTAGAGTACCTCCAAGTTTAATAATGCTAATGATCGCAATTATGAACAGACCTGAGTTACATCAATTCAAAGTGATTAGAATATAGACTTTCTTCAACAAAATAACTCCCGGTCCATCCCCATTGGTTGAAATTGTAATGAACAAGTATGAGACTATTTGTCAGAAAAAACTACTCTTCCAATTCGAACTGGTTTGAATTGTATCATCAATTTCTAGCATATTCGTTACCTGAGTTGTTTACCACAACTCTGACACTTATAAAAATATACCGTCATAAGCACTGCCTAAGGTCGGATAACGTTAACATTGACAACAAAGATATAATTATTAAGTTTAGAAATAGGAATAGGCAAATTTACTCCCCAACAATTTCCATTAGCAAATCTGAATATGTGCATTAAAACATTTAGAAACAAAGAATAATATTGAAAACAGCAGGAAGCATACATCTTGAACACTTAGAATCAGTTCCTACCTTTATATGTTGTCAAAGTGAAGAAATTGCTGTTTTCAAATCTCCATACAAAAGGTACAGTGAGTGAAGTATAAAATGAATGATTATATTAGATTGATAAGACTCTGAGAAAGGGAACGATCACTTATGGAATGAATATTTGATTGATAAGACTCTGAGTAATGGAATGATGACTGATGGAATGAATATTTGATTGATAAGACTCTAAGTAAGGGAACGATAACTGATGGAATGAATATTTGATTGATAAGACTCTAAGTAAGGGAATGATGACTGATGGAATGAATATTTGATTGATAAGACTCTAAGTAAGGGAATGATGACTGATGGATTGAGTAGGGCGAAGAAATAACTGGCTATAAAATTAAACACTTAACCAACAACTAATAACACATATTCATACATTTTATCTCCGACTGTAAGTGGACACTTTCTTAATGTTATTATGTTTCATCAACAGGAAACAGTTTAGCTGTGCACGACAAGATGCACTTCACAACGTACGACAGAGACAACGACAAGAGCGACACCAGCAACTGTGCACAACTCTGGCACGGAGCGTGGTGGTACGAGGACTGCCACAACTCCAACCTGAACGGTCTCTACAAGTCGAATGGCTCGGTTGGCAACGACGGCGTCGTCTGGTACCACTGCAAGAACGACATGCGCTCTTTTAAACATGTAGAGATGAAAATAAGAGTGTAAACAAAGCTTTAGTTAAAGCGTAAATCTACATTGGTGTTATTACTGAAAATAAGAGTGTAAACAAAGCTTTAGTTAAAGCGTATATCTACATTGGTGTTACAACTGAAAATAAGAGTGTAAAGAAAGCTTTAGTTAAAGCGTAAATCTACATTGGTGTTACTACTGAAGATAAGAGTGTAAACAAAGCTTTAGTTAAAGCGCATATCTACCTTGGATTTACAACTGAAAATAAGAGCTTTAACTAAAGTATTTATTTACATAGGTGTTACAGCTGAAAATAATAGTGTAAAGAAAGCTTTAGTTAAAGTGTATATCTACATTGGTGTTACTACTGAAAATAAGAGTGTAAACAAAGCTTTAGTTAAAGCGCATATCTACCTTGGATTTACAACTGAAAATAAGAGCTTTAACTAAAGTATTTATTTACATAGGTGTTACAGCTGAAAATAATAGTGTAAAGAAAGCTTTAGTTAAAGCGTATATCTACATTGGTGTTACAACTGAAAATAAGATTGTAAACAAAGCTTTAGCGTATATCTACATTGGTGTTACAACTGAAAATAAGAATGTATAGGAAAGCTTTAGTTAATGTGTATATCTACATTGGTGTTACAACTGAAAATAAGAGTGTAAACAAAGCTTTAGTTAAAGCGTAAATCTACATTGGTGTTACTACTGAAAATAAGAGTGTAAACAAAGCTTTAGTTAAAGTGTATATGTACATTTCTGTTACAACTGAAAATAAGAGCTTTAACTAAAGTGTATATCTACATTTGTGTTACAATTAACGGTTGAGAATTCTTGACGAATTTGTTATGTCCCTTTACTACTGACGTTAACGTTTGAGAACGTCCACGACTTAGAAACGCGACCATCTCTGCCTTGGATTCTTTTACAACAGTATCGAGTTTATGAGCTTATAGTGCGCTTTATTATAATGTCAGAAGTTAATGAAGAAATTGAACATATTTAACAGTATTCACGTGATTGGATTGAAACAAATATATAGAACCAAACTTTAGAGGACACTTGGCTACCAGATACTTTGAAATTAGAGTTAAAAGTTTGTATTTAGAATTAATGAAGTGTTGTAATGCCTTATGCAAAGATGCGCTAACGTAGCACTAGTCAACAATCATTACAAAAACGCCCTGTCCTAGTTAGACAGTGATAAGTGTTCACGAGAGGAAATGCACCCTTCAGTCACTCACACGACACTTTAACCTTTCCCAACACTTATAGTTCCACTCAAACAAGGAAACATTGACGTAATTTATGAGTGCTCAACAGAATAGATAAAGACAACTGAAACAAGTAAACATTGACGTCATTTAGCAGTTCTCAACAGAATAGATAAAGACAACTGAAACAAGTAAACATTGACGTCAGTTAGCAGTTCTCAACAGAATAGATAAAGACAACTGAAACAAGTAAACATTGACGTCAGTTAGGAGTGCTCAATAGAATAGATAAAGACAACTGAAACAAGTAAACACTGACGTCATTTAGGAGTGCTCAACAAAATAAAGACAACTGAAACAAATAAACATTGACATCATTTAGGAGTGCTCAACAAAATAAAGACAACTGAAACAAATAAACATTGACATCATTTAGGAGTGCTCAACAAAATAAAGACAATTGAAACAAATAAACATTGACATCATTTAGGAGTGCTCAACCAAATAAAGACAATTGACAATGCACCATTACAATATTTTCGATAAAGAAATGCAAGTGAAAAGACAATTTCTACTAAACTATTGTTAAGTTGGTTTTCTCTTGTTTGTTGTGATTTTCTTACTTAGCTATAGATTTCATTTCATGAAAAATGTCTTTCATAAACAAGAGATTGTATCAGTAGTATCTTGTCTAGTCGTGAGCACGCCAACTCTGTAATTTGATGACATAAATAAATATACATATATACATTTATCATATTTAATCTTTATTAATGACGTCATTTTTGATCAGGCTACATATCTCTGAAGAATATCAAGGCAAACCGAAAATATATTAATATATTTTTTTTTGTTGAAACATTTAATTCCTTGTAATCCTACAGTAAACATTTTATTAATAAATTGATATTTCTGTATTCTAAATGTTGTTTTAAAGTCTATTGATTGGTTGATTGATTGATTAAGTTAACGGCCACATTTCATGACCGGACTTCTTGAAACACAAAATTCAAAGTGATTAGACAATAGACTTTTCTACAGCAGGTAAACGTTTTAATCTCAGACCACTGGCTTGTCTCGTTCTCATAAATCTTAATCACTGGTTAAGAAAAACTACACATTCAGATGGAACTGGTTTGCATTACATCAGCAATTTCTACCATATTCTCAGCTCGAGTGTGTACTCCAACTCTGACACTTAACACATAATTACCATCATAAGGAGTGCCCAAGGTCGGGTCACTGACAATTTATACAACAATTAAGTCTAGAATTAGGGATAGGCAAATTTAATCCGCCCCTCTATCTGTTTGTATGTCTTCCTTTTGCTATCTATCTATCTAACTATCTATCTATCTATCTATCTATCTATCTATCTATCTATCTATCTATCTATCTATCTATCTATCTATCTATCTATCTATCTATCTATCTATCTATCTATCTATCTATCTATCTATCTATCTATCTATCTATCTATTTATCTACCTATCTATCTGTCTGTCTGTCTCTCTGTATCTATATATACATATATGCATGCATACAAATACATATATAATGTACGTTTGGAAGCAGTTCTTCATGAAGAATAATTATGACAATTTAATTTGTTTCAACAGATGAATCGTTTCAAACACAGTTGTCATCTACAACCTGTTTTAGAAATTCAAGTGTTCGCACATTATTTTGTCAGTAAAGAATAATGTTTAAAATAATAAATATTATTTTTATAAATAACTTTAGAAATCAATAAATATCGTTAGAATTGTTTGTATATACGGTCACGATTCAAAGCCCTATTAAGCATATAACTGTTACGCTAAATTGTGCATGTCGTTAGAATTGTATGTGCACATGCTTGAACTGCTCTTGAAGGTTCACTCACCACCACTCACCACTTTCTATGGCGGGCAGGAAAGAAACACAAGTATGACTCTGAGCACCAGTGCAGTGTAAGTACAGAGCGTATACATGTTGCAGAGACGACTTCTGCCTGGCAGAGATCTTCTCACGACAACTTGTGAACAGTTATGGGATTATGCATATATTAAGTTCATATAAAGAACCGTTCCTTTCCCGTTAATCACTTACAATCACCTTCACATTTCCCCTTTAAGTTCGTTTTCTGTTCTCATCATTATACACGTGTGTCTACTTGCCCGATTTGAGAAATACACCGGTTTCAATATTACTTGACTTTCAATCGTCTTTATTAAAGTCCACAACTTATTCCGACAGAAAACCTTGTGCTAAAGTATTTTGCTACTGGTGTGACTTCTTAGCAAGCAGAAGCGCTCCATCCATTGATTTAGAATGCTGCTTCTAATTATTCTGATGACTATTTCAGGTACAGTATGCAAACAATGTTGATTGAGCTTTGTCACAGCAGTTTTTTTTTCATGTAACGTTTTAATTGATGTCAACTTTTTAAATTTTAACCATAAATAAAATGTGCCAATGCAATTGAAATATTTGTAAATGTTCAAAGATTGTCTGTCGCCCCCCTCCTTCTCTCTGTGACATTACCCATAAGTGACTGTTGTACATTACTGGCGAATGTATTTTTATACGTGTAACTGTGCATTGTGTGTGGTATATATTTGCGTGTATAACAATATTTATATTTTTTGTATATTTATTTGGCGTTTATGTGTATGTCAATATGCATGTGTGCAGAACTGTATATATGTATATTGAGTATTCGTACACACACACACACACACACACACACACACACACACACACACACATATATATATATATATATATATATATATATATATATATATATATATATAAAGCGTGCATATATACAGTTCTGCAGTACTGGGTTTTACAGGTACATTATCGCAGCATTGGCCGTGGTCAGAAACATTCCCAAACGGCTCAGTTATCCAATCCTGCCTTGGAAGTAATGTCTCGCTGTCTCTGGGTCTTAACTTGACGTCATCAAAACACCTTATTATTGAATGGAGTAGGATGCTTCATGCCTTACAATTAATTAATGTTCCTTTTCAAAAACACATCTAATAAGTATACAATATAATTTTAATATGTATACAATCGTGTGCACCTCTTATTCTTAAGTTTACATTCTATAAATAACAATACATTTTCCGTGTAGAAACGTGATTTTGAATACTCTATATTTAAGACAATGTACCTCTAGCTATCCTCAGATGATCTTTTCATTTAAATAGATACAGTAGATGATGAAGCAAAAACATTGTTTTAAAAATCCTTTATAATTTTGTAATTTTTTCATTTAGGACAAAGAAAGACAAATCACTTACATAGTACTGTTATGTCCCTTTTCTCGTCTTAGTATAAAAGCGCCATAAATCTATGAAATAGTTAGCTAATTAAATAATATGTCTGCTGCAGGTAAGGAGGGGACAAAACTGGCTTTTTACTTTGATGATTCCTTCATTACGAAACCCGCTGGAGAAAGGCTGGAGTTCCTTCCTAACGCCAGTCTCCTGTTGCCCTCAGTAACACTCTCAGACTCAGGGCAGTATGAAGTTCGGGTTACCCTCAGAGAACCGTATGTGACGTATTCGCAAGAGACACTCTTGCAAGTATATGGTAATTCGTTTCATGAAGTGTAGTTTACTGATTCTTCAAGATCGATATTACACAAGCAGTGTTATTGTTTATTCATTTTTTCAAGTACGATATTACATAAGCAGTGTTGTTGTTTATTTATGTTTTTCAAGGCCGATAATACAAAAGCAGTGTTGTTGTTTATTTTTTTAAGGACGATATTACATAAGCAGTGTTGTTGTTTATTTATGTTTTTCAAGGCCGATAATACAAAAGCAGTGTTGTTTATTTTTGTAAGGACGATATTACACATGCAGTGTTGTTTATTCATTTTTTCAAGGTCGATATTACATAAGCAGTGTTGTTTATGTTTTTCAAGGCCGATAATACACAAGCAGTGTTGTTGTTTATATTTCAAGGCCGATAATACACAAGCAGTGTTGTGTTTATATTTCAAGGCCGATAATACAAAAGCAGTGTTGTTGTTTATTTTTTCAAGGCCGATATTACATAAGCAGTGTTGTTGTTTATTTATGTTTTTCAAGGCCGATAATACACAAGCAGTGTTTATGGACGAAGTTTTCATTATTAGACAAGCAAAAAACGTTCTCGAGGACCCCCAACCTTTTTTAATTTACTCAAATAAAATTTATCATTTTCTGCACATATATATATAACCTGATAGATGGACAGACAGACAGACAAATGCTAGAGAGATAGGTGGACGGACGGATGCACGGATCGATGGATGGATGAATAGATAGATGGATGGTTGGATGGGTAGATTGATGGATGCATGGATAGATAGATAGATAGATAGATAGATAGATAGATAGATAGATAGATAGATAGATAGATAGATAGATAGATAGATAGATAGATAGATAGATAGATAGATAGATAGATAGATAGATAGATGATGCGTTAACGATCTGTTACGTATGAACTCGTTCACAGAGGCGCCTTCAACTATTGGTGGCAGTCTACACGCCTATATTTTGCCAATTGGGGATTATCAGGCAATAACCGGAACGTGGCACGTGCAGTTAGGGTGCGGCAAATTTCTGTCGCTGGGGCAACCGGCCGTGCGTGTGGTGTGGAATGTAAGTGATCACTTTCTTAAGTGTATCAATAAATGTAAATAAATCTCTGTAACACTTGTCGTCTTTTTCTAAAGAATTAAAATAAATGCATCATCTGCTGATTATTTCAAACGCTTGCTCAGTTTCAGAACATCACAATGCAGCAAGTATGTTTATTATTGCCGAATGTACATCAACATTATAACGTGTAGTCAGTGTTGGCAACGGTGGAGTGACGTAGATAATGATGATGATGATGATGATGATGATGATGTAGATGATGATGATGATGATGATGAAAAAGAACATAACAAAAACTAAGAGAAAAATGCCATTCGCTGTTGATGGTTAGGATGATGGTAGTGGTGATGGTGGTTATGGTGATAAAGGTGGTAGCTGTAGTTCTAAGAATGATAAACAACACAACGATATGAACAAATCCAATTGGTCCGGTTTTAGTGTTCACTTGATGATGGCAATGATAACAATGGTGATAATGATGTTGGTGATGTTGATGGTGGTTAGTAATGATGAAACACTTCAACACAGTGAGGGTCCTATTAGTTTATACGACCTACTTTTGTTAAGGTGAAGGTCTTGTGATTTTACTATTCTAGCTAAGGTGAAGGTCTTGTGATTTTACTAACTATTCTAGCTAAGGTGACAAATTATTGGCGTGACAGTGAAAACTGACCGTCATGGTCACGATTTATCACATAAAAACTCTGGTCAGTCAGCAGTTTCTGTTATCACTCAAGTATTGAGCAAATGCTATAGCACACCATTAAAATTTTAATTTTAGATTTCTTTGTTAGCCGAATACTACAATGGCTATCAAGAGAATAACAGCCCGCGACTATCCGTTATTTATATAACTGAGAAACTTTATAATATGACGAAATATAAAATGTAAATAAATCTTTAAAATAGTAAAGAATTAGAATGTTAAAAATAAAATCACTGCACATATGTGATTAATTAAATATGTAAATTCAAGCTGACTTTAATTACAATTTTAAGGCATATCTTGAAGTTCTAAGTGATATTTAAAGGCGTTGTCTCCAAATAAATTATTTTTTTTAAACAGGAGATAAACTAGAAAGAGTACTTCCTTGTGATAATTATTGCCTACCTATTTTTTTCGCTGTGTTATACTCATTGCCAAACTGTCGCTGTTTACGTTTGAAAACATTTTGTCCACTAAACAATGTCTCCAAATAACCTGTTGAGCCAAATTGACATTTTTCATTCAAAAGTAGCGTTAAATTTTACTGCAGTGTAATCCTAGCACTACTATAACTACACATAAACGCCAGTACATTTCGAATAACTCGATTGACACTCTAAGATGATGGACACAAAAGTATTATTTGAAGTCTAGATAAGTAATAGCTGTGTAATTTCCTGCAGTCGTACTGATCATAATTAAAATCTTTAAGTACATTTTCTGTAAACATTTTGAACAAGTAAATAGACATATATATAGAGATAGATAGATAGATAGATAGATGGATGGATGGATGGATGGATGGATAGATAGATAGGATAGAAAGATAGATAGATGGAGTGACAGAAATGAAATATTTCAATATACAAGCGTTTATTTATTTTCTTAAAAAATCTTATCTCACAATCTTAATGTAAATTTGTCAACGTTTTCTTGGTTCCGATTAGAATCTTTCCCAAGCAGTTGATATGTAACGTTGTAAAATGTAACAATGAATGATTATCATGCATGTCTTGGTTGGCACTAAAACACTTGCTCTTCTCGCGTCTATTGTTGTTTTCAGTCGTTTTAATAACAGGTCAGTGCATTTATATCTTCATAAAGTAAACATTTTAGTCTATCACAATTATTGTTTGTTGGTATAATAGAAATTAGTCTATCTAAGCATGGTCAAGAGTATGTCTTAAACAATCTGCCAGCGCTGACTGGAGTCAGAGTATTGAGAGGACATTGAAAAATCACTAAATAGCACTCGGTCAAAGAATGAAAGTACTTTAAGTTCTGATCCATTTAACATTCTTTAAATGACTATGATAAATATATTATCCATGTTCTTTATAATAAATTTATTTGTGCAGACGCCATCTAGACAGAAGGTCAATAGCACCTCCTTCACCAACAACACTTTCATCTTGACTCTTGCCAACCCTGTGGAAGAGGGAGATTACTCTTGTTTATTAGAAAGAACGTCACCGGCAGCGGAGTGCGTAGACAGTCACTCGCCATTACGTCACGAAGCCACAGTGCGTGTGCATGGGATAAATACCCGACTGTCGCTGATTGAAGGTGGTCTGGAAGCTCTGAGGGAAGAAACCATAAACCTGAGTCATCCTGTGAAAGATTTACAAGATGTGATCAGCAAAGTAGTCGCTAAAGTTAAGACAAATGGTGATAAGTTAAACAGCTTGAGCCATGAAACAGAGAATTTAACAAGCAAGGTCAACTATCTCGAAAGCAGTAATGAGCGATTAAATGGTGTGGTTAGTGACCTTCAAAAGGAAAGCTCACATGAACAAATAATCATTAATAATATCACATATGAACTTCAGAGAAAAGATGGCGAAATCGCAGAACTGGAAAACGACGTGAAAGATCTGTTGAGAACGATCAAAAACATAACAAATATGTTTCTTGGCCTCGAATTCAAAGTTAAAGAATTGACCGCTTTCGACACATTAATTAAAACTGGTGCAGGTAAATTTAAATTTGTAAAAATAACTGCTTTTGATATATTATTTAAAACTAGTGCAGGTAACATTACATTTAAATCAGTATTATTAGAATAGAATATAGACAAAGAATCTTTTGACTTTAGATGTCATTATTGCTTTGGTAGTGGACGGCATTGAGTTAGTACATGTAATTATTGATTTGACGGTGGATTTTGTCGTGCTATTGGATGTACTTATCGCTGTGGCTCTTGATGTTGCAGTGCTAGTAGATGTAATTATGAATGTGGTAGTGGACGTTGTCGTACTTGTTGATGTTATTGCTATGGTGGTGGACGGTGTCGTAGTAGATGTTTTAGTAGATGCAACTATTACGTGGGGATGAGCGTTGCGCCCATGATGCTGACGACGCCCAGACTTAAATTGATTACGTCCCTTTAACTACTTTCAATACGCATTCTCTTTCCAGCGAGAAGACCTGTGTCCTGTGCAGACGTGCGAAATTTCGACAACAAAAGCGGCATTCACACTCTCTACTTGAGTACATTCACAACTGTCAACGTCTTTTGTGACCAGCAAACAGATAATGGTGGATGGACTGTAAGTTATTTGACTATTAATTAGCTGTGATATTTAATGATTGAATCAATTACTGGAAACACTTCAAGAATTTGCTTTGATTGTTAATTAATTAATTTCGTGGGCGGAAAGATGTGTTTATAGGATTTCACCAACTTAAAAAACAAAATAAACAAAAATGGTAGATCATTGGTGCGGTACACCTGAAACATTAAAATATAAACAATTACATTCTCGTTATAATCATTAAACTGATTTATTTCAGCGTTCAGATGTTTTTTAACATTCGGTTACTTTTCGTGTTCATTAAGATGTTCTTTCTCAAGAAAAATTGAGTATTTTGTAAGATAAATGATTTTTTTGTACGGAAAGATGAATACGTTCAGGCATTTTTATAATGTTTATCCTAATTAATAAATATTCACTATAAGCAGAACAGGAGAACCATTAAATTTGGGTAATTTTATATGTGTTCATTCTAGGTAATTGAGGTTATTTTCATCTGTTTTTATTCATTAAAATATTTTTTAATCAGGTCATATCTTTCTAAACACTACAAATAATTTATGAGCATTAATATTCTGCGACACCTCTCTGGACACCCTTCACTCGCTATGATTATTATTTATTAATTAATAATAACACATAACTAATTACAAGTGATCGAGAATCTTAATTTATAGTTACTAATAATTCCCCCACAAGACCAACATGTCTCTCATATGGTGGATTATAATGGTGTCGTAAATCTCTACTTTTTACACAATAATAAGATAGACGCTTATTGTCGCGTAATATTCCACAGCTGGAAACTTTTATAAGAAGTAATAAAAATCCGACTTTTATCTATACTTGACGAGCCCCATCTAAATATTATTATACCAATATAAATTTTAATATATGTGAAAGAACATTAATAAATTTAACAAAAAATTATTAAATCAACAATCAATTATACATCATATAAATATAATCAAAAGAGGATTGACATTTACGTCACTTCACAAAAACATTTGATTAATGTTAGGACACTCATTCAGTATATCCCCGGGCTCTCTATCGTATGATAATTAATTCAATTACTGCAAGACATTCACATACATACATTCTGGGGTGGGGGCAAAAGATGAATGATGAATGATAAAAAATAAATATATGATACAACCAGATTTATCTACTAGAGTGGTAACATTTGCTATCAATAATTACTGTAATAGCATAATATTACATCACTGAAAATTTACTTAAAAGTTCTGGAACTAGTGTTCCACAAATAATAGTTCACAAGACCAAAATGTTTATGAATAAATAAATGTTTTGAATAAAGTGTCTAAGTTCCTTAATCTGAATTTATCTATGTGCACTGAGGTTTTTATAGATATTATGAGTACTTATTGTGTGCTCTTATTGTAGTTGTGCTGATAAGCAATTGTTCCTTGATACAAATTTCTAGTGTTGAATATCACAGTCTCTGCTACCACTGTTATGGCAAGAATTACAGCCACACTGATTCACAGTTGACCTGCCTGTCTATACGCCTGGCCAGAAAAACGGTTCCAAAACCATCACTCTGCAACAATACTGGTGTCTTGGTTCACCATTCAGTGATGTGTCATCAATGGCATAGTCCTTTTACCCTTCCATCAGAACTACAATTGGGATGCAAAACACTCCACCCTCGGAACACTCTCAAAGACAAATGTTAAATCTTTCTGGGAATTGGCCAGTTATTATCAGAAACTCATTCCCAAATTCAGTGCCATCGCCAAACTACTCATTGATTTGATTAGGAAATGCAGTCCAGAGACAGTGATCTGGAGTGATGAGTGTGAAACCAGCTTTTCCCGTTTAAAGACTGTTTGTCATGAGCTCCTGTCCTTCACCTACCAGATTTTGATAATTAATTTGTACTCCAAACTGATGCGGGTTGTGCAGGGCTAAGCTCTGTACTGATGCAAACAAATGGTGATATTTTATATCCAGTAGCTTACTTCAGTCATACGATAATGCGGCTAAGCACAAATATTCAACTTCAGAGAAAGAGTGTTTCAGAATTTTCTGGACTGTCCAGAAATTCCAAGCCTACCTAGATGGTAAGCATTTTATCATTCAGACAGATCATCACCCTCTCACCTATTTTTATCAGCATCAATATAGACGTGTCTATTATTCGCACAGGTGGCAAATCAGAATAGGCGGCCTTTATAATTCAACCACAATCGTTAATTTGCAGTTACTAGTTACAAACATGCGGTAAATTATTCCAATCTTTACACATGTGAGTTTACCACACTTTCCAAAAGGTTTCTACATTGGTGGAGACTGAACGATCATTCCACTTACATTCAGCGTCCATTATGATAAATCAAAATTACCACAATACAACCCACATATCTAAGTTTAGCATTACACATTCCAATGGCCACTGTGCATCACATACACATTATTTAAAATCAACAATTCAACAAAATAATACACACTATCTCTATACATTTTAAAACAACACATATAGAATATTCTGAAAAATCGATGTGTTTTTATCTTCCAACTACGAATCTACTGGCCCTTGGTCATTGGCACATCTCGAGTGGATACTATTAATGTGTGATTCCACCCTATTAAATCTCAATTACGCTTTCAAAAACCCAAATTGAGTCAGAGGCAAAACATACGCATATGTGAAACGCAAACGCGTTATTTCCACTGACTCACCCATCTAGCGGTCAGTCTTAAATATTTAGAATATGCGAAAACAAACCCAGTATTTCCTCTCGGTGAATATTGCATTTAACAGCTCTATTCGCATCTTGGGTAAAATTAACATTAATATACATTACAGGGAAATGGAATGCATCAATTTAAAAAAACTGATAATTAAATGGGCATAATTTGCCGTAACCCATTACACCCATTTAGCGATGTTTTGTTATAAACACCATGCTCAATAATTCCAGAGAACGGTCGGAGAGCTGCTATTTTGATCCATCATGCTTTTAAAAAGAAAAGAACGCCTGATTAGTGATGTTAGGCACTTAAGATGCAGGTGCTAGCTTGGATGTGAAATTGCAAATATTAAGTTCCTTGTGAGCTGTTGGGCGTCAAGAAGATGTGGATGTTTCTTTAAATGTGACAACCTCTACGATAAGAATAACGATGAAAAAACTTCTGCAACTACTTAATCGAAACCGTTTAATACCTAATCTAACACGTGTACTGTAATTGTATTTTCACTTACCTAGTGCACGTGTACTGTATTTGTATTTCCACTTACCTAATGCACGTGTACTATATATTCACTTACCTAGTGCATGTGTACTGTATTTGTATTTTCACTTACCTAGTGCACGTGTACTTGTTGGTACCCCCCTAAATACGGATATCTAGGACGGACAACAAGTTGAGGACGTCACTTCCGGTAACTCGTAATGAGCCCCCAGAGGAAACGATTCCTCACAGATAAGACAGACAGATAAGACGAAAGACAGACTCAAGACAGACGTTAGACGGACGTGACGATAACAATTATAAAATCATACTAGACAAGAATGACAATAAATTTGACAACACTAATGAAAATTTAACAATAACTTTATATAACAATAAAAGAAAATAGAATAAAGAAAATAACAATAAAAGAAGTACAGTTAACAATGTTGGCCAAAATAATTACAAAATATAAGTCCTATAACTAATTCAGGGAAAATACTAGCCCCTCTTAATGAAATGATTTTAGTGTCCGTTTTCCTTTCCCCAAATCGTTCCTTTTTCCGTATTTCAGTTCCAATACACTATTATGCACTTCTGCTCAATGTTTATGTTTCTATACTTAGCTCAACAGCTGGGCAAAGGTCAACACAGCGTTGAATCCCCGTGGCGCAAGCGTTCCCCGACGGCAGGCCCTTGAATAGTGGCTCCGTCCCTTTTCACTCTGCGTGAACAACAACCAGCAGAATACGTGTCTGCTCTCTTACCCGGATTTGGTCCTAGCTTCTGTTTGTAGATACTCTTTGTAGCTACTCTCTCTCTAGTTACTGTTTATAGATTCTCTTCCTCTGATTACTGTTTCTCTAGTTTATAGATTCTCTTCCTCTGATTACTGTTTATAGATTCTCTTCTTCTGATTACTGTTTGGTTCTGAAATGTAATTAAGGCAGTGTAAGTAACTGCTAATTACAGAATAAAAGTATTTAGGTGCCAGGGCTATTATTTCCCTGAGCACATTGGCACTAATCTGAAAGAAAAGGTGTAGTTAGAATACATAGATCATCCTCACACATCCTATTATCATTTTGCTAAGTTTTACAAAATTCAAAGTCAGCCACACATACCTTTCACGTTCCGAAACCGAATGAACCCAACGTCATCTGGTTGGAGTGCAGTACACTCAAGGTTTAGTCTTTCTGACTTAGAAATTTTCTCACTTCTAAAATGTTACCAGATGAAATCTCTGGGACTGCTCCTGCATGTTTTAAAACTCGGGTTGTTCTGAGCCAGTGAAGAGAATTGCTTCGGCCCGACTTATATAAAGGCTTTCCATTATTCCTGGTATTTCTTTGGAACTAACCCTTCCCTCTACTGTTATCTAAGAGTGGCCCTTTGATCCCCCGACCGCTTCCTGTATTCTGGCCTATAGCTCAGTGTGAATCTATCCCCTTCTCTATCAGCTAGCTACAAGTGACCCTTTTGATCCCTAACCGTTTCCAGTGCCCTAGCCCTGGGTGGTCAGGTCTTGTATAACTTTAACGTCCTGCTAATGTCTTGGAGTGGCTGGTCAGTCTTGTAATTAGTGTCTTGGTTGAATGCTTTAAACGTATATTTTATGCTATGGTTCCTATACCTCTCATATATCTACATTTTATTATTTTAATTTTTAAATGTTTATGGAGTGATGCCGGGCTAAGTTTTGCTTTCGCCTGACAGTACTGTATTTATATTTTCACTTACTTAGTGCACGTGTACTGTATTTGTATTTTTACTTACCTAATCAAATTCATGTATAAATTCTTAAAGACCCAATTTAACGCTTCACATACTTGGAACGTATCCTCAGCGCTAACCTGGGTTGTACACACAGTATACACCTACTTCTGAGTGTACGATGTATGCCTATGTATTCTTTCGTGTACACACTTACGGATATTTAAACTTTTCTTGGGATTTAACAGGTGATACAGAGAAGACAAGACGGTTCAGTGGATTTTTACCGGAAGTGGGAGCTGTATGAAATGGGTTTTGGAGATTTAGCAGGGGAGTTCTGGATTGGTAAGGATGTGAAGACGTTTAACTTACATTCCTTAATTACACAATTCGTTCGATGTGTACCCTGGGTATCCTAGCGTTTATTAGTTCACTACTTTATAGTTATTGTATATAACTTTTATAACTTCTTTATATAGTTATATTTCAAAACATAACTGTATCTGACATTTCATAATGAGATGTTTACTCTCTATTTCAGTTCTTCACAATATGATTTTGAAAGCGTGTGTGTTCGATTGGAAAAAATCTTACTGATCGTTGTCGAGTTTTGAACCCATGACTCTGAGGACCTTTGTCCCCTAACTCTCCAGTTTGAAAATAATGAACGTGCACACTTTCAGAAGCTAAGCCTAATGAGTTATTTTCAATAAAGTATTAGGCTAGCGTTCATCCCCACCACTGACCAGAGAATTGCAAGTTTTATAGAGTAAACTTTGACCTTCATTTTTTTATGGATAGTATTTGTGAGATATATTTGTGGGATTCCTTATTTGTAAGAAAAGCATAACTAATTTGACGTCATCAGAATTAAAGAAATAAGAAACAAAATATAATAAATGGTATTCAAAATTAACACAATATCTCCTACTATATGTTTTTTTAAGGATATATTAAACAATAGAAAATTGAATCCCGGCTATTATTACGTGTTACTACTGATATCTTTGGGAGGAACTTCAGAGATCCCTAGCGTTGTCAATATATTTCTGTTAGGGGTATCCGAGAGATTCCTACTATTCTTATGTTAGGGGTAATTGAGAGAATGTAGCGTTGTCATTTATATTATTACCTTACTGATCTAAGAGCTTTGGCAGTTACATTATTATCTTACTGATCTAAGAGCTTTGGCAGTTACATTATTATCTTACTGATCTAAGAGCGTTGTCAGTTACATTATTATCTTTACTGATCTAAGAGCGTTGTCAGTTACATTATTATCTTACTGATCTAAGAGCGTTGTCAGTTACATTATTATCTTACTGATTTAAGAGCGTTGTCACATAGAGAATATAATTACGTTTTTTTCAACAAACTGACCTCAACGCTTCTAACTCCGCCCTTACCCGCCCTGTTATATCAAATTAATTTTAAAACGAAAAAGGAAATACTAATTTTTTGTAGATTTTTAAAATTATGTAATGTAATTTTTAAATTGATTTTGAATCAGTGATGCGTCTTTAGAGTTTTATTAGTCATTAAAATTACTTGGGGTAGGGAAAGGAATTTGATCCTATTCACTTGACACACAGACAATGATGAGTTCATGTTTAGACTTGACACACAGACAATGATGAGTTCATGTTTAGACTTGACACACAGACAATGATGAGTTCATGTTTAGACTTGACACACAGACAATGATGAGTTCATGTTTAGACTTGACACACAGACAATGATGAGTTCATGTTTAGACTTGACACACAGACAATGATGAGTTCATGTTTAGACTTGACACACAGACAATGATGAGTTCATGTTTAGACTTGACACACAGACAATGATGAGTTCATGTTTAGACTTGACACACAGACAATGATGAGTTCATGTTTAGACTTGACACACAGACAATGATGACTTCTGGTTAAGACTTGACATTTTTGCAACAAACATTTAATATTGTGTTCGGTTATCCTTCTCATTTATTTCCTTATGTCTTCTCTGAGCCACGGTATTATTATTTATTATTATTATTATTATTATTATTACTTATTCTTGGTTTGACATCATAAGTGTACTATATAACATTTTCTCATGATTGCATATTTAATTATTGTCGTCTTACAAAAGATACCCCGGCTACCAACAGGGTTTGAAGATACCAATGGTGATATCAGACGTTTTTATCAGGAAAAAACAACCAATAAAACACATCATGACTGCCTTCTACTTAAGAAGGACTTTGGAAATATTTTTTAAATATTTTAAATTTAATTAATTTTAAAAATTCTCTATGTAATAATTTAAACTTTAAGATAAATAATTAAATCGTCGATAATTAAATGTTATTTTCAGCAGATAAATACATGACTGATCTAAATATTTGCTTAAGGTCTCTCTAACCTATACCAACTGACAAAAGGTCAGAAAAGCAATCTTCGTGTTGACCTCACGGACTTCAACGGCTCCACAGCCTACGCTGCTTACGACACTTTCTACATTAGTGGCGCCGCTGACAATTATACATTGCATGTTCTTGGATATAATGGAAATGCAGGTAATGTGCCAATCTTTCTACCTATTTTCGACTTACTCATAAAATAGATTTATTTCGGAATGGTGTGCAAAAGTGATGCGGAATTATAGAAAAGTAAAATGCATGCATGCACTCTTAAAGTTTGTTTTGAATATTTTACATAACTTGTGCATAGAATTAAATGAAATAAATAAATAGCACCATACCAATGCAGATTTATTACTTTCATCAATTTATATTAATGCTTGGATCACAAGCAAACATGTACGAAATATTCTAAGTCCATTCTTTGTTACTTATGAATTTGACACTTATAAGACACACCATCATAAGGATTGCCAAAGCGGGTCACTTTGAAAATTTAACATTTCATATAACAATTAAGATAGGCAAATTTACTCCGCCATAATATGATACATTGTCGTTTATATTAATTTAAATTAACGTATCAATAACTCGATCAATGAAAATCATACCTTGAATTTGAAAAATAAGTTTGAGTGTTTTGTTGAAAACAAAAGATCAAACTTCTAATTGTTTAGGTTTAGGTTCTTTTAACCGCGCTCATCAAAACACATTTGAATGATTTCACCAGAGTTAGGATCAATTATCCAGATTAAGTTGCTTCGAAAAAGGTTGTCGGATGATATCTCAGTACCAGTAACATGATGAACGCTCTAATAATAGAACGCTCAGCCTTAAACACAGTGTTACACACAACGTTACACTCAGAATTACAGACAGCGTTACACAGCTGATACAAAGTATTAAACTCAATATTACTCATAGTTTTACTTTAATTTACAATCTCTTCAAACTAACATGCCAGTGAGAAACCTTTTTAGTAATTACTCTTTTTTCAACAATCATATTTAATATATTATGTGGTTTTAGAGGGTATCTGATTTCAATTATTTAATAATACAATCACATTTATTACATTTTCAGTTTTGTGTCAGTCATGATCTTTTTGTGACAAAGATGTATGTGTCCACTGCATACAATGCGCATCTATCTCTACTTTATCAAATAGTCATTAACATTCCATTATCATTGTTACGTGTCCAGTTTTTATTTATAGAACCTGTTTCAGAATTTTAGAATTAAGGTTAATTAAAATTCGTTCTCCTATCCTGAAACAGACTGGCTGCTCAAATTCACCCTTCAGTCTGATCAAATTTAATGCTTGTAGTTTAAGCCAACAAATTTATAGACAGGCAAACTTGCACGGATTGGGAAACGTTAAGCAATTATAGTTAATTATGCATTCAATCTCCTTTTTCTCGACTCATTCGCCCCTACCCAATCCTATATGTCTATTTGCATAAAGAACCAACTACAATAATTGTGTTAACAATATAAAAAGAAATAATTTAATAAGGTTTAAACAAATAACAAAAGATATTCAAGTTCAGACGACATCAAGTCTCCTAATACTATGCTATTTGTCTAACACACAAAATGTTCGAATAGATTGCGATAGAGTTTATTTAGTTTAAGTACACCAGTCTTTGTACTTAGCTGGTTTCTCAAAATGGCGACGATATATGAAGCACGTGGTCCCCAACAAAGTTCTCCTGGATTACCAGACTCAGCGGCCTAGTTATCTCCAACCTGGTCGACAGTCGTTCGTCAATTGCATTCCACACTGAATTACACCAGGAATTAAGATTTAGCCAATTGCTGGACACCAATCGAAGCAATATTCAGGCAGGTTCACTGGCGGTGAATTTTACGACGATGAAGAATGACCAAAGGTAAAAGAAGAACGAACAAGAAACCCGCTCTGGAAATAAATGAATTCCTATGAGCGATAGTTCTCACAGTTTCGCAATCCAATACACGTGATTGACAATAGCATAGTTTATTCCTCGACCTTTCTTGTGTCTTTACAATAATATTTAAATATATATAAATAAAGATACAATGCGGTCACGCATGTGCGTTTTACAATTAACATACACATAAACGTATGAATTCCAAAGAAGCATTTACATTTCACAAATGGAATTCAATAAGAAAAGAATCAAAAGTTACAATTTAAAATAATGCATTTGTGCCTTACAATTACAACAATATAATACACGCAAAAATGAATTTAAATTGTTAGCAAGAATTTTACAATGTGCACAGACGTTATGCGATACAAACCAGTTATTTTGAGTTTACAAATTATTGTTTTTCCAATTTAACAATTAATTTAAAGGATGTAACATTCCAACTTAGCCACACTTTTATCAAGTCACGTGTTTTGGAGGAAATCACAATATTACAATTCCTGCAATAAATAATAGGCATAAATTCACACAATGATAACTTTCAATGAAAATACAACAATATTTTAAGAAATCGATGTGTTACCTTATTCTATACAACAGTTTGATTCATGGTATTACAGATGACTTAGACCAGGGATATCAAACTTGGAGCCCGCGGGCCAATTGCGGCCCGCCAGACGATATTTTGTGGCCCCCACTTGATATTAAAGTTAAGTGATAGTGCGGCCCACACGTTTTTCTCATGCACCCTGGGAGTTTTATAGTTTTTGTCACCTGTGGGCTACCATACCTCAGGATCTGCCATTTCCCAGCATGTAAGGCACTCATGGATTCTGGCACACCATTCAGTGGTGAGAAGTATGTTGCAGGAAAGAATTTGATCACAGGTTTGCAGATTTCACAGAACCACCTTTCAAATATTTGCTGACCCCTTCTTCAATGTGGAAGATGTCCCTCCTTGCTTCAAATGGATCTAATTGACATAAGTGTAATTCTGAACTCAAAGCCAAGTTCAGGGAGGTGAGTGGAAAAGCAGACAGGCTTGCACAGTTTTTGAGAGAATTGCCCCTTACCTTCCCTGAGCTTTCCAGGATGTTCAAGCGGACCAAGTGCCTTTTGGGGAGCACCTATCTGTGTGAATAGCTCTTCTCCACCATGAACTTGAATAAGTCAAAATTCAAGGACAAACTTACTGATGAGCATCTTCAAGCCACACTGAGGGTCACAGTGGCTTCCTCCCTGAAGCCAAATGTGCCTGAGCTGTGTAAGAGGAAGCGTTGCCAGGTCTCTGGCAGCAGGGAATAATGATGCGGCCCAGCTTCACCCAGATTCTACTTCCAGTGGCCCCTAGGCAAAATGAGTTTGAGACCCCTTACTTAGACACTCGCGTCGGTCTGTCCTTTTCCTCTTGAATGCTGGTCTACGGCACGATCAGTGTATTTAAAGGTGTATACGAATTTATGGCGCGAATCATTAGTCACGTGATAACGCTTGGTTAAACCTACAATCAGCCATTGTCTAAAATGTTACATAACTGGAGTGAGTTCTCTCTCTCCCTATGAATAGGTGTGTGTATCAGAGCATGACGATTACTTTACTCTTACAAAAAAACTGCATCCCAACAAGAAAAATAACGAATTTAAAATGAAAGCAGGTTAAGAGGTCAAGTATAATTTGTCTTGACTCTATTACAATCATTAATTTCACTTACATTATTCTAATTTCGCAATATTTGTACATTCGTGTGACTCCAAAGTCCTGAAATGCGTACATCAACAGTTAATAATTTTGGTTGCATCACTTGAGATTCAGTTACAAGACGATAGGGCGAATACAATATCATTTGTGTTGGAGATATTTTTCTAGCAAGCTGTACTGTGTGCACACACGTCTATAACTGTGTATTAAGCAATATTTGCCCCAAAAAGGTCAATAACTCGTTTGTTTGATGGTGGTGAAGGCCTTCATATTTATCAAAAACATTAGTCTGATAAACAAAACGAAAACGTTTCTTATTCTGAATGAAATCTATGAACAAGAACAACATAACGTGAAAAACTACAAGGAATAATTTGTTTTTTTCTATACAGACTTTTGAATGCAAGAAAAGTTGATGAATGTAAATTAATAAAACGTCTGTCTACATTTGCATATAATAGATAAAGATGTATATATAATTGTATGTTTCAAAACATATGATGTTTGTCAATATTATTATCTTTCGTTTTGTAAAATGTATTTTCCTTCGTGACAGGGGACAGCTTAAAGACCCACAATTTGATGCAATTCACAACGTACGACAGAGATAACGACAACAGCAATTCCAGTAACTGTGCGCAGTACTACCATGGGGCGTGGTGGTACGAAGCCTGTTATGCCTCCCACCTGAACGGTCGTTACAAGTCAGACGGCGCTGTTGGTCCTGATGGTGTGACTTGGTTCTTTTGGAAAAATGACTATCGTTCCTTTAAACGGGTAGAGATGAAAATAAAATCCTAAACAAAGAGTAAAATCGCTTTTAAAACGCGTATGAGAAAAAGGACCTGCTGGACTGAATGTACAGATATTTTAAATACACCAAATTCTTAATGAAAGTTTATAATTCAAACTTAAAGAACTAATAGCAATATTATAACTACTGTTGGACTAAATGTACAGATATTTTAAATACACCAATTTCTTAATGAAAGTTAACAATTCAAACTTAAAGAACTAATTGCAATATTATAACTAGTGTTGTTAGATCCGCCTTTGATAACACTGTTTTTTACAAACTTGTTCACAAAAGAGAAATGAAGCATTTCTGTTCCCCAAAACAAGCGTTTATTTTAATTTTACTAACCATCACTCTTAATTTAGTAAATTCTTTACTTTTCCGATGTAAATTTGTATTTTATGTTCAATGTCACATTCCTTCTACCTAGTTAGGAACACAGCATACAATACAGAATGTTGGAAAAACAAGTTCTATTCTTGTGTGAAAGTTATACATGTTAAGCGTAATTCACACTGTGCATAACAAAAGAGACCTTACAACAACAAAAAACAAAGACAACCACAAAAAATTAAAATAGTAATAACATTCATTTATTATTTTTATATAATTATGTATTATTAATAAGTATATCAAGATCAATAAATATGTGGTAAATCTTATTGATCTTTCATACTGGCTTGTCTTTTCAATTTAATTGTTTCTTTAATGAATTTATTTACAAAGGGATATGTGTGTTTGTGTGTATTGCTTTGTGGGATTTCTTTGTTGTTTATTCCTGTCGGTGTGTCGTGTTATTATTAAAGTATTCCTTTTATCGATCAAGACACGTGTTATTTGACAGTTCAAACGAAGTTTGCACCTGTCCAGGGTGTTGCTATTCAGACTAAAATAGACTCATGTCACTCCTTGTCTTGTTAACTCTATTTCCGTGTGTTAAATCAAATTCACTTTTTTTCAGCATTGCTAACAACTCAGAATTTTCCATAAAAGTACCTTGCATTGCAATTTTTAAATACACATTTAAATGTTATAATGTTAACAAATATTCAACTGTAGAACTTGTTATAAAATTTAAATCGTCCACTAAGCCAACATGTTCAAATTTACAAAACAAAAGCAAGAACTAAGTAAATAAATGCTTGCATGCAAGTAAACATCCAAACATGAGCAATTAAATAAATACATAAATATACGTATACATGGACTTGTACTCATTCAAACACATACATAGATACGTTTGGTCTCGAGAATTCATAAAGATTACTTTGAATGTTCCTCATGGTGTGTTGAGTAACGTACACTTATATTCGGGAACATTCCTCCTGATGTGCTTGATAGCGCATGTGAAATTCAGGACAATTCTCTACCATGTGCTTGAAACGTGTGTCGAAGATTCTGGAACAGTTGTTTAATGTGCCTCTAGAAAGGACACTTGGGACCTCGCCTAAATATGAAAGGCAGTGACTTGTTGCAAACCGCATAATTGCGAAACACATGCTGGTGACAGCCGCCATCTTTGAACTGGTTATGTGCATTGACTTTAATTACATCTCTGAAACTCTATGCTCATTTCTGTGATGATATCCATGAAGTCAATTGCACATTATGTTAATTGACTATTAAGGTCTCTGCTAAGATAAACTGAATGATTGTCCAGTGTTAATTGAACATTGTTGTGAAGTGATGTAAATGTCAATGCTCTTTTGATTTTATTCATATGCTGTATATTTGATTGTTGATTTAGTAAATTTATTGTCCTTCTTGCACATATTGTTATATGTTGGAAAATAATGTGGGTGGATGGGGACTCGCTAAATATAGATTAACTTCTCCTTTAATAAGAAGTGTTCCACCTAGGGAATTATCGTGTAACGGTAAATGTTTGTCTTAATGTAGTGAAAGAGAGAAAACGTTTACAACGCCCGTATATCCGCCAAGTGGGAGAGACGAGAGGTGTCGTCTGGAGAATTATTAATAACATAAATTAAGATTCTCATCACTTGTAATTAGTTATGGGTGATTAATAATAATTGTAACCACTATCCCAAACAGTTTACTGTTATTGTTATGATTAGGGGTGGGGGGTCGAAAGACTATTGTTCATCAAAATCATTATACTGATACACATATGGAAAATAATTGAAATATATAAGTATGAACAGCATAACGTGAAAGATTCCAGGAATAAATTGTTAGTAATTTTCTAGAAAGACTTTTGGGTGCTAGAAACTTTGTTAAATTAAAATTAATAAACATATATATCTATCTACATTTGCATGCTACAGTTGTAGACGTAGATATTGTTTTATATTTCACAACACGTAATGTTTGTAAATAATATTATCTTTCGTCACAGGGGACAGTTTCAGGGCCCACAATTTGTGTCAGTTCACTACGTACGACAGAGATGACGACAAACATAATTCTCTAAATGTGCACAGCTCTGGCATGGGGCGTCGTGGTAAAGAGCCTGTCTTGACTCCAACCTGAATGGTCATTACAAGTCAGACGGCGCTCTTGGTAGTGATGATGTGGTTTGGTACTATTGGAAAAATGACACTCGATCCTTTAAAAGGGTAGAGATGAAAATAAGATATCATAAGCAATGACAGTAAAATCACTGTGAAATGCCTTTGAGTCGGACCATTTTGACTGGAAATGCAGACATCTTTAAATACATCTTTTTCTTGATGAAAGTGAATTGGTGCGACTTAATGAACTAAATGCAATAATTATTATCATTACTATTGCAAATTTAGATAATACTATTGTGTGCAAATTTGTTCACATAAAGGAAATCAAACATATTTTATACTTAATCAAGAACTTATTTGAGTTTTACCAACAACTACACTTAATTCGAAGTATTTACTATTTTTATTATTATTCCAGTGGGTTTTTCCAATTCTGTATTTTATATTCAATTTTTTTTAAAATTCTGATTAGAAATATAAGCATTATCCGCGTACATCACAAAAATGATGTAAGAACAAATATTTTAAAATGAATATAAACATCAAACAAAGCAACAAAAAGCAAAAGAGAACAAGAAAACAATTTTTTTTTCAAATTAATAAAATCTCTTTTAATTTGAGCACATTTTCCAGAGTCCAACTGTGTGTTAAGATGTGCGAGAGTCATTGCATCTCTGCTGGTTGTCATGTCAATTAAGGAAGTCGTACGATCAACGTGCATATATCGTTAAGATTATTTTAAATTCACTTCAGTAATTCAATTAATGACCCCTCTTCTAGGGCTGACAGGAAACTGTGAATGACTTTGAGTGCAAGTGCACTTAAGCTCTGATTACACGTTTTTTTCAGAAAATACTTCTGCTGAGGATGCAAACTGTGACGATACTTTGACCTAATTACTTTAATTAGTTTGATCACGTGGCTTTGTAATTAGTATGTACTACGGAATGAATACTTGTCCACTTTTCTCTTAATTTCACCCAGAACATCCGCTCTCTTTCAATTTTCTTTCCTGTTTATTTCATAATTAAAGTTTCGCAATTAGTTGATATTGAATCAGAGACTGATATATATGTCCTCGTTTTTCAGTGTTGTAAGAGTCACAATTTGACCCGTCTAATTGGATAATAAAACTACTCATACAGTTTCTTCATACAGTTAGAACTGGTTTGCATTACATCAGCAATTTCTGGCATATTCTCAACTCGAGTGTTTACTCCAACTCAGACACTTTCAAAATTACCTTCATAATGAGTGCCCAAGGTCGGGTCACTTCGACAATTTAACAATTTATATAAAAATTAAGTTTAGAATTAGAGATATGCAAATTACTCTACCTCACCAGCAGATGAAGTACTGCTTTGCTATTTTTAATATTCTTACAGAAGGTATCTCGAAAGACTTCCTAGTCATCGTCAGTTCATCGTTTAAAGCATTCACTCACAATGCTGGTTCTCGTTGTCTTAGCGACTATTTCAGGTACAGTCAAAATATTAGAGTAGAAATTTATTTTTTTTAGAAAAGAAATTATTTTCTGTAATTTGATTCACGTGAGTACAAATATGTGATTTCTTTTAAAACGTAAACGTAAAACGTAAAGTTCAAAATTTCACTGACTGAAAATATTTCCACTATTAAAAAATGGTTTTCTTTACTTATAAATGTAACAATATATATTAACATGTAAATAAACGGATCTATATATGTAAGGATGCTTATATGTACACGTAAATATAATTGTTTGTAGTAAAATATTACACATATTTATATTTAAAAATGAACTTTATTCGTGAATATTTTTGTTCTATGTATATTATATATTTATATGCATTATAAGTGTGTACATACACACACACACACACACACACATATATATATATATATATATGTGTGTGTGTGTGTGCTTTGTTTTTGTATATATGTGCACATATGCATGCGTTAAATATTTATACATTTATCTCTCCATTGCACTTTGCTGTCTAGGCGCTTTATCTTTCCAATGGACTTCGTCCAACATACTCCCACACGGCACGGTTGTCCAAGTCTGTGATGGAGATAACCTGACGCTGAACTGGACTTTTAACTTGACGTCATCAGAACAACTTTATCTGATGGAATGGCGTAGGTCATTTCAAGGTAATTAGCTATAATTAATAATTGTCACAGGCAGACGCTCGCAATGCACACATGCGCGCTCCTGGCTGATCACGGGGATACATTAGCATGTAGTCTCAGGTTTCCAAATAATTCTTCCTGTTTGGTTTCAATAAAAATCGATATACAGGACACTAAAAAAATAAATAACCCATTTATAATTACAAGCAACATGACCTCCTTCCAATTATATCCCAACTATCTTTAACCAACCCAGTAAACAGCCGCTAATTTAACAAAAAATATTCTAATCAAGACAAAATTAAATATGTCCACTAAAGGAGTCATAATTCAATGTTGCTGCACGGGAGAGACTGTAGTTGCATGAGTCTCGATCAGTGCAAAGGGTAATCACTCAACTACAGTTCTCTATCGTGAAGAAAAGCTTGACATTGATTATCTCACTCTTATATTGACCATGCCAAATTGCCTCCCGTATCTCCGTAGTAAGTTGACGGAAACACGATGTTAATTTGTTTACTGTGACTAAATATTGAATGGATATTAATGGATATTAATAATAATAATAATTAATTAACCTCCAAAACAAATTACAAGTGATGAAAATATTAATTTATTTTATCACTGATCTTCCAGAGATACTACTCGTCTCTCTCTCTCTTGGCGGACATACAGGCGCTGTAACGTTTTCTCTCTTCCACAACATAAAACACAACATTTACGGTCACACAATGTTTCCATGAGTGGAAAACTTCTTACTAAAGGAGGAGACAAATCCGTCTTTAATCTATATTAAGCGAGCTCCCATCCACCCACTTTCTTCTCCAGCATGAAATTATCAATAAAGGTAAGAAGGTCAATAAATTTAACAATAAATTTATTAAATCAAGAAACAAATATACATATGACAAATACAATAATATAGATTTCTTGACATCCGTATTTCCAGAAACCCATATTCGAATAATTTTATTTTTACACAGTCCTATATCTTAAAAATACAATTCAAGAATAATAAAGTCAATACATTTTGCAGGATAGTCTTATCAGAGAAAAGAAATGGAGTTATTAGAGATAAGTGATAACAGTTTTACATAAACTTGTTTAACTTCTGTCTCAACAGTCATTTGTGTGCTTTTGCAACAAAGACACAAGTTATTTTTAGCAGTTATTACCTCAGCTGCACGTGTGTCACTCACACGTTAAAAACACTGTTCCGCTACTTAAAGTTAACCTGGGCACTTCTTTTCGCCATGCCAACTCCTTCAAACAGAACAATAAATATAGTGATGTCCAACAAATTCTCTACACTAGAAATTGTTTAAGTAGTCAACAAATCTTGCCACTACACATCAGTAGAGTGCAGTATGTTCTTGCACTTACATGCTCCTCCCGCCTTTACGAGGGTCGGTCATAGCGGTTTACAAATTAAGCAAGGGAGATGATGCCTAGGGAAGTCACTTAAAAAATAAATAATAAATTAATCACAACACGATATTAGATACTCGATTATATTAATAGATAACAGAATATTAATTCATTTCATGATGCCAATAACGATTAGTGTTAGTAAATTAAAGAGTCATTCATTGAAAAATATTAAATCGTTTTTAATAATATAAATCCCCCTACCTCTATTCCAGTTGTGTAGATAGTAAGTAATAATTAATAACAAACTAATATCTAAATACTAATCTATAATAGAGTAAATAATAAATGATAAATAATAAATAATATAATACATGATACACAATATATAGTACATAAAGCACAATACATAACAAATAAACAATAAATGATAAATAATACATAGTAATCAGTTTCTTGGTACCAGTAATGATGTTAGTAATTAAATTACAGAATCATTGAAAGAATAAAATAAATTCATTTTTAATATAAGTCAACACTTGTACCGCTCCAACAAACTGAAAATTAATTCATTATTAATATAAATCAACCCTTGTACAGCTGCAACAAACTGAAAATACTTATCCTATTTCATTTTTATTTCCTTTTAGAATTCTTACTAATAAAA
Organism: Sinotaia quadrata; assembly: GCA_028829895.1. NCBI lineage: Eukaryota > Metazoa > Mollusca > Gastropoda > Architaenioglossa > Viviparidae > Sinotaia > Sinotaia quadrata. The sequence goes on along the minus strand of CM054181.1, from coordinate 113,761,414 downwards.
AATAATAAGTTTTATGTAAGTTTGCAATGTAAAGAATTTTCTGTTTCAGATAAGCGGACGAGTTTGGCCATTTACCATGATGAAGAATTCTTTAAAAAACCTGGAGGAGAAAGGGTGGGTGTCGAGTTTCTACCCAATGCCGGTCTCTTCTTGCCATCAGTAACGGTCTCAGACTCTGGGTATTATGAAGTTCATCTATCTGTCCTTGATCCACCAAGACTTAACAAGTATTCTCAAACTGCGCTTGTGCATGTGTCCGGTAATTTTTAGCATGGTCCTTTAATATTTAATGTCTGGTAATTTTTAGCAAGGTCCTTTAATGTATATATGTCCGGTAATTTTTAGCACGGTCCTATAATTATAATATGTAATGTCCGGTAATTTTTAGCACTTTCCTTTAATATGTATATGTCCGTGATAAGAAAAGGTATGCATTCGTTATGTCTGTCTCGAATCTGTAGTGTCTGCTTTTTGTGCTTTCTGCTTTCTATTACTAAGTTACGTCATAAACAGTTTTCATTAAGTATTTCACGTCATTAGCTATCTTCTGTAGTGCGATTTATGTCAAAACGCTGTTTTCGGTGATATGTCACAAACCGTGTTTTCTGTTAATTCGACGTTGCATCACTACTTTCTGTTAGAACGATACGTCACGATGGGCTTTTTATTACGATGTCAGAAAAAAATATTTCTTTTAGTATGAAATGTCACAAACAGTACTTTCTCTTAGAACGATATATCACAAGCAGTGTTTTCAGTTAGTACAATATGTTACAGTGATTGTTTTGTTTGTATGATATGTCACTGTTTTCTGTTAAGCAATATTGTAATAACACTTTTCCTTCAACTAAACTAGCTACTCTAATACACTGCCCGAGTATTTAACCTGATAAATTAGTGATAAATTAGTAGCATGAAATTAAGCTTAACCGCTTTGCAATAAAATTGCTTTATAAATGAGGGAAATGCAAGAAAGACAATTAAGAAAAGATTTTTTAAATGCTAACTTATGACAAGCTTAGTTTGAAACAGAATAATTTATGAATAGACGCCATTTTATAAGATTATTTTGCTCAGCATTTAAGAACTTTAAAGACCTAGGACATAGGAAGAACAAATCATTAGAAAATAATTATTAACATTTTTATATATAGCTTTAGCATTCCAATTGAATTTTCAGTTTATGCAACACGGATCTGCTACCTATACTATAAATATTCAAAATCATGTCATTGAAGACATGAATTATTATTTTACGAACATACACTTTTATCATTTAAAATTCAATATTTAGTAATTATTAATAATCGGACACATGATGAAAAATGAGAAATCTGACACACTAAAGAAAAATCGAATTTTGAACAAGTCTGAAATTAAAATTAATGTTATAGTTATTATACATTATTAATGTTTGATCAACACAAAACAAATTCAGGACCAAATGATTTTCCTGGAGAATTTTGTAATTCTTCTTGCTGCCAGACAAATCCAGACATTTGAATGTGTCATTTGACAAAGATGAATATCAAGATGTCTATCACTCATCCTTTCTGTTAGAAAGCTGTAAAATCAAACCCATTACCACTAAAATATACATTAATTAATAGAAGAGTAAACCTCATAGTTTTGTCCATTAGCAACTCTTTGCTGAATGAATAATAATAGTGAGCTCGGTTTGGGGGAATAGTGAGCTTGGTTAGTATGAACAGTGAGCTCTGTTAGTGAGAACAGTGAGCTCGGTTAGTGGGGATAGTGAACTTCTTAGTTTGAACAGTGAGCTCGGTTAGTGTGATTAGTGAGTTGGTTACATGAAGTCATTCAAGACAAGCCGTGTTCACCGGAAAGTTTCTCAATCGACCCTCGCCCACTTTCTCTCTAATGAATTGTTAGGCTTTTCGGCCATAACTTTAAACAGTTATAAACGTTTAAAGAATTAGCACAAATGAATTTCAAATTTTGAAATTGTTGTTGTTGTAGTGGTGGTGTGGTAGTGGTAGCAGTAAAAGTAGTAGAAGTTTTGAGAAATAAGCAGGTATTTTGCCTTTATATCTAAGTTGATTAAAATCTGTCTTTATGGGTCAAAGACGCGAACATTGTTCAATATGATTATTACTTTATAATCACTTTTTCCACGGTTTATCTCTCTTACATGCTTTTCAAGATATAGCAACAAATTGGGAGATGCTGCATGTTTGACATTTCTTTGTTCATTTTGAAAATCATCAGCAAATTTGGTCTATATCTGTGAACTGCTTCGTGCTCGAATAAAGACAGATTTGTAATTAGTTTTTGACTATGACATCCGTCATATAACATAATAAAATTAAATGCGTTAATTTATTAATGAGAAAAATTATTTTTGATGATTGAACTAAACCTCCTTATTTAATCTATGGCAAAACAATTCGAAAGTTTTATTAATCAGCATCAAGATACAATGATACCAAAAGAAGTAAATCTAACGAAAAGAATGTGGTTTCAAAATTATAATATACTCTTAGAAGTAGTCCATCATAACATGGGAATCGATAGTGGGAATAACGTGTGAATAGATAGTGGGAATAACGTGTGAATAGATAGTGGGAATAACGTGTGAATAGATAGTGGGAATAACGTGTGAATATATACCTAAAAGTTTGGTTTCGCTGTTCTGTGTGTAGAAATAAGGTATTTAAAAAATCAGATGTAATATTGTACACGATGTTGCAAATGAACTGTTAACAGTTGCGCCAGCAACGATAGATGGCAGCCTTCATGCTTATATCCTACCAGTTGGTGATTTTCAAGCAATAACCGGAACGTGGTACGTGCAGTTAGGGTGTGGCAAATTTCTATCACTAGGACATCCAACCGTGAATGTGGTGTGGAATGTAAGTGTTACTTTTAATAAAATAAGTCTTATCAATAAAGTTAACAATTTATAACTCTTTCTTCTTTTCTTCTAAAGAATAAATCTAAATGTATCTCCTGATTATTATTTCAAAGGGTCATGTTATTTGCATATAACCTATTCTAGGTAAGGTGAGGGTCGTGAATTTTCCTGTTACATTCTTCTTCTTAAGGTGAGGGTCTTGTAATTTTATGTGACATACTCTAGCTAACGTGAGGGTTAAGTTATTTCATATGACCTTCACTAGCTAAGATGAAGGTAGTGTTATATCATGTGACCTACTCTAGATAAAGTGAAGGTCGTGTTATTTCATATGACCTTCATTAGTTAAGGTGAAGGTAGATATATAATGTTACCTTCACTAGCTAACGCGAGGGTTGTGTTATATCATATGACTTTCAATAGTTAAGGTGAGGGTCGTGTTGTTTCAAGTGACCTGCGCTAGATAAAGTGAAGGATATTTTGTCTGATAAGTGCCAACTGATCGTGGTGGTTGTTATTAATCACATAAAAATATTGGCAGTCAGAAGATTCTGGTTATCAGACAAGTACACAAGCAAATATGATAACACACTATTAAAATTATAATTCAAGATTCGTTTGACAGCCCAATAGTAGAAAGATTGCCATGAGAATAATATAATATAACTGAGACATTTCATAGTGTAATGTATTATTTTATCCATAAAATATAAATAAATCTTTAAAATAATATTAAATTAAATTTGGTTAAAATGTCAATACATTTCACATAACTGGATTGCCAGTCCGATATGGTGGTTAAAAAAAAAGAAGTATTAGTGTAATCTAGAAAAGTAATTGCCCTTTCTTTTCCGCCGTCCGAATGATCTTCATTACAAACTTAAGCAGACTAATTTTCTGAAACCGTTTTAACAAATAAAACGATACTACATATTTAAATTCCAAGCGTTTGTTTTTTCCTAATTAATATTTATCTCGCTTACAATCCATAATGCAAATTTGTCAAGGTTTTCTTGGCTTCGAAAAGAATGACTTTCCCAAGCTACTACTCTAAAAAGTTTTAAAATTTTACTAAATGATTTTAATTATCATACATAAGTCTTCGCTGGCACCAAATGTATTTGCTTCTTTTCCATCTATTGCTGCCAGTCGTTTTAATAATGTAGGTCAGTGCATTTACATGCTGATGATTCAACATGTTTAGTTTATCTAAATGTTTGTTTGTTCGTGTGACTAGAATTTAGTCACTCTCTGCATGTTTAAGGGTATGTTTTAGGTAATCTCTGTTCTGACTTGCAGCACAGTATTGCAATAACATTGAGGTAAAACAAACCACTACTCAGAAATGAAATAAAATACTTGTAAGTTCTGATCCAGGAAACCTTTGTTTAAATGAAGATGATAAATATATTATCCATACTGCAATACCCTTCCTACTAAATTTATTTGTGCAGACTCCATCCCAACAAACGGTCAACAGTACCTCCTTCATCAACAACACCTTCATCTTGACTCTTGCCAACCCTGTGGAAGAGGGAGATTACTCTTGTTTATTAGAAAGAACGTCACCGGCAGCGGAGTGTGTAGACAGTCACTCGCCATTACGTCACGAAGCCACAGTCCGAGTGCATGGGATAAACACCCGACTGTCACTGATTGAGGGTGGCCTGGAAGCTCTGAGGGAAGAAACCTTGAACTTGAGTCGTTCAGTGAAAGAGGACGCGATCGGCGAAAAAAGAATCACAGCGAAAAAGTATGAAGAAGATTTCAATATCATAAGGCATACAACAGAAAATTTAGCAATCAACGTTTCTGATCTCACAGCCAATTCTAAGAATTTGACTGGTGCGGTAAGCACCATTGAAAAGCAAATCCAATCTATCCTGAGTGAATTTCAGGTGAAAGAGAAAGTAATTGCAAATATTACTCTCAGTCAATCAGAATTCGAAAAAGAGATGAAGGGTCTATGGAGCAATATCACTGAAATGGTTCTTGGTCTTGAAGCCAGACTTAAAGGTCAAACACATTTGGGTGCAAATCTTCAACAAAAGACCGGTAATGTTATAATATTCGTTTTTAGTATGGCATATGATTAACTTAGTTTTCTTAATTCAGATTTCCTTCCTGCTTTTATATCGCATATGTCATTAATTTATTAAGTGATAGCTACACCAGTTTCTGACACGTCGTAATTGATAGTGATTATACTTCCTGCCATTTACACTTAATTAGGTTAAAATGAGTTCATTGTTTAAACTTACATTAGAGTGTTTGTGACTAAACATTTAATAGTCAAGCTACTCACTGGTATTTGTCATATTGTATTCTAATTATAACTTTTTAATCCTTAAATCAAATGAAGATTTGAATTATATACATTATATGTTTCTTTCGTTTTATCTAAACTTGATTCTTAAAGCCATAAACAATCGGGAGATTTCGTCTGTCATATCTGAACACAACTGTTATGCTCGTAAACAATCGACCTAGTTCATACGTCATATCTGAATTTGACTCTTAAACAATCGATCTAGTTCATACGTCATATCTGAATTTGACTCTTAAACAATCGACCTAGTTCATACGTCATATCTGAATTTGACTCTTAAACAATCGACCAAGTTCATACGTCATATCTGAATTTGACTCTTAAACAATCGACCTAGTTCATACGTCATATCTGAATGTGACTCTTAAACAATCGACCAAGTTCATACGTCATATCTGAATTTGACTCTTAAACAATCGACCTAGTTCATACGTCATATCTGAATTTGACTCTTAAACAATCGACCTAGTTCATACGTCATATCTGAATTTGACTCTTAAACAATCGACATAGTTCATACGTCATATCTGAATTTGATTGTTGTGGTCTTAAACAATCGACCTCGTTCATACGTCATATCTGAATTTGATTGTTGTAGTCATAAACAATTGACTTAATACGTACGCCATTTACTATAAAATATGCAGGAGTGCTAACTGTGAAACGAATCGCTGAGAAAACAGGCAATAAATGGAAAAGACCGTTAACTATAAGCAGCAATAAAGCGTGATGGAAGACATTTCCACTTGAAAATAACTGCTTCCACTATCATTTGAAATGTAATTACTTAAAATTAAAAACTGCATTAATGTAGCCCAAATTTAAAATTGGAACTGCAAACGGGTGGGGTGGAGAAGTGCAATGCAAATATTTTGCGCTAAAAAAGACTAATGGAGAGTCACACCTTGGTTCGATTTCTGCACATAAAACATTTATGGTAAGCGGGTAGAGAGATACACCTCTACTCTTCTGTGTAAAACATTTTCGGTAAGTGGATAGAGAGCCACATTTTGGCTCGCCATCTATATATATATATATATATATATATATATATATATATATATATATATATATATTCTTTTCTTGGTGTGTGGATAGCGAAGTCGCAAACTTAAATTCATTCTGTTCTTGATAAAGAAATAAATGTGTTTCTTGACAAAGTTCGCAGAGAAGCATCACTATGTCGCGCCAAACAATGATTTTAAAACAAATAGATATGACATTTTGAGTGGAAGTAACAGTTAATAGTATTACTGGGTTTGATGGTTAGTAAACAATATAAACTTTTCAAACAATCATTTGATTATAGTCAATATTTTAAATATGAAGTAGTTGTTGTGGTAATTGTGATATTTAATTTAAGTATACGGATGGGTGTTATTGTGATAGAAAATATAAATCTTTGGCATGGGGTGGGCATTGAACTCTTGATGCTGATCTCGCAAATGATGACGTCCCTTTGATTCTTTTTTCGTTCTAGTAAGAAGTCCTAAGTCCTGTGCAGACGTTCTGACATTCGACAACAAAAGCGGCATCCACACTCTCTATCTGAGTACCTTTACAACTATCAACGTTTTTTGTGACCAGAAAACTGATAATGGTGGATGGACAGTATGTTATTTCTTTTATTTGAATAATTATTAGTTTATCAGTAGAGAGAGTAAAATAATTCGTAGATCACTCCTAAAATTTCAAGAGCTTGCTAATTTTTACGTTTGTGTTTGTATGATATCAGTAAATTTACTAGCAGGAGATATAAACCTTATATGTACGACATCAGTAAATTTACTAGCAGGAGATATAAACCTTATATGTACGACATCAGTAAATTTACTAGCAGGAGATATAAACCTTATTTGCAAATTTATACCATTTATGGGACACGTAGATTTTAAAGGAAATATAAATATTTAGATTTTGCTAATTAATATGATTTGTCAATGCAATAAAGTGTTCTTTGTGTAAAGGTAGGCTTATTCCAAATAATGTAAATGCTTTTTTTCAAGCCGAACAATCTTTCTTAGATATTCAACCGAATTTTAAAGACTTTGGATATTTTCCTGAGATTAAACATTCATTCAAAACATTGGGAGGCTTATGTAAGTGTTAACACTAATCATTCAAAGCAATACATCATCTTTCCAAGCCTCGTTTTCGAACTAATCAATGAAATAATCAATGAAGTAATGAGATGTTTTTTTAAGCACTGAGTGGTTCTTTCTAGGCACTAACTAAAGTTTCTTTCAAAGTGCTGTCTTTATCATTAGCGTTTTGTTATTGCTTAACACTAGGAAGTTCTTGTAAGTATGACTGTTTTTTTGTGGTCATGATTGTCTTCTTTGTGGTCATGATTGTCTTCTTTGTGGTCATGATTGTCTTCTTTGTTGTCATGATTGTCTTCTTTGAGGTCATGATTGTCTTCTTTGTGGTCATGATTGTCTTCCTTGTGAGATATCAGGGTGCCATATCAACACAGATGTCGATCTATGCATTACGTATTCGGTTTTAAGGATCACGTGATTATCATTTCAAGCATTAACATTTTATTTTTAATTTTCTTTCTATGCAAATGCTTAATGTCAACATGAATCCAATATTGACAGCTGTTACAATATCTACGTGGAACGTATTTCAATTTGTTACACACGTCACATCATATACTCAATGTGTGGTCTCGTATCAGGACCGTCAAGCTTGATCAGGGATTCACTTTTCACTGCCTTGCTTGACAAAAGAAAAAGAATGAGATGTGTACTAGATATGAAATTAAAATAGTGGGGGTGATCAAAATATCACATAAACTTTCGATGTTTATTATATTTAATACGAGTTCATATAATTCGTGTGTGTGAGTGTGTGTGTTGATGTTGTGTGTGTGTATGTGGATGGTGTGTGTGTGTGTGTGTGTGTGTGTGTGTGTGTGTGTTGATGTTGTGTGTGTGTGGATGCACATGTATATTACTCTCTCTCTCTCTCACTCACTCTCTCTCCGTTCGAACAAATGCATACAGATATATATATATATATATATAATTGATTTTGACAGGTGATACAGAGAAGACAAGACGGTTCAGTGGATTTTTACAGGAACTGGGAGGATTATGAAGTGGGTTTTGGGGATTTAACGGGGGAGTTCTGGATTGGTAAGACTGTGAAGGGATATTAAATTTGTTTTCCTTAATAACACACTACAATTTATACAAGCGTTGACTATTCTAAAGTAACTATGTATATTAGTTTACTACTGGCTCTTGTAAAGTAACTGTGTACATTAGTTTACTACTTGCTCTTCTAAAGTAACTGTGTACATTAGTTTACTACTGGCTCTTCTAAAGTAACTGTGTACATTAGTTTACTACTGGCTCTACTAAAGTAACTGTGTACATTAGTTTACTACTGGCTCTTCTAAAGTAACTGTGTACATTAGTTTACTACTGGCTCTTCTAAAGTAACTGTGTACATTAGTTTACTACTGGCTCTACTAAAGTAACTGTGTATATTAGTTTACTACTGGCTCTACTAAAGTAACTGTGTACATTAGTTTACTACTGGCTCTTCTAAAGTAACTGTGTACATTAGTTTACTACTGGCTCTTCTAAAGTAACTGTGTACATTAGTTTACTACTGGCTCTACTAAAGTAACTGTGTATATTAGTTTACTACTGGCTCTACTAAAGTAACTGTGTACATTAGTTTACTACTGGCTCTACTAAAGTAACTGTGTACATTAGTTTACTACTGGCTCTACTAAAGTAACTGTGTACATTAGTTTACTACTGGCTCTACTAAAGTAACTGTTCGTATATTAGTTCACTGCTCGATTGTCATGAATACATTGGCTATTCTGAAGTCATTGTACATACATTAATTCACTACTTGATTGTCTTGAATACATTGGCTATTCTGAAGTCATTGTACATACATTAATTCACTACTTTATTCACTACTTTACTGTCATGAATACATTGGCTATTCTGAAGTAATTGTATGTATATTAATTCACTACTTTACGGTCATGAATACATTGGCTATTCTGAAGTCATTGTATGTATATTAATTCACTATTTTATGGTCACCGGTTTCGTCTTCATAATTTGTCGTGAAATGGTGAGATGCGTATATTTTATCTCAATTATTTCCCATCAGAATTTCATCTGATAACTTAATTGTATAAATTGATGCATGTGTATACCCTAGAACTAGAAGTGCATGTATAAGACATATATTATTTTTGCAAACTGATTCTAATGTTGTTTCTTTGGTTTCTGTGGAATGAGGTAATTAATGTATGCTTCGCTCTAAAAATGAAATCTACAAATATATCTATCAAATCCTATTATTTAAAATTACACTGAAATACATTACGATTTATATCTCGAGGAAAACCTAGGATATTATTTTTTAATCACTCCGTGATTTATAGAAAATTAACCATACCAGCCTTATTATTTTATGTCACGTGAACGAATAGGAAACGGCCCGTTTCAGTCAACAACAGTGATACGTCATGGGTGATCGGTTTTACTGTAATTATGAGAATCGAATGTAGGAGGAAAACAAATCATAGTTCACTTCACAACTGCACAAATACGTTATCGGAATATGATCGTGTTATTTTTTTTCTCATAAGCAGAAAAGACTCAAAAGGAATATAGCAAGTGATTGATTATTCCCTACAAGCTATATAGATAAACATAACATTTCTCCTTTATTAAATGAAATAATAAAATAATAGATAAATAAATATTTAGTGTACAATGACTGACAGAGCGTTAACATGTCAGTTTAGAGCACAAGAAAGATAAACGACTGACTGAGAGCGTTAACAGAAGATCAGTTTAGTGTACAAGAGGGAAACATGACTCATAACGTTAATGTAATTCAGGTCTCTCTAATCTACACTCACTAACAAAAGATCAGAAGAGCATACTTCGTGTTGACCTGGTAGACTTCAATGGCACCACAGTCTACGCTGCTTACAACACGTTCTTCATTACTGGCGCCTCTGACAATTATACATTGCAAGTCCACAGGTATAGAGGAAATGCAGGTATTGTGCTAATATTTGTCAGTTTTACCTGTTGTCTGTTTAAGCAGTAGTTTATTTGTCAGTTTTACCTGTTGTCTGTTTAAGCAGTAGTTTATTTGTCAGTTTTACCTGTTGTCTGTTTAAGCAGTAGTTTATTTGTCAGTTTTACCTGTTGTCTGTTTAACAGTAGTTTATTTGTCAGTTTTACCTGTTGTCTGTTTAAGCAGTAGTTTACATTTATCAGTGAATAGTTGTCTGAAGCAACAGATGATTGTGGTAGTTTAGAAAAAAATAACACAAATGCTTTTCAAGTTTGTCTCTAATATTTTTGTTTTCTTATACAGAAGATTAAGTGAAACAAGTCAAAACATCAGTGAGAAGGGTTTCACCTGTTCGTCTCAAGACTTTGATCGTGTACATGTATTATCGAAAGCCTGCATTATTTATTCGTTTACTCATAACATATTTCTCTGTCAATGATATATGAACCTATGATCAGCACATTTAAGATTATTAGCCTTTAAAATTTATATTTAAATAAATAAATATATATATGTGTGTGTGGTCCCACTGGGGCACTCCATATCAGATAGTATCAGTAACGAAATGATCATGCAAGATCTAGTACTATCGAAACACAGACACACAGACACACACACACACACACACACACACACACACATACATACATACATACAATCAAAATAAGTGGTCAGACTTACTGTTTAGGCATCTTCTACACTATGGAAAATACACATCAAAATACTTCCAGTGAAATTGCCATTCTTTTTCGTCTTTACTACTAATTTCAGTGCTACACATCTAATTTTATATTTCTTCTCAAATTCTTTACTACAACTGCAATGGCTAAAGCACCTAATATTAAAATATCTTAATACATTCCTAAAATTTATTAATAATGAATATTCTGTGAATAAATAAAGCCAAATGAATTATTCTATTATCTTAACTTTAAATTGCATCTAAAAAAAATCTCACTGTATGTACGATGTCCATTTCTTGAAAACTTGACTGTGCATTAAGACTCTCCAGCCATGTTGCAGTTCCTCCTTATAGATTTCTTCCGATCAACTTTACACAAACTGCACCACTAACTTTAAAATAATGATCTCATTTAGTCAATCTTTAGATTATTTCAACCCTTACTTTGAATATAATTAGCCCCATAGTTCATTTCACAAATAATTTCAAATAACTTTTGCAGTTTCCAGTAATAAATCTACAGGTACCACATTCGTTGCAATTGCATTACATAACAATTTGTATTGTCTCCATATTTACTTTAAATACAACTGACTTCACCTAAGCAAATAAACAACATTAACAGTAAACGATAATTTACTAAAATACATCATCTACTAAAAATCCAATTTCAGTCCTCGTAATAATTTATTCATAAAAAAATTCTAGTAACATTACAACAATTTATTAAATGTTACAACAAGAACAAAATATAAAAAATCTAGTATTCCAGGACTCTAACAGTTCAGAAGTACATAAGCTATAAGGTTAAATCAAATAGAACAAAACAGATCGTTTTGTAAAATGAACTCAAGCAAATTAAACTAAAATAGATTATTTGTAAAATCATTACAAACTCAATTCCCAGTATAGCTTTAAAGAAAACAGCATAAGGTTTCCAAGAAAAAATCTATAATTGTATAAATACCTATTTCTCTCACGCTTTTTTCATCAGCACCAGCCTTATGCATTAAAAATGTCAAGTCAAATCCAAAATCATTTTTAACAATACACATTCAACACAACAACAAAATTAATCTAAAAACGTTCATATAACTGTTACATGAGCGATTATCCTTTGAATTGGGCTATTGCTCAAATAGACTTGACATGAAATAACTAATTTTCATCCGCACATTTAAATGGTTTCATTTTTAGGCATGACTTAAAAAAAAAGTTCGAGACCTTCAACCACTACTGAGACACAAATAAATAACTTTGCTGAGTTATCTCTTACACGGGTTTTCATTCTTTTACGGTCAGTTTGTTATGGCATTTTCTTTAAAACAAAATCGTTGTTTTCAAAAACTTTATTGTGAGCTAAGTAGGCGAGAGTCTGTGATCTGTCTGAATGACAGAATGCTTGCCTTATAAGTAGGTTTGTAATTTCGTGACTGCCCAGACAATTGGAGACAGCTCTGCTTTAATGGCATCTGTTCTCTGAAGGAATTCTTCATTGAAATAAGGCAAGTGGAGGTCAAGAGATCATGACAGGCAGTCTTTCAAACTAGCAAAGCTGGCTTCGCAATCCTCACTCCAAATCCCTAACTCAGATTTGCCTTTTCTCGTCAAATCAATGAGTGGGTTGGCAATGGCACTGAACTTGGGAATGAATTTTCTATAGTAACCAGCCAACCACAAAAGGGATTTAACATTTTTTAGAGACGGGTCTCTCCATCTCTTCCTATTTTCTTACTGTTGTTGCCTCTGGCGACAAGAGACCTTGTCCCACTGTGTGTCCCAAATATTCAAGTTTAAAATGTATGAAGAAACATTTGGTTGGTCGAGCAGTAAAGTTACATTCGTTGAAACGCTGAAATAACTTCCGTAACACTCAGAGGTGTTCTTCAAGTGTCTGGGTAGCCACCAATTTGTCATCCATGAAGTTAGAGGTAGATTCCACTCTCATGGGTTCGATGAGGAATCTCATCATCTTAGTGAAAACAGCTGGCCATTGATACTAGCCATCAGGGGTACCGAATGCTAATTTCGGCCTGTCTGCTTCACAGACTGGAATATGATATAGACCTTCTGCCAATTCTAATTTTAAAAAATATTTTGCTCTACTGAACCGAGCGAAATGATGCTCTGGTTCAGGAATTGATTCAGCTGGAAAAAAATCTGTGTCCTACTATTTTCGGAATAGACCTTCTTCAAAGAAATTTTATTTATTGATATTCTGTGTATGCTACCGGATGTTCAAATGAATGACCCTGCGGCGATGTTGCTGTTTAGAATGAAGAAAATTGCTGGAAAAAATGCTTTACACATCATTTGAGCAAATTAAGTGCCGTGAACACAATATGCCAGTACATAAATGACGTGTGTTTACAAAGTCATAAACTAAAAGTATGATTATCACTAGTATACAAAAATATTTTAAAAATAAAATGTTAACTAGTGGCTGATTTCAGAAGAAATTATTAACTGTTGAATTAGTACCAGGAAAATTCGCATGCAAAGGTTACTTATTGAAAACAACCATAAATATTAGCATGTCAAATTTAAAGTATATAAGCACTCACATATGTAGAATTATATGTGCTATCACATAAATAACAGGATGCCACCACTCGTAAATAATCACACTCATAAATGAAAGGATTTTGATAAATAAAAGGATGAAAACACTCATAAATGAAAGGATTGAAACACTCAAAAATAAAGGATGCAAACACATAAAATAAAGGATGCAAAACTTACAAATAAAAGGATACGTTAAATTACGAGATTTGATTTGCAATTTTCAGTTCTGAAGTAAAACTGATATATTATTACATATTTACACTTTGCCTTCTTTTTCAATTACGTACTAATTCCTTTTAGATCAATTCAGTAACATTTCTAATTGGATAATTTTTGTCCTAAGTCTGGTTCTTAAGTTACAGAGGTGTATGTATTATTCAGAAAGAGAATGCATATTCTGTTAAACAAAAACGTTCTATGCAAAATAGTTAACTTAAAATCGTTTCTTCTCTTTTTTACGAACATGATTAGAATTATATTTACATTCTCTAACACTATTTGTTTTGTAATTAAATTCCCGAAATACCTTGTACACTCCTAGTATACAATACAAAATGAGATACTTTAACAGCTGACTTTTAATTAAAGCATTTTTAAAATAAAGTTTTATGACGATTTACTGGAGTGCATATAATGGCTTGTGAAGAATAATAGTGAAGAGAGTTACAGACGAAAAAGCTTGTATCAAAAATCATGTCCAAAAACGGAAAATTTGTGAAGAACTAATATAAGGATGCGGATCGTGGTGGTGGGGAAATGGTGAGATGAGAGGAGATGAGATGAGATGAAATGAGTCTTTTTCAGTGTTTTCTTCTTGTGTCCTGTTGACGTGGCCAAACATTAATGGGGGTGGGGGTAGCGGGACTACGGTTGTAGATTGTCGTTGATGCTCTGATTAAAATTCTTTGATGTTATTTCTTTGTCTTCTCTGCACGCAGCGCCATGTGTACAGAAAATGGTGGGAGGGGGTTCGGATTGAAGTTGTGATGATGATTTGGCAACATGATGAATATGCAAATATCACATAATAATAATGGTTCTTTTCAATGGCGTTCGTTTATTCTTATTTTATAAACGCCGTCTATGCACTGACGAGACCAGGGTAGCAAAACGACAAATGTAAATAGCAAATTTCAAAGTACATAACATCGCATCATTAACCAAAGTCGTTCATCAGAAAACCATACGCGAGCAATGCATACACACAGATACTTTACACCTAAACAAAACATTAAACCATTAATGACAGGGCTACATATAAATGTATATATTCATCCAAACATACATACATCTGCAGGACTGAAGACAGAGAAACATGTCATTAAACATGATTTAGTTCTAACGCTGATAAAGGCTGAGTATTTCTGGAAACCTGTGACGATATCTAGCTAAATTTAAATTTGACACACTAACCTCTCGATATTTTTACAGGTCATTTTTTCGACTATTAAGAATTTATATTCCTTTCAACTTGACTGACTATTCCCACATGTTCCAACAAGTTAAGTGACAATACATGCAACAAACGATGGGTTAAAAATGCACTACTTGTAGTTAGCACTCATGAATATTCATTAGTGAATGGTTTGCTTCTTGGTAGGTGCAATTTCCTTTTGAGAATTTATGTCATTAGACATTTGACTAGCTGATGTTTCTCTGCCTTAAACCATGAAAGGAATGTCATAGCTAGTAAGAGTATACATTTGACTAGCTGGTGTTTCTCTGCCTTAAACCGTGAAGGAATATCATAGCTAGTAAGAGTAAATATTTGCAATGAAGAATTCGAAAATTTGCGAGAAAGATCAACCATAGCAATTATATAATATTAAATGCTTGTTTTTTATATATATCGGGAAATGATCCCCGGGAATGAATTTAATAATTTAAATATGTGTTCAATGGCAATGCGATAGGTAAAGCAAAATGCTTAAATTTATAAACAGTGTGACAAGTAATGGAAAACAGGTTTTATTCTGGAATACTTCCTAAGCTTGGTGTTATTCTGTAGATGGAGACCAGTCTAGTGAACAGCGTCCAGTAAGCTTGATATCGATTTTCGTTCTCTATATATTTTTTGTTTGAAAGTAAAATTAACTTTAAACAATAAATAATAATTATATAAAATTGTTGCAACTTCAAATTCAAAGTGATTAGACAGTAGATTTCTTTACATCAGGTAAACTTTTAGATCTCATCCCATTGACTGGTCTCGTTCTCATAAATTATGACCATTGGATAATAAAATCTACTCACCTAGTTTGAATTACATCGGCAATTACATTTTTGCCTCTAGCATTTACTTCAACTCAAAAATACTATCTCAGGGAGTGCCCAAGGTCGAGTTATTCTAAAAATGTAACAATTTATATAAGATTTAATTTAAAATAGGGTGAGGCAAATTTACTCCACCACACTGTGTATGGAGAAAATTGTTTAGTTCAAAGGAACTTTTGTCACAAGCTGATAAAATTATTCAACATTTACTGGTATGTCATTTTCAAAATTTAATGAGAAAATATTTTTTTAACTGAACAAAAATATCAAACAAAACAACAAAAAGCAGAGGAGAAGAATGAAACAAACTTTTTTTTTCAAAATAATTAAAATCCTTTTACTATAATATTAGAGCACATTTTCTAGATTATAATGAGTCAAACTGCGTGAGCGAGAGAGAGAGAGAGAGTAAGTCATTGCATCTCTGCTGGTTACCATGCCAATTAAGGAAGTCATACGATCAACGTGCATATATCGTTAAGATTATTTGAAATTCACTTCAGTAATTTAGTTACTAGGGCTGATAGGAAACTGTGAATGACTTTGAGTACAAGTGCACTTAACTTCTGATTACACGATTTTACAGAAAATACTTCTGCTGAGAATGCAAACTGTGATGATAATTTGACCTAATTACTATTAGTTTGATTACGTGGCATTGTAATTAGTATGTTCTACGGAATGAACACTTGTCCACTTTTCCGTGAATTTCACCCGGAACATCCGCTTTCTCTCAATTTTCTTTCCTGTTTATTTCATAATTAAAGTTGCGCAATTATGTGATATTGAATCAGAGACTGGTATATAGGTCCTCTATTTTCAGTGTTGTAAGAGTCACAATTTGATGAAGTACTGCTTTGCTATTTTTAATATTCTTACAGAAGGTATCTCGAAAGACTTCCTAGTCATCATCAGTTCTTCGTTTAAAGTATTGACTCACAATGCTGGTTCTCGTTGTTTTAGCGACTATTTCAGGTACAGTCAAAATATTATTAGAGTGAACATTTACCTTTATTAGAAAAGAAATTATTTTTTGTAATTTGATTCGCGGGAGTATAGATATGTAATTTCGTTTTAAAAGTAAAATATAAAATGTCACTTATCGAAAATATTTTTAGTAATTTGATTATTATCATCATAACTTATGAATGTACGAATATATATTAACATGCAAGTGAACGTATCTCTATAAGTGAGGATTCTGAATTTAAATGATTGTAATAAAATATTACATATATGATTGTTTTAAAAATGTTTTTTGTGTGAATATTTTTGTTCGTATGTATTATGTATTTGTATGCATTATATGAGTACACACAAACACACATACACTTCTCTGTGTTGTTTGTGTGCGTTTAAATATTTATACATTTATCTCTCCATTGCACTATGCTGTCTAGGCGCTTTATCTTTCCAATGGACTTCGTCCAACATACTCCCAAACGGCACGGTTGTCCAAGTCTGTGATGGAGATAACCTGACGCTGAACTGGACTTTTAACTTGACGTCATCAGAACAACTTCAACTGATGGAATGGCGTAGATCATTTCAAGGTAATTATTTATAATTAATAATAGCCACAGGCACACGCTCACAATGCACGCATGCGCACTCCAGGCTGATCACGAGGGTATATTTGCAAATAGTCTCAGCTTTCCAAATATTTCTTTGTTTGAATCCAATAAAATCGGTTTAAATGACACTAATAGAATAAATAACCCATTTATAATTACAAGCAGCATGACCACCTTCCAATTATATGCCAACTATCTTTAACCAACCCAGTAAACAGCCACTAATCTAACAAAAATTATTCTAATCAAGACAAGATTCAATATGTCCACAAAAGGAGTCATAATTCAATGTTGCTGCACGGGAGAGAATGTAGCTGCATGAGTCTCGATCAGTGCAAAGGGGAATCACTCAACTACAGTTCTCTATCGTGAAGAAAGCTTGACATTGATTATCTCACTCTTATATTGACCATGCCAAATTGCCTCCCGTATCTCCGTAGTAAGTTGACGGAAACACTGTTAATTTGGTTACTGTGACACCAATACCATGGATATTAATGGATATTAAAAATAATTAATTAATCTCCAAAAAAATTACAAGTGATGAAAATATTAATTTATTTTATTAATGATCCTCCAGCAGATACTACTCGTCTCTCTCTCTCTCTCTCTCTCTCTCTCTCTCTCTCTCTCTCTCTCTCTCTTGGCGGATATACAGGCGCTGTAACGTTTTCTCTCTTCCACAACATAAAACACAACATTTACGGTCGCACAATGTTTCCATGAGTGGAAAACTTCTTACTAAAGGAGGAGACAAATCCGTCTTTAATCTATAATTAGCGAGCTCCCATCCACCCACTTTCTTCTCCAACATGAAGTTATTAATAAAGGTAAGAAAGTCAATAAATTTAACAATAAATTTATTAAATCAAGAAACAAATATACATATGACAAATACAATGATATAGATTTCTTGACATCAGTATTTCCAGAAACCCACATTCAGATAATTCTATGTTTAGATAATCCTTTATCTTAAAAATACAATTCAAGAATAATAGTCAATACATATTGTCGGATAGTCTCTCAGAGAAAAGAAATTAGAGATATTAGGAGTTATTAGAGATAAGTGATAATAGTTTTACATACCTTGTTTAACGTCTGTCTCAACAGTCCTTTGTGTGCTTTTGCAACAAAGACTCATGTTATTTTCAGCAGTTATTACCTCAGCTGCACGTGGGTCACTCACACGTGAAAAACACTGTTCCGCTACTTAACCCCGGCACTTCCTTTAACCATGCCAACTCCTTCAAACACAACAATAAATATAGTGATGTCCAACAAATTCTCTACACTAGAAATTGTTTAAGTAGTCAACAAATCTTGCCACTACACATCAGTAGAGTGCAGTATATTCTTACACTTACATGCCTGTTCCCGCCTTTACCAGGGTCGGTCATAGCAGTTTACAAACAATAAACCAGGCGGTTCATACAGCATGTGAAAGGCATGCTTTATAACTCCATTCTGTCTTACATTCCAGTCTCAACTTACAGTTTCCTTTAACAGTATTTATTAGCCTGATGCACGCAGTGTTAGCGTACTACGCTCGAGAATCTTATTCAAACATTTGTAGAAATAATAGTCTACTCACATAATACAACTTATTAAAACACAAGTATAACATACCAATAGCAATGTGCATGAAATAATCAAAGCCAATTCTCTCTCAATTAGTCGGCTAACTCACCATCAAGCTAATGGCCACCTTTCAAAACCAGACTTCTTCTTTGCCACTTCAAATTCAAAGTGATTAGACAGTAGATAATAAGCAATAATTAATAACAAACTAATATCTAAATACTAATCTATAATAGAGTAAATAATAAATAATACATAGTTATCAGTTTATTGGTACCAGTAATGATGTTAGTAAGTAAATTACAGAATCATTCAAATAAGAAAATAAATTCATTATTTATATAAATCAACCTTTGTACCGCTGCAACAAACTGAAAATACTAATCCTATTTCATGTTTTATTTCCTTCTAGAATTAGTAATTAATAATAAAAATATTATTTTTCAGATATGTTTGCAATGTAAGGAATTTTCTGTTTCAGGTAAGCGGATGAGTTTGGCCATTTACCATGATGAAGAATTCGTTAAAAAACCTGGAGGAGAAAGGGTGGGTGTCGAGTTTCTACCCAATGCCGGTCTCTTCGTGCCATCAGTAACGGTCTCAGACTTTGGGTATTATGAAGTTCATCTATCTGTCCTTGATCCACCAAGAGTTTACATGTATTCTCAAACTGCGCTTCTGCAAGTGTCGGGTAATTTTAGCATGGTATCTTTAATTTATAAAGTCCGGTAATTTTGAGCAAGGTCCCTTTAATATGTATATGTCAGGTAAATTTAGTACGGTCCTTTTATATATATATATATGTGTGTGTCCGGTATATTTAGCACGGTCCTTTTATATGTATATGTCCGGTAAATTTAGCACGGTCCTTTAATATGTATATGTCCGGTAATTTTTAGAACTGTCTTTTAATGTCCGGTAATTTTGAGGAAGGTCCTTTAATATATAATGTCCGGTAATTTTTAGAACTGTCTTTTAATGTCCGGTAATTTTGAGGAAGGTCCTTTAATATGTATAGCATATGTCCGGTAAATTTAGCACGGACTTTTTATATGTATATGTCCGGTAAATTTAGCACGGTCCTTTAATATATATGAAGCGGACTGCTTTCGTTATATCTATCTCGAAATCGTAGTGTCTGCTTTTTGTGCTTGACAATTATTAACATTTTTATAAGTAGCATTAGCGTTCCAAGTGAATTTTCAGTTTATGCAACACGGATCTGCTCCCTATACTATAAATGTTGAAAATCATGTCATTGAAGACACGAATTATTATTTTATGAAAATAAAATGCTATCATTTAAAATTCAATATTTAGTAATTATTAATAATCGGATACATGATGAGAAATGCTAAATCTGACACACTAAAGAAAAATCGAATTTTGAACAAGTCTGAAATTAAAATTAATGTTATAGTTATTATTAATATGTTTGATTAACACAAAACAAATTCAAGACCATATTATTTTCCTGGAGAATTTTGTAACTCTTCTTGCTGCCAGACAAATCCAGACACTTGAAGGTCATTTGAATATCAAGATGAATATCAAGATGTCTATCACTCATCCTTTCTGTAAGAAAGCTGTAAAATCAAACCCATTACTGCCAAAATATACATTAATTAATGGATGAGTAAACCTCATAGTTTTGTCCAGTATAAGAGTTGCTGAATGAATAATAATAGTGAGCTCGGTTTGGTTTCGGTGTTCTGTGTGTAAAAATAAGTTATTAAAATATTCTGTTATATTTGTGTACACGATGTTGCAAATGAACTGTTAACAGTTACGCCAGCAACGATAGATGGCAGCCTTCATGCTTATATCCTACCAGTTGGTGATTTTCAAGCAATAACCGGAACGTGGCACGTGCAGTTAGGGTGTGGCAAATTTCTATCACTAGGACATCCAGCCGTGACTGTGGTGTGGAATGTAAGTGGTCACCTTTTAATAAAATAAGTCTTATCAATAAAGTTAACAATTTATAACACTTTCATCCTTTCTTTAAAGAATAAAACTAAATGTATCTCCTGATTATCAGAGGGTCATGTTATTTCCATATAACCTACTCTAGCGAAGGTGAGGGTCTTGTTATTTCATGTGACTACTCTAGCTAATGTTAGGATTGTGTTATTTCATGTGACCTACAATAGCTAAGGTGAGCGTCGTGTTATTTCATGTGACCTACTCTAGCTAAGGTGAGCGTCGTGTTATTTCATGTGACCTACTCTAGCTAAGGTGAGCGTCGTGTTATTTTATGTGAAGTACTCTAGCTAACTGAGCGTCGTGTTATTTCATGTGGCCTCTAGCTAAAGTGAGCGTCGTGTTATTTCATGTAACTTATTCTAGCTAAAGTGAGCGTCGTGTTATTTCATATGACCTATTCTAGCTACGGTGAGGGTCGTGTTATTTCATGTGACCTACGCTAGATAAAATGAAGGATACTTTGCCTGATAAGTGCAAATTGATCGTGCTGGTTGTGATTAATCACATAAAAATATTGGCAGTCAGAAGTTTGTGGTTATCAGTCCAATATACGAGCAAATATGATAACACACTAATAAAATTATAATTCAAGATTTATTTGACAACCGAATAATACAAAGATTGCCATGAGAATAATAGACTATGACTCTCTGTTATTCATATAACTGAGACATTCCATAGCATGAGGTATTATTTTATCCATAAATATAAATAAATTATTAAAAATTGTAGTAAATTAAATTTGGTTATAAAACACTCTAGTTTTGTGATTTATCAAATATAAACATTCAGGATTACTTATTTACATGTTTTAAGCAAATTGCTGACATCCTAAATGATATTTAAAGGCGCGGTCTCCAATGCATTAACCTGTTAAAATCAAAGATGAACTGGAAGGAGTATTTCCTTATGATAATTATTTCCTAATTACATTTGAACGGTATTAGCCTCACACCAGACTATCAATGTTTAAGATTGAAAACGTTTTGCTCACTATACCGATATCTCCAAACAATCCTGTTGAGTCAGACTGACAAATTTCATCCTCAAATGAGCATTAAATGTTACGGCGGTGTAAAAATAGGCCTACGTGTAAGTACTCATATAAATGTCAATACATTTCACTTAACTGGATTGCCAGTCTGATATAGTGGACAACAAAAAGAAATATTGTAGTCTAGAAAAGTAATTGCTTTTTCTTTCCAGCCACCCGACTGACCCTAATTACATACTTATGTAGTTTTCTGAAACCGTTTAAATAAAAAAAAAAACGATATTAAATATTTCAGTTCCAAGCGTTAATTTTTTCCTAATTAATATTTATCTCTTTTACAATCCACAACGCAAATTTGTCAAAGTTTTCTTGGCTTCGAAAAGAATGACTATGCAAGCTAATAGTCTGAAAAGTGTAAACACTTTTACTGAATGATTATCATACATAAGTGTTGGCTGGTGCCAAAAGTACCTACTTTTCTTGCATCTATTGCTGTCAGTGGTTTTAATATAGGTCAGTGCATTTACATGCTGATGATTCAACATTTATGGTTTATCTAAATTTTTGTTTGTTCTTTTGACTAGAATTTAGTCTCTCTCTCAGTATGTTCAAGGGTATGTCTTAAGTAATCTCTCAGTGCTGACTAGAATTTAGTCTCTCTCTCAGTATGTTCAAGGTTTTGTCTTAAGTAATCTCTCAGTGCTGACTAGAATTTAGTCTCTCTCTCAGTATGTTCAAGGTTTTGTCTTAAGTAATCTCCCAGTGCTGACTGGCAGCACAGTATTGAAGGACATTGAGGGAAAAACAAACCACTTCTCAGAAATGAAATAAAATACTTGTAAGTTCTGATCCACGTAACCATTGTTTAAAATGAAGATAAATATATTACCCATACTACAATGCCCTTCCTACTAAATTTATTTGTGCAGACTCCATCAAAACAAACTGTCAACAGTACCTCCTTCACCAACAACACCTTCATCTTGACTCTTGCCAACCCTGTGGAAGAGGGAGATTACTCTTGTTTATTGGAACGAATGTCACCCGTAGTGGAGCGCATAGACAGTCACTCACCATTACGTCACATAGCCACAGTCCGAGTGCATGGGATAAATACCCGACTGTCACTGATTGAGGGTGGCCTGGAAGCTCTGAGGGAAGAAACTATTAACCTGAGTCGTTCTGTGAAAGATTTACTAGATGTGGTCAGCAAAGTAGATGTGAAAGTTATATTAAATAAAACTGGTGCAGGTAATATTACAGTGAACTCATTATCACTAGATTAAAAATAGTTGAAGAATTTAAAATCTTTTGACTTTAGATATAATTATTTCTGTGGTGGTGAACGTTAATGGAACTAGTAGGTGCTATTCTTGATGAAGTGGTGAGTGTGGTAGTTGACGTTGTCGTGCTAGTAAATGTAATTATTGCTGTAGTAGTGGACGTTGTCGTGCTAGTAAATGTAATTATTGCTGTTGTGGGTGAACGTTTTGTTCTTGGTGTCGACCTCGCACAGAATTAATTGATTACGTCCCTTTAACCATTTTTTTTCAAGCGAGAAGACCTGTGTCCTGTACAGACGTGCAAAAATTTGACAACAAAAGCGGCGTTCACACTCTCTATCTGAATAACATTACAACTATCAACGTTTTCTGTGACCAGCAAACTGATAATGGTGGATGGACTGTAAGTTATTAGAACCTTAAATCTGAATATTAAAATACTTTTGATACTTAATGATTTAATAAATTATTTGAAAAACTCAATTATTTAATTTCGTGGAGTAGAGAGATGTCTTTATGGGATCTCACTAAGCTTACAGCAGATAAGGCCTTTGGATGGTAGATAATTAATTAGCTACACCTGAACATTCAAATTAGACATTCACAATGAACTTCAATCACATTCAGGTATTCATTGTAACATTCGTAACCTCTTTATAATGAATAAGATGAATTTTATCAGCATTCATGTATTCTTTTCAACATTTACAATCTCTTTATAATCATTAAGATAAACTTTATAAAATTCAAGTGTTATTTGTAACATTCACACTATCTTTATAATCATTAAGGTGAACGTTATCACTTTCAGATTATCTTTATAATCATTTACATTTTCTTTATTTTCATTAAGACGATCTTTATCAGCTTCAGCTTCTCTTTATTTTCATTAAAATTAAATTATCAGATTTCAAATGATCTTTATAAACTTCCAATTCCTTTTCATGTACATTAAGATGTTCTTTGTAAGGAAACAATTAATACAAATTCTGGATGTGAATTAGTAAACAGATACAGAAAGTCTAAATATTTATTATATCTAATAAAACGGACATAAATAGTGTGCACAAAAGAATCCCTTACGAAAACGTTAAAATCATTCCATTTAATACTGTGACGCCTATGCCACCCTAGTTATCGGTTATTATTATTATTTAATCAACTTAACTAATACAATTGATGAGAATCTTAATTTATGTTATTAATAATATGGGCGCTGTAAACGTTTTCTCTCTTCCACAACATTAAAGACAAACATTCTTTTAACGAGAAATTACGAAAAAATAGTCTGAACGTCTACATGTAAATTTTAACACCCAGTCTCATCAACGTACTATTGTATTCAATAAACAAATGGATATAAATGGAGTGAACAATATTTAGTACTAGCTAGAATCGTTGAGCCAAATTAGAGTATAAAGTTTCGTTAAAGTCAAGTAATATAATAACATTAGTTATGGACAAACTTTTATCTCCAAACGTTGGTTAAGTATTAAAATAATTAGATATAAAGACGAAGCATTGAGTGTAGCAATAGTTTAAGTCTAGAATATTTTATTATAGAATGCAATTTATAAAGAAAATTTCAATCATTCGATTTTAAGGAGTTCGTAGAGTTTCTAATATAAAACTACATCCCAGCAAATATAAGTAGCATTCTTAATTGTAACATTACACACAACACACCTTATTTATTAAGTCAATTAAATTTATAACGTCACCTATGATATAAAATGCATTGAAAATAATACATATATAATAATTAATTAATAACTGATACAAGATTAATACATTCCTAGGCAATAACTTATTTTTTTAATTGTAAAATTAATGTTAAGCATAGTCAAAACTTAATGCAATAAAACAAGCAGATAACTATCTACACTCCACTAAGATATACCAATAACAGGGTCGTTGGTGTGGTCCACTATGATACACCAATATCTAGCGTAGAAAATATTAATGATGGGACTATATGCGATTGCAAACATTTTTACCTGTTTACTGTCTACTTTGACATTTTACACAATAGCGCACAGGAAGTGCACACTTTATTTAGATCGTGTTTCGCTGCCTTGCCTAGGGTGTGCAAAATTTTGGAGAATAGTAGATGACGAAGACAGATTGGAGGGTGGTTGACAGAAAAAGTTGAAGTTGTGATGATGAATGGTGGCAGGTGGGTCCGTGGTGCTATTTGCTGGCCGGTAGAGGCATGTAGTAGCCCGGTTGTATGTGGGCCAATGCGTAGTTGGTATTGTTGATGTCGTTTTCGCTGTCTCCGGTGTTGGAGTGGAGGGGATAAGTGGGGGTCATCTTACAGAACCTCGGCTAGTACCACACCAGATCTATACCAAGTGAGTATACACTCCCTGGATGCTTAACCCTTTGTCTTTCTCTGGTATTGTTTTCGACGTGGTTGTTGTTGTCGCTGACTCCGGTGCTGTCCATAGACATGGTCAGGAGGCCAGTATAGGTGAACCAGGAGTAAATGATTCATGTCCGTAAT
This sequence comes from Sinotaia quadrata, assembly GCA_028829895.1. Taxonomy (NCBI): domain Eukaryota; kingdom Metazoa; phylum Mollusca; class Gastropoda; order Architaenioglossa; family Viviparidae; genus Sinotaia; species Sinotaia quadrata. Next base: position 113,735,695 of record CM054181.1, on the reverse strand, counting down.
CAGGTACTGAAAACATCCCCACTGAGGATATTGTGGCCGTCTATTTTCCTGCCACTGTCGTTGGTGGTGGTGGTGGTGATGACGGTTCTAGTGGTTACTGTTTATTCTTTTCTTTTCTTTTTTGTCATCCTCTGCATTTTCCTCTTTCTTCCGAATGTATGGAGACAGTAGTTTTGTTTTCTTATTCCGTTTTTCTCTTTACTGTGAATTTAGTTTTATGTTTCTTCTTTGGCTGGTGTTGACTTGGTTGGTGAAGGTGTTGACTCCGACAAAAAGGAGGGGCCTCTAGCTCCCTTGTAAAGTTTTCTAGTGCAGCATCGGTTTCTGATAATGTGTCTACTGACAACTAACTTTTCCCAATGTGGTGGCGTTTCTGGTCGGCCCATTTCTGTCTGGATCGTTTAATCTTTTGCCTTCAATTTGTTCGTTTGTGTGCTGGCTACATGTTGCTTTGGATTTTTTGTCTTCAGTTTTGGTCTCTGTCGTCTGTGGTCTGTTGCCTTTTGGTTAGTGGAGGAAGTTTGCAAATGATTTGGGTGTTCACTTCATTCTCACAGGTGCTGCTGGATGTTGTATTTTCATTCTTCCGATGTTGAGCACCTTTCCTTCACTCTGAAGAAGTATTTTAAGACCCTGTATAGTGTTTCAGCATCGTTCAATAATCTTTCTATGCTGCCTTAGCGAGCCAAGATGTCGTACTGTTGAATACTTCGTTCAGTTCTCTTTAATCAGTTCTTAGTCTTATCTTACTCGTTTGTTCCATTTTTTCTTCTCAGGTGTCTTTTTATGTTTATTTCCTCCTCTGACATTCTTAGAGATTCTTGTGGCTTGGTTCTTGTTTTTCCATCCCTAAAAAGTCTGCAGACCTTGGACTGTTCGATTCTAAATGAAGTCAGATTTCTTTGCTCTTTATTATACTACAATCACGGTACAATAACTCCACAGTACAATATAGCAATAGAAAAATGGTTCTCAGCAGTAAGTAATCGATGCAAGAAAAGTAGATCGATAACTGAACCCTTACCACCCATTCCATCTCTCCATTTTCCTCTGTAGTTAAACAATCAAACATTTACTTAGGATGCATGTATATATCAAAAGATGGTGAAAGTAGAATTTTTCTTTGAAATACTGAAAGTAGAATAATAACTACACACCTTCGTCTAAAAATGAAGAATTTCAATCTTCGATTCATTTCAAAGTAATATGGAGTCTTTGGAGGGTCCGGCCATGTAAACACTATGTTTCTATAGTTTGTCTAAAAAATGTATAGGTACTTCTCTCTCTCTCTCTCTCTCTCTCTCTCTCTCTCTCTCTCTCTCTCTCTCTCTCTCTCTCTCTCTCTCTCTCTCTCTCTCTCTCTCTCTCTCTCGTTTGTGTATACTGTATAGAATACAGCTAACTTTGCCTCTATTGCGCAGTTTCGTTGGAGCACAGATGTTCGGTAATTCCTGACAATGGACATTTTAACCCATATTGCCGAGAAACAAAATACCCATGATGTTAGCGCATCTAAGATACAAAGTAAAATTATTTATTTATATGTGAAACTGCTAGCGTTAAGGAGTTTGGAAGCTGGTGATTATCAAGCTGATGTTGGTATTTCATTATACTTGGCAACGTCCTCGATAAAAACAATGATTAAAATGCAACCAAGATAAAAGCTTGTGCAACTACGACCTTTAAAACATTTATTACATGTTCATTATTGCTCTAATGTACATTGTATTGGAATTTTCAACAGTCTAATAAAATATATGTATAATGCATTACTGACACTGCTTAGCGCTCCATGTTCTTGAAAAAACATACTTTCAACACATACAGATACAAATTTTCTTGTGATTTGGCAGGTGATACAGAGAAGACAAGACGGTTCAGTGGATTTTTACCGGAAGTGGGAGGATTATGAAGTGGGTTTTGGAAATTTAACGGGGGAGTTCTGGATTGGTAAGAATGTGAAGACATTTAATTTGCATTCCTTAATTATACATTTCATTCAATATGCACCCTAGTTATTTTAGAGTGCAGTAATTCACTACTTTATAATCTCTGTGTATTACGTGTTATAACATAATTACCTTTCCTATACACCAGAAATGTATTTGACAGTTAATGGTGAGATTGACTCTATGTCAATTATCCACAAAAAAACATTAACAATTGTTTGTATCCATTAGAAAAAATTCCATTGATCTTTGTTGAGTTTTTGAAACTATGAGTCCAAGGACATGGGTCCCCTACCTCCCCAGCGTGAAAATAATGAACGTGCACACTTTCGGAAGCCAAACGGAATTATTTATTTTCAATAAGGAATTCGTCCACTGTTCATGTCCATGACTGATACAAGAAGAGAGTCGCAAGTTTATAGAGTGAACTTTGACCTGCATTTTTTGTAATGATAGGAATTGTTGGATATATTTGTGGTAGTTCTAATTTGTAAGATTAGCATTATCTGAATTCATCACTAGTAAAGAAATGAAACAAGCATTATAATTGGTTTTCAAAATTAACATATATCTTACTATATGCATTTAGAGCGTATTAAACAATAGAAAATGTATTTCCGGCAATAATTGCTTGTTACAATTGATATACTAGGGAATCATTTGAGAGATCCATACTGTTGTTCAATACTAAGATGAAACTGAAAGATACCTAGCGTTCTCATATATCGTTTTTATCTAATGCTAACTGAGATATCCATAGCATTTTCAGTTATTATTGTTATCTTAGGGGGAAACTGAGAGCGTTGTTACTAGCGAATATATTTCCGTGTTTACAACAAACAGACCTCAACGTTTACGTCTTCTAACTCAGCCCCACTCCACTCCATTATGTGAAACTTTCACAAATACATCTTATACGCTTGAAAACCGTAATACGTTATTGGAAATTATATTCTGCGAAGCAATGTTTAAATTGATTTTGAGTCACAGATACGTTTCTCTGAAGTTACAGTTTCATCAGTCATTAATAACATTACATGGTGTAGGGAAATGAATTGATCCTATTCACTTTTCACATAAACTTGACACTTTGCAACAACAAACATTTTATATTATGTTCGATTAATTATCTTTCTCATTCTTTTCTTAACTCTTAAGTAAATATACGTCTTCTCTAACTCACGGTATTATTATTTCTCATTTGTGGTTCGAAAATATAATCAGTGTGTGGATTTATAATTTCTCTAATGCTTGCATTTGTTTATTTAATTATTGTCTTGTTATAAAGAATATTCTGGTTATCAATGGAGTTTGAAGATACCAATGAATATTTTAAAATTCTTTATTTTTAACCGCCATAAATAATTATGCAATAATTTACCATTTGTGATAAAGAAGTCAATCATCGATTAATAAATATATATATTGTACATCAGATAAATAGTCGTGTCTTATTTTTTACATAAGGTCTTTCTCAGCTGTACCAATTAACAAAAGATCAGAAGAGCAAACTTAGGGTTGATCTCACGGACTTCAATGGCTCCACAGCCTATGCTGTATACGACAAGTTCTACATTAGTGGCGCTGCTTTCAATTACACATTACTTGTTCATGGGTACAGAGGGAATGCAGGTATTGTGATACATTTTCTCTCAATTATCGTCTGATACAATATTTCATTTATCATAAAATGGTTTTGAAAAGTGCGTGCTTAGAACAGAATTATAGAAAAATTAATATATGTACCTGTGGCGAATCAATTTTGCATGTCCCTATTTCTAAACTGGGTGGATGGGGGCTCGTTAAATATAAGCAAAAGACAGATTTTTTTACTCCTTTAGTAAGAAGTTTCCACCTGCAGAAACATTATGTGACAGTAAAATGCCTATCTTGTTATTGAGTAAAGAGTAGAGTTTTATGACAACTTTGTAATCCGCCTAGTGAGAGATATGTTGGACTTGTGGGAGAATTATTAATAATTATACATTAAGATTCTTGATCACTTGCAATTAGTTATGTGTTATTAATTCATAAATAATAACCATAAAGAGAAAAGGATGCCCAGAGGTGCCGCATAAATTGGGGGCTTATCTGGGATGAGCACAAAATTGTGTTGAAAAATGCTAAACTAAATGTCTGTCAATGCCACCTGGTGGGAGCAGCGGTCAACCTGGATGACACACCGACCTTGTAAGATGTAAAACACAAAGTCTCGCATACAGACAACCATGGTGGTTTGGTGTGATATAATTTAGTCTGTGTGTGGGGTAAAGTGTGAAAGCCAATGGTGTGTGAATGTGAGTGTGCAGGTATGAACGAGAAATGAGGGATGAAAGGGATGAACAAACAACCGCACTGATTCCCACTTCTGCAAACCAAGACAGATTTGGTAAATAAAGATGATAAACAAGAATTTATTCTTGGTACTGGGCAACACTAGCAGACGGATGTTAGTCACTCATCCAATAAGTCTTTTAGGCACTCATTCATGGGATATGGGACCAGAACGATTAGGGATGAACAAAAGTAAAATTTAAAAGAAAAAGAAAAATATAATACTACATTGCGATATACAATGAACAGTGACAACCACGTACATCACATACTATAATTATTTTGCCTAAATGACGGCAAAATCAGTAATGATAAATGTTCATGTAAAACGTTTTGTGGTGAAAAACCCTAAAGTGTCAATAGTTATTAAAATTTCAATTAAACATCAAAAGAAACTATACATAATCTTAATTTTCCTAACTACCTATGAGTAATGCACCCCTAATGGATATGTCTTACTTATGCTAATCTGTAGAAAACAGCGATGGACAATGATGAAGTATGCACTGGCAGATGCACTGACTAAATGATGAATGTTAATGTGCACAAACATTGAAGATATAGACATAATAATATAATTCACCTCCCTGATCGGAAAGATAAAATTCACAACGCCTGCCAATGTAAAGAAAAACACATGATATGCGACCACTGAAAAGTGACGGGGCCATGCTCGCAAACACAGGTGAAAACCCATATGCAGTTCCTCGTTGATGAATGCAGGAATAATTTCGCGCTGATAAGTGAGAAATGATGAAGTAGTGAAAACCGGATGAATGTCCTTTCCTTGTTTGACCCAACATCCCTCAGTTCTGTCACGCTGTACACTGATGGTTGCTGTCGACAGGTTCTGGTCTAATGGCTAGAAAGGTGCTGTATCGTGATAGACTAAATAGCCGGGAAAAACGCCCAAGTGTGATGTCCCAGCCAAACAAATGGTGAACACTTGGAATTTCTTTATTTCAAAATATGAAAAATTGAAATAAAACCACGCCAGAGCTCAGTGTGTAAGAGAAAACGAAGTTGAGATTTAACACACCTGATGGGAGCTCGCGCGCACATACACTCGGGAGAAAAAATGGAGTCCCATCCTTAAATGCAACTGTCAAAATCTGCTGATTCCATGGGTTTCTGGAAAGTCCACGCAATTAAAGTATGCATTATGACTTGCCAACACGAAAAAGAGCTGTTTTTTATGGGTGCATTACGCCTATGGGTGCATTCTCATAGAAATAAATAATCCCTAGATATTTTTAATTAACATCAAAATGAATAAACACTACTGCACATATTTACTTTAATTTATACATGTGCATATGTAAAGGTATATGGATACCCACTCAAACACACTGACTGTGCATGTAAAACATAAAGCTTTCATTCAACAGACATAAACAACACATCTAGTGACCAATAATAAGTAAGGTAATAATGCCTTTAAAAAATAAATACATTTTGGATAGGATTATCACCCCCCTTTTTTTTCGTTACATTGCTTTGTGGTGAAATTAGTAAGTGTAGGGGGATATTGTTGAAAAATTTGTTGAGCTTATGAACCTATACTAAAAAGATAACTAAAAAAGATATAGTTGACAAGCGGAATATACATTTAGAAAGCAGTCTTATCTCACTCATTATTATTATAGCGCTATCTAGAACTTGTCTTGCTTTGTCTATTTTTTTTCTTTTGAAAGGTTTTGATTAACCTTTTGACTTATATCATTGAATGCATGTTGTACTGATATCTGTATTACCATAATTTCTATTATTGACATTAGGAAATTCTATTGTTTATATTGATTGTGAATTTTATCATTTGCTTGAGTGTGAGTGAATATATTTTGTGAATCAGTCAGATAGCTCATGATTATGCTAAATATGTGATCATGGTAGAGTTATTTTGCAATTTAAAAATGGAAATTACACACGAAGAAAGAATGAGATGGGTGCAGGAGGGCAGAACAATGGTGAAGTAGTAGGCACCACAGCACATAGAGTTTCAGCCTCTACTATGGCCTATTTAAAGGACTGGGTAGACCTAGAAATAAAAAGGAATGAAGGAGAGAAAAGATCACAGACTGACAAAAGAGATTACAGATTGAAAGAGAAGAAAGTGATAAAAGATTAAAGATTGAATGTGATCCTAAATGAGAGGTAGCAATTACCCAGTTAGAAGCCAGATAACACAGATAACAGATAACACAGGTTGGTATAAATCAAGTGAAGATGCAGGAAGATTGCTTAAAGATAAGTGAGAGGGTGGTGGTTAAGGTTCAGAAAGTGAACATAACATTTCATTTTTGTTTCCTCAGTAGGAAGGAGGAAAGTATTGAGGACTATGTGGTTCATTCTGAGCAATGCACCAAAAGGTTAAGCCTACTAGAAAATTTATGGTTCTCTCAGTTAGTTACATGTATGAAGGGACAAGAGAGTATTGTCTTTAACAGACTTCCAGAGGAACAAACAACATACAGGGTTTATAAGGCTGAACTGTTAGCATACATTAAGAGACATACAGACAGAGGTACCACCACTACAAACGAGAATTGACCAACACATTCTTACAGTCAGCAAATAAACTACAACACATTTTGATGAGATAGAGCTGGATGAGGTGAATATTGACAATGCAAAGGACATTAGAGACCATTTTGTAATCGAAAAACTGCAGACATATCCTCCAGCAGCACTTATGCCTTATGTTAAGGACAAAAGACCAAAGAAACTGATGAGATGGTTAGAAACAGCTGATAGATACAAGGAAATATTTGAGACATGCACTAATCAGACATCTAGGCATAACTTCAAACCATGCAGACAGGTTAACGAACAAATGACACCTAAACAACAGAGCGACAAGCCAGATAATAAACCTAACATGGAATCCTCTCACACTTCATCTATTCAGTAAGATGAAAGATAGGGTACCCACTCCTCCCCACCATGGAAAAAACTGAACACGAGTAGCCCCTTAGACAAAGATGTTAAGAATGAACCAGATGTGCTTTTCAACTGTGGCAAACCAGGCCATATTAGACGTCACTGAGCAGGTAACATTAATGTGATAGAACCTAATATTAATGGGAATTGTGTTCCAATCCTCTGTGACACTGGTTGTGGAGTAGGATTGATAGTAAACTCAAGCCTAGTGAAAAACGATGATTACACTCGGGAGTTTCAAGCACTCACTCTAATCAATGGTGTAAAAGATGAAGTACCCATTGTGATGGTAGACATAGACAGCAAGTATGTATGTGGGTGCAATCAGGTTGTATGTCTTGAAAATTGTGTCAAGAGTGCAATCATGGGTTATAAATATGTTCTCAGTGACAAGAATGCTCCTGATTCTCTCAATAACATTTGTGTGCTTACACATAAGCAAGCAGGACACAGGAAGCTGCAACAAAAGGTAAGTGTGAAAATATGCATTACGAACTAGAAGCAGTTAGTAAGGTGTGCAGAAATGACAATGCGATGACCCCAACCAAACCTATCATTAGCTTGGCATGTCATCCAAAGGTCACAGAGGATTTGGTTATTAGAGAACAGATAGTTGTTCATGACTGCCAGACTGTGGCTGAATCTGAGGGGGGTGGGGGCTACTCAGAATGGCACAGTTGTCAGACAATTCCCTGAAGAAATGTCATGAAAAGACTACATCATTGAGGTCATGTCTATCCAAATCTTCTGGAAAAGCTGTTGAATTTTTATGGAAGGGTGGCCTCCTCATTTGGAAGCAGGAAGGGGTTGAGGGAAATCAGTTGATGGTACCCATGAGCAAACGTATTTCATGCTTAACTGATGAAGGCATATAAGGACTGTTTTGTTGAAACGAAAAGTCAAACTTCCGATTGTTTAGGTTATTTTAACCACGCTTATCAAATACAAATTTGAATGATTTCACCTGTGTTAGGATTAATTATCCAGATTAAGTTGCTTCGAAAAAAATGTTGTCGGATGATATCGCAATAATAGCGTCATGATAAAAACTGTAATAATAGAACGCTCATCCTTAAACATAGCGTTACAATCAATTTTATAAACAGCCTTACACTCGGCATTATATACAGATTTTATACACAGCATTATACACAGCGTTACACACGGCTTTATAAACAGCGTTACATTCGGCATTACTCAAAGTTTTCTTCTAATTTTCAGCCCTTCATGTTTACATACCAAAACTTTGATTGATTGTAAATACTCTTTTTTAAGTTATTGTCATGTCGGGCTTTATATAATATCTGATTTAATTACTTAAAAATACAATCACATTTATTACATACTCAATATTGTGTCAGTTCTGATCAATTTGTCACAAGATGTGTGAGTCCACTGCATACAATGCACATCTATCCTACTTTGTCAACTAGTCATTAACATTCCATTATTTTCTCTAACATTATTCTCATACTGTGAATGGGTATGGTGTTTCTGATTGCTTAATGTGTGACAATATTTATATTTTAATAATTATTTCTCCACATTCAATTAATCCGCTCCTGCAATCATACACTATAGCCACGACAGGATCTTTGTCTTTCGCGGTCTGGGAGTGACTAAGTCAAGCCCTGGGGTACGTCACTAATTACCTCCTTCCCCAAGTGTTACTTGTCCAAGATAACCGGCCCTCGCTGAACTATCTCGTCTGTCTAAGAGTCGTTGTCTTCGCCCTCACATTACCTCCCAAGTCGATGACGGGCCTATCCTAAGAAAAATGTTTTTAGACCGTCTTTGTCGTCGTTATTACGTCATTGGCTGATCCCCCACCGTCATCTACACATTTACCCCTCTTTAGAAATAACGAGAGTGGATAGGTAAAATAATAAAAATTTATTAAAAGAAAAGAAAGAATAATAAATCAAGTTACAGATAGAATAACAATTGAATTTCACTTAAGGCGAGATGTTAGAGATTCACATATCACTCAAAAGCTTATCACACTAAACTTTACATTAGGAACATTAATCATGTGTTAATTCTCTAGAACAATTACTAGGAGATTATACAATTAGAAAAGTGAATAATTTCAGGATGTTGCCTAGAACAGCTACTAGGACTTCAATTAATTCAAGAAGAATACAATCTACGTTATCACTAAAAAATAGATTATAGAGAAAGAATCAGAATCAGAGATTACAATAAATCAAGGAACATTACAGACATATGACACAAGCATAAATAAGCATTCACCTGATGTATTTGTGATCACTGTCCTCTGTCTATGGCCTGGCACGGTCAACTGGTGAACAATGCTGACTACAGACTAGCACACCTGGAAAAGTCTTCCACTTCACTCGTTGCTGGAATGTTCGAAAAGTTCTTTTCTGTCAGGAACTTGTTTACACATACACAGTTTTGGTATTACACTTTGCTAACCATGTGTCCTGGGTTACAGTTCAAATCCAAAGGAATTCTTACACAAAATCAGCTGTTAAGTTTGTTGCACTTAATACATAAGTCACTCATTAACTCTGTTAGTACGTCCATTTCATCGGCTTCCCCACTTGGCAGAAACACTTTGTTACTCGTGAGTTTCGCGTACAAATACTCATCTCCCAGATAGTATTCTCAGGTCCCAAAACATTTTTGTGTCGCAGACTGTCTGTCTACATTATGCGTAACACTAACGTGGTGTTCTGTGTCTCTCTCTTTCCAAGTAGTTCTGGCTCATGCGAAATTTTACTGCTTGCCTCCCTTTTTCGTTGTCTTCTTGACCAACTGGGATTTCTCATAGCAGCCTGGAAGTACTCAAAGTGAAAATACCTTTAGATGAAAGTTAATCAGGGCCAAGGTCTCTAAGTCGAAGATAAAGCTGAATCTCTCAGTGTAGATGGACGGTACGACTGGAGATGGAATTCGTAGATGGAACTCTGACTGGTGGAACTTTTGACTGTGTAACCTTTGACTTCCGAAGCTGTGAAATATACAGCTCATGTTTTACTAAGTGTTACGTATGTAATTTCAATCTTGGTTCTCATTCGAATTTCTTTACATGCATTTACTACCAAGAATAACATTACAGTTTAAAGTCATTTTAAAATACAAACATTTGCAAGAAAAAATACAAATCGAAATTTGCAATAGGTAGATTTTGCAAATCATTATTTACAAAATATATTTACCATTTCAGACACTCCTACTTTGTCCCTTTTTCTGCAGGAAGTCGTTACGGAACTGTGAAAATTATTTTCGCTCGATGCGGTATTTAAGCAGTTTGGAATTTTCGTCGGGGTTCGAGTACCTTCTTACCCTCGAGCGTAATTTATCCTTTAATCTCAGTCTTTTGTTGAATAGTCATGGTTGGCTGACTGTTCTAAGGTTCAGCATTTCTATCGTAGTCTCGACTCTTAGAAGATGACCGCGAGAGAACTAGGTTTCGCTGTCTCTCCTGTGATGGGTGAGTGGTTACATCATCTGGGCGCTCTTATCATGAGCGTCGATCTAACACACTAGCTACACAGACTGCAGCTATTCAGTTTATGCTCTTTGTTCTTCTTTTCTCAGACTGGACCAAAGTCGGCTGTCCAAAACGGCTTATGAGGATTACACGGCAAAATTTAGGATTAAATTGTGTCATAATTGAAGAAATAAAATTCCAAATATTTTTTAGAATTTATATTTAATTTAGGTTAATGTATTAATCTGCATTTTCGGCTTTACACATACATTTCAAATATCTCTACTTTATCAACTAGTAATTACATTCCATTATTTTCTATTACATTATTCTCATATATTTCAAATATCTCTACTTTATCAACTAGTCATTAACATTCCATTTTTTCTCTTACATTATTCTCATACATTTCAAATATCTCTACTCTATCAACTAGTCATTAACATTCTATTATTTTCGCTTATATTATTCTAATTTCGCAATATTTGTGCATTCGTGTGACTCCAAAGTCCTGAAATGCCTACATCTACAGTTAATATTTCTGGTTGCATCACTTGAGATTCAGTTACAAGACAAAAGGGCGAATACAATATCATTTGTGTTGGAGAGATTTTTCTAGCAAGTTGTACTGTGTGCACACACGTCTATAACTGTGTATTAAGCAGCATTTGCCCCAAACAGTTCACTAACACATTTGTATGTTGGTGGTGAAGGCCTTCATATTTATTAAAAACATTAGTCTTATAAATAAAAAGAAAACGTTTCTTATTCTAAATGAAATCTATGAACAAGAACAACATAACATGAAAAACTACCAGGGATAATATGTTTTTTTCTATACGGATTTTTGAATGCAAGAAAAGTTGATGAATATAAATTAATAAAACGTCTGTCTACATTTGCATATAATAGATAAAGATGTATATATATTTTATGCTTCAAACACGTGATGTTTATCAATATTATTATCTTTCGTTTTGTAAAATGTATTTTCCTTCGTGACAGGGGACAGCTTAACGTACCACAATTTGAATCAATTCACAACGTACGACAGAGATAACGACAAAGACAATTCCAGTAACTGTGCGCAGACGTACCATGGGGCGTGGTGGTACAATGCCTGTTATTACTCCAACCTGAACGGTCGTTACAAGTCAGACGGCGCTGTTGGTTATGATGGTGTGACTTGGAAAAATGACTATCTTTCCTTTAAACGGGTAGAGATGAAAATAAAATCCTAAACAAAACTAAAATCGGTTTTACAACGCGTATGAGAAAAAGGACCTGTTGGACTGAATGTACAGATATTTTAAATATACAATTTTCTTAATGAAAGTTAATAATTCAGACTTAAAGAACTAATAGCAATATTATAACTACTGTTGGACTGAATGTACAGATATTTTAAATACACTAAATTCTTAATGAAAGTTTATAGTTCAAACTTAAAGAACTAATTGCAATATTATAACTACTGTTGCAAGATCTGCCTTTGATAATACCGTTTTTTACAAACTTGTTCACAAAAGAGAAATGAACCATTTATGTTCCCCAAAACAAGCGTTTATTTTAGTTTTACTAACCACTACTCTTAATTTGAATCAGTAAATTCTTTACTTTTCCGATGGATATTTCCAAATTTGTATTTTATGTTCAATGTCACATTCCTTCTGTCTAGTTAGGAACACAGCATAAAATACAAAATGTTGGAAAATAAGTTCTATTCTTGTGTGAAAGTTAAACATGTTAAGCATAATCAACAGTGTGAAGAACAGAAGAAACCCTTCTAAAAACAATATAACAAAGACAACCAAAAAAAAAAATAAAAACACTAATAACATTCTTTTATTATTTTTCTTATTTTTAATTATTATTAATAAGTATATCAAAATCAATAAATATATGGTAAATATTATTAATCTTTTATACTCGCTTGTCTTTTCATTTGTTACTTTAATAAATTCGTTTACAAAGGCATGTGTGTGTTTGTGTGTATTGCTTTGTGTGATATATTTGTTGTTTATACCTGTCTGTGTGTCCTGTTATTATTAAAGTATTGCTTATTTTCGATACAGAAGCTGTTCTACAATGTGTGTGTTATTTGACAGTTCAAAAGAAGTTTGCACATGTCCAGGGTGTTGCTATTCAGACTAAAATAGACTGGTGTCACTGCTTGTCTTGTTAACTCTATTTCCGTGTGTTAAATCAAATTCACTTTTTTCAGCATTGCTAACAACTCAGAATTTTCAATAAAAGTAACTTATCTTGCATTGTTTAATTACACATTTAAATGTCATAATGTTAACAAACATTTAACTGTAGAACTTTTAATAAAATTTAAATTGTCAATTTGCCAACATGTTCAAATTAACAAAAGAAAAACAAGAATAAAAGAAATAAATGCTAAGTAAAGTACACATCTAAACATGAACAATTATATAAATACATAAATATACATAGACATATATTAATTCACACACATATTGATACATTTATATATAAGTAGCATATATTTGCATATATTAAAATTTATATTTAAACACATATATACGCTCATATTATATACGTAGATGCGCCCTGTTACATTTACTCGCCTCAGTTTTCAAAAATAAATATTCAGAAGCCACTAAAACGCAAAGTGATTAAGTTCCTTATCAGGTAAATCAGGTGACTGCGTCCAGGCGACAAGAAAAATCTCGTAGAAAAGTTCAAATGAACGAGTGACTTGCGTAGATGACCTTCGAATAATAGCTGAGGTCAGAAGCCATCGGTATCTGCCGTATAGAACATTTAACACGAGGCATGCGACTAGGTCATAATTCTAAGCTTTGTGAAAGGAAAACATAGAGCGTCTATTTAAAAAAAAATAAACATTAAAAAACAAAACAAAATAAAATAATCAAACACCAACTGCTATTGAAGAGTCAAAAATGTCACGGAGAAATAAGACAGATTTTGACACGTTTGTTTGAAAATGGCAACCTCCAAGTTTTACGCATCAGATTTTGATACATACAACGCTGTATTATGTGGGTGTTCTCAATATTTGAAGAAAGCGTAACATACATTAATCTTTTCATTTGTAACTCTAAAAAAATCTACAAGAACATACACGTTATATAAAACAAAATATATATTAATCTATTCATTTGTAACTCTAAAAAATCTGCAAGAACATACACGGTATATAAAACAAAATATATGTTGGGATTTTCATTATTTTTCTTTCTCTCTTTCATGAAACCTGTATTATTATAACGTTGTTGACTTAAAAGAAGTTATTATGATGAAGTGAGATAAAACACGTAGTCTGACGGTCACTTCCCTGGTATGTCTCACCTCCCACTGAGACAGAGATATTAAAATGTGTGACTGAGTAAATTTGCCTATCCCTATTTTAAAATTTAATTGTTATGTAAATTGTTAAACTGTCAGAGTAACCCGACCTTGGGCACTCCTTATGACGGAATTTTTGAAGTGTCTGAAGTAAACGCTCGGAGCTAGAATATGCTAGAAAATGTTGATGTAATACAAACCAGTGATTAGATTTTATTATCCAATGGTTATGATTTACGACAACGAGACCAGCCAATGGGCTGAGATCAAAACGTTTACTTGATGTACAAAATTCTATTCTAATCACTCTGAATTGGGAGTGGCAAGAAGTCCGGTCATGAAAGTTGGTCATTAGCTTGATGGTGAGTTAGCTGACTTGTAGAGCGAGTATGGACTTTGAAACATTTCATGCATTTCGCTATTGATATGTTATACTCGTGTTTTATTTAGAGATGTACTATGCGAGTTGACTTTTATTTCTACAACTCTTTGAACTAAGCTGCTCACATATAGATTTCTAAATACTTAACATTGTTTGGTATGCTGTATTTAAACTGGTATGGTGGAAAAAGGCTCAGGTTGACTTCAAGAGAACCTATGGCAAATATGTTTCAATATGAGGAAGGAAACAGTGTAAATTGAACTGAACTATAATTTATGACGTTGTGGCAAAGTTAGCGAAGGACTGTTAAGACCATGCTGAATCATGTTATATAAAGACTATTATTGTTTATTTTTAATAACTCCATTTCTGTTCTCTGATAAGACTATCCTGTGATTTGTATTGACTCTATTGTTGAATTGTATTTTATGCATAAGACTTTGAGCTATATAAATTATACGAATGTTGTTTCATACAAATATTGACGTCAAGTAATGTATTTCATTGTATTTGTCATATGTATATTTAATTGTTGATTTAATAAATTTATTGAGCTTCTTATGCATATTGATAACCTTATGTTGGAGAAGAAAGTGGGTGGATGGGAAACTCGCTAAATATAGGTTAAAGACGGATTTGTCTTATTCTGTAGTAAAATGTTCTCCACCTTTATAACATTGTGTGACAGTAAATATTTCTCTTTAATGCTGTGGAAGAGAGAAATCATTTACAGCGCCCATATATCCGCCAAGTGTGGGAGTCGAATGGTGTCTGCTGGAGGATCATTAATAAAATAAATTAAGATTCTCATTACTTGTAATTAGTTATGAAAGATTAATTAATAATAATAATCATTTTCATTAACTAAGTGGCGTTTGCGTCACAAAATGTAACATATGCCGGAGTTATGGCTTGACGTTTCATACAGGTACATACCCTTAAGTACTCTTCCACTAAATATGTCGTTTTTTAAAAAAAATAAAATATTATATTTCAAATATTATTCCTTCAAGTCATTTAAAAATACCATAAGGCAGGGCTCAAGGCAGTTGGAAGAAAATATACATGCCTGCCACCCCTTCCCAGCCACCAACAGTACTTATTTTTATAATTAAATTACTTCTAATAAATCAAAATTAAATTGTGGAAAATATTCTATTTACATTCATGAACTCTAAATTTTGGTTGGAGTAAAAAGACAGCTGTTCAGCTGAATGTAGTGCAAAAAACTGTAATGGTTCCATTCTCTAGTGACCAATAACGGATTAAATAAATATCTATTTTATTAATGACATTCAAATTTCTCAATGGGTGTACTTACATAACATATAAATGGTTACAACTACTGATTTTAAAACGACTCGAAGTCAAAGAAAACTGTCGTCGGAAAACGTTTAAAGTTACAATGTTTGGTCGGTAACAGCCCAGAATGTCCGATATCAATATTGTAATACTAATTTGTGAGAATGTAAATAGACGAACCAGAGTTCTTTGTGTGAAATTCATTCTGTTTTTATAAATTGCGCAATAAACAAAAGTTCCATGTGTAATGTAAGGGTGGTTTTGTTATGTTAGGGTGTAGCCTTTTACTGCACAGTATGGTTAGGTTTACGTTATATTAGGGTGTGGCCTTTTACTGCACAGTATGTTTAGGTTTCCGTTATATTAGGGTGTGGTCTTTTACTGCAGAGTATGGTTAGGTTTACGATATATTAGGGTGTGGCTTTTTACTGAGCTAGTATTATTGTCGGACAGGAGTCAAAGTAATAATATGCATATAGCTATACGTAGTTGTCTCTCCGGGTTATTGCTATTGTCGATAGTAACCAAGGTAACAATATGTAAATACAGTTCGGGTACGTGAACTGTTCTCAAGGAACTTCTTTGACCATTGGCACTAAATCTCAACAGCTCTGAGATTTCACGTCATCTTAAACTATAAATTTTAAACAGAATCATAGCTCTGCTTCACCTTGACCTGGACAGTTCGTTTCGGTTCATGATTTCGTACATAGTTCATAATTGTTTCATTTCTCCCCTGCTTATTTTCTCTTCTTGCCCTTGTGTAATAAGAAGTGAAAGAGATTATTGCGCATAATTAGAGAACCATGATAAAATGTTTTTATGAGATTAAGCAAATTATCGCCTGTCAATGAAATGAAATTAGATGGAGTTCTAAGTATTAAATACAAGTTTAGCAATTATCAGTCTGGGTTTATTTTTGGTCAATTTTCTAAATAAAGGTAAAACCAAAGACTAATTTTCTGGTGTACGAAGACTTGTCATTACAGGCTGTCCATTCACAACCCTTCTATTATTAAGAAAGAATAATCTCAGTTACATGCCATCCAAACTCTTCAGATGTGTGTGTCATAGTAAACAACTTCAAGTGGTGTGCTAACTACTTTGGTGACAGACATACCGTTGTAAATATCTGCAAGTGACTACATATCCGTGCAAGCAGAACTATTGTCCATTAGTAACAGAACAAAAGAGACAGACGAGTGTATGTTACAGTGTGATTTGTATTTAGATCTGTAACACGTAGCCTGTAAATCTATCTATAAAGATTGTACCCTGAACTGGAAAAAAATAAGTTTCGGTTTTTTCGAAAAATATTTCAAAAATCTTTAATTAAATTTTATTTTAACCACGATCGCGGGGAAAAAAATGACTGATTATTTCAGTATTAGGTTCTGTTATCCAGATTAAGTTGCTTTAAAAGTTTTTGTCAGGTGCTAACGCATCTCTGATGACATGTACACGACATTAATGGCACACTCAGCATTACTTTTATTTCTAATCCTACATGCTTATAAACCAGGAAGAAAATGTAAATTGTAATTGCTCTTTTTAATAAACATAGTAAACATAATGTATAAAATGTATGATTTTATTTTATATTTAAGAATTACATCTATTTCACATCACATAGTTGTGTCTTCCCTGACCTTTGTGTCAAAGACACACGAGTGCACTGCTTATAGTGTACATCTATCTTTTCCTTATCAACTAATCAATAAACTTCCATTATTTCTTCTTCCATTATTCCTAAAAATCAAAGATTACATAACATTTGTGCATCCGTGTGATTCTGAAGCCCAGAAATGTATCGATTTGCAGTTATTGTTTTGGTTACGTCACTAGAGATGAGTTAACAAATCATTAGCGCGGACATAATATCATGTGTCGGAGATACATGTTCTAGTGTGTACAAACATGTCCAAAACTGTATATTAACCATCTGTGGTGGAGTAAATTTGCTTATCCCTATTTCTAAACTTAATTGTTATATAAATTGTTAAATGTCAAAGCAACCCGACCTTGGGCACTGTTTATTTTAAGTGTCAAAGTTGGAAGTAAACAACTCATTGAGGATAGGCGAGAAAATGCTGATGCAATCCAAACCAGTTCCAACTGGATGAATAGTTTTCCTGACTAATAGTCTCACACTTGTTCATATCAAATTCATCCAATGGGGATGGACTTGAAGTTTCTTTGTTGAATAAATACTCTATTTTAATCACTTTAAATATGAACACATACCTCGAGTCCAGTCATAAAGGCAATCAGTAGATTATATATAGTAAGTTAAATGACTGATAAAGAAAGAATTGACTTATTGATCAATGATTTGAATTAGAGAATGCTTATGTAATTGAAACAATTATTTTATTATGTTCATTAATTTTATTACGTTGTACATTATACTTGTGAAGTTTGATTGATGCTATATTTCATATACTGTGTGTGTATCAAGCTAATACAAATATTGCAAGATTTGTAAGTTGAGAATGTATGTATATAACAGAGAAAGAGTTTAGAGATGAAATATGCCTGAAATTAAGTGCTGCTTTCATTTGACTTTTGCAGAGGAGCCAGCCTTGTTTGTTTTACTTTGTCACGTCATGCTATAGTTACTACTGTACTCTACTAGTTGCTGTGTGAATCCGGTATTGTCATCAACTTAGTAGAACGTGTTGCTGTAAGTTGATTCTTGTGAATTCTGTTCGAGAGCCAGTATGGCGGAAATTTGTGGCTTGAGTTTGGTCTCGAGAATTCATAAAGTTTACTTTGAATGTTCCTCATGGTGTGTTGAGTAACGTACACTTAAATTCGGGAACATTCCTCCTGATGTGCTTGATAGCGCGTGTGAAATTCAGGACAATTCTCTACCCATGTGCTTGAAACGTGTGTTGAAGATTCTGGAACAGTTGTTTAATGTGCCTCTAGAAAGGACACTTGGGACCTCGCCTGAATATGAAAGGCAGTGACTTGTTGCAAACCGCATAACTGTGAAATACATGCTGGTGACAGCCGCCATCTTTGAACTGGTTATGTGCATTGACTTTAATTATTTCTCTGAAACTCTATGCTCATTTCTGTGATGATATCCATGAAGTCAATTGCACATTATGTTAATTGACTGTTAAGGTCTATGATAAGATAAACTGAATGATTGTCCAGTGTTAATTGAACATTGTTGTGAAGTGATGTAAATGTCAATGCTCTTTTGATTTTATTCATATGCTGTATATTTGATTGTTGATTTAGTAAATGTATTGTTAAATTTATCGTCCTTCTTGCACATATTGATTATATGTTGGAAAATAATGTGGGTGGGTGGATAGATTAACTTCTCCTTTAATAAGACGTGTTCCACCTAGGGAATTATCGTGTAACAGTAAATGTTTGTTTTAATGTAGTGAAAGAGAGAAAACGTTTACAACGCCCGTATATCCGCCAAGTGGGAGAGACGAGAGGTGTCGTCTGGAAAATTATTAATAACATAAATTAAGATTCTCATCACTTGTAATTAGTTATGGGTGATTAATAATAATTGTAACCACTATCCCAAACAGTTTACTGTTATTGTTATGATTAGGGGTGGGGGGGTCGAAAGGCTATTGTTCATCAAAATCATTATACTGATACACATATGGAAAATAATTGAAATATATAAGTATGAACAGCATAACGTGAAAGATTCCAGGAATAATTTGTTAGTATTTTCTTTTCTAGAAAGACGTTTAAATGCTAGAAACTTAGTTAAATTAAAATTAATAAACATATATATCTATCTACATTTGCATGCTACAGTTGAAGACGTAGATATTGTTTTATATTTCACAACACGTAATGTTTGTAAATAATATTATCTTTCGTCACAGGGGACAGTTTCAGGGCCCACAATTTGTGTCAGTTCACTACGTACGACAGAGATGACGACAAACATAATTCTCTAAATGTGCGCAGCTCTGGCATGGGGCGTCGTGGTAAAGAGCCTGTCTTGACTCCAACCTGAATGGTCATTACAAGTCAGACGGCGCTGTTGGTGGTGATGATGTGGTTTGGTACTATTGGAAAAATGACACTCGATCCTTTAAAAGGGTAGAGATGAAAATAAGATATCATAAGCAATGACAGTAAAATCACTGTGAAACGCCTTTGAGTCGGACCATTTTGACTGGAAATGCAGACATCTTTAAATACATCTTTTTCTTGATGAAAGTGAATTGGTGCGAGTTAATGAACTAAATGCAATAATTAGTATCATTACTATTGCAAATTTAGATAATACTATTGTGTGCAAATTTGTTCACATAAAGGAAATCAAACATATTTTATACTTAATCAAGAACTTATTTGAGTTTTACCAACAACTACACTTCATTCGAAGTATTTACTATTTTTATTATTATTCCAGTGGGTTTTTCCAATTCTGTATTTTTATTCAATTTTTAAAAAAATTCTGATTAGAAATATAAGCATTATCCGCGTACACCACAAAAAATATGTAAGAACAAATATTTTAAAATGAATATAAACATCAAACAAAGCAACAAAAAGCAAAAGAGAACAAGAAAACAAACAATTTTTTTTTTCAAATTAATAAAATCTCTTTTAACTGGAGCACATTTTCCAGAGTCCAACTGTGTGTTTTATGTGTGCGAGAGTCATTGCATCTCTGCTGGTTGTCATGTCAATTAAGGAGCTCATACGATCAACGTGCATGTATCGTTAAGATTATTTTAAATTCACTTCAGTAATTCAATTAATGACCCCTCTACTAGGGCTGACACGAAACTGTGAATGACTTTTAAAACAAGTGCACTTAAGCTCTGATTACACGTTTTTTCAGAAAATACTTCTACTGAGGATGCAAACTGTGACGATACTTTGACCTAATTACTTTAATTAGTTTGATCACATGGCTTTGTAATTAGTATGTACTACGGAATGAACACTTGTCCACTTTTCTCTTAATTTCACCCAGAACATCCGCTCTCTCTCAATTTTCTTTCCTGTTTATTTCATAATTAAAAGTGGGCAATTAGTTGATTTTGAATCAGACTGATATATATGTCCTCGATTTTCAGTGTTGTAAGCGTCACAATTTGACCCGGCTAATTGGATAATAAAACTACTCATACAGTTTCTTCATACAGTTAGAACTGGTTTGCATTACATCAGCAATTTCTAGCATATTCTCAACTCGAGTGTTTACTCCAACTCAGGCACTTTCAAAATTACCTTCATAATGAGTGCCCAAGGTCGGGTCACTTCGACAATTTAACAATTTATTTAACAATTAAGTTTAGAATTAGAGATATGCAAATTTACTCCACCGCACCATCAGATGAAGTACTGCTTTGCTTTTTGATATTATTACAGAAGGTATCTCGAAAGACTTCTTAGTCATCGTCAGTTCATCGTTTAAAGCATTCACTCACAATGCTGGTTCTCGTTGTCTTAGCGACTATTTCAGGTACAGTCAAAATATTAGAGTACAAATTTATTTTTTTTAGAAAAGAAATTATTTTCTGTAATTTGATTCACGCGAGTACAGATATGTGATTTCTTTTAAAACGTAAAGTACAAAATTTCACTGACCGAAAATATTTCCACTATTAAAAAATGGTTTTCTTTACTTATAAATGTAATAATATATATTAACATGTAAATAAACGGATCTATATATGTGAGGATGCTTATATGTACACGTGAATATAATTGTTTGTAGTAAAATATTACACATATTTATATTTAAAAATGAACTTTATTCGTGAATATTTTTGTTCTATGTATTATACATTTGTATGCATTATAAATGTGTACATACACAAACACACACACACACACACACACACACACACACACACACATACACACACACATACACACATATATATATATATATATATATGTATATATATATGTGTGTGTGTGTGCTTTGTTTTTGTATATATGTGTACATATGCATGCGTTAAATATTTATACATTTATTTCTCCATTGCACTATGCTGTCTAGGCGCTTTATCTTTCCAATGGACTTCGTCCAACATACTCCCAAACGGCACTGTTGTCCAAGTCTGTGATGGAGATAACCTGACACTGAGCTGGACTTTTAACTTGACGTCATCAGAACAACTTTATCTGATGGAATGGCGTAGATCATTTCAAGGTAATTAATTATAATTAATAATTGTCACAGGCAGACGCTCGCAATGCACGCATGCGCGCTCCTGGCCGATCACGGGAATGTATTAGCAAATAGTCTCAGGTTTCCAAATATTTCTTCCTGTTTGGTTCCAATAAAAATCTATATACAGGACACTCAAAAAATAAATAACCCATTTATAATTACAAGCAACATGACCACCTTCCAATTATATCCCAACTATCTTTAACCAACCCAGTAAACAGCCACTAATTTAACAAAAAATATTCTAATCAAGACAAGATTAAATATGTCCACTAAAGGAGTCATAATTCAATGTTGCTGCACGGGAGAGACTGTAGTTGCATGAGTCTCGATCAGTGCAAAGGGGAATCACTCAACTACAGTTCTCTATCGTGAAGAAAGCTTGACATTGATTATCTCACTCTTATATTGACCATGCCAAATTGCCTCCCGTATCTCCGTAGTAAGTTGACGGAAACACGATGTTAATTTGGTTACTGTGACACCAACACCATGGATATTAATGTATATTATTAATAATAATAATTAATTAACCTCCAAAACAAATTACAAGTGATGAAAATATTAATTTATTTTATTAATGATCCTCCAGCAGATACTACTCGTCTCTCTCTCTCACTCTCTCTCTCTCTCTCTCTCTCTCTCTCTCTCTCTCTCTCTCTCTCTGCGGATATACAGGCGCTGTAACGTTTTCTCTCTTCCACAACATAAAACACAACATTTACGGTCACACAATGTTTCCATGAGTGGAAAACGTCTTACTAAAGGAGGAGACAAATCCGTCTTTAATCTATATTTAGAGAGCTCCCATCCACCCAATTTCTTCTCCAACATAAAGTTATCAATAAAGGTAAGAAGGTCAATAATTTAACAATAAATGTATTAAATCAAGAAACAAATTTACATATGACAAATACAATGATATAGATTTCTTGACATCAGTATTTCCAGAAACCCACATTCGGATAATTTTATGTTTACACAGTCCTATATCTTAAAAATACAATTCAAGAATAATAGAGTCAATACATATTGCAGGATAGTCTTATCAGAGAAAAGAAATGGAGTTATTACAGATAAGTGATAATAGTTTTACATAAACTTGTTTAACTTCTGTCTCAACAGTCCTTTGTGTGCTTTTGCAACAAAAACACGAGTTATTTTCAGCAGTTATTATCCCAGCTGCACGTGTGTCACTCACACGTTAAAAACACTGTTCCGCTACTTAAAGTTAACCTGGGCACTTCCTTTCGCCATGCCAACTCCTTCAAACACAACAATAAATATAGTGATGTCCAACAAATTCTCTACACTAGAAATTGTTTAAGTAGTCAACAAATCTTGCCACTACACATTAGTAGAGTGCAGTATATTCTTACACTTACATCCTTGTTCCCGCCTTTACCAGGGTCGGTCATAGCAGTTTACAAACAATAAACCAGGCGGTTCATACAGCATGTAAAAGGCATGCTTTATAACTCCATTCTGTCTTACATTCCAGTCTCAACTTACAGTTTCCTGTAACAGTATTTATTAGCCTAAAGCACGCGCATAAAATAATAAATACAGTGATAGCCTACTACGCTCGAGAATCTTATTCAAACATTTGTAGAAATAATAGTCTACTCACATAATACAACTTATTAAAACACAAGTATAACATACCAATAGCAAATGTGCATGAAATAATCAAAGCCAATTCTCTCTCAATTAGTCGGCTAACTCACCATCAAGCTAATGGCCACCTTTCAAAACCAGACTTCTTCTTTGCCACTTCAAATTCAAAGTGATTAGACAGTAGATAATAAGCAATAATTAATAACAAACTAATATCTAAATACTAATCTATAATAAAGTAAATAATAAATGATAAATAATAAATAATATAATACATGATACATAATATATAGTACATTATCTATAATACATAACAATGAAACAATAAATGATAAATAATACATAGTTATCAGTTTATTGGTACCAGTAATGATGTTAGTAAGTAAATTACAGAATCATTCAAATAAGAAAATAAATTCATTATTTATATAAATCAACCTTTGTACCGCTGCAACAAACTGAAAATACTAATCCTATTTCATTTTTTATTTCCTTCTAAAATTATTAATAATAATAAAAATATTATTTTCCAGATATGTTTGCAATGTAAAGAATTTTCTGTTTCAGGTAAGCGGACGAGTTTGGCCATTTACCATGAAGAATTCGTTAAAAAACCTGAAGGAGAAAGGGTGGGTGTCGAGTTTCTACCCAATGCCGGTCTCTTCTTGCCATCAGTAACGGTCTCAGACTCTGGGTATTATGAAGTTCATCTATCTGTCCTTGATCCACCAAGAGTTTACATGTATTCTCAAACTGCGCTTCTGCAAGTGTCGGGTAATTTTAGCATGATATCTTTAATTTATAAAGTCCGGTAATTTTGAGCAAGGTCCCTTTAATATGTATATGTCCGGTAAATTTAGTACGGTCCTTTTATATATATATATATATATATATATATATGTGTCCGGTATATTTAGCACGGTCCTTTTATATGTATATGTCCGGTAAATTTAGCACGGTCCTTTAATATGTATATGTCCGGTAAATTTTGCACGTTCCTTTAATATGTATATGTCCTGTAAATTTAGCACGGTCCTTTAATATGTATATGTCCGGTAAATGTAGCACGGTCCTTTAATATGTATATGTCCGGTAAATTTAGCACGGTCCTTTAATATGTATATGTCCGGTAAATGTAGCACGGTCCTTTAATATGTATATGTCCGGTAAATGTAGCACGGTCCTTTAATATATATGAAGCGGACTGCTTTCGTTATATCTATCTCGAAATCGTAGTGTCTGCTTTTTGTGCTTGACAATTATTAACATTTTTATAAGTAGCTTTAGCGTTCCAAGGGAATTTTCAGTTTATGCAACCCGGATCTGCTCCCTATACTATAAATGTTGAAAATCATATCATTGAAGACACGAATTATTATTTTCTGAAAATAAAATGCTATCATTTAAAATTCAATAATTAGTAATTATTAATAATCGGATACATGATGAGAAATGCTAAATCTGACACACTAAAGAAAAATCGAATTTTGAACAATTCTGAAATTAAAATTAATGTTATAGTTATTATTAATATGTTTGATTAACACAAAACAAATTCAAGACCATATTATTTTCCTGGAGAATTTTGTAACTCTTCTTGCTGCCAGACAAATCCAGACACTTGAAGGTCATTTGAATGTCAAGATGAATATCAAGATGTCTATCACTCATCCTTTCTGTAAGAAAGCTGTAAAATCAAACCCATTACTGCCAAAATATACATTAATTAATGGATTAGTAAACCTCATAGTTTTGTCCAGTATAAGAGTTGCTGAATGAATAATAATAGTGAGCTCGGTTTGGTTTCGGTGTTCTGTGTGTAAAAATAAGTTATTAAAATATTCAGTTATATTTGTGTACACGATGCTGCAAATGAACTGTTAACAGTTACGCCAGCAACGATAGATGGCAGCCTTCATGCTTATATCCTACCAGTTGGTGATTTTCAAGCAATAACCGGAACGTGGCACGTGCAGTTAGGGTGTGGCAAATTTCTATCACTAGGACATCCAGCCGTGACTGTGGTGTGGAATGTAAGTGGTCACCTTTTAATAAAATAAGTCTTATCAATAAAGTTAACAATTTATAACACTTTCATCCTTTCTTTAAAGAATAAAACTAAATGTATCTCCTGATTATCAGAGGGTCATGTTATTTCCATATAACCTACTCTAGCGAAGGTGAGGGTCTTGTTATTTCATGTGACTACTCTAGCTAATGTTAGGATTGTGTTATTTCATGTGACCTACAATAGCTAAGGTGAGCGTCGTGTTATTTCATGTGACCTACTCTAGCTAAGGTGAGCGTCGTGTTATTTTATGTGAAGTACTCTAGCTAACTGAGCGTCGTGTTATTTCATGTGGCCTCTAGCTAAAGTGAGCGTCCTGTTATTTCATGTAACTTATTCTAGCTAAATTGAGCATCGTGTTATTTCATATGACCTATTCTAGCTAAGGTGAGGGTCGTGTTATTTCATGTGACTTATTCTAGCTAAGGTGAGGGTCGTGTTATTTCATGTGACTATTTTAGCTAAAGTGAGCGTCATGTTATTTCATGTAACTTATTCTAGCTAAAGTGAGGGTCGTGTTATTTCATGTGACCTACGCTAGATAAAATGAAGGATACTTTGCCTGATAAGTGCAAATCGATCGTGCTGGTTGTGATTAATCACATAAAAATATTGGCAGTCAGACGTTTGTGGTCATCAGTCCAGTATACGAGCAAATATGATAACACACTAATAAAATTATAATTCAAGATTTATTTGACAACCGAATAATACAAAGATTGCCATGAGAATAATAGACCATGACTCTCTGTTATTCATATAACGGAGACATTCCATAGCATGAGGTATTATTTTATCCATAAATATAAATAAATTATTAAAAATTGTAGTAAATTAAATTTGATTATAAAACACTCTAGCTTTGTGATTTATCAAATATAAACATTCAGGCTTACTTATTTACATTTTTTAAGCATATTGCTGACATCCTAAATGATATTTAAAGGCGCGGTCTCCAATGCAATAACCTGTTAAAATCAAAGATGAACTGGAAGGAGTATTTCCTTATGATAATTATTTCCTAATTACATTTGAACTGTATTAACCTCACACCAGACTATCAATATTTAAGATTGAAAATGTTTTGCTCACTATGCCGATGTTTCCAAACAATCTCTTGAGTCAGACTGACAAATTTCTTCCTCAAATGAGCATTAAATGTTACGGCGGTGTAAAAATAGGCCTACGTGTAAGTACTCATATAAATGTCAATACATTTCACGTAACTGGATTGCCAGTCCGATATGGTGGACAACAAAAAGAAATATTGTAGTCTAGAAACGTAGGCCCTAATTGCTCTTTCTTTCCAGTCGCCCGACTGACCCTAATTACATACTTATGTAGTTTTCTGAAACCGTTTAAATAAAAAAAAAACGATATTAAATATTTCAGTTCCAAGCGTTAATTTTTTCCTAATTAATATTTATCTCTTTTACAATCCACAACGCAAATTTGTCAAAGTTTTCTTGGCTTCGAAAAGAATGACTATGCAAGCTAATAGTCTGAAAAGTGTAAACACTTTTACTGAATGATTATCATACATAAGTGTTGGCTGGTGCCAAAAGTACCTGCTTTTCTTGCATCTATTGCTGTCAGTGGTTTTAATATAGGTCAGTGCATTTACATGCTGATGATTCAACATTTATGGTTTATCTAAATTTTTGTTTGTTCTTTTGACTAGAATTTAGTCTCTCTCTCAGTATGTTCAAGGGTATGTCTTAAGTAATCTCCCAGTGCTGACTAGAATTTAGTCTCTCTCTCAGTATGTTCAAGGTTTTGTCTTAAGTAATCTCCCAGTGCTGACTAGCAGCACAGTATTGAAGGACATTGAGGGAAAAACAAACCACTTCTCAGAAATGAAATAAAATACTTGTAAGTTCTGATCCAGGTAACCATTGTTTAAATGAAGATAAATATATTACCCATACTACAATGCCCTTCCTACTAAATTTATTTGTGCAGACTCCATCAAAACAAACTGTCAACAGTACCTCCTTCACCAACAACACCTTCATCTTGACTCTTGCCAACCCTGTGGAAGAGGGAGATTACTCTTGTTTATTGGAACGAATGTCACCCGTAGTGGAGTGCATAGACAGTCACTCACCATTACGTCACATAGCCACTGTCCGAGTGCATGGGATAAATACCCGACTGTCACTGATTGAGGGTGGCCTGGAAGCTCTGAGGGAAGAAACTATTAACCTGAGTCGTCCTGTGAAAGATTTACTAGATGTGGTCAGCAAAGTAGATGTGAAAGTTACATTAAATGAGAAGAATTTAAACAGCATAAATAATAAAACAGAAAATTTAACAAGCAAGGTTTACCATCTCGAAAACAGTAATGAACAATTAACTGGAGTAGTTAGCAGCATAAATAATAAAACAGATAATTTAACAAGCAAGGTTTACTATCTCGAAAACAGTAATGAACAATTAACTGGAGTAGTTAGCAGCATAAATAATAAAACAGAAAATTTAACAAGCAAGGTTTACCATCTCGAAAACAGTAATGAACAATTAACTGGAGTAGTTAGCAGCATTCAAAAGGAAAGTTCACGTGACAAAATAGTAATGAATAATATTACATATGAACTTCAGAGAAACGATAAAGATATCGCAGGGGAAGTAACTAAGCTTCATAACATGACATATGATCTTCAGGCAAAAGATAACGACATTTTAAGGCAGGTGTCGAAATTTCAGAATGAAAATGAAAATAATTCAGTCATTGTCCTTGGTCGTCTTTCAGAATTGGAAAATTATGTGAAAGATCTGTTGAGAACGAACAAAAACATTACAAATATGTTTCTTGGTCATGAAACCAAAGTTAAAGAAATAACGGCTTTCAATACGTTACTTAAAACTAATGCAGGTAATATTACAGTGAAATCATTATCACTAGATTAAAAATAGTTGAAGAATTTAAAATCTTTTGACTTTAGATATAATTATTTCTGTGGTGGTGAACGTTAATGGAACTAGTAGGTGCTATTTTTGATGAAGTGTTGAGTGTGGTAGTTGACGTTGTCTTGCTAGTAAATGTAATTATTGCTGTGGTAGAGGACGTTATCTTACAAGTAAATTATTGCTGTAGTAGAGGATGTTGTCTTACTAGTAAATGTAATTATTGCTGTAGTAGAAGATGTTGTCATACAAGTAAATGTAATTATTGTTTGGTGTCGCATAGAATTAATTCATTACGCCCCTTTAACTACTTTTTTCAAGCGAGAAGACCTGTGTCCTGTGCAGACGTGCAAAAATTCGACAACAAAAGCGGCATTCACACTCTCTACCTGAATACCTTTATAACTATCAACGTTTTCTGTGACCAGCAAACTGATAATGGTGGATGGACTGTAAGTTATTAGAACCTATAATCTGAATATTAAAATGCTTGTGATACTTAATGATTTAATCAATTATAAAAACTTAATTATTTAATTTCATGGAGTGGAAAGATGTGTTTATAGAAGCTCACTAAGCTTACAAAAATTAAGGCTTTGGATGGTAGATAATTAACTAAATCTGCAACATTCAAATATAAACATTCACAATTAACTTTATCAGCATTCAGGTATTCTTTGTCACATTAACAATAAACTTTATCAGCATTCACGTATTTATTATAACACTCTCAACCTCTTTATAATAAATAAGATGAATTTTATTTTCATTTTAGGTATTCTTTGCCACATTCACAATCGACCTTATCTGCATTCAGATATTCTTTGTAACATTCACAACCTTTTTATAATCATTAAGATGAACTATATCAGCATTCAAGTATTCTTTATAACATTCACAATCAACTTTTTCAGCATTTGGGTATTCTTTGCAACAGTCACAATGAACTTCATCAGTATTCGGGTATTATTTGTAACATTCACAATGAACTTTATCAGCAGTCATGTATTCTTTGTAACATTCACAGTCTCTTTATAATCATTACGGTTAACTTTATCAACATTCAAATATTCTTTGTAACAATCACAATCTCTATCTCTTTATAGTCATTAATATGAACTTTATCAGCTTTCAGATGATCTTTATAATCACTCACATTCTCTTTATTATCATCCTATTTATTACTGTGACACCTATGCCACTCTAGTTATTTTTTATGATTATTATTATTAATAATCAACCTTAACTAATACAAGTGATGAGAATCTTAATTGTTGTTATTAATAATTCTCCAGAAGACACAACTCGCCTCTCTCACTTGGCGGATAAATGGGCACTGTAAACGTTTTTCTCTTCCACAACATTAAAGACAAATATTTACCATCACACAATATTTCCATATGCAAAAAACGTCTTACCAAAGGAGAAGATAAATCCGTCTTTTATTCTATATTTAGCGAGCAATCATCCACCCACTGTCTTCTCCAACATATGGTTATCAATATGTGTAAAAAGGTAAATAAATTAACAATAAATTTAATAAATCACCAATCAAGTAAACAGCATAACAATATAATCAAATGAGCATTGACATTTACATCACTTCACAACAATTTTCAATTAACACTGGAAAATCATTCAGTTTATCCTAGCATAGACTTAAGAAGTCAATTAACATAAATAGATAATCATGTTCATGGATATCGTATCATCACAGAAATAAGAGTGGAGGTGTGTTTTTTTTAGAGAAAATAATTAAAGTCAATGCACATAACCTTTTCAAAGATGGAGGCTGTCACTGGCACATGTTCACAATCATGCAGTTTGCAACAAGTCACTGTCTTTCTTATTCAGACAGCAGTCCCACGTGTCCCTTCTTACATGTTAAACACCTGTTCTAGAATCTTCAATGTGCCCATCATGCACGCCATTGAGAATCATCTAAAATTTCACTTGCACTATCAAGCACACCATGAGGGATGTTAAGAAACTTTCATGAATTCTCAATACCAAACTCAAACCATAAATTCCACCATATTGGCACCTGAGCAGAATTCATGTGAATCAACTTACAGCATCACGTTTTACTGGTAACAGTGCTGGATGCACACACTAATGTAATCAAGTAGACTACAGTAGTCACTGTAGCATTAATTGACAAAATTAAAACAAAAAGGCTTGTTCTGCTCTGCAAAAGTCAAATGAAGGCAGCACTTAACTTCAGGCATATTTCACATCTAAAACTCTCTTATAAATATGCTCAACTTACAAGTCCTGCGACATTTTCATTAGCCCCAAATGCACACAACATAAGAAATATAGCATCAATCAAAATTCACAAGTATAATGTACAACATAATCAAATTAGTGGACATAGAAATAATGATACAATTACATAAAGCATTCTCCAATTCAAATCATAGATCAATAGCAAATATGTACAAAATATTCAGTCCATTCTTCCTTTATTTAGGTCAGTTTAACTTACATAAGCTACAATTGCCTTTATGACTGGTCTCGAGTAATGTGTTCAAATTCAAACTGATATGAATAGAGTACATTTTCAACAAAGAAACATTTGGTCCTTCCCCATTGGATGAATTTGTTAAGAGTGAGACTATTAGAAAAACTACTCATCCAGCTGGAAGTGGTTTGGATTGCATCAGCAATTTCAAGCATATTCTCAACCTGAGTTGTTTACTCCAACTCTGACACAAAACATACCATAATAAGCAGTGCCTAATGTCGGTTCACTATGACAAGTTAACAATTTATATAACAATTAAGTTTAGAAACAGGGATAGGCAAATTTACTCTGCCACAAATACCAAAAAATAGGATTGGTTTAATATAGATTCCAGCTTAAATACAACTGGTAGATAATTGTTAATCTTTTAACGAGAAATTACGAAAAAATAGTCTCGACGACTACATGCAAATTTTAACATCCATTCTCATCAACGTAACCATTGTATTCAATAAACAAATAAATATAAAGTGAAGTGAACAATATTTAGTACAACGAGAATCGTAGAATCGTAGTAATAAGAGTACAACGTTTCGTTAAAGTCAAGTAATATAATAACAATAGTTATAGACAATCTTTTATCTCCAAAAGTTGGTTAAGTATTAAAATAATTAGATATAAAGACGAAGCTTTGAGTGTAGCAATAGTTTAAGTTTAGAATATTTTATTATAGAATGCAATTTATAAAGAAAATTTCAATCATTCGATTTCAAGGAGTTCGTAAAGTTTGTAATATAAAACTACATCCCAGCAAATATAAGTAGCATTCTTAATTGTAACATTACACACAACACACCTTATTTACTAAGTCAATTAAATTTATAACGTCACCTATGATATAAAATGCATTGAAAATAATACATATATAATAATTAGTTAATAACTGATACAAGATTAATACATCCCTAGGCAATAACTTATTTTTTTAATTATAAAATTAATGTTAAGCAGAGTCAAAACTTAATGCAATAAAACAAGCAGATAACTATCTACACTCCACTAAGATATACCAATAACAGGGTAGTTGGTGTGGTCCAAAATGATATACCTGTTTGCTGTCTACTTTGACATTTTACACAACAGCACACAAGAAGTGCACACTTTGGAATGTGTTTGGCATTAAGGTAAATGAAGTCTGCATAACTTTTTCTTCTTAGATTAAGATGATGGCAGCTTCCGGCCAAGGCCGATTTCGCTACCTTGCCTAAGGTGTACCGCATTTTGGGTGAATAGCAGATGACGAAGACAGATTGGAGGGTGGTTGACAGAAAAAGTGATGATGAATGGTGACAGGTGGGTCCGTGGTGCTAACTGCTGGCCGGTAGAGGCATGTAGCAGCCCGGTTGTATGTGGGCCAATTCGTAGTTGGTATTGTTGATGTCGTTTTCGCTGTCTCCGGTGTTGGAGTGGAGGGGATAAGTGGGGGTCATCTTACAGAACCTCGGCTAGTACCACACCAGGTATACCAAGTGAGTACACACTCCCTGGATGCTTAACCCTTTGTCTTTCTCTGGTATTGTTGTCGACTTGGTTGTTGTTGTCGCTGACTCCGGTGCTGTCCGTATGTCCATAGACATGGTCAGGAGGCCAGTATAGGTGAACCAGGAGTAAATAAGTCATGTCCGTAATCAGGTACTTAAAACATCACAACTGAGGATATTGTGGCCGTCTATTTTTCTGCCACTGTCGTTGTTGATGGTGGTGGTGACGGTTGTGGTGGTTATTGTTTATTCTTTTCTTTTTTGTCATCATCTGCATTTTTCTCTTTCCTCCGAATGTATGGAGGCAGTAGTTTTGGGGGTGTTTTTCCGTTTTTCCTCTTTGTTTTGAATTTAGTTTTCTGTTTCTTCTTCGGCTGGTGTTGACTTGGTTGGTGAAGGTGTTGACTCCGACAAAGGTGAAAGAGGAGGGGCCTCTAGCTCCATTGTGAATTTTTCTAGTGCAGCATCGGTTTATGAAATGGGTCTACCGACAGCTATCTCTTCCCAATTAGTAGTGTTTCTGGTCGGCCCATTCCTGGCTGGATCGTTTTATCTTTAGCCTTCAATTTGTTCGTCTGTGTGCTGGCAATGTGTTTCTTTGATTTTCTTGTGGCCTGGATTTTTTTCTTCCGTTTGGTCTGTGCTGTCTGTGTTGTGTTGCCTGGAATGTTTTCTTCCGTTTTGGTCTGTGTCGTCTGTGTTGTGTTGCCTGGATTTTTTTCTTCCGTTTGGTCTGTGCTGTCTGTGTTGTGTTGCCTGGAATGTTTTCTTCCGTTTGGTCTGTGTCGTCTGTGTTGTGTTGCCTGGATTTTTTTCCTTCCGTTTTGGTCTGTGTCGTCTGTGTTGTGTTGCCTGGATTTTTTTTCTACCGTTTGGTCTGTGGCTTGGTAATTTGTTTTTCCATCCCTGAAAAGTCTGCAGACCTTGGACTGTTCGATTCTAAATGAAGACAGATTTCTTTTCTGTTTGCTCTGTTTACTACAATCCCAGTACAATATAACAATAGAGAGTTGGTTCTTTATTATACTACAATCATGGTACAATAACTCCCAGTACAATATAACAATAGAGAGTTGGTTCTTTATTATACTACAATCACGGTACAATAACTCCCAGTACAATATAACAATTGAGTGTTGGTTCTCAGCAGTAAGTAAAGAAAAGTAGATCGATAACTGAACCCTTACCACCCATTCCATCTCTCCACTTTCCTTGGAATACAAACAGTCAAACATTTACTTAGGATGCATGTATATATCGAATGATAGTGAGAGTAGAATTTTTGATTGGAATACTGAAAGTAGAATAATAACTATACAAACCTTCTAGGAATGAAGAATTTCAAACTTCGATTCACATCAAAGTAATATGGAGTCTTTGGAAGGTCCGGCCCTGTAAACATCATGTTTCTATAGTTTGTCTAAACAATGTATAGGTACTTTTCTCTCTCTCTCTCTCTCTCTTTCTCTCTCTCTCTCTCTCTTTCTCTCTCTCTCTTGTTTGTGCATTGTGTCTAGTAATACTCGACTAATGTTGCCCCTATTGTGCAGTTTCGTTGGAGCGCGCATATTCGATAATTAATGATAACGGACATTCTTACCCATCTTGTCTAAAAACAAAATGTCCATGATGTTCGCGCATCTAAGATGTAAAGTAAAAATATTTGTTTATATGTGAAACTGCTAGCGTTAAGGAGGTTGGAAGCTGCTGATTATCATATTGATGAAGGTATTTGGTATTTCATTAAACTTGGCAACGTCCTCGATAAAAACAGTGATGAAAATGTAACCATGATAAGAGCTTATGGAATTACGACTTGAAAAGCATTTGTTATAAGTTCATTATTGCTCTAATGTACAAGAACTGTATTGGAATTTTCGACAATCTAATAAAATATATGTATAATGCATTAATGACACGATTTAGCGCTCCACTGTATTCTCAGTATTATATAATATATATGTGTATATGCGTGCGTGCGTGCGTGTGTGTTTGTGTGTCTATATGAGAGTAAACGTATATGTATATCGTAAATAATTTTTCGTACAGACACATACAGATAAAACTTTTCTTGTGATTTGGCAGGTGATACAGAGAAGACAAGACGGTTCAGTGGATTTTTACAGGAAGTGGGAGGAGTATGAAGTGGGTTTTGGGGATTTAACAGGGGAGTTCTGGATTGGTAAGGATGTGAAGACGTTTAATTTGCATTCCTTAATTATACATTTCATTCAATAGATACCCTAGTTATATTAGTGTGCAGTTGTTCACTACTTTACAGACTCTGTGTATTAAATGCTATAACATCTTCATAAGTATCTTTACTATACACCAGAAATGTATTTGACATTTAATGGTGGGATTGACTCTATTTCAATTATCTACAAAAACATTAAGAAAGGTTTGTATCAATAGGAAAACAATCCCATTGATCTTTGTTGAGTTTTGAACCCATGACTCCAAGGACATGGGTCCCCTAACTCCCCGGGGTGAAAATAATGAACATACACACTTTCGGAAGCTAAACCTAATGAGTTATTTTCAATTAAAAAATTAGTCCACTGTTCATTGGATTGGATACGTGATGAGAGTCGCAAGTTTATAGAGTGA
This sequence comes from Sinotaia quadrata, assembly GCA_028829895.1. Classification (NCBI taxonomy): domain Eukaryota; kingdom Metazoa; phylum Mollusca; class Gastropoda; order Architaenioglossa; family Viviparidae; genus Sinotaia; species Sinotaia quadrata. The sequence goes on along the minus strand of CM054181.1, from coordinate 113,700,598 downwards.
ACTTTGACCTGCATTTTTGTAATGATAGGAATTGCTAGATATATTTGTGGTAGTTCTTATTTGTAAGATTAGTATTATCTGAATTCAGCTCAATTAAAGAAATGAAACAAATTGGTGTTCAAAAATTGACATATATCCTACTATATGCATTTAGAGCATATTAAACAATAGAAAATGTATTTTCGGCAATTATTGCTTGTTGCAATTGGCAATTGATATACTAGAGAGTCATTTGAGAGATCCATAATGTTATTACATACTGCAATGAAACTGAGCGATATCTAGCGTATTCAAATATTGTTATTATCTAATGGGAACTGAGAGATCCCTAGCATTGTCAGTAATTATTGTTATTTTTTTTGGGGGGGGGACAAACTGAGGGCGTTGTCACTAGGGAATATATTTCCGTGTTTTCAACAAACAGCTCTCAACGCTTTCGTCTTCTAACTCAGCCCCACTCCAACCCATTCTTTTGAAACTTTCACACAGCTTAAATGTTTGAAAACCGTAATACTATTTTGGAAATTATGTTCTACGAAGCAATGTTTAAATTAATTTTGAATCACGGGTGCGTCTCTCTGAAGTTACAGTTTCATCGGTCATTAATAACATTACATGGTGTAATGAAATGAATTGATCCTATTCACTTTTATATATAAACTTTACACTTTTGCAACATCAAACATTTGATATTATGTTTCAATTATATTTCTCATTCTTTTCTTAACTCTTAAGAACATATACATCTTCTCTAACTCACGGTATTATTATTTCTTATTGTTGGTTCGAAAATATCATCAGTGTGCCTTTTATAATTTCTGTAATGCTTGCATTTGCTTTTCAATTATTGTCCTGTTATAAAGAATATCATGGTTATCAATGGGGGGTTTAAGATACCAATGAATATGACATAAATTGTAGGGCTTTAATTCTTTTTCCTTGACCAGAAAGAAGACAAGCAAAACAAAAACACCATAGAAAAATATTGGAAAATATTTTAAATATACTTTATTTTTAACTGACATAAATAATTATGCAATAATTTACCATTTGTGATAAAGAAGTCAATCATATATTAATAAATATATTGTACATCAGATAAATAGTCTGGTCTTAATTTTTACATAAGGTCTCTCTCAGCTGTACCAATTAACAAAAGATCAGAAGAGCAAACTTCGTGTTGATCTCATGGACTTTGATGGCTCCACAGTCTATGCTGTATACGACCAATTCTACATTAGTGGCGCTGCTGACAACTACACATTACATGTTCAGGGGCACAGAGGGAATGCAGGTATTGAGACATATTTTCTCTCAATTATCGTCTGATACAATATTTCATTTGTCATAAAATGGTTTTGAAAAATGCTTGCTTAGTTGCAGAATTATAACAAATTAATATGTATACTGAGTGGCAGAGTAAATTTCATGTCCCTATTTCTGAACTGGGTGGAATAGGGCTCGTTAAATATAAGCAAAAGACGGATTTTTATTACTCCTTGAGTAAGACGTTTCCACCTGCAGAAACATTATGTGACAGTGAAATGTGTACCTTATTATTGTCTAAAGTGTAGAGTTTTATGACAGCCTTGTAATCCGAATTGAGAGAGACATGTTGGTCTTGTGGGAGAATTATTATTAACTATACATTAAGACTGTTGATCACTTGTAATTAATGGTGTTATTAATTCATAAATAATAACCATAATAAGTGAAGGGTGCCAAGAGGTGTCACATAAATTGGGGGCTCATCTGGGATGAGCACTAAAGTTTATTCAAAATTGTTAAACTAATTGTCTTTGTGGTGAAATTTGTAAGTGTAGGGGAAAATTGTTGAAACATTTGTTGAGCCTAACTAACAAGAAAACTAGAGAAGATATAGTTGACAAGCGGAATAGACATTTAGAAAGCAGTCTTATCTCACTCATTATTATTATAACACTATCTAGAACCTGTCTTGTTCTGTCTATCGTTTTTCCTTTTGAAATGTTTTGATTAACTTTTTGACTTATATCACTGAATGCATATTGTATTCATATCCGTATTACCATCATTTCTATTATTGATATGAGGAAATTATATTGATTGTAAATTTTAAGTAACTAGATATAAAGTTTATCATTTGCTTGAGGCATGTTAATATATTTTTGTGAATCAGTGAGATAGCTCACCATTATGCTAAGTTTTCACGTGAGCATGGTAGAGTTATTTTGCAGTTTAAAAACGGAAATTACACACAAAGAAAGAATGAGATGGGTGCAGGAGGGTTGAGCAATGGCTGAAGTAGGAGGCACCACAGCAGAGTTACAAAATATACTATGGCCTATTTAAAGGACTGGGTAGAACTAGAAATAAAAAGGAATGAAAGTGATAAAAGATAACAGATGACAAAAAGGATTACAGATTGACAGAAAAAGGTGATAAAAGATTAAAGATTGAATGTGACCCTAAATGAGAGGTAGCATTTACCCAGTTAGAAGCCAATGATAAAAGAAATAAAAGAGAGCTGGGCTTAAATCAACTGAAGATACATGAAGATGGCTTAAAGATAAGTGAGTGGGTAGTTAATGTTAAGAAAAGACGAAAGTATTGAGGACTATATGTTTCATTTTAAGCAATGCACATTAAGCTTACGCCTACTAGAACATTTATGACTCTCCCAGTTACAGTTATGAAGGGACAAGACAGTATGATCTTTAATAGACTCCCAGGGGAACAAACAACAATCAGGGCTTATAAGGCTTAACTGTTAGCATACATTAAGAGACATACAGACAGAGATTCCACCAGTATAAACGAGAATTGACCAACACATTCTTACAGTCAGCGAGTAAACTACGACACATTTTGATGAGGTAGAGTTGGATAAGGTGAATATTATCAATGGAACGACATTAGGGACCACTTCATAATTGACAAACTGCAGACGACATGTCTTCCAGCACTTTTACCTTATGTTAAGGACAAAAGACCAAAGAAACAGATGAGATGGTTAGAAACAGCTGACAGATACAAAGAAATATTTGAGACATACATTAATCTGATATTAAGACATAACTTCAAACCATGCAGACAGTTTAATGAATAAATGACACCTAAACAGCAGTGCGACAAGCCAGATAATAAACATAACATGAGATCCTCTCTCACACCTCCCCTATTTAGTAAGATGAAAGACAGGGTACTTACTCCTCACCACCATGGAAAAAATAGTAGACCCCCGAGACAAAGATGTTAAGAAAGAACCAGTTGTGCTTTTCATGTGTGGCAAACCAGGCCATATCAGACGTCACTGAGCAGGTAACATTAATGTGATAGAACCTAGTGGTGTGCCTCATGTTGTTGTTAATATTAATGGACATTGTATCACAATCCTCTGTGACACTGGTTGTGGAGTAGGATTGATAGTAAACTCAAGCCTAGTGAAAAAAGATTATTACACTCGGGAGTTTCAAGCACTCACTCCTTTAGTCAATGATGTAAAAGATAAAGTACCCATTGTGATGGTAGGCATAGACAGCAAGTAGGTATGTGGATGCAATCAGGTTGTATGTCTCGAAAATTGTGTCAGGAGGCAATCATGGGTTATAAATATGTTCTCAGTGACAAGAATACTCCTGATTCTCTCATTAACATTTGTGTGCTTACACCTAAGCAAGCAGGTGTGCAGGAAGCTGCAGCAAAAGGTAGGTGTAAAAATATGCATTACAAGCCAGAAGCAGTTAGTAACATAGTAGCATGACCCTGCAATTACCCCAACCAAACCGTCTTTAGCACAGAGGATTTGATCATGGCAGAACAGATAGTTGTTCCGACTACCAGACTGACTGAATCTGAGGGGGAAAGGGCCTGCTCATAACGGCATAGTTTTTCAGACAATTCCCTCAAGAATTAAAAAGATTAAACTCTTGATGTCATATATATTCAAATCTTCTGGGAAAGCTGTTGAATTTTTATGGAAGGATCGCCTCCTTATTTGGAAGCAGAAAGGGGTCGAGAGAAATCAGTTGATGGTACCCGTGTTCAAAAGATTTTCATGCTAATCTGATGAAGGCATATAAGGAATGCCCTGATAGCATGATTACTACCATTATTGTAGATGACGACGCCACTTCTGTACCCAATTCAAAATCCACCTGCAGAAACATTATGTGACAGTAAAAATCTATCTTATTATTGTTTGAAGAGTAGAATTTTATGACACCATCAGGCAAAACAAAAATTTGTCTTGAATAAAATATGGGCGACCCAAGCAAAGTATTGTTTTAAATCAAACGTGAATACAGTACAACGATGTTATATTACCATAGCAACAGAATTAGAAGACAAATAAGAGGAACTAAGAGTTCCAATAACGCATTCTCTTCTGATAGCACCTGTAAACACAGTACATAAATAGATGAAGAGATTATATGAATACAACAAACTACAACATTACGTGCACACTTCCCCTAAAGAGGTATATTATTATATGATTATAACAAAATACAATATCATTTGTGTTATATCCATATAAAAATATCGTTGAAATAGAGATAATAAAATTATACCCGATTACAATCAGGTAATTTTGTCCCTTTAATCAGATCGCTCTCATAAAGAACATCCAATTAATTTGTTTGCTTAACTTAATACTAAAGTACTAGTGCTTTCACGAAGTATACATCCGTTTAACTGCACAGTGTGATAATGTTATTTTAATTATTCTTTATTTTAATTTGAAAGTATCAGCAAGTTAAACATTCTTTTGATGTATGCATAATCTAGTTCAGTCATATTGACACTTATTGACACTTAGCTTATGTATTCTTTTCCATACTAGAAATTAGTGAGTCATTATTATGAACGATAACATTACTTTCAAAATTTAAGTAAATCAATAAAATGAAAATAAATGGTGTTCTAATTAATCAATACACAGTATAACACAAATTGGTGGGGCTTATTTTAGATCCATTCTCGAAATACCTGTAAACCCAAAGATTAATTTTCTAAGTAATTTTAAACTTGTTGTTACAGGCTGTCAATTCACAAACCTAATTTTAAGATAGAATAATTCAGTTACATGCCAACCAAGCTCATCAGCTGATATGTGTGTCTTTATAAACATCTCTAAATGAGTATTGTCTACATAGCTGACAGGCCTATCTTTATAACTGTCTGCAAGTGACTATATTTCCCTTGCAAGCACAATGATAGTCCATTAGTAAAAGAACAAAAAATATAGAGGATTATATGTGTGATGTCTATGCCACACTAGTTAATGTTATAATTATTATTGCTAATTAATCACCCATAACTCATTACAAGTGATGAGAATCTTAATTTATGTTATTAATAATTCTCCAGAAGACACCACTCGTCCTCTCTCAGTTGGTGGATATGCGGGCGCTGTAAACATTTTCTCTCTTCCACGACATAAAAGACAAACATTTACCATCACACAGTATTTCCGTAGGCGGAAAACTTCTTACCATATGAGAAGATAAATCTGTCTTTTAATTCTTTATTTAGCGAGCCCCATCCATCCATTTTCTTCTCCAACATACCATAATCAATATGTGTAAGAAGGTCAATAAATTTATTAAATCAACAATCAAATATACAACATATGAATAAAATCAAAAGAGCATTAACATTTACATCACTTTACAACAATGTTCAGTTAACACTGGACTATCATTCAGTTTATCCTAGCATAGACAATAGCAGGCAGTTAACAAAATATATAATCAGGTTCATGGATATCATCACAGAAATGAGAGTAGAGTTTCAGAGAAATAATTAAAGTCAATGTATATAATATGTTCATAGAGGGCGGCCTGGGTTTCACAATCATACAGTTTGCAACAAGCCACTGCCTTTCATATTTAGGCAAGATCTCATATGTCCTATCTAGAGGCAAGTTACACAACTGTTCCAGAATCTTCTATATGCTCTCAAAACACACTATAGAGAATCATCCTGAAGTTCACATGCACTATCATGAGAAATATTCTTGAATTTTCATGTGCATTTACTCAACACATCATGAGGAACTGCGGTATTGGCTCTCAAATGGGATTAACAGAAATCAACTTACAGCAACACGTTTTACTGCTAATTTTGAGGACAACATTGGATGCACACACCAGCATGACCATGCAGAGTACAGCAATCACTGAAGTGAAAAGAAAAACAAAATGGCCAGCTCCTCTGCAAAATTCAAATTAAGACAGCACTAAATTTCAGGCATATATCATCTCTAAACTCTTTTTCTCTTACAAACATTCTCAATGTACAAATACTGCAACAAATTTCCGATACATACACAATATAAGAAATATAAAACCAATCAAAAATTATAAGTATAATGTACAAGGTAGTTAAATTAATGAACATAAAAATAATGGTACAATTACATAAGCATCCTCCAAATCAAATAACAGATCAATAGCAAACATGTACGAAATAGTACAAGTCCATTCTTTCTTTATCAGTCAGTTAACTTACTATATGCTAACGATCGCCTTTACGACCAGACTACAGTTATGTAAAAATTTAAAGTGGTTAGAATAGAGTACTTGTTCAACAAAATAACTTCCAGTCCATCCCATTGGATGAATTTGTTATGAACAAGTGTGATACAATTGGTCAGAGAAACTACTCATACGGTTGGAACTGGTTTGGATTTCATCATCAATTTCTAGCCTATTCTCCAAATGAGTCGTTTACTTCCGACTTTGACACTTACAAAATGTACCATCATAAGGAGTGCAGAAAGTCGGGTCACTTTGACAATTTATATAACAATTAAGTTAAGAAGTAGAGATAGGCAAATTTACTCTGCCACAGTATGATATATTGTCGTTTATATTCATTTAAATTAATGTATCAATAACTCAGTCAATAAAAATCATACCTTGAACTTGAAAAAGAAGTTTGAGTGTTTTGTTGAAAACGAAAGATCAAACTTATAATTGTTATTTTAACCGCGCTCATCAAAACAAATTGGAATGATCTCACCAGTGTTGGAATCAATTATCCAGATTAAGTTGCTTCGAAAAAATTTCGGATGATATCACAGTAATAGTAACATGATGAACAATGTAATAAAAGAACGCTCAGCCTTAAAAAAAACAGCGTTACACTCAGCATTATACATAGCCGTACACTTGGCATTACGCACAGCGTTACACTCAGCATTATACATAACCGTACACTTGACATTTTGCACAGCGTTACACTCAGCATTATACATAGCCGTACACTTGGCATTATGCACAGCGTTACACACAGCATTATAAACAGCTTTCCTTTAATTTCCAGCCTCTTTTGTTTACATACCAAAACTTTGATTGATGGTAAATGCTCTTTTTTAAGTTAACATCATGTCGGGTTTTAGATTATATCTGATTTCATTATTTGAAAATACAATCACATTTATTATATTTTCAATTTTGTGTCAGTCCTGATCATTTTGTGACAAGATGTATGAGTCCAATGCATACGGTGTACATCTATCTCTATATAATATATATCAACTAATCATTAGCATTCTATTATTTTCACTTACATTATTCTACTTTCGCAATATCTGTACATTCGTGTATCTCCAAAATCTTGAAATGCGTTATAATTTTCTCTTACATTATTCTCATAGATTTCAAATATCTCTATCAACTAGTCATTAACATTCCATTATTTTCTCTTACATTATTCTGATTTCGCAATATTTGTACATTCGTGTGACTCCAAAGTCCTGAAATGCGTAAATCCACAGTTAATATTTTTGGTTGCATCACTTGAGATTCAGTTACAAGACAATAGAGCGAATATAATATCATTTTTGTTGGAGATATTTTTCTAGCAAGTAGTACTGTGTGCACACACGTCTATAACTTTGTATTAAGCAACATTTGCCCGAAACACTTCACTAACTCATTTGTATGTTGGTGGTGAAGCCTTCATATTTATCAAGAACATTAGTCTGATAAACAAAACGAAAACGTTTCTTATTCTAAATGAAATATATTAGCAAGAACACCATAACATGAAAACATTCCAGGAATATTTTTTCTATACGTACTTTTGAATGCATGAAAAGTTGATGAATGTAAATTAATAAAACGTCTGTCTACATTTCAATATAATAGATAAAGATTATATATTTTATGCTTCAAACACATGATATTTGTCAATATTATCTTTCGTTTTGTAAATGTATTTTCTTTCGTGACAGGGGACAGCTTAAAGGCCCACAATTTGATGCAATTCTCAACGTACGACAGAGATAACGACAAACGCAATTCCACTAACTGTGCGCAGAAGTACCATGGGGCGTGGTGGTACGAAGCCTGTCATAACTCCAACCTGAACGGTCGTTACAAGTCAGACGGCGCTGTTGGTGGTGATGGTGTGGTTTGGTTCCTTTGGAAAAATGACAATCGTTCCTTTAAACGGGTAGAGATGAAAATAAAATCCTAAACAAAAACTAAAATCGCTTTTTACAACGCGTATGAGAAGACGCGACCTGCTTGACCCAATGTACAGATATTTTAAATACACCAATTTTTTAATGAAAGTTTATAATTCAAACTTAAAGAACTAATTGCAATATTATAACTACTGCTGGACGGAATGTACAGATATTTTAAATACGCCATTTCCTTAATGAAAGTTTATACATTAAACTTAAAGAACTAATTGCAATATTATAACTACTGTTGCAAGATCCGCCTTTGATAATACCCGTTTTTTACAAACTTGTTCACAAAAGAGAAATGAACCATTTCAATTCCCCAAACAAGCGTTTATTTTAGTTTTACTAACGATTACTCTTAATTTGAATCAGTAAATTCTTTACTTTTCCGATGGATATTTCCAAATTTGTATTTTGTGTTTAATGTCACATTCCTTTTGCCTAGTTAGGAACACAGCGTACACAACAAAAATGTTGGAAAAACAAGTTCCATTCTTGTGTGAAAGTTAAACATGTTCAGCATAATTCAAGTGTGCATAACAGAAGAGACACTTACAACAACAATATAACAAAGACAACCACAAAAAATGAAAACAGTAATAACGTTCATTTATTATTTTTCATATAATTATGTATTATTAATATGTATATCAAGATCAATAAATATTTGGTAAATCTTATTGATCTTTGATACTGGCTTTTCAATTTATTTGTTACTTTAATGAATTTATTTACAAAGGCATGTGTGTGTATTGCTTTGTGGGATTTCTTTGTTATACGTATACCTTTCTGTGTGTCCTGTTATTAATAAAGTATTGCTTATTTTCGATCCAAAAGCTGTTCGACAATGTGTGTGTTATCTGACAGTTTCAAAAGAAGTTTGCAGATGTCCAGGGTGTTGCTATTCAGACTAAAATAGACTGATGTCACTGCTTATCTTGTTAACTCTATTTCCGTGTGTTAAATCAAATTCATTTTTTTCAGCTATTGCTAACAACTGAGAATTTATCATAAAAGTAATTTGCAATGCATTTTAATTACACATTTAAATGTCATAATGTTAACAAATATTTAACTGTAGAATTTTTAATAAAATTTAAATCGTCCATTAAACCATGTTTAAATTTACAAAACTAAAGCAAGAATAAAGTAAATAAATGCTTGCATGCAAGTAAACATCCAACCATGCGCAATTATATAAATACATAAATATACGTATACATGGACATGTATTCATTCACACACATACATAGATACATTTACATATAAGTAGCATATATTTGCATACATTTACATGTATAATTACATACATATTGTGGCAAGGTTCTTGTCTGTTAATTGTTAATTATTATCTGCGTGATTATCATATTAATAAATAATTCATAAATAATAATTCTTCCTCACAATCAACACACAGTCACCCTACGGGGTCTTTGTCATTGCGGTCACGAGAGCGACTAAATCAAACCCTTAGAAGTCTGTCAATTACTTAACTCTCTCCCCAAGTGTTAGTTGTCTAGAATAACAGACCTTAAACGAACTCTCTCGTCAGTCATCTGTCTTTATTCCAGCCCCCCACATATCTCTCTCTATCGATGACGGGAACTATCCTAAAACATGTGCTTGGCCGACTAATCATATGTCATTATATCATTTGGCAGAGCCCCCATCCAGCATCACACATGTACCCCACCTCTACAAGAGTGGATAGTTAAAATTCAACAATTTATTAAAGAAAAATAAATAACAATTAAATCAATGTACAATTAATATTAAAAATTCACATACAAGGAAAATTATTCAGAGATCACAAATTTCTCGAATGTCTACCAAACAAGCTTATTAATTAGGAAATGTCTCAAGCTAATTCCACAGAACAATTACTAGGAATTTATGTCAACAAATGTTATCAAACTCTGTCTCTAATTTGGTTCATAAAACAATTTCTAGAAGTTACAGTCAATCAGAATAAGTATCATGACAGTTTCAACTCATACAAAACAATTATAAGAAGAATCAGAAATGGATTAGAAATTAACATAAATCAAAGAAACATGTACAGATTACATAAACAACCATGAATATGATTCACCTGATATGGCAACCTCTGTTCTTGCACTGGTGAAGACTGGCAGGTATAATTCTGGTTGCAATGGACAATACTGGTAAAAGTTCTGGTTCACTCTGGCATACAGTCAGATTAACGTATCCATGAATAGTCACAGTTTTGAATATAAATCACAATAACACAACACAGTTCCTCTGCATAGTCTCAGAATGAATTCATGATGCAGATAAAATTACGCACATAGTCCAATTCACAATTCTAGTACAAATGGTGGTGAAAACAAATGTCTTGCTTATTGTTCCACCCTTGGTTACTCAGCAGAGTCAGATTCACGTAACACTCTACTGCTCTCCTTGTAACTTCACGGCACTTTCTTTGTTAAACCCAATCTTCCTTTGAGCTAGTACCACCTAGACACAGTGAATTCCCGTCACCAGTGCACATTCATACTACACACCTTTCTGGTTTAGGAAATACTCAAAAGTCACAATTCCCAGTTGCATCACAAACGTCTCTCCCAGTGCTCTGTACTTCTTTTGAAATATGGTTCAGGGTCTCAACAAGATATATATATATATATATATATATTGCTCACCCATCCTTCTTGTTATCCTCCTCAGATCAACCGGACTTCGGTAGCAGCTTTGCAGGTGCCAAGCCAATGAAGGAAATCCATGTAGAAACCCAACATCAGCCCATAAATGAAAAACAGCTTTTGAAGCTATAACATAACAATTAATTTCTATGCATCAGTTCATATTTTTACAAGTCCTAAATATGTACTTTCAATCTCGTTTCTCATTTACGAACTCCTTACATTTATTTATCTGATACAAACAAGAATAAAATTACAAAGTTCAAATCATTACAGCATTTTACAAGAATAAAACATAATTTCAAATGGATTAGACAAGTGTTAGAAAATCATTTTACAACAAGTAAGTTACTATATCAGCCATACCTCTTCTTGCCTCTTTCTGTGAAAGCCATACAACATGGGACCGTGAATTTTATCAGAGTGATTAATTTCTCTCAGACTCGGCTATTTATGTGCTTCCAGAGTTTGGGTAGTGGTTGCGCTGAATTTTCATGGCACGAAAACAACATGTCTGTCTTCGACCTATGAACTGAGTTTAGTTTTCTGCATTGTTCAATAGTCATGGTTGGCTGACTGTGTTCTATAGACAGGAAGAATTTTGGCTCCAATTTTATAGCCTTAAGCATATCAGCTCCTGATTTATGCTGCACGCAATGCCCTATAATGCACAGACTTACGCAACAATTGTTGACACGTAACAATTATGCCTTCTGGGTTAAAGTTGTTTATCTAAATTCATATCATCGTGTTTTTTAGAGAGCAAAATTCCAACATGAATTATGCCCTAATAAGGATAATTAATTAAAATATTTAAGAATATATTGGAATTAATTAAGTATATTAGTTTTGCATTTTTCCCTTTACACACATATATATGCTCATACATGTATAGATGCACTCCAGGTAACATTTACTCGGCTCAGTTTTGAAAAATAAATATTCAGAAGCCACTCCATGATTCACTTTGAATAATAGCTGACGTCATATGCCATGGTATCTGATATAGAACATTTAACACAAGGCATGCATCTATGTCACAATATTCTAAGCATTATGAAAGGAAAATGGTCAATTTATTAAAAAGAAAATCAAACTTTAAAAAACGCTAACTGCTATTGAAGAATCAAAAATGTCACTGGAAAAATAAGGTAGATTTTGACAGGACATGTTTGTTTGAAAATGGCAATCTCCAAGTTTCACGCATCAGATTTTGATACTTACAACGCTGTATTATGTTATCAATATTTGAAGAAAGAGAAACATACATTGATCTCTTCATTTGTAACTCTAAAAAATCTGTGAGAACATACACGTTATATAATATAAAATATATGTGGGGCTTTTCATCTTTCTTTCTTTTTCTCTTTCATGAAACATGTATTATTATAACGTTGGTGACTTATAAGAAGTGATTATGATGAGGTGAGATACAACACGTAGTCTGACGACCACGTTCCTGGTGTGCTTCAGACAGAAGTATTAAAATGTGTGGCAGAATAAATTTGCCTATCCCTATTTTAAAATTTAATTGTTATGTAAATTGTTTAATTGTCAAAGTAACCCGACCTTGGGCACTCCTTATGATGGTATTTTAGAAAGTGTCTCAGTTAGAAGTAAGCGCTCGGGGCAAGAATATGCTAGAAAATGCTGATGTAATGCAAACCAGTGATTAGTTTTTATTATCCAATGGTTATTATTTACGAGAACGAGACCAGAAATGGGCTGAGATCAAAACGTTTACTTGATGTACAAAATTCTATTCTCTAATCACTTTGAATTGGGAGTGGCAAGAAGTCCAGTTTTGAAAGGTAGTCATTAGCTTGATGGTGAGTTAGCTGACTGGTAGAGCATGAATGGACTTTGAAACATTTCATGCATTTTGCTATTGATCTGTTATACTCGTGTTTAAAGAGATGAACTATGCGAGTTGACATTTATTTTACAACTGTTTGAACTAAGCTGCTCACATATAGTTTTCTAAATACTTGGCATTGTTTTGATAAGCTGTATTTATTATGCCATGTGCGTTTATCAGGCTAATGAATATCATTGCAGGATATTGTAAGTTGAGACTGGAATGTAAGAAAGAATGGAGTTTGTTCAAAATTGTGAAACTAATTGTCAAAGTGCTGAAATTAGTAAATGTGGAAAACAATTATCGAAATATTTCTTGAGCTTAGAACTTAACGGGAAACCCTAGAGGCCTAGACTAAAAACAGAACTAGAAGAGATATAGTTGACTAGTGAAATAGACGTTTAGAAAGCAGTCTTATCCCACTTATTATTTTTATAACACTATCTAGAACTTGGTTTGCTTTGTCTATCCATTTTACCTTTTTCAAATTTTTAAGTAAGATTTTGACTTTTATATTATTGATTGCATATTTTATTGTTAAATGTATTACAATACTTTCCATTAATGATGTGTGGGTATTTAACTGTTTACAATGATTGTTCATTTTAATTAACTAGTTTTAAAGTTTATCAGTTACTCAAGAATGTCTGTGAACATACTATTGTAAAATCAGTCAGATAACTCCAAAATACGCTAAGTTGTCCCATGACCAAAGTAGAGTTATCTTTACAAATAAGAAAATTTAAATTATGTTTGAAGAAAGAATGAGATGAATGCAGGAGAGAAGGGTGATGGCTAATATAGTAGGCACACAAGATAAAGTTTCAGAATATATCATGGCCTATGTACATGACCAGTTAGAACTAGAAATATAAAGAGAAGAAAGTGACAGAAGGTTGAAAATTCAGTGTAATCTTAAACAAGAGGTAGTTTTAGCCAAGTTAGAAGCCAATGATTAAAGAAATAGAGAGTTTGGCTTAAATCAACTGAAGATACAGGAAGATAGATTAAAGATAAGTAAGAGGGTGGCTAAGATTCAGGAAGAAAAGTAAAATTTAATTTTCGTTCCTTCAATTAAAAAAAGGAAAATATTGAGGATTATTTGCTAAGCTTTGAACAGTGTGCCTTAAGATTAGGCCTACCAGAAAATTCATGGTTTAACCATTTAGTGGCAGGTATGAAAGGTCAAGACAGTATGGTCTTTAACAGACTTCTGGAGGAACAAACTACGTACGGGTCTTACAAGGCAGAACTATTTAGCTTATTTCAGAGTAACTAGCAGAGACATACAGGTGAAGGTTCCAACAGCACAAATGAGAATCAATTAACACTATTTTACAGTCAGCTAGTAAACTACAACATATTTTGACGAGGTGGTTAGAGCTGGACGAAGTGAACATTGACAGAGGGAAAGATGTTAGTGATCACTTTGTGGTTGACAGACGACATGTCCTCCAGCACTTTTAGCTTATGTTAAAAACAAGGGACCAAAGAGTTTGTCAGTTGAAGAAGCTGACAGGTACGAGGAAATATATGGGAAACGTATTGATCTGACAGTTAGGTATAACTTTGAACCATGCAGACAAATTAACAAATAAATGATGCATAAATGACAAAACAAGCCAAATAACAAACCTAATGCGGGATTCATAGTACCCAAGATTGGTGTTATGGGTATAAAGCATAGAGCCAGAATTATTTTTTTATTTCATGGTCTACGCAAGACCACTAATGGAATAAGGGGAGTAACTGCATACGTCCTAGAGCATGTGTAACCAGGTTTCATTTAGTTTAGACAGAATGTGTAGACATAGTGTACATGTATCATGTCATGCATAAATATATATACATTTGAGGAAGAGTATAAATATATATATATATTGAACGAATGCAGTATATTCATAAATGTGCATGGATGCGTGGACGCTTGTTGATGAGCCAAATAGAAAATATTAGCTACTGCGCATTAGATTTTTGCCTTAGCTATTTAAGTACATGCAAATAAATCATGTGCATCAGCAAATTAAGATCGCAAGGTGCAACGCTTCTAGAACCTTCTGGAATTCCCTAAGAAAGTATAAGAATGGAGAACTGAAGGCAGGAAGAGAGAGGGAGTCAAAACATCAGATAGTGCAAACTACAGAAAGACAATGAGATACATGCCCACTGCATGGCTGAGGTCATGCACATTGGCATTCGACATTGGTGACAAAGAAACATTTCTCTCCATGAAGCATCAGACTTTGTCAGTAGTTAAACTAGGAACATCAAGAATGCAGTGTTCATCAGAAGAGATAGGAAGAAGATTCGAGATGTTGATGATAACAGAAAAACTTTGCATGAAGGCAGTAGCTTCATAAAGGGAAATATTTCATTCGATGAAAGTATGTGACAGCTCTGATTGGGGTCTTGGCCATCTACACGGAGACCAGAGAAATCAGCGGCAGTATCATTGTTGGCATCAGCCCAAAACTGCAAGGTCAAATAAATAAAACCCCTTTAATATTAGAGCACATTTTCTAGAGTCAAACTGTGAGTATTTGTCAGATAGACAGTCATTGCATCTCAGCTGTTGCCATGCCAATTAAGGAGCTCATACGATCAACGTGCATGTATCGTTAAGATTATTTTAAATTCTCTTCAGTAATTCAATTAATGCACCCCTCTTCTAGGGCTGACAGGAAACACTGTGAATGACTTTGAGTACAAGTGCACTTAACTTCTGATTACAGGTTTTTTCAGAAAATACTTCTGCTGAGGATGCAAACTGTGACGATACTTTGACCTAATTACTTTAATTAGTTTGATCACGTGGCATTGCAATTAGTATGTTCTATGGAATGAACACTTGGCCACTTTTCTATGAATTTCACCCAGAACATCCGCCTTCTCTCAATTTTCTTTCCTGTTTATTTCATAATTAAAGTTTCACTATTAGTTGATATTGAATCAGAGACTGATATATATGTCCTCGATTTTCAGTGTTGTAAGAGTCACTGTTTGACCCGGCTAATTGGATAATTAATAAAACTACTCATTCAGTTGGAACTGGATTCCATCGCATCAGCAATTTCTAGCATATTCTCAACTCTAGCATATTCTCAAGTGTTTACTCCAACTCACTTTCAAAATTACCATCATAAGGAGTGCACAAGGTCGGGTCACTTCGACAATTTATATAACAATTAAGTTTAGAAATAGAGATATGAAAATTTATTCCACCTCACCAGCAGATGAAGTACTGCTTTGCTATTTTTGATATTATTACAGAAGGTATCTCGAAAGACTTCCTAGTCATCATCACTTCATCATTTCAAGCATTGACTCACAATGCTGGTTCTCGTTGTCTTAGCGACTATTTCAGGTACAGTCAAAATATTAAAGTAAACATTTAAAATTTTTAGAAAAGAAATTATTTTCTTTAATGTGATTCACTTGAGTACAGATATGTGATTTCTTTTAAAACGTAAAGTACAAAATTTCACTGAGCGAAAATATTTCCACTATTAAAAAATATGGTTTTCATAACTTAACAATATCCAAGTAAATGTATCTTTATATGTGAGAATGCTTATATGTACATGTGCATATAATTGATTTTAGTAAAATAATGCACATATTTATGTTTTAAAAATCAACTTTATTCGTGAATATTTTTGTTGTATGTATTATATATTTGTTTGCATTATATATGTGTACACACACAAAAACACACACAAACATATATATGTGTGCTTTGTTTGTGTATGTATATGTTCATATGTTTCTGTTTAATTATTTATGCATTTATTTCTGCAGTGCACTTTATTGTCTGGGCGCTTTATCTCTCCATTGCACTATTTTGTCTAGGCGCTTTATCTCTCCAATGGACTTCGTCCAACATACTCCCAAACGGCACGGTTGTCCAAGTCTGTGATGGAGATAACCTGACGTTGAACTGGACTTTTAACTTGACGTCTTCAGAACAACTTCTTCTGATGGAATGGCGTAGATCATTTCAAGGTAATTAATTATAATTAATAATTGCCACGGGCATACGCTCGCAATGCACGCATGCGCACTCCAGGCTGATCACGGGAATATATTAGCATATAGTCGCAGTTTCCAAATAATTCTTTCTGTTTGGTTCAGTAAAAATCGGTTTACAATACACTAATAAAATAAATAACCCATTTATAATTGCATGCAACGTGATAACCTTTAAATCATTTCCCAACTATCTTTAACCAGCCCAGGAAACAGCAACTATTCTAACTTTAAAAAAATATTCTAATCAAGACAAGATTAAATATGCTGACAAAAGGAGTCATAATTGAGTGTTGCTGCACGGGAGAGAAGTGTAACTGCATGTTTGGTCGCCATGACATCAGTCACACTCTATTAAACTGCCAAAACAAATACTGGCTGAACAAAACACAGTGTGCTAGACTATGTGAAGAGATGCCTCCTGTGTTGCTCTTTGATTACCCTAGCTGGTCCGTCAGATCAAAACATTTTCGCTTCACCTGCATTGATTGTACCATCGTTAAACCTTACAAGTCACCGTAACAAAGAATGAACAGTTTCTTCATGAAGTGCATATAACTACCCCACCTCTATCTTCCTCTCTGAACAATTTGCATATTTTACAACATTCGCCAATTCATTCAAATCCAAAAGAATCATCTCTGCTCTCTAATTAACTCTGTCACTAATAAAGTATGTATATTACACATTCTTTGTTTTTCTTACAAAATGTAATTATGTCCCTAAAAAACATAAGGAATTAATAATAATTAGTTTCACACATGACCTAGCCCAACTATCTGAATAATAATAATGCTTCATTCACTAGTTTATCAACTGTCTTAAATCATAACTGACACACAAAAAGGGGTGGGAGGAAAGGAGAGAGGAGTCATAAGTCAACTGTCAGTGGAAAGGGGGATAAAAAATAAAGAATGTGAAATCAGGACCTCATAATTCATTGCAAAACTCACGTCAACATCACCAGTCACAACTTTATTCAGTTCTTTCGTGATTTGTCAGTACTATGCATGGATCTCTTGGATATTGGTAACAGCGTCCAAAATACATTCACCTTGGATGTGTTCCTAGCTCTTTATATTAATCATGTAGAGTTTGTATGTTGATATGTTTGTATGTAAGATTGTAAATGGAATGAAAATGTGAACAAGACAGGACAATACAATATAAACATAACAACTATACTTTAAAAACAATAATAGGTAATTTACTTTTCTTAATGGTTACGAATTATATTTATTGTAATTTGGATTCTCTCTCATATGTTAAACAAATTTAAATCACTCATCTCACAAATCATTCATTCATAAATCATACATTCTGAGAATAAAGGACAATTTCTAAATCAATGAATGATGAAAATGAAAATGGAAAA
Source organism: Sinotaia quadrata (assembly GCA_028829895.1). Classification (NCBI taxonomy): domain Eukaryota; kingdom Metazoa; phylum Mollusca; class Gastropoda; order Architaenioglossa; family Viviparidae; genus Sinotaia; species Sinotaia quadrata. The sequence goes on along the minus strand of CM054181.1, from coordinate 113,682,215 downwards.
ATATTATATTCTAACTTATTTTTTAATGATTATGATTAACATTTATTGTCATGTGGATTCTCTCTCATGTGATAAAAAATTCTAAACACTTAAATCCCACATCTCACAAATTATTCATTCATAATCACACACTCTTTGAATACAGGACAATGTCTAAATCAATGAATGATGAAAGTGAAAATGAGAAAAATAAATCATAATTCTCAGCAGTAACCACCCTGTCAAGAAAAATAATAGCTAAAAATTTATTTATTTAACAGTTATTTAGAGTCAAAATAGTCCTGGAGCTATTTGGCTCCTCTACACATTGATAACAAATTTATATATATATAAATTATATTTTATACCGGTCACATATAGCGGCTTGCTCATGTTGTCATGTCATTGCCCTTTCTGCCTTCAACTGGCAATGTCCTTGTCTGGACCCCCTCTATTATGACCCTCCCTGATAGCGGATGATCAGCTGTCAGCATGATCCCCAAAACAAAATGACTACTCATGAATGACCTAGCCTCTCAGGGTTGGGTGGCTTCCCAAACTGCCTATTCACATCAATGACAGATTTAGCTCATGCTCCACCATCACTGAATTATCGTCAAGTCTGTTATTACTTTTTACCGAAGTCCATTCAATTAGTCCATCTTGGAATATCTACTGAAGTGAGGATCCTATAGCAGTCGATGTCATATATCTGATTTGATTTGTCTTGACATTTCACTGCAAGGGCTCATTATACGATTAATGATTTTGTCAAGAAAGTGGGACATTCTCTTTTCAGTTAACTTCAAAGTGTTAAGATACTCCACTTGCTTTCCAACAGAACTATTGATGGGTATTTAACATAGTGACATAAAAAATGACATCATGCAAACCATTTGGCACACCTAGCAGAAAAAACAAGCCTCAAAGAATATGTCATTATTTGATACTCTACTGTCAAGATTAAACTATATTTTCCTTTCAAAATACCCAGTTGATTTTCAAACCAACTAACCAACTAGATGTGGGAATCAACATGAAATGAAGAGAAAGGTAGCACTGACCGTGTGTATTTTGTGCCGTCCATCGTACGGGGTACCAACAAATCGTTTCGTTGACTCGTTTCAGCCCCCAGAAGATAGTCCTCACATATAACGACAGACAGGACGATCAAACAAATAAACAAATGGACAGACAGACAAATGGACAATGATGACACACGCGATTACTACGATTAAATTAATTTTACACGAAATGAAGATATGAATTGACACGAGACAGATGAAAATTAATAAAATATTTATATAAAAGAAAATTAAACAAGTAAAGTAAATGAACAGAATCAATCAATTACAAAATACACCTAACACAATGCTCGTAATATCCATCAGAGAAAAGTTAGCCTCCCCTAAGTAGTTATATTTTGCCCTGATCAAGTTCATTTATTTTTCTTCTCAGTTCTTCAAAGATTTGCACAAAGTTCTCAACATCAAAAGTTTTGTACAAAGTTCCCAATAGTTCTTACATGGGTATAGACAGTTCTCACACTCCTGGCCAATGTACTACTTTCACTTAACCTAGTTACAAAGGTGGAGTTTAACTGTCACTGGTAGAGTCTATGTAGACCTTTTTTTTCCAAGCAACGTAATATTGCGTTCTCATGACCAATGGCTGATGCACTTAACAAACTGTTGCCAACAATAGAAGTGATTGCTACCAAAAGGCAAGCCTCTAAACGTGTGGCAAAAATCCTTCTGTTCAGCGAAAACCAAGGATTGAAGTAATCTGTAACAATGGCTTATGGATTCCCTTAAAAAATCTCATACGCTCTTTTTTCTCAAGCCTCTTGTCATTCACACAGAGATTTTTCAGATTTACACTACGTCGACATCTGGGCTTCCGCTACACACCTGGCATGTGTTGTTGTTGTTGTGGGAAAAGCACATGGCTTGGGTTTGCTCCCCATTTAAAGGCTACTCTGTTTGGCCTAAGTGCATGACTGTGTCCAGACTCTTATTCACATGTAGGATTAACAATACTTCCGACTTCCTTCCGCTCAGTTAACTTGCCTACGCTAAACAATCACCTCCTTCCCTCTTTCAGTGCCCCTTTAAGATCAAGGCATTCTTACTATGCATGTTTACTTTTTAATGGACTTGCCAGACTTCTGCCTGGTCAGTGCTTAATTAACTAGCTTACTTCTCATGACCCAGAAAAACATCCGTCCTGTCTTACTGGTGATGTAATAGATACACCAAATGTCTGTACAAGCCCTTGTTAAACTGCCTTTTGCATCTACATTTAGATTTTTTCTGCTTATTTCTTAATGTAAATTTTTATTCCTTTCTATATTTCTATTTTTTTAAAAATATTTATTGATGGGATCCGGGCAAGATTTATAAAATATCCTGACACCACCCCTACTCCTGTTGTGTAGATAATAAGTAAGTAATATTAATAACAAACTTATATCTAAAAATTAAACTATAATAGAGTAAATAATAAATGATAAATAATAAATAATATAATACATGAACCATAATACATATAGTACATAGTCCATAATACACAACAATGAAACAATAAATTATTAAATAATACTTAGTAATCAGTTTCTCCATACCAGTAATGATGTTAGTAAGTAAATTACTGAATCATTCAAAAAAGAAAATATATTCATTATAATTATTAATATAAATCAACCCTTGTACTGCTGCAACAAACTGAAAATACTTATCCTATTTCATTTTTTATTTCCTTTTAGAATTCTTCTTAATTAAAAAAATATTATTTTTCAGATAAGTTTGCAATGTAAAGAATATTTTGTTTCAGGTAAGCGGACGAGTTTGGCCATTTACCATGATGAATTCGTTATAAAACCTGAAGGAGAAAAGCTGGGTGTCGAGTTTCTACCCAATGCCGGTCTCTACTTGCCATCAGTAACGGTCTCAGACTCTGGGTATTATGAAGTTCATCTAACTGTCCTTGATCCACCAAGAGTTTACAAGTATTCTCAAACTGCGCTTCTGCAAGTGTCCGGTAATTTTAGCATGGTCCTTTAATACGTAATGTCCGGTAATTTTTAGCACGGTCTTTTAATATGTATATGTACAGTAAATTTTAGCATGGTCCTTTAATATGTATATGTCCGGTAAGTTTTAGCACGGTCCTTTAATGTATATGAAGCGAAATGCATTCGTTATGTCTGTGTCTCGAATTCGTAGTGTCTGCTTTTTGTGCTTTCTGCTTTCTATTACTAAATTATGTCACAAACAGTTTTCATAAACTATGCTGTCACATGTCCGGTCTATGTTTAACGACTCTGTCCTATTTTAGATTCCAGTTATCAATAATGGTTTATTGAATAATTTCTAACAGTAGCGACAGAAAGATGGCTTGACTTATCCACCACGAAAATACCCAAGTATTCAGGCAATTACTCACGGCACTTTGCTAGATAAATCAACTGACTTGCCTTAGTTAACAATGTTATCTCCCCTTTATTTATAAATTAAGATTTATAATCCGTTATCCCTTTATTATGGCTCACCCCCAGTTAGCTATCCAGTCAGCTACAAACAATTATGTAATGATAGGTGAGATAACAATAAATTCAATAACAATCCAATTAATAAAAAAAAGAATGAACAATTATGATTCGCAACTAACAGAGTATCTTATCGCGCTGCCCGAATAGTTTATACACATCTGTGTCTCAGTTCTGCATCTCTATGGAGTACATTAACTTATCTTTTAATGTTCGTGCAATAGTTGAATATGTTGCCATCAGTCAATCAGTGTGGTCCTGACGTAACGCAACAAATATCTTCTAGCTGGCCTTTCCACTGTCAGATTATGGCACCTGGCATAGACTGGTGGACAATGTCTCCAGTATTGAAGATATCAAGTTCAGGTTGGGTCTCCTTCGGGTTCTAGTCTTTGTAGGATTTCCCGAGCTCCAACTCCAACCAAGATCCAAGATCAAGACCTGAGACCGGCTGTAACAAATAATGTCATGCTACAGCATCGTGTTGCAATAACAATCATATGGGCTTTGTGGTAACAGTGATAGATTACTCTTCAAATTCCACTGATTAGCTTTAGTTAATTCAATTTAATGAAAGTCTTTGAATGAATAAATTATTTCTTTACAATATATTTTCTCCATTATAATACAATCGTAATTATAATACAATTTAGCTTGTGATTGCAATGCATGTTATCTATCATTAGCTCTTTCCCAAGATAACAATTAATCAACGGAAATATGGCTACATACACATGGTTACTCTACTTGATCATTTTACACGTGTAACAATCGCTAACGCCACTTAACTTCTGTAAGAAAAATATAACAATCATTTGGCAATCATTAGTAATCACATAAATATTTTACATGATATTTATAGTATAAAAATACAACAGTTTTATGATGAGAAATATATGGTCTAGAGAAGCCAATTATATTTACCACTATGTGAAGTTAGGCGCGGTCAAAAAAATGGTGGACGCGATCTGTTTAGCCGTGGACAATGGGCACTCCGTACGAATGTCTGCACGTCTGACGAATTCGATTCATCAGGCGTATATATGAATGAATCGAGGTCATTTGGCAGATCAATGCTACGTCCTGGTATGTAATGCAAGTGACCAAATATGGGTGTCCCGTATCCGGCTAACAACCTTTCATTCACCTTTTGCTTGTTCTACATTTTTCTAATGAGTAAACAAGTTTGTTGCGTCAGCTAAGCCTAAGTGCTTATGGAAGTCTCCTCATAAATTATAGTAGAGACGGTTAATAAAATGAAGGATTAAGAATTATGAAAAGATATGTCATATAACAACATAATTTGCTTAATATATTCTGACATACGCCATGTCACAAACTATCTTTTGTATTGCGATTATGTCAAAACATTGATAATAGGTGTGATATGTCACAAACCATGTTTTCTACAAATCATGTTTTCTGAATTTGCATCACTGCTTTCTGTTAGAACGATACGTCACAAAACTTTTGTTTCTATTAGTATGATATGTCACAAACAGTATTTTCTATAAGTACGATATGTCATAAACAGTATTTTCTATAAATATGATATGTCACAAACAGTATTTTCTATAAGTATGATATGTCACAAACAGTATTTTCAAATAGTACGATATACTACAGAGATTGTTTTGTTAGTACGATGTGTCAGTGTGTTTTCTGTTAAGCAAATGATTATTGTAATAACACTTTTCCTTCCACTAAACTAGCTACTCTAATACACTGCCCGAATGTTTTTCCTGATAAATTAGTGATAAATTGGCAGCATGAAATTTAAGTTTTTAACCTCTTTCCAATAAAATTTTCTTAAGACTGAGGGAAATGCAAGAAAGAGGAATTAAGAACATATTTTTTTAAATCCTAACTTATGACGAGCGTTTGGAACAGAATATTTTATGAATAGACGCCATCTTATAAGATGATTTTGCTCAGCATTTAAGGACTATAAAGACCTAGAACAAATCATTAGAAAACAATTAATTATTAACATTTTTATATGTAGCTTTAGCATTCCAATTGAATTTTCAGTTTATGCAACACGGATCTGCTCCATATACTATAAATATTGAAAATCATGTCATTGAAGACACGAATTATTTATTTTACGAAAATTATCATTTAAAATTCAATATTTAGTAATTATTAATAATCGGACACTTGATGAGAAATGAAAAATCTGACACACTAAAGAAAAATCGAATTTTGAACAAGTCTGTAATTAAAATTGATGTTATAATTATTATTAATGTGTTTGATTAACACAAAACAAATTCAGGATCATATGACTTTCCTGGAGAATTTTGTAATTCTTCGTGCTGCCAGACAAATCCCGATACTTGAAGGTCATTTGACAAAGATGAATATCAAAATGTCTATCATTCATCCTTTCTGTAAGAAAGGTGTAAATTCAAACCCATTACTGCTAAAATATACATTAATTAATAGATGAGTAAACCTCATTGTTTTGTCCATTCTAAGAGCTGCTGAATGAATAATAATAGCGACCTCGGTTAGTGACAATAGTGAGCTCAGTTTGTGACAATAGCGAGCTCGGTTAGTGACAATAGTGAGCTCAGTTTGTGACAATAGTGAGCTCGGTTAGTGACAATAGTGAGCTCAGTTAGTGACAATAGTGAGCTCAGTTTGTGACAATAGTGAGCTTGGTTAGTGACAATAGTGAGCTAGGTTAGTGACAATAGTGAGCTAGGTTAGTGACTGGTGAGCTCTGTTAGTGACAATAGTGAGCTCGGTTTGGGGAGATAGTGAGCATGGTTAGTAAGAATAGTGAGCTCAGATAGTGAGCTAGGTTTGTAGGAATAGTATGCGTAGTTAATAAGTATAGTGAGCTCGGTTAGTGGGGATAGTGGGCTTGTTAGTGTGAAGGGTGGGCGTGGTTGCATGCAGTCATTCAAGACAAGCCCTGTTCACCGGAAAATTTCTCAATCAACCCTCTCCCACTTTCTCTCATGAATGTTAGGCATTTCGGCCATAATTTTAAGCAGTTATAAGCATTTGGAGAATTAGCAGAAATGAATATAATTTTTATGGAGTTGTTATTGTTGTTGTGGTGGTGGTAGCAGTAAAAGTAGTAGAAGTTTTGAGAAATAAGCAGGCATTGTGCATTTTATATCTAAGCTGATTAAAACGTCTTTATGGCATCAAAGACGCGAAAAGTGTTCTACATGATAACACTTTATAATCAATTTTTCACGGCTTATCTCCCTTACATGCTTTTCAAGATAGAGCAACAAATTGGGAGATGCAGCATGTTTGACATTTCTTTGTTCATGTTGAAAATCATCAGCAAATTTGGTCTATATTTGTAAACTGCTTCGTGCTCGAATAAAGACATATTTGTAATGAGTGTTTGACTACGACTTCCGTCAAAGGACTTAATAAGATTAAACGCGTTAATTTATTAATGAGAAATTTTATTTTTGATGATTGAACTAAGCCTCCTCATTTAATCTATGGCAAAACAAATCGAAAGTTTTATTTATCAGCATCAAGATATAATGATAAAAGTATCAATAGAAGTAAATCTAGCGAAAAGAATTTTTCATTACAAAATTGTAATACTCTTAGAAGTAGTCCATCATAACATGACGTGGGAATCGTGGATACTTAAAAGTTTGGTTTCGGTGTTCTGTGAGTAGAAATAAGGTATTTAAAATATTCAGTTATATTTGCGTACACGATGTTGCAAATGAACTGTTAACAGTTACGCCAGCAACGATAGATGGCAGCCTTCATGCTTATATCCTACCAGTTGGTGATTTTCAAGCAATAACCGGAACGTGGCACGTGCAGTTAGGGTGTGGCAAATTTATATCACTAGGACATCCAGCCGTGACTGTGGTGTGGAATGTAAGTGGTCACCTTTTAATAAAATAAGTCTTATCAATAAAGTTAACAATTTATAACAATTTCATCCTTTCTTCTGAAGAATAAAACTAAATATATCTGAGTATTATTTCAGAGAGTCGTGTTATTTGCATATAACCTACGCTAGCTAAGGTGAGGGTAGTCTAATTTCATGTGACCTGCTTCTTAATATGAGGGTCATGTTATTTAATGTGACCCACTCTAGCTAAGGTGGGGGGGGTGTTATTTTATGTGAAGTACTCTAGCTAACTTGAGAGTTGTGTTATTTCATATGACCTTCACTAGCTAAGGTGAGGGTCGTGTTATTTAATGTGAGCTGCGCTAGATAAAGTGAAGGATATTTTGTCTGATAAATGCAAGCCGATCGTGGTGGTTGTTATTAATCACATAAAAATATTGGCAATCAGAAGTTTCTGGTTATCAGTCAAGTACACGAGCAAATATGATAACACAATATTAAAATTATAATTCAAGATTCATTTGACAGCCAAATAGTACAAAGATTGCCGTGAGAATAACATACCATGACTCTCTGTTATTCATATAACGGAGACATTTCATAAGTATTATTTTATCCATAAAATATAAATAAATTATTTAAAATTGTAGTAAATTAAATTTGGTTAAAAAACACTGTAGTTTTGTGATTTATCAAATATAGCTATTCAGTTTGACTTATTTACATTTTTTAAGCATATTACTGACATCCTAATTGATATTAAAGGCGCGGTCTCCAATGCATTAACCTGCTAAAATCGCAGATGGACTGGAAGGAGTTTTTCCTAATGATAATTATTGCCTAATTACATTTTAACTGTATTATCTTCACACCAGACTATCAATGTTTAAGTTTGAAAAATTTTGCTCACTATGCCGATATCTCCAAACAAACCTGTTGCGTCCGACTGACAAATTCACTCCTCAAGTGAGCATTAAATGTTACGGCGGTGTAATAATAGCCTTACGTATAAGGTTCTCATATAAATGCCAATATATTTCACGTAACTGGATTGCCAGTCCGATATGATGGACAAAAAAAAAGAAATATATTATTGTCGTGTAGAAAAGTAATTGCTCTTTCTTTCCAGCCGTCCGACGGCTCCCAATTACATTCTAAAGTAGTTTTCTGAAACCGTTTAAACAAATAAAACTATGTTAAATATTTCAGTTCCAAGCGTTTATTTTTTCATAATTAATATTTATCTCTTTTACAATCCACTATGCAAATTTGTCAAAGTTTTCTTGGCTTCGAAAAGAATGACATCCCCAAGCTAATAGTCTGAAAAGTTTAAACACCTTTACTGAATGATTAATTATCATACATAAGTATTGGCTGGCGACAAAAGACTTGCTTTTCTTGCATCTATTGTTATCAGTCGTTTTAATACAGGTCAATGCATTTACATGCCGATGATTCAACAAATTTGGTTATCTAAATTTCTGTTTGTTCGTTTGACTAGAATTTAGTCTCTTTCTGCATGTTTAAGGGTATGTCTTAAGTAATCTCCCAGTTCTGACTGGCAGCAAAATATTGAAAGGACATTGAGTGAAAAACAAACCACTTCTCAGTTATGAAATAAAATATTTGTAAGTTCTGATCCAGGTAACCATTGTTTAAATGAAGATGATAAATATATTATCCATACTGCAATACCCTTCCTACTAAATTTATTTGTGCAGACTCCATCCCAACAAACGGTCAACAGTACCTCCTTCACCAACAACACTTTCATCTTGACTCTTGCCAACCCTGTGGAAGAGGGAGATTACTCTTGTTTATTGGAACGAACGTCACCCGTAGTGGAGTGCATAGACAGTCAATCAGCATTACGTCACATAGCCACTGTCCGAGTGCATGGGATAAATACCCGACTGTCACTGACTGAGGGTGGCCTGGAAGCTCTGAGGGAAGAAACTATTAACCTGAGTCGTCCTGTGAAAGATTTACTAGATGTGGTCAGCAAAGTAGATGTGAAAGTTACATTAAATGAGAAGAAGTTAAACAGCATAAATAATAAAACAGAGAATTTAACAAGCAAGATTTACAATCTCGAAAGCAGTAATGAACAATTAACTGGAGTAGTTAGCAGCATAAATAATAAAACAGAGAATTTAACAAGCAAGGTTTACAATCTCGAAAGCAGTAATGAACAATTAACTGGAGTAGTTAGCAGCATAAATAATAAAACAGAGAATTTAACAAGCAAGGTTTACTATCTCGAAAACAGTAATGAACAATTAACTGGAGTAGTTAGCAGCATAAATAATAAAACAGAGAATTTAACAAGCAAGGTTTACAATCTCGAAAAAAGTAATGAACAATTAACTGGAGTAGTTAGCAGCATAAATAATAAAACAGAGAATTTAACAAGCAAGGTTTACAATCTCGAAAACAGTAATGAACAATTAACTGGAGTAGTTAGCAGCATTCAAAGGGAAAGTTCACGTGACAAAATAGTAATGAATAATATTACATATGAACTTCAGAGAAACGATAAAGATATCGTAAGGGAGGTAACTAAGCTTCATAACATGACATTAGAACTTGGGAGAAAAGATAAAGTAATTGCAGGGGAAGTAACTAAGCTTCATAATATGACATATGAACTTCAGGCAAAAGATAATGACATTTTAAGGCAGGTGTTGAAATTTCAGAATGAAAATGAGAATACTTCAGTTATTGTCCTTGGTCGTCTTTCAGAACTGGAAAATTATGTGAAAACGAACATGTTGAGAACGAACACAAACATTACAAATATGCTCCTTGGTCATGAAATCAAATTTAAAGAAATTACTGCTTTGGATACAGTAAATAAAACTGGTGCAGGTAATATTACAGTGAAATCATTTTCACTAGATTAGAAAACAGTTGAATTTATTTTAATCTTTTGACTTTAGATATAATTATTTCTCTGGTGGTGAACGTTAATGGACCTAGTAGGTGCTATTCTTGATGAAGTGGTGAGTGTGGTAGTTGAAGTTGTCTTGCTAGTAAATGTAATTATTGCTGTTGTGGGTGAACGTTTTGTTCTTGGTGTCGACCTCGCACAGAATTAATTGATTACGTCCCTTTAACCATTTTTTTTCAAGCGAGAAGACCTGTGTCCTGTTCAGACGTGCAAAAATTTAACAAGAAAAGCGGCGTTCACACTCTCTATCTGAATAACTTTACAACTATCAACGTTTTCTGTGACCAGCAAACTGATAATGGTGGATGGATTGTAAGTTATTAGAACCTTTAATCTGAATATTAAAATACTTTTATTACTTAATGATTTAATCAATTATTTGAAAAACTCAATTATTTAATTTCGTGGAGTAGAGAGATGTGTTTATGGGATCTCACTAAGCTTACAGCAGATAAGGCTTTTGTATGGTAGATAATTAGCTACACACGCAACATTCAAATTTAATCATTCACAATGAACTTCAATCACATTCAGGTATTCATTGTAACATTCGTAACCTCTTTATAATGAATAAGATGAATTTTATCAGCATTCATGTATTCTTTTCAACATTCACAATCTCTTTATAATCATTAAGATAAACTTCATCAGCATTCAAGTGTTCTTTGTAACATTCACAATCTCTTTATAATCATTAAGATAAACTTTATCAGCATTCAAGTGTTCTTTGTAACATTCACAATCTCTTTATAATCATTAAGATAAACTTTATCAGCATTCAAGTGTTCTTTGTAACATTCACAATCTCTTTATAATCATTAAGATAAACTTTATCACATTCAAGTGTTATTTGTAACATTCACAGTATCTTTATAATCATTAAGGTGAACGTTATCACTTTCAGATTATCTTTATAATCATTTACATTTTCTTTATTTTCATTAAGACGATCTTTATCAGCTTTCAAACGATCTTTATTAACATTCTCTTTATTTTGATTAAAATTAACTTTATCAGATTTCAGATGATCTTTATAAACTTCCAATTCCTTTTCATGTACATTAAGATGTTCTTTGTAAGGAAACAATTAATACGAATTCTGGATGTGAATTAGTAAACAGATACAGAAAGTCTAAATATTTATTATATCTAATAAAACGGACATAAATAGAGTGCAAAAGAATCCCTTAAGAAAACGTTAAAATCATTCCATTTAATACTGTGATGCCTATGCCACCCTAGTTATTGGTTATTATTATTATTTAATCAACTTAACTAATACAAGTGATGAGAATCTTAATTTATGTTATTAATAATATGGGCGCTGTAAACGTTTTCTCTCTTCCACAACATTAAAGACAAACATTCTTTTAACGAGAAATTACGAAAAAATAGTCTGAACGACTACATGTAAATTTTAACACCCAGTCTCATCAACGTACTATTGTGTTCAATAAACAAATGGATATAAATGGAGTGAACAATATTTAGTACTAGCTAGAATCGTTGAGCCAAATTAGAGTATAAAGTGTCGTTAAAGTCAAGTAATATAATAACATTAGTTATGGACAAACTTTTATCTCCAAACGTTGGTTAAGTATTAAAATAATTAGATATAAAGACGAAGCATTGAGTGTAGCAATAGTTTAAGTCTAGAATATTTTATTATAGAATGCAATTTATAAAGAAAATTTCAATCATTCGATTTTAAGGAGTTCGTAGAGTTTCTAATATAAAACTACATCCCAGCAAATATAAGTAGCATTCTTAATTGTAACATTACACCCAACACACCTTATATACTAAGTCAATTAAATTTATAACGTCACCTATGATATAAAATGCATTGAAAATAATACATATATAATAATTAATTAATAACTGATACAAGATTAATACATTCCTAGGCAATAACTTATTTTTTTAATTGCAAAATTAATGTTAAGCATAGTCAAAACTTAATGCAATAAAACAAGCAGATAACTATCTACACTCCACTAAGATATACCAATAACAGGGTCGTTGGTGTGGTCCACTATGATACACCAATATCTAGCGTAGAAAATATTAATGATGGGACTATATGCGATTGCAAACATTTTTACCTGTTTACTGTCTACTTTGACATTTTACACAATAGCGCACAAGAAGTGCACACTTTATTTAGATCGTGTTTCGCTGCCTTGCCTAAGGTGTGCCGCATTTGGGAGAATAGTAGATGACGAAGACAGATTGGAGGGTGGTTGACAGAAAAAGTTGAAGTTGTGATGATGAATGGTGGCAGGTGGGTCCGTGGTGCTATTTGCTGGCCGGTAGAGGCATGTAGTAGCCCGGTTGTATGCAGGCCAATTCGTAGTTGGTATTGTTGATGTCGTTTTCGCTGTCTCCGGTGTTGGAGTGGAGGGGATAAGTGGGGGTCATCTTACCTCGGCTAGTACCACATCAGGTCTATACCAAGTGAGTATACACTCCCTGGATGCTTAACCCTTTGTCTTTCTCTGGTATTGTTGTCGACGTGGTTGTTGTTGTCGCTGACTCCGGTGCTGTCCATAGACATGGTCAGGAGGCCAGTATAGGTGAACCAGGAGTAAATGATTCATGTCCGTAATCAGGTACTGAAAACATCCCCACTGAGGATATTGTGGCCGTCTATTTTCCTGCCACTGTCGTTGGTGGTGGTGGTGGTGATGACGGTTCTAGTGGTTACTGTTTATTCTTTTCTTTTCTTTTTTGTCATCCTCTGCATTTTCCTCTTTCTTCCGAATGTATGGAGACAGTAGTTTTGTTTTCTTATTCCGTTTTTCTCTTTACTGTGAATTTAGTTTTATGTTTCTTCTTTGGCTGGTGTTGACTTGGTTGGTGAAGGTGTTGACTCCGACAAAAAGGAGGGGCCTCTAGCTCCCTTGTAAAGTTTTCTAGTGCAGCATCGGTTTCTGATAATGTGTCTACTGACAACTAACTTTTCCCAATGTGGTGGTGTTTCTGGTCGGCCCATTTCTGTCTGGATCGTTTAATCTTTTGCCTTCAATTTGTTCGTTTGTGTGCCAATCTACACGTTGCTTTGGATTTTTTGTCTTCAGTTTAGATCTCTGTCGTCTGTGGTGTGTTGCCTTTGGTTAGTGGAGGAAGTTTGCAAATGATTTGGGTGTTCACTTCATTCACACAGGTGCTGCTGGATGTTGTATTTTCATTCTTCCGATGTTGAGCACCTTTCCTTCACTCTGAAGAAGTATTTTAAGACCCTGTATAGTGTTTCAGCATCGTTCAATAATCTTTCTATGCTGCCTTAGCGAGCCAAGATGTTATACTGTTGAATACTTCGTTCAGTTCTCTTTAATCAGTTCTTAGTCTTATCTTACTCGTTTGTTCCATTTTTTCTTCTGAGGTGTCTTTTTATGTTTATTTCCTCCTCTGACATTCTTAGAGATTCTTGTGGCTTGGTTCTTGTTTTTCCATCCCTAAAAAGTCTGCAGACCTTGGACTGTTCGACTCTAAATGAAGACAGATTTCTTTGCTCTTTATTATGCTACAATCACGGTACAATAACTCCACAGTACAATATAGCAATAGAAAGTTGGTTCTCAGCAGTAAGTAATCGATGCAAGAAAAGTAGATCGATAACTGAACCCTTACCACCCATTCCATCTCTCCACTTTCCTCTGTAGTTAAACAATCAAACATTTACTTAGGATGCATGTATATATTAAAAGATAGTGAAAGTAGAATTTTTCTTTGAAATACTGAAAGTAGAATAATAACTACACACCTTCGTCTAAAAATGAAGAATTTCAAACTTCGATTCATTTCAAAGTCTTTGGAGTCTTTGGAGGGTCCGGCCATGTAAACACTATGTTTCTATAGTTTGTCTAAAAAATGTATAGGTACTTCTCCCTCTCTCTCTCTCTCTCTCTCTCTCTCTCTCTCTCTCTCTCTCTCTCTCTCTCTCTCTCTCTCGTTTGTGTATACTGTATAGAATACAGCTAACGTTGCCTCTATTGCGCAGTTTCGTTGGAGCACAGATGTTCGGTAATTCCTGACAATGGATATTTTAACCCATATTGCCGAGAAACAAAATACCCATTATGTTAGCGTATCTAAGATACAAAGTAAAAATATTTATTTATATGCGAAACTGCTAACGTTAAGGAGTTTGGAAGCTGGTGATTATCAAGCTGATGTTGGTATTTCATTATACTTGGCAACGTCCTCGATAAAAACAATGATTAAAATGCAACCAAGATAAAAGCTTGTGCAACTACTACCTTTAAAGCATTTATTACAAGTTCATTATTGCTCTAATGTACAATAATTGTATTGGAATTTTCAACAGTCTAATAAAATATATGTATAATGCATTACTGATACTGCTTAGCGCTCCATGTTCTTGAAAAAACGTACTTTCAACAATAAACAGATACAAATTTTCTTGTGATTTGGCAGGTGATACAGAGAAGACAAGACGGTTCAGTGGATTTTTACCGGAACTGGAAGGATTATGAAGTGGGTTTTGGAAATTTAACGGGGGAGTTCTGGATTGGTAAGAATGTGAAGACGTTTAATTTGCATTCCTTAATTATACATTTCATTTAATATGCACCCTAGTTATTTTAGAGTGCAGTAATTCACTACTCTATAATCTCATGTATTACGTGTAACATAATTACCTTTCCTATACACCAGAAATGTATTTGACAGTTAATGGTGAGATTGACTCTATGTCAATTATATACAAAAAAAAACATTAACAATTGTTTGTATCCATTAGAAAAAATTCCATTGATCTTTGTTGAGTTTTTGAAACTATGAGTCCAAGGACATTGGTCCCCTACCTCCCCAGCGTGAAAATAATGAACGTGCACACTTTCGGAGTATAACCGAATGATTTATTTTCAATAAGGAATTAGTCCACTGTTTATGCCCATCACTGATACGAGATGAGAGTCGCAAGTTTATAGAGTGAACTTTGACCTGCATTTTTGTAATGATAAGAATTGTGAGATATATTTGTGGTAGTCCTTATTTGTAAGATTACGATCATTTGAATTCATCACATTTAAAGAAATGAAATGAGCATAATATATGTTTTCAAAATTAACATCTATCTTACTATATGCATCTAGACGTATTAAACAATAGAAAATGTATTTCCGGCAATAATTGCTTGTTACAATTGATATACTAGGGAATCATTTGAGAGATCCATACTGTTGTTCAATACTAAGATGAAACTGAAAGATACCTAGCGTTCTCATATATCGTTTTTATCTAATGCTAACTGAGATATCCATAGCATTTTCAGTTATTATTGTTATCTTAGGGGGAAACTGAGAGCGTTGTTACTAGCGAATATATTTCCGTGTTTACAACAAACAGACCTCAACGTTTACGTCTTCTAACTCAGCCCCACTCCACTCCATTATTTGAAACTTTCACAAATACATCTTATACGCTTGAAAACCGTAATACGTTATTGGAAATTATATTCTGCGAGGCAATGTTTAAATTGATTTTGAGTCACAGATACGTTTCTCTGAAGTTACAGTTTCATCAGTCATTAATAACATTACATGGTGTAGGGAAATGAACTGATCCTATTCACTTTTCACATACACTTTGCAACAACAAACATTTTATATTATGTTCGATTAATTATCTTTCTCATTCTTTTCCTAACTCTTAAGTAAATATACGTCTTCTCTAACTCACGGTATTATTATTTCTCATTTGTGGTTCGAAAATATAATCAGTGTGTGGATTTATAATTTCTCTAATGCTTGCATTTGTTTATTTAATTATTGTCTTGTTATAAAGAATATTCTGGTTATCAATGGAGTTTGAAGATACAATGAATATTTTAAAATTCTTTATTTTTAACCGCCATAAATAATTATGCAATAATTTACCATTTGTGATAAAGAAGTCAATCATCGATTAATAAATATATTGTACATCAGATAAATAGTCGTGTCTTATTTTTTACATAAGGTCTTTCTCAACTGTACCAATTAACAAAGGATCAGAAACACAGACTTCGGGTTGATCTCACAGACTTCGATGGCTCCACAGCCTATGCTGTATACGACACGTTCTACATTAGTGGCGCTGCTTACAATTACACATTACATGTTCATGGGCAAAGAGGGAATGCAGGTATTGTGATACATTTTCTCTCAATTATCGTCTGATACAATATTTCATTTGTCATAAAATGGTTTTGAAAAGTGCGTGCTTAGAACAGAATTATAGAAAAATTAATATATGTACCTGTGGCGGAGTAATTTTGCATGTCCCTATTTCTAAACTGGGTGGATGGGGGCTCCTTAAATATAAGCAAAAGATAGATTTTTTACTCCTTTAGTAAGAAGTTTCCACCTGCAGAAACATTATGTGACAGTAAAATGCCTATCTTGTTATTGAGTAAAGAGTAGAGTTTTATGACAACCTTGTAATCCGCCTAGTGAGAGACATGTTGGACTTGTGGGAGAATTATTAATAACTATACATTAAGATTCTTGATCACTTGCAATTAGTTATGTGTTATTAATTCATAAATAATAACCATAAAGAGAAAATGATGCCCAGAGGTGCCGCATAAATTGGGGGCTTATCTGGGATGAGCACAAAATTGTGTTCAAAAATGCTAAACTAATTGTCTGTCAATGCCACCTGGTGGGAGCAGCGGTCAACCTGGATGACACACCGACCTTGTAAGATGTAAAACACAAAGTCTTGCATACAGACAACCATGGTGGTTTGGTGTGATATAATTTAGTCTCTGAGTGGGGTAAAGTGTGAAAGCCAATGGTGTGTGAATGTGCGTGTGCAGGTATGAACGAGAAATGAGGGATGAAAGGGATGAACAAACAACCGCACTGATTCCCACTTCTGCAAACCAAGACAGATTTGGTAAATAAAGATGATAAACAAGACTTTATTCTTGGTACTGGGCAACACTAGCAGACGGATGTTAGTCACTCATCCAATAAGTCTTTTAGGCACTCATTCATGGGATATGGGACCAGAACGATTAGGGATGAACAAAAGTAAAATTTAAAAGAAAAAGAAAAATATAATACTACATTGCGATATACAATAAACAGTGACAACCACGTACATCACATACTATAATTATTTTGGCTAAATGACAGCAAAATCAGTAATGATAAATGTTCATGTAAAACGTTTTGTGGTGAAAAACCCTAAAGTGTCAATAGTTATTAAAATTTCAATTAAACATCAAAAGAAACTATACATAATCTTAATTTTCCTAACTACCTATGAGTAATGCACCCCTAATGGATATGTCTTACTTATGCTAATCTGTAGAAAACAGCGATGGACAATGATGAAGTATGCACTGGCAGATGCACTGACTAAATGATGAATGTTAATGTGCACAAACATTGAAGATATAGACATAATAATTCACCTCACTGATCGGAAAGAATAAAATTCACAACGCCTGCCAATGAAAAGAAAACACATGATATGCGACCACTGAAAAGTGACGGAGCCATGCTCGCAAACACAGGTGAAAACCCATATGCAGTTCCTCGTTGATGAATGCAGGAATAATTTCGCGCTGATAAGTGAGAAATGATGAAGTAGTGAAAACCGGATGAATGTAGGGATGAATGTCCTTTCCTTGTTTGACCCAACATCCTTCAGTTCTGTCACGCTGTACACTGATGGTTGCTGTCGACAGGTTTTGGTCCGTCTAATGGCTAGAAAGGTGCTATATCGTGATAGACTAAAGAGCCGGGAAAAACACCCAAGTGTGATGTCCCAGCCAAACAAATGGTGAACACTTGGAATTTCTTTATTTCAAAATATGAAAAATTGAAATAAAACCACGCCAGAGCTCAGTGTGTAAGAGAAAACGAAGTTGAGATCCAATACACCTGATGGGAGTTCGCGCGCACATACACTCCGGAGAAAAAATGGAGTCCCATCCTTAAATGCAACTGTCAAAATCTGCTGATTCCATGGGTTTCTGGAAAGTCCACGCAATTAAAGTATGCATTATGACTTGCCAACACGAAAAAGAGCTGTTTTTTTTATGGGTGCATTACGCCTATGGGTGCATTCTCATAGAAAGAAAAATAATCCCTAGCTATTTTTAATTAACATCAAAATGAATAAACACTACTGCACATATTTACTTTAATTTATACATGTGCATATGTAAAGGTATATGGATACCCACTCAAACACACTGACTGTGCATGTAAAACATAAAGCTTTCATTCAACAGACATAAACAACACATCTAGTGACCAATAATAAGTAAGGTAATAATGCCTTTAAAAAAATAAATACATTTTGGATAGGATTATCACCCCCCTTCTTTTTTCGTTACATTGCTTTGTGGTGAAATTAGTAAGTGTAGGGGGATATTGTTGAAAAATTTGTTGAGCTTATGAACCTATACTAAAAAGATAACTAAAAAAGATATAGTTGACAAGCGGAATATACATTTAGAAAGCAGTCTTATCTCACTCATTATTATTAGAGCACTATCTAGAACTTGTCTTGCTTTGTCTATTTTTTTTCTTTTGAAAGGTTTTTGATTAACCTTTTGACTTATATCATTGAATGCATGTTGTACTGATATCTGTATTACCATAATTTCTATTATTGACATTAGGAAATTCTATTGTTTATATTGATTGTGAATTTTATCATTTGCTTGAGTGTGAGTGAATATATTTTGTGAATCAGTCAGATAGCTCATGATTATGTTAAATTTTTATGCAACAAAAGGTAAGTGTGAAAATATGCATTACGAACTAGAAGCAGATAGTAAGGTGTGCAGAAATGACAATGCGATGACCCCAACCAAACCTATCATTAGCTTGGCATGTCATCCAAAGGTCACAGAGGATTTGGTTATTAGAGAACAGATAGTTGTTCATGACTGCCAGACTGTGGCTGAATCTGAGGGGGGTGGGGGCTACTCAGAATGGCACAGATGTCAGACAATTCCCTGAAGAAATGTCATGAAAAGACTACATCATTGAGGTCATGTCTATCCAAATCTTCTGGAAAAGCTGTTGAATTTTTATGGAAGGGTGGCCTCCTCATTTGGAAGCAGGAAGGGGTTGAGGGAAATCAGTTGATGGTACCCATGAGCAAACGTATTTCATGCTTAACTGATGAAGGCATATAAGGACTGTTTTGTTGAAACGAAAAGTCAAACTTCCGATTGTTTAGGTTATTTTAACCACGCTTATCAAATACAAATTTGAATGATTTCACCTGTGTTAGGATTAATTATCCAGATTAAGTTGCTTCGAAAAAAATGTTGTCGGATGATATCGCAATAATAGCGTCATGTTAAAAACTGTAATAATAGAACGCTCATCCTTAAACATAGCGTTACACTCAATTTTATAAACAGCCTTACACTCGGCATTATATACAGATTTTATACACAGCATTATACACAGCGTTACACACGGCTTTATAAACAGCGTTACATTCGGCATTACTCACAGTTTTCTTCTAATTTTCAGCCCTTCATGTTTACATACCAAAACTTTGATTGATTCTAAATACTCTTTTTTAAGTTATTATCATGTCGGGCTTTATATGATATCTGATTTAATTACTTAAAAATACAATCACATTTATTACATACTCAATTTTGTGTCAGTTCTGATCAATTTGTCACAA
Source organism: Sinotaia quadrata (assembly GCA_028829895.1). Taxonomy (NCBI): domain Eukaryota; kingdom Metazoa; phylum Mollusca; class Gastropoda; order Architaenioglossa; family Viviparidae; genus Sinotaia; species Sinotaia quadrata. Next base: position 113,662,217 of record CM054181.1, on the reverse strand, counting down.
GATGTGTGAGTCCACTGCATACAATGCACATCTATCCTACTTTGTCAACTAGTCATTAACATTCCATTATTTTCTCTAACATTATTCTCATACTGTGAATGGGTATGGTGTTTCTGATTGCTTAATGTGTGACAATATTCATATTTTAATAATTATTTCTCCACATTCAATTAATCCGCTCATACAATTATACACTATAGCCACGACAGGATCTTTGTCTTTCGCGGTCTGGGAGTGACTAAGTCAAGCCCTGGGGTACGTCACTAATTACCTCTTTCCCCAATTGTTACTTGTCCAAGATAACCGGCCCTCGCTGAACTATCTCGTCTGTCTAAGAGTCGTTGTCTTCGCCCTCACATTACCTCCCAAGTCGATGACGGGCCTATCCTTTGAAATGTGTTTTTAGACCGTCTTTGTCGTCGTTATTACGTCATTGGCTGATCCCCCGCCGTCATCTACACATTTATACCCCTCTTTAGAAATAACGAGAGTGGATATTTAAAATAATAAAAATTTATTAAAAGAAAAGAAAGAATAATAAATCAAGTTACAGACAGAATAACAATTGAATTACACTCAAGACAAGGTGTTAGAGATTCACATATCACTCAAAAGCTTATCACACTAAACTTTACATTAGGAACATTAATCATGTGTTAATTCTCTAGAACAATTACTAGGAGATTATACAATTAGAAAAATGAATAATTTCAGGATGTTGCCTAGAACAGCTACTAGGACTTCAATTAATTCAAGAAGAATACAATCTACGTTATTAAAAAAATAGATTATAGAGAAAGAATCAGACTCAGAAATTACAATAAATCAAGGAACATTACAGACATATGACACAAGCATAAATAAGCATTCACCTGATGTATTTGTGATCACTGTCCTCTGTCTATGGCCTGGCACGGTCAACTGGTGAACAATGCTGGCTACAGACTAGCACACCTGGAAAAGTCTTCCACTTCACTCGTTGCTGGAATGTTCGAAAAGTTCTTTTCTGTCAGGAACTTGTTTACACATACACAGTTTTGGTATTACACTTTGCTAACCATGTGTCCTGGGTTACAGTTCAAATCCAAAGGAATTCTTACACAAAATCAGCTGTTAAGTTTGTTGCACTTAATACATAAGTCACTCATTAACTCTGTTAGTACGTCCGTTTCATCGGCTTCCCCACTTGGCAGAAACACTTTGTTACTCGTGAGTTTCGCGTACAAATACTCATCTCCCAGATAGTATTCTCAGGTCCCAAAACATTTTCGTGTCGCAGACTGTCTGTCTACATTATGCGTAACACTAACGTGGTGTTCTGTGTCTCTCTCTTTCCAAGTAGTTCTGGCTCATGCGAAATTTTACTGCTTGCCTCCCTTTTTCGTTGTCTTCTTGACCAACTGGGATTTCTCATAGCAGCCTGGCAGTACTCAAAGTGAAAATACCTTTAGACCAAGGTTAATCAAGGCCAAGGTCTCTAAGTCGAAGATAAAGCTGAATCTCTCAGTGTAGATGGACTGTACGACTGGAGATGGAATTCGTAGATGGAACTCTGACTGGTGGAACTTTTGACTGTGTAACCCAGGGGCGGGCAAACTCTGGCCTGCGGGCCAAACCTGGCACGCGAAGCATTTTTTGTTGGCCCGCCAAGCTATTCACAGTTAACATTGCTTTTGGCCCGCCAAGCTATTCACAGTTATTGCTTTTGGCCCGCCAAGCCATTCACACTTATTGCTTTTGGTCCGCAAAACAAAAGTCACTAAAACAATTGGGCATTGTTATACGCTGTCAAACAGCCAAGGCTAAACTAGTCTAAAGACTACATGTAATTTTAACAGTTTGAATTACTCACACAGAATCGTGTGCACATGTACAATTTATGCCTGCAGTTATATATATATTACTCTAGCATCTCTTTATAGTTCGTTGACTTTTGAACTCTCCTAGGCCTAGGATAGATCTACAATAATAATGTATGTCAGCATCTATACTCTGCCTCAGTCGTGACCTGACCTTCACCCTTACAATTGGGTCAGAGGAAGGAGGGCTAGAGGTGTGCGAATTTGAAACTCAGTCTTCTGCCATCACAACCGAACTGGTTGTTGCATTTCTGCTATTTCTTTGCCATTATTCCCCCCTCCCCACAATCATGTCTGCAACCACAGCATCCTAAAAAATTTAAAGTGGATATGGAAAGTCGACATTTAACTCTGAGTGGTCGAGAAGTACTTTTTCATAGAACGATTTGGACAAGCTCAGTGTCTGATCTGTTTGAAAACTGTTGCTGTCTTCAAAGAGTTTAATGTGCGCTGTCACTGGGAAACAGTACACTTAACTTCGAAATTCGGTTTAATGTCTGCCTCTGAGAAAAAGAATACTATTGCTAAACTCACAGGCAATATAGAGAAAAGCAGTTTGATGTTTCATAAGCAAACATCTGTGCATGAAAAAGTGACACTGCCAGTTATGAAGTTTCGCTACTCCTTGCTCAAAGAATGAGTTAAAAGCAAAGTTACGCACTTCTTCTCCTCTTTCTTTTTTTTCGTGATGTCATCCTACCATCAGACAAGTTTCCACATTTTATTAAACATGCTCCCCGCATTGTAGCTATGTTCGGAAGCATATTTTGCTGTGAACAACTGTTCTCAAAGATGAAATATACAAAGAGTCGCCTTCGCTCTCAACTCTCTGACCGTCATCTAAATGACATTCTTCGCTTGTCAACATCATCAGTTAAGCCAGACATTGAATCACTTATTCATTGTAAGCAACACCATCCATCTCATTAATCATGAAACTGAGTTAGTTTTTTAAAATTACTTTTGTTCTCATTTTATATTCTGAACTTGCTGGACTTGTGATATTTGGTCGTCTATCCGGCCCGCGAACTGTTCCAACAGTTTTATCTGGCCCGCGGTCTCAAAAGTTTGCCCGCCCCTGGTGTAACCTTTGACTTCTGAAGCTGTGAAATATACAAGTGTTTGCTTACATCAGTTCATGTTTTACTAAGTGTTAAGTATGTAACTTCATTCTTGGTTCTCATTCGAATTTCTTTACATGCATTTACTACCAAGAATAACATTACAGTTTAAAGTCATTTTAAAATACAAACATTTGCAAGAAAAAATACAATTCGAAATTTACAATAGGTAGATTTTGCAAATCATTATTTACAAAATATATTTACCATTTCAGACACTCCTACTTTGTCCCTTTTTCTGCAGGAAGTCGTTACGGGACTGTGAAAATTTCATAGTGAAATTATTTTCGCTCGATGCGGTATTTAAGCAGTTTGGAATTTTCGTCGGGGTTCGAGTACCTTCTTACCCTCGAGCGTAATTTATCCTTTAATCTCAGTCTTTTGTTGAATAGTAATGGTTGGCTGACTGTTCTAAGGATCAGCATTTCTATCGTAGTCTCGACTCTTAGAAGATGACCGCGAGAGAACCAGGTATCGCTGTCTCTCCTGTGATGGGTGAGTGGTTACATCATCAGAGCGCGCTTACCATGAGCGTCGATCTAACACACTAGCTACACAGACTGCAGCTATTCAATTTATGCTCTTTGTTCTTCTTTTCTCAGACTGGACCAAAGTCGGCTGTCCAAAACGGCTTATGAGGATTACACGGCAAAATTTAGGATTAAATTGTGTCATAATTGAAGAAATAAAATTCAAAATATTTAGAATTTATATTTAATTTAGGTTAATGTATTAATCTGCATTTTCGGCTTTACACATACATTTCAAATATCTCTACTTTATCAACTAGTAATTACATTCCATTATTTTCTATTACATTATTCTCATATATTTCAAATATCTCTACTTTATCAACTAGTCATTAACATTCCATTTTTTCCCTTACATTATTCTCATACATTTCAAATATCTCTACTCTATCAACTAGTCATTAACATTCTATTATTTTCGCTTATATTATTCTAATTTCGCAATATTTGTGCATTCGTGTGACTCCAAAGTCCTGAAATGCCTACATCTACAGTTAATATTTCTGGTTGCATCACTTGAGATTCAGTTACAAGACAAAAGGGCGAATACAATATCATTTGTGTTGGAGAGATTTTTCTAGCAAGTTGTAAGGTGTGCACACACGTCTATAACTGTGTATTAAGCAATATTTGCCCCAAACAGTTCAATAACTCGTTTGTATGTTGGTGGTGAAGGCCTTTCATATTTATTAAAAACATTAGTCTTATAAATAAAAAGAAAACGTTTCTTATTCTAAATGAAATCTATGAACAAGAACAACATAACATGAAAAACTACCAGGGATAATATGTTTTTTTCTATACGGATTTTTGAATGCAAGAAAAGTTGATGAATGTAAATTAATAAAACGTCTGTCTACACTTGCATATAATAGATAAAGATGTATATATTTTATGCTTCAAACCACATGATGTTTATCAATATTATTATCTTTCGTTTGGTAAAATGTATTTTCTTTCGCGACAGGGGACAGCTTAAAGTACCACAATTTGAATCAATTCACAACGTACGACAGAGATAACGACAAAAACAATTCCAATAACTGTGCGCAGAAGTGGCATGGGGCGTGGTGGTACAATGCCTGTCATTACTCCAACCTGAACGGTCGTTACAAGTCAGATGGCGCTGTTGGTGGTGATGGTGTGATTTGGATCCATTGGAAACATGACTTTCGTTCCATTAAACGGGTAGAGATGAAAATAAAATCCTAAGCAAAAACTAAAATCGCTTTTACAACGCGTATGAGAAGACGGACCTGCTTGACTGAATGTACAGATATTTTAAATACGCCATTTTCTTAATGAAAGTTAATAATTAAAACTTAAAGAACTAATTGCAATATTATAACTATTGTTGCAAGATCCGCCTTTGATAATACCGTTTTTTACAAACTTGTTCACAAAAGAGAAATGAACCATTTATGTTCCCCAAAACAAGCGTTTATTTTAGTTTTACTAACCACTACTCTTAATTTGAATCAGTAAATTCTTTACTTTTCCGATGGATATTTCCAAATTTGTATTTTATGTTCAATGTCACATTCCTTCTGTCTAGTTAGGAACACAGCATAAAATACAAAATGTTGGAAAATAAGTTCTATTCTTGTGTGAAAGTTAAACATGTTAAGCATAATCAACAGTGTGAAGAACAGAAGAAACCCTTCTAAAAACAATATAACAAAGACAACAAAATAAAAATAAAAACACTAATAACATTCTTTTATTATTTTTCTTATTTTTAATTATTATTAATAAGTATATCAAGATCAATAAATATATGGTAAATCTTATTAATCTTTTATACTCGCTTGTCTTTTCATTTGTTACTTTAATAAATTCGTTTACAAAGGCACGTGTGTTTGTGTGTATTGCTTTGTTGTTTATACCTGTCTTTGTGTCCTGTTATTATTAAAGTATTGCTTATTTTCGATACAGAACCTGTTCTACAATGTGTGTGTTATTTGACAGTTCAAAAGAAGTTTGCACATGTCCAGGGTGTTGCTATTCAGACTAAAATAGACTGGTGTCATGCTTGTCTTGTTAACTCTATTTCCGTGTGTTAAATCAAATTCACTTTTTTCAGCATTGCTAACAACTCAGAATTTTCCATAAAAGTGACTTGTCTTGCATTGTTTAATTACACATTTAAATGTCATAATGTTAACAAACATTTATCTGTAGAACTTTTAATAAAATTTAAATTGTCAATTTGCCAACATGTTCAAATTAACAAAAGAAAAACAAGAATAAAAGAAATAAATGCTAAGTAAACATCTAAACATGAACAATTATATAAATACATAAATATACATAGACATATATTAATTCACACACACATACTGATACATTTATATATAAGTAGCATATATTTGCATATATTAAAATTTATATTTAAACACATATATACGCTCATATTATATACGTAGATGCGCCCAATGTTACATTTACTCGCCTCAGTTTTCAAAAATAAATATTCAGAAGCCACTAAAACGCAAAGTGATTAAGTTCCTTATCAGGTAAATCAGGTGACTGCGTCCAGGCGACAAGAAAAATCTCGTAGAAAAGTTCAAATGAACGAGTGACTTGCGTAGATGACCTTCGAATAATAGCTGAGGTCAGAAGCCATCGGTATCTGACGTATAGAACATTAACACGAGGCATGCGTCTAGGTCATAATTTTAAGCTTTGTGAAAGGAAAACAACATTAAAAAACAAAACAAAATAAAATAATCAATCACCAACGTTAAGCTGCTACTGAAGAGTCAAAAAACTCACGGAGAAATAAGATAGATTTTGACACGACATGTTTGTTTGAAAATGGCAACCTCCAAGTTTTACGCATCGGATTTTGATACATACAACGCTGTATTATGTGGGTGTTCTCAATATTTGAAGAAAGCGTAACATACATTAATCTTTTCATTTGTAACTCTAAAAAAATCTACAAGAACATACACGTTATATAAAACAAAATATATATTAATCTATTTATTTGTAACTCTAAAAAAATCTGTAAGAACATACACGGTATATAAAACAAAATATATGTTGGGATTTTCATTATTTTTCTTTCTCTCTTTCATGAAACCTGTATTATTATAACGTTGTTGACTTAAAAGAAGTTATTATGATGAAGTGAGATAAAACACGTAGTCTGACGGTCACTTTCCTGGTATGTCTCACCTCCCACTGAGACAGAGATATTAAAATGTGTGGCTGAGTAAATTTGCCTATCCCTATTTTAAAATTTAATTGTTATGTAAATTGTTAAACTGTCAGAGTAACCCGACCTTGGGCACTCCTTATGACGGAATTTTTGAAAAAGTAAACGTTCGGGGCTAGAATATGCTAGAAAATGTTGATGTAATACAAACCAGTGATTAGATTTTATTATCCAATGGTTATGATTTACGACAACGAGACCAGCCAATGGGCTGAGATCAAAACGTTTACTTGATGTACAAAATTCTATTCTAATCACTCTGAATTGGGAGTGGCAAGAAGTCCGGTCATGAAAGTTGGTCATTAGCTTGATGGTGAGTTAGCTGACTGATAGAGCGAGTATGGACTTTGAAACATTTCATGCATTTCGCTATTGATATGTTATACTCGTGTTTTATTTAGAGATGTACTATGCTAGTTGACTTTTATTTCTACAACTCTTTGAACTAAGCTGCTCACATATAGATTTCTAAATACTTAACATTGTTTGGTATGCTGTATTTAAACTGGTATGGTGGAAAAAGGCTCAGGTTGACTTCAAGAGAACCTATGGCAAATATGTTTCAATATGAGGAAGGAAACAGTGGAAATTGAACTGAACTATAATTTATGACGTTGTGGCAAAGTTAGCGAAGGACTGTTAAGACCATGCTGAATCATGTTATATAAAGACTATTATTGTTTATTTTTAAAAACTCCCTTTCTGTTCTCTGATAAGACTATCCTGTGATTTGTATTGACTCTATTGTTGAATTGTATTTTATGCATAAGACTTTGAGCTATATAAATTATACGAATGTTGTTTCATACAAATATTGACGTCAAGTAATGTATTTCATTGTATTTGTCATATGTATATTTAATTGTTGATTTAATAAATTTATTGAGCTTCTTACGCATATTGATAACCTTATGTTGGAGAAGAAAGTGGGTGGATGGGAAGCTCGCTAAATATAGATTAAAGACGGATTTGTCTTATTCTGTAGTAAAATGTTCTCCACCTTTACAACATTGTGTGACAGTAAATATTTCTCTTTAATGCTGTGGAAGAGAGAAATAATTTAGAGCGCCCATACATCCGCCAAGTGTGGGAGTCGAATGGTGTCTGCTGGAGGATCATTAATAAAATAAATTAAGATTCTCATTACTTGTAATTAGTTATGAAAGATTAATTAATAATAATAATCATTTTCATTAACTAAGTGGCGTTTGCGTCACAAAATGTAACATATGCCGGAGTTATGGCTTGACGTTTCATACAGGTACATACCCTTAAGTACTCTTCCACTAAATATGTCGTTTTTTAAAAAAAATAAAATATTTTATTTCAAATATTATTCCTTCAAGTCATTTAAAAATACCATAAGGCAGGGCTCAAGGCAGTTGGAAGAAAATATACATGCCTGCCACCTCTTCCCAGCCACCAACAGTACTTATTTTAATAATTAAATTACTTCTAATAAATCAAAATTAAATTGTGGAAAATATTCTATTTACATTCATGAACTCTAAATTTTGGTTGGAGTAAAAAGACAGCTGTTCAGCTGAATGTAGTGCAAAAAACTGTAATGGTTCCATTCTCTAGTGACCAATAACGGATTAAATAAATATCTATTTTATTAATGACATTCAAATTTCTCAATGGGTGTACTTACATAACATATAAATGGTTACAACTACTGATTTTAAAACGACTCGAAGTCAAAGAAAACTGTCGTCAAAAAACGTTTAAAGTTACAATGTTTGGTCGGTAACAGCCCAGAATGTCCGATATGAATATTGTATTACTAATTGTGGAGAATGTAAATAGACGAGCCAGAGTTCTTTGTGTGAAATTCATTCCGTTTTTTGTTTTTTAGAAATTGTGCAATAAACAAAAGTTCCATGTGTAATGTAAGGGTGGTTTTGTTATGTTAGGGTGTAGCCTTTTACTGCACAGTATGGTTAGGTTTCCGTTATATTAGGGTGTGGTCTTTTACTGCAGAGTATGGTTAGGTTTACGTTATATTAGGGTGGGGCCTTTTACTGCAAAGTATGGTTAGGTTTACGTTATATTAGGGTGTGGCCTTTTACTGCTCATTATGGATGGGCTTACGTTATATTAGGGTGTGGCCTTTTACTGCACAATATGGTTAGGTTTCCGTTATATTAGGGTGTGGTCTTTTACTGCAGAGTATGGTTAGGTTTACGTTATATTAGGGTGGGGCCTTTTACTGCACAGTATGTTTAGGTTTCCGTTATATTAGGGTGTGGTCTTTTACTGCAGAGTATGGTTAGGTTTACGATATATTAGGGTGTGGCTTTTTACTGGGCTAGTATTATTGTCGGACAGGAGTCAAAGTAATAATATGCATATAGCTATACGTAGTTGTCTCTCCGGGTTATTGCTATTGTCGATAGTAACCAAGGTAACAATATGTAAATACAGTTCGAGTACGTGAACTGTTCTCAAGGAACTTCTTTGACCATTGGCACTAAATCTCAACAGCTCTGAGATTTCACGTCATCTTAAACTATAAATTTTAAACAGAATCATAGCTCTGCTTCACCTTGACCTGGACAGTTCGTTTCGGTTCATGATTTCGTACATAGTTCATAATTGTTTCATTTCTCCCCCCTGCTTATTTTCTCTTCTTGCCCTTGTGTAATACGAAGTGAAAGAGATTATTGCGCATAATTAGAGAACCATGATAAAATGTTTTTATGAGATTAAGCAAATTATCGCCTGTCAATGAAATGAAATTAGATGGAGTTCTAAGTATTAAATACAAGTTTAGCAATTATCAGTCTGGGTTTATTTTTGGTCAATTTTCTAAATAAAGGTAAAACCAAAGACTAATTTTCTGCTGTACGAAGACCTGTCATTACAGGCTGTCCATTCACAACCCTTCTATTATTAAGAAAGAATAATCTCAGTTACATGCCATCCAAACTCTTCAGATGTGTGTGTCATAGTAAACAACTTCAGGTGGAGTGCTAACTACTTTGGTGACAGACATACCGTTGTAAATATCTTCAAGTGACTACATTTTCCGTGCAAGCAGAACTATTGTCCATTAGTAACAGAACAAAAGAGACAGACGAGTGTATGTTACAGTGTGATTTGTATTTAGATCTGTAACACGTAGCCTGTAAATCTATCTATAAAGATTGTACCCTGAGCTGGAAAAAAAATAAGTTTCGGCTTTGTCGAAAAATATTTCAAAAATCTTTAATTAAATTTTATTTTAACCACGATCGCGGGAAAAAAATGACTGATTATTTCAGTATTAGGTTCAGATATCCAGATTAAGTTGCTTTAAAAGTTTTATCAGGTGCTAACGCATCACTGATGACATGTACACGACATTAATGGCACACTCAGCATTACTTTTATTTCTAATCCTACATGCTTATAAACCAGGAAGAAAATGTAAATTGTAATTGCTCTTTTAATAAACATAGTAAACATAATGTATAAAATGTATGATTTTATTTTATATTTAAGAATTACATCTATTACACATCACATAGTTGTGTCTTCCCTGACATTTGTGTCAAAGACACACGAGTGCACTGCTTATAGTGTACATCTATCTTTTCCTTATCAACTAATCAATAAACTTCCTTATTTCTTCTTCCATTATTCCTAAAAATCACATAATATTTGTGCATCCGTGTGATTCTGAAGCCCAGAAATGTGTCGATTTGCAGTTATTGTTTTGGTGGTCACTAGAGATGAGTTAACAAATCTTTAGCGCGGACATAATATCATGTGTCGGAGATTTTTTTCTAGCAAGTTCTAGAGTGCACAAACATGTCCAAAACTGTATATTAACCATCTAGGGTGAAGTAAATTTGCCTATCCCTATTTCTAAACTTAATTGTTATATAAATTGTTAAATGTCAAAGCAACCCGACCTTGGGCACTGTTTATGCTTATATTTTAAGTGTCAAAGTTGGAAGTAAACAACTCATTGAGGATAGGCGAGAACATGCTGATGCAATCCAAACCAGTTCCAACTGGATGAATAGTTTTCCTGACTAATAGTCTCACACTTGTTCATATCAAATTCATCCCATGGGAATGGACCTGAAGTTTCTTTTTGAAGAAATACTCTATTTTGATCACTTTAAATATGAACACATAACTCTAGTCCAGTCATAAAGGCAATCGTTAGCTTATAGTAAGTTAAATGACTGATAAAGAAAGAATGGACTTATTGATCAATGATTTGAATTAGAGAACGCTTATGTAATTGAACTATTATTTTTTATGTTCATTAATTTGATTACGTTGGACATTATACTTGTGAATTTTGATCGATGCTATATTTCTTAAGCTGTGTGTGTGTGTATCGGGCTAATAAAATTATTGCAGGATTTCTAAGTTGGGAATGTACGTATATAGCAGAGAAAGGAGTTTAGAGATGAAATATGCCTGAAATTAAGTGTTGCCTTCATTTGACATTTGCAGAGGAGCCAGCCTTGTTTGTTTTACTTTGTCACGTCATGCTATAGTGACTACTGTGCTCTACTAGTTGCTGTGTGAATCCGGTATTGTCATCAACTTAGTAGTAGAGTGTGTTGCTGTAAGTTGATTCGTGTGAATCGAGAGCCAGTATGGCGGAAATTTGTGGCTTGAGTTGGTCTCGAGAATTCATAAAGTTTACTTTGAATGTTTTTTCATGGTGCGTTGAGTAACGTACACTTAAATTAGGGAACATTCCTCCTGATGTGCTTGATAGCGCATGTGAAATTCAGGACAATTCTCTACCATGTGCTTGAAGAGTGTGTTGAAAATTCTGGAACAGTTGTTTAATGTGCCTCTAGAAAGGACTCTTGGGACCTCGCCTAAATATGAAAGGCAGTGACTTGTTGCAAACCGCATAACAGTGAAATACATGCTGGTGACAGCCGCCATCTTTGAACTGGTTATGTGCATTGACTTTAATTATATCTCTGAAACTCTATGCTCATTTCTGTGATGATATCCATGAAGTCAATTGCACATTATGTTAATTGACTGTTAAGGTCTATGCTAAGATAAACTGAATGATTGTCCAGTGTTAATTGAGCATTGTTGTGAAGTGATGTAAATGTCAATGCTCTTTTGATTTTATTCATATGTTGTATATTTGATTGTTGATTTAGTAAATTTATTGTCCTTCTTGCACATATTGATTATATGTTGGAAAATAATGTGGGTGGATGGGGACTCGCTAAATATAGACTAACGTTTCCTTTAATAAGAAGTGTTCCACCTAAGGAATTATCGTGTAACAGTAAATGTTTGTTTTAATGTAGTGAAAGAGAGAAAACGTTTACAACGCCCGTATATCCGCCAAGTGGGAGAGACGAGAGGTGTCGTCTGGAAAATTATTAATAACATAAATTAAGATTCTCATCACTTGTAATTAGTTATGGGTGATTAATAATAATTGTAACCACTATCCCAAAACAGTTTACTGTTATTGTTATGATTAGGGGTGGGGGGTCGAAAGGCTATTGTTCATCAAAATCATTATACCGATACACATATGGAAAATAATTGAAATATATAAAGTATGAACAGCATAACGTGAAAGATTCTAGGAATAATTTGTTAGTATTTTCTTTTCTAGAAAGACGTTTAAATGCTAGAAACTTAGTTAAATTAAAATTAATAAACATATATATCTATCCTCATTTGCATGCTACAGTTGTAGACGTAGATATTGTTTTATATTTCACAACATGTAATGTTTGTAAATAATATTATCTTTCGTCACAGGGGACAGTTTCAGGGCCCACAATTTGTGTCAGTTCACTACGTACGACAGAGATGACGACAAACATAATTCTCTAAATGTGCGCAGCTCTGGCATGGGGCGTCGTGGTAAAGAGCCTGTCTTGACTCCAACCTGAACGGTCATTACAAGTCAGACGGCGCTCTTGGTAGTGATGGAGTGGTTTGGTACTATTGTAAAAATAACACTCGTTCCTTTAAAAGGGTAGAGATGAAAATAAGATATCATAAGCAATGACAGTAAAATCACTGTGAAAACGCGCTTGAGTCGGACGCGACCATTTTGACTGGAAATGCAGACATCTTTAAATACATCTTTTTCTTGATGAAAGTGAATTGGTGCGAGTTAATGAACTAAATGCAATAATTAGTATCATTACTATTGCAAATTTAGATAATACTATTGTGTGCAAATTTGTTCACATAAAGGAAATCAAACATTTTTTATACCTAATCAAAGTATTTATTTGAGTTTTACCAAAAACTACACTTAATTCGAAGTATTTACTATTTTTATTATTATTCCAGTGGATTTTTCCAATTCTGTATTTTATATTTAATTTAAATTTTTTTCTGATTAGAAATATAAGCATTATCCGCGTACACCACAAAAATGATGTAAGAACAAATATTTTTAAATGAATATAAACATCAAACAAAGCAACAAAAAGCAAAAGAGAACAAGAAAACAAACAATTTTTTTTCAAATAAATAAAATCTCTTTAATATTGGAGCACATTTTCCAGAGTCAAACTGTGTGTTTATGTGTGAGAGAGTCATTGCATCTCTGCTGGTTACCATGCCAATTAAGGAAGTCGTACGATCAACGTGCATATCTCGTTAAGATTATTTGAAATTCACTTCCGTAAGTCAATTAATGCACCCCTCTTCTAGGGCTGACAGGAAACACTGTGAATGACTTTGAGTACAAGTGCACTTAACTTCTGATTTTACGTTTTTTCAGAAAATACTTGTGCTGAGGATGCAAACTGTGAAGATATTTGACCTAATTACTTTAATTAGTTTGATCACGTGGCTTTGTAATTAGTATGTACTACTGAATGAATACTTGTCCACTTTTCTCTTAATTTCACCCAGAACATCCGCTTTCTCTCAATTTTCTTTCCTGTTTATTTCATAATTAAAAGTGGGCAATTAGTTGATATTGAATCAGAGACTGATATATATGTCCTCGTTTTTCAGTGTTGTAAGAGTCACAATTTGACCCGTCTAATTGGATAATAAAACTACTCATAGTTTCTTCATACAGTTAGAACTGGTTTGCATTACATCAGCAATTTCTGGCATATTCTCAACTCGAGTGTTTGCTCCAACTCAGACACTTTCAAAATTACCTTCATAAAGAGTGCCCAAGGTCCGGTCACTTCGACAATTTAACAATTTATATAACAATTAATTAAGTTTAAAAATAGAGATATGCAAATTTACTCCACCTCAACAGCAGATGAAGTACTGCTTTGCTATTTTTAATATTCTTACAGAAGGTATCTCGAAAGACTTCCTAGTCATCATCAGTTCATCGTTTAAAGCATTGACTCGCAATGCTGGCTCTCGTTGTCTTAGCGACTATTTCAGGTACAATCAAAATATTAGAGTACAAATTTATTTTTTTTAGAAAAGAAATTATTTTATTTTAATTTGATTCACGTGAGTACAGATATGTGATTTCTTTTAAAACGTAAACGTAAAACGTAAAACGTAAAGTACAAAATTTCACTGATCGAAAATATTTCCACTATTGTCATTATAACTTACGAATGTATATTAACATGTAAGTAAATGGATCTATATATGTGAGGATGCTTATATGTACACGTAAATATAATTGTTTGTAGTAAAATATTACACATATTTATATTTAAAAATGAACTTTATTCGTGAATATTTTTGTTCTATGTATTATATATTTATATGCATTATATATGTGTACACACACAAACAAACAAACAAACAAACACACACACACACACACACACACACACATACATATATATATATATATGCATTGTTTTTGTATATATGTGTACATATGCTTGCGTTTAAATATTTATGCATTTATTTCTGCATTGCACTATGCTGTCTAGGCGCTTTATCTCTCCAATGGACTTCGTCCAACAATCTCCCAAATGGCACGGTTGTCCAAGTCTGTGATGGAGATAACCTGACGCTGAACTGGACTTTTAACTTGACGTCATCAGAACAACTTCTTCTACTGGAATGGCGTAGGTCATTTCAAGGTAATTAATTATAATTAATAATTGTCACGGGCAGACGCTCGGGAGGGAAATGTAACTGCATGAATCTCGATCAGTGCAAAAGGGTAATCACTCATCTACAGTTCTCTATCGTGAAGAAAGCTTGACGTGATTATCTCACTCTTATATTGACCATGCCAAAATGCCTCCCATACCTCAGTCATAAGTTGAAGGAAACACGATGATAGTTTGGTCACCATGATATCAGGCATTCTCTATTAAACTGCCCAAACAAATCCTGTAGATGATACACAATATATAGTACATAGACCATAATACATAACAAATAAACAATAAATGATAAATAATACATAGTAATCAGTTTCTCGGTACCAGTAATGATGCTAGTAAGTAAATTACAGAATCATTCAAAGAAGAAAATATATTCATTATTAATATAAGTCAACCTTTTACCTCTGCAACAAATTGAAAATGAATTTATTTTAATATAAATCAACCCTTGTACCGCTGAAACAAAGTGAAAGTACTTATCCTATTTCATTTTACATTTCTTTCTAGAATTCTTAATAATAATTTTTTTTTCAGATAAGTTTGCAATGGAAAGAATTTTCTGTTTCAGGTAATCGGACTAGTTTGGCCATTTACCATGATGAAGAATTCTTTAAAAAACCTGAAGGAGAAAAGCTGGGTGTTGAGTTTCTACCCAATGCCGGTCTTTTCGTGCCATCAGTAACGGTCTCAGACTCTGGATATTATGATGTTCATCTAACCGTATTTGATCCACCAAGAGTTTACAAGTACTCTCAAACTGCGCTTCTGCAAGTGTCCGGTAATTTTAGCATGGTCCTTTAATATGTAATTTCCGGTAATTTTTAGAACGGTCTTTTAATATGTAATGTCCGATAAATTATAATTTTGAGCAAGGTCCTTTAAAACGGACTGCATTCGTTATGTCTGTTTCGTAATCGCAGTGTCTGCTTTTTTGTGCTTGCTGCTTTCTGTTACTAAATTATGTCATAGTCAGTTTTCATTGAGTACGCCATGTCACAAACTGTCTTTTGTAGTGCGGTTATGTCTGACATTGTTTTTCTGGTATGATATGTCATACAGTGTTTTCTGTTAATTCGAGATGGCATCACTACTTTCTGTTAGATAGATTACGTCACAAAGCTTGGGCTTTTTATTACGATGCCAGACATATTGTTTTCTGTTAGTACGATATGTTACAATGATTGTTTTGTTAGTGTGTCACTGTGTTTTCTGTTAGTACGATATGTTACAATGATTGTTTTGTTAGTGTGTCACTGTGTTTTCTGTTAGTACGATATGTTACAATGATTGTTTTGTTAGTGTGTCACTGTGTTTTCTGTTAGTACGATATGTTACAATGATTGTTTTGTTAGTGTGTCACTGTGTTTTCTGTTAGTACGATATGTTACAATGATTGTTTTGTTAGTGTGTCACTGTGTTTTCTGTTAGTACGATATGTTACAATGATTGTTTTGTTAGTGTGTCACTGTGTTTTCTGTTAGTACGATATGTTACAAACAGTACTTTCTATAAGTACGATATGTCACAAGCAGTGTTTTCTGTTACTACTATATGTTACAATGATTGTTTTGTTAGTGTGTCACTGTGTTTTCTGTTAAGCAAATAAATATTGTACTATAACTTTTCCTTCCACTAAACTAGCTACTCTAATACACTACACGAGTGTTTAACATGATAAATTAGTGATAAATTAATAACATGAAATTAAGTTTAACCCCTTTGCAATAAAACGACCTTAAGACTGAGGGAAATGCAAGAAAGGCAATTAAGAAAAGATTTTTTTAAATGCTAACTTATGACAAACGTAGTTTGAAACGGAATAATTTATGAATAGACGCCATCTTATAAGATGACAATGCTCAGCATTTAAGAACTATAAAGACGTAGGACATAGGAAGAACAAATCATTAAAAAACAATTATTAACATTTTATATGTAGCTTTAGTATTCCAACTGTATATTTATGCAACACGGACATGCACATTGAAGACATGAATTGTAATTTTACAAACATAATTTTTTATCATTTAAAATTCAATATTTAGTAATTATTAAAAATCGGACACTTGATGAGAAATGACACGCTAAAGAAAAATTGAAATTTGAACAAGTCTGAAATTAAAAGTAATGTTATAGTTATTATTAATATTTGATTAACACAAAACAAATTCAGGACCATATGATTTTCCTGGAGAATTTCGTAACTGTTCTTGCTGCCAGACAAATCCAGACACTTGAATGTGTCATTTGACAAAGATGAATATCAAGATGTCTATCACTCATCCTTTCTGTAAGAAAGCTGTAAAATCAAACCCATTACTGCTAAAATATGCATTAATTAATGGATGAGTAAACCTCGTGGCATTGTTCAGTATAAGAGTTGATGAATGAATAATAATAGTGAGCGCGGTTAGTGTGAATAGTGAGCTTTTTAGCTTGAGCAGTGAGTCGGTTAATGTGAATAGTGAGTAGTGAGCGCGGTTAGTGTGAATAATGAGCTCGGTTAGTGACAATAGTGAGCTTGCTAGCTTGAACAATGACTCGGTTAGTGAGGATGATAAGCTTGTTAGAGTGAACAGTGAGCTCGGTTAATGTGACTAGTGAGCGCGGTTAGTGGCGAGTGAGCTTGTTAGCGTAAACAGTGAACTCGTTTAGTGTGAATAGTGAGCTCGGTTAGTGGGGATAGTGAGCTCGGTTAGTGGGGATAGTGAGCTTGGTTTCATGCAGTCATTCAAGACAGGCCGTGTTCACCCTCGCCCACTTTCTGTCTCATGAATGTTATGCTTTTCGGACATAACTTTAAACAGTTATAAACGTTCGGAGAATTAGCACAAATGAATATCAACTTTTGGAGTTGTTGTTGTGGTAGTGGTGGTGGTAGCAGTAAAAGTAGTAGAGGATTTGAGAAATAAGCAGGCATTGTGTCTTTATATCTAAGCTGATTGAAATATGTCTTTATGGCATCAAAGACGCGAAAAGTGTTCTACATGATAACACTTTATAATCATTTTTCTACGACTTATCTCCCTTATATGCTTTTCAAGATATAGCAGTAAACTGAGAGATGCAGCATGTTTAACATTACTGTGTTAATTTTGAAAATCTTCAGCAAATGTGGTCTATATTTGTAAATTACTTCATGCTCGAATAAAGACAGATGTGTAATGAGTGTTTGACTACGACTTCCGTCAAAGGACTTAATCAAATTAAACGCGTTAATTTATTAATGAGAAAAATTATTTTTGAAGACTAACTAAACCTCCTTATTTAATCTATGGCAAAACAATTCGAAAGGCTTATTAATCAGCATCAAGATACAATGATAGCAAAAAAAGTAAATCTAACGAAAAGAATGTGTTTTCAAAATTATAATATACTCTTAGAAGTAGTCCATCATAACATGGGAATCGATAGTGGGAATAATGTGTGAATAGATAGTGGGGATAAAGTGTGAATAGATAGTGGGAATAACGTGTGGAATAGATAGTGGGAATAACGTGTGAATAGATAGTGGGAATAACGTGTGAATAGATAGTGGGAATAACGTGGGAATAGATAGTGGGAATAACGTGGGAATAGATAGTGGGAATAACGTGTGAATAGATAGTGGGAATAACGTGTGAATAGATAGTGGGGATAACGTGTGAATATATACCTAAAAGTTTGGTTTCGCTGCTCTGTGTGTAGAAATAAGGTATTTAAAAAATCAGATGTAATGTTGTACACGATGTTGCAAATGAACTGTTAACAGTTACGCCTGCATCGATAGATGGCAGCCTTCATGCTTATATCCTACCAGTTGGTGATTTTCAAGCAATAACCGGAACGTGGCACGTGCAGTTAGGGTGTGGTAAATTTCTATCACTAGGACATCCAGCCGTGACTGTGGTGTGGAATGTAAGTGGTCACCTTTTAATAAAAATAAGTCTTATCAATAAAGTTAACAATTTATAACAATTTCATCCTTTCTTCTGAAGAATAAAACTAAATATATCTGATTATTATTTCAGAGAGTCGTGTTATTTGCATATAAACTACTCTAGTTAAGGTGAGGGTCGTCTTATTTCATGTGACCTGCTTCTTAATATGAGGGTCATGTTATTTAATGTGACCCACTCTAGCTAAAGGGGGGGGGGGGCTTGTTATTTTATGGGAAGTACTTTACCTAACGTGAGGGTCGTGTTATTTAATGTGACCTACTCTAGCTAAGGTGAAGGTCGTGTTTTTTCATGTGAACTACACTAGCTAAGGTGAGGGTCGTGTTATTTAATGTGAGTTGCGCTAGATAAAGTGAAGGATATTTTGTTTGATAAGTGCAAACCGATCGTGGTGATTGTTATTAATCACATAAAAATATTGGCAATCAGAAGTTTCTGGTTATCAGTCAAGTACACGAGCAAATATGATAACACAATATTAAAATTATAATTCAAGATTCATTTGACAGCCGAATAGTACAAAGATTGCCGTGAGAATAACATACCATGACTCTCTGTTATTCATATAACGGAGACATTTCATAAGTATTATTTTATCCATAAAATATAAATAAATTATTTAAAATTGTAGTAAATTAAATTTGGTTAAAAAAACACTGTAGTTTTGTGATTTATCAAATATATTCATTCAGGTTGACTTATTTACTTTTTAAAGCATATTGCTGACATCCTAAATGATATTTAAAGGCGCGGTCTCCAATGCATTAACCTGTTAAAATCAAAGATTAACTGGAAGGAGTATTTCGTTATGATAATAATTATTGCCTTATTACTTTTAACTGTATTATCTTCACACCAGACTATCAATGTTTAAGATTGAAAACTTTTTGCTCACTATATCGATGTCTCCAAACACATCTGTTGAGTCCGACTAACAAATTCACTCCTCAACTGAGCATTAAATATTACGGCGGTGTAATAATAGCCCTACGTGTAAGACACAAATTTCCTCCTTAACTGAGCATTAAATGTTACGGCGGTGTAATAATAGCCTTACGTATAAGGTTCTCATATAAATGCCAATATATTTCACGTAACTGGATTGCTAGTCCGATATGATGGACAAAAAAAAAGAAATATAATATTGTAGTCTAGAAAAGTAATTGCTCTTTCTTTCCAGCAGTCCGACGGATCCCAATTAAATTCTAAAGTAGTTTTCTGAAACCGTTTAAACAAATAAAACTATGGTAAATATTTCAGTTCCAAGCGTTTATTTTTTCCTAATTAATATTTATCTCTTTTACAATCCACTATGCAAATTTGTCAAAGTTTTCTTGGCTTAGAAAAGAATGACATCCCCAAGCTAATAGTCTGAAAAGTTTAAACAACTTTATTGAATGATTAATTATCATACATAAGTATTGGCTGGCGACAAAAGACTTGCTTTTCTTGCATCTATTGTTGTCAGTCGTTTTAATACAGGACAATGCATTTACATGTTGATGATTCAACAAATTTGGTTATCTAAATTTTTGTTTGTTCGTTTGACTAATTTAGTCTCTCTCTGCATGTTTAAGGGTATGTCTTAAGTAATCTCCCAGTGCTGACTAGAATTTAGTCTCTAGTCTCTCTCTGCATGTTTAAGTGTATGTCTTAAGTAATATCCCAGTGCTGACTTGAATTTTGTCTCTCTTAGCATGTTCAAGGCTGTCTTAAGTAATCTCCCAGTTCTGACCTGCAGCACAGTATTGAAAGGACATTGAGAGGAAAGCAAACCACTACTCAGATATGAAATAAAATACTTGTAAGTTCTGATCCACGTAACCATTGTTTAAATAAAGATGATAAATATATTATCCATACTGCAATACCCTTCCTACTACATTTATTTGTGCAGACTCCATCCAAACAAACGGTCAACAGTACCTCCTTCACCAACAACACCTTCATCTTGACTCTTGCCAACCCTGTGGAAGAGGGAGATTACTCTTGTTTATTGGAACGAACGTCACCCGTAGTGGAGTGCATAGACAGTCATTCACCATTACGTCACATAGCCACTGTCCGAGTGCATGGGATAAATACCCGACTGTCACTGATTGAGGGTGGCCTGGAAGCTCTGAGGGAAGAAACTATTAACCTGAGTCGTCCTGTGAAAGATTTACTAGATGTGGTCAGCAAAGTAGATGTGAAAGTTACATTAAATGAGAAGAAGTTAAACAGCATGAATAATAAAATGGAGAATTTAACAAGCAAGGTTTACTATCTCGAAAACAGTAATGATCAATTAACTGGAGTAGTTAGCAGCATTCAAAGGGAAAGTTCACGTGACAAAATAGTAATGAATAATATTACATATGAACTTCAGAGAAACCATAAAGATATCGTAGGGGAGGTAACTAAGCTTCATAATATCACATCAGGACTTGGAAGAAAAGATAAAGAAATCGCAGTAGAGGTAACTAAGCTTCATAATATGACATATGAACTTCAGGCAAAAGATAACGATATTTTAAGGAGGGCATCTAAACTTCAGAGTGAAAATGAAAATATTTCAGGCATTGTCCTTCGTCGTCAATCAGAACTGGAAAATAGGTTTCTTGGTCTTGAAGTCAAAGTTAAAGAAATAACTGCTTTCTCTTCGTTACTTAAAACTGGTGCAGGTAATATTACAGTGAAATCATTATCACTAGATTAAAAAGTACTTGAACATTTTTTAATCTTTTGACTTTACATATAATTATTTTTGTGGTGATGAATGTTAGTGGAACAAGTAGATGCTATTATATATATTGATGAATTGGTGGGTGTAGTGATGGACGTTGTTGAACGAGTAAATGTATATATTGCTGTGTTAGAGGTTGTTGTTATACTAGTAAATGTAAGTATTGCTGTGGTGGTGAACGTTTTGTTCTTGGTGTCGATCTCGCACAGAATTAATTGATTACGTCCCTTTAACTTCTTTTTTTCAAGTGAGAAGATCTATGTCCTGTGCAGCCATACAAAAATTCGACAACAAAAGCAGCGTTCAAACTCTCTACCTAAATACCTTTACAACTATCAACGTTTTCTGTGACCAGCAAACTGATAATGGTGGATGGATTGTAAGTCATTAAAACTTTTAATCTGAATATTAATTAATTGTGATACTTAATGATTGAATAAGATATTCAAAAAACTTAATTATTTAATTTCATGGAGTGGAAAGATGTGTATATAGGGTTTCACCAAGCTTAAAACAGATAAGGCTTTTGGATGGTAGATAATTGACTACACCTGGAACACAAATACACACACCACAGCAGATGATTCCTGTGTCTCCCAGGTTGCAGTGGCTCACAGCCAGTGAACCAGTAGACTCAAACTACATGTGAAAATAGGCAACTGGAATGGCTGCTTGCTCACTGCAAAATACAATTAAGGAGCAAATGCTAAGCTTCCACTTTATTGCTTTATAATCCATTCTTTATTATATTCCAGTCTCAACTTACCTTCAACGTCATTTATTAGCCCAATACACTCACACAGCATATCAAAACAATGTGAATTGTTAGCACTCTAGATGCAAGTAGCTTAGTTCAAACAGTTGTAACAATAAATTCAACTCACATAGTACACCTCTACATAAAACACAAGTATAATATATCAAGTCCATTCTCATTCAACCAGTCAGCTAACTCACCATCAAGCTAATGGCCGCCTTTCAAAATCGAATTTTTTCTTGCCACTCCAAATTCAAAGTGATCGGAGAATAGAATTTTCTATGGCAATAAACTTTTTATCTCAGCCCATTGACTGGTCTCGTTCTCGTAAGTCATAATCATTGGATAATAAAAACTACTCACTGGTTTGCATTACATCAGAACTTCTAGCTAATTCTTGCCTCGAGAGTTTACTTCAACTCAGACACTTTCAAAAATAATCATCATAAGTAGCGCCCAAGGTAGGGTTACTCTGTGTTACCTGCCCCAGTATCAGGATTTTTCGAATTATTAATTTTGAAGGTTACGCCTTCTGGTCTTCACAGTTTAATTCCTCTCGTGACTGTGGATTAGCGTAATGTGCTCGGGTTGGAAAGTTATCTTGACTGATTGTAATATAAAGACCATTCTCATTCACAAGATTTACCCCCAGCCAATCCGCTTCAGATGTTCTGAAAATCAAGCCAATATAATTATTTAAGATAATAAAGTGAAATTCAATAATTTACAATATAATACAAAAACAATAATCGATTTGCGAAATACTGTACATACGGCCTTCCGAGATCGCCTAATCTGTATGCACACTGTCTATATTTTGAATCATGAACACAGTTCAAAAGGTCAGTTGGCTGAGAGTGGTTCGCCGTCTTTGGTACATATGCTATACCACAAAACGGGTCACTATTTATAGTTAACCTATTTATACCTTGTCTTTTGCTGGGAAACCGGTACACTATGGATCTACTGACCCTTGGTCATTGGCACACCTCGGGTGGATACTATTACGGTGTAATCTTCCCTAATTATATTCTACTCGCACCTATGCTTTCAAAAACCCAAATTGAGTCAGAGGCAAAACGCACATCTATATGTGAACCGCAAACGCGTTATTTCCACTGACTCATCAATCCCGCTCAACGGTCAGTCTAAAATATTTAGAATATGTGAAAACAACCCAGTATTTCCTCTCGGTGAGCATTGCATTTAACGGCTCTATTCGCATCATAGGTAAAATGAACAATAATATACGTTACAGAAAAATGAAATGCATCAATTTTTTTTTAAAATGCTAATTAAATGGGCATTATTTGCCTCAACACATGACACTGACAATTCAACAATTTAAATTTTAAAATAGGGATAGGCAAATTTACTCTGTCACACTGTTAGGAATTTCATTTTCTTTTTCTTCGGCTGGTGTTGACTTGGTTGGTGAAGGTGTTGACTCCGACAAAGGTGAAAGAGGAGGGGCCTCTAGCTCCCTTGTGAAGTTTTCAAGTGCAGCATCGGTTTATGATATTGGGTCTACCGACAGCTATCTTCCCAATGTGGTGGTGTTTCTGGTCGGTCCATTTCTGTCTGGATCATTTTATCTTTTGCCTCAGTTTGTTTGTTTGTGTGCTGGCTACATGCTGCTTTGATTTTCTTGTGGCCTGGGTTTTTTCTTCAGTGTTGGTCTCTGTCGTCTTTGTTATTTTGCCTGGATTTCTTTATCTTCAGTTTTGGTCTCTCTCGTCTTTGTTGTGTTGCCTGGATTTATTTATCTTCAGTTTTGGTCTGTTGTCTTTGTTGTGTTGCCTGGATTTATTTATCTTCAGTTTTGGTCTGTCGTCTTTGTTGTGTTGCCTGGATTTATTTATCTTCAGTTTTGGTCTGTGTCGTCTTTGTTGTGTTGCCTTTTGTTAGATGAGAAAGTTTGCAAATGATTTGGGTCCTCACTTCATTCTCACATATGCTGGTGGGTGTTGGTTTTGTTCATTCTTCCGATTTAGAGCTTTCCTTCTCTGTGAAGACGTATTTTAAGATCTTGTATAGTGTTTCAGCATCGTTCAGTAATCTGTCTATTCTGCATTAGCGAGTCAAGATGTCGTACTGTTGAATACTTTGTTCAGTTCTCTATGATCAGTTCTTAGTCTTATCTTACTCATTTGTTCCATTTGTTTCTTTTGGAGGTGTCTTTTATTTCTATTTCCTTCTCGGATATTCTTGAAGTTTCTTGTGGCTTGGTATCTTGTTTTTCCTGCCCTGAAAAGTCTGCAGACCTTGGACTGTTCAATTCTATTTGAAGCCTGCCTGACTTCGTTTCTGCTTGCTCTTTATTAAGCTACAATCGTGGTACAATATAACAATATATTTCTTTGTTTGCTCTTTATTAAAAAAATGCAAAGCAATACAGTAAAATTAATTAAATGTAATTTCTAAATTTTCTAAAAATTTAATTTTCCTTATGACAAAAATTTACTCTGAATTTTTGCCATGTAAACCCAGGTGAGCCACTAGAACAAGGACAGAGTGACTGACGGGAGAGTTCAGTTGAGGGCCGTTGTACTAGACAAGTAACACCTGAGAGGGGGGAATACAGATTCGATAGACTTTCAGGGTTTGACTTAGTCGCTCCAAGACTGCAACGACAAGACCCTTGGGTGATTGTGATTGTAAAAGGAGAATTATTAATATAAATTATTTATGAGTATAATGTCATATAATTAATTAACAATCAAAAGACGCACAAAAACCTTTTGCCACATAGCAATATATTTATTTTGTTTGCCCTTTATTAAACTGCAGTCACGGTACAATAACTCCACAGTAGAATATAACGCCAGAGTGTTGGTTCTCGGCAGAAAGTAATCGATGCAAGAAAATTAGTTCGATAAACTGAACCCTTAAACTAAACATCCCACCTCTCCACTTTCCTTGGAATACAGTCAAACATTTCTTTAAAATGTATGTATATATCAAAAGTTGGTGAAAGTAGTATTTTTGATTGGAATACTGAAAGTAGAATATTAACTACGCAATCCTTCTTCTAGGAATGAAGAATTTTAAACTTTGATTCATATCAAAGTAATATGTAGTCTTTGGAGGGTCCAGTCTTGTAAACACTATGTTTCTAAAAATTTTTTAAAATCTCTCTCTCTCTCTCTCTCTCTCTCTCTCTCTCTCTCTCTCTCTCTCTCTCTCTCTCTCTCTCTCTCTCTCTCTCTCTCTCTCTCGTGTAGTAATACTCAGCTAACGTTGCCCCTATTGCACAGTTACGTTGGAGCGCGTATGTTCGGCAATTCCTGACAACGGACATTCTGACTCATCATGCCTAGAAACAAAATGCCCGTTATGTTAGTGCATCTAAGATGCAAAGTAAAAATATTTGTTTATATGTGAAACTGCGAGCGTTAAGGTTGGAAGCCAGTGATTATCAAGCTGATGTTGGTATTTCATTAAACTTGGCAACGTCCTCGACAAAAACAATGATGAAAATCCAACCAAGATAAAGAGTTTATGCAACGACGACCTGGAAATCACGCATTACAAAAAGTTCATCATTGCTCTAATGTACAAGAACTGTATTGGAATTGTCAACAATCTAATAAAATATATGTATAAGCATTAATAACACGGTATAAAGCTCCACGTTCTGAAAACGTATTCTCAGTCTTATATATTGTAGTGTGCGTGCGTGTGTGTTTGTGTGTCTGTATGAGAGTATATGTATATCGTAAATAATTTTTCGTACAAACGTACACTCACATACAGATAAAACTTTTCTTGGGATTTGGCAGGTGATACAGAGAAGACAAGACGGTTCAGTGGATTTTTACAGGAACTGGGAGGAGTATGAAGTGGGTTTTGGGAATTTAACGGGGGAGTTCTGGATTGGTAAGGATGTGAAGACGTTTAACTTGCACTCCTTCATTATACATTTCATTCAATATGCACCCTAGTTATTTTAGTGTGCAGTTGTTCACTACTTTATAGACTCTGTGTATTACATGTTATAACATCATCATAAGTACCTTTCCTATACACCCAGAAATGTATTTGACATTTAATGGTGAGATTGACTCTATTTCAATTATCTACAAAAACATTAAGAAAGGTTTGTATCAATAGGACAACAATCCCATTGATCTTTGTTGAGTTTTGAACCCATGACTCCAAGGACATGGGTCCCTTAACTCCCCAGTGAGAAAATAATGAACGTACACACTTTCGGAAGCTAAACCGAATGAGTTATTTTCAGTAAGGAATTAGTCCACTGTTCATATCCATGACTGGATTCGAGATAAGAGTCGCAAGTTTATAAAGTGAACTTTGACCTGCATTTTTGTAATGATAGGAATTGTTAGATATGTTTGTGGAAATAGTCCTTATTTGTAGGATTAGCATTATCTGAATTCATCACAATTAAAGAAATGAAACAAGCATTATAATTGGTTTTCAAAATTGACTACTGTATGCAAAGGGGCGTGAGAGGGTTCCCTTACTTACAGTTTCTGTCTGACCTCAGGGTCAACCTGTGCCCACGCTTTCATTCACAGGAAGGATTAGTACTTCCGATTTCCTTCTATCCATTCTCCATTCAACTCTCGTACGCTATGGTCACCCTTCCTTCCCCTTTTCAGTCAGTTCTTCCTACGTGTGTTTATTTTTTTTTAATAGACTGGTCGGACTTCCGACTGACCGGTGTTTCCGACACAACTAGCTTACTTCACTGACCTAAAAAAACATTCTGCCCTACCTCATTGCTGATGCAATACACACGTCATTCGTACCAGCCTTTGTTAGACTGCCTTTTACATCTATATTTAGATCTCGTTTTCTCACTTATTCTTTTCATCTAAAATTTTATTCTTTCCAATTTAATTTTTTTATAATATTTATAGATGGGATCCGGGCGAGATTTAGAGAAAATCCTGACAGTGTAAGGAAAGGAATTGATCCTATTCATTTTATACATAAACCTGACTTTTGTGCAAAATCAAACATTTGATATTAAGTTTGATTATGTGACTCCAACGCTATTTAGTTAATGATTATGATTATTATTAATTAATTAATCATTCATAACTAATTATAAGTGAAGATAATCTTAATTTATGTTATTAATAATTCCCCAGCAGATACCACTCGTCTCTCTCACTTGGTGGATATGCGGGCACTGTAAACGTTTCTCTCGTCCACAAAATTAAGACAGCATTTACTGTCACACAATATTTCCATAGATGGAAAACTTCTTACTAAATGGGAAGACAAATCCGTCTTTAATCTATTATTTAGTGAGCCTCCAGCTATCCACTTTCTTCTATAACATACGATTATCAATATGCATAAGACGGTCAATAAATTTAACAATATATTTATTAAATCAACAATCAAATTTACTTATAACAAATACAATGAAATAGATTATTTGACATCACATAATTCCATAAAACCACATTCAAATAATTTCTATATTTCACAGTCTTATTTCCTAAATACAATTCAACAGTTCAATACAAATCACATGATAGTTTTATCAGAGAACAGAAATGGAGTTATTAGAGATAAGCGATAATAGATTTTACATAACCTGCATTAAGTACCATCACAATAGTCTTTGTGCTTTTGCAACAAGGTCACAAGTTATAGTTCAGTTCAATTTCCATGTGTTTCCCTCCACACCCATGGAAAACATGGGTGCACTGTTATTCTCTCAAGCCAATTTGAGCGCCTCTTTGCCGTGTCAGTTCCTTCAAGCAGAATAACAATTGTAGTGATTTCTGGTAACTTTTTTGTACCAAAAATTGTTCATGTAATCAGCTTTTCTTGCCACGATACATCAAAGGAGTGTAGTGTATTCCTTTACACTTACACACTGCTTCACGCCTCTACTTCAGTTGGTCATAGCCGTTTACAATCAGTGAACCAGCAAATTCAAACAACACACAATGAAGAACTGAAGAGCCCCTTTACTCTGAAAAATATAAACAGAGAGCAAATCTAATTTTCCACTTTATTGCTTTATAACTCCATTCTTTCTTACATTCCGGTCTCAACTTACAATTTCCTGCAACAGTTGTTATTAGCCCGATGCACGCATACAGAATAATAAATACAGCATTATCAAAACATATCCAGTATTTAGTATACTACACATAATCATTTAACTTCAAACATTTATAGAAATAATAGTCCACTCACATAATACATACCTATATACAAAGCAAGTATAACATATTAATAGAAAAATGCAGGAAATATTTCAAAGTCCATTCTCTCTCAACCAGTCAATTAACATCAAACTAATGGTCACCTTTCAAGACCAGACCTCCTTTGCCACTTCAAATTCAAGTGATCAGACTAGATTTCTCTAAAGCAGGTAAACATTTTGTCTCAGCCCATTGGCTGGTCTCGTTCTCATAAATCATAACCATTGGATAATAAAACGACTCACCCAATTCAACTAGTTTGCACTACATCAGCAATTTCTAGCATATTCTCAACAGGGATGTTTACTCCAACTCAGACACTTTAAAAAATACCGTCATAAGGAGTGCCCACGGTCGGGTTACTCTGACAATTTAACAATTTAAAATTTAAAATATGGAAAGGCAAATTTACTCCACCACAGATTATCTTTCTCATTCTTTTCTTAACTCTTAACAACATATATGTCTTCTCTAACTCACGGTATTATTATATTTCTTATTGTGGGTTCCAAAATATCATCAGTGTGTTATAATTTCTCTAATCTTGCATTTGTTTATTCAATTGTTGTCCATTTAGAAAGAATAACCTGGTTATCGATGTGGTTGGAAGACACCAATAAATATAAGATATTTTGTATGGACTTCATGGTTTTAATTCGTTTTCCTTGACCAGAAAGAAAACAACTAACACAACAGATTGTCTCCATTGAAGATCTTGGAACATATTTTAAATTGCTTTATTTCTAACCACCATAAATAATTATGCAATAATTTACCATGTGTTAAATTAATCAAGCATCGATCAGTAAATATAGAGTACATCAGATAAATAACTGACTGGTCTGAATATTTACTTAAGGTCTCTCTCAACTGTACCAATTAACAAAAGATCAGAAGAGCAAACTTCGTGTTGATCTCACGGACTTTGATGGCTCCACAGCCTATGCTGTATACGACCAATTCTACATTAGTGGCGCTGCTGACAATTACAGATTACATGTTTACGGGCAAAGAGGGAATGCAGGTATTGTGATATATTTTATCTCAGTTATCAAATGATACAATATTTCATTTATCATAAACGGTTTTGAAAAGCAGTTGTTCAGTGCTGAATTATAGAAATATTATTATGTTCACTCTTAAAGTTTGGTCAATAACTTAGATGCCTTTTACATACAAGTGACAAAATTAATAACATCATACCAATGTAGGTTTATTACATGTTATTTATCTTATTTCTAGGATCACAAACGCTTTGGTTTATCTAAATCATATTTGTTATACTATTATGTGTCTTCTCTCAATCATTCACACATAAACACAGATAATCAAACATTAAGTTGGTGCATTTAAAAACAAATTCAATAATTATTTTTCATTCAATGGGAAACTTTATATTGAAAAAAATCATTTTAATCCAGTTAGCCACTAAAATGTTTCTGTCGAATTGTCACCGCCACATGGTGGGAGCAGCGGTCAAGCTGACTGACATACCAAACTTGTAAGATGTAAAACACAAAGTCTCGCACACAATCACATTGGTTTGGTGGGATATAATTTATTCTGCGTTCAGGGTAAAGTGTGAAAGCCAACAGTGTGTGAATGTGAGCGTGTGGGTATGAATGAGAAATGAGGGATGAACAAACAAACAACTGCACTGATTCCCACTTCCACAAACCATGACAGACTCAGTAAATAAAGATGATAAATGAGAATTTATTCTTGATACTGGGCGACACTGGCAGACGGTTGTTAGTCACTCATTCAATAAATCTTCGACATACATATTCATGGGATAGGAGACCAGAGTGATGAAGGACGAAGTAAAATTTAAAATAAAATTAATGATAATAATAATACAATGCGATATACAACGAGCGGTGACAACTGCGGACATCACATACTATAATTATAATTATTTTGGCTAAATGACAGCAAAATCAGTAATGATAAATGTTCGTGTAGAAAGTTCTGTTTGAAAAACCCAAAGAGTCAATAGTTATTAAAATTTCAATTAAACATCAAAAGATACTATACGTCATCTGAATTCTCCTAACTACCTGTGAGTAATGCGCCCCTAATGGATATGTCTTACTTATGCTAATCTGTAGAAAACAGCGATGAACAACAATGAAGTATGCACTGGCAGACGCACTGACTAAATGATGAATGTTAATGTGCATAAACGTTAAAGATATACACACAATAGTTCAGAAGGAATAAAAGTTCACAACACCATATGGTGAAATGAAAAACGCATGATATGCCGACCACTGAAGAGTGACAGGTCATGCTTGCAATCACAGGTGAAAACCCGGATGCAGTTCCTCATTGATGAATGCAGGAATAATTTTGCGCTAATAAACAAGAAATGATGAAGTGGTGAAAACTGGATGAATGTAAGGATGAATGTACTCTCCTTGCTCAACTGCCCTCAGTTCTGACACGCTGGACACTGATGGTTGCTGTTGACAGGTTTTTGTATCCATTGAATGGCTAGATAGAGACTAAAATGTCTGTTCCATGGAAGACTAGGTAGCCGGGGAAAAACGCCCGAGTATGCTGTCCCAGCCAGACAAACGGTGAACACTTTAAAGGTCTTTATTTCAAATTATGGAAAATTGAAATAAAACCACTCCAGAGCTCAGTGTGTAAGAAAAGCAAAGTTGAGATCCAACACACCTGACTGGAGCTTGCGCACACATACCACACATACACTGAAGAGAGAAAATGGAATCCCATCCTTAAATGTAACTGTCAAAATCTGCTGATTCCATGGGCTTCTGGAAAGTCCTCACAATAAAAGCATGCATTTGACTTGCCAACATGAAAAGCATATATTGTTTATGGGCGAATTACTCCTATGGGCACATTTTCATAGAAAGAAAAAATAATCCTTAGCTATTCTTAATTAACATCATGAATAAACACTACATATGCACCTGTATAAATTAAAGTAAATATATGAAGTAATACCCACTCTTGAACACACTGACTGTGCATGTAAAACGTAGGCTTTAATTCAACAACACATCTGGTGACCCATAATAAGAGAGGTAATAATGCCTTTAAGAAAAATAAATAAATTTTGGATAGGGTTATCCCCCATTTTCCGTGACAGGAATCTATAATTTGCACTACACTAATGTAAATTTCTATTTTCAAAGGTTCTTGATTCTGTGATAGAAATAGTTATTTCTGTATCTAGTTGTTTTCATTAACCACAACAAAATACATTTGCTGGACCACTTTACAAATTAAATCTGCTCTGAACTCACGTCATCGAATCCTTCATTCTGTTAAACATCAACATGGCACATGACAACTGCAAAACTAGATATGTGAAGAATGAGTGACTTCAGTCAGGTGAAACACTGGTCTTTTATAAAATATGGTGACCCAAGCAAAGTATTGTTTTAAATCAAAGAGTTCATTCGACGATGCTGTATTACCATGGCAACAGAACAAGAAGAAGACAAATGAGAGGAACTAAAAATTCCCAACAATACATTATCTCTTCCGATACCACCTGTAAACACAGCACATAAATAGATGAAGAGATGACATGAGTACAACAAAATACAACCTCACCTGCACGCAGCTCTTATACAGGTATATGATTATATGAGTACAACAAAATACAACCTCACCTGCACGCAGCTCTTATACAGATATATGATTATATGAGTATAACAAAATACAATATCACTTTATTATACTTCTACCCATATAAGAATATCATTGAAATAGAGAAAATAAAATTATACTGGATTAATCAGATACTTTTGTCCCTTTAATCAGATAGATCTCATAGATAAATTTGCTTGCTTAAATTAATACAAAAGTACTAGTATTTTCACGAAGAAAGTACCCGTTTAACTGCACAGTGTGGAAAGGTTATTTTAATTTGAAGGTATCAGCAAGTTAAACATTCTTTTAAAGTATGTATAATCCAGTTCAGTCATATTTCTCCAAAAGTGTATTTATCGACACTTAGCTTATGCATTCTTTTCCATATTAGAATTAGTTAACATGTTCTTTTCCATTCTAGAATTAGTTAATGAGTTCTATCCGTTCTAGAATTAGTTAATGAGTTCTTTTCCATATTAGAAGTAGTTATTGAGTTCTTTTCCATATTAGAAGTAATGTTTTCTTTTCCATATTAGATTTAGTTACTGTTTTTTTCCATATTAGAATTAGTTAATGAGTTTTCCTCCTTTGAGTTAATGATTCCTTTCCGTATTAGAATTAGTTAATGAGTTCTCCTCTTAGTTAATGAGTCCTTTCCGTATTAGAATTAGTTAACGTTTTTTTTTCCATAATAGAATTATTTAATGTGTTATTTTCCATATTAGAATTATTTAATGTGTTATTTTCCATATTAGAATTCGTTAACGTGTTCTTGTTCACAATAACATTAGTTACTGTGTTCACTTCCATACTAGAATTAGTTAATGTGTTCTTTTCCATACTAGAAATTAGTGAGTCATTTTTATGAACGGTAACATGTCTTAAAATTTAAGTAAATAAAAAATGAAAATACCTGGTATTCTTATTAATCAATACATAGTATAGCAGAAATCAGTTTGGGTTTATTTTTTGGTTCATTCTCCTAATATCTGTTAGCCCAAAGATTAATTTTCTATGTACTTTTAAACTTGTCGTTACAGGCTGTTCATTCACAAACCTAACTTTAAGACAGAATAATCTCAATTACATGCCAACCAATCTCATCAGCTGATATATGTGTCTTTATAAATATCTATAAGTGATGTATTGTCTACTTAGGTGGCAGTCATATCGTTGTAACTGTCTGTAAGTGATTACATTTCCCTTGCAAGCAGAATGATGATCCG
This sequence comes from Sinotaia quadrata, assembly GCA_028829895.1. NCBI lineage: Eukaryota > Metazoa > Mollusca > Gastropoda > Architaenioglossa > Viviparidae > Sinotaia > Sinotaia quadrata. The sequence continues at coordinate 113,628,960 of CM054181.1, read as the reverse complement.
TTAGTAACAAAAACAAGAGATAGATGATCGTATGTGTGACGCCTACGCCACACTAGTTAATGGTTATGATTATCATTGTTAATTAATCACACATAACAAATTACAAGTGATGAGAATCTTAATTTATGTTAATAATAATTCTCCAGAAGACACCACTCGTCTCTCTCACTTGGCGGATATGCCGGAGCTGTAAACGTTCTCTCTCTTCCACAACATTAAAGACGAACATTTACCGTCACACAATATTTCCCGTAGGTTGAAAACGTCTTACCAAAGGATAAGATAAATCTGTCTTTTATTCTATATTTAGCGAGCCCCCATCCATCCACTTTCTTCTCCAATATATGGTAATCAATATGTGTAAGAAGGTCAAAAAGTTTTTTAAATTAACAATCAAATATACAACACATGAATAAAATCAAAAGGTGCGTTGGCATTTACATCAGTTCACAACAATGTTCAATTAACGCTGGACAACCCTTCAGTTAATCCTAGCATAGACATTAGCAGTCAGTTAACATAATGTATAATTGTGTTCAGGGATATCACAGAAATGATGTAGGAGTTTCAGACAGAGAAATAATTAAAGTTAATGCACATAATCTTTTCAAAGATGACGGCTGTCGCCAGCATCTGTTTCACAATTATGCAGTTTGCAACAAGTCAATGCCTTATATTTAGGCGTCGCTCCATGAGCCCCTTCTAGAGGATCGTTACACAACTGTTCCAGAATCTTCAACGCGCTCTCCAAGCACACCATAGAATAAATCGTCCTGAATTTCACATGCACTATCAAGCACATTAGGAGGAATTAGTTCTTGAATTTCCATGTGCATTTACTCAACACACCATGGGGAATATTCAAAATAATCTTCATGAATTCTCGAGACCAAACTCAAGCAACAAATTTCTGCGGTATTGGCTCTTGAACGGAATTCACAGGAATCAACTTACTGCAACACGTTTTCCAGTAGTCACTGCAGCATGAAATGAAAAAAAACAAAAGGTCAGCTACTCTGCGAAATTCAAATTAAGGCAATACTAAATTTCAGGCATATTTCATCTCTAAATTCCTTTCTCTCTTACAAATATTATTAACTTATAAATCCAGCAACAATTTCATTAACTCGATATACACACATCAATCAAAATTCATAAGTATAATGTACTACATTGTCAAATTAATGAGCATAGAAATAATGGTTCAATTACGCAAGCACTCTCTAATTCATTATCATAGGTCAATAGTAAAAAATGTTCCAAGTCAATTCTTTCTTTATCAGTCAGTTAACTTACACAATAATAACAATCGCCTTTAAAACCGGACGCGAGTTTTGTTCAAATTCGAAGTGATTAGAATAGAGTACTTGTTCAACTAAGAAACTTCCGGTCCATCCCCATTGCATGAATTTGTTTTTAGCAAGTGTAAGGCTGTTAGTCAGAAAACTACTCATCCAGTTGAAATTGGATTTTGGATTGCATCAGCAATTTTCTAGCCTATTCTCTACTGGGTTGTTTACTCCAACTTTGACACTTACAAAAATACCATCATAAGGAGTTTCCAAGATCGGGCCATTGACAATTTAACAATTTATATAACAATTAAGTTTAGAAATAGGGATAGGCAAATTTACTCCGCCACAGTATGATACATTGTCGTTTATATTCATTTAAATTAACGTATCAATAACTCGATCAATAAAAATCATACCTTGAACTTGAAAAATAAGGTTGACTGTTTTGTTGAAAACAAAAGATCAAACTTTCGATTGTTTAGGTTATTTTAACCACGCTTAATAATACAAATTTGAATTATTGCACCAGTGTTGGGATTAATTATCCAGATTAAGTTGCTCGAAAAAATGTTGTCGGAACTTATCGCAGTACTAGTAACATGATGAACGCTCAGCCTTAATTACAGCGTTACACTCAGAATTATACACAGCGTTACACAACATTATACACTCAGTATTACTCATAGTCTTACTTTAATTTCCAGCCTCTTCACGCTTACATTCCAGGGAGAAAATGTTGATTGATTGTATTTAAACAAACATAGTTAACATCATGCATGGCTTTATAGGATATCTCATTTCATTATTTAAAACTACAATCACATTATTACATTCACAAGTTTGTGTCAATCCTGATTATTTTGTGACAAAGACGTATGAGTCAACTGCATACAGTGCACACATATCTCTATTTATCAACTAGTCATTAACATACCATTATTTTCTCTTACATTAATCTCATACGCTTCAAATATCTCTACTTTATCAACTAATCATTAGTATTCTATTATTTTCACTTACATTATTCTACTTACGCAAAATTTGTACATTCGTGTGACTCCAAAGTCCTGAAATGCATACATCTACAGTTAATATTTTTGGTTGCATCACTTGAGATAGGGCGAATACAATATCATTTGTGTTGGAGATATTTTTCTAGCAAGCTGTACTGTGTGCACACCCGTCTATAACTGTGTATTAAGCAACATTTGCCCCAAACAGTTCAATAACTCGTTTGTATGATGGTGGTGAAGGCCTTCATATTTATCAAAAACATTAGCCTGATAAACAAAACGGAAATGATTCTTTTTAAAATGAAATTTATGAGCAAGAGCAACACAACATGAAAAAATTCCAGGAATAATTTGTTTGTTTTTCTATACGGACTTTTGAATGCAAGAAATGTTGATGAATGTAAATTAATAAAACGTCTGTCTACATTTGCATATAATAGATAAAGATGTATATATAATTTTATGTTTCAAAACACATGATGTTTATCAATATTATTATCTTTCGTTTTGTAAAATGTATTTTCCTTCGTGACAGGGGACAGCTTAAGTGGCCACAATTTGATGCAATTCACAACGTACGACAGAGATAACGACAAATACAATTCCAGTAACTGTGCTCGGGACTGGCATGGGGCGTGGTGGTATGATGTCTGTTATGACTCCAACCTGAACGGTCGTTACAAGTCAGACGGCGCTGTTGGTGATGATGGTGTGGTTTGGTACAGTTGGAAAAATGACAATCGTTCCTATAAACGGGTAGAGATGAAAATAAAATCGCTTTTACAACGCGTATGAGAAGACGGACCTGCTGGACTGAATGTACAGATATTTTAAATACGCCATTTTCTTAATGAAAGTTAATAATTAAAACTTAAAGAACTAATTGCAATATTATAACTACTGTTGGACTAAATGTACAGATATTTTAAATACGCCATTTTCTTAATGGAAGTTTATAATTAAAACTTAAAGAACTAATTGCAATATTATAACTACTGTTGAACTAAATGTACATATATTTTAAATACGCCATTTTCTTAATAAAAGTTAATAATTGAAACTTAAAGAACTAATTGCAATATTATAACTACTGTTGGACTAAATGTACAGATATTTTAAATACGCCATTTTCTTAATGGAAGTTTATAATTCAAACTTAAAGAACTAATTGCAATATTATAACTACTGTTGGACTGAATGTACAGATATTTTAAATACACTAAATTCTTAATGAAAGTTTATAATTCAAACTTAAAGAACTAATAGCAATATTGTAACTACTGTTGGACTGAATGTACAGACATTTTAAATACACCATTTTCTTAATGAAAGTTTATAATTCAAACTTAAAGAACTAATTGCAATATTATAACTACTGTTGGACTGAATGTACAGATATTTTAAATACACTAAATTCTTAATGAAAGTTTATAATTCAAACTTAAAGAACTAATTGCAATATTATAACTACTGTTGGACTGAATGTACAGATATTTTAAATACACAATTTTCTTAATGAAAGTTTATAATTCAAACTTAAAGAACTAATTGCAATATTATAACTACTGTTGCAAGATCCGCCCTTGATAATACCTTTTTGTACAAACTTGTTCACAAAAGAGAAATGAAGCGTTTCTGTTCCCCCAAACAAGCGTTTATTTTAGTTTTACTAACCACCACTCTTAATTTGAATCAGTAAATTCTTTAATTTTCCGATGGATATTTCCAAATTTGTATTTTGTGTTTAATGTCACATTCCATTTGCCTAGTTAGGACAAAGCATACAAAACAAAAATCTTGGAAAAACAAGTTGTATTCTTGTGTGAAAGTTAAACATCCTAAGGATAATTCAAGTGTGCATAACAAAAGAGACCTTACAACAACAATATAACAAAGACAACAACAAAAAATGAAAATAGTAATAACATTCTTTTATTATTTTTCATATAATTATATATTATTAATAAGTATATCAAGATCAATAAATATATGGTAAATCTTATTGATCTTTGATACTGGCTTGTCTTTTTCAATTTAATTGTTACTTTAATGAATTTATTTACAAAGGCATGTGTGTGTTTGTGTGTATTGCTTTGTGGGATTTCTTTGTTGTTTATACCTGTCTGTGTGTCCTGTTATTATTAAAGTATTCCTTTTATCGATCAAGAAGATGTTCTACAAAATCTGTGTTATTTGACGTTCAAAAGAAGTTTGCACCTGTCCAGAGTGTTGCTATTCAGACTAAAATAGACTGATATCACTCCTTATCATGTTTACTCTATTTCCGTGTATTAAATCAAATTCACTTTTTTCAGCATTGCTAACAACTCGGAATTTTCCATAAAAGTAACTTGCATCGCATTTTAATTACACATTTAAAAGTTATAATGTTAACAAATGTTTAACTGTAGAATTTTTAATAAAATTTAAATCGTCAATCAAGCCATCATGTTCAAATTAACAAAAGAAAAGGAAGAATAAAGTAAATAAATGGTTGCATGCAAGTAAACATCCAGCCATGCGCAAATATATAAATACATAAATATACGTATACATGGACTTGTATTTATTCACACACATACCTAGATACGTTTACATATAAGTAGCATACATTTACATGTATATTTACATACTTATATACGCTCATATATGCGTAGATGTACCTCAGGTAACATTTACTCGCCTCACTTTCGAAAAATAAATATTCAGAAGCCACTGAATGATTCACTATGAATAAGAGATGACGTCAGATGCTATCTGTATCCGACATAGAAAACGAGGACTGCATCTAGGTCACAATTCTAAGCATTATGAAAAGAAACGGGTCAATTTATTTTTTTTAAAAAAAGATCAGACATAAAATAAAAACGCTAACTGCTATTGAAGAGTCAAAAATGTCACGGAAAAAATAAGGTAGATTTTGACACGATATGTTTGTTTGAAAATGCGATCTCCAAGTTACTCTCATCAGATTTTTATAATTACAACGCTGTATTATGTGGGAGTTATCAATATTTTAAGAAAGCGTAACATACATTAATCTATTCATTTGTAACTCTAAAATAAATCTGAATCTATGGCAAATCTATTTCAATATTAGGACGGAAACACATGGAAATTGAACTGAACTATAATGTGTGATACTGTAGCAAAGTGCAAACGGACTGTTAAGACCACGCTGAATCAGGTTATATAAAGACTATTAGTGTTTATCTCTAATAACTCCTTTTCTGTTCTCTGATAAGACTATCCTGTGATTTGTATTGACTCGATTGTTGAATTGCATTTTATGCATAAGACGGTGAGTTATAGAAATTATACAAATGTGGGTTCATGGAAGTATCGACGTCATAATCTATTTCATTGTATTTGTCATATGTATATTTGATTGTTGATTTAATAAATTTATTGTTAAATTTATTGAGCTTAACCTTATGTTGGAGAAGAAAGTGGGTAGATGGGAGCTCGCTAAATATAGATTAAAGACGGATTTGTCTTCTCCTGTAGTAAGAGGTTTTCCACCTATGGAACATTGTGTGACAGTAAATATTTATCTTTAATATTGTGGAAGAGAGAAATAATTTACAGCACCCATATATCCGCCAAGAGAGAGTCGAATGATGTCTGCTTGAGGATCATTAATAAAATAAAGATTCTCATCACTTGAAATTAGTTATGAGAGATTCATTAATAATAATAATCATTTTCATTAACTAAGTGGCGTTTATGTCAGAAAATGTAACATATGCTTATTTATGGCTTGAACACGTTTCATACAGATACATACCCTTTAGTACTCTTCCACTAAACGTGTCGTTTTTAAAAAAAATAAAATATTATATTTAAAATAGTATTCCTTCAAGTCGCTTAAAAATACCATGACAGGGATCGTTGCTGCTGGAAGAAAATGTACATGCATGCCACTCCTTCCCAGCCACCAACTGTAATAATTTTTATAATTAAAGTACTTCTAATAAATCAAAATTAAATTGTGGAAAATATTCTGTTTCCTTCATTAACTCTAAATTTTGATTGGAGTAAAAAGACAGCTGTTCACCTGAATGTAGTGCAAAATATGTAAAGGTTCCATTCTCTAATGACCAATAACGGATTAAATAAATATCTATATTTAATGACATTCACATTTCTCAATGGGTGTACTTACATAACATATAAATGGTTACAACTACTGATTTTAAAACGACTCGAGGTCAAAGGAAACCGTCGTTGGAAAACGTTTAAAGTTACAATGTTTGGTCGGTAACAGCCCAGAATGTCCGATATGAATATTGTAAAACTAATTTTGGAGAATGTAAATAGACGAGCCCGAGTTCTTTGTGTGAAATTCATTCCCTTTTTTTTTTTTTTTTTTAGAAATTGTGCAATAAACAAAACTTTCATGTGTAATGTACAGTGTGGTTTTGTTCACGTTGCTTTATGGTGTAGCCTTTTACTGCACAGTATGCTTAGGTTAACCTTATATTAATGGGTGTGACCTTTTACTGCAGAGTATGCTTAGGTTTACGTTATATTAGGGTGTGGCTTTTTACTGCACAATATGGTTGGGCTTGCGTTATATTAGGGTGTGGCCTTTTACTGCAGAGTATGTTTAGGTTTACGTTATATTAGGGTGTGGCCTTTTACTGCAGAGTATATTTAGGTTTACGTTATATTAGGGTGTGGCCTTTTACTGCAGAGTATATTTAGGTTTACGTTATTTTAGGGTGTGGCCTTTTACTGCAGAGTATATTTAGGTTTACGTTATATTAGGGTGTGGCCTTTTACTGGGCTAGTATTGTCGGACAGGAGTCAAAGTAATAATATGCATATAGCTATACGTAGTTGTCTCTCCGGGTTATTGCTATTGTCGATAGTAACCAAGGTAACAATATGTAAATACAGTTCGGGTACGTGAACTGTTCTCAAGGAACTTCTTTGACCATCGGCACTAAATCTCAACAGCTCTGAGTTTTCACATCATCTTAAACTAAAAATTTTAAACAGAATCATAGCTCTGCTTCACCTTGACCTGGACAGTTCGTTTCGGTTCATGATTTCGTACATAGTTCATAATTGTTTCATTTCTCCCCTGCTTATTTTCTCTTCTTGCCCTTGTGTAATAATGAGTGAAAGAGGTTATTGTGCATAATTAGAGAGCCATGATAAAATGTCTTTATCAGATTAAGCAAATTATCGCCTGTCAATGAAATGAAATTAGATGGAGTTCTAAGTATTAAATACAAGTTTAGCAATTATCAGTATGGGTTTGTTTTTGGTCAATTTTCTAAATAAAGGTAAAACCAAAGACTAATTTTCTGCTGTCCGAAGACCTGTCATTACAGGCTGTCCATTCACAACCCCTCTATTATTAAGAAAGAATAATCTCAGTTACATGCCATTCAAACTCTTCAGATGTGTGTGTCATAGTAAACAACTTCAAGTGGTGTGCTAACTACTTTGGTGACAGACATACCGTTGTAAATATCTGCAAGTGACTACATTTTCCGTGCAAGCAGAACTATTGTCCATTAGTAACAGAACAAAAGAGACAGACGAGTCTATGTTACAATGTGATTTGTATTTAGAACTGTAACACGTAGCCTGTAAATCTATCTATAAAGATTGTACCCTAAACTGGAAAAAAATAAGTTTCGGCTTTGTCGAAAAATATTTCAAAAATCTTTAATTAAATTTTATTTTAACTACGATCGCGGGAAAAAAATGACTGATTATTTCAGTATTAGGTTCAGATATCCAGATTAAGTTGCTTTAAAAGTTTTGTCAGGTGCTAACGCATCACTGATGACATGTACACGACATTAATGGCACACTCAGCATTACTTTTATTTCTAATCCTACATGCTTATAAACCAGGAAGAAAATGTAAATTGTAATTGCTCTTTTAATAAACATAGTAAACATAATGTATAAAATGTATGATTTTATTTTATATTTAAGAATTACATCTATTACACATCACATAGTTGTGTCTTCCCTGACATTTGTGTCAAAGACACACGAGTGCACTGCTTATAGTGTACATCTATCTTTTCCTTATCAACTAATCAATAAACTTCCTTATTTCTTCTTCCATTATTCCTAAAAATCACATAATATTTGTGCATCCGTGTGATTCTGAAGCCCAGAAATGTGTCGATTTGCAGTTATTGTTTTGGTGGTCACTATAGATGAGTTAACAAATCTTTAGCGCGGACATAATATCATTTGTCGGAGATATTTTTCTAGCAAATTCTAGTGTGTACAAACATGTCCAAAACTGTATATTAACCATCTAGGGTGGAGTAAATTTGCCTATCCCTATTTCTAAACTTAATTGTTATATAAATTGTTAAATATCAAAGCAACCCGACCTTGGGCACTGTTTATGCTTATATTTTAAGTGTCAAAGTTGGAAGTAAACAACTCATTGAGGATAGGCGAGAACATGCTGATGCAATCCAAACCAGTTCCAACTGGATGAAATGTTTTTCCTGACTAATAGTCTCACACTTGTTCATATCAAATTCATCCAATGGGGATGGACCTGAAGTTTCTTTGTTGAAGAAATACTCTATTTTAATCACTTTAAATATGAACACATAACTCTAGTCCAGTCATAAAGGCAATCGTTAGCTTATAGTAAGTTAAATGACTGCTAAAGAAAGAATGGACTTATTGATCAATGATTTGAATTAGAGAACGCTTATGTAATTGAACTATTATTTTTTATGTTCATTAATTTGATTACGTTGGACATTATACTTGTGAATTTTGATCGATGCTATATTTCTTAAGCTGTGTGTGTATGTATCGGGCTAATAAAATTATTGCAGGATTTCTAAGTTGGGAATGTACGTATATAGCAGAGAAAGGAGTTTAGAGATGAAATATGCCTGAAATTAAGTGTTGCCTTCATTTGACATTTGCAGAGGAGCCAGCCTTGTTTGTTTTACTTTGTCACGTCATGCTATAGTGACTACTGTGCTCTACTAGATTACATTGCTGTGTGAATCCGGTATTGTCATCAACTTAGTAGTAGAGTGTGTTGCTGTAAGTTGATTCGTGTGAATCGAGAGCCAGTACGGCGGAAATTTGTGGCTTGAGTTGGTCTCGAGAATTCATAAAGTTTACTTTGAATGTTCCTCATGGTGCGTTGAGTAACATACACTTAAATTCGGGAAAATTCCTCCTGATGTGCTTGATAGCGCATGTGAAATTCAGGACAATTCTCTACCATGTGCTTGAAGAGTGTGTTGAAGATTCTGGAACAGTTGTTTAATGTGCCTCTAGAAAGGACACTTGGGACCTCGCCTAAATATGAAAGGCAGTGACTTGTTGCAAACCGCATAACTGTGAAATACATGCTGGTGACAGCCGCCATCTTTGAACTGGTTATGTGCATTGACTTTAATTATATCTCTGAAACTCTATGCTCATTTCGGTGATGATATCCATGAAGTCAATTGCACATTATGTTAATTGACTGTTAAGGTCTATGCTAAGATAAACTGAATGATTGTCCAGTGTTAATTGAGCATTGTTGTGAAGTGATGTAAATGTCAATGCTCTTTTAATTTTATTCATATGTTGTATATTTGATTGTTGATTTAGTAAATTTATTGTCCTTCTTGCACATATTGATTATATGTTGGAAAATAATGTGGGTGGATGGAGACTCGCTAAATATAGACTAACTTTTCCTTTAATAAGAAGTGTTCCACCTAGGGAATTATCGTGTAACAGTAAATGTTTGTTTTAATGTAGTGAAAGAGAGAAAACGTTTACAACGCCCGTATATCCGCCAAGTGAGAGAGACGAGAGGTGTCGTCTGGAAAATTATTAATAACATAAATTAAGATTCTCATCACTTGTAATTAGTTATGGGTGATTAATAATAATTGTAACCACTATCCCAAACAGTTTACTGTTATTGTTATGATTAGGGGTGGTGGGTCGAAAGGCTATTGTTCATCAAAATCATTATACCGATACACATATGGAAAATAATTGAAATATATAAGTATGAACAGCATAACGTGAAAGATTCTAGGAATAATTTGTTAGTATTTTTTTTCTAGAAAGACGTTTAAATGCTAGAAACTTAGTTAAATTAAAATTAATAAACATATATATCTATCTACATTTGCATGCTACAGTTGTAGACGTAGATATTATTTTATATTTCAGAACATGTAATGTTTGTAAATAATATTATCTTTCGTCACAGGGGACAGTTTCAGGGCCCACAATTTGTGTCAGTTCACTACGTACGACAGAGATGACGACAAACATAATTCTCTAAATGTGCGCAGCTCTGGCATGGGGCGTCTTGGTACAGAACCTGTCTTGACTCCAACCTGAACGGTCGTTTCAAGTCAGACGGCGCTCTTGGTGGTGATGGTGTGGTTTGGTACTATTGGGAAAATGACACTCGTTCCTTTAAAAGGGTAGAGATGAAAATAACATATCCTAAGCAATGACAGTAAAATCACTGTGAAAACGCGCTTGAGTCGGACGCGAGCATTTTGACTGGAAATGCAGACATCTTTAAATACATCTTTTTCTTGATGAAAGTGAATTGGTGCGAGTTAATGAACTAAATGCAATAATTATTATCATTACTATTGCAAATTTAGATAATACTATTGTGTGCAAATTTGTTCACATAAAGGAAATCAAACATTTTTGATACCTAATCAAGTATTTATTTGAGTTATACCAACAACTATACTTAATTCGAAGTATTTACTATTTTTATTATTATTCCAGTGGATTTTTCCAATTCTGTATTTTATATTCAATTTAAATTTTTTCTGATTAGAAATATAAGCATTATCCGCGTACACCACAAAAATGATGTAAAAAAAAATATTTTTAATGAATATAAACATCAAACAAAGCAACTAAAAGCAAAAGAGAACAAGAAAACAAACAAATGTTTTTCAAATAAATAAAATCTCTTTAATATTGGAGCACATTTTCCAGAGTCAAACTGTGTGTTTAGGTGTGAGAGAGTCATTGCATCTCTGCTGGTTGCCATGCCAATTAAGGAAGTCGTACGATCAACGTGCATATATCGTTAAGATTATTTGACATTCACTTCCGTAAGTCAATTAATGCACCCCTCTTCTAGGGCTGACAGGAAACACTGTGAATGACTTTGAGTACAAGTGCACTTAAGCTCTGATTACACGTTTTATCAGAAAATACTTGTGCTGAGGATGCAAACTGTGAAGATACTTTGACCTAATTACTTTAATTAGTTTGATAACGTGGCTTTGTAATTAGTATGTACTACTGAATGAATACTTGTCCATTTTCTCTTAATTTCACCCAGAACATCCGCTTTCTCTCAATTTTCTTTCCTGTTTATTTCATAATTAAAAGTGGGCAATTAGTTGATATTGAATCAGAGACTGATATATATGTCCTCGATTTTCAGTGTTGTAAGAGTCACAATTTGACCCGTCTAATTGGATAATTAAACTACTCATAGTTTCTTCATACAGTTAGAACTGGTTTGCATTACATCAGCAGTTTCTAGCATATTCTCAACTCGAGTGTTTACTCCAACTCAAACACTTTCAAAATTACCTTCATAAAGAGTGCCCAAGGTCGGGTCACTTCGACAATTTAACAATTTATATAACAATTAATTAAGTTTAAAAATAGAGATATGCAAATTTACTCCACCTCACCAGCAGATGAAGTACTGCTTTGCTATTTTTAATATTCTTACAGAAGGTATCTCGAAAGACTTCCTAGTCATCATCAGTTCATCGTTTAAAGCATTGACTCACAATGCTGGTTCTCGTTGTCTTAGCGACTATTTCAGGTACAGTCAAAATATTAGAGTACAAATTTATTTTTTTTAGAAAAGAAATTATTTTCTGTAATTTGATTCACGTGAGTACAGATATGTGATTTCTTTTAAAACGTAAACGTAAAACGTAAAACGTAAAGTACAAAATTTCACTGATCGAAAATATTTCCACTATTGTCATTATAACTTACGAATGTATATTAACATGTAAGTAAATGGATCTATATATGTGAGGATGCTTATATGTACACGTGAATATAATTGTTTGTAGTAAAATATTACACATATTTATATTTAAAAATGAACTTTATTCGTGAATATTTTTGTTCTATGTATTATATATGTGTACACACACAAACAAACAAACAAACACACACACACACAACCACATACATATATATATATATGTGCATTGTTTTTGTATATATGTGTACATATGCTTGCGTTTAAATATTTATGCATTTATTTCTCCATTGCACTATGCTGTCTAGGCGCTTTATCTCTCCAATGGACTTCGTCCAACATACTCCCAAACGGCATGGTTGTCCAAGTCTGTGATGGAGATAACCTGACGCTGAATTGGACTTTTAACTTGACATCATCAGAACAACTTCTTCTACTGGAATGGCGTAGGTCATTTCAAGGTAATTAATTATAATTAATAATTGTCACGGGCAGACGCTCGGGAGGGAAATGTAACTGCATGAATCTCGATCAGTGCAAAGGGTAATCACTCATCTACAGTTCTCTATCGTGAAGAAAGCTTGACGTGATTATCTCACTCTTATATTGACCATGCCAAAATGCCTCCCATACCTCAGTAATAAGTTGATGGAAACACGATGATAGTTTGGTCACCATGATATCAGGCATTCTCTATTAAACTGCCCAAACAAATCCTGTAGATGATACACCAGGGGTCTCAAACTCATTTTGCCTGGGGGCCACTGGAAGTAGAATCTGGGTGAAGCTGGGCCGCATCATTATTCCCTGCTGCCAGAGACCTGGCAACACTTCCTCTTACACAGCTCAGACACATTTGGCTTCAGGGAGGAAGCCACTGTGACCCTCAGTATGGCTTGAAGATGCTCATCAGTAAGTTTGTCCTTGAAATTTGACTTATTCAAGTTCATGGTGGAGAAGAGATATTCACACAGATAGGTGCTCCCCAAAAGGCACTTGGTCCGCTTGAACATCCTGGAAAGCTAGGGGAAGATAAGGGGCAATTCTCTCAAAAACTGTCCAAGCTTGTCTGCTTTTCCACTCACCTCCCTGAACTTGGCTTTGAGTTCAGAATTACACTTATGTCAATTAGATCCATTTGAAGCACAGGAGGGACATCTTCCACATTGAAGAAAGGGTCAGCAAATATTTGAAAGGTGGTTCTGTGTTTCTTGAAATCTGCAAACCTGTGATCAAATTCTTTTCTGCAACATACTTCTCACCACTGAATGGTGTGCCATAATCCATGAGTGCCTTACATGCTGGGAAATGGCAGATCCTGAGGTATGGTAGCCCACAGGTGACAAAAACTAAAACTCCCAGGGTGCATGAGAAAAACATGCGGGCCGCACTATCACTTAACTTTAATATCAAGTGGGGGCCACAAAATATCGTCTGGCGGGCCGCATTTGGCCCGCGGGCCGCGAGTTTGAGACCCCTGTGATACACAATATATAGTACATAGACCATAATACATAACAAATAAACAATAAATGATAAATAATACATAGTAATCAGTTTCTCGGTACCAGTAATGATGCTAGTAAGTAAATTACAGAATCATTCATAGAAGAAAATATATTCATTATTAACCTTTTACCTCTGCAACAAACTGAAAATGAATTTATTTTAATAAAAATCAACCCTTGTACCGCTGAAACAAAGTGAAAGTACTTATCCTATTTCATTTTATATTTCTTTCTAGAATTCTTAATAATAATTTTTTTTCAGATAAGTTTGCAATGTAAAGAATTTTCTGTTTCAGGTAAGCGGACTAGTTTGGCCATTTACCATGATGAAGAATTCTTTAAAAAACCTGAAGGAGAAAAGCTGGGTGTTGAGTTTCTACCCAATGCCGGTCTTTTCGTGCCATCAGTAACGGTCTCAGACTCTGGATATTATGATGTTCATCTAACTGTACTTGATCCACCAAGAGTTTACAAGTACTCTCAAACTGCGCTTCTGCAAGTGTCCGGTAATTTTAGCATGGTCCTTTAATATGTAATGTCAGGTAATTTTTAGAACGGTCTTTTAATATGTAATGTCCGATAATTTTGAGCAAGGTCCTTTAAAACGGAATGCATTCGTTATGTCTGTTTCGAAATCGCAGTGACTGCTTTTTGTGCTTCTTCTTTCTGTTACTAAATTATGTCATAAACAGTTTTCATTAAGTACGCCATGTCACAAACTGTCTTTTGTAGTGCGATTATGTCTGACATTGTTTTTCTGGTATGATATGTCATACAGTGTTTTCTGTTAATTCGAGGTTGCATCACTACTTTCTGTTAGACAGATTACGTCACAAAGCTTGGGCTTTTTATTACGATGCCAGACATATTGTTTTCTGTTAGTACGATATGTTACAATGATTGTTTTGTTAGTGTGTCACTGTGTTTTCTGTTAGTACGATATGTTACAATGATTGTTTTGTTAGTGTGTCACTGTGTTTTCTGTTAGTACGATATGTTACAATGATTGTTTTGTTAGTGTGTCACTGTGTTTTCTGTTAGTACGATATGTTACAATGATTGTTTTGTTAGTGTGTCACTGTGTTTTCTGCTAGTACGATATGTTACAATGATTGTTTTGTTAGTGTGTCACTGTGTTTTCTGCTAGTACGATATGTTGTTTTGTTAGTGTGTCACTGTGTTTTCTGTTAGTACGATATGTCACAAACAGTACTTTCTATAAATGCGATATGTCACAAGTAGTGTTTTCTGTTGGTACGATATGTTACAATGATTGTTTTGTTAGTGTGTCACTGTGTTTTCTGTTAAGCAAATGCATATTATAATATAATTTTTCCTTCCACTAAACTAGCTACTCTAACACACTGCCCGAATGTTTAACCTGATAAATTAGAGATAAATTGGGAGCATGAAATTAGTTTAACCTCTTTGCAATAAAACTTCCTTACGACTGAGAGAAATGCAAGAAAGACAATTAAGAAAAGATTTTTTAAAATGCTATCTTACGACAAGCGTAGTTTGAAACAGAATATTTTATGAATAGACGCCATTTTATAAGATTATTTTGCTCAGCATTTAAGAACTTTAAAGACCTAGGACATAGGAAGAACAAATCATTAGAAAACAATTATTAACATTTTTATATGGAGCTTTAGTATTCCAACTGAATATTCACTTCATGCAATACGGATATGCACACTGAAGACATGAATTATTATTTTACAAATATATTTTTTATCATTTAAAATTCAATATTTAGTAATTATTAAAAATCGGACACTTGATGAGAAATGACACGCTAAAGAAAAAATGAATTTTGAACAAGTCTGAAATTAAAATTAATGTTATAGTTATTATTAATATTTGATTAACACAAAACAAATTAAGGACCATATGATTTTCCTGGAGAATTTTGTAACTGTTCTTGCTGCCAGACAAATCCAGACACTTGAAGGTCATTTTGACAAAGATGAATATCAAGATGTCTATCACTCATCCTTTCTGTAAGAAAGCTGTAAAATCAAACTCATTACTGCTAAAATATGCATTAATTAATGGATGAGTAAACCTGGCTTTGTTCAGTATAAGAGTTGCTGAATGAATAACAATAGTGAGCTCGGTTAGTGACAACAGTGAGCTTTTTAGCTTGAACAGTGAGTCGGTTAATGTGAATAGTGAGTAGTGAGCGTGGTTAGTGTGAATAGTGAGCTCGGTTAGTGTGAATATTGAGCTTGGTTAGTGACAATTGTGAGCTTGCTAGCTTGAACAGTGACTCGTTTAGTGAGGATGATGAGCTTGTTAGAGTGAACAGTGAGCTCGGTTAATGTGACTAGTGAGCGCGGTTAGTGACGAGTGAGCTTGTTATCGTAAACAGTGAACTCGGTTAGTGTGAATAGTGAGTAGTGAGCTCGGTTAGTGGGGACAGTGAGCTCGGTTAGTGGGGATAGTGAGCTCGGTTAGTGGGGATAGTGAGCTCGGTTAGTGGGGATAGTGAGTGTGGTTACATGCAGTCATTCAAGACAGGCCGTGTTCACCCTCGCCCACTTTCTGTCTCATGAATGTTATGCTTTTCGGACATAACTTTAAACAGTTATAAACGTTCGGAGAATTAGCACAAATGAATATCAACTTTTGGAGTTGTTGTTGTGGTAACGGTGGTGGTAGCAGTAAAAGTAGTAGAGGATTTGAGAAATAAGCAGGCATTGTGCCTTTATATCTAAGCTGATTGAAATATGTCTTTATGGCATCAAAGACGCGAAAAGTGTTCTACATGATAACACTTTATAATCATTTTTCCACGACTTATCTCCCTTACATGCTTTTCAAGATATAGCAGTAAACTGAGAGATGCAGTCTGTTTAACATTACTGTGTTAATTTTGAAAATCATCAGCGAATTTGGTCTATATGTGTAAACTGCTTCGTGCTCGAATAAAGACAGATTATTGAAGAGTGTTTGACTACGACTTCCGTCAAAGGACTTAATAAGATTAAACGCGTTAATTTATTAATGAGAAAAAATATTTTTGATGATTGAACTAAACCTCCTTATTTAATCTATGGCAAAACAATTCGAAAGTTTTATTTATCAGCATCAAGATATAATGATAAAAGTATCAACAGAAGTAAATCTAACGAAAAGAATCTGTTTCCTTTCAAAATTATAATATACTCTTAGAAGTAGTCCTTCATAACATAACATGGGAATCGATAGTGGAAAAAACGTGTGAATAGTTTGGTTTCGGTGTTCTGTGTGTAGAAATAAGTTATTAAAAAATCAGATATAATTGTGTACACGATGTTGCAAATGAACTGTTAACAGTTACGCCAGCAACGATAGATGGCAGCCTTCATGCTTATATCCTACCAGTTGGTGATTTTCAAGCAATAACCGGAACGTGGCACGTGCAGTTAGGGTGTGGCAAATTTCTATCTCTAGGACATCCAACCGTGAATGTGGTGTGGAATGTAAGTGGTCACCTTTTAATAAAATAAGTCATATCAATAAAGTTAACAATTTATAACACTTTCACCTTTTCTTCTAAAGAATAAAACTAAATGTATCTCCTGATGATTATTTCAGAGGGTCATGTTATCTCCATATTATCTACTCTAGGTAAAGTGAGGGTCGTGTCATTTCCTGTGACCTTCTTCTTAATGTGAGGGTCATGTTATTTTATGTGACCTACTCTATCTAAGGTGAGGGTCGTGTTATATCATATGACCTTCAATAGCTAAGGTGAGGGTCGTGTTATTTCAATTGACTTGCGCTAGATAAAGTGAAAGATACATTGCCTGATAAGTGCAAACTGATCGTGCTGCTTGTGATTAATCACATAAAAATATTGGCAGTCAGAAGATTCTGGTTATCAGTCAAGTACACAAGCAAATATGATAACACACTTTTAAAATTATAATTCAAGATTCGTTTGACAGTCGAATAGTACAATGATTGCCATGAGAATAATAGACTATAACTAAGACATTTCATAGTGTAATGTATTATTTTATCCATAAAATATAAATAAATCTTTAAAATAATAGTAAATTAAATTTGGTTAAGAATTATTGTACTTTTATGATTTATCAAATATAAACATTCAGGCTTACTTATTTACATTTTTTAAGCAAATTGCTGAAATCCTAAATGATATTTAAAGGTGCGGTCTCCAATGCATTAACCTGTTAAAATCAAAGATTAACTGGAAGGAGTATTCCCTTATGATAATTATTGCATAATTACATTTGAACTGTATTAACTTCACACCAGACTATCAATGTTTAAGATTGAAAACGTTTTTCTCACTATGCCGATATCTCCAAACAAACCTGTTAAATCAGACTGACACATTTCCTCCTCAAGTGAGCATTTTAAATGTTACAGCGATGTAATAATAGCCCTACGTTTAAGTACACATGTAAACGTCAATACATTTCACATAACTGGATTGCCAGTCCGATATGGTAGGGAAAAAAAAGAAATATTATTGTAATCTAGAAAGGTAATTGCTCTTTCTTTCCAGCCGTCCGGCTGATCTTAATTACATTCTTAAGCAGAATAAATTTCTGAAACCGTTTAAACAAATAAAACGATAATAAATATTTAAATTCCAAGTGTTGGTTTTTTCCTAATTAATATTTATCTCTTTTACAATCCACAATTCAAATTTGTTAAGGTTTTCTTGGCTTCGAAAAGAATGACTTTCCCAAGCTACTACTCTGAAAATTAAAATAATTTTACTGAATGATTTTAATTATCATACATAAGTCTTCGCTGGCACCAAATGTATTTGCTTCTTTTACATCTATTGCTGCCATTCGTTTTAATAATATAGGTCAGTGCATTTACATGCTGATGATTCAACATTTTTAGTTTATCTAAATGTTTGTTTGTTCGTGTGACTAGAATTTAGTCACTCTCTGCATGTTTACGGGTATGTCTTAAGTAATCTCCCAGTGCTGACTAGAATTTTGTCTCTCTAAGCATGTTCAAGGTTTTGTCTTAAGTAATCTCCCAGTTCTGACCTGCATCACAGTATTGAAAGGAAATTGAGGTAAAACAAACCACTACTCAGAAATGAAATAAAATACTTGTAACTTCTGATCCAGGAAACCATTGTTTAAATGAAGATGATAAATATATTATCCATACTGCAATGCATGTTCCTACTAAATTTATTTGTGCAGACTCCATCAAAAAAAACGGTCAACAGCACCTCCTTCATCAACAACACTTTCATCTTGACTCTTGCCAACCCTGTGGAAGAGGGAGATTACTCTTGTTTATTAGAAAGAACGTCACCGGCAGCGGAGTGCGTAGACAGACACTCACCATTACGTCACGAAGTCACAGTCCGAGTGCATGGGATAAACACCCGACTGTCGATGATTGAAGGTGGTCTGGAAGCTCTGAGAGAAGAAACCGTAAACCTGAGTCATCCTGTAAAAGATTTACAAGATGTTATCAGCAAAGTAGACGCTAAAGTTAAAACAAATGGGGATAAGTTAAACAGCTTGAGCCATGAAACAGAGAATTTAACAAGCAAGGTCAACTATCTCGAAAGCAGTAATGAGCGATTAAATGGTGTGGTTAGTGACCTTCAAAAGGAAAGCTCACATGAACAAATAATCATTAATAATATCACATATGAACTTCAGAGAAAAGATGGCGAAATCGCAGATGAGGTAATTAAGCTTCATAATATGACATCTAAACTTCAGAGAAAAGATAGCGAAATAGCAGATGAGGTAATTAAGCTTCATAATATGACATATGAACTTCAGGCAAAAGATAATGACATTTTAAGACGGGCATCTAAACTGCAGATTGAAAATGAAAACATTACAGGCATTGTCCTGGAACTGGAAAATGACGTGAAAGATCTGTTGAGAACGAACAAAAACATCACAAATATGTTTCTTGGCCTCGAATTCAAAGTTAAAGAATTGACCGCTTTGGATACATTAATTAAAACTGGTGCAGGTAAATTTAAAGTTGTAAAATTAATTGCTTTTGATATATTATTTAAAACTAGTGCAATTAACATTACAGTGAAATCAGTATTCTTAGAATAGAATATAGACAAAGAATTTGAAATCTTTTGACTTTCGATGTCATTATTGCTTTTGGTGGTGGACGGCATTGAGTTAGTACATGTAATTATTGATTTGACGGTGGATTTTGTCGTGCAATTGGATGTACTTATTGCTGTGGCTCTTGGTGTTGCAGTGCTAGTAGATGTAATTATGAATGTGGTAGTGGACGTTGTCGTAGTTGTTGATGTTATTGCTATGGTGGTGGACGATGTCGTTTTAGTAGATGCAACTATTACGTGGTTGTGAGCGAAGCGCCCATGATGCTGACGACGCCCAGACTTAAATTGATTACGTCCCTTTAACTACTTTCTATACGCATTCTCTTTCCAGCGAGAAGACCTGTGTCCTGTGCAGACGTGCGAATTTTCGACAACAAAAGCGGCATTCACACTCTCTACTTGAGTACATTCACAACTATCAACGTCTTTTGTGACCAGCAAACAGATAATGGTGGATGGACTGTAAGTTATTTGACTATTAATTAGCTGTGATATTTAATGATTGAATCAATTACTGGAAACACTTCAAGAATTTGCTTTGATTGTTAATTAATTCATTTCGTGGGCGGAAAGATGTGTTTATAGGATTTTATAGGATTATCAACTTAAAACAATAAATAAAAATGGTAGATCATTGGCACGCTACACCTGAGACATTAAAATATAAACAATTACATTTATAATCATTAAGCTTGATTCTTTTCAGCGTTCAGGTGTTCTTTAACATTCGCTTATTTTTCATGTTCATTTAGATGTTCTGATGTTCTTTCTCAGGAAAAAATGAATATCTTTTTGGTAAGATAAAATGATTTATTGTATGGAAAGATGAATACGTTCAGACATTTTTATAGTGTTATCCTAATTAATAAATATTCACTATAAGCAAAACAGGAGTACCATTAAATTTGGGTAATTTTAGATGTGTTCCTTTCTAGGTAATTGAGGTTATTTTCATCTGGTTTATTCCTTACAATATTTTTAAATCAGGTCATATCTTTCTAAACACTACAAATAATTTATAAGCATTAATATTCTACAACACCTCTCTGGAAATCCTTCACTCGCTATGATAATTATTTATTAATTAATAATAACACATAACTAATTACAAGTGATCGAGAATCTTAATTTATAGTTATAAATAATTCTCCCACAAGACCAACATGTCTCTCACTTGGCGGATTATAATGGTGTCGTAAATCTTTACTCTTTACACAATAATAAGATAGACGTTTATTGTCGCGTAATATTCCACAGCTGGAAACTTTTTATAAGGAGTAATAAAATCCACCTTTTATCTATATTTGACAAGCCCCATCTACATATTATTACACCAACATAAATTTTAATATATGTGAATGAACATTAATAAATTTAACAAGAAATTTATTAAATAAATAATCAAAATACAACATATAAATATTCAAAAGAGCATTGACATTTACGGCACTTCACAAAAATATTTGATTAATGCTAGGCACTCATTCAGTTTATTGTAACATAGACATCAGCAGTCAAATTACTCTCTACCACCCTACTTGCAACAGTTTAGTCAAAACTCTGAACACTACTCTTACCAAGTGATTGCAAAAATTGTGTGTGGAAAGACCACATGATTGGGATGTGTATTTGACAGCAATTGTGTTTGCATTGCACAAAGTACAACAAGACTATAACCATTTCTCCCCTTTCAAACTTTTGTACAGTAAAACCTTTATGGGACCCAAGTCTGTTATAAGAATATTAGATAGGGAGTGTTACCACCACCATGCTGTCTTGCGAATGTCAGAGTGGCTTAGTCAGCAGTACGTAGGAATCTGTATGGATGGTATTACAGAATCTACACAGAGATGTTTTGTCTGGCTTTAGTTTTATTTTATTCTGCATGCAGGGTTACGTTTGCTGACAGGTGTGCGAGAATGCAAAGTGGAATGGTAAAATGGCGGACAGTACAAAAACAATACAACTTAAGAACGAGACTAGACAAGATAAACCCAACCGCACTCACCCTTTCAAAACAAAAGTAAACAAGATTATAGTTTGAAAATTGAAATTTATGTTTATTATATCCCTGGGCTCTCTATCGTGTGATAATTAATTCAATTACTGCAAGACAGTCACATACATACATTCTGTGGTGGGAGCAAATGATTAATGATGAATAATAAAAAATAAATATATGATACAACCAGATTTATCTAATAGAGTGGTAACGTTTGCTATCAATAATTACTGTAATAGCATAATATTACATCACTGAAAATTTACTTAAAAGTTCAACAATTGTTCAACAAGTGTTCAACAAATAATACTTCACAAGACCAAAATGTTTATGAAT
Source organism: Sinotaia quadrata (assembly GCA_028829895.1). Taxonomy (NCBI): domain Eukaryota; kingdom Metazoa; phylum Mollusca; class Gastropoda; order Architaenioglossa; family Viviparidae; genus Sinotaia; species Sinotaia quadrata. Next base: position 113,606,706 of record CM054181.1, on the reverse strand, counting down.
AAATAAATGTTTTTAATAAAGTGTCTCAAGTTCCTTAATCTGAATGTATCTATGTGCAATAATTTTTTTTAATGGATATTATGAGTACTTACTGTGTGCTCTTATTGTGGTGTTTTTTGATAAGCAATTGTTCCTTGACACAAATTTCTAGCGTTGAATCTCACGGTCTCTGCTACCACTGTTATGACAAGAATTACAGCAACACTCTGATTCACAGTTGACCTGCCTGTCTATAGGCCTGGCCAGAAAAAACGGTTCCAATACCATCACTCTGCAACAATACTGATGTCTTGGTTCACCATTCAGTGATGTGTCATTAATTGCATGGTCCTTTTACCCTTCCATCAGAACTACAACTGGGTTTGCAAAACACTCCACCCTTGGAACACTCTCGAAGACAAATGTTAAATCTTTCTGGGGATTGGCCAGTTATTATCAGAAACTCATTCCCAAATTCAGTGCCATCGCCAAACTACTCATAGATTTGTGAAATGCAGTCCAGAGACAGTGATCTGGAGTGAGGAGTGTGAAACCAGATTTTCCCGTTTAAAGACTGTCATGAGCTCCTGTCCTTCACCTACCAGATTTTGATAATTAATTTGTACTCGAAACTGATGCAAGTTATGCAGGGCTAAGCTCTGTACTGATGCAAAAAATGGTGATATTTTATATCCAGTACCTTACTTCAGTCATACGATAATGCGGCTAAACAAAAATGTTCAACTTCAGAGAAAGAATGTTTCAGAATTTTCTGGACTGTCCAGAAATTCCAAGCCTACCTAGATGGTAAGCATTTTGTCATTCAGACAGATCATCATTCTCTCGCCTATTTTTATCAGCATCAATATAGACGTGTGAATTACTCGCACAGGTGGCAACTCAGAATAGGCGGCCTTTATAATTCAACCACAATCGTTAATTTGCAGTTACTAGTTACAAACATGGAATAAATTATTCCAATCTTTACTCATGTGAGTTTACCACACTTTTCAAAAGGATTCTACATTGGTGGAGACTGAACGAGCATTCCACTTACATTCAGCGTCCATTATGATAAATCAAAATTACAACAAAACACCCCAGATATCTAAGTTTAGCATTACAATTTCAATGGCCACTGTGCATCACATACACATTATTTAAAATCAACAATTCAACAAAATAATACACACTATCTCTATACATTTTAAAACAACACATATAGAATATTCTGAAAAAATCGATGCGTTTTTACCTTCCAACTATGAATCTACTCGCCCTTGGTCATTAGGGCATCTCTAGTGGATACTATTAATGTGTGATTCCACCCTATTTATATTCTAATCGCAATTACACTTTCAAAAACTCAAATTGAGTTAGAGGCAAAATACACGTGTATGTGAAACGCAAACGCGTTATTTCCACTGACTCACCCATCGCTTAGCGTTCAGTCTTATTTAGAATATGCGAAAACAAACCCAGTATTTCATCTCGGTGAATATTGCATTTAACAGCTCTATTCGCAACTTGGGTAAAATTAACAATAATATACATTATAGAGAAATGGAATGCATCAATTTAAAAAACGGATAATTAAATGGGCATAATTTGCCTTAACCCATTACACCCATTTTGCGATGTTTTGTTATAAACACGTGCTCAATAATTCCAGAGAACAGTCGGAGAGCTGCTATATTGATCCATCATGGTTTTTTTTTTTAAATAAAGAACACCTGATTAGTGATGTTATGCACTTAAGATGCAGGTACTAGCTTGGATGTGAAATTACAATTATTACGTTCGTTATGAGCTGTTGGGCGTCAAGAAGATGTGGATGTTTCTTTAAACGTGACAACGTCCACGATAAGAACAACGATGAAAAAGCTTCTGCAACTACTTCATCGAAACCGTTTAATACAATTTCATTATTGTTCTAGTGCACGTGTACTGTATATGTATTTTCACTTACCTAGTGCACGTGTACTGTATTTGTATTTTCACTTACCTAGTGTAGTGCGCATGTACTGTATTTGTATTTTCACTTACCTAATCAAACACATGTACTGTATTTTAACTTACCTAATGCACGTGTACTGTATTTGTATTTCCACATACCTAGTGCACGTGTACTGTATTTGTATTTTCACTTACCTAGTGCACGTGTACTGTATTTGTATTTCCACATACCTAGTGCATGTGTACTGTATTTGTATTTCCACATACCTAGTGCACGTGTACTGTATTTGTATTTTCACATACCTAGTGCACGTGTACTGTATTTGTATTTTCACTTACCTAGTGCACGTGTACTGTATTTATATTTTCACTTACGTAATGCACGTGTACTGTATTTGTATTTCCACTTACCTAATCAAATACATGTATAAATCCTTAATGACCCAATTTAACGCTTCACATACTTGGAACGTATCTTCAGCGCTAACCTGTTTGTACACACAGTATACACCTACTTCTGAGTGTACAATGTATGCCTATGTATTCTTTCGTGTACGCATATACGGATATTTAAACTTTTCTTGGAATTTAACAGGTGATACAGAGAAGACAAGACGGTTCAGTGGATTTTTACAGGAACTGGGAGGAGTATGAAGTGGGTTTTGGAAATTTAGCAGGGGAGTTCTGGATTGGTAAGGGTGTGAAGACGTTTAACTTACATTCCTTAATTACACAACTCGTTTGATGTGTACCCTGGGTATCCTAACGTTTATTAGTTCACTACTTTATAGTTATGGTGTATTACTTTTATAACATCTTTATAGTTATAGTTCATATACACAAAACTGTATATGACATTTAATAATGAGATCTTTACTCTCTATTTCAATTCTTCTTAATATGATTTTGAAAGCATGTGTGTTCGATTGGAAAAAATCTTATTGATCGTTGTCGAGTTTTGAACCCATGACTCAGAGGACCTTAGTCCCCTAACTCCCCAGTTTGAAAATAATGAACGTGCACTCTTTCAGAAGCTAAACATACTGAGTTATTTTCAATAAGGTATTAGGCTAACGTTCACGCCCACGACTGACCAGAGAGTTGCAAGTTTATAGAGTAAACTTTGACCTTTCATTTATTTTAAGGATAGGATTTGTGAGATATATTTGTGGAATTCCTTATTTGTAAGAAAAGCAAAACTAATTTGACGTGTTCAGAATTAAAGAAATAAGAAACACAATATAATAAATGCTATTCAAAATTAACACAATATCTCCTACTATATTTTATATTGGATATATTAGAATACAAAATTAAATCCCGGCTATTACTGCGTTTTACTATTGATATCTTTGGGAAGAAGTAGATCCCTAGCGTTGTCAATATTTTTCTCTATGGGGGGTATCTGAGAGATTCCTACTATTTTTATCTTAGGGGTAATTGAGAGAACCGTGGCGTTGTCATTTATAATATTATCTTACTGATCTAAGAGCGTTGTCACATAGAAAATATAATTACATGTTTTTCAACAAACTGACCTCAACGCTTCTAACTCTGCCCTTACCCGCTCTGTTACATCATATTAATTTTAAAACGAAAAAAGAAATACTAATACATTTTTTGTAGATTTTTAAAATTATGTAATGTAATTTTTTAATTGATTTTGAATCAGTGATGCGTCTCTAGAGTTTTATCAGTCATTAAAATTACATGGGGTAGGGAAAAGAATTTGATCCTATTCACTTGACACAGACAATGATGACTTCTGGTTTAGACCTGATACACAGACAATGATGACTTCTGGTTTAGACCTGATACACAGACAATGATGACTTCTGGTTTAGACTTGACATTTTTGCAACAAACATTTAATATCGTGTTCGGTTATCCTTCTCATTTATTTCCTTATGTCTTCTCTGAGCCACGGTATTATTATTATTATTATTATTATTATTATTACTTATTCTTGGTTTGACGTCACACGTGTGCTATGTAACATTTTTCTCATTCTTGCACTTGCATATTTAATTATTGTCGGCTTACAAAAGATACCCCGGTTATCAACAGGGTTTGGAGATACCAATGGTGATATCAGAATTTTTACCAGGAAAAATCGACTAATAAAATACATCATGATTGTCTTCTACTTAAGAAGGTCTTTAAAATATTTTTAATTTAATTAAATTTAAAAACTCTCTACATAAGCATGCAATAATTTACACTTTAAGATAAATAATTAAATCGTCGATAATTAAATGTTATTTTCAGCGGATAAATAATGACTGATCTAAATATTTGCTTAAGGTCTCTATAACCTACACCAACTGACAAAAGGTCAGAAAAGCAAACTTCGTGTTGACCTCACGGACTTCGACGGCTCCACAGCCTACGCTGTTTACGACACTTTCTACATTAGTGGCGCCGCTGACATTTATACATTGCATGTTCTTGGATATAAAGGAAATGCAGGTAATGTGCCAATCTTTCTACCTATTATCGACTGACTCACTATTTTAGTTTGTCTATGAATGGTTTGCAAAAGTAATGCGGAATTATAGAAAAGTAAAATACATGCATGCATTCTTAAAGTTTGTTTTTAATAGTTTACATAACTTGTACACAGATTTAAATTAAATAAATAAATAGCACCATACCAATACAGATTTATTACTTTCATCAATTTATAGTAATGCTTGGATCACAAGCAAACAAGTACGAACTATTCTAAGTCCATTCTTTGTTAATCAGTCAGTTAACTTACCATAACCTAACAATCTAATTTATGACCGGACTCAAGTTATGTTCGAATTAAAAGTGATCAGAATAGAGTACTTCTTCAAGAAAGAAACTTCTGGTCCATCCTCATTGGATGAATTTGTTATGAACAAGTGTGAGACAATTAGTAAAAAAACGACTAATTCAGTTGAAACTGGTTTGCATTGCATCAGCTATTTCTAGCCTATTCTCCAACTGAGTTGTTACTTCTGAATTTGACACTTATAAAACATACCATCATAAGGATTGCCCAAGATCGGGTCACTTTAAAAATTTAACATTTTATATAACAGTTAAGTCTAGAAATAAGATAGGCAAATTTACTCCGCCACACTATGATACATTGTCGTTTATATTAATTTAAATTAACGTATCAATAACTCGATCAATAAAAAGCATACCTTTAATTTGAAAAATAAGTTTGAGTGTTTTGTTGAAAACAAAAGATCAAACTTCTAATTGTTTAGGTTCTTTTAACCGCGCTCAACAAAACACATTTGAATGATTTCACCAGTGTTAGGATCAATTATCCAGATTAAGTTGCTTGGGAAAAGGTTGTCGGATGATATCACAGTACTAGTAACATGATGAACGATGTAATAATAGAACGCTCAGCCTTAAACACAGTGTTACACACAACGTTACACTCAGAATTACAGACAGCATTACATAGCGTTATACAAAGTGTTAAAGTGTTAAACTCAGTATTACTCACTCATAGTTTTACGTTAATTTCCAGCTTCTTCAAACTAACATACCAGTGAGAAACTTTGATTGTAATTACTCTTTTTTGAGCAAACATATTTAACATATTATGTGCCTTTAGAGGATATCTGATTTAAATTATTTAATAATACAATCACATTTATTACATTCTCAGTTTTGTGTCAGTCCTGATCTTTTTGTGACAAAGATGTATGAGTCCACTGCATACAGTGCGCATCTATCTCTACTTTATCAACTTGTCATTAACATTCCATTATCATTAATTTCACTTACATTATTCTAATTTCGCAATATGTGTACATTCATGTGACTCCAAAGTCCTGAAATGCGTACATCAACAGTTAATATTTTTGGTTGCATCACTTGAGATCCAGTTACAAGACAATAGGGCGAATACAATATCATTTGTGTTGGAGATATTTTTCTAGCAAGTTGTACTGTGTGCACACACGTCTATAACTGTGTATTAAGCAACATTTGCCCCAAACAGTTCAATAACTCGTTTGTATGATGGTGGTGAAGGCCTTCATATTTATCAAAAACATTAGCCTGATAAACAAAACGGAAATGATTCTTTTTTTAAATGAAATCTATGAGCAAGAACACCATACCGCAAAATAATTCCAGGAATATTTTGTTTTTTCTCTATACGGACTTTTGAATGCAAGAAATGTTGATGAATGTAAATTAATAAAACGTCTGTCTACATTTGCATATAATAGATAAAGATGTATATATAATTTTATGTTTCAAAACACATGATGTTTATCAATATTATTATCTTTCGTTTTGTAAACGTATTTTCCTTCGTGACAGGGGACAGCTTAAAGCTCCACAATTTGATGCAATTCACAACGTACGACAGAGATAACGACAAAGGCAATTACAGTAACTGTGCGCAGTCCTTTCATGGGGCGTGGTGGTACGAAGCCTGTTATGACTCCAACCTGAACGGTCGTTACAAGTCAGACGGCGCTGTTGGTGGTGATAGTGTGGCTTGGTACCGTTGGAAAAATGACAAACGTTCCTATAAACGGGTGGAGATGAAAATAAAATCCTAAACAAAAACTAAAATCGCTTTTACAACGCGTATGAGACGACGGACCTGGTGGACTGAATCTACAATTATTTTAAATACACCATTTTTTTTAATGAAAGTTTATAATTCAAACTTAAAGAACTAATTGCAATATTATAACTACTGTTAGTCTGAATGTACAGATATTTTAAATACACTAAATTCTTAATGAAAGTTTATAGTTCAAACTTAAAGAACTAATTGCAATATTATAACTACTGTTGCAAGATCCGCCCTTGATAATACCGTTTTTTACAAACTTGTTCACAAAAGAGAAATGAAGCGTTTCTGTTCCCCCAAACAAGCGTTTATTTTAGTTTTACTAACCACCACTCTTAATTTGAATCAGTAAATTCTTTACTTTTCCGATGGATATTTCCAAATTTGTATTTTTTGTTTAATGTCACATTCCATTTGCCTAGTTAGGACAAAGCATACAAAACAAAAATGTTGGAAAAACAAGTTCTATTCTTGTGTGAAAGTTAAACATCCTAACGATAATTCAAGTGTGCATAACAAAAGAGACCTTACAACAACAATATAACAAAGACAACCACAAAAAATGAAAACAGTAATAACATTCATTTATTATTTTTATATAATTATGTATTATTAATAAGTATATCAAGATCAATAAATATATGGTAAATCTTATTGATTTTTGATACTGGCTTGTCTTTTTCAATTTATTTGTTTCTTTAATGAATTTAATTACAAAGGGATATGTGTGTTTGTGTGTATTGCTTTGTGGGATTTCTTTGTTGTTTATACCTGTCTGTGTGTGCTGTTATTAAAGTATTCCTTTTATCGATCAAGAAGCTGTTCTACAAAATCTGTGTTATTTGACTGTTCAAAAGAAGTGTACACCTGTCCAGGGTGTTGCTGTTCAGACTAAAATAGACTAATGTCACTCCTTATCTTGTTAACTCTATTTCCGTGTATTAAATCAAATTCACTTTTTTCAGCATTGCTAACAACTCGGAATTTTCCATAAAAGTAACTTGCATCGCATTTTAATTACACATTTAAATGTTATAATGTTAACAAATGTTTAACTGTAGAATTTTTAATAAAATTTAAATCGTCAATCAAGCCAACATGTTCAAATTAACAAAAGAAAAGCAAGAATAAAGTAAATAAATGCTTGCATTCAAGTAAACATCCAACCATGCGCAAATAAATAAATACATAAATATACGTATACATGGACAGGTATTTATTCACACACATACCTAGATACATTTACATATAAGTAGCATACATTTACATGTATATTTACATACTTATATACGCTCATATATGCGTAGAGGTACCCCAGGTAACATTTACTCGCCTCAGTTTTGAAAAATAAATATTCTGAAGCCACTGAATGATTCACTGTGAATAAGAGACGACGTCAGATGCTATCTGTATCCTACATACAGAACATTTAACACGAGGACTGCATCTACGTCACAATTCTAAGCATTATGAAAAGAAACGGGTCAATTTTTTTTCAGACAATCAGACATTACAAAAAAACGCTAACTGCTATTGAAGAGTCAAAAATGTCACGGAAAAAATAAGGTAGATTTCGACACGATATGTTTGTTTGAAAATGCAATCTCCACGTTACTCTCATCAGATTTTTATAATTACAACGCTGTATTATGTGGGTGTTATCAATATTTTAAGAAAGCGTAACATACATTAATCTATTCATTTGTAACTCTAAAATAAATCTGAATCTATGGCAAATCTATTTCAATATGAGGACGGAAACACATGGAAATTGAACTGAACTATAATGTGTGATACTGTAGCAAAGTGCAAACGGACTGTTAAGACCACGCTGAATCAGGTTATATAAAGACTATTATTGTTTATCTCTAATAACTCCTTTTCTGTTCTCTGATAAGACTATCCTGTGATTTGTATTGACTCTATTGTTGAATTGCATTTTATGCATAAGATGGTGAGTTATAGAAATTATTCAAATGTGGGTTCATGGAAATATCGACGTCATAATCTATTTCATTGTATTTGTCATATGTATATTTGATTGTTGATTTAATAAATTTATTGTTAAATTTATTGAGCTTAATCTTATGTTGGAGAAGAAAGTGGGTAGATGGGAGCTCGGTAAATATAGATTAAAGACGGATTTGTCTTCTCCTGTAGTAAGAGGTGTTCCACCTATGGAATATTGTGTGACAGTAAATATTTATCTTTAATATTGTGGAAGAGAAAAATAATTTACAACGCCCATATATCCGCCAAGAGAAAGTCGAATGGTGTCTGCTTGAGGATTATTAATAAAATAAATTAAGATTCTCATCACTTGAAATAAGTTATGAGATATTAATTAATAATAATAATCATTTTCATTAACTAAGTGGCGTTTGCATCACAAAATGTAAAATATGCTTACTTATGACTTGAACACGTTTCATACAGGTACATACCCTAAAGTACTCCTCCACTAAATGTACCGTTTTAAAAAAAATAAAATATTATATTTCAAATATTATTCCTTCAAGTCATTTAAAAATACCATAAGACAGGGCTCGTTGCTGTTGGAAGAAAATGCATACCTGCCTGCCACCCCTTCCCAGCCACCAACAGTACTTATTTTTATAATTAAATTACTTCTAATAAATCAAAATTAAATTGTTGAAAATATTCTATTTACATTCATGAACTCTAATTTTTGATTGGAGTAAAAAGGCAGCTGTTCAGCTGAATGTAGTGCAAAATATGTAATGGTTCCATTCTCTAATGACCAATAACGGACTAAATAAATATCTATATTTTTATTGACATTCACATTTCTGAATGGGTGTGCAAACATAACATATAAATGGTTACAGCTACTGATTTTAAAACGACTCGAGGTCAAAGGAAACCGTAGCTGGAAAACGTTTAAAGTTACAATGTTTGGTCGGTAACAGCCCAGAATGTCCGATATGAATATTGTAATACTAATTGTGGAGAATGTAAATAGACGAGCCAGAGTTCTTTGTGTGAAATTCATTCCGTTTTTAGAAATTGTACAATAAACAAAAGTTCCATGTGTAATGTACAGTGTGGTTTTGTTCACGTTGCTTTATGGTGTAGCCTTTTACTGCACAGTATGCTTAGGTTAACCTTATATTAGGGTGTGGCCTTTTACTGCAGAGTATGGTTAGTTTACGTTATATTAGGCTGTGGCCTTTTACTGCAGAGTATGGTTAGGTTTACGTTATATTAGGGTGGTGCCTTTTACTACAGAGTATGGTTAGGTTTACGTTATATTAGGGTGGGGCCTTTTACTGCACAGTATGTTTAGGTTTCCGTTATATTAGGGTGTGGCCTTTTACTGCACAGTATGTTTAGGTTTACATTATATTAGGGTGTGGCCTTTTACTGCAGAGTATGTTTATGTTTACGTTATATTAGGGTGTGGCTTTTTACTGGGCTAGTATTATTGTCGGACAGGAGTCAAAGTAATAATATGCATATAGCTATACGTAGTTGTCTCTCTGGGTTATTGCTATTGTCGATAGTAACCAAGGTAACAATATGTAAATACAGTACGGGTACGTGAACTGTTCTCAAGGAACTTCTTTGACCATTGGCACTAAATCTCAACAGGTCTGAGATTTCACGTCATCTTAAAATTTTAAACAGAATCATAGCTCTGCCTCACCTTGACCTGGACAGTTCGTTTCGGTTCATGATTTCGTACATAGTTCATAATTGTTTCATTTCTCTCCCCTGCTTATTTTCTCTTCTTGCCCTTGTGTAATAAGAAGTGAAAGAGATTATTGCGCATAATTAGAGAACCATGATAAAATGTTTTTATGAGATTAAGCAAATTATCGCCTGTCAATGAAATGAAATTAGATAGAGTTCTAAGTATTAAATACAAGTTTAGCAATTATCAGTCTGGGTTTATTTTTGGTCAATTTTCTAAATAAAGGTAAAACCAAAGACTAATTTTCTGCTGTACGAAGACTTATCATTACAGGCTGTCCATTCACAACCCTTCTATTATTAAGAAAGAATAATCTCAGTTACATGTCATCCAAACTCTTCAGATGTGTGTGTCATAGTAAACAACTTCAAGTGGTGTGCTAACTACTTTGGTGACAGACATACCGTTGTAAATATCTGCAAGTGACTACATTTTCCGTGCAAGCAGAACTATTGTCCATTAGTAACAGAACAAAAGAGACAGACGAGTGTATGTTACAGTGTGATTTGTATTTAGATCTGTAACACGTAGCCTGTAAATCTATCTATAAAGATTGTACCCTAAACTGGAAAAAAATAAGTTTCGGCTTTGTCGAAAAATATTTCAAAAATCTTTAATTAAATTTTATTTTAACCACGATCGCGGGAAAAAAAATGACTGATTATTTCAGTATTAGGTTCAGATATCCAGATTAAGTTGCTTTAAAAGATTTTGTCATGTGCTAACGCATCACTGATGACATGTACACGACATTAATGGCACACTCAGCATTACTTTTATTTCTAATCCTACATGCTTATAAACCAGGAAGAAAATGTAAATTGTAATTGCTCTTTTTAATAAACATAGTAAACATAATGTATAAAATGTATGATTTTATTTTATATTTAAGAATTACATCTATTACACATCACAAAGTTGTGTCTTGCCTGACCTTTGTGTCAAAGACACACGAGTGCACTGCTTATAGTGTACATCTATCTTTTCCTTATCAACTAATCAATAAACTTCCTTATTTCTTCTTCCATTATTCCTAAAAATTAAAGATTACATAATATTTGTGCATCCATGTGATTCTGAAGCCCAGAAATGTGTCGATTTGCAGTTATTGTTTTGATTACGTCACTAGAGATGAGTTAACAAATTATTAGCGCGGACATATCATGTGTCGGAGATACATGTTCTAGTGTGTACAAACATGTCCAAACTGTATATTAACCATCTGTGGTGGAGTAAATTTGCCTATCCCTATTTCTAAACTTAATTGTTATATAAATTGTTAAATGTCAAAGCAACCCGACCTTTGGCACTGTTTATGCTTATATTTTAAGTGTCAAAGTTGGAAGTAAACAACTCATGGAGGACAGGCGAGAAAATGCTGATGCAATCCAAACCAGTTCCAACTGGATGAATAGTTTTTTCTGACTAATAGTCTCACACTTGTTCATATCAAATTCATCCAATGGGAATGGACCTGAAGTTTCTTTTTGAAGAAATACTCTATTTTGATCACTTTAAATATGAACACATAACTCTAGTCCAGTCATAAAGGCAATCGTTAGCTTATAGTAAGTTAAATGACTGCTAAAGAAAGAATGGACTTATTGATCAATGATTTGAATTAGAGAACGTTTATGTAATTGAACTATTATTTTTAATGTTCATTAATTTGGTTACGTTGGACATTATACTTGTGAATTTTGATCAATGCTATATTTCTTCAGCTGTGTGTGTGTATCGGGCTAATAAAATTATTGCAGGATTTCTAAGTTGGGAATGTACGTATATAGCAGAGAAAGGAGTTTAGAGATGAAATATGCCTGAAATTAAGTGTTGCCTTCATTTGACATTTACAGAGGAGCCAGCCTTGTTTGTTTTACTTTGTCACGTCATGCTATAGTGACTACTGTACTCTACTAGTTGCTGTGTGAATCTGGTATTGTCATCAACTTAGTAGTAGAGTGTGTTGCTGTAAGTTGATTCGTGTGAATCGAGAGCCAGTACGGCGGAAATTTGTGGCTTGAGTTGGTCTCGAGAATTCATAAAGTTTACTTTGAATGTTCCTCATGGTGCGTTGAGTAACGCACACTTAAATTCGGGAACATTCCTCCTGATGTGCTTGATAGCACGTGTGAAATTCAGGACAATTCTCAGGACAATTACCATGTGCTTGAAGAGTGTGTTGAAGATTCTGGAACAGTTGTTTAATGTGCCTCTAGAAAGGACTCTTGGGACCTCGCCTAAATATGAAAGGCAGTGACTTGTTGCAAACCGCATAACAGTGAAATACATGCTGGTGACAGCCGCCATCTTTGAACTGGTTATGTGCATTGACTTTAATTATATCTCTGAAACTCTATGCTCATTTCTGTGATGATATCCATGAAGTCAATTGCACATTATGTTAATTGACTGTTAAGGTCTATGCTAAGATAAACTGAATGATTGTCCAGTGTTAATTGAACATTGTTGTGAAGTGATGTAAATGTCAATGCTCTTTTGATTTTATTCATATACTGTATATTTGATTGTTGATTTAGTAAATGTATTGTTAAATTTATTGTCCTTCTTGCACATATTGATTATATGTTGGAAAATAATGTGGGTGGGTGGGGACTCGCTAAATATAGATTAACTTCTCCTTTAATAAGAAGTGTTCCACCTAGGGAATTATCGTGTAACAGTAAATGTTTGTTTTAATGTAGTGAAAGAGAGAAAACGTTTACAACGCCCGTATATCCGCCAAGTGGGAGAGACGAGAGGTGTCGTCTGGAAAATTATTAATAACATAAATTAAGATTCTCATCACTTGTAATTAGTTATGGGTGATTAATAATAATGTAACCACTATCCCAAACAGTTTACTGTTATTGTTATGATTAGGGGTGGGGGGGTCGAAAGTCTATTGTTCATCAAAATCATTATACCGATACACATATGGAAAATAATTGAAATATATAAGTATGAACAGCATAACGTGAAAGATTCCAGGAATAATTTGTTAGTATTTTTTTTCTAGAAAGACGTTTAAATGCTAGAAACTTAGTTAAATTAAAATTAATAAACATATATATCTATCTACATTTGCATGCTACAGTTGTAGACGTAGATATTGTTTTATATTTCACAACACGTAATGTTTGTAAATAATATTATCTTTCGTCACAGGGGACGGTTTCAGGGCCCACAATTTGTGTCAGTTCACTACGTACGACAGAGATGACGACAAACATAATTCCTCTAAATGTGCGCAGCTCTGGCATGGGGCGTCGTGGTAAAGAGCCTGTCTTGACTCCAACCTGAATGGTCATTACAAGTCAGACGGCGCTGTTGGTGGTGATGATGTGGTTTGGTACTATTGGAAAAATGACACTCGATCCTTTAAAAGGATAGAGATGAAAATAAGATATCATAAGCAATGACAGTAAAATCACTGTGAAACGCCTTTGAGTCGGACCATTTTGACTGGAAATGCAGACATCTTTAAATACATCTTTTTCTTGATGAAAGTGAATTGGTGCGAATTAATGAACTAAATGCAATAATTATTATCATTACTATTGCAAATTTAGATAATACTATTGTGTGCAAATTTGTTCACATAAAGGAAATCAAACATATTTTATACTTAATCAAGAACTTATTTGAGTTTTACCAACAACTACACTTAATTCGAAGTATTTACTATTTTTATTATTATTCCAGTGGGTTTTTCCAATTCTGTATTTTTATTCAATTTTTAAAAAAATTCTGATTAGAAATATAAGCATTATCCGCGTACACCACAAAAATTATGTAAGAACAAATATTTTAAAATGAATATAAACATCAAACAAAGCAACAAAAAGCAAAAGAGAACAAGAAAACAAACAATTTTTTTTTCAAATTAATAAAATCTCTTTTAACTGGAGCACATTTTTCCAGAGTCCAACTGTGTGTTGTATGTGTGCGAGAGTCATTGCATCTCTGCTGGTTGTCATGTCAATTAAGGAGCTCATACGATCAACGTGCATGTATCGTTAAGATTATTTTAAATTCACTTCAGTAATTTAATTAATGACCCCTCTTCTAGGGCTGACACGAAACTGTGAATGACTTTTAAAACAAGTGCACTTAACTTGTGATTACACGTTTTTTCAGAAAATACTTCTACTGAGGATGCAAACTGTGACGATACTTTGACCTAATTACTTTAATTAGTTTGATCACATGGCTTTGTAATTAGTATGTACTACGGAATGAACACTTGTCCACTTTTCTCTTAATTTCACCCAGAACATCCGCTCTCTCTCAATTTTCTTTCCTGTTTATTTCATAATTAAAAGTGGGCAATTAGTTGATTTTGAATCAGACTGATATATATGTCCTCGATTTTCAGTGTTGTAAGCGTCACAATTTGACCCGGCTAATTGGATAATAAAACTACTCATACAGTTTCTTCATACAGTTAGAACTGGTTTGCATTACATCAGCAATTTCTAGCATATTCTCAACTCGAGTGTTTACTCCAACTCAGACACTTTCACAATTACCTTCATAATGAGTGCCCAAGGTCGGGTCACTTCGACAATTTAACAATTTATTTAACAATTAAGTTTAGAATTAGAGATATGCAAATTTACTCCACCTCACCAGCAGATGAAGTACTGCTTTGCTATTTTTAATATTCTTACAGAAGGTATCTCGAAAGACTTCTTAGTCATCGTCAGTTCATCGTTTAAAGCATTCACTCACAATGCTGGTTCTCGTTGTCTTAGCGACTATTTCAGGTACAGTCAAAATATTAGAGTAAAAATTTATAATTTTTAGAAAAGAAATTATATTTTCTGTAATTTGATTCACGTGAGTACAAATATGTGATTTCTTTTAAAACGTAAACGTAAAACGTAAAGTACAAAATTTCACTGACCAAAAATATTTCCACTATTAAAAAATGATTTTCTTTACTTATAAATGTAATAATATATATTAACATGTAAATAAACGGATCTATATATGTGAGGATGCTTATATGTACACGTGAATATAATTGTTTGTAGTAAAATATTACACATATTTATATTTAAAAATGAACTTTATTCGTGAATATTTTTGTTCTATGTATATTATATATTTGTATGCATTATAAATGTGTACATACACACACACACACACACACACACACACACACATATATATATATATATATGTGTGTGCTTTGTTTTTGTATATATGTGTACATATGCATGCGTTAAATATTTATACATTTATTTCTCCATTGCACTATGCTGTCTAGGCGCTTTATCTCTCCAATGGACTTCGTCCAACATACTCCCAAACGGCACTGTTGTCCAAGTCTGTGATGGAGATAACCTGACACTGAGCTGGACTTTTAACTTGACGTCATCAGAACAACTTTATCTGATGGAATGGCGTAGATCATTTCAAGGTAATTAACTATAATTAACAATTGTCACAGGCAGACGCTCGCAATGCACGCATGCGCGCTCCTGGCCGATCATGGGAATGTATTAGCAAATAGTCTCAGGTTTCCAAATATTTCTTCCTGTTTGGTTCCAATAAAAATCTATATACAGGACACTCAAAAAATAAATAATCCATTTATAATTACAAGCAACATGACCGCCTTCCAATTATATCCCAACTATCTTTAACCAACCCAGTAAACAGCCACTAATTTAACAAAAAATATTCTAATCAAGACAAGATTAAATATGTCCACAAAAGGAGTCATAATTCAAAGTTGCTGCACGGGAGAGACTGTAGTTGCATGAGTCTCGATCAGTGCAAAGGGGAATCACTCAACTACAGTTCTCTATCGTGAAGAAAGCTTGACATTGATTATCTCACTCTTATATTGACCATGCCAAATTGCCTCCCGTATCTCCGTAGTAAGTTGACGGAAACACGATGTTAATTTGGTTACTGTGACACCAACACCATGGATATTAATGTATATTATTATTATTAATAATTAATTAACCTCCAAAACAAATTACAAGTGATGAAAATATTAATTTATTTTATCAATGATCCTCCAGCAGATACTACTCGTCTCTCTCTCTTGGCGGATATACAGGTGCTGTAACGTTTTCTCTCTTCCACAACATAAAACACAACATTTACGGTCACACAATGTTACATGAGTGGAAAACGTCTTACTAAAGTAGGAGACAAATCAGTCTTTAATCTATAATTAGCGAGCTCCCATCCACCCACTTTCTTCTCCAACAAAAAGTTATCAATAAAGGTAAGAAGGTCAATAAATTTATTAAATCAAGAAACAAATTTACATAAGACAAATATAATGATATAGATTTCTTGACCTCAGTATTTCCAGAAACCCACATTCGGATAATTTTATGTTTACACAATCCTATATCTTAAAAATACAATTCAAGAATAATAGAGTCAATACATATTGCAGGATAGTCTTATCAGAGAAAAGAAATGGAGTTATTAGAGATAATTGATAATAGTTTTACATACACTTGTTTAACGTCTGTCTCAACAGTCCTTTGTGTGCTTTTGCAACAAAGACACAAGTTATTTTCAGCAGTTATTACCTCAGCTCCACGTGTGTCACTCACACGTTAAAAACACTGTTCCGCTACTTAAAGTTAACCTGGGCACTTCCTTTCGCCATGCCAACTCCTTCAATCAGAACAATAAATATAGCATTATCCAATAAATTCTCTACACTAGAAATTGTTTAAGTAGTCAACAAATCTTGCCACTACACATCAGTAGAGTGCAGTATATTCTTACACTTACATGCTTGTTCCCGCCTTTACCAGGGTCGGTCATAGCAGTTTACAAACAATAAACCAGGCGGTTCATACAGCATGTAAAAGGCATGCTTTATAACTCCATTCTGTCTTACATTCCAGTCTCAACTTACAGTTTCCTGTAACAGTATTTATTAGCCTGATGCACGCACTCAAAATAATAAATACAGTGTTAGCCTACTACGCTCGAGAATCTTATTCAAACATTTGTAGAAATAATAGTCTACTCACATAATACAACTTATTAAAACACAAGTATAACATACCAATAGCAATGTGCATGAAATAATCAAAGCCAATTCTCTCTAAGTCAGTCGGCTAACTCACCATCAAGCTAATGGCCACCTTTCAAAACCAGACTTCTTCTTTGCCACTTCAAATTCAAAGTGATTAGACAGTAGATAATAAGCAATAATTAATAACAAACTAATATCTAAATACTAATCTATAATAGAGTAAATAATAAATAATATAATACATGATACATAATATATAGTACATTATCTATAATACATAACAATGAAACAATAAATGATAAATAATACATAGTTATCAGTTTATTGGTACCAGTAATGATGTTAGTAAGTAAATTACAGAATCATTCAAATAAGAAAATAAATTCATTTTTTATATAAATCAACCCTTGTACCGCTGCAACAAATTGAAAATACTAATCCTATTTCATTTTTTATTTCCTTCTAGAATTATTATTAATAATAAAAATATTATATTATTTTGCAATGTAAGGAATTTTCTGTTTCAGGTAAGCGGACGAGTTTGGCCATTTACCATGATGAAGAATTCGTTAAAAAACCTGAAGGAGAAAGGCTGGGTGTTGAGTTTCTACCCAATGCCGGTCTCTTCTTGCCATCAGTAACGGTCTCAGACTCTGGGTATTATGAAGTTCATCTATCTGTCCTTGATCCACGAATTTTCAAGTATTCTCAAACTGCGCTTCTGCAAGTGTCGGGTAATTTTTAGCACAGTATCTTTAATTTATAACGTCCTGTAATTTTGAGCAAAGTCCTTTAATAATGTCCGGTAATTTTTAGAACTGTCTTTTAATGTCCGGTAATTTTGAGGAAGGTCCTTTAATATGTATAGCATATGTCCGGTAAATTTAGCACGGACTTTTAATATGTATATGTCCTGTAAATTTAGCACGGTCCTTTAATATATATATATATATGTCCGGTATATTTAGCACGGTCCTTTTATATGTATATGTCCGGTAAATTTAGCACGGTCCTTTAATATGTATATGTCCGGTAAATTTAGCACGGTCCTTTAATATGTATATGTCCGGTAAATTTAGCACGGTCCTTTAATATATATGAAGCGGACTGCTTTCGTTATATCTATCTCGAAATCGTAGTGTCTGCTTTTTGTGCTTGACAATTATTAACATTTTTATAAGTAGCATTAGCGTTCCAAGTGAATTTTCAGTTTATGCAACACGGATCTGCTCCCTATACTATAAATGTTGAAAATCATATCATTGAAGACATGAATAATTATTTTCTGAAAATAAAATGCTATCATTTAAAATTCAATATTTAGTAATTATTAATAATCGGATACATGATGAGAAATGCTAAATCTGACACACTAAAGAAAAATCGAATTTTGAACAAGTCTGAAATTAAAATTAATGTTATAGTTATTATTAATATGTTTGATTAACACAAAACAAATTCAAGACCATATTATTTTCCTGGAGAATTTTGTAACTCTTCTTGCTGCCAGACAAATCCAGACACTTGAAGGTCATTTGAATATCAAGATGAATATCAAGATGTCTATCACTCATCCTTTAAGAAAGCTGTAAAATCAAACCCATTACTGCCAAAATATACATTAATTAATGGATGAGTAAACCTCATAGTTTTGTCCAGTATAAGAGTTGCTGAATGAATAATAATAGTGAGCTCGGTTTGGTTTCGGTGTTCTGTGTGTAAAAATAAGTTACTAAAATATTCAGTTATATTTGTGTACACGATGTTGCAAATGAACTGTTAACAGTTACGCCAGCAACGATAGATGGCAGCCTTCATGCTTATATCCTACCAGTTGGTGATTTTCAAGCAATAACCGGAACTTGGCACGTGCAGTTAGGGTGTGGTAAATTTCTAACACTAGGACATCCAGCCGTGACAGTGGTGTGGAATGTAAGTGTTACTTTTAATAAAATAAGTCTTATCAATAAAGTTAACAATTTATAACACTTTCATCCTTTCTTTAAAGAATAAAACTAAATGTATCTCCTGATTATCAGAGGGTCATGTTATTTCCATACAACCTACTCTAATGTTAGGATTGTGTTATTTCATGTGACCTACAATAGCTAAGGTGAGCGTCGTGTTATTTCATGTGACCTACTCTAGCTAAAGTGGAGGGGCTTGTTATTTCATGTGAAATATTCTAGCTAAGGTGAGCATCGTGTTATTTCATGTGACCTACTCTAGCTAAGGTGAGCGTCGTGTTATTTTATGTGAAGTACTCTAGCTAACTGAGCGTCGTGTTATTTCATGTGGCCTCTAGCTAAAGTGAGCGTCCTGTTATTTCATGTAAGTTATTCTAGCTAAAGTGAGCGTCGTGTTATTTCATATAATCTATTCTAGCTAAGGTGAGGGTCGTGTTATTTCATGTGACTTATTCTAGCTAAGGTGAGGGTCGTGTTATTTCATGTGACTATTTTAGCTAAAGTGAGCGTCATGTTATTTCATGTGACCTACTCTAGCTAACGTGAGGGTAGTGTTATTTCATGTGACCTACGCTAGATAAAATGAAGGATACTTTGCTTGATAAGTGCAAATTGATCGAGCTGGTTGTGATTAATCTAAAAATATTGGCAGTCAGAAGTTTGTGGTTATCAGTCCAGTATACGAGCAAATATGATAACACACTAATAAAATTATAATTCAAGATTTATTTGACAACCGAATAATACAAAGATTGCCATGAGAATAATAGACTATGACTCTCTGTTATTCATATAACTGAGACATTCCATAGCATGAGGTATTATTTTATCCATAAATATAAATAAATTATTTAAAATTGTAGTAAATTAAATTTGGTTATAAAACACTGTACTTTTGTGATTTATCAAATATAAACATTCAGGCTGACTTATTTACATTTTTTAAGCATATTGCTGACATCCTAAATGATATTTAAAGGCGCGGTCTCCAATGCAATAACCTGTTAAAATCAAAGATGAACTGGAAGGAGTATTTTCTTATGATAATTATTGCCTAATTACATTTTAACTGTATTAACCTCACACCAGACTATCAATGTTTAAGTTTGAAAACGTTTTGCTCACTATACCGATGTCTCCAAACAATCCTGTTAAGTCAGACTGACAAATTTCCTCCTCAAGTGAACATTAAATGTTACGGCGGTGTAAAAATAGGCCTACGTGTAAGTACTCATATAAATGTCAATACATTTCACTTAACTGGATTGCCAGTCCGATATGGTGGACAACAAAAAGAAATATTGTAGTCTAGAAACGTAATTGCTCTTTCTTTCCAGTCGCCCGACTGACCCTAATTACGTACTTATGTAGTTTTCTGAAACCGTTTAAATAAAAAAAAACCGATATTAAATATTTCAGTTCCAAGCGTTAATTTTTTCCTAATTAATATTTATCTCTTTTACAATCCACAACGCAAATTTGTCAAAGTTTTCTTGGCTTCGAAAAGAATGACTATGCAAGCTAATAGTCTGAAAAGTGTAAACACTTTTACTGAATGATTATCATACATAAGTGTTGGCTGGTGCCAAAAGTACCTACTTTTCTTGCATCTATTGCTGTCAGTGGTTTTAATATAGGTCTGTGCATTTACATGCTGATGATTCAACATTTATGGTTTATCTAAATTTTGTTTGTTCTTTTGACTAGAATTTAGTCTCTCTCTCAGTATGTTCAAGGGTATGTCTTAAGTAATCTCCCAGTGCTGACTAGAATTTAGTCTCTCTCTCAGTATGTTCAAGGTTTTGTCTTAAGTAATCTCCCAGTGCTGACTGGCAGCACAGTATTGAAGGACATTGAGGGAAAAACAAACCACTTCTCAGAAATGAAATAAAATACTTGTAAGTTCTGATCCAGGTAACCATTGTTTAAATGAAGATAAATATATTACCCATACTACAATGCCCTTCCTACTAAATTTATTTGTGCAGACTCCATCAAAACAAACTGTCAACAGTACCTCCTTCACCAACAACACCTTCATCTTGACTCTTGCCAACCCTGTGGAAGAGGGAGATTACTCTTGTTTATTGGAACGAATGTCACCGGTAGTGGAGTGCGTTGACAGTCACTCACCATTACGTCACGAAGCCACAGTCCGAGTGCATGGGATAAATACCCGACTGTCGCTGATTGAGGGTGGACTGGAAGCTCTGAGGGAAGAAACTATTAACCTGAGTCGTCCTGTGAAAGATTTACTAGATGTGGTCAGCAAAGTAGATGCGAAAGTTACAATAAATGAAAAGAAGTTAAACAGCATAAATAATAAAATGGAGAATTTAACAAGCAAGGTTTACAATCTCGAAAACAGTAATGAAAAATTAACTGGAGTAGTTAGCAGCATTCAAAGGGAAAGTTCACGTGACAAAATAGTAATGAATAATATTACATATGAACTTCAGAGAAACGATAAAGATATCGTAGGGGAGGTAACTAAGCTTCATAATATGACATTAGAACTTGGGAGAAAAGATAAAGTAATCGCAGGGGAAGTAACTATTCTTCATAATATGACATATGAACTTCAGGCAAAAGAGAACGACATTTTACGGCAGGTGTCGAAATTTCAGAATGAAAATGAAAATAATTCAGTCATTGTCCTTGGTCGTCTATCAGAACTGGAAAATTATGTGAAAGATCTGTTGAGAACGAACAAAAACATTACAAATATGTTTCTTGGTCATGAAACCAAAATTAAAGAAATAACGGCTTTCAACACGTTACTTAAAATTAGTGGAGGTAATATTACAGTGAAATCATTATCACTAGATTAAAAATAATTGAAGAATTTAAAATCTTTTGACTTTAGATATAATTATTTCTGTGGTGGTGAACGTTAATGGAACTAGTAGGTGCTATTATTGATGAAGTGGTGCGTGTGGTAGTTGACGTTGTCGTGCTAGTAAATGTAATTATTGCTGTAGTAGTTGACGTTGTCGTGCTAGTAAATGTAATTATTGCTGTAGTAGTGGACGTTGTGCTAGTAAATGTAATTATTGCTGTAGTAGTGGACGTTGTCGTGCTAGTAAATGTAATTATTGCTGTGGTAGTGGACGTTGTCGTGCTAGTAAATGTAATTATTGCTGTAGTAGTAGACGTTGTCGTGCTAGTAAATGTAATTATTGCTGTGGTAGAGGACGTTATGCTAGTATATGTAATAATTGCTTTGGTAGAGGACGTTGTCTTACAAGTAAATGTAATTATTGCTGTAGTAGAGGATGTTGTCTTACTAGTAAATGTAATTATTGCTGTAGTAGAGGATGTTGTTATACAAGTAAATGTAATTATTGCTGTAATAGAGGATGTTGTCTTACTAGTAAATGTAATTATTGCTGTAGTAGAGGATGTTGTCATACAAGTAAATGTAATTATTGCTGTAATAGAGGATGTTGTCTTACTAGTAAATGTAATTATTGCTGTAACAGAGGTTGTTGTCATTCTAGTATATGTAATTATTGCTGTGGTGTCGACCTCGCACAGAATTAATTGATTACGTCCCTTTAACTACTTTTTTTTCAAGCGAGAATACCTGTGTCCTGTGCAGACGTGCAAAATTTCGACAACAAAAGCGGCGTTCACACTCTCTATCTGAAAAACTTTACTATCAACGTTTTCTGTGACCAGCAAACTGATAATGGTGGATGGACTGTAAGTTATTAGAACCTTTAATCTGAATATTAAAATACTTTTGTTACTTAATGATTTAATCAATTATTTGAAAAACTCAATTTTTTAATTTCATGGAATGTAAATATGTTTATAGGAGCTCACTAAGCTTACAAAAGTTAAGGCTTTTGGATGGTAGATAATTAACTAAATCTGCAACATTCAAATATAAACATTTGTCACAAACTGGAAGGCTCGTTAAAGCCGACCCGAGCTGAAGTTAGAGATGCAAGGGGTGAAGTCTATTTTTGGCCTGCTCCGGTGCACCTCCAAGAAAAGCCCGTGTGACGTATGCCAGTACTACGTTGCATCAGGTTGTTACATAGACACACATGACATACACCATTGATGTTTGGGTGGGGCCCAGTTTATTTATGTCATGCCAAGGAACGTTTTATTGGCGGTGTGTGTTGTGAGTGAGTATCATGAATGTGAATAAATGGACGAACAGACGAACGGTGCAAAACAATAGTACAAATTCTTTTGTCCCTCTCAAAACTATGAATAACAAGAGAGTTGAAAGATGGTTAAATCAGGATATTTATTTCCCGATTTAAAAGGGGGAACTACTCTTTCGCACAGTGATTAATCATTCATTCAACTTTCCAATGTCATACACTCTGTGGGAAATAAGGGGGGATGAAAATGATGAAATTCAAAATATAAAATAAAGATTAATTACACAATTCTTATGCGGCAAATGGGGCCACTTTAACAATAGTTGACATATAGAATAAGCATTAATTTTTACATTAAAGTTATATAATAGTGTTCATTTTCTTAGAGTCCTAGAGTTTAGTATGTGCGCGTTAGCCGTGCTAATTATTACTCACTATTAATGTCAGAGTTCCAAGGAGATGACGTAATCTCACACGTCACTTATAAGCGGCACTTCAAAGTGAAGACAGACGCAATTGAGGCATCGCATTACAGGTGAAGATTCTGCAGAATCTAGGCACCACTTTCAGATTATTACTGGGGAGAAATCTGAAATTTAGCTGACTGTTGTCAGCCTCGATAACTGTCGTTGTTTCTTGGTTGTCGTGGAAACGGACACCCCAATGACGTTTAGCATTATCGGATGAAGTCGTCCAGTGGGATGTGTCGTCGCATTACATTGAGTGTAGAAATCCGGATATCTGTAAGATTATCTCGGTGCTAGCCTCCCAATAGCGGGATAGATCTGTCAAACCAAACTCAGACAGGGGGGAGAACAAATTGGTCCCTCGTGTCGTTAACTGCATACAACCAGCGTCGCATACATCGGTTTTTTCTTGACAGTGAACTTTCCACTTTGCCAAAAGTTATACTGAAGTAATTTTGCCTCGTTACTCAATATATGGCGTCAGACGGATGGAAAACGGATGGAAAGAGATTTTTGCAGCTTTCCTTTATGAAATCTCTGTACAGGAGATAATTCATACGTGAAGTTAGACTGGCTTCAGACGAATCGACGTTTTCAACATTGAGAGTAAAATCTTCCTTTTGCCTCTTATATAGCTTCACTGAAGGTTTCCAGAAACTTCCAAAGCTATGTCCTGGGACTCAATTTTCCCTTGGATATTAAGTGCTGTCCGTGCTGTACGCTTTACTGTGGTCAATTCTAATGCGCACTGGCCTTTTCTCTCGTAAACAACATGTGACCGTAATGCGTAATTGTCCCAATTGTTTAATATACATATCCTTCATAAACTAATATATATATTCAATATGATATAATAACACACACTGCGTCACGAACGTCTGTCTACTAAAGAGATCTTAGGTGACCGTTACTGGAAGTTTACACATGATAATATGAAAAATAACAAAACTCGGGTTACTTCAACTAGTTTTCTTAGCGGTTTTTTAAAATGAAATAAAATATAATTTCTGTCCCTCATTTCCTGTGACAACATTCACAATTAACTTTACCAGCATTCAGGTATTCTTTGTCACATTAACAATAAACTTTACCAGCATTAAGGTATTCTTTGTCACATTAACAATAAAATTTATCAGCATTCACATATTCATTATAACACTCTCAACCTCTTTATAATGAATAAGATTAATTTTATCTTCATTTTAGGTTATTCTTTGCCACATTCACAATCGATCTTATCAGCATTCAGGTATTCTTTGTAACATTCACAACCTTTTTATAATCATTAAGATGAACTATATCAGCATTCAGGTATTCTTTATAACATTCACAATCAACTTTTACAGCGTTAATCAAATTAGTGAACAAAGAAATAATGATACAATTACATAAAGCATTCTCCAATTCAAATCATAGATCAATAGCAAATATGTACAAAATATTCAGTCCATTCTTCCTTTATTTAGGTCAGTTTAACTTACATAAGCAACAATCGCCTTTATGACTGGACTCGAGTAATGTGTTCAAATTTAAACTGATATGAATAGAGTACATTTTCAACAAAGAAACTTTTGGTCCTTCCCCATTGGATGAATTTGTTAAGAACAAGTGTGAGACTATTCGTCAGAAAAACTACTCATCCAGCTGGAAGTGGTTTGGAATGCATCAGCAATTTCAAGCATATTCTCAACCTGAGTTGTTTACTCCAACTCTGACACAAAACATACCATAATAAGGAGTGCCTAATGTCGGTTCACTATGACAAGTTAACAGTTTATATAACAATTAAGTTTAGAAATAGAGATAGGCAAATTTATTCTGCCACAAATACAAAAAAAGTAGGATTGGTTTAATATAGATTCCAGCTTAAATACAACTGGTAGATAATTGTTAATCTTTTAACGAGAAATTACGATAAAATAATCTCGATGACAACATGTAAATTTTAACATCCATTCTCATCAACGTAATCATTGTATTCAATAAACAAATGGATATAAATGGAGTGAACAATATTTAGTACAACGAGAATCGTAGAGCCTAATAAGAGTACAACGTTTCGTTAAAGTCAAGTAATATAATAACATTAGTTATGGACAAACATTTATCTCCAAACGTTGGTTAAGTATTAAAATAATTAGATATAAAGACGAAGCATTGAGTGTAGCAATAGTTTAAGTCTAGAATATTTTATTATAGAATGCAATTTATAAAGAAAATTTCAAGGAGTTCGTAGAGTTTATAATATAAAACTACATCCCAGCAAATATAAGTAGCATTCTTAATTGTAACATTACACCCAACACACCTTATTTACTATGATATAAAATGCATTGAAAATAATACATATATAATAATTAATTAGTAACTGATACAAGATTAATACATCCCTAGGCAATAACTTATTTTTTCAATTGTAAAATTAATGTTAAGCATAGTCAAAACTTAATGCAATAAAACAAGCAGATAACTATCTACACTCCACTAAGATATACCAATAACAGGGTAGTTGGTGTGGTCCAAAATGATATACCTGTTTGCTGTCTACTTTGACATTTTTACACAACAGCACACAAGAAGTGCACACTTTGGAATGTGTTTGGCATTAGGGTAAATGAAGTCTGTATAACTTTTTCTTCTTAGATTAAGATGATGGCAGCTTCTGGCCAAGGCCGATTTTGCTGCCTTGCCTAAGGTGTTCCGCATTTTGGGTGAATAGCAGATGACGAAGACAGATTGGAGGGTGGTTGACAGAAAAAGTTGAAGAGTTGTGATGATGAATGGTGGCAGGTGGGTCCGTGGTGCTAACTGCTGGCCGGTAGAGGCATTTATAGCCCGGTTGTATGTGGGCCAATTCGTATTTGGTATTGTTGATGTCGTTTTCGCTGTCTCCGGTGTTGGAGTGGAGGGGATAAGTGGGGGTCATCTTACAGAACCTCGGCTAGTACCACACCAGGTCTATACCAAGTGAGTACACACTCCCTGGATGCTTAACCCTTTGTCTTTCTCTGGTGTTGTTGTCGACTTGGTTGTTGTCGCTGACTCCGGTGCTGTCCGTATGTCCATAGACATGGTCAGGAGGCCAGTATAGGTGAACCAGGAGTAAATGGGTCATGTCCGTAATCAGGTACTGAAAACATCCCCACTGAGGATATTGTGGCCGTCTATTTTCCTGCCACTATCGTTGTTGTTGGTGGTGGTGACGGTTGTGGTGGTTACTGTTTATTCTTTTCTATTTTGTCATCCTCTGCATTTTTCTCTTTCCTCCGAATGTATGGAGACAATAGTTTTGGTGATGTTTTCCCGTTTTTCCTCTTTGTTTTGAATTTAGTTTTCTGTTTCTTCTTCGGCTGGTGTTGACTTGGTTGGTGAAGGTGTTGACTCCGACAAAGGTGAAAGAGGAGGGGCCTCTAGCTCCATTGTGAAGTTTTCTAGTGCAGCATCGATTTATGATATTGGGTCTACCGACAGCTATCTCTTCCCAATGTGGTAGTCTTTCTGGTCGGCCCATTCCTGTCTGGATCGTTTTATCTTTAGCCTTCAATTTGTTCGCTTGTGTGCTGGCTACATGTTGCTTTGATTTTCTTGTGGCCTGGATTTTTTTCTTCCGTTTGGTCTGTGTCGTCTATGTTGTGTTGCCTGGATTTTTTTCTACCGTTCGGTCTGTGTCGTCTGTGTTGTGTTGCATGGATTTTTTCTTCCATTTGGTCTGTGTCGTCTGTGTTGTGTTGCCTGGAATTTTTTCTTCCGTTTGGTCTGTGTCGTCTGCGTTGTGTTGCCTGGATTTTTTTCCTTCCATTATGGTCTGTGTCATCTGTGTTGTGTTGCCTGGATTTTCTTTCCTTCCGTTTTGGTCTGTGTCATCTGTGTTGTGTTGCCTGGAATTTTTCTTCCGTTTTGTCTGTGTTGTGTTGTCTTTGGTTAATGGAGGACGTTTCGAAATGATTTGGCTGTTCACTTCATTCTCACAGGTGCTGCTGGGTGTTGTTCCGATGTTGAGCACCTTTCCTTCACTCTGAAGAAGTATTTTAAGACCTTGTATAGTGTTTCCGCATCGTTCAATAATCTTTCTATTTTAACTTAGCGAGCCAAGATGTTATACTGTTGAATACTTCGTTCAGTTCTCTTTGATCAGCTCTTAGTCTTATCTTACTCGTTTGTTCCATTTTTTCTTCTGAGGTGTCTTTTTATGTTTATTTCCTTCTCTGACATTCTTAGAAATTCTTGTGGCTTGGTAATTTGTTTTTCCAGCCCTGAAAAGTCTGCAGACCTTGGACTGTTCGATTCTAAATGAAGACAGATTTCTTTGCTCTTTATTATGCTACAATCACGGTACAATAACTCCACGGTACAATATAACAATAGAGTGTTGGTTCTTTATTATGCTACAATCACGGTACAATAACTCCACAGTACAATATAACAATAGAGTGTTGGTTCTTTATTATGCTACAATCACGGTACAATAACTCCACGGTACAATATAACAATAGAGTGTTGGTTCTCGGCAGTAAGTAAAGAAAAGTAGATCGATAACTGAACCCTTACCACCCATTCCATCTCTCCACTTTCCTTGGAATACAAACAGTCAAACATTTACTTAGGATGCATGTCTATATCAAAAGATGGTGAAAGTAGAATTTTTCATTGGAATACTGAAAGCAGAATAATAACTACACAAACCTTCGTCTAAAAACGAAGAATTTCAAACTTCGATTCACTTCAAAGTAATATGGAGTCTTTGGAAGGTCCGGCCCTGTAAACATCATGTTTCTATAGTTTGTCTAAAGTCTAAACAATGTATAGGCACTTCTCTCTCTCTCTCTCTCTCTCTCTCTCTCTCTTGTTTGTGCTTTGTATCTAGTAATACTCGACCAATGTTGCCCCTATTGTGCAGTTTCCGTGGAGCGCGCATGTTCGGTAATTCCTGACAACGGACATTCTGACCCATCTTGCCTAGAAACAAATTGCCCATTATGTTAGCGCATCTAAGATGCAAATTAAAAGCATTTGTTTATATATGAAACTGCTAGCGTTAAGGAGTTTGGAAGCTGTTGATTATCATGTTGATGA
The DNA here is from genome assembly GCA_028829895.1 of Sinotaia quadrata. Lineage (NCBI taxonomy): Eukaryota > Metazoa > Mollusca > Gastropoda > Architaenioglossa > Viviparidae > Sinotaia > Sinotaia quadrata. The sequence continues at coordinate 113,577,825 of CM054181.1, read as the reverse complement.
AGGTATTTCATTAAACTTGGCAACGTCCTCGATAAAATCAGTGATGAAAATGCAACCAAGATAGGAGCTTATGCAACTACGACTTGAAAAGCATTTGTTATAAGTTCATTATTGCTCTAATGTACAAGAACTGTATTGGAATTTTCAACAATCTAATAAAATAAATGTATAATGCATTAATGACACGATTTAGCGCTCCACGTTCTAAAAAACTGTATTCTCAGTATTATATAATATACATGTGTATGTGCGTGCGTGCATGCGTGTGTGTTTGTGTGTCTATACGAGAGTATACGTATATCGTAAATAATTGTTCGTACAGACGTACACTCACATACAGATAATTCTTTTGTGATTTAACAGGTGATACAGAGAAGACAAGACGGTTCAGTGGATTTTTACCGGAAGTGGGAGGAGTATGAAGTGGGTTTTGGAGATTTAACGGGGGAGTTCTGGATTGGTAAGGATGTGAAGATGTTTAACTTACATTCCTGAATTACACAACTCGTTTGATGTGTACCCTGGGTATCCTAGCGTTTATTAGTTCACTACTTTATAGTTACGGTATATTACTTTTATAAATCTTTATAGTTATATTTCATATACACCAAAACTGTATCTGACATTTATTAATGAGATCTTTATTTAAGTTCTTCACAATATGATTTTGAAAACGTGTGTGTCGATGGGAAAAAATCCTATTGATCGTTGTCGAGTTTTGAACCCATGACTCTGAGGACCTTAGTCCCCTAACTCCCCAGTATGAAAGCAATGAACGTGCACACTTCAGAAGCTAAACCGAATGAGTTATTTTCAATAAGGTATTAGGCCAGAGTTCATGCCCACGACTGACCAGAGAGTTGCAAGTTTATAGAGTAAACTTTGACCTTTCATTTATTTTAAGGATAGGATTTGTGAGATATATCTGTGGAATTCCTTATTTGAATTCCTTATTTGTAAGAAAAGCATAACTAATTTGACTTCATCAGAATTAAAGAAATAAGAAACAAAATATTATAAATGGTATTCAAAATTAACACAATATCTCCTACTATATTTTATTTAGGATATATTAGAATACAAAATTGAATCCCGGCTATTATTGCTTTTTATCACTGATATCTTTGGGAGGAACTTCAGAGATTCCTAGCGTTGTCAATATTTTATCTTAGGGGTATCTGAGAAATTCCTAGCGCTGTCATATACTATTCTTATGTTAGGGATAATTGAGAGAACAGTAGCGTTGTCAGTTACATTATCATCTTACTGATCTAAGAGCGTTGTCGGTTATAATTATTATTATCTAACTGATCTAAGAGCGTTGTCGGTTATATTATTATCTTACTGATCTAAGAGCGTTGTCAGTTACATTATTATCTTAGTAGATCTAAGAGCGTTGTCAGTTATATTATTATCTTACTGATCTAAGAGCGTTGTCAATTACATTATTATCTTAGTAGATCTAAGAGCGTTGTCAGTTATACTATTATCTTACTGATCTAAGAGCGTTGTCAGTTACATTATTATCTTAGTAGATCTAAGAGCGTTGTCGGTTATAGTATTATCTTAGTAGATCTAAGAGCGTTGTCGGTTATATTCTTATCTTAGTAGATCTAAGAGCGTTGTCAGTTATATTATTATCTTAGTAGATCTAAGAGCGTTGTCGGTTATAATATTATCTTAGTAGATCTAAGAGCGTTGTCGCATAGAGAATATAATTACGTGTTTTTCAACAAACTGACCCCAACGCTTCTAACTCCGCCCTGTTACATCATATTTATTTTAAAACGAAAAAAGAAATACTAATACATTTTTTTGTAGATTTTTAAAATTCTGTAATATAATTATTAAATTGATTTTGAATTAGTGATGCGTCTCTAGAGTATTATCAGTCATTAAAATTACATGGAGTAGGGAAAGGAGTCGATCCTATTCACTTGACACAGACAATGATGACTTCTGGTTTAGACTTGATACACAAACAATAATGACTTGACTTGTGGTTTAGACTTGACACACAATGATGACTTCTGTTTAGACTTGAGACACAGACAATGATGACTTCTGGTTTAGACTTGACACACAGACAATAATGACTTGTGGTTTAGACTTGACAAACAATGATGACTTCTGGTTTAGACTTGAGACACAGACAATGATGACTTCTGGTTTAGACTTGATACACAGACAATGATGACTTCTGGTTTAGACTTGACATTTTTGCAACAAACATTTGATATTGTGCTCGGTTATCCTTCTCATTTATTTCCTTATGTCATTTCTGAGCCATGGTATAATTATTATTTATTCTTGGTTTGACATCATAAGTGTACTATGTAACATTTTTCTCATTCTTGCGCTTTCATATTTAATTATTGTCGCCTTACAAAGATACCCCGGTTACCAACAGAGTTTGAAGATGCCAATGGTGATATCAGACGTTTTCACCAGGAAAAAACAACCAATAAAACAGAAATATTTTAAAAATTTAATAACTTTTAAAAACTCTCATCATAAACATGTAATAATTTATACTTTAAGATAAATAATTAAATCGTCGATAATTAAATGTTATTTTCAGCAGATAAATACATGACTGATCTAAATATTTGCTTAAGGTCTCTCTAACCTACACCAACTGACAAAAGGTCAGAAAAGCAAACTTCGTGTTGACCTCACGGACTTCGACGGCTCCACAGCCTACGCTGCTTACCACACTTTCTACATTAGTGGCGCCGCTGACAATTATACATTGCATGTTCTTGGATATAATGGAAATGCAGGTAATGTGCCAATCTTTCTACCTCTTATCGACTGACTCATTAGTATAGGTTTACTTCTGAATGGTTTGCAAACGTGATGCGGAATTATAGAAAGGTAAATGCATGCATGCACTCTTAAAGTTTGTTTTTAATATTTTACATAACTTGTACACAGAATTAAATAAAATAAATAAATAGCACCATACCAATGCAGATTTATTACTTTCATCAATTTATATTAATGCTTGGATCACAAGCAAACATGTACGAAATATTCTAAATCCATTTTTTGTCTATCACTCAGTTAACTTACCATAACCTAACAATCTAATTTATGACCTGACTCAAGTTATGTTCAAATTAAAAATTATTAGAATAGAGTACTTCTTCAAGAAAGAAACATCTGGTCGATCCCCATTGTATGAATTTGTTATGAACAAGCGTGAGACAATTAGTCAAAAACTACTCATTCAGTTGAAACTGGTTTGGATTGCATCAGCTATTTCTAGCCTACTCTCCAATTGAGTTGTTACTTATGAATTTGACACTTATAAAGCATACCATCATAAGGATTGCCAAAGATCGGGTCACTTTGAAAATGTAACATGTAAAAATTAAGTCTAGAAATAAGATGGGCAAATTTACTCCGCCACAATATGATACATTGTCGTTTATTAATTTAACGTATCAATAACTCGATCAATAAAAATCATACCTTGAATTTGAAAATTAAGTTTGAGTGTCTTGTTGAAAACAAAAGATCAAACTTCTAATTGTTTAGGATCTTTTAAATGCGCTCATCAAAACTCATTTGAATGATTTCACCAGTGTTAGGATCAATTATCCAGATTAAGTTGCTTCGGAAAAGGTTGTCGGAAGATATCTCAGTACTAGTAACATGATGAACGTTCTAATGATAGAACGCTCAGCCTTAAACACAGTGTTACACACAGCGTTACACTCAGAATTACAGACAGCGTTACAAAGTGTTAAAGTGTTAAACTCAGTATTACTCACTCATAGTTTTACTTTAATTTCCAACTTCTTCAAACTAACATGCCAGTGAGAAACTTTGATTGTAATTACTCTTTTTTTGAGCAAACATATTTAACATATTATGTGCCTTTAGAGGATATCTGATTTAAATTATTTAATAATACAATCACATTTATTACATTCTCAGTTTTGTGTCAGTCCTGATCTTTTTGTGACAAAGATGTATGAGTCCACTGCATACAGTGCGCATCTATCTCTACTTTATCAACTAGTCATTAACATTCCATTATCATTAATTTCACTTACATTATTCTAATTTCGCAATATTTGTGCATTCGTGTGACTCCAAAGTCCTGAAATGCGTACATCAACAGTTAATATTTTTGGTTGCATCACTTGAGATTCAGTTACAAGACAATAGGGCGAATACAATATCATTTGTGTTGGAGAGATTTTTCTAGCAATTTGTACTGTTTGCACACACGTCTATAACTGTGTATTAAGCAACATTTGCCCCAAACAGTTCAATAACTCGTTTGTATGATGGAGGTGAAGGCCTTTCATATTTATCAAAAAACATTAGCCTGATAAACAAAACGGAAATGATTCTTTTTTAAATGAAATCTATGAGCAAGAACACCATAACGCGAAATAATTCCAGGAATAATTTGTTTTTCCTATACGGACTTTTAAGTGCAAGAAAAGTTGATGAATGTAAATTAATAAACGTCTGTCTACATTTGCATATAATAGATAAAGATGTATATATACCTTTACATTTTCAAAACACATGATGTTTGTCAATATTATTATCTTTCGTTTTGTAAAAAGTATTTTCCTTCGTGACAGGGGACAGCTTAAAGCTCCACAATTTGATGCAATTCACAACGTACGACAGAGATAACGACAAACACAATTCCAGTAACTGTGCGCAGAAGTGGCATGGGGCGTGGTGGTACGAAGAATGTCAATATTCCAACCTGAACGGTCGTTACAAGTCAGATGGCGCTGTTGGTCATGATGGTGTGACTTGGGTCCATTGGAAAATTGACACACGTTCCTTTAAACGGGTAGAGATGAAAATAAAATAAAATCCTAAGCAAAAACTAAAATCGCTTTTACAACGCGTATGAGTAACGCGACCTACTGGACTGAATGTACAGATATTTTAAATACACCATTTTCTTAATGAAAGTTAATAATTAAAACTGAAAGAACTAATTGCAATATTATAGCTACTGTTGGACTGAATATACAGATATTTTAAATACACCATTTTCTTAATGAAAGTTTATAATTCAAACTGAAAGAACTAATTGCAATATTATAGCTACTGTTGGACTGAATGTACAGATATTTAAATACACCATTTTCTTAATGAAAGTTTATCATTCAAACTGAAAGAACTAATTGCAATATTATAGCTACTGTTGGACTGAATGTACAGATATTTTAAATACACCATTTTCTTAATGAAAGTTTATAATTCAAACTGAAAGAACTAATTGCAATATTATAGCTACTGTTGGACTGAATGTACAGATATTTAAATACACCATTTTCTTAATGAAAGTTTATCATTCAAACTGAAAGAACTAATTGCAATATTATAGCTACTGTTGGACTGAATGTACAGATATTTTAAATACACCATTTTCTTATGAAAGTTAATAATTAAAACTTAAAGAACTAATTGCAATATTATAACTACTGTTGCAAGATCTGCCTTTGATAATACCTTTTTGTACAAACTTGTTCACAAAAGAGAAATGAAGCATTTCTGTTCCCCAAAACAAGCGTTTATTTTAGTTTTACTAACCACCACTCTTAATTTGAATCAGTAAATTCTTTCCTTTTCCGATGCATATTTCGAAATTTTATTTTGTGTTCAATGTCACATTCCTTCTACCTACTTAGGAACACAGTATACAATACAAAATGTTGGAAAAACAAGTTCTATTCTGTGTGAAAGTTAAACATGTTAAGGATAATTCAAGTGTGCATAACAAAAGAGACTTACACAACAAAAATAAACAAAGACAACCATAAAAAATTAAAATAGTAATAACATTCATTTATTATTTTTCATATAATTATGTATTATTAATAAGTATATCAAGATCAATAAATATATGGTAAATCTTATTGATCTTTGATAGTGGCTTGTCTTTTTCCATTTAATTGTTTCTTTAATAAATTTATTTACAAAGGCATGTGTGTGTTTGTGTGTGTTGCTTTGTGGGATTTCATTGTTGATTATACCTGTCTGTGTGTGCTGTTATTATTAAAGTATTCCTTTTATCGATCAAGAAGTTGTTCTACAAAATCTGTGTTATTTGACAGTTCAAACGAAGTGTGCACCTGTCCAGGGTGTTGCTATTCAGACTAAAATAGAATGGTGTCACTCTTTGTCTTGTTAACTCTATTTCCGTGTGTTAAATCAAATTCTTTTTTTCTTCAGATATTGCTAACAACTGAGAATTTATCATAAAAATATTTTGCATTGCATTTTTAATTACATATTTAAATGTCATAATGTTAACAAATATTTAACTGTAGAATTTTTAATAAAATTTAAATCGACAATTAAGCCATGTTTAAATTTAGAGAACAAAAGCAAGAATAAAGTAAATAAATGATTGCATGCAAGTATATATCGAACCATGTGCAATTATATAAACACATAAATATACGTATACATGGACTTGTACTCATTCAAACACATACATAGATACATTTACATATAAGTATCTATATTTGCATACATTTACATATAAGTAGCATATATTTGCATACATTTACAAGTATACTTACATACAGATATACTCTCATATATTTGCATACATTTACAAGTATACTTACATACAGATATACTCTCATATACGAGTAGATGCACCCCATGTAACATTTACTCGCCTCAGTTTTGAAAAATAAATATTCAGAAGTCACTGAATGATGAACTTTGAATAGTAGCTGACGTCAAATGTTATCTGTATACGACCTGTAGAACATTTAACACAGGCATGCCATCTACGTCACAATTCTAAGCATTATGAAAGTAAACAGGTCGATTTATTGTAAAAGAAAATCAAACATAAAAAAATCGCTAACTGCTATTGAAAAATGTCACTGAAAAATAAGGTAGATTTTGACAGGACATGTTTGTTTGAAAATGGCAATCTCCAAGTTTCTTGCATCAGATTTTGATACAACGCTGTATTATGTGGGTGTTTTCAATATTTGAAGAAAGCATAACATACATTAATCTATTCATTTGTAACTCTAAAAAAATCTGAATCTATGGCAAATCTATTTCAATATGAGGACGGAAACACATGGAAATTGAACTGAACTATAATTTGTGACATTATGGCAAAATGCAAACGGACTGTTAAGACCACGCTGAATCAGGTTATATAAAGACTATTATTGTTTATCTCTAATAACTCCTTTTCTGTTCTCTGATAAGACTATCCTGTGATTTGTATTGACTCGATTGCTGAATTGCATTTTATGCATAAGACGGTGAGTTATAGAAATTATACAAATGTGGGTTCATGGAAATATCGAGGTCAAGTAATCTATTTCATTGTATTTGTCATATGTATATTTGATTGTTGATTTAATAAATTTATTGTTAAATTTATTGAGCTTAACCTTATGTTGGAGAAGAAAGTGGGTAGATGGGAGCTCGCTAAATATAGATTAAAGACGGATTTGTCTTCTCCTGTAGTAAGAGGTTTTCCACCTATGGAGCATTGTGTGACAGTAAATATTTATCTTTAATATTGTGGAAGAAATTTACAGCACCCATATATCCGCCAAGAGAGAGTCGAATGGTGTCTGCTTGAGGATCATTAATAAAATAAATTAAGATTCTCATCACTTGAAATTAGTCATGAGATATTAATTAATAATAATAATCATTTTCATTAACTAAGTGGCGTTTGCGTCACAAAATGTAACATATGCTTACTTATGACTTGAACACGTTTCATACAGGTACATACCCTAAAGTACTCCTCCACTAAATGTGCCGTTTTTAAAAAAAATAAAATATTATATTTCAAATATTATTCCTTCAAGTCGGTTAAAATTCCACAAGACAGGGCTCGCTGCTGTTGGAAGAAAGTGCATACGTGCGTGCCACCCCTTCCCAGCCACCAACAGTAAATAATTAAATTACTTCTAATAAATCTAAATTAAATTGTGGAAAATATTCTATTTACATTCATGAACTCTAAATTTTGATTGGAGTAAAAAGACAGCTGTTCAGCTGAATGTAGTGCAAAATATGTAATGGTTCCATTCTCTAGTGACCAATAACGGACTAAATAAATATCTATATTTTTAATGACATTCACATTTCTCAATGGGTGTGCAAACATAACATATAAATGGTTACAGCTACTGATTTTTAAAACGACTCGAGGTCAAAGGAAACCGTCGTTGGAAAACGTTTAAAGTTACAATGTTTGGTCGGTAACAGCCTAGAATGTCCGATATGAATATTATATTGTATTAATTGTGGAGAATGTAAATTGACGAGCCAGAGTTCTTTGTGTGAAATTCATTCCGTTTTTTGTTTTTTAGAAATTGTGCAATAAACAAAAGTTTCATGTGTAATGTACAGTGTGGTTTTGTTCACGTTGCTTTATGGTGTAGCCTTTTACTGCACAGTATGCTTAGGTTTACGTTATATTAGGGTGTGGCCTTTTACTGCAGAGTATGCTTAGGTTTACGTTATATTAGGGTGGGGCCTTTTACTGCACAGTATGTTTAGGTTTCCGTTATATTAGGGTGTGGTCTTTTACTGCAGAGTATGGTTAGGTTTACGTTATATTAGGGTGGGGCCTTTTACTGCACAGTATGTTTAGGTTTCCGTTATATTAGGGTGTGGTCTTTTACTGCAGAGTATGGTTAGGTTTACGATATATTATTAGGGTGTGGCTTTTTACTGGGCTAGTATTATTGTCGGACAGGAGTCAAAGTAATAATATGCATATAGCTATACGTAGTTGTCTCTCCGGGTTATTGCTATTGTCGATAGTAACCAAGGTAACAATATGTAAATACAGTTCGAGTACGTGAACTGTTCTCAAGGAACTTCTTTGACTATTGGCACTAAATCTCAACAGCTCTGAGATTTCACGTCATCTTAAACTATAAATTTTAAACAGAATCATAGGTCTGCTTCACCTTGACCTGGACAGTTCGTTTCGGTTCATGATTTCGTACATAGTTCATAATTGTTTCATTTCTCCCCTGATTATTTTCTCTTCTTGCCCTTGTGTAATAAGAAGTGAAAGAGATTATTGCGCATAATTAGAGAACCATGATAAAATGTTTTTTATGAGATTAAGCAAATTACCGCCTGTCAATGAAATGAAATTAGATGGAGTTCTAAGTATTAAATACAAGTTTAGCAATTATCAGTCTGGGTTTATTTTTGGTCAATTTTCTAAATAAAGGTAAAACCAAAGACTAATTTTCTGCTGTACGAAGACCTGTCATTACAGGCTGTCAATTCACAACCCTTCTATTATTAAGAAAGAATAATCTCAGTTACATGCCATCCAAACTCTTCAGATGTGTGTGTCATAGTAAACAACTTCAAGTAGTGTGCTAACTACTTTGGTGACAGACATACCGTTGTAAATATCTGCAAGTGACTACATTTTCCGTGCAAGCAGAACTATTGTCCATTAGTAACAGAACAAAAGAGACAGACGAGTGTATGTTACAGTGTGATTTGTATTTAGATCTGTAACACGTAGCCTGTAAATCTATCTATAAAGATTATACCCTGAACTGGAAAAAAATAAGTTTCGGCTTTGTCGAAAAATATTTCAAAAATCTTTAATTAAATTTTATTTTAACCACGATCGGAGGAAAAAAATGACTGATTATTTCAGTATTAGGTTCAGTTATCCAGATTAAGTTGCTTTAAAAGTTTTTGTCATGTGCTAACGCATCACTGATGACATGTACACGACATTAATGGCACACTCAGCATTACTTTTATTTCTAATCCTATATGCTTATAAACCAGGAAGAAAATGTAAATTGTAATTGCTCTTTTTAATAAACATAGTAAACATAATGTATAAAATGTATGATTTTATTTTATATTTAAGAATTACATCTATTACACATCACATAGTTGTGTCTTCCCTGACATTTGTGTCAAAGACACACGAGTGCACTGCTTATAGTGTACATCTATCTTTTCCTTATCAACTAATCAATAAACTTCCATTATTTCTTCTTCCATTATTCCTAAAAATCAAAGATTACATAATATTTGTGCATCCGTGTGATTCTGAAGCCCAGAAATGTATCGATTTGCAGTTATTGTTTTGGTTACGTCACTAGAGATGAGTTAACAAATCATTAGCGCGGACATATCATGTGTCGGAGATACATGTTCTAGTGTGTATAAACATGTCCAAAACTGTATATTAACCATCTGTGGTGGAGTCAATTTGCCTTTCCCTATTTCTAAACTTAATTGTTATATAAATTGTTAAATGTCAAAGCAACCCGACCTTGGGCACTGTTTATTTTAAGTGTCAAAGTTGGAAGTAATCAACTATTGAGGATAGGCGAGAAAATGCTGGTGCAATCCAAACCAATTCCAACTGGATGAATAGTTTTCCTGACTAATAGTCTCATACTTGTTCATATCAAATTCATCCAATGGGGATGGACCTGAAGTTTCTTTGTTGAATAAATACTCTATTTTAATCACTTTAAATATGAACACATAACTCGAGTCCAGTCATAAAGGCAATCGTTAGCTTATAGTAAGTTAAATGACTGATAAAGAAAGAATTGACTTATTGATCAATGATTTGAATTAGAGAATGCTTATGTAATTGAAACAATTATTTTTTTATGTTCATTAATTTTATTACGTTGTACATTATACTTGTGAATTTTGATTGATGCTATATTTCATATACTGTGTGTGTATCAGGCAAATACAAATATTGCAAGATTTGTAAGTTGAGAATGTATGTATATAACAGAGAAAGAGTTTAGAGATGAAATATGCCTGAAATTAAGTGCTGCTTTCATTTGACTTTTGCAGAGGAGCCAGCCTTGTTTGTTTTACTTTGTCACGTCATGCTATAGTGACTACTGTGCTCTACTAGATTACATTGTTGTGTGAATCTGGCATTGTCATCAACTTAGTAGAACGTGTTGCTGTAAGTTGATTCTTGTGAATTCAATTCGAGAGCCAGTATGGCGGAAATTTGTGGCTTGAGTTTGGTCTCGAGAATTCATAAAGATTACTTTGAATGTTCCTCATGGTGTGTTGAGTAATGCACTCTTAAATTCGGGAACATTCCTCCTGATGTGCTTGATAGCGCGTGTGAAATTCAGGACAATTCTCTACCCATGTGCATGAAACGTGTGTCGAAGATTCTGCAACAGTTGTTTAATGTGCCTCTAGAAAGGACACTTGGGACCTCGCCTGAATTTGAGAGGCAGTGACTTGTTGCAAACCGCATAATTGTGAAACACATGCTGGTGACAGCCGCTATCTTTGAACTGGTTATGTGCATTGACTTTAATTATATCTCTGAAACTCTATGCTCATTTCTGTGATGATATCCATGAAGTCAATTGCACATTATGTTAATTGACTGTTAAGGTCTATGCTAAGATAAACTGAATGTCCAATTGTTGTGAAGTGATGTAAAAGTCAATGCTCTTTTGATTTTATTCATATGCTGTATATTTGAATGTTGATTTAGTAAATTTATTGTTAAATTTATTGTCCTTCTTGCACATATTGATTATAGGTTGGAAAATAATGTGGGTGGATTGGGACTCGCTAAATATAGATTAAAAGACGGATTAACTTCTCCTTTAAGGAATTATCGTGTAACAGTAAATGTTTGTTTTAATGTAGTGAAAGAGAGAAAACGTTTACAACGCCCGTATATCCGCCAAGTGGGAGAGACGAGAGGTGTCGTCTGGAAAATTATTAATAACATAAATTAAGATTCTCATCACTTGTAATTAGTTATGGGTGATTAATAATAATTGTAACCACTATCCCAAACAGTTCACTGTTATTGTTATGATTAGGGGTGGGGGGTCGAAAGACTATTGTTCATCAAAATCATTATACTGATACACATATGGAAAATAAAGTATAAACAGCATAACGTGAAAGATTCCAGGAATAATTTGTTAGTATTTTCTTTTCTAGAAAGACGTTTAAATGCTAGAAACTTAGTTAAATTCAAATTAATAAATATATATATATATCTACATTTGCATGCTACAGTTGTAGACGTATATATTGTTTTATATTTCACAACACGTAATGTTTGTAAATAATATTATCTTTCGTCACAGGGGACAGTTTCAGGGCCCACAATTTGTGTCAGTTCACTACGTACGACAGAGATGACGACAAACATAATTTTTCTCTAAATGTGCGCAGCTCTGGCATGGGGCGTCGTGGTAAAGAGCCTGTCTTGACTCCAACCTGAACGGTCATTACAAGTCAGACGGCGCTTTTGGTGGTGATGGAGTGGTTTGGTACTATTGGAAAAATGACACTCGATCCTTTAAAAGGGTAGAGATGAAAATAAGATATCATAAGCAATGACAGTAAAATCACTGTGAACACGCCTTTGAGTCGGACGCGACCATTTTGACAGGAAATTCAGACATCTTTAAATACATCTTTTTCTTGATGAAAGTGAATTGGTGCGAGTTAATGAACTAAATGCAATAATTATTATCATTACTATTGCAAATTTAGATAATACTATTGTGTGCAAATTTGTTCACATAAAGGAAATCAAACATATTTTATACTTAATCAAGAACTTATTTGCGTTTTACCAACAACTACACTTAATTCGAAGTATTTACTATTTTTATTATTATTCCAATGGGTTTTTCCAATTCTGTATTTTATATTCAATTTTAAAAAAATTTTCTGATTAGAAATATAAGCATTATCCGCGTACACCACAAAAATGATGTAAGAACAAATATTTTGAAATGAATATAAACATCAAACAAAGCAACAAAAAGCAAAAGAGAACAAGAAAACAAACAATTTTTTTTCAAATAAATAAAATCTCTTTTAATTGGAGCACATTTTCCAGAGTCCAACTGTGTGTTTAGGTGTGAGAGAGTCATTGCATCTCTGCTGGTTACCATGCCAATTAAGGAAGTCGTACGATCAACGTGCATGTATCGTTAAGATTATTTTAAATTCACTTCAGTAATTCAATTAATGACCCCTCTTCTAGGGCTGACAGGAAACTGTGAATGACTTTGAGTACAAGTGCACTTAACTTCTGATTTTACGTTTTATCAGAAAATACTTGTGCTGAGGATGCAAACTGTGACGATACTTTGACCTAATTACTTTAATTAGTTTGATCACGTGGCTTTGTAATTAGTATGTACTACGGAATGAACATTTGTCCACTTTTCTCTTAATTTCACCCGGAACATCTGCTTTCTCTCAATTTTATTTCCTGTTTATTTCATAATTAAAGTTTCGCAATTAGGTGATATTGAATCAGAGACTGGTATATGTGTCCTCGATTTTCAGTGTTGTAAGAGTCACAATTTGACCCGGCTAATTGGATAATAAAACTACTCATACAGTTTCTTCATACAGTTAGAACTGGTTTGCATTACATCAGCAATTTCTAACATACTCTCAACTCGAGTGTTTACTCCAACTCAGACACTTTCAAAATTACCTTCATAATGAGTGCCCAAGGTCGGGTCACTTCGACAATTTAACAATTTATTTAACAATTAAGTTTAGAATTAGAGATATGCAAATTTACTCCACCGCACCAGCAGATGAAGTACTGCTTTGCTTTTTGATATTATTACAGAAATATCTCGAAAGACTTCTTAGTCATCGTCAGTTCATCGTTTAAAGCATTCACTCACAATGCTGGTTCTCGTTGTCTTAGCGACTATTTCAGGTACAGTCAAAATATTAGAGTAAAAATTTATATTTTTTAGAAAAGAAATAATTTTCTGTAATTTGATTCACGTGAGTACAAATATGTGATTTCTTTTGAAACGATAACGTAAAACGTAAAACGTAAAGTACAAAATTTCACTGACCAAAAATATTTCCACTATTAAAAAATGGTTTTCTTTACTTAGAAATGTAATAATATATATTAACATGTAAATAAACGGATCTATATATGTGAGGATGCTTATATGTACACGTGAATATAATTGTTTGTAGTAAAATATTACACATATTTATATTTAAAAATGAACTTTATTCGTGAATATTTTTGTTCTATGTATATTATATATTTGTATGCATTATAAATGTGTACATACACACACACACACACATACACACATATATATGTGTGTGCTTTGTTTTTGTATATATGTGTACATATGCATGCGTTAAATATTTATACATTTATTTCTCCATTGCACTTTGCTGTCTAGGCGCTTTATCTTTCCAATGGACTTCGTCCAACATACTCCCAAACGGCACTGTTGTCCAAGTCTGTGATGGAGATAACCTGACACTGAGCTGGACTTTTAACTTGACGTCATCAGAACAACTTTATCTGATGGAATGGCGTAGATCATTTCAAGGTAATTAACTATAATTAATAATTGTCACAGGCAGACGCTCGCAATGCACGCATGCGCTCTCCTGGCCGATCACGGGAATGTATTAGCAAATAGTCTCAGGTTTCCAAATATTTCTTCCTGTTTGGTTCCAATAAAAATCTATATACAGGACACTCAAAAAAATAAATAACCCATTTATAATTACAAGCAACATGACCACCTTCCAATTATATCCCAACTATCGTTAACCAACCCAGTAAACAGCCACTAATTTAACAAAAAATATTTTAATCAAGACAAGATTAAATATGTCCACAAAAGGAGTCATAATTCAATGTTGCTGCACGGGAGAGACTGTAGTTGCATGAGTCTCGATCAGTGCAAAAGGTACTCAACTACAGTTCTCTATCGTGAAGAAAGCTTGACATTGATTATCTCACTCTTATATTGACCATGCCAAATTGCCTCCCTTATCTCCGTAGTAAGTTGACGGAAACACGATGTTAATTTGGTTACTGTGACACCAACACCATGGATATTAATGTATATTATTATTATTAATAATTAATTAACCTCCAAAACAAATTACAAGTGATGAAAATATTAATTCATTTTAATAATGATCCTCCAGCAGATACTACTCGTCTCTCTCTCTCTCTCTCTCTTGGCGGATATACAGGCGCTGTAACGTTTTCTCTCTTCCACAACATAAAACACAACATTTACGGTCACACAATGTTTCCATGAGTGGAAAACGTCTTACTAAAGGAGGAGACAAATCCGTCTTTAATCTATAATTAGCGAGTTCCCATCCACCCAATTTCTTCTCCAACATAAAGTTATCAATAAAGGTAAGAAGGTCAATAAATTTATTAAATCAAGAAACAAAATTACATATGACAAATACAATAATATAGATTTCTTGACATCAGTATTTCCAGAAACCCACATTCGGATAATTTTATGTTTACACAGTCCTATATCTTAAAACTACAATTCAAGAATAATAGAGTCAATACTTATTGAAGGATAGTCTTATCAGAGAAAAGAAATTAGAGATATTAGGAGTTATTAGAGATAAGTGATAATAGTTTTACATACACTTGTTTAACGTCTGTCTCAACAGGCCTTTGTGTGCTTTTGCAACAAAAACACGAGTTATTTTCAGCAGTTATTACCCCAGCTGCACGTGTGTCACTCACACGTTAAAAACACTGTTCCGCTACTTAAAGTTAACCTGGGCACTTCCTTTCGCCATGCCAACTCCTTCAAACACAACAATAAATATAGTGATGTCCAACAAATTCTCTACACTAGAAATTGTTTAAGTAGTCAACAAATCTTGCCACTACACATCAGTAGAGTGCAGTATATTCTTACACTTACATGCTTGTTCCCGCCTTTACCAGGGTCGGTCATAGCAGTTTACAAACAATAAACCAGGCGGTTCATACAGCATGTAAAAGGCATGCTTTATAACTCCATTCTGTCTTACATTCCAGTCTCAACTTACAGTTTCCTTTAACAGTATTTATTAGCCTGATGCACGCAGTGTTAGCGTACTACGCTCGAGAATCTTATTCAAACATTTGTAGAAATAATAGTCTACTCACATAATACAACTTATTAAAACACAAGTATAACATACCAATAGCAATGTGCATGAAATAATCAAAGTCAATTCTCTCTCAATTAGTCGGCTAACTCACCATCAAGCTAATGGCCACCTTTCAAAACCAGACTTCTTCTTTGCCACTTCAAATTCAAAGTGATTAGACAGTAGATAATAAGCAATAATTAATAACAAACTAATATCTAAATACTAACCTATAATAGATAATAAATAATATAATAAATGATACATAATATATAGTACATTATCTATAATACATAACAATGAAACAATAAATGATAAATAATACATAGTTATCAGTTTATTGATACCAGTAATGATGTTAGTAAGTAAATTACAGAATCATTCAAATAAGAAAATAAATTCATTATTTATATAAATCAACCTTTGTACCGCTGCAACAAACTGAAAATACTAATCCTATTTCATTTTTTATTTCCTTCTAGAATTATTAATAATAATAAAAATATTATTTTTCAGATATGTTTGCAATGTAAGGAATTTTCTGTTTCAGGTAAGCGGACGAGTTTGGCCATTTACCATGATGAAGAATTCTTTAAAAAACCTGAAGGAGAAAGGGTGGGTGTCGAGTTTCTACCCAATGCCGGTCTCTTCTTGCCATCAGTAACGGTCTCAGACTCTGGGTATTATGAAGTTCATCTATCTGTCCTTGATCCACCAAGAGTTTACATGTATTCTCAAACTGCGCTTCTGCAAGTGTCGGGTAATTTTAGCATGGTATCTTTAATTTATAAAGTCCTGTAATTTTGAGCAAGGTCCCTTTAATATGTATATGTCCGGTAAATTTAGTACGGTCCTTTTATATATATATATATATATATATATATATATATATATATGTCCGGTATATTTAGCACGGTCCTTTTATATGTATATGTCCGGTAAATTTAGCACGGTCCTTTAATATGTATATGTCCGGTAAATTTTGCACGGTCCTTTAATATGTATATGTCCGGTAAATGTAGCACGGTCCTTTAATATATATTAAGCGGACTGCTTTCGTTATATCTATCTCGAAATCGTAGTGTCTGCTTTTTGTGCTTGACAATTATTGACATTTTTATAAGGAGCTTTAGCGTTCCAAGTGAATTTTCAGTTTATGCAACACGGATCTGCTCCCTATACTATAAATGTTGAAAATCATGTCATTGAAGACATGAATTATTATTTTATGAAAATAAAATGCTATCATTTAAAATTCAATATTTAGTAATTATTAATAATCGGACACATGATGAGAAATGAAAAATCTGACACACTAAAGAAAAATCGAATTTTGAACAAGTCTGAAATTAAAATTAATGTTATAGTTATTATTAATATGTTTGATTAACACAAAACAAATTCAAGACCATATTAATTTCCTTGAGAATTTTGTAACTCTTCTTGCTGCCAGACAAATCCAGACACTTGAAGGTCATTTGAATATCAAGATGAATATCAAGATGTCTATCACTCATCCTTTCTGTAAGAAAGCTGTAAAATCAAACCCATTACTGCCAAAATATACATTAATTAATGGATGAGTAAACCTCATAGTTTTGTCCAGTATAAGAGTTGCTGAATGAATAATAATAGTGAGCTCGGTTTGGTTTCGGTGTTCTGTGTGTAAAAATAAGTTATTAACATATTCAGTTATATTTGTGTACACGCTGTTGCAAATGAACTGTTAACAGTTATGCCAGCAACGATAGATGGCAGCCTTCATGCTTATATCCTACCAGTTGGTGATTTTCAAGCAATAACCGGAACGTGGCACGTGCAGTTAGGGTGTGGCAAATTTCTATCACTAGGACATCCAGCCGTGACTGTGGTGTGGAATGTAAGTGGTCACCTTTTAATAAAATAAGTCTTATCAATAAAGTTAACAATTTATAACACTTTCATCCTTTCTTTAAAGAATAAAACTAAATGTATCTCCTGATTATCAGAGGGTCATGTTATTTCCCTATAACCTACTATAGCGAAGGTGAGGGTCTTGTTATTTCATGTGACTACTCTAGCTAATGTTAGGATTGTGTTATTTCATGTGACCTACAATAGCTAAGGTGAGCGTCGTGTTATTTCATGTGACCTACTCTAGCTAAGGTGAGCGTCGTGTTATTTCATGTGACCTACTCTAGCTAAGGTGAGCGTCATGTTATTTTATGTGAAGTACTCTAGCTAACTGAGCGTCGTGTTATTTCATGTGGCCTCTAGCTAAAGTGAGCGTCGTGTTATTTCATGTAACTTATTCTAGCTAAAGTGAGCGTCGTGTTATTTCATGTGACTATTTTAAAGTGAGCGTCGTGTTATTTCATGTGACCTACGCTAGATAAAATGAAGGATACTTTGCCTGATAAGTGCAAATTGATCGTGCTGGTTGTGATTAATCACATAAAAATATTGGCAGTCAGAAGTTTGTGGTTATCAGTCCAGTATACGAGCAAATATGATAACACACTAATAAAATTATAATTCAAGATTTATTTGACAACCGAATAATACAAAGATTGCCATGAGAATAATAGACCATGACTCTCTGTTATTCATATAACTGAGACATTTCATAGCATGAGGTATTATTTTATCCATAAATATAAATAAATTATTAAAAATTGTAGTAAATTAAATTTGGTTATAAAACACTCTAGTTTTGTGATTTATATCAAATATAAACATTCAGGCTGACTTATTTACATTTTTAAGCATATTGCTGACATCTTAAATGATATTTAAAGGCGCGGTCTCCAATGCATTAACCTGTTAAAATCAAAGATGGACTGGAAGGAGTATTTCCTTATGATAATTATTGCCTAATTACATTTGAACTGTATTAACCTCACACCAGACTATCAATGTTTAAGATTGAAAATGTTTTGCTCACTATGCCGATGTCTCCAAACAATCTCTTGAGTCAGACTGACAAATTTCCTCCTCAAATGAGCATTAAATGTTACGGCGGTGTAAAAATAGGCCTACGTGTAAGTACTCATATAAATGTCAATACATTTCACGTAACTGGATTGCCAGTCCGATATGGTGGAAAACAAAAAGAAATATTGTAGTCTAGAAAAGTAATTGCTTTTTCTTTCCAACCACCCGACTGACCCTAATTACATACTTATGTAGTTTTCTGAAACCGTTTAAATAAAAAAAAAACGATATTAAATATTTCAGTTCCAAGCGTTAATTTATTCCTAACTAATATTTATCTCTTTTACAATCCACAACGCAAATTTGTCAAAGTTTTCTTGGCTTCGAAAAGAATGACTATGCAAGCTAATAGTCTGAAAAGTGTAAACACTTTTACTGAATGATTATCATACATAAGTGTTGGCTGGTGCCAAAAGTACCTGCTTTTCTTGCATCTATTGCTGTCAGTGGTTTTAATATAGGTCAGTGCATTTACATGCTGATGATTCAACATTTATGGTTTATCTAAATTTTGTTTGTTCTTTTGACTAGAATTTAGTCTCTCTCTCAGTATGTTCAAGGGTATGTCTTAAGTAATCTCCCAGTGCTGACTAGAATTTAGTCTCTCTCTCAGTATGTTCAAGGTTTTGTCTTAAGTAATCTCCCAGTGCTGACTGGCTGCACAGTATTGAAGGACATTGAGGGAAAAACAAACCACTTCTCAGAAATGAAATAAAATACTTGTAAGTTCTGATCCAAGTAACCATTGTTTAAATGAAGATAAATATATTACCCATACTACAATGCCCTTCCTACTAAATTTATTTGTGCAGACTCCATCAAAACAAACTGTCAACAGTACCTCCTTCACCAACAACACCTTCATCTTGACTCTTGCCAACCCTGTGGAAGAGGGAGATTACTCTTGTTTATTGGAACGAATGTCACCCGTAGTGGAGTGCATAGACAGTCACTCACCATTACGTCATATAGCCACTGTCCGAGTGCATGGGATAAATACCCGACTGTCACTGATTGAGGGTGGCCTGGAAGCTCTGAGGGAAGAAACTATTAACCTGAGTCGTCCTGTGAAAGATTTACTAGATGTGGTCAGCAAAGTAGATGTGAAAGTTACATTAAATGAGAAGAAGTTAAACAGCATAAATAATAAAACAGAAAATTTAACAAGCAAGGTTTACCATCTCGAAAACAGTAATGAACAATTAACTGGAGTAGTTAGCAGCATAAATAATAAAACAGAAAATTTAACAAGCAAGGTTTACAATCTCGAAAACAGTAATGAACAATTAACTGGAGTAGTTAGCAGCATTCAAAGGGAAAGTTCACGTGACAAAATAGTAATGAATAATATTACATATGAACTTCAGAGAAACGATAAAGATATCGCAGGGGAAGTAACTAAGCTTCATAATATGACATTAGAACTTGGGAGAAAAGATAAAGTAATCGCAGGGGAAGTAACTATTCTTCATAATATGACATATGAACTTCAGGCAAAAGAGAACGACATTTTACGGCAGGTGTCGAAATTTCAGAATGAAAATGAAAATAATTCAATCATTGTCCTTGGTCGTCTATCAGAACTGGAAAATTATGTGAAAGATCTGTTGAGAACGAACAAAAACATTACAAATATGTTTCTTGGTATTGAAACCAAAATTAAAGAAATAACGGCTTTCAACACGATACTTAAAATTAGTGGAGGTAATATTACAGTGAAATCATTATCACTAGATTAAAAAATAGTTGAAGAATTTAAAATCTTTTGACTTTAGATATAATTATTTCTGTGGTGGTGAACGTTAATGGAACTAGTAGGTGCTATTCTTGATGAAGTGGTGAGTGTGGTAGTTGACGTTGTCGTGCTAGTAAATGTAATTATTGCTGTAGTAGTGGACGTTGTCGTGCTAGTAAATGTAATTATTGCTGTAGTAGTAGACGTTGTCGTGCTAGTAAATGTAATTATTGCTGTAGTAGTAGACGTTGTCGTGCTAGTAAATGTAATTATTGCTGTGGCAGAGGACGTTATGCTAGTATATGTAATAATTGCTTTGGTAGAGGACGTTGTCTTACAAGTAAATGTAATTATTGCTGTAGTAGAGGATGTTGTCTTACTAGTAAATGTAATTATTGCTGTAGTAGAGGATGTTGTCATACAAGTAAATGTAATTATTGCTGTAATAGAGGATGTTGTCTTACTAGTAAATGTAATTATTGCTGTAATAGAGGATGTTGTCTTACTAGTAAATGTAATTATTGCTGTAACAGAGGTTGTTGTCTTACTAGTAAATGTAATTATTGTTGTGTTAGAGGACGTTGTCATACTAGTATATGTAATTATTGCTTTGGTGTCGACCTCGCACAGAATTAATTGATTACGTCCCTTTAACTACTTTTTTTCAAGCGAGAATACCTGTGTCCTGTGCAGACGTGCAAAATTTCGACAACAAAAGCGGCGTTCACACTCTCTATCTGAAAAACTTTACTATCAACGTTTTCTGTGACCAGCAAACTGATAATGGTGGATGGACTGTAAGTTATTAGAACCTTTAATCTGAATATTAAAATACTTTTGTTACTTAATGATTTAATCAATTATTTGAAAAACTCAATTTTTTAATTTCATGGAATGTAAATATGTGTTTATAGGAGCTCACTAAGCTTACAAAAGTTAAGGCTTTTGGATGGTAGATAATTAACTAAATCTGCAACATTCAAATATAAACATTCACAATTAATTTTACCAGCATTCAGGTATTCTTTGTCACATTAACAATAAACTTTACCAGCATTAAGGTATTCTTTGTTACATTAACAATAAACTTTATCAGCATTCACGTATTCATTATAACACTCTCAACCTCTTTATAATGAATAAGATTAATTTTATCTTCATTTTAGGTTATTCTTTGTAACATTCACAGTCAACTTTACCAGCATTCAGGTATTCTTTGCCACATTCACAATCGATCTTATCAGCATTCAGGTATTCTTTATAACATTCACAATCAACTTTTACAGCATTTGGGTATTCTTTGCAACAGTCACAATGAACTTCATCAGTATTCAGGTATTATTTGTAACATTCACAATGAACTTTATCAGCAGTCATGTACTCTTTGTAACATTCACAGTCTCTTTATAATCATTACGGTTAACTTTATCAGCGTTCAAATATTCTTTGTAACGATCACAATCTCTATCTCTTTATAGTCATTAATATGAACTTTATCAGCTTTCAGATAATCTTTATAATCACTCACATTCTCTTTATTATCATCCTATTTATTACTGTGACACCTATGCCACTCTATTTATTTTTTATGATTATTATTATTAATAATCAACCTTAACTAGTACAAGTGATGAGAATCTTAATTTATGTTATTAATAATTCTCCAGAAGACACCACTCGCCTCTCTCATTTGGCGGATATATGGGCACTGTAAACGTTTTTCTCTTCCACAACATTAAAGACAAATATTTACCATCACACAATATTTCCATATGCGAAAAACGTCTTACCAAAGGAGAAGATAAATCCGTCTTTTATTCTATATTTAGCGAGCCATCATCCACCCACTGTCTTCTCCAACATATGGTTATCAATATGTGTAAAAAGGTAAATAAATTAACATAAATTTAATAAATCACCAATCAAGTATACAACATATCAATATAATCAAATGAGCATTGACATTTACATCACTTCACAACAATTTTCAATTAACACTGGAAAATCATTCAGTTTATCCTAGCATAGACTTAATTGACAAGAAGTCAATTAACATAAAAAGATAAGCAAGTTCATGGATATCATATCATCACAGAAATAAGAGTGGAGGTGGTTTTTTTAGAGAAAATAATTAAAGTCAATGCACATAACCTTTTCAAAGATGGAGGCTGTCACTGGCACATGTTCACAATCATGCAATTTGCAACAAGTCACTGTCGTTCTTATTCAGACAGCAGTGCCCCTTCTTTACATGTTACACACCTGTTCTAGAATCTTCAATGTGTTCATCATGCATATCATTGAGAATCATCTAAAATTTGGACTATCAAAGCACATCAGTAGGAATGCTCCCATATTTCGTGTATGCTGCTTGGCACACCATGGGAGATGTTCAAGAAATGTTCATGAATTCTCAATACCAAATTCAAACCACAAATTCCACCACATTGGCACCCGAACAGAATTCACAGGAATCACCTTACAGCGACACGTTCTACTGATATGTTTGTCAACAATGCTGGATGCACACACTAATGTAATCAAGTAGACTACAGTAGTCACTGTAGCATGAAATGACAAAATTAAAACAAAAAGGCTTGCTCTGCTCTGCAAAAGTAAAATTAAGGCAGCACTTAATTTCAGGCATATTTCATCTCTAAACTCCTTTCTCTCTTACAAATAAACTCAACTTACAAATCCTGCAACAATTTCATTAGCCCCAAATGCACACAGCATAAGAAATAAAGCATCAATCAAAATTCACATGTATAATGTACTGCATAATCAAATTAGTGAACAAAGATATAATGATTCAATTACATAAAGCATTCTCCAGTTCAAATCATAGATCAATAGCAAATATGTACAAAATATTCAGTCCATTCTTCCTTTATTTTAGTCAGTTAATTTACCATAAGCTACAATCGCCTTTATGACAGGTCTCGAGTTATGTTCAAATTCAAAGTGATTAGAATAGAGTACTTCTTCAACAAAGAAACTTTTGGTCCTTCCCCATTTTGAATTTGTTATGAATAGGTGTGAGACTATT
The DNA here is from genome assembly GCA_028829895.1 of Sinotaia quadrata. Lineage (NCBI taxonomy): Eukaryota > Metazoa > Mollusca > Gastropoda > Architaenioglossa > Viviparidae > Sinotaia > Sinotaia quadrata. The sequence goes on along the minus strand of CM054181.1, from coordinate 113,554,108 downwards.
AGTTAGAAAAACTACTTATCCATTTGGAACTGGTTAGGATTGCATTAGCAATTTCAAGCATATTATCAACCTGAGTTGTTTACTCCAACTCTGACACAAAAAAATACCATAATAAGGAGTGACAAATGTCGAGTCACTATGACAATTAAACAATTTATATAACAATTAAGTTTAGAAATAGAGATAGGCAAATTTACTCTGCCACAAATACCAAAAAATAGGATTGGTTTAATATAGATTCCAGCTTAAATACGACTGGTAGATAATTGTTCATCTTTTAACGAGAAATTACGAAAAAATAGTCTGAACGACTACATGTAAATTTTAACACCCAGTCTCATCAACGTACTATTGTATTCAATAAACAAATGGATATAAATGGAGTGAACAATATTTAGTACTAGCTAGAATCGTTGAGCCAAATTAGAGTATAAAGTGTCGTTAAAGTCAAGTAATATAATAACATTAGTTATGGACAAACTTTTATCTCCAAACGTTGGTTAAGTATTAAAATAATTAGATATAAAGACGAAGCTTTGAGTGTAGCAATAGTTTAAGTCTAGAATATTTTATTATAGAATGCAATTTATAAAGAAAATTTCAATCATTCGATTTTAAGGAGTTCGTAGAGTTTCTAATATAAAACTAAAATATTTAAAATATTTAAATATTTTTGAATATATATATATAAATGTTTGAAATATTTAAAACTACATCCCAGCAAATATAAGTAGCATTCTTAATTGTAACATTACACCCAACACACCTTATTTACTAAGTCAATTAAATTTATAACGTCACCTATGATATAAAATGCATTGAAAATAATACATATATAATAATTAATTAATAACTGATACAAGATTAATACATTCCTAGGCAATAACTTATTTTTTAATTGCAAAATTAATGTTAAGCATAGTCAAAACTTAATGCAATAAAACAAGCAGATAACTATCTACACTCCACTAAGATATACCAATAACAGGGTCGTTGGTGTGGTCCACTATGATACACCAATATCTAGCGTAGAAAATATTAATGATGGGACTATATGCGATTGCAAACATTTTTACCTGTTTGCTGTCTACTTTGACATTTTACACAATAGCGCACAAGAAGTGCACACTTTATTTAGATCGTGTTTCGCTGCCTTGCCTAAGGTGTGCCGCATTTGGGAGAATAGTAGATGACGAAGACAGATTGGAGGGTGGTTGACAGAAAAAGTTGAAGTTGTGATGATGAATGGTGGCAGGTGGGTCCGTGGTGCTATTTGCTGGCCGGTAGAGGCATGTAGTAGCCCGGTTGTATGCGGGCCAATTCGTAGTTGGTATTGTTGATGTCGTTTTCGCTGTCTCCGGTGTTGGAGTGGAGGGGATAAGTGGGGGTCATCTTACCTCGGCTAGTACCACATCAGGTCTATACCAAGTGAGTATACACTCCCTGGATGCTTAACCCTTTGTCTTTCTCTGGTATTGTTGTCGACGTGGTTGTTGTTGTCGCTGACTCCGGTGCTGTCCATAGACATGGTCAGGAGGCCAGTATAGGTGAACCAGGAGTAAATGATTCATGTCCGTAATCAGGTACTGAAAACATCCCCACTGAGGATATTGTGGCCGTCTATTTTCCTGCCACTGTCGTTGGTGGTGGTGGTGGTGATGACGGTTCTAGTGGTTACTGTTTATTCTTTTCTTTTCTTTTTTGTCATCCTCTGCATTTTCCTCTTTCTTCCGAATGTATGGAGACAGTAGTTTTGTTTTCTTATTCCGTTTTTCTCTTTACTGTGAATTTAGTTTTATGTTTCTTCTTTGGCTGGTGTTGACTTGGTTGGTGAAGGTGTTGACTCCGACAAAAAGGAGGGGCCTCTAGCTCCCTTGTAAAGTTTTCTAGTGCAGCATCGGTTTCTGATAATGTGTCTACTGACAACTAACTTTTCCCAATGTGGTGGCGTTTCTGGTCGGCCCATTTCTGTCTGGATCGTTTAATCTTTTGCCTTCAATTTGTTCGTTTGTGTGCTGGCTACATGTTGCTTTGGATTTTTTGTCTTCAGTTTTGGTCTCTGTCGTCTGTGTTGTGTTGCCTGAATTTCTTTTTCTTCAGTTTAGGTCTCTGTCGTCTGTGGTGTGTTGCCTTTGGTTAGTGGAGGAAGTTTGCAAATGATTTGGGTGTTCACTTCATTCTCACAGGTGCTGCTGGGTGTTGTATTTTCATTCTTCCGTTGTTGAGCACATTTCCTTCACTCTGAAGAAATATTTTAAGACCTTGTATAGTGTTTCAGCATCGTTCAGTAATCTGTCTATTCTGCATTAGCGAGTCAAGATGTCGTACTGTTGAATATGATCGGTTCTTTAGTCTTATCTTACTCGTTTGTTCCATTTTTTCTTCTGAGGTGTCTTTTTATGTTTATTTCCTCCTCTGACATTCTTAGAGATTCTTGTGGCTTGGTATCTTGTTTTTCCATCCCTGAAAAGTCTGCAGACCTTGGACTGTTCGACTCTAAATGAAGACAGATTTCTTTGCTCTGTATTATGCTACAATCACGGTACAATAACTCCACAGTACAATATAGCAATAGAGAGTTGGTTCTCGTCAGTAAGTAAAGAAAGGTAGATCGATAACTGAACCCTTCCTCTGTAGTTAAACAATCAAACATTTACTTACATTTACTTAGGATGCATGTATATATTAAAAGATAGTGAAAGTAGAATTTTTCTTTGGAATACTGAAAGTAGAATAATAACTACACACCTTCGTCTAAAAATGAAGAATTTCAAACTTCGATTCATTTCAAAGTAATAATTATGGAGTCTTTGGAGGGTCCGGCCATGTAAACACTATGTTTCTATAGTTTGTCTAAAAAATGTATAGGTACTTCTCTCTCTCTCTCTCTCTCTCTCTCTCTCTCTCTCTCTCTCTCTCTCTCTCTCGTTTGTGTATACTGTATAGAATACAGCTAACGTTGCCTCTATTGCGCAGTTTCGTTGGAGCACAGATGTTCGGTAATTCCTGACAATGGACATTTTAACCCATATTGCCGAGAAACAAAATACCCATGATGTTAGCGCATCTAAGATACAAAGTAAAAATATTTATTTATATGTGAAACTGCTAGCGTTAAGGAGTTTGGAAGCTGGTGATTATCAAGCTGATGTTGGTATTTCATTATACTTGGCAACGTCCTCGATAAAAACAATGATTAAAATGCAACCAAGATAAAAGCTTGTGCAACTATGACCTTTAAAACATTTATTACATGATCATTATTGCTCTAATGTACATTGTATTGGAATTTTCAACAGTCTAATAAAATATATGTATAATGCATTACTGACACTGCTTAGCGCTCCATGTTCTTGAAAAAACATACTTTCAACACATACAGATACAAATTTTCTTGTGATTTGGCAGGTGATACAGAGAAGACAAGACGGTTCAGTGGATTTTTACCGGAAGTGGGAGGATTATGAAGTGGGTTTTGGAAATTTAACGGGGGAGTTCTGGATTGGTAAGAATGTGAAGACATTTAATTTGCATTCCTTAATTATACATTTCATTCAATATGCACCCTAGTTATTTTAGAGTGCAGTAGTTCACTACTTTATAGACTCTGTGTATTACGTGTTATAACATAATTACCTTTCCTATACACCAGAAATGTATTTGACAGTTAATGGTGAGATTGACTCTATGTCAATTATCCACAAAAAAACATTAACAATTGTTTGTATCCATTAGAAAAAATTCCATTGATCTTTGTTGAGTTTTTGAAACTATGAGTCCAAGGACATGGGTCCCCTACCTCCCCAGCGTGAAAATAATGAACGTGCACACTTTCGGAAGCCAAACAGAATGATTTATTTTCAATAAGGAATTCGTCCACTGTTCATGTCCATCACTGATACGAGATGAGAGTCGCAAGTTTATAGAGTGAACTTTGACCTGCATTTTTGTAATGGTAGGAAGTGTGAGATATATTTGTGGTAGTTCTTATTTGTAAGATTAGCATTATCTGAATTCATCACTAGTAAAGAAATGAAACAAGCATTATAATTGGTTTTCAAAATTAACATATATCTTACTATATGCATTTAGAGCGTATTAAACAATAGAAAATGTATTTCCGGCAATAATTGCTTGTTACAATTGATATACTAGGGAATCATTGAGAGATCCATACTGTTGTTCAATACTAAGATGAAACTGAAAGATACCTAGCGTTCTCATATATCGTTTTTATCTAATGCTAACTGAGATATCCATAGCATTTTCAGTTATTATTGTTATCTTAGGGGGAAACTGAGAGCGTTGTTACTAGCGAATATATTTCCGTGTTTACAACAAACAGACCTCAACGTTTACGTCTTCTAACTCAGCCCCACTCCACTCCATTATTTGAAACTTTCACAAATACATCTTATACGCTTGAAAACCGTAATACGTTATTGGAAATTATATTCTGCGAAGCAATGTTTAAATTGATTTTTGAGTCACAGATACGGTTCTCTGAAGTTACAGTTTCATCAGTCATTAATAACATTACATGGTGTAGGGAAATGAATTGATCCTATTCACTCTTCACATAAACTTGACACTTTGCAACAACAAACATTTTATATTATGTTCGATTAATTATCTTTCTCATTCTTTTCTTAACTCCTAAGTAAATATACGTCTTCTCTAACTCATGGTATTATTATTTCTAGTTTGTGGTTCGAAAATATAATCAGTGTGTGAATTTATAATTTCTCTTGTGCTTGCATTTGTTTATTTAATTATTGTCTTGTTATAATTGTCTTGTCTGGTTATCAATGGAGTTTGAAGATACCAATGAATATTTTTTAATTCTTTATTTTTAACCGCCATAAATAATTATGCAATAATTTACCATTTGTGATAAAGAAGTCAATCATCGATTAATAAATATATTGTACATCAGATAAATAGTCGTGTCTTATTTTTTACATAAGGTCTTTCTCAGCTGTACCAATTAACAAAAGATCAGAAGAGCAAACTTAGGGTTGATCTCACGGACTTCGACGGCTCCACAGCCTATGCTGTATACGACACGTTCTACATTAGTGGTGCTGCTTACAATTACACATTACATGTTCAAGGGCACAGAGGGAATGCAGGTATTGTGATACATTTTCTCTCAATTATCGTCTGATACAATATTTCATAAAATGTTTTGAAAAGTGCGTGCTTAGAACAGAATTATAGAAAAATTAATATATGTACCTGTGGCGGAGTAATTTTGCATGTCCCTATTTCTAAACTGGGTGGATGGGGGCTCGTTAAATATAAGCAAAAGACAGATTTTTTACTCCTTTAGTAGAAGTTTCCACCTGCAGAAACATTATGTGACAGTAAAATGCCATATCTTGTTATTGAGTAAAGAGTAGAATTTTATGACAACCTTGTAATCCGCCTAGTGAGAGACATGTTGGACTTGTGGGAGAATTATTAATAACTATACATTAAGATTCTTGATCACTTGCAATTAGTTATGTGTTATTAATTCATAAATAATAACCATAAAGAGAAAAGGATGCCCAGAGGTGCCGCATAAATTGGGGGCTTATCTGGGATGAGCACAAAATTGTGTTCAAAAATGCTAAACTAATTGTCTGTCAATGCCACCTGGTGGGAGCAGCGGTCAACCTGGATGACACACCGACCTTGTAAGATGTAAAACACAAAGTCTCGCATACAGACAACCATGGTGGTTTGGTGGGATATAATTTATTCTGTGTGTGGGGTAAAGTGTGAAAGCCAATGGTGTGTGAATGTGAGTGTGCAGGTATGAACGAGAAATGAGGGATGAAAGGGATGAACAAACAACCGCACTGATTCCCACTTCTGCAAACCAAGACAGATTTGGTAAATAAAGATGATAAACAAGAATTTATTCTTGGTACTGGGCAACACTAGCAGACGGATGTTAGTCACTCATCCAATAAGTCTTTTAGGCACTCATTCATGGGATATGGGACCAGAACGATTAGGGATGAACAAAAGTAAAATTTAAAAGAAAAAGCAAAATATAATACTACATTGCGATATACAATGAACAGTGACAACCACGTACATCACATACTATAATTATTTTGCCTAAATGACGGCAAAATCAGTAATGATAAATGTTCATGTAAAACGTTTTGTGGTGAAAAACCCTAAAGTGTCAATAGTTATTAAAATTTCAATTAAACATCAAAAGAAACTATACATAATCTTAATTTTCCTAACTACCTATGAGTAATGCACCCCTAATGGATATGTCTTACTTATGCTAATCTGTAGAAAACAGCGATGGACAATGATGAAGTATGCACTGGCAGATGCACTGACTAAATGCTGAATGTTAATGTGCACAAACATTGAAGATATAGACATAATAATTCACCTCACTGATAGGAAAGAATAAAATTCACAACGCCTGCCAATGAAAAGAAAAACACATGATATGCGACCACTGAAAAGTGACGGAGCCATGCTCGCAAACACATATATGCAGTTCCTCGTTGATGAATGCAGGAATAATTTCGCGCTGATAAGTGAGAAATGATGAAGTAGTGAAAACCGGATGAGTGTAGGGATGAATGTCCTTTCCTTGTTTGACCCAACATCCCTCAGTTCTGTCACGCTGTACACTGATGGTTGCTGTCGACAGGTTCTGGTCTAATGGCTAGAAAGGTGCTATATCGTGATAGACTAAAGAGCCGGGAAAAACGCCCAAGTGTGATGTCCCAGCCAAACAAATGGTGAACACTTGGAATTTCTTTATTTCAAAATATGAAAAATTGAAATAAAACCACGCCAGAGCTCAGTGTGTAAGAAAAGCAAAGTTGAGATTTAACACACCTGATGGGAGCTCGCGCACCCATACACTCGGGAGAAAAAATGGAGTCTCATCCTTAAATGCAACTGTCAAAATCTGCTGATTCCATGGGTTTCTGGAAAGTCCACGCAATTAAAGTATGCATTATGGCTTGCCAACACGAAAAAGAGCTGTTTTTTTATGGGTGCATTACGCCCATGGGTGCATTCTCATAGAAAGAAAAATAATCCCTAGCTATTCTTAATTAACATCAAAATGAATAAACACTACTGCACATATTTACTTTAATTCATACATGTGCATATGTAAAGGTATATGGATACCCACTCTCAAACACACTGACTGTGCATGTAAAACATAGCTTTCATTCAACAGACAGTAAACAACGCATCTTGTGACCAATAATAAGGAAGTTAATAATGCCTTAAGAAAAATAAATAAATTTTGGATAGGATTATCACCCCCCTTTTTTTTTCGTTACATTGCTTTGTGGTGAAATTAGTAAGTGTAGGGGGGAAATTGTTGAAACATTTGTTGAGCTTATGAACCTATACTAAAAAGATAACTAAAAAAGATATAGTTGACAAGCGGAATATACATTTAGAAAGCAGTCTTATCTCACTCATTATTATTATAGCACTATCTAGAACTTGTCTTGCTTTGTCTATTTTTTTTCTTTTGAAAGGTTTTGATTAACCTTTTGACTTATATCATTGAATGCATGTTGTACTGATATCTGTATTACCATAATTTCTATTATTGACATTAGGAAATTCTATTGTTTATATTGATTGTGAATTTTATCATTTGCTTGAGTGTGAGTGAATATATTTTGTGAATCAGTCAGATATCTCATGATTATGCTAAATTTTTATGTGATCATGGTAGAGTTATTTTGCAATTTAAAAATGGAAATTACACACGAAGAAAGAATGAGATGGGTGCAGGAGGGCAGAACAATGGTGAAGTAGTAGGCACCACAGCACATAGAGTTTCAGCCTCTACTATGGCCTATTTAAAGGACTGGGTAGACCTAGAAATAAAAAGGAATGAAGGAGAGAAAAGATCACAGACTGACAAAAGAGATTACAGATTGAAAAAGAAGAAAGTGATAAAAGATTAAAGATTGAATGTGATCCTAAATGAGAGGTAGCAATTACCCAGTTAGAAGCCAGATAACACAGATAACAGATAACACAGGTTGGTATAAATCAAGTGAAGATGCAGGAAGATTGCTTAAAGATAAGTGAGAGGGTGGTGGTTAAGGTTCAGAAAGTGAACATAAAATTTCATTTTTGTTTCCTCAGTAGGAAGGAGGAAAGTATTGAGGACTATGTGGTTCATTCTGAGCAATGCACCAAAAGATTAAGCCTACTAGAAAATTTATGGTTCTCTCAGTTAGTTATATGTATGAAGGGACAAGAGAGTATGGTCTTTAACAGACTTCCAGAGGAACAAACAACATACAGGGTTTATAAGGCTGAACTGTTAGCATACATTAAGAGACATACAGACAGAGATACCACCACTACAAATGAGAATTGACCAACACATTCTTACAGTCAGCAAATAAACTACAACACATTTTGATGAGATAGAGCTGGATGAGGTGAATATTGACAATGCAAAGGACATTAGAGACCATTTTGTAATCGAAAAACTGCAGACATATCCTCCAGCAGCACTTATGCCTTATGTTAAGGACAAAAGACCAAAGAAACTGATGAGATGGTTAGAAACAGCTGATAGATACAAGGAAATATTTGAGACATGCACTAATCAGACATCTAGGCATAACTTCAAACCATGCAGACAGGTAATGAACAAATGACACCTAAACAACAGAGTGACATGCCAGATAATAAACCTAACATGGAATCCTCTCTCACACCTCCCCTATTTAGTAAGATGAAAGATAGGGTACCCACTCCTCCCCACCATGGAAAAATCCTCTGTGACACTGGTTGTGGAGTAGGATTGATAGTAAACTCAAGCCTAGTGAAAAACGATGATTACACTCGGGAGTTTCAAGCACTCACTCTAGTCAATGGTGTAAAAGATAAAGTACCCATTGTGATGGTAGACATAGACAGCAAGTATGTATGTGGGTGCTATCAGGTTGTATGTCTTGAAAATTGTGTCAAGAGTGCAATCATGGGTTATAAATATGTTCTCAGTGACAAGAATGCTCCTGATTCTCTCAATAACATTTGTGTGCTTACACATAAGCAAGCAGGTCACAGGAAGCTGCAACAAAAGGTAAGTGTGAAAATATGCATTACGAACTAGAAGCAGATAGTAAGGTGTGCAGAAATGACAATGCGAGACCCCAACCAAACCTATCATTAGCTTGGCATGTCATCCAAAGGTCACAGAGGATTTGGTTATTAGAGAACAGATAGTTGTTCATGACTGCCAGACTGTGGCTGAATCTGAGGGGGGTGGGGGCTACTCAGAATGGCACAGTTGTCAGACAATTCCCTGAAGAAATGTCATGAAAAGACTACATCATTGAGGTCATGTCTATCCAAATCTTCTGGAAAAGCTGTTGAATTTTTATGGAAGGGTGGCCTCCTCATTTGGAAGCAGGAAGGGGTTGAGGGAAATCAGTTGATGGTACCCATGAGCAAACGTATTTCATGCTTAACTGATGAAGGCATATAAGGACTGTTTTGTTGAAACGAAAAGTCAAACTTCCGATTGTTTAGGTTATTTTAACCACGCTTATCAAATACAAATTTGAATGATTTCACCTGTGTTAGGATTAATTATCCAGATTAAGTTGCTTCGAAAAAAATGTTGTCGGATGATATCGCAATAATAGCGTCATGATAAAAACTGTAATAATAGAACGCTCATCCTTAAAGATAGCGTTACACTCAATTTTATAAACAGCCTTACACTCGGCATTATATACAGATTTTATACACAACATTATACACAGCGTTACACACGGCTTTATAAACAGCGTTACATTCGGCATTACTCACAGTTTTCTTCTAATTTTCAGCCCTTCATGTTTACCTACCAAAACTTTGATTGATTGTAAATACTCTTTTTTAAGTTATTATCATGTCAGGCTTTATATGATATCTGATTTAATTACTTAAAAATACAATCACATTTATTACATACTCAATTTTGTGTCAGTTCTGATCAATTTGTCACAAGATGTGTGAGTCCACTGCATACAATGCACATCTATCCTACTTTGTCAACTAGTCATTAACATTCCATTATTTTCTCTAACATTATTCTCATACTGTGAATGGGTATGGTGTTTCTGATTGCTTAATGTGTGACAATATTCATATTTTAATAATTATTTCTCCACATTCAATTAATCCGCTCATACAATCATACACTATAGCCACGACAGGATCTTTGTCTTTCGCGGTCTGGGAGTGACTAAGTCAAGCCCTGGGGTACGTCACTAATTACCTCCTTCCCCAAGTGTTACTTGTCCAAGATAACCGGCCCTAGCTGAACTATCTCGTCTGTCCAAGAGTCGTTATCTCCGACCTCACATTACCTCCCAAGTCGATGACGGGCCCATCCTAAGAAATGTGTTTTTAGACCGTCTTTGTCGTCGTTATTACGTCATTGGCTGATCCCCCACCATCATCTACACATTTACCCCTCTTTAGAAATAACGAGAGTGGATAGGTAAAATAATAACAATTTATTAAAAGAAATGAAACAATAATAAATCAAGTTACAGATAGAATAACAATTGAATTTCACTCAAGGCGAGGTGTTAGAGATTCACAGATCACTCAAAAGCTTATCACACTAAACTTTACATCAGGAACATTAATCATGTGTTAATTCTCTAGAACAATTACTAGGAGATTATACAATTAGAAAAATGAATAATTTCAGGATGTTGCCTAGAACAGCTACTAGGACTTCAATTAATTCAAGAAGAATACAATCTACGTTATCACTAAAAATAGATTATAGAGAAAGAATCAGAATCAGAAATTACAATAAATCAAGGAACATTACAGACATATGACACAAGCATAAATAAGCATTCACCTGATGTATTTGTGATCACTGTCCTCTGTCTATGGCCTGGCACGGTCAACTGGTGAACAATGCTGGCTACAGACTAGCACACCTGGAAAAGTCTTCCACTTCACTCGTTGCTGGAATGTTCGAAAAGTTCTTTTCTGTCAGGAACTTGTTTACACATACACAGTTTTGGTATTACACTTTGCTAACCATGTGTCCTGGGTTACAGTTCAAATCCAAAGGAATTCTTACACAAAATCAGCTGTTAAGTTTGTTGCACTTAATACATAAGTCACTCATTAACTCTGTTAGTACGTCCATTTCATCGGCTTCCCCACTTGGCAGAAACACTTTGTTACTCGTGAGTTTCGCGTACAAATACTCATCTCCCAGATAGTATTCTCAGGTCCCAAAACATTTTCGTGTCGCAGACTGTCTGTCTACATTATGCGTAACACTAACGTGGTGTTCTGTGTCTCTCTCTTTCCAAGTAGTTCTGGCTCATGCGAAATTTTACTGCTTGCCTCCCTTTTTCGTTGTCTTCTTGACCAACTGGGATTTCTCATAGCAGCCTGGCAGTACTCAAAGTGAAAATACCTTTAGACCAAGGTTAATCAGGGCCAAGGTCTCTAAGTCGAAGATAAAGCTGAATCTCTCAGTGTAGATGGACTGTACGACTGGAGATGGAATTCGTAGATGGAACTCTGACTGGTGGAACTTTTGACTGTGTAACCCAGGGGCAGGCAAACTTTGGCCTGCGGGCCAAACCTGGCACGCGAAGCATTTTTTGTTGGCCCGCCAAGCTATTCACAGTTAACATTGCTTTTGGCCCGCAAAGCTATTCACAGTTATTGCTTTTGGCCCGCCAAGCCATTCACACTTATTGCTTTTGGCCCGCAAAACAAAAGTCACTAAAACAATTGGGCATTGTTATACGCTGTCAAACAGCCAAGGCTAAACTAGTCTAAAGACTACATGTAATTTTAACAGTTTGAATTACTCACACAGAATCGTGTGCACATGTACAATTTATGCCTGCAGTTATATATATATTACTCTAGCATCTCTTTATAGTTCGTTGACTTTTGAACTCTCCTAGGCCTAGATCTACAATAATAATGTATGTCAGCATCTATACTCTGCCTCAGTCATGACCTGACCTTCACCCTTACAATTGGGTCAGAGGAAGGAGGGCTAGAGGTGTGCGAATTTGAAACTCAGTCTTCTGCCATCACAACCGAACTGGTTGTTGCATTTCTGCTATTTCTTTGCCATTATTCCCCCCTCCCCACAATCATGTCTGCAACCCCAGCATCCTAAAAAATTTAAAGTGGATATGGAAAGTCGACATTTAACTCTGAGTGGTCGAGAAGTACTTTTTCATAGAACGATTTGGACAAGCTCAGTGTCTGATCTGTTTGAAAACTGTTGCTGTCTTCAAAGAGTTAAATGTGCGCTGTCACTGGGAAACAGTACACTTAACTTCGAAATTCGGTTTAATGTCTGCCTCTGAGAAAAAGAAAAGCAGTTTGATGTTTCATAAGCAAACATCTGTGCATGAAAAAGTGACACTGCCAGTTATGAAGTTTCGCTACTCCTTGCTCAAAGAATGAGTTAAAAGCAAAGTTCCGCACTTCTTCTCTTCTTTCTTTTTTTTCGTGATGTCATCCTACCATCAGGCAAGTTTCCACATTTTATTAAACATGCTCCCCGCATTGTAGCTATGTTCGGAAGCACATTTTGCTGTGAACAACTGTTCTCAAAGATGAAATATACAAAGAGTCGCCTTCGCTCTCAACTCTCTGACTGTCATCTAAATGACATTCTTCGCTTGTCAACCTCATCAGTTAAGCCAGACATTGAATCACTTATTCATTGTAAGCAACACCATCCATCTCATTAATCATGAAACTGAGTTAGTTTTTTAAAATTACTTTTGTTCTCATTTTATATTCTGAACTTGCTGGACTTGTGATATTTGGTCGTCTATCTGGCCCGCGAACTGTTCCAACAGTTTTATCTGGCCCGCGGTCTCAAAAGTTTGCCCGCCCCTGGTGTAACCTTTGACTTCTGAAGCTGTGAAATATACAAGTGTTTGCGTACATCAGTTCATGTTTTACTAAGTGTTAAGTATGTAACTTCATTCTTGGTTCTCAATCGAATTTCTTTACATGCATTTACTACCAAGAATAACATTACAGTTTAAAGTCATTTTAAAATACAAACATTTGCAAGAAAAAATACAAATCGAAATTTACAATAGGTAGATTTTGCAAATCATTATTTACAAAATATATTTACCATTTCAGACACTCCTACTTTGTCCCTTTTTCTGCAGGAAGTCGTTACGGGACTGTGAAAATTTCATAGTGTAATTATTTTCGCTCGATGCGGTATTTAAGCAGTTTGGAATTTTCGTCGGGGTTCGAGTACCTTCTTACCCTCGAGCGTAATTTATCCTTTAATCTCGGTCTTTTGTTGAATAGTCATAGTTGGCTGACTGTTCTAAGGATCAGCATTTCTATCGTAGTCTCGACTCTTAGAAGATGACCGCGAGAGAACCAGGTATCGCTGTCTCTCCTGTGATGGGTGAGTGGTTACATCATCAGAGCGCGCTTACCATGAGCGTCGATCTAACACACTAGCTACACAGACTGCAGCTATTCAATTTATGCTCTTTGTTCTTCTTTTCTCAGACTGGACCAAAGTCGGCTGTCCAAAACGGCTTATGAGGATTACACGGCAAAATTTAGGATTAAATTGTGTCATAATTGAAGAAATAAAATTCAAAATATTTAGAATTTATATTTAATTTAGGTTAATGTATTAATCTGCATTTTCGGCTTTACACATACATTTCAAATATCTCTACTTTATCAACTAGTAATTACATTCCATTATTTTCTATTACATTATTCTCATATATTTCAAATATCTCTACTTTATCAACTAGTCATTAACATTCCATTTTTTCCCTTACATTATTCTCATACATTTCAAATATCTCTACTCTATCAACTAGTCATTAACATTCTATTATTTTCGCTTATATTATTCTAATTTCGCAATATTTGTGCATTCGTGTGACTCCAAAGTCCTGAAATGCCTACATCTACAGTTAATATTTCTGGTTGCATCACTTGAGATTCAGTTACAAGACAAAAGGGCGAATACAATATCATTTGTGTTGGAGAGATTTTTCTAGCAAGTTGTAAGGTGTGCACACACGCCTATAACTGTGTATTAAGCAATATTTGCCCCAAAAAGGTCAATAACTCGTTTGTATGTTGGTGGTGAAGGCCTTTCATATTTATTAAAAACATTAGTCTTATAAATAAAAAGAAAACGTTTCTTATTCTAAATGAAATCTATGAACAAGAACAACATAACATGACAAACTACCAGGGATAATATGTTTTTTCTCTATACGGATTTTTGAATGCAAGAAAAGTTGATGAATGTAAATTAATAAAACGTCTGTCTACACTTGCATATAATAGATAAAGATGTATATATTTTATGCTTCAAAACACATGATGTTTATCAATATTATTATCTTTCGTTTTGTAAAATGTATTTTCTTTCGTGACAGGGGACAGTTTAACGTACCACAATTTGAATCAATTCACAACGTACGACAGAGATAACGACAAAGTCAATTCCTATAACTGTGCGCAGAACTACCATGGGGCGTGGTGGTACGATGCCTGTCATGACTCCAACCTGAACGGTCGTTACAAGTCAGATGGCGCTGTTGGTGGTGATGGTGTGGTTTGGTACTATTGGAAAAATGACAAACGTTCCTATAAACGGGTAGAGATGAAAATAAAATCCTAAGCAAAAACTAAAATCGCTTTTACAACGCGTATGAGAAGACGCGATCTGCTGGACTCAATGTACAGATATTTTAAATACACCAATTTCTTAATGAAAGTTTATAATTCAAACTTAAAGAACTAATTGCAATATTATAACTATTGTTGCAAGATCCGCCTTTGATAATACCGTTTTTTACAAACTTGTTCACAAAAGAGAAATGAACCATTTATGTTCCCCAAAACAAGCGTTTATTTTAGTTTTACTAACCACTACTCTTAATTTGAATCAGTAAATTCTTTACTTTTCCGATGGATATTTCCAAATTTGTATTTTATGTTCAATGTCACATTCCTTCTGTCTAGTTAGGAACACAACATAAAATACAAAATGTGGGAAAATAAGATCTATTCTTGTGTGAAAGTTAAACATGTTAAGCATAATCAACAGTGTGAAGAACAGAAGAAACCCTTCTAAAAACAATATAACAAAGACAACAACAAAAAATAAAAACACTAATAACATTCTTTTATTATTTTTCTTATTTTTAATTATTATTAATAAGTATATCAAGATCAATAAATATATGATAAATCTTATTAATCTTTTATACTCGCTTGTCTTTTCATTTGTTACTTTAATAAATTCGTTTACAAAGGCATGTGTGTGTTTGTGTGTATTGCTTTGTTGTTTATACCTGTCTGTGTGTCCTGTTATTATTAAAGTATTGCTTATTTTCGATACAGAAGCTGTTCTACAATGTGTGTGTTATTTGACAGTTCAAAAGAAGTTTGCACATGTCCAGGGTGTTGCTATTCAGACTAAAATAGACTGGTGTCATGCCTGTCTTGTTAACTCTATTTCCGTGTGTTAAATCAAATTCACTTTTTTCAGCATTGCTAACAACTCAAAATTTTCCATAAAAGTAACTTGTCTTGCATTGTTTAATTACACATTTAAATGTCATAATGTTAACAAACATTTAACTGTAGAACTTTTAATAAAATTTAAATTGTCAATTTGCCAACATGTTCAATGTCACAGGAAATGAGGGACAGAAATTATATTTTATTTCATTTTTTAAAAAAACCGCTAACAAAACTAGTTGAAGTAACCCGAGTTTTGTTATTTTTCATATTATCATGTGTAAACTTCCAGTAACGGTCACCTAAGATCTCTTTAGTAGACAGACGTTCGTGACACAGTGTGTGTTATTATATCATATTGAATATATATATTAGTTTGTGAAAGATATGTATATTGAACAATTGGGACAATTGCGCATTACTGGTCACATGTTGTTTACGAGAGAAAAGGCCAGTGTGCATTAGAATTGACCACCATAAGGCATGCCGCACGGACAGCACTAAATATCCAAGGGAAAATTGAGTCACAGGACATAGCTTTGGAAGTTTCTGGAAACCTTCAGTGAAGCTATATAAGAGGCTAAAGGAAGATTTTACTCTCAATGTTGAAAACGTCGATTCGTCTGAAGCCAGTCTAACTTCACGTATGAATTATCTCATGTACAGATATTTCATAAAGGAAAGCTGCAATAATCTCTTTCCATCCGTTTTCCATCCGTCTGATGCCATATATTGAGTAACGAGGCAAAATTACTCAGTATAATTTTTGGCAAAGTGGAAAGTTCACTGTCAAGAAAAACCGATGTATGCGACGCTGGTTGTATGCAGTTAACGACACGAGGGACCAATTTGTTCTCCCCCTGTCTGAGTTTGGTTTGACAGTCTATCCCGCTATTGAGAAAGCTAGCACCGAGATAATCTTACAGATATCCGGATTTCTACACTCAATGTAATGCGACGACACATCCCACTGGACGACTTCATCTGATAATGCTAAACGTCGTTGGGGTGTCCGTTTCCACGACAACCAAGAAACAACGACAGTTATCGAGGCTGACAACAGTCAGCTAAATTTCAGATTTCTCCGCAGTGATAATCTGAAAGTGGTGCCTAGATTCTGCAGAATCTTCACCTGTAATGCGACGCCTCAATTGCGTCGTGTCTTTGCTTTGAAGTGCCTCTTATAAGTGACGTGTGAGATTACGTCATTTCCTTGGAACTCTGACATTAATAGTGAGTAATAATTAGCATGGCTAACGTGCACATACTTAACTCTAGGACTCTAAGAACATGAACATTATTATATCATTTGTGAAATACGAACTTTAATGTTAAAATTAATGCTTATGTTATATGTGAACTATTGTTAAAGCGGTCCCATTTGCCGCATAAGAATTGTGTAATTAATCTTTATTTTATATTGTGAATTTCATCATTTTCATCCCCCCTTATTTCCCACAGAGTGTATGACATTGAAAAGTTGAATGAATGATTAATCACTGTGCGAAAGAGTAGTGCCCCTTTTAAATCGGAAAATAAATAACCCGATTTAACCATCTTTCAACTCTCTTGTTATTCATAGTTTTTGAGAGGGACGAAAGAATTGTATTAGTATTGTTTTGCACCGTTCGTCTGTTCGTCCATTTATTCACATTCATGATACTCACTCACAACACACACCGCCAATAAAACGCTCCTTGGCATGACATAAATAAACTGGGCCCCACCCAAACATCAATGGTGTATGTCATGTGTGTCTATGTAACAACCTGACACGACGTAGTACTGGCATACGTCACACGGGCTTTTCTTGGAGGTGCACTGGAGCAGGCCAAAAATAGACTTCACCCCTTGCATCTCTAACTTCAGCCCGGGGTCGGCTTGTAACGAGCCTCCCAGTTTGTGACATTCAAATTAACAAAAGAAAAACAAGAATAAAAGAAATAAATGCTAAGTAAACATCTAAACATGAACAATTATATAAATACATAAATATACATAGACATATATTAATTCACACACACATATTGATACATTTATATATAAGTAGCATATATTTGCTTATATTAAAATTTATATTTAAACACATATATACGCTCATATTATATACGTAGATGCGCCCTATGTTACATTTACTCGCCTCAGTTTTCAAAAATAAATATTCAGAAGCCACTAAAACGCAAAGTGATTAAGTTCCTTATCAGGTAAATCAGGTGACTGCGTCCAGGCGACAAGAAAAATCTCGTAGAAAAGTTCAAATGAACGAGTGACTTGCGTAGATGACCTTCGAATAATAGCTGAGGTCAGAAGCCATCGGTATCTGACGTATAGAACATTTAACACGAGGCATGCGTCTAGGTCATAATTCTAAGCTTTGTGAAAGGAAAACATAGAGCGTCTATTTAAAAAAATAAACATTAAAAAACAAAACAAAATAAAATAATCAAACACCAACGTTAAGCTGCTACTGAAGAGTCAAAAAAGTCACGGAGAAATAAGACAGATTTTGACACGACATGTTTGTTTGAAAATGGCAACCTCCAAGTTTTACGCATCAGATTTTGATACATACAACGCTGTATTATGTGGGTGTTCTCAATATTTGAAGAAAGCGTAACATACATTAATCTTTTCATTTGTAACTCTAAAAAAATCTACAAGAACATACACGTTATATAAAACAAAATATATATTAATCTATTTATTTGTAACTCTAAAAAAATCTGTAAGAACATACACGGTATATAAAACAAAATATATGTTGGGATTTTCATTATTTTTCTTTCTCTCTTTCATGAAACCTGTATTATTATAACGTTGTTGACTTAAAAGAAGTTATTATAATGAAGTGAGATAAAACACGTAGTCTGACGGTCACTTTCCTGGTATGTCTCACCTCTCACTGAGACAGAGATATGTGGCTGAGTAAATTTGCCTATCCCTATTTTTAAATTTAATTGTTATGTAAATTGTTAAACTGTCAGAGTAACCCGACCTTGGGCACTCCTTATGACGGAATTTTTGAAAGTGTCTGAAGTAAACGCTCGGGGCTAGAATATGCTAGAAAATGTTGATGTAATACAAACCAGTGATTAGATTTTATTATCCAATGGTTATGATTTACGACAACGAGACCAGCCAATGGGCTGAGATCAAAACGTTTACTTGATGTACAAAATTCTATTCTAATCACTCTGAATTGGGAGTGGCAAGAAGTCCGGTCATGAAAGTTGGTCATTAGCTTGATGGTGAGTTAGCTGACTTGTAGAGCGAGTATGGACTTTGAAACATTTCATGCATTTCGCTATTGATATGTTATACTCGTGTTTTATGTAGAGATGTACTATGCGAGTTGACTTTTATTTCTACAACTCTTTGAACTAAGCTGCTCACATATAGATTTCTAAATACTTAACATTGTTTGGTATGCTGTATTTAAACTGGTATGGTGGGAAAAGGCTCAGGTTGACTTCAAGAGAACCTATGGCAAATATGTTTCAATATGAGGAAGGAAACAGTGGAAATTGAACTGAACTATAATTTATGACGTTGTGGCAAAGTTAGCGAAGGACTGTTAAGACCATGCTGAATCATGTTATATAAAGACTATTATTGTTTATTTTTAATAACTCCCTTTCTGTTCTCTGATAAGACTATCCTGTGATTTGTATTGACTCTATTGTTGAATTGTATTTTATGCATAAGACGGTGAGCTATATAAATTATACGAATGTTGTTTCATACAAATATTGACGTCAAGTAATCTATTTCATTGTATTTGTCATATGTATATTTAATTGTTGATTTAATAAATTTATTGAGCTTCTTACGCATATTGATAACCTTATGTTGGAGAAGAAAGTGGGTGGATGGGAAGCTCGCTAAATATAGGTTAAAGACGGATTTGTCTTATTCTGTAGTAAAATGTTTTCCACCTTTATAACATTGTGTGACAGTAAATATTTCTCTTTAATGCTGTGGAAGAGAGAAATCATTTACAGCGCCCATATATCCGCCAAGTGTGGGAGTCGAATGGTGTCTGCTGGAGGATCATTAATAAAATAAATTAAGATTCTCATTACTTGTAATTAGTTATGAAAGATTAATTAATAATAGGAATCATTTTCATTAACTAAGTGGCGTTTGCGTCACAAAATGTAACATATGCCGGAGTTATGGCTTGACGTTTCATACAGGTACATACCCTTAAGTACTCTTCCACTAAATATGTCGTTTTTTAAAAAAAATAAAATATTATATTTCAAATATTATTCCTTCAAGTCATTTAAAAATACCATAAGGCAGGGCTCAAGGCAGTTGGAAGAAAATATACATGCCTGCTACCCCTTCCCAGCCACCAACAGTACTTATTTTTATAATTAAATTACTTCTAATAAATCAAAATTAAATTGTGGAAAATATTCTATTTACATTCATGAACTCTAAATTTTGGTTGGAGTAAAAAGACAGCTGTTCAGCTGAATGTAGTGCAAAAAACTGTAATGGTTCCATTCTCTAGTGACCAATAACGGATTAAATAAATATCTATTTTATTAATGACATTCAAATTTCTCAATGGGTGTACTTACATAACATATAAATGGTTACAACTACTGATTTTAAAACGACTCGAAGTCAAAGAAAAATGTCGTCGGAAAACGTTTAAAGTTACAATGTTTGGTCGGTAGCAGCCCAGAATGTCCGACAGCAATATTGTATTACTAATTTGTGGAGAATGTAAATAGACGAGCCAGAGTTCTTTGTGTGAAATTCATTCCGTTTTTAGAAATTGTGCAATAAACAAAAGTTCCATGTGTAATGTAAGGGTGGTTTTGTTATGTTAGGGTGTGGCCTTTTACTGCACAGTATGGATGGGTTTATGTTATATTAGGGTGTGGCCTTTTACTGCACAGTATGCTTAGGTTTATATTATATTAGGGTGTGGCCTTTTACTGCACATTATGGATGGGTTTATGTTATATTAGGGTGTGGCCTTTTACTGCACAAGTATGCTTAGGTTTATATTATATTAGAGTGTGGCCTTTTACTGCACATTATGGATGGGTTTACGTTATATTAGGGTTTGGCTTTTTACTGCACAATATGGTAAGGTTTCCGTTACATTATGACCTTTCAATACACTGTAGTGTTAAGTTAACGCTGCATTGTAGTGTAATCTTTTACTGCGCAGTAAGGTAATATTTAAGTAGCATTGTGATTGATCTTTCAATGCACAGAATAGTTAAATTAACGCCACAATGTGGTGTGGCCTTTGAATGCGTAGTATGATTAGGTTTACTTTACAGTATGAAGTCATCTTGTAATTCTCAGTCTGGTTAGGCTCACACTGGACTACGGTGTGACCTTTAGTGCTCAAAAATTGCTTTATGCTGTGATCTTTAGTGCACAACGAGGTTAGATATGCGTTGCATTGCGGTGTGGCCTTTTAATACTATATGTAGTTATAATGAGATACAAGGGAATTATTACTTTTTCTACGTGTAGTCATAATGAGATACAAGGGCATTATTACTTGTGCTACATTTGACGAGAAAGAACTGCGTGCAGACAGCATTTCAAAGATTATTGTCGACAGTTTCCAAGGTAACAATATGCATATAACTAACTACATATGGTCATCTCTCTCGGTTACAGTTATTGTCGTTAGTAACCAAGGTAACAAAATGCATATAACTTCGTGTGGTCATCTCTCTGGGCTAGTATTATTGTCGGACAGGAGTCAAAGTAACAATATGCATATATCTATACGTAGTTGTCTCTCTGGGTTATTGCTATTGTCCATAGTAACCAAGGTAACAATATGTAAATACAGTTCTGGTACGTGAACTGTTCTCAAGGAACTTCTTTGACCATCGGCACTAAATCTCAACAGCTCTGAGTTTGCACGTCATCTTAAAATTTTAAACAGAATCATAGCTCTGCCTCACCTTGAACTGGACAGCTCGTTTCGATATATGATTTCGTACATAGTTCATAATTGTTTCATTTCTCTCCCCTGCTTATTTTCTCATCTTGCCCCTGTCTGCTCAGTTTGCAGCCTGCCCTCTACGGAACGTAATGTTTGTCACATTAAATAGTTACCCATTACGTTCTTGAGGTATTTATTTGCTTTTTCTATCAACTGTAGCATTCATTAGTATTTTGGGTATCAACTACTTATTTTTAATCCTAGCTTTGACTGACTCACTATATGAACCATTCCAAAACAGTTGTCCAGTCCAGTCTCATATGAACCATTCCAGTCGTTTGTCTAGAAGTGTACTAGGTTAGTCACGTGATCATTCATGCACTTAAAAATACAATAAACCTACATTGTACTCACTTGGGCACTTCTAATAGCATGGACTAGGACTTATATGCAGAGATGTGCCAGCCATTAAAGCAGTCACACACGCTTTCCTTCTTGCATTGAGAAGGAATCTGGAAGCTTCTGGTCAGCAAAGAAGACGGTGTCTATTCTGTCAGTCCATGCAATAGAGATGTTCCAGGACAAGTTGACCCTGGCAGGCAGAACATAACGTCTTAAATATTAGGTTATAATACAACTGCTAAAATAAAGCAATTTACTATTACAAATCATTCTCAAAGTTAAATTGTTCTTTAAACCCATTTAGAAAATGCGGTTTCTTTACGTTAATCTTAAATAAATTGGTGTTGGCGCATGTTTGGAGATTGTAAAAGTGGTTTTCACGTGCTGTATACCCAAGGACTGCCCTCACTCGATCTCAAGAACGCTTGCTAATCGATAGTTTAATAATTTAACTCTGCCGCCCGGGTTATTTTAATATTTATTGATTAAAATAAGCGTGAAAAAGTCCTTTATATTTTCGGAGAGTATGTTTTAATTACCTCAAAAAGAATTTTCGTTTTTGATGTTTGGTTTGGTTTGGTTTCGATTTTTTAGTTTGTTCGTTGTTAAATGCTAGAAATCTTCAGGAATATTATTTACTGAAAAAATTTCAATTTCTTCCGTGTTCTTAATGCAGAAATACAGGATATATGTATAAAATTTTAAACATAAAAACAAACTGAACACATCTAATCAGTCGATAATATTGCACAGATAAAGGTAAGCTACTCTTTACTTCAACAGTAAAGTTACATTGAGTAGTTTCCCTTCAGTTTTGTCGTGATACTTCCTTTAGACATCACATGACGACCTGGGGAGGGAAAGAAAATTGTATCCAGTTTTGTCAGAGTTTCTGACGTGGACTAGATGATAATGCCAGGACCCGAAGGCGATTCGATTCGGGCAACAGGTGGCCAAGTTGATGGTGAGTATGCAATATTTATATCAGCATTACCAACCTATCTGATCGTCGATTAAAAATCATCTGCTGGTTGATTGATGCCTTCTTTTTGGAACACGGACTTTCTTTTTTTTGTTTTCTTATACAAGTAAAATGTCAGACTGTTACCTCACTACGTAATTTATGTATATAAGCATATTTGGCTGCGACATCGGTTCTCTTTAATAAATAAAATATTGAATATTTTGGATTTTGTATTATTGATATTTATTTTGAGAGCTTGTTTACTTATATAGTAGTAGCCGCCTTTGTTTACATTTTATTGCTCGAGTGTCATCTCTGGCTAATATTTACCACTAAAACGTATAACTGGCGCATCATTATAATGAATATATCAGCGGAGAATTAAACATTAATATAATATATATTATTAGTATCAATCTTATCATTTCCAAGCATAGTTTTCAAATTTGTTTCTCGATTATATTTATGGCATTTGAAATTCTCTAGTATCAATAGTGAATTGGTACGTGTCAAGAAAGTCTAATTAACACTGTCATTACGGAATACATGTTACACTTCCAGCAGTATCCCATTCACCACACACACCTACACTGGCATTACAGAAATTAGTCTGATAGATACATGTGTAACTGGCATACTAGCTTCTTTATAATACACAGCAACATTGACAAAACACATTTCATTCATATTCATAATTTTTAAATGATATTTTAAAAAAATATAAATATATAAACTATGACTATTAAAGTATTATTCATGGTGCTTTAGAATGGTTATGTATTTAATATAATTTAATTTATTTCAGTTTATTATCAGATGTATTATTCAGTGTGCCTTCATACAGTTATTATTGTGTAGCTGTGTATGACAAATATTATTCTTGGTACATTTAAATTATTACTTATTCCATTACAGTATATAAAACAAAACTATTTAGTATGCTTTTAAATGATTGTTTATTCAATTCAAGACTATATTAAGCAAGGTATTAAACAGAAATAATAAAATAATATAATTCAAGACTATATTAAGCAAGGTATTAAACAGAAATAATAAAATAATATAATTATATATACATTGCACCTTTGAATATTTTTTAAATTATTGTATAAAGTGTGGGTTTCTGCTTTTAAATTAAATATATATATTTCTATAAAACAAAAAGTATTCAGCACCAATTACCAGTAATGCTTATTCTCTTGTCAGACCTGGCTATATCAGTATATTACTATATGCCAGAATGATGTATATTCATAAATTATAAATTAGCCATATATGTTTAATAATATGTATTCAGTTTTGTCATTCCTACTGTTTCACTAGTTTTCAGCAGATTATACTAATGACACTGACAGTTATTAGTTAATATAAAAATAGTGCAGCATTCCCTTTACTATTAGAAAATAAGAAAGTCTAGGTAGTTCAATGGGCTAAAAGGCACTGTCACCAAGAAACAAACTTGTTAATGAAGCAGTTTTTTATGACAAGAGTATATATTTCTGATTATTATTGTGTACTCACTTTGTTTCTGTTGTAGCATCCATGTATCAAACTGTCACTCTTGAAAGATAAAAAAAATCTTGGCTCTTTATGCCAGTATAGTATACTCAGTGAACCATTCTGAGATATAGTAACAGTGTTGCCTTCTTGAACATTGCTGTTAATTGTTACTAATGTGATAAATATAGATTAGATTGTATTATTGGAGCAAAGTTTTAAAATTCATTTTGATGAATGATGATTTCTCCTTGAATTTGGATTATTATTCGGTGTTTTGCTTGCTGGGTCTCAGGTTATGGCAGTTTTAATGGCACCTCACCAATATCATATTAAACGAGCCTATAAAACCCATTAATTTTCAATTTATGGAATTCAGATTAAATTTCAGTTATGTGTACTTGTAATCATAGTGACATCCATTCATTACTACTTACAATTACAAATGAGGTGAAATAGTTCAGACATGGACAAATAGCAGATGTACACCAGTTGTTGCTGAGGCATAAGAGTATATCATTAATTCATGCTCTTGTTCACTATAGTTTGAATTGTGTTTTGCAGTTTAATGTATTACTAATGAGCTCAAGACTCTTTTCAGTATAAGTTAAAAGTTAAAGGCATTATTTTTACCACTGTTTCAATAACAAATATGAACATTTACATACAAATTCTGACTTTAATATAAAATTTGTTTACAAATATCCTTAAGAACAGAACTCATTCATAACAGGAGACCCAACTCTAGCTATCTATGAGTAACCTATTTTGGGGAGCATTGCTTCATTAAAAGGTTTTTCCCCATGAGCACTGAATCATGATTTGAAGAAATAATATAATAACTTTCCTTTGAAAACCTGCTTTTGCACATAGTGATTACTGTATGACAGAGGACTGATTGATAGATTATGCTTTCACTCATTTTCAATAGCATCATAGTCATGATTTTGGCCACCCTTAGACATAAAAAGACAGTCCCTTTAAATATGTTTGAGTACAGTAAAGGACTGTTATATTTTTATATTGCCATTGACAGATATGACACTGGCCTTGATTGATGCTGCCCATGACAAAGATGAGAATACTCAAGAAGTGATAAGTACAGCGCTGTTTGAACTTGGGAAGAAGAAGCCCCTACTGGTCCTCAGTGCATGCCATTCTTACCTCAAAAAGCATAGCAAGGTTTGTTCAGTTAGTGGATTTTACCAGGTTTCATTAGTTAATGGCCTTTGCAGAATTTGGTTAGTTATTGGCCTTAACAAGCTATAGTTTTGCTTAGCTATTGATCTTCGATAAAAGATTTCTGAATCTGTAACTAGTCACTTGCTGAGCTTAACTAATTCTGTTTAGATGGGAGAAAAAGTGTGCTTATCTGTAAAGGTCAATACATCTGCAATAAATGAAGCATTTATGGGCATATGATTTATTTTTAATAATTTACACTTGCAATAATATGTCTTTCTTTTTTTAAATACAGTATGCTGTTTAGTCCCTTTTTGCAGATACAGAATTTAATAGGATATTTAAAGTTATTTTAGATTATAGTACTCTAGCAGCATTAGTAAACTGTAAAGTGACATAAGTTTGATTAAAGGTTACTTTATTGGCAGTGCAAGATTGATACTCTGCATTAAATTAGATTACAGCACTAGTAAAGTGATATAAGTTTGATAAGGTTGCTTTATTGGCAGTACAAGATTGATGTTCTTCAGTAAGTTTCTTTGATAAAACTATTTTGAGCTATAGTGGAGTGGTGACGACATTTTTATCTGCTTTTATATTAAATCTATTCTTACACATTGGTTTGTTGCTGCTTTGTTAATGTACTAGAAAATAATAGGAATTAGGAAGAATCTTTTCATTAAGTACATTTACACAGATGCGTACACACATTTTAATTTTTGTGTTTTATTGATTAGAATATAAAATATCCTTTCTATTTGAAGTAAAATAATCCAAGTACAACTCTTCTAAATTAAATTAAATGTTGTGTTATTATGATTAGTAAATCTTGTCATTTTCATAATTGCTATGTTAAAATTTAAAAGTATGCTGTTGGCTTAGTGTTAAAAATATGAAAATTTTACAGCTTGTTTTTATTATTTTAGTACTAAACAGTTGATAAACAGAGTCTGTCAGTAATAAACAGAGACAGATACCGTCTCTTAGACAGTAACGATGAATTTAAAATACTAAAGGGTTCATGTTTGCTTTGACTTTGAGTAGTATATACACTTTTAATTTATTCAGCTCCCTCTGCCTCATCGAATAGTGATTCTTCACTGTATAAAGCGAATTGTTAAGGAGACACTGGATAGAGTTGATGCAAGATTAGCTGTTGATCTCATCCAACTGGCCTCTCAGGAACTGACCCAATCAAAGGTAAAATGACACTTCACTTGATAGCGTTGCCTGGAGTGCATCCTACCAGTAGCAAATGGCACTCACTTCACTTGATAGCGTTATCTGGTGTGCATCCTACTAATAGCAAATGTTTTTTCCTCATAGCTTCAATACAGCTAAAACTAAGAGGAAAAAAATGTTCATTGCCAAATGACAGATTGGCTTTCCAAAGCAGCACTAGTGTTGCTCAGAATATGCCCCATACACCTACAGTTGATAATAATATTAATAAATAGTCATGGCTGCTGAAACAATATTCATGAACTAGGGAGTGGGTTAGGGTTGTCAGAGAAAAACTCATTACAAAGACCTTTTGCCTGCGAGACTAGAAAATGTGCAATGCTGCCATGAAGATAATTTTAATTGCAGTTTGAATAGATCAGAGTAACTGAGAGTTGTCACAGGACCATTTTCTGATCTTATATGGATCAGCAGAACCATGTAAAATATACTGAAGGAATAATTATAGTTGTTATTCATAAAGATGACAGATGACTTGGTTCTTTATATTATGAAATATTAATATTGAAGTTTTTAATTTGAACATATCAGTTTTGTTGTGCAGTTAAGTGTGTTTGTAAAAAAACATTGCATAATTAATCTATACTTTTTCTGTATTAATAAATGTATTAGCAGAATATATTAAAGCTTTTAATAGTTTGATCTCTTTCATGATTGTTTATTCAATTTTAATTTATTTTTTTTAAAATTGTTTTGGAGGGAGAGTCAGATTAGTAACTGTTAGTAACTTTTGAAACTGTCCGAAACATGCATGTTGTAACTGAGTGTCAGAAACATGCATGTTGTATTTGATTATGTGTCAGAACATACAAGTTGTAATTGAGTGTGTCAGAAACATATATGTTGTAAATGAGTGTGTCAGAAACATACATGTTGTAATTGTGTGTGAGATAGGTTTTTTGAGCATTCTCAGTTGTATTAAGTTGCTTCTATTAATGCAACTAAATTTTATAGGTAATTTGATAATATTTTTACATGTGGAATTTTAATTTATTTTCAAAGTTTGGCAGGTAGGTTGTAATTTTTTATTTCTTTTAAAATTACATTTTCTTATCTATTGTTAGGAAGTAGAGCCCGAATGGCAGAATGCTGCCAGTGACCTTCTGGTGGCCATAGGAATACGCTATTGCGATGATGTCATGGGTGAGATGCTACAGAAATTCCAGCCAGGAATTTTGCCACATTTCTTCGTAGTGCAGACAATTGGCAATTTGGCAGCAGCAAATGGTTGGTTTGGAAACTTTAGACTTTAACGCATTTTGAACTCATTCTTATAGTTATACATTTTACTTTTTTTGGTTATTGAAGTTTTAAATTTATTTTAGAATTTTAAGTGGAGTGCTCGGATATAAAATAACTGCTTAAAAATATTTTAGTTATGCATGCTTTATAATTCATGATAGTTTTTAAAATGTATTATTAATAAATAATCCTAACTTGCAAAGATGATAATCTGCCTAAGCTGATTACCTGTTTTAATGGTCTCATGATCGTTAAACTTGCCTTTATAATATAGTTATAGATCTGCTTTCAAGTCTATACATTTCTTGCGTTTTCAGTGTATGGCATGGTGCCACATTTGACTGCTGTCTTAGGCACAATGCTGCCTATGCTTGGTCTTGCAAAGTATGACAACATGCGCTGGATCTTTACAACAGGTAATGCCTGTAGCAGTGTGTTGTAGATGTACAACAGAATAATTATAATTAGATCTTTACTATAAGTAATCTTAAAGTAAGGTGTGTGTCATTTTTATAACAAAATATACTTTATTTTTATTATTATTTATGATAGAGTGTGTAGTAGTTCTATGATCGTGTACACTGAATATTTACTACATGTAATGTTTATTGTAGTATGGTTAGTATTTACATGATCCTATGCACTGGATATAGTTTTGCTTTTGAATGATTGTCTTTTTTAAATCTATGTTTTATTTTTTTATATTTTCTTTTCTAACAGTATGTGCAAGAATTAATTTTCTATTTTCTTACATTGTTCTAAGCAATCATCTGCTCCCAAAAAAAGGAAGTTAAAAAATAATATCTAGAAATATTGTGTTTGTTCTTATTTAATTAATACAGATTCACACAAATCTTAATCTCCACCCCTTTATAAAAAAATGAAAAAAAAAGTCACTAAGCATTTATAATTTAAAAAAACCTCTCTAATCAAAACAAAAATATATTTTGCAAAAAAAAAAAAGTTTGTAGCTGAATACTTTTCCATACTTTTATGGTTTCCGGATGTCTAGTTTCAAGCTCTTTGGTTTTACAGCAAGCCTCGGATCACTACGTTGTTTGGATTTCCAAAGAACTCTAGTTCTTTGATTTTACAGCAAGCCTCTGATCACTATGTATTGGGGTTTCCACTCTTTTGATATTTATTATTCAAGGTCATTGAGCATAATATACTTCAGTTCTACAAAGGAAGTGTTGGAAATGTTTGTGTTCTTAAAATAAATAGTGTCCACCTAGTCTGTCATAATTGTGTTTTTATATGCCATCAAATAAACGTGAATAGTGCTTAACTCCTGACTTAGATGCATCTTGTAGTTAATCCTCTTCTTTTTACTCACAAACAAATGTTGCTTTATATTTGTTGTGTGCAGCTCTGTGTAATTTCAGTGGTTACTTTATCATCATGAAGTTAATAATTGTTCTTGAGTCATAAAGAAATGTTATTCTTTGTGTGCAGTTTTGTCTCATCATCAGCATGTAATGAATCATTGTTCTTGAACAACAAAGAAATGTATTATGTTGTGTGCAGCCATGTCTAATTATCATCATGAAATGAATCGTTGTTCCTGAACCACAAAGAAATGTATTATGTTGTGTACAGCCATGTCTAATTATCATCATGAAATGAATCGTTTTTCCTGAACCACAAAGAAATATATTATATTGCGTGCAGCACTGTCGAAATTCACTGAAGCCATCCTTGAGTATGTTGCCAACCTGGACAAAGCACCAGACCCAACTGTGTCAAAAGAGAGATTCTCCAGTGAGATTCTCTCAGCTTATGAACTCCTTTTTAACAACTGGCTGCAGTCAAAAGAAATAAAGGTTAAAATTTTAACTGTTTATGTTATGTAAATAAATATCTCAAAGTTAAGATATTGTAGCAATCAGCACAACATGGCACTACTCTGATAATGGGTGTAAAAAAAAAAGGCCTTTACTAGAACATGGTATCAAACTCTAAAGCAATAAATTTGTTAATTCATTGGCAAATTAAACAGATCTTTATTTCAAAACTTTTAAAAAAAATATTCTTTTAGAGTTGCTTCTAATTAATTTTTCTTTTTTAAAATTATTTGTTGAGTATAGTGACAGCTCTGGAGTTTACCTCAAGGAAACTTAAACACTGCTTACTTATACTAAGACTAAGTTTTCAAGAAAAACGAAGAAGAATCTAGGGCTTACATATATATATATATATATATATATATATATATATATAATTAATTTTGTTTTTATTCACGACAATGTTAAGGCTTTTCGCTGGTTAAAAAAATATTTTGATATTTTTTTCAAAAGTTCACTGATGCACTAGTCATTTAACTGTAGGAACTTCTTGATAATAAAAAAATGGTAAAGTACAGTTGACCATCGATTACCTAAAGTAATGGAAGAGAAGAGTGATAATCCGAAAAATTGATTGCTGCTGTCTGAACAGAAAAATGTTGTCATCTGTATTTGCTATACTTCATCGGAACACAACACTTTCGATTTAGCTTATTCAAGTGACTTAGCTTACTAATACACTCTATCATTACAAACATGCAATTGTTTATCACCAGGCAGAGATTAAAATAGAAAGAAAATAAGATTTTCAGAAAAGGTTCAACTAAATTCAAAGGATGGATTTTAAAAAAATCTTTTTAAAGCTACGCCTGGCCATTGTGGAAGCTGTTGGTCACATGACCCATGTCATGGACAGAGACAAGCTAGGGGAGCAGTTACCAAAGATCTTAAATGGAATCATGGCATTGTACAAGCGTCACCCAGAGGCCTATCACATAACACAGGTAAGTCTGGGTAATATTTACAGTTGTGGCAGTTTGGGTGAGTTGGGTTTGGGCTGTGCTAATCTTTGATTAATAAAGTGTTTAAATATAAAAAGAAAAATATAGTTTTTTGATTTATGCTTTGTGCTATCAGAATTAATGAGCTCTGTAATCTGTCATAAAATATTATATGTATTTTGATCTCTGTTTTATTCTTCAAACTGTTTTCAAAAATTCATATTAGATTTCCTTTTTCTTAGAAAAAAGCCATCATAGTTATGTATCCAGTTTTTGGTTATGTTTTTCGTATATGCATTCAAAATCAATAGAGTGAATCTCCTTTGTAAAGAAAGAAACAAATATTTTTTTAGCATACATATTGTTTGATGCGCCTAATTAATGTGTATATCTTATGAATGTCAGATGATAACTGATCATAATGTTTTGGGGTTCTGGTTCTTTGTACTCTTTTCTTGTACCTTTTTCTTGGCAAATTACACTTTTCAAGTAATGCCATTCCAAGCCTGAGTAACACAACATTTATGACATAGGTAATAAAATCAAATTATAGCGGGGGCAATTCTAAGTGTTTATTGGATGTGTGGTTTTTAAAAATTTCACCTGGTTTATTATTTATTTATAATGTATTTCTTTTAAATTGGAGTATTTTATAGGTCTATATGTGGTTTTATGGGCTAAGTATAAATTGGAATATTTTAATGGGATATGTATGGTCTTGTGTACTAATTATGAATTTGAGTATTTTAGGGGTCTATGTAAAGTTTTATGTACTAATTATAAATGTAGTTATTTAAGGATCTATGCATGGTCTTGTGTACTAATTATAAATGTGGGTATTTAAGGGTCTGTGTACAGTCTTGTGTATTAATTATAAATTGGGGTAATTCAACGGTCTATGTATGGTCTTGTGTACTAATTATAAATTGGGTATTTTAAGAGTCACTATATGGTCTTTTGTACTAATTATAAATTGGGGTATTTTAAGGGTCTCTGTATGGTCTTGGATGCAGTTTGTGAAGAGGGAAGCACTCTTCTAGAGCCATTCCTGGAAAATCTTCTAAATATTCTGTTTGCTCAGGTGAGGTGACTTTTTCAAATTGTATCCACTAGACAGAATTTTTATTTCTGACTTAAGTTTTGTTTATTTCTTGCAAAAATGAACTTGTTTACAAAATCAGTGAAACATTTATCATGTATTTGAGAACCTATTATGTTGTGGTATGGCAGCTAATATTGAAAGAAAAATTATTACAAATATTGCTTTTCCCATCATTTCTGTTGAATATCACATTAATATCAGGTAGATTTTTTCTGCTTTAACTAAATAAGTATTTTTGAAAATTTCTCATTTTGGTCTTTTGAAGTACAAATTGTGATTAAAATTTTCTTATGGGGCATCCTTAAAGATATTGTATTTGGTTTACAAGCTATTTAATTTAAAATGAGAAAATTACTGAATAAGGGTGCTTGAACATTACCTTTCCTTGTGTACCTTTATTTGCTCATGTAGATTTTCCTACCTGTGGATTTTAACAATACAGACAGCGTCAAGAATCACAATGAAGTACTGAGATGTTTCGCCATTATTGGTGAGTTTATAGTATTAGTAATTCTTGCATGCGCTAGTGGTGCATTTAAGTGGTGAGCAATTCAGTAATTTTAACATTAGTAATGATTTAATTTGCAGTAATAATATTTACCTTTATTAGTGGTGAACTTTTAATAGTATTTGCCATTATTAATAATGAAATTGTAGTTGTAATATTTGCCATTATTAATGGTGAATTTGTAGTGGTGTAGTTGCCATTGTTAGTGGTGAACTTGATTAGTAATATTTGCCATTATGAGTGGTGAACTTGATTAGTAATATTTGCCTTTATGAGTGGTTAACTTGATTAGTAATATTTGCCATTATGAGTGGTGAACTTGATTAGTAATATTTGCCATTATGAATGGTGAACTTGATTAGTAATATTTGCCATTATGAGTGGTGAACTTGATTAGTAATATTTGCCATTATGAGTGGTGAACTTGATTAGTAATATTTGCCATTATGAGTGGTGAACTTGATTAGTAATATTTGCCTTTATGAGTGGTGAACTTGATTAGTAATATTTGCCATTATGAGTGATGAGCTTGTAGAAGGGCAAGAGAAGAGCATGAAGGTTTGATTGTGAAAATTATCAATAGAAATGTTCTGTGAAAAATTCAGAGAACAAAAGCTTCAGAAGAAATAAAAATCTTATATATAGTGACCTTTATTTGTAGACTCTTGCCCTACACACCCAAGATTAATTTAATCTGTGGACAGTTGCAATACTGTAGCATTGTCACAAAATATAAGGAAAAGATTTATTTCGCTTCACTATATGATTAAAGCAAATAATTTGGGACCACTCTTGTACCAGAGGACAAATAACAATTACATCGCAAGACAAAATTACTGGGAGGTAAAACAGTGAGACTGGGAGGTAAAACAGTGAGTCTGGTTTCCACAACTTATTAAAGTTAAAGGCCTCATTTAAATAGTCAATCAGTAAAGGGGAATTTGAAGTTATTTTTTCTTTAGTGTGAATTTTAAAAAATTTTTAATCATAGGAATGATGTGGGGGTGATCTTTAGAGTTGAATGTAGGTCACTAGTGTCTCTCACTCAATTTTAATGAAATGTTTGAAACTAAGGTCTGGTGATTTGAAACACTGAATAGTTGCAGTGTGAATATGAAGAGAATGCCTTCAGCATGTATAAGTTTAATTTAATTTGCAGATTATATGAAATATTGTACCAATTTGTTTTCAGAATTGTAGGAAATATTATACCAATTCCTTTTCAGAGTTCTACAAGATGTGCCAATTCAATTTCTTTTCAGAGTTCTATGACATATTGTGCCAATTTCTTTTTAGAGTTCTGCAGGCTATTGTTTCCAAAGTTTTCTTTTCTAAGTTCTATGAGATACTGTGCCAATTTTCAGAATTGTGCTCTTAGATGGTTTTCTGTCTAAATTCCATGTCATTTTCTTTCAAAGACATTGCAAGTGTATTGTTGGGATTGTTTTATTTGTCCAATTCTGTGCCAGTTTCTTTTAAAAGTTATGCATGTTGATTTTATTCTAAATCAAATAGTTTTATTAGATTCTTTGAAAACTTATACCATTAGAGAGTTTTAAATTCTTTTAAAATTTTATCTCTAACAGCTCGCGCTTACTCTGGCAGATTGGTTGGAACACTTCTGGGCCGACTTGAAGCCAACAATGAGAAAACAAAAATTGGCATTCTCTCCATTTTCAAACATATTATTAATTCTTCAGGTATATGTTATGTGTTACAGAGAATTTATTTTTTAGAAATACATATTATTGTAGTTTTATAATGTAGTAAAATAGCTAACTTAAGTTTAAATTATTCGTTTTTTGTTTTACAAAAAGTTTAAAATATTCTGAATGTTGTGTTAATTGTAAAGACATGAATCGATTAAGTATGGATAAATAGTTTATATTTTAATTAATATGATGATTTTTTTTATCACCTTTTTACAGTATATACCATCAGATTATTCCTGGCAGTGCCATTTTTATTCAGATTTTATTTTATTTGTTTTAATTTAACAGTGGCTGCAATGGAGGATAAAAGAGAAATAGTTGTTTCTGGTCTGAAAATGCTTACAAACGAAATCAACAACAAGGTGAGTGAGCATCAGTACAAAATGTTTGCTTTCTTTATTTGTATTGCCAAGATGTCTTTTACAGCAAGTGTTGTTGCATTGACATGCCCTTCTAAATTTATAATGAGCGATGTAACACAGACCACTACTAGTTATAATGTTAATTCTCATTTAAGATAGCGCATCACAAAATAGTGGCTTATGTTTCACACCCATGGCGATAATTTTTACCAACAAGACAAAGACACTACTCATATTTCAGTATGAATTTACATTAAGATGAGATGATGAAGAATTAACACTGAGATGAATTTAAATATATATTATGAAAAAAGTACCTTTACATTAATTAATCTGGGGTTGCAGCCTTGCCTAACTAGTATGTGGGAAGGTGCATGGAACCACTCATTCATAAGTTCTGTTATTTTTCCTTGCATTTAAAAGGTGTATTTTAAACTTAGAATTTTCTGACAATAGGGACAGGAGGGATAATATGACGCTATGGGATAATATGATGCTATTGAATAGAATGATGCTTTGGGATAATATGATGCTATTGAATAGAATGATACTTTGGGATAATATGATGCTATTGAATAGAATGATGCTTTGGGATAATATGATGCTATTGAATAGAATGATGCTTTGGGATAATATGATGCTATTGAATAGAAAGATGCTTTGGGATAATATGATAAATTTATTTCAAATAAAGGGATTGTAGCATAGATGTTTAAAACATTGTTTTTGAAAACATACGATTGGAAGAGATGAAGACCTGATCACCATTTTTAGAACTTCCAATATAGCTAAACTGTCCAGTTAACACTGGTCACCATACTATT
Organism: Sinotaia quadrata; assembly: GCA_028829895.1. Taxonomy (NCBI): domain Eukaryota; kingdom Metazoa; phylum Mollusca; class Gastropoda; order Architaenioglossa; family Viviparidae; genus Sinotaia; species Sinotaia quadrata. Next base: position 113,518,820 of record CM054181.1, on the reverse strand, counting down.
CTGTATTAAAGCAACTTTATTACCACCAGATATCAAATTTGTTGATACTGGAATTCAGTCGCTTGACACTCCAATCAGTTGAGGATCCATTTCTTATAACCTGATCTATCTTGTTCAGTTATCTGCAACCCTAAAAGTACAGTTGCTTAAAACAACCTTATGCAAGTACACATTGATGCCTAGAAAAGCGTACAAATAAAAGTATAATTTAATCATGTTATGTCAACCACAAAATTAGTTTGTCACTGGAAATCTGCTTAATTACTACTTTGGACCTTCACACATGTGTACAATTTGTGTGGAGAAAACTCTCTGAAATTCATTTTTACTTTATTGATTACCTTGACATGTTATAAATCATTAAACTGTTAAAATATAAATTATTTCAAATTGGTCTTAAGAATATAATTATTTTTAATTTGCAAGATACATTTTTTTTGCAGGTGAAGAAGGCTTTTGCACAAGTGGTGATTGCCATGGCTCACCGCGGGTACCTGGAGCTGGAAGGAGGACATCTGATGGTGGAGTTCATTGTGCGGCAGTGTGCTCTGCCAGATGACCCACCAGTCAGTCACAGTTCTGTCCCTTTTAATTTTAGGGAGTATCTCCATACACAACCTCCATGGACAGAAGACCTAGCAGCTCTGTACACAACTTTCGGTTTTTTAGATAAAGGTTAGGGTTTTTTAGAGAAAGGTTAGGGTTTGGGTTATTTAGAGAAAGGTTAGAATTAGGTTTTGTTTAGAGAAAGGTTAGAATTAGGTTTTTTTTAGAGAATGTTTGGGTTAGGGTTTTTAGAGAAAGTTTAAAATTAGGCTTTTTTAGAGAAAGATTAGAGTTTTTTAGAGAAAGGTTAGAATTCGTTTTTTTTTTTAGGGAAAGGTTAGAATTAGGTTTTTTAGAGAAAGGTTAGAATTAGTTTTTTTAGAGAAAGTTAGAATTAGGTTTTTTAGAGAAAGGTTAGAATTAGGTTTTTAGAGAAAGATTAGGGTTAGCTGCCACATAAAAAAACGAAAGTAAATCTATACACTAAATCTGTTTTTATTCGGAATTATCTTTTCATTAACTTTTCTTTCTTTCTTTATCTGCAGATTCTGCTAATTTGTTTAGCTAATAACTTAAATATTGCAGTAAAAATAGCATCAATTATCACCTTCCATAGACAGTAAAAAATGTGTCCTTCTTTATGATGTATACAGACTCCCTTGTTATTTTAAACATAATGGTTATGTACAGAGCTGTAGAGTCTTATGTCCATGAAAGTCGTTTATGGAGTGCCTGCCTTAATTTTATGCCTAAAAGAATGAATTAAAATGAAAAGAATTTTATTTTCAAATTTCTGTTTTCATTTTAAAAATATTTTTGAAATTTCTTAATTTGTTTCATTCTTCTCTGATATTCCAAATTAATACACACACACACACACACACACACACACACACAGATGCATGTTTATTATATATTATATACTAAACAATTATACAAGTTTTCTTTCTCTCAGGGGAGGAAATCAATGGACCCTGAGTATGTCAGTAATCAGGCACTGCGAGGAATGTGTGAAAACATTCTGCAGCTGATTACGACCACTATAGATGTGATGGAGTCTGTAAGTGTTCCTTTTCTCATCACCAGCACTCTCTCTCTCTCTTTTATTACTTTTTCTTTCTTCTTTATTTGTTCCCTCTCTCTCTTACTCTGAGTATTCTGTGGCTGGCAGTGGTGGTTGAACTTTTAATTAAAACTATACACTTTTTCATCTTGGCATGACTGCCCCTACTAGCAGTTTAATTCCAAGAAGCTAAGTGCAGAGAAAGAAATTCTATATTCAATTTCTTAACCTCTTCACTTCAGCATATAGCCCCGAAAACCTGCCATTCTTATCAGATATGACAGTACAGAAATATTTAGACGCTCAGTTTTGGAAAACATCTTGCAAACTAGCAATGGTACTTCTGTTGCTGTACAAATAATAGTTAGGAAATTGATTTTCTAACCTTTGGCATAAAATGTAACGATTATAGATCTGATAAAGTTCAAAAGACAGTTACAATAATCTTAGGTTACCAACACTTATCACTACAGTGCCAGAAAAAAATAACTAGACAGTCACTAAATGTTTCTGAAGCTTAAAGTCTTGCAGTTCACTACACCCTTGCAAGCATTCTCATTGGGACTCAATTGTCTCTCTTGCTTTCTTTGGACGCACTTAGTTTTCTTTTGACAAACTTTGATTTCTTTTGACAAACTTTGCTATTTTTTAATGCACTTAGCTTTTTTTTTTTTGGCAAATAATTCTTTCGACAAACTTTGCTTTCTTGCAATAAATTTTGCTTTCTTTTGACAAACCTAGTTTTGATTTGGCAGAATGTGCTTTCTTTTGACAAACTTTGCTGTCTGTTGAAAAACTTTCTTGTAACAAACTTTGCTTTCTTTTGCTAAATCTAGCTTTGTTTGGGCAAACTGTGCCTTATTTTGACAAACTTTGCTTTCTTGTAACAAACATTTATTTCTTAGTTCTTTTGACAAACTTAATTTTGTTTCAGCAGAGTGTGTCTTCTTTTGATAAACTTTGCTTTCTTGTAACAAACTTTGATATCTTAATTCTTTTGACAAACTTTGATATCTTAAATTCTTTTGACAAGCTTTGCTTTCTTGTAACAAATTTTGATATCCTAATTCTTTTGACAAATTTTGCTTTCTTGTTACAAACTTTTATATCTTAATTCTTTTGACAAGCTTTGCTTTCTTGTAACAAACTTTGATATCTTAATTCTTTTGACAAGCTTTGCTTTCTGTTTGACAAACGATGCTTGAGCTTGTGTTTGTTTTTGAGTGTCAACCACTTTCCTTTATCCTGTTATAGTTCTTTTACCATCCATCTAGTATTCATAAGTTTTCTTGTTTTTAATAATTTTAATTGCTTTCATTAATTGGAAGAAAATGTATGACCAGTTTTGGACATAAATCTTTATTTTTGTTATTGAAAATGGACATATATTTTTTTTAAACAAAACTATTGCCTTTTTCTCCAAACTTTATATTTTTTATGCACTTATAAAACTAACAAATTTTATATTGATTATTTCACACTTTTACAAAATATACTTGTAGTTTGAATGAATGTATATAAAATTACTTCAGTGACTTTGATCTTCTGCTTCATTTTGCCACTTAAAGTAGTGCCTAGAACTAATTATTTTGCATAAATCATTTTTCTTAGGTTCTCTGGCCGTATCTCTTGGAACTGCTGATTCCAGAACAGTACACACCAGCAGTTGGCCCAGTTTGCCGCAGCTTGGCATTTTTGGCACAGAAAAAGCGCAGTGAAAAAGCAGAGGATTATGAAATTAATTTTGATGTTCTGGGTATTTGTTAAAAATTCATATGCATTAACTGGATAAAAACATTACCAGCAGATTTAACAATTCACTACATATGTGGTATACAGAATATGTTATTTCAAGTTACAATCTACTCTGCCCAGAGTTCTTTTGGGTCATTGTGTTTAAATTAACATTTAGATATATGGAAAATAACTCTGCCAGGTAGTTTGGAGTTCATTTCTACATAGGGAGATTTCTGCTACCATTTGTATTTTTTTTGTTTGTTGGGGTGGTGGTGGTGTCAGTGCTACTTTTTACTGTGAGATAATAAAATAAAACATATACCATTATAAATAGAACACATTGTTTTTAATCACTTCAATTAGTTTTGATACATTTGCTTAGTAGAATAACTATATTTATTTATTTTAAAGAGTTGGTACTTAATCTGACTGTGATCCCAAATCAGCAATTGTTAATGATGTTCTTTGTGATTTGTTTTTTTATGCAGTTGTGCTGACTTAAAATATATTGATTTATTTTAATATATTCTTTATGTACTTATTACTTAAATTGTCTTTTTAATTTATTTTTCAGCCAATATTCCAAAGCCACCATTGATAATGGCAAGATTGATGGTAAATATTATTTGATATTTACTTTTGTCACACCGTTTTGCTGATTAATCGTCTACAGTATTATCATTTTGTATATTTGTTCATATGAGATATTTTATTTGGTGAACTAGCTTTTTTGTTCCTTGTTAAATTACTTCATTGGTATTGAAGGAGAAATTACATAATTCTTACAGCAAGCAATGATAGGCATACGGCATTTTCACTGAATATTTTGTTTGAAATGTAGATATTATTTTTTTCCTTTCCTCAAAACTAAGGTACTGGTTGGATGGCCACAAAATGGTCATAATCGTGGCATGCACATTCTGCAACTGATGAAAGACCTGTCACCTAATTTGCATGAAAACCTTGTGGAACTCTGGGACACGGTTGTTCCAAAACTAATTGAATACCTAGAAGGTATTTGGCATTCATCTTTCTGTTTTGGAATGAGTAGATCTTAATATTTTTTAAAAGCACTTCCCCAGCCTTAGCAAGTAATCGTTATAATTTTTGTGATAAAATAACTTTCACTATTCTCCTTATTGGGGAATATGCTTTCAGTTCACATATTATCTCAATTTCATGCAGTAAATCAATAGATTGTTTCACTAAAACTGAAGATGACAACAGCAAACTACTTTTGTTTCTCACTTCAAAATCAAATTATCAAACAGTATTATCCCACCACCACTTCCTATATCAGTTGCTTTGCATCAACGACTATGTAACGCTTGATTGATTGCATTTAATTTCATTCCAGGCAGTCTTTTCCAAACTGTCTTTTTTGTTTCCCTTCATCACCAATAGATTCCTTCATTTGCCTATTTGTCACAATCCCGCATTTCATTTTATATTCACCACCATCTTGATTCCAACACTGACACATTTACTTTCTTGGTTTGTTTCCCTGTATTATATTTTGCCTTTTGCTGACACCACAACAACAGTTTTACCCTGTACACAAACCTGTTTAATTTACACACCTGTTCTGTTTACAAGGTACTCGCAAGTTCCAGAACAGTAAGCCACAGGTGACCCCAAAGCAGAGGTTAATAAAGGCAATGGTTAATGGTGCAAATTTGGGTATGCACTGACTGTTGAATTGTCTAACTGCATGGGTGACGGTTTTCTTATCGTGCTTTTGTCAATGTGCAAACACTGCTCTGGGCATAGTGCAGTGGTTCTCAAACTGTCTCATCATGTAAACCCCTTTCTGTGTGTCGGGAGAGGATTGCAGACATTTTCACAGACACAAAGTATAGTGTATGTAGCCATTACAAGAATTGCACTTGATTATAAACATGCTAGTTATGAATGTTTGATCATATAATTTATGTTAATATTTTTAAAATTCTAAGAAAGTGTATGAGATAAAGTTTTTAAACTCTTCTTTTTCATTTTCTGAGAGAAAAAAAAATCAGAGTACAGATGGCTTTAGAACAGCTCTGTTGCTGTTGATTGAATAATTTCTTCATAGCAATTATTTACATATACTGATTTCATGGACAGCAGCTTCTTTTCATTTTTCAGGGATTACAGTCATGCTTAACTACCTGTGGGTCCATAAAAATCTTTGCTGACATTTATTTATAATCTGAGTTTGAGAACCACTAGCTTAACAGACATTTCATTTTTTTTTTAATTTCACTTGCGCATGAAAACTTTCTGTCAGCATGCATATTGTCTAACTAATCTGTTTTCTTGTTCACTGTGAAGAGAAAGGTTTTGTGAATCTAACTCAGTTCAGTTAACTTTCTTTTTCCAACATTTGCTTCAGTAGTGCAAGTATTTAGTGTAGCCATGGGTTAATTGTATATGGGATATTATCATTGTTCTCTGCATCTTTAACAAGTGTGTGTTAAACATTATCATTGTTCTTTGCATCTTTAACAAGTGTGTGTTAAACATTATTATTTTGCTCTAACTGTATGTGGAACATTACTATTGCACTTGAAGTGTATGTAGAACATATTATTGAGCATTGCATCATAACAATATAAATTTCTGTTGATATACCTCATGGTGACAGCATAGTGCCAGATTGTTAAGGGTTTGCAAACCTTTAAACTTTTAAGAAATACAGCCACTAATTAATTGATATCTTCTGTTTCTTGTCATTTATCTCTTGTCTCTTGTTGCCAAAGCATTTACAGGATTATGCATTACCTTGTAAATTAGCATGCATTTGAGAGTCTGGCATATTGGGTATAACTGCATTGCTACATTCATATCTTTGTATGAATTCACACACATTTTTATAAAGTGACACAAATGTTATGATTTATCACAATAGAAATCCAGATTAACATGTGAAAAATCAAGGACAGCAGGCCACCAATCTTTTTTTCCCATTTTTCACTTCCTTGATACACAAGCCAGGTTAATGAAAGTAATTCCTAGATGTCAAACCATTATATTGTCCTGTATTTTGAAAGTGTTATTTTCTTTCTATGATTAATAGTTGTAAAATATTATTTTTGATTGAATTAGCTTTTTTATTTTTGCTATTTAAGAGTTTGCAATAATATTGAACCATAACTTCATGTTTTTTAGATTTACTTAGCTCATGCTGCCCAGTCAGTTTTATCTCCCCTCTATCTTTCCCAAACCTTATTTTAGTTCAAAGGATTTTTATTTCTTGAAGTATTTTTTCTTTTAATTTTAATTGTATTGCTTATTGTAGTGCTTTTTTTATATATCTTTTTTATTTAGAGAAGTATTAATGCTGGTTAAATAGATCATTGTTTATTTATTTTTATTTATTTTATGATTAATAACAATGATTTTAAGTTTTTCTAAATCTTTAGGCTTAAATATCACTTGATTAGTGGCAGTTATTAATATAGATTAAAATACAAATTAATTTAAATTAACATACAACATACACATTAGAACAGTATGGTTTGTTTATGTAGAATTTTATTACTGTCTTTTTTGGTTATTTAGAATAGCATTCAAACTGAAATATTAAATAGAATTGATATATATACTAGCCAAAGATCTATCACAAAACATTTTGTTGTGAACAATGTTAGCACAGTGATTTTTTTTACAATTTAATGTTTAATGTGAAGGGAAAAAAAATTGCAGTTGTTGCTCTCTGTGTAGTAAGTAGTAAGTATATAAGTTTCTGGTTGATTGGTTGAGGACCATATAAATATGAAGAAAGCTGGGATTACTGACTGCATCAACATAATTACATACATACTAACATTTTAGTTGTTGTTTTGTCATCATAATTCATGCTTTTGACCAGGAAAAATAATGATGCATGTTTTTTTTAAAAATCTTGAATACTTCGCATGATGACAGAATTTCATTTATAGCATATGAATATATTATAAATAATGATTATCATTCTTGTACCGTACACAAATATTATTCTTATAAGCTGCATACATCAAAGCCATTTCTGTCAAGAAAGTTTTAGTTACTGTCAGATATTTGCTTCCCATCCCCAAATGCAAAAGAAAATGTATTTGTTATAATATATAAATTAATAATAAATTAACATCAGTCAAACTGAAATGTCAAAATCTTAAACTGTACTCTGATTTTTTTTCTCTCAAGAAAATGAAAATGAGGACAAATGGTGTCAGAAAAGCTGGGAGGATTTGTTGTTGAAGGTAAGGACGTTCATCATGAAGAGTTTTGTGCCCCTAAAGAGGTGAGGCATTTCTTGACAGATTCTGAACTGACCGTACCCCAAATATTAGGTAGTCCCAAAGTTGCAGGAATAAGTAGCATTTAGTGCACAAACCTGGTGATTTTCTGTGGCGAAGTGAGATAATTTAATACAATTATTTGTTGATGCAACTTCGTTAAAATTAAAGATAATTTCTTTATCTAACATGCAGTTGTATTTTATTTAATGTGATTTAAACCATGTTTGAAAGAAAAATAATGACATTGACCAAGTGTTGGGCTCAGTTTTGCTGAAAATGTGGATATGTCATCGTGAATGAAAAATTTTGTTTGGTCCGAATTTCTTTTTGTGTATGACTGCATTTGACTTTTTTTTATATTGTAAGAACAAAAAATAAAGGTGCAACCCTAAGCTTTCTCCTGATACATTTTTATTTGCATAACTTTAAAACTCAAGTTTTAAAAACTTGAATATTTTGAAATTGGGAGTCAGGTTCGGCTGTTCCAGTGTATCTCCAAGAAGCTCATGTGACGTGCCATTAATCCGTTGTCTTAAGTTGTTACACAAAACACATAACAGACGCCATTGATGTTTGGGTGGGGCCCATTTTTATTCTTTTATGTAAAGGGACATTTTATTGGCTGTGCGGGCGGGTGAGCAAGTATCATAAAATTGAATGAACGGACAAACAGACGAACGGAACAAAACAATACAAATACAAATTCTTTCGCCCCTCTCAAAAAACTGTGAATAACAAGTTTGTTTGAAATGATAAATTAGGTCGCTTATTACCTAATTTGGGGCACTAGTCTTTCACACAGTGATTAGTCAAACATACAACTTTCCAATGTTCTACACTCTGTGGGAAATAAAGGGGGGATGAAAATGATGAACTTCAAAATGTAAAACAAAAAATTAATTATACAATTCTTACGCGGTAAATGGCACCGCTATCAACAATGATAATTCTCATACAACATAGGCATGTATTTAAACATCTTAAGTTCATATTACATAAATGACAATAATAATGAGTTCAGACTAGATTAAATGTTCTTATTCATAAAAGTCTAGATGCATGTTTGCCTTTTATCATTTACTCACCTAGTAATGTCAACTTTCCGAGGGAGATGACCTAATCTCACAAATCACTCATAAGGGGTACTTTGAAGAGAAGATATGACACAATCGTTGCATCACCCAACAGTGAAGACCTGCAGGATCTAGGCACCATCTCAGATTTGCCTTGGGGGTAAATCTGTGCTCTGCTGGCGTGATGCCAGCCTTAGTAATTGTTGCTGCTTTCTCAGGTTACCGTGACAACGGGGAAAAACCAGCGACCTTTAGCATTACCAGATGTGTTGTTGTCGCATCTATGGATGCAGAACTTCTCGTGTCCATGGGGCACCGAGATGCTGTCCCTCCAACCACGGAATATGAATTCAAACAAGCTCAGACAGGGATATGAAAATGGCTCCTCTATCGTTAACTGCATACAACCAATGTCGCGTGCATAATTACATTTCAAGTTGAAAAGCAAGCTTGCACATTTAATCTCTTTTAACGACCTTAAAACTAGACTTTGTGAAATTTGTCTCCAAAAATATTTCTCACTATCATTTAGTGTTGTGTGATAGTCTGTTTTTTAAAATGATACTAGTCATTCACACTTAAAGAATATTTTTTTTTTTACATCTGTAAGTTGAATGTCTGCTTTTGCCTCTTCTGTTAGTTGCTGACAAAGTCCCTGGAAGTAGTGGATAGCGAAGATTGGACATCAGAATTAGGAGAAGCCTTTGGTAGTCATATGTCTCACTACGTCAACTGTCCTCAAGAAAAGGTTGGTATATGGTAGTTAGGTGTCTCACTACATTAGCTGTTCTCTAGAAAAGGTTGGTATTTGGTAGCCAGGTGTCTCACTATGTTAACTGTTCTCAAGAAAAAATTGGTAATTGGTAGCCAGGTGTCTCACTATGTTAACTGTTCTCAAGAAAAAGTTGGTATTTGGTAGCTAGGTGTCTCACTACATCAGCTGTTCTAAAAAAAAGGTTGGTATTCAGTAGTCAGGTGTCTCACCACATTAGCTGTTCTCTAAAAAAAAAAAGTTGGTATTTGGTAGCCATGTGTCTCACTATATCAGCTGTTCTCCAGGAAAGGTAGGTATTTGGTAGTCAGGTTTCTCACTATATCAGCAACTCTCAAGAAAAGGTAGGTATTTAATAAGGGGGGGGGGGTTGTTGTTTTATTTTTTAAAAAGCCTTATTTTTGCATTCACTTAATTGGTCAGGATTTCGAGAACAGCAATTTAATTTAAAAGACTTTATTTTTAACCATTAGCACCATGCTTCAGAACATATAGATTTATATTCCAAAAGTACCTCTCTAGTTTTGTATTACTTATATAGTACCTGTTAAAAATAAGAATGAATTGATCCTTGAATAAATTGGAATAGGCCAGATCAGCAGAGTTATTTATTATTAATCATTGTTTCTGTAATTTTGACATTGGAGTAGTTAATTTTATATGTTGGCATTTTTTGACATATATATTATACATTTAATAAAACGTAATGTAAGTATTGTGCTATTTTTGATTTTGCTTTAACTGCTTTTTTCCACTCATCTGCTTGAAGTTAAACTCCATTAAAAGTTAACCTAGTTATAAATACCTTATAAATGACATATTATGTGCTTGTGGCATAAGATTTTCCAAGTAAAAAGTGAGGCAACGGATGGGACCTAATTAATTTTACAAAGTATTCAACAAGTTTACAAATAAAGTTTTGATGTAAGCGAAATAGAGTGACTTTGACACTACAATTATTATGTTAATACCAAAGAATTTCCAAAGGAAATGAGGCAAAAGTTCAATGTTTTAAACTATAGATTTATCATTGCAAACCTGTATGACTAATAAAATTTGTAAACTATTCGTAAATGTTTCTCAGTAAAGTGGAATAAGTGATAAACTTTGAAGCCATACTGTACTTTAGATGATAAAAATATTTTGGTTATGCTAGACTGGAAATGTGGCAGAGAGTTAGTGTGTTCAACTTTAGATCTGTTATCTGCATATTGTGTGGTTAAGAATAAAATGTTTGACAAAAAGTGAATAGATTGACTATCGGATTACACAGTATATTCTGTCATAGTATTGATTGCAGTTCATATGCTTAGTAATAAATAAAATTTGTATTGCAATTTATCCCTCTTTGATTTATTTTTCTTCCTGTGATACCCAAGAATTTTCTGTACAAATGCCTGGGCATCATTTTGCGTAAATCGACCAAAAAGGACCTTGTGGTCAAACAGCTGGACATCATCTTCTCATCTGTTAAACATGCAGACCAGATTGAAAGAGAGGTAAAGCATCTTTATTCTTTCATTTCTTCACTTTCTTCTCACCTCATTGCTGTTTCTATCTTTAGTACTTCAGTCTGGGTGATTTTGCATTTTTTGCTGTTTCCTGCTGGGTTTTTTTTTTTGCATTCATCATATGGAAATGTAAATTATTTTATCATTATTGCATTATTATTTACTAATTCTTTCATTCTTCTACTCTTGCAATCAGAATTTTTTTTTAATTAGTCTGTCTTTCTTTCAGGGTTGTGCCATTGCCATGGGCTACACAGCGGCCTCTCACTTGGATTTGGTGCTGAGCAAACTTGAGGGCGTGGCAAAAAGTGACATGGTTCGCAAGTCTTCCGGCATCTTAGGAATTCTCAAGGTTAGTGTGAGGGGAAAAGTTTGTTGATTTTTGAAAGAAAGACTAATTGATTGCTTATAAATTAATCTGCATTAACTGATCTAAGTGCAGTTAGCATTTTTACACTGATTCAGATCTTAATTGTTTAAGATTATCTAATTATAAACCATTGTGTAATTATTCGTCTTCTCTTAATGTACATTTTTATGTGTTTTTAATAGAATAGGCATTTTAAATATGAAAACTGTCTGTGATTTTATAGATAATTTTTTAAAATTTATTTACAGAAGTGGCATTTTAAACAAAAGTGGTTTGAATTTGATTATTTTGTTTTATTTTTTAAATTTATGTTTTACCAGAATAAAAGATTTGGGTTGGGTATTTATTCAGATTTCTATCTTTAGTTATTGTACTTCAGTTTTTTCATTTTTTTGTTCAGGACAAATCTGAGGGAGATATAGAGCGTGTGAAGGCCACACTCATGTTGTGTTATGGGTATGTGTCTTTATACTCTCCCCCATCTTTAATCATCTCTCGCATGGAAGCCACAATTCTACGCACGATCTCTCCTTACTTCACAAATGTCAAGGTCAGATTTCAGAGGATGCTTATTTAATAATTACACTGGGTGTTTTTTTAGTTGCTTGAAAACATATTGTTAATATTTTCTTTGTATTTTTCACCACTAAACTAATTTTTATAGTTATATTTGCTTTTTATGTGTGGATGACAGCCTTCTTAGCTCTTTTGGTCAAAGACTGCAACAGTTTTTACAAATACTAAAAGAATCAATTTCATAAATATGTCAAAGGTAGATGTTTACATTAACCCGTTCGTCGTCTTCGGGACGATTTTGGCGTCTTAAAAAAAATTCTACACACGTCTTCGGGACGAAATGGGACGCCACGCTCGCAGGCGTGGCTAAAACGATCATGCTATTAAAAGAGATCCAACCGGAGTGAAAGAAATATGTGGTCTGCCTCAGCAACCACTGTGCTCTAAATTCTATCTTTAGATATTATAATTAGGAAGCTCATGTGACTGAATTCCCGCGGTTTGTAACACAACCCTGCAGCTTCCTGGAAAGTTTTTGGCAGACTTTAGGATTACGTAATCTATATAAATATGGCAAGCGCACATTTTCAGTTGGATTATTGTGAATTTGCTTCTACGGCTGGATCAGAGTGTGAGGAGAGTAGTTTTTCTTCAGAAGAAGAGGATATTGAACAAGAGGATATTCCACTTTTAGATGAAAGAGGTGACACCAATGCCACTGAATCTAGTAACGAAACCGGTCGCCCGCATGGCGACATTTTGAATGTATCGAGTGACGCACGCGTCGCCGCGAGCATGGAGATTCAAACATTTGCAGGCTGTAGTGGGGTAAAAATGCAGTTTCCAGAAAATGCTACAGTACTTGACATTTTTCAGGCATTTTTACCAGAGAATTTTGTACAAAAGATTGTCGAGTACACTAATATATATGCTTCTCAGCAACTTTTGCACGATAACCTTTGTGCTACAAGTCGTATCAAGAAATGGCACGATACACAGGTGTCTGAAATATATCAATTTTTGGCACTTATTTTTTTTATGGGAATATGTAGACTACCCACATTGAAACATTATTTTTGTAAAGATGAAGCTTATGGCCAACCTTTATTTCGTAAAGTAATGTCTGGCCATAGATTTTATTTGTTACTAAATTGCCTACATTTTTGCGATAACGCTGTCTCCGATCCTACCGACCGTATCCACAAAATTCGATTGATTATTGATCATTTCAGACAAGTATTTTCATCCATTTATGTGCCTGGAGAAAATATTTGTGTGGATGAATCCCTGATGTTGTGGAAAGGTCGTTTAGGATTCAGGCAGTATATAAAATCTAAACGGGCTAGATTTGGAATCAAATCATACGAAATTTGTGAGAGTCTTACAGGGTATGTTTACGATTTCATTATGTACACGGGGAAAGACACTGAGTACACTTTTACTGATGGAAATCAGGGTGAGAAAGTTGTTCTAACTCTTTTAGAACCACTTCTAGGGAAATATTACAAGGTGTACACAGATCGCTTTTTCACTAGCCCCACCTTAGCACGCATTCTTTTGGCAAACAACACATACATATGTGGAACTGTCATGGGAAACAGAAAAGACATGCCAAAGAACTTTCCAGGCACTAAGCTCACTCCAGGACAAATTGCAATTGTCCATAATGATGGTGTTTCTTGTTTTGCATGGCAAGACAAGAAACAGATACTCATGCTAAGCACAATGCATCATGACAGTACAATAATAAATACAGGCAAAAATCATTACAAAACAAAAGAACCAATTCTGAAACCAGCTTGCATTTGTGATTACAACAAATATATGGGAGGGGTGGATTTGTGTGACAGTGTAACAACTGCATACCCTAGCATCAGAAAAACAATAAAGTGGTACAAGAAAGTTTTCTTTCACATTCTTGACATTGCACTGTACAATGCCTGTGTTGTTTACAAGAAACACACAGGTAAATCAATGACATTGCTAGATTTCAGAGATGCAGTATTGAAGCAAATACTAGAAAAATATCCTGAAGTCAATGTTTCTAAAGGTGGTCACGCTTCTGCTGACAGTTTGCCACCATCTAGACTGATGGGTAAACATTACATTACACTTTTTCCTCGTATTGATACAAGTAAACCAACACCGAGGAAAAGATGTCGCCTTTGTGCAGACCACAAAGTTGAGAAAAGGACACGTCACCCATGCCCAACATGTGATGTTGCCCTATGTCTTACCCCCTGCTTTGAAAAATTTCATTCAAAGCAGACATTGTAAATTCTTTTTTTCTAATTCTTCTTTCCTGTTTTTGTCTATTTTCTTCTTTGTATTATAGGAGCATTTTGAACATTTATTTTCATAATTTACAACATATATAAAACATATGAAATTCAGCAACATAATACTTTATATTTATTTTCATAATTTACAACATATATATATATAAAACATATGTAATTCAGCAACATAATACTTTATATTTATTTTCTTTTCATTATGTACAAAAATTTATTTGTAGCCTATATTTTCTTCTTTTACTCCTGATGAAATCGAATACATACTCAGTATTTTTTTATTTTTACCTGACAAGTTACCTGTGTATTCATTGTACAATACAGAATAGCAGAGTATACAAAATTTCTAAACTTTACTGATGTTGATTTCCATAATAAAATTTTCTGCATCTGCATTTCTGCTTCACTAAGTCTACATCTGCAATTTTATTATATATATATATAAATCAACTTACCTAGCAGTGCTACCTTCTTCATTTTCTGCATTGGAATTTGTGAAAAATTGGACATGTGTGCAACTAGTATTTGGTGTGTTATCTACATGTAGAATTTTCTTATATATAAATCATCTTACCTTTAGTTTACCAAGCAAGTGGCTGGCATTGTTTCCTTCTTCATTTGTGCCTTGGATTTTTGAAAAAAACATATTTGTGCTTTCTTCACTTCACTTCAGTAACCGTGACTGGTGTGTTATCTACATGTACAATTGTATTATATATAAATCATCTTACCTTTACCAAGCAAGTGGCTGGCATTGTTTCCTTCTTCATTTGTGTCTTGGATTTTTGAAAAAGAATATTCTTGAAAATATGTGCAACCAGTATTCACGTCACTTCAATTTGTGCTTTACTAACTTTGACTGATATGTGTTATCTACATGTAACATTTTCTTGGGTACGGGAGGACACTATTTTCTTCTTTATTTTTCTGTTCCTGGACTTTGGAAAAAAATTATTGTTCAACTGGAAATGTGCGCAACTAGAATTTCTTCAATTGAACTTGTAAACTGTCATATAAATAAAAATTAGATCTATTTTTCTACATTTGGAAGCTGTCATCAGACACATCTCGGGTGCTGTAGTCACTGAGTAAAAGTACTTGGTGGTTGCATGCTTGATGCTCTGTGTTTTAGGACTGAAAGTGGAACTTTTTATGAATATCGACCCCCACAAACTGACTGACGGTGGGATTATGAATGAAACACCCCCACAACGATGATAAAAATCGCAAGTTCAACAAAAAGGTAAGAACATTTTTTATTATTTACTTATTTTTCAATTTTAAAATAACTTTTAAAGAAAGTTTAATAATTCTATAATATGTCTACAATAGTTTAAACTTAAAATTGTGAAAATCCATTATAAATCACACTCGCTTTTCATTTTTAAATACGGCTACCGAGAAAATTGTTGTTGGGCGGTAAATATGCGTGACAGAGAGCTGCCATGACGCGTTTTTCGTAGTGACGACGAACGGGTTAAGTAAGTTGTGAACCTTGAAAGCTGGGAGAGAGAGTTGCCCGACATAGATTAGGCATGATCACAATGTGTACAAATTAGCTCACCACTACTGTGTTATTATGTTGTCTACCAGAAAGACAGCATAACTGCTTGACATTCCTCTTTTTTGATGAAGTCACTCTACATAAACATTCAAACTCAGTGTCTGGCCTAGCAGTTAATTTTCAAAAGATGGTGGTAAAGGGAAGAATTTGTTTCAGAAAGCTGCACTTCTTCTTCAAGAATAGAAGACAAAGTACCTGTTATGGTGGTAAAGGGAAGAATTTGTTTCAGAAAGCTGCATTCTTCAAGAAGAGACGACAAAGTACCTGTTATGCTTATTCTCACTGGTCACATCATTCTTTCCACTTCAAACTGTTATTTTCAGCACTGAGCAGCGCTTGCAAAAGTAGGAGTAAGGAAATTTAACTGGTGGGACCCAGCTGTTACAGAGATCCATTAAAACTCTTTGATTCTAATGGTTCGGGATGGGTGGGTAGGTGGTTGACATTGGAAAGGTCACGTTGGTCCACACAGTGATTGGGGGAAGGGGCACCCCAAGAGAAAGATTAGGGTGCATATTCTATCAGAATGCCCCTCCTGCTGGCTATCCTCTAACATTGTTAGGTAAGAGAGAAAAACACTTGTGCCAAACTTCAGGTATTCCACAACTGTCTGGGTAGAAAGAAAAACACTTGTGCCAAACTTCAGGTTTCCACAACTGTCTGGGTAGAAAGCATGTACAAGCACTGCACTGAATAGTAATTCAATTGATTATTGTTGATATTATGACCCAAAGAAGCAGAAGAACCAGTCTTTGGTTGAAAGATTTCTGGTGTTAGTTAAAAGGAGAGGTAATGATTACTCATACTCTGAAATGTGGTAAACCAGGACGGTTCTGAATAAACCATAATTTGAGGCAAAACTTGAACCACAGCTGGGTCAGAATTTGATTCATTAGATGAATCTGATTTCTCATCAGAAAATGAAAATGTTCAACCAGCCCCTATTGAAATTTTAGACGCAGTTGACCTCGAGGCCAGTATGAGTACTACGAAAAAACCGGTCGTGCTCAAAGCGTGGCTTGGCTGGCGTCGTCTGCTACGTGCATGGAAAAGCCACATGCTTTTGCAGGAAATAGTGAAATACAAATGCCATTTGCAGAAAATACTGGAGAAGTCGATATTTTGGAAGCATTTTTACCAGTGAAATGTGTGCAAAAAATTGTTGAGTTCACGAATACTTATGCCGCAGATCTACTATCGATCGCGTGCAAATCTTTCTACTTCATCTCTATCAAACAGTGGCATGATACAGAGGTGACTGAAATGTATCAGTTTTGGGGACTTATTTTATTGATGTGTAAAATAATTCTTATGGAAATAGTTTTTATGTGTACAAAAAATACTGAACTGGACATATGTGGAACATTTTTCTTCACTTCATTTGGATTTATCTTCATGGATCGATCAATTTTTCTAGATCTTTTTTCAAATCTCGGGCACTGTACATTCATCAAACACATCTCGGGCGCTGTAGCCATTGAGTAAAAGTACTTGGTGGTGTGTGCTTGATTTAAAAAATTAATGATGAGGTTAAAAAATTGGATTAATATTCTTAAATATTGCTGAAACATCTCCACACAATTTGGACTATTAAATAAATTTTAAGTGCAATGGAAAGCCCTCCAGGAATACAACAACAGATGATGAAAATCGCAAGTTCAACAAAAAGGAAAAAAAAACTTTTTATTATTTATATATTTTTTAATTTTGAAAAAATTTTTTAAAAGACTTAACATATTTTATAATATGTGTATGTAATAGTTTACAATTAACGTTTTTAAAATTCATTTAGTATTAGCTTCACTTTTTATTTTTTAAACCAGTAACCTAAAAAAATTATCGCTGGGCGGCAAAAGTGCCTGACATGGCGCTGCCGACGCTCGTTTTTTCGCCTGACAGGGAACGGGTTAAATCTGATTTCTCTCCATCTTGTTTACCATTTGATAGATGTTGTAAACTTCCATCAGAACTTGTGCAATCCATTCATTTCAGCATGTTACCTTATTTCTTTTTATAAAAGACTCATTTCTACTCAGATTTCTTGCAACACTGCAGCCAGCTATACTTGATAAACTAGTAGCAAATCACAGCCAGCTATACTTGATAAACTAGTAGCAAATCACAGCCAGCTATACTTGATAAACTAGTAGCAAATCACAGCCAGCTATACTTGTTAAACTAGTAGCAAATCACAGCCAGCTATACTAGATAAACTAGTAGCAAATCACATCTAAAAAAATTAAAGAAGCAATGGTTGTGATGTCTCTAATTGAGATATAAGCAGTGTTGATGTTGTCATGAAGCCATTATGTCAAAGACAGACAGTGCTGACCTTGAACTGAAACATCACTCTGTTGTGTTAGTAAATTGTAATATTTCCAGGTTAGTTAAAAGTAACTTTTTTTTAACAGCTCTGGTAGGCTCTACAAGCTTTTTAGAGGTGTATTCACTGAGGTGCCTAGAGAATTTCTGAGCAGCACCATTGTGGCAAAGGTTTGGATGAAAATAGAGTCTTACAAGTATGAATGCAAGCAGGTCAGCTTCTTTTACACTCATGTAGGCCTTGATTCAGTGGGTGAAATGAAATGCCATTAGAATTCATGATAAATAATTTGAAATGCCTTATTTAATGCCTCATTACTTCTTGAGGTTATTGGAAAATATTTCAGACTTGTAAGTGCATGCCCATATTCATGTTTGAAATAATTTGCTTGTATAAATATTTTAGAAAATCCATAAAGTTTCTTTATTGTTTTAATTTTAATCTTTGAATTCTCAGGCACAAGACAAGATTGCTGGAGTGTAATACTATTTTCTGTATTATTTTTTTATTTCATTTTTTTATTTCTTATCTCCTTTGCATTACTTTATTTATTTATTATTATTTATTTCCTAGATTTTTTCCTCATGTTTATGAAATATTAATTATTTTTTATTTTATGTGTTATAATTATATCCACACACTTGATCCATGTATACAGCTGAAACATCTGATGTGCAGACACAAGATCTCCGAAACAATGTAATTCTCAGTATGGAATTACTCGGCCGAAGTCTTAGTTTTGAATCTCTGAAGACACATTACTCGTTTACCCACAGATCCACCCTCCTCGTTCATTTGCAGGTACCCTTGTATGAGAGTTACCTTTTCCTGTTTTGTCATGTTATGAGTGGTATTGGCATGTATTTCTTTGTGTTGCAGCCATACTTTAACATCACTGCTGGAGAAAAAAAGAAAAACATTCTAAACACACATGCATTAATATATATTTATATGTGTCTGTGTGTGTGTGTTTGGCTTACAGACATGTGCATGTTTTGGAATGCCATTTGCATTGTAGGTAAAAATTGGACAGCAGTTTTGTAAGAGCCTGCAAGTGTCTCAAGTTTGATGGCTAAAGTTCACGGATGCAACACATAGAAGCCCTCCAATCCACCTAAACCCAGCATGCTAAAACCTTTAGTGGCTTGCCTGATTGTTAGAAATGTCTCCGCATTTTGTTTTAGCTTATTTCTGGTTTATTATCAGGACACCACTGTTAAGCAAAACTTGATACGCACGGTCAGTCTTATCGGAGAATCACTGCATCCGGACCATCTGGAAAACTACTATAATTTCACCTCCAGGGGTGATTTCATTGCACACATACAGGTATTCATTTGGAGGGAAATTAACCATCACATTTATGTTCCACATTTAATTTAGATAATGAGAATTTGTGCAGTTAGTTGTTTATGGAAACTTTTCGTTGTTTTTTTTTTTAATTAATTGGGTGTTTTATCTTCATGATACATTAATTTGAGTTCACATTCCTTTCTCTGAAGGGTGCATACAAGTTACTTTGCATGTTTTTATTTTATTTAGTCAGCACAATCAGTTAGGTGGAAACCCTTGAAAGTACAGTTAACTTTGAGTAGAAGAACTGGGCACATGAACTTAAGTAGCATATTTTTGTTGTCTGAAGATTTGAAGAGCCACATTTTTCAGAACTGTTCAACAATGAGCACACATTCTTACACATCTTTTTAATGCCACATTTTTCAGAACTGTTCAACAATGAGCACACATTCCTACACTTCTTTGTAGTGCCACATTTTTAAGAACTGTACAACAATTAACACACATTTCTATTTCACTTTGCACAGTACTCGTGCTGGTGTTAGTTGGTGACATTTTGTGAATGCAAACTGTTATGCTCCCTGCTCATTTCTGACCAAAGTTGTTATTGTTACTTTTCAAGTGTTTCTCACTTAACATGATCAGCATGTGCTCACTTGCAACAGATGGTTTAACTAAGAGGCTAAAAAAAAAATTATGTACATGTTCTGTCATGGGAAAATGCATACAATGCATGTTTTTATTTTAATTAAATTGGCATTGGAAATTTGTTTTCGCCACAGATTTGAATTAAGATTGTGAAAATGCAAATAAAAAGTTACACACTTTGTTAGTTTATTTTAGGATATTTTCCTGCCATATGTTTCTTAATGTCATTTATTCTAAAACGTAAAACAGTAACAGACATTTTCCTAAATAACTAGAATGTAAAACAACACTAACCAACATTTTCCTAAATAACTAGAATGTAAAACAACACTAACCAACATTTTCCTAAATAACTAGAATGTAAAACAACACTAACCAACATTTTCCTAAATAACTAGAATGTAAAACAACAGTAACCAACATTTTCCTAAGTATTTGTATTCCAAATTGAAATAATAAACTTAATGTTGCCATGTTGACACTTACATCAGGAGTCCACCTGCTTGAAAGTCATTAAGCACTTACATTCACTGGGTGAAAGGATGTGTTTGCATCATGTGAAACAATTGTATATTGTGTGAATACCACTAGGGGTAAATTTTAATGTTAAAAGATAGTTTAGAGGGAAATCATTGAATCCAGGCATACCTTTTGACAAGAAACTAATTTTCAAGCAAACAAATCCACTAATACTATTTATGGTATGGAATTTAGAAATGATAGTAAACTTATAACTTCAGATTTTACCAATGTAGTTTCTTGAAATTATTTTTGAAAAAAATATTTTAAAAGTCATAAATGTACAATTTCATTTTTTTAAAAGTATTTTTCTCATTGCTAAGTGGATACATGAAACATTCCGTAATATATTTATTAATTATGTTCTGATGTTTGTTAAATTATGTTAGCAAATCTCAATCTTTTTACACTATTTGCAGCTGCAAAATTTGTTGACATTTGCCAAAGTTGTTAGTGTATAATCAGACAACATTCTAAATTTGATCAATGTTTTCACTGATATTACCTCTGGAAAAGCTCATTGCTTATTGTTTATAAAAATTAATTTTATGGTGTTAGTGGGTTCTTCATTCTATTGAGAGATGCATAGATTGGTTAGCAGATGACATTTTTTAAGGATTGAGACTGTTAACAAATGAAGGGAATTGGTCAATAATAAGTTATTAGTAATTAATATGATGTGAGGATTTTTAAGAAGCTTATACTACCATTTAATTTTATCTGCAGCATCATTGACAGATTGTTTAGACCCCCAAAATTAATCAATGAGATTTCACATTCTTGACGTTCAGATTTTCCTTAAATCTCAAGTACAGACAACTGTATTTTACATTCTTCTGCATTGATTTTCTCTGTCCACATTGTTGGTGTATCTTTGATATCCTTCCTCCCATTATCCCAATTAACCAAGAGTACATTAGTTTCTTTGTTTATTCACGTAAATAATGGTCTGTTTTTATTTTGCAATAATCTAATGTTATTTTGAAATAGTTTAAAAGTCCTGATCCTAGTTTCTTTGTTTATTCACATAAATAATGGTCTGTTTTTAGTTTGCAATAGTTTAAAAGTCCTGATCCTAGTTTCTTTGTTTATTCACGTAAATAATGGTCTGTTTTTAGTTTGCAATAATTTAAAAGTCCTGATCCTAGTTTCTTTGTTTATTCACGTAAATAATGGTCTATTTTTATTTTGCAATAGTTTAAAAAGTCCTGATCATAGTTTCTGTATGAAGAAATCATCTAATTTTATTTGGAATAGTTTTAAAATCCCCGGCTTTAGTAATAAAAAGAATCTATATAGGAATTATGTAAATTTGCATAAATTGTTTGCTGCCATTGCTCTGTTGATGAATGCTTTATTGTTTCTGACTGAATCATATTTTGTACTTCTTTCTTTGTTATTGTTTTTGTTTTCATTTTGTTAAGTTTTCATTTAATTTCTTGGTCAGTTATTGACAGTTATATGAGGATTTGCAATTAATGCCCAGATTTGTCAGTTAATTTCATTGTATATAATTCTAGAATTTGAATCAGAATTCTGTTCATAAAAGTCAAATGAGAAGTTGTTCAGTTTTAATGTTTATGATTTCATGAACAGTCTTTAAAGCAAGTTATTTATTGGAGAGGTAGCCTCTTTAAAGAAGTCAAAGTTACAAATTATTTCCATTTGTGCATCTTCCATCATACATTCATTATTTCTCTGTTTACATCTTACAGTTATTGCCCTTTGTGCCTTACATCTTATAGTTATTGCTCTTTGTTTTATATGCATGTATGTCTGTGTGTCAATAATTAGAATAAAGTGATTATTGAGTGTTTGTGTCTTGCATCTTACACTTATTACTAATTATTACTAGTGTAGTGCCTAATGTATGCTATATATCAGTAAATTAGGATAAAGAGAAGGGTGTATCATTTGTGTCTCATTGCACAAAAGAATTAATGATTTTGTATTTTTAATTACTTGTACAGTAATTTGTGCTTTTCTTTTGCTTTTCCTTGCAGAACTACATGAAAGCAGAACCTAACACCCATTTAAATAGCTCCACCAGGGCTTTGGCCATGCAGGCATGTGCTACACTTGTGTATCCTTTCAAATCATTTGCAGAAAATGTCAGAACTCTTAATAAGTTAAAATTTTAAAACTAATTATGATATAAGAAGGGAAAAACAGCATGTTTTAAGAATAAAAAGAACAAATATAGCATTAACAAAGCAGTTACTAAAGTGCAATATTTTTTCATGTATTCATTAGCATCATTTTGGCCATTTTTCAGAAATGATATTTCTTTATATAATTGTTCTTGCCATCCTTACCACCCCTTTTGCTTGTTCGTACACTGATTGTATTAATTCATCTGTACTAGTTATTTTATTTGCCAGATGTTTTATTGTTCATCTTGCATATAGGCATCAGTTTATGATGCTTGCTAAGAATTGTCAGATTTGTTTAATTATTTTTTATTCTGTGCACCCACCCTTGTATTTTTAAGATTTTTAGTTTTATATTTTCCAACAATACTTTTTCTTTTCAAATTTTAGCATGTTAGATTAGATGTTAAATCATTATTTGAATGTTACAAAATAGAGAATAGATTTCTAAAGCATGCAAACAATTAAAGGATTTTTTTTAAAATGAAATGAATCATCAGAAAAAAATATGCACCTGAGTGGGATATGGTGTGACTGAGAAATTACTAAACCCCGACTGCAACATGATCTACTCTTGACTGGGATATGATATACATATAAATCTAGTTTAGCCTCAAGCCACTACATACTAATCTGAACTTTAGGATTGGTTTAGAGTGGTTTATTATATTCCTGAAATAATTCCTGATAATTTATGCAACATAATTACATTTTTCCTTAAGATTAAGTGAAAGGTTTTTATAGACAAATAAATTCTGTTTGTTTTTAAGTTGAAAGGATAGAGGACTATCTGATGGTGTTAAAGCAAGCTGATCTAATAGGTATTCAGAGTTATCTTTCTTCAGCATTGTGCCTTGAAATGCTACTAACAACAATTTCTTTTTTTCTTATTGGTATAGAACTAACAAAATACTTTTCACTTGCTAATCATCTTTTTCTGCTAATTCTAATTTTTGAAACCAGTTTCCTTACTACAAATGTGACAGCTGTGTTTGTTGTCACAGTTGTAGTTTTCATTTTCACCCTCATTGTATGTCAGTCACTGTATTACATACATAATACATTGCTTTTTTAATTTACCAATAGAATTAATGTATTCCAGCTAACATAATTCAGGAACACCCATAAGCATATGTATTGAATGTATAATGTATTTTGATTGACATAAAAATAGCATCATATATATTATATAGATAATATATTGATGTAGAGTTTACCGATATGATGTAATTTAGCAAGACATTTTTGGCCATATATATTAAATAGATAATACACTGATGTAAAATTTATCTATAGGATGTAATTTAGCAAGACGTTAGTGATATAGTACTCTGCATATTTTTCAGTGGCATTTTGTGATTTTGTTCCGTATAAGATCTGAGTGCAGTATGTAGAAGTAGCAGTTTAGATTTTGGTTTGGTAATTTTATTTAAATTTGCCCAAGGCTCTGAAGATTTTTATTTCACTGCAAAGTTCTGCTAGTCATACACATTTTCACTGTATCCTTTGGTTAATGCAATCTCTGAAGATTACAAAAAATATGGAAGCACTGGAATAAATTAAATATGAACCTTAAACCAATGTTAGAGACAGCATTTTCAAATGTGTCCCTTAACAATCACCACAGGAAGCTTGATCCACCTTTGTTGGAAGCAGAAATGTTTGACTTGGTCAAGTGTGCCACTGAATGTGTGTACAGTCTTCCGGTGAATGGACTTCCAGTGAAGAAAAAGAGTGAGGAGATGGTTGAAGATAATATGGAAGTGGAGGCCCTGATGAAGGAAACATTAGATGCCCTGCATTTCTTACTGAAGCAATTTCTAACTAAAAATTCTTCCACTGCCTGCTTATATGATTTATTCAAGGTAAGAGAGTGTATATGATTTATTCAAGGTAAGAGAGCTTATATGATTTATTCAAGGTAAGAGAGCAAGATATTAACCAGGAAGAGAGCATTAATAAACAAGAAACAAGTCAGTATTAAATATTGTTTCTTCACATTTTTTTGTTTGTTTGAGATAAATATTTAATCCAACTTTTCTCAAAAGGGATGTTATCTAGGGTGCTGAATATTTCAGTAGTCCATGGTTCAGTTTGCAAGGATAAAAATTGTATGGGAATGACAGTGGATAATGGATGATAATATTTCTTCCAGCTGTAGAACTTTGGTAAATTGTGTGAGAAATTCTGATTATAGACAATGTGTTATTTCACAAAGATTGTGCACACATTCTAATCACTTATACAGGTCAGTTAATTATTAAAAAGGGAGGGACTGGTAGTGCCTTGTACATTAAGGATGCTAGCCTCTTCAAGATACCCGAATTTAAATATTGGAATGAAAATAAATTATCTCAAATCTCAGCTACTCTCTAACTCCAGATGGTAAACTTAATATTTCTAGATTGTCAGGAAGATTAAGTACTTGGCTGTTGAAAATTGAAAAGCTTTTTTTTATTATTACACAAAAGAAAATCCACTCTAAGACCTGTACCCATGGGACTATGTTTTCTTCTAACATTTAAATTCTCCCTTCACCTGAGCTTTATATGCATATAATCAGAGAAAGTTGGAAACTGTCATGAAAGTAATAGATAAACACACAAGTTGTAACAGCAGATTACAAGACTTTCAAAAGAGATATTTAATCTTGTAACAGCAATTTTATGCGCAAAAGACATTTAATTTTGTAACAGCAATTTATGTGCAAGAGACATTTAATCTTATAACAGCAGTTTATGCGCAAAAGACATTTAATTTTGTAACAAAGTGCAAAAGACATTTAATCTTGTAACAGCAGTTTATGTACAAGAGACATTTAATCTTGTAACAGCAGTTTACAAGACCGTTTGCAAGCAGTAAATCATGGTGGGTTTCTTTGGAAAATTATGCATATGGATGACATTTCTTAAAATTATTTTTTATTTTTTTTATTTAAGGTTTCTTAGAGAGATTTTCCGTTTAATATATAGAGTGGTTTAGTAGTTATTCTTTTGTAAGTAGCAATAATGGTACTGAGTTTAGAAAAATTATTGTCCCAAAACTTTAGTACTTCAGTAAATCATGATATCTGTTGAACATTTGTTGAATGTTTTTGAAGTTTATGTGTAAAATGTGCATGTACAGAGGAGGAGACAGTGATGAAGTTGGTGGTGGTAGTGGCAAACACGCAAACAAGGACAAAAAGAAAACAACATAGAATGTCTAAAATAGTGTGATCATTTCTTTTTGCAGCATCTTAAAGACTGGATGATGTCTGATGTGGAGCATGAACGTGAACGTGCCATCACCACATGGTTGGAGCTGTTACAATATTTTACGGAGATCATGGACACATCAGTCAGTTGTCTCTAAATCATCAGCTGTACTTTAAAGTGTGGCATATCATTTTGTGATTGTTTATATGGACTGTTTGTTTCATGTTTTGTGGCAGTTTTGGTGCTTTTTTTCCTTTGAGTATTATGAGTACATTTGAGTAGTTTTTTATTCCATTTTTTGTTTGACTATTATGAGTACATTTGAGTAGTTTTTTATTCCATTTTTTGTTTGAGTATTATGAGTACATTTTAGGAGTTTTTTGTTTCATTTTGTATTGTCTTTTAATTAATGTTATTCATTTATTAATAAATAAAATTGGGTTTGTTGTTATTATTTATTCACTAGTAATTGATGTAATTAGTCTTAAAAATAATTTATTATTATTTGTTTTTTTGCACTTTCCCACTTTGTCAGTATTTTTATCCTATACTCTCAGATATATTCCAAGTTATCATATTTTCTCAACATTTATGTCCTGAAAGATTGTAACAGAATTCATTTATCATTAGAATGTTTGGGGGGAGGGGTGGTGGATTCTTTACATTTCATTCAGATTGCAAACATAATATAAAATGTTATAACATTAAAAAGAAAAAGACATAAAGCATTTTAAATATCATTGCAAGGCAATCAGTTCACTTGCTGTCCGGGGTGGTTTTCTGTGCCAGAATTTATGTTGTCCTTTTATTTCGTTCCCAACCCCCAACCCCCTCAACACACACACACACACTTCCTGTTTGTTTATGCAGCTTTCTATTGAAGATAATCTTTAGCCAAAATACAAGTAGTTGTTTAGGATAGCTCCTTTAAGGTTTTGGTCATTTTAAAATGTCTTTTCATTTCCCTCATTTTGCCATTGATTTTGTGTTAATGAAGAGCAAGAAGTATTCCCTGCTGTGTACTTGTATGTGGCACAGTTATCAGAGTAGAATACTGTACATATGCAATTATATTCTTTTCAGAAGCCAGACAAGTTTCTTATAATTGGGTCTCTCTTGGGCTCAGCCATCCCACGCTGTACTGATCCCAGTGCCAAGATAAGGCAACAAGCCGTGGACTGTGTACAACTTACACTGCGCATTGGGCTAGCTTTCGACGGTTTGTACTTTTAAAAGCAGTGTGTAATCAATTGCTGTGGTGGGGGTTGCCATTTCAGGAATATCTTCTGTTCATAAATAATTAGTTTCTGCATTGTTTTTAAGTGCCTGTGCTGATTAGGAAACTACGCTCAGAACATCTATGTTTTCATTTATTTTGTTACGATATCTGAGTAATATTTTGAATTTTATACCATGTTAAACAGGTCACCCATTGGATGAAAAAGACCAGATGGTTGATGCTCTTGGCACGCTTAAAGAACGCCTTAAGAAAAATGACCCTACGTTACTCTTCAGTGTCATTAATGATTTGTCAAAGGTATGTAACCGTTTTATTGATAGCTATGGATATTTCTAGCCCACGTATCTAAACTCCAGATGTTGTAAAAAGAGAAAGAATAGAATTAGATGAGCTAAGTTGGAGACACCAATATCTCTGGTCATGCAACAAACATTGGGGAATTAATCCTAATTAAAAAAAAAATTGTAAAGGTCATGAATTTGTTCTGTTACTTGAGACATTTTACTTCCTGACATATAGCAGAGAGTGGTGGAAAAACAGCTTGGTAGTACTTAGGCTTGGTAGCAGACATTCTTATAACTAGTAGAGTTTTCCTGCAGTGCAGACATTCTTATAACTAGTAGTTTTCCTGCACTGCAGACATTCTTATAACTTGTAGAGTTTTCCTGCACTGCAGACATTCTTATAACTAGTAGAGTTTTCCTGCACTGCAGACATTCTTATAACTAGTAGAGTTTTCCTACACTGCAGACATTCTTATAACTAGTAAGAGTTTTCCTACACTGCAGACATTCTTATAACTAGTAAAAGTTTTTCTGCACTGCAGACATTTTTATAACTAGTAGTTTTCCTGCACTGCAGACATTCTTATAACTAGTAGAGTTTTCCTGCACTGCAAACAGTGAAAACTACAACTGAGTATTGATGATTTAGCAAAATGAATTTGCTGGATATCAACATTATAACAAAAACTGCTATCAGTAATGATTGTTCTTCATTATTCGTTGATGATATACATGTAGTGAAATGGATTTGTTAGAAATTGACATTATAATGAAAAATTTGTCAGTAACCATCATCCCAAATTATTCATTAATGCTATAAATACTATGTAATTAATGTATTAGAAACCAACATTGTAATAAAAGCAGATATAAGTAACAGATTGCACCTAATTACATTTATTCATTGATGCTATATATAGTTGAAGGTATTTGTTAGGAAATGATTGCACACTGAAAACTGGTATTAGTAACAGATTGTCCCTAATTATTCATTATGCTATAATTGTAGCGAAATGCAATTGTTTGGAATTGACACTAAGAAAATTATTCATTAATGCTATAAATACTATGTAATTAATGTATTAGAAACCAATATTTTAATAAAAGCAGATATAAGTAATTATTCATTGATGTCATAAACATATCTGTTGTATTTTGTGGGAATTAACATTGCAATGAAAACTGATATCAGTAGCAGATTGTTTCCTAATTAAAAACAAACTCCTTATAATTGTTTGGCAACTTAATGTTTTTATTTTTGTTACTTTAATTATTCAGGTAGTTGCCAAAAGAACCACAAAAGACCAGCTCTATCCTCTTATCAAGGCCCTAGAGGAAGGGCTCATGGATGCGCAGTCTCACTCTTCATCAGGGGCATGTGTGGTTCTGAATGGGCTCATGAAACTACGAGGGAATGAACTTTATGAAAAGGTGAATATTTTCTTTGTTAGTTGGAGTCTTTCAGGGGCTAATAGTTTATTCTTTCTTTTTTTTCATTTTTTAGTGTATGCAGAGTAATAATTTTAATCTGTAAGTTCACAAATACACGCAAACAAAATTAAAAGTTTAAAAAATTTAAACATTGTTTAAACATATTACATGTAGAAATTATGTACAGTGATTGGAAATAATATAACAGTGATGAGCTACACTAGAAGTTTGCATGAAATTTGATTATTTTGAAAGCCTTTAATAGCTATTTAATGGGTAATTTATATTTGTAAGAGATTACTTCCCTTGTTTTCTTGAGGACTGCTGTAGGTATGGCCTGGTGTAATGAGACTGGAGCTACTTGAAATGCTCTGGGCAATATTATCTCCAATATATTGCTTTTATTAGTTGTGCTAAAGTTCCAAGTTTCCCATAGCTGAATTAATTTCATTTTCTTAAGAATATTGCTGGCTTAATTGAGCTTCAGTCTGCCAGAGTACATATATTGTTAAGTATTAAAAAGAATATTAAACATATATTAAAATTTTGTCAAGCCCATATGATGTCATTTTCTTTACTTATTTCTTTATAAAAGCTGATGTTTCTTTATAAAATTGTGCTTTTTACTGTTATTTTTGTTTGTTTATTTTCTGGAAGTTGACAGTTTTATTCCAGTAGAAAATTATCCTTGTAAAATATTGTGTCTAGGTTGATGAGTTGTTGAAGAACTTGCATGTAAAACTGACCCGTATACAGTGCCCACAAACTAAAACTGGAACATTGCGTACTCTGCGCACTTTGTCTGCACACCATTTATCTCCCTTCCTCACTTCACTTCTCCAGTACCCTGTGCCTTACAGCAGGTATGCCCATAATAAATTCAGATAGTATATAATTTATTGACTTTAAAAGTAAATACTTATTATGACATGAGCCAAATATTGTAGGAATACCTGCATACAGTATATGATTAATTTTAAATGGTAAAAAAATGTATGTATGTTTGAAACTATCTTTTTCCCTTCTTAAGTTTTCTCTAAAATACATCTTTTGTGCAAAATCATTGGATAATAGTTTGCCATAATCACAGGTGCACAACTGTAGTTTTGCATTCAATCACTTTAGAAATAAAAGTTTCTCATTTCCATTAAAAGAAAGGGCAAAGGTTATAATCTTTATCTGGTCTTTGTTTCAGTGAAGTGGTAGAAATTTGGCAGATTATATCTCAAGACCCACAACTGGCTGCACCAATGTTGGAACACTTCATGGATCTCTTGCAGAAATTATTGCCTTATGAAGAAAAATCAGACCCTCGAGAAAAGGGTAGATTTGTGCGCACAGCCACTACCGTACCTCTGGCAGTGAGTTTTACAATTTACCTGAGGAGAACAAATGAGAATGGCTATTTGGTAACATTTGTGTCTCTTGACGTTTTGTATGTATTAGTGTCTGTGAAGGATAGTTGCATGTTTGTTTGCTTGTATGTGTTCAAAATTGAACTCTAAAACACATGCATATTTAATTTTAAAATATTTTGTAACATTTCAGGTAACATTTGCACTTGCAGAGATTTTCAAAGTTGAGGAAACTGCAGAACCAGTGAAAAAAATGTATCATCGCCTCTTTGCCTCTTGTTTAGTGCGCCTAGGCTCATCCGTTGGCGTAATCCCACCCAAACCACAGGTGAAAGTTTGCTGATTCTCATTCTTTTTAATTCATGAATTTTTTACTGTCATACAAATGCAGTATATATATATATATGGTGTTTCTAAAAGTATACACACTTTAACATATTGTGCCCTAGGACACTCAGACAAATGGCATGAATTGCATGAACGTCAACACTGCTTTATAGTTGTGGATAAGCTGTGAATTTACAGGATTAATCATGTGGCTTGGAACTGAACTGAACTGAATTTTATGGGTGATAGCAGGGTCGATTTATCTGCATGGCACAAGGTGTGCCGCTGTGGGTAGTTTTGAATATGATAAAAGACGGAGTGGAAAATAGTAGACAGGAAAGTTGTAGTGGTGATGATGAATGGTGGTCTATTGTCCGTGGCATTCTTATCTGGCTGGTAGAGGCATACATTAGTCTAGTAGTCTGGGGGCTAATGTTGTGGTGGTTGGTATTACTGTCACTGTCATTGTCACTGTCCCCAGTGGTGGAGGGGAGAGAGTGGGGCTAGTAGTCTGGCATGGTTGGTAACTCTGGGATTTTGAGACTGTTCCTGGAAGGGACAGTAACTGGAGGCAAACCTCAATATGCTTCAGGCATCCTTTGAGCCCACCAGCTATCATCTATATAGAGATGAAGATGTTTTGTACCAACACAGTGAGTTACTGCTGCAATTCCACCATTATGTCAGGACCTACTTGATGAAACATTTTTGCTGGTGAAAAGGCCAGAGAGGAAGTGTTGAGTCTCTGATTTAACTCTGATTTTATTTATGAGGGTGGGGGTACTTAAAGGATGAAGTGTGCAGTAGAAAATCAGCAATATTCAAAAGATCTATAGGATGCAGCTAAACAGATGCTTGCAACTATTCCAATGCCTACTTTGGTGAACATTTACCACTCAACTTGATCTCTGCTATCAACTGTTCCTAGATATTAAGGTGACCATTTTGAAAAGTCACAGTTGCACACTATATTTTTGCATAAATCATATATCAATCTTCCCTCACATATTTAAAGGACAATCTTTGTATATTAAAGTGTGTACATATTGTTTTAAACATCTTGTACATACATACATGCCCATTTGTAGGCATGCACAAACACACACATACACACACACAACACACACACACACACACACACGCACACACACACACTGAGTTACAAGCACATACATAGTGCAGGGATAGAAGAGAATACTATTATGTATACGTTAGGGAACAGTTTACATCTTCATTCAGTTCTAAATGTGTTACTGTTAACTTTTATTCAGATTAGTTTTAATCTGACTTTTACTTTGAATCAAATTTTGATGGTTTTGTTTTTTTTTCACTTTAAAACATGCTTTGACAATTTTTTAAAATTATGTATATAAAGGTTTTAAAAAAATAATTTGATTATATTTAATATTTTAGAATACTAACTAATATTTAACATTATTAAGAGTGTAATAATTAATTTCTTGCCCATTACATAGATAAATACATGCATCACTTTCTACATTATAATAAATACATACGTCAGATTCTACAATACACTGAATACACATATGAAATTCTGGTTGATAAATGATTACAAAATTAAAAGTTGTGTGTGTGTGTGTGTGTGTGTGTGTATTAATGCATGTGCATATATGTGTGCATTAGTATCAAGTCGTTCATGTTAATAATATAAAGTAACTTTAGAATGTTCTTTGGGCCCCAGTGGAACAGTGTATACCTTCTCTGTGCTGTGTAAACCTAGAATTTGTATCAAACACCTGTACAACTTACCTGTGAATGCATCCTCTTTGTAAAGTGTGGGGTTACCATTGGGGTACATTTAACATTTAACTTGCTTTCCTAGTAGAAATATTAACCGTTGAAATGTTCCATGCTGTGCTTACTGCTCCAGGCTGAAAAGGATGAGAGCAAGAGCAAAGACAAAAAGAAAACAGCCATAAAGGAAGTCAAGATCAGCCCCATTGAGTGAGTTCCTTTGTGGGGAGGGATTTTTTTATTTTGCTAAGTAATCAATAACTATCATCTATAATGATCATGAAATGCATTTTCACACTTGTTAGATGTACACAGGCAAAGTGTCCAGGCATGATTATGAGAGGAAATTTGCATTTATTAAAAATTTATGTTTGATACTTTAATTTTTAAAAACATTACAGCAGTTTTTCTTAAGTAGATGAAATTTGAAATTTTATTTTAATATTTTACAGTGTTTCTCAACCTTATGCACCACCTGCACCCTTTACACAACTATAGGAAATTCTCAGTTGTCCAGTGGATAAAATTGTCAGGTGTTTTGGTACCATTTAATCGAAATATCGTAAATATATATAATGTGATCTACTTTTGGATAACTGCTGTAACAGTGATGGACTCCTGGCTTTTAGTGATGAACATTTAATTGAAATATCTTAAATATATATAATGCGATCCTACTTTTGGATAGCTGCTATAACAGTGATGGACTGCTGGCTTTTAGGGATGATAGAGAAGTAGTGTGTGGGGAGTGAGCATTACATGCATCAAAACATGAAGATGTTTATGAGGAAACCTATGAATATTTGTAAGGAAATCCATTTGAGTTTTGACTTCAATGACAAAGGGGCAGACAACCTTTAGCTGGGATGGCTAACACATGATGACACATTAGTATATAGGAACTAGTATACTTTTTAGAATAAAACATCTTAGAAAGGAAATTACTTTTAAAATTTTAATTTTTATGACATATTACAGCAGTTAGCCACTGTTAAATAAGCGACAGGCAATGCTCTTACAAAAACCTATCATGCTTATTTGACTACACTTTATGAATGAAATTTCTTTTTTAAAAAGCCAACCTTGATAAGTAATTACAATCACAAATTAAACTTATCACTGTTATAATGATGTCTGTGCAAGGGGTGGACAGTGGTTAAGGATTGAAATTGGTAGATATCAAATAAATTGAAAGAAAGAAAATAAGGAAATAAAAGAAAAGTTGTTTTATATGCTGTTCATAAATGTAAAAAACACGTAGAGATGAGTTACCTGACCTACTTTATGGTTTGAACAGAGTTGCAATACAAGCTATGCAAGGATTTTTTGAGCGAACTGGAAGCAAGGACCTTCTGGAGGCTGTGGAAAGTGCTGGGATGTGGGATAAAGTTAGGAATGAGCTAGAATTCCCGGATGCAATTACAATTCTTGCCAGGTAAGTGTTGGGATGTTTTTTCTTATCTCACCACATGGCTTTTTGCTTTTGAAAACAAGATTATTATTTAACTTCTTTAATTTCCTTTGACCAAGTAGTCAACTTACATTGGCAACAATTGTTTTTAAAAAGGGATTTTTTTTCCCTTTCAAAATCTTGAGAAGTTTTTTCGTTGATGTAAATTTTGCTGCATTAAATACAGAGGGTAATTTCTAGTAATTTAGCTATATCTCTAATTTTTAGGTTTCACTTTCATTTGAAGCAGTAGCTTAAAGTGATTAACTCTTATTAAAAGGTATTTTATTTACTTTTATGATGTATTGGGGGTAAATTCAGTTCTGCTCACTGTAAGACATCCTTATTGATTTGTACCACTGGCTTCAAGAGGAAATTATTATTTGTATGGGTCTCCTGATATACTGAATTAATGCATGTTCTCCTCAGTATGAAATATCCAAACTTGAATCATTGGCTTAAACTGAGCAATTGTTGTTTGGATGGGACTTCTGAAATGTTGAAGTGATGCGATTTCTCATCAATATGAGATATATATACTTGAATCTTTGGCTTAAACTGAGCAATTGTTGTTTGGATGGGACTTCTGAAATGTTGAAGTGATGCGATTTCTCATCAATATGAGATATATATACTTGAATCTTTGGCTTAAACTGATCACTTGTTCTTTGGGTGGGTCTTCGGATGTATTGAAGTAAACTCAGAATTCCTTGTTGTGCAGAAAATTGAGATTTTCAGGTTCAGCCTTGTTTTTGTGTGTCTCTTTTTGTTCTCAATGTTGGGATTCTGTCTTGTACCATGCAATCTTGTTGCTAGCTTTATATTTATTTACTCTAATTTGCTCTATACTCTGATATCGGTAATAATTTGTCACAAACTCTCTTCTAAGGAAGGAATAGATAAAATATTACTTTGTTACTTGTTCAGTTTACAAAAGTCAATGATAAAGTCTCAAATATTATAAAATATTGTGTTCTGGTTTTTTTTATGCTTGTAGTTAAGTTTTTTTTTAATTTTGAGGGTGAAGATTGATTGTCTAGTAAAAGAACCTTGGATTCCATTTTCTTTTCTTTACTTTTGTTTTTTAAAAGAGATGATATTTATATTTGTACTAATATTTAATGTAATTTTATTACAGATCTTTAGTGGGCAGTCCAGAAGATGCAAAATACACAAGTAAAATTGTCATATCACTTACATCCATCCTCAACAGTCTGTATGAAAATCAGCGAGTGACAGTTGCTGCTTTTTTTGCCGAGGTTTGTCTACCCTTATAAATGGTAACCATTAAATATTGACAGAGACAATTTTCTTTTCTTTTAAAGTCATCATAAAATATGTTGGACTTTTGATTTGCAGGGATGAGTCAGTTTGTGTTGGTATTTTTTTTCATTTCATAGTAAAAACTGTTTGAGTGCCATTTTTACACCTCTCCCAATATTTAGTTTGACATTCTTTAGGCTCATTTCAGACACATGCAAAACTGTAGTAATGTGATTTGTGACTAAGTTAGCTATTTTCAGCTAAGAAAACCAACTGATGTCCACTTAATAGATGCTTTATTTACATCTGGAGAGTTTGTTATGGTAACATAATGATTGGCATGAATCTCCTAATGTCAGTTTATCTCCACACTAGAAGATTGGGTATGCAAGTTTTCAATAATTTATCAGGGATACATAGAAAATTAAATTATAAATTGTTCAGAATTATCCTATCCTCATATGGGAGTAATCTTAGTACCTCATTATTCTGGTAATTATGGTCGCATGTTTAAATTGGGCTTGGCAACTTTGCAGAATTTCTCTAGGGCATCAAATTCTGTCCAAGTTTGTAAATTGCTTTTGGTTTCCACTCATTCTTTTGATTGTTGATGAGCTTTTGTAATGTGTACTTTTCTTCCTTTGCTTAGCAGATACTTTGCTTTCTTGTACTTAATTTTGTGGTTCATTTAAATACTCTGCTAAGCAATGTTTTAATGCCCACCTCGTGTGGGGTTTTGTATAAGCTGACAGATAGTTTAAGTGAAGACTAAAGTAGTGATGTGTATATGTGTTTTGGCAAATGAATATATTAAATTTATTTTTTAATATAAGTTTTGCTTTTTGTTATTTCTCTTTTTTAATTTTACTTATTATTAATTATTTTTTAATATCAGTTAATTAACCAGAAATGTGCCGGTGATGAGAGTCTTGTGGAACTGATCATGAACAGTTTACTTGGTCGTCTTGTCGACTCATCTCACATCGTCCGAATGCTGTGTATTCGAGGACTGGGTAACATTGCCAGCGTGGGCAAAGAGCAGGTGTGTCTGTCTGTGTGAAATAAGCAGAACACTTTATCATTATTACAAATATTATTGTATATATTTGTACTGTTTTGTATTGCTTAAAATCTGTTTGCTTTGTTAGATGTACAGACATTAGAAGTTAGGTAAAAAATGTCTGTTGATGAGATATATATAAATAGAATCCCTGCGTAGCATATATGTATGTTTGTAGTGTTTTTATTACTTTGGTAGATGTGGAGAAAGAATCTTTTGCGCACTTAGATGTACAGAATCTGAAAGTTATGAAGACAGGTAAAAAATCTCTTGCTGAGATACATATAAATAGAATCCATTGCCTAGTTAGATGTTAAGATAATGGAAGTTTTGCAGACAGGTAAATATCTATCTATCTATCTATCTATTATTGTTAAGTAGACTTAAATAAAATCAGTTGCTGTTTGATGCTTAGTTAGGTGACAAGATTTGTAAGGTTGATAAATAGATTAGGCAGCTAAAAGTTTTCAGTAAGATTAAAACATGTAACACATATGTGTTTCTTCTTCAATATTGAATATTGCTGGTGTTCAGAATATAAAAGAATTTTGAAAAAGTCAATGATGACATATCATGATAGACTCTTGTTATGCAATTGAAAACTTTGAATACGTAGATCTTTCACGATAGACTCTTATTATGCAATTGAAAACTTCGAACATGTAAATGATGACATTTTATGATATTCTTGTTACTTAATTTTCACTATATAACTTTCAGATATAGCATAAAATACAAGATGTCATCATCTTCACCTTTGAAGATGGCAATCAACTGTATCTGAATTAGAAAAAGCTTATTTGTGTTAGCAGTCATTCATCATGTTTTGCTCAAAATTGTAATAAAGAGTGTTAAATGAATTATTGTACAAACTGTCACTGACGTTTTGTAATATATTCTGTGGCTGAACAGGTGCAAAAATATTCAACCACCATCTTATCAGCTATGATGGCAGGAATGGATGACAAGGAGGATCCTGAAGATTATATCACCATTGAAGCCATGAGTGGCCTATCAAGGGTCCTTTCAGAGATTGATGAAAGCCACATCCGTGCCATTCTGATAAATGTGGCACTCAAAATACGGCCATGTTTTGAAAGAGTAAAATCTTTTAATATTAATATAATAATTTTTAAAGTGTAAGATTAAATTTTCATTCTTTATTTTGGAAGACCAGCATACTTCTCAGTGGTCTGAAAAATTATTCTTTAATTTTCTGAAGGGAATGCTCATTTATGCTTGGATATTAATCACTAACTTTGTACAATCTGAATATAAAGGGTTAAAAGCTGTTTTGTTTTCTAGATTTATATTGAATGCATGCATAAATTTAAAAATAATTTTAACTAAACTGAGGCAGTTTATTAAAATGCAAATCTTATTTTTTATTTTTTTATCTTAGTCTTTCTTCAAGAAATGTCTGTCTTTGATGTAAACATTGTCATTTTACTCAGAAAACATTGTCACCCATGTCATGAAATTTTAAGATTTTTATGCTCATTGCAAATTAAAAAAGTTAACCTAATATATTTCATGTGCATAAATCTGTTGTGTTCATTATTTACATTTTACGTAGCTTAATGCTAAAGAAAAGTAAATTAACTTGCACTTTAAATCCTTTCTCATTTAAAACCCTTTCTATGTCAGTAACCTAAATGCTTAACTATTCCCTAACAAATTGCTTGTTTTCAGTTTGTGTGCCTCTTTCTTTTTTATGCAGGAAAAGCCAGCTGTGCGTGCCCAGGCTTTCATTTTGTTTGGCAATCTGTCACGGTTTGGTGATGGCCCATCCCGTGCACCTTTTTTGGAACAGATCCACAGCAACCTTATCAGTCTGCTTTTGCACCTGAATGATGTAGACCCGGAAGTTAAGAAGGTATGCATTTGAGGTATACCTTGATGTTCTAGTAAGGCCTTGACGTCAATTGATTTCCCTGATTTAGGAAGTTTGGGCTTGATTTGTACGTGATTTCCCCAGGTTATGGAGGTGTGGGTTTGATTTGTAGTTTGATTTCCCAAGGTTATGGAGGCGTGGGTTTGATTTGTAGTTTGATTTCCCAAGGTTATGGAGGTGTGGGTTTGATTTGTAGTTTGATTTCCCAAGGTTATGGAGGTATGGGCCTGATTTATAGTTTCAATTATTGTTGTATAGTCAGTTCAGAAAGATATATTTTTGTACAGTTTGATTTTTTTGTTTACATAAAAACAAAAAAATAATGGCTGCTAGACAACTCTTATAAAAACTATTCACGTATTACTATATCAAAGGATGACTTGGGAGAATTTATAAAAATAGGTAACTAGAGAAATAGACAGCCATTAGGTGAGGAATCAACATGTGATTAAGATAAAATGGTGGTTTGGATGTTTTGAATTTATAAAAAAATATAAGGCAGTTGACAACAGTTTAATGACAGCTTGGATTTCAGTTTTTAAGCCACCCATATTTCCTTCAATTTAAGGTGAGATAATATTTTATTATGTTATTTCTGATGATGATGAATATTTGTTTGAAGCACTTTGAACCAAAATTTGTTAACAAATAAATTTGAAAATGGAAAATCCTGCAGACATTTAATTTGTTTTAGTTTGAATATATGTCTTTCACAATAAAAGCTTTTGAGCAGATTGGGTTTTTTTGGGTTTTTTTGCAGTATTGAATATTGGAATATGTTCATTGAATATTTAAGAATTCACTGTCTTAAGATTAATGCACAGTATTGTATATTGATGTTAAATTTGCTTATACTATCTTAATTTGTTTGCAACAAAATCATGTCAGTTATTATTGTAACAAATTAAATATTTTTTAACTTTAATGCACATATTGGTGGCCCTTGAAATCAAAATACTGAACTCTTGAAAAGTTCCTAAAAAAACTTAGAATTTTTTTTCTAAATTGCTTGCGAACCCTGTTGGTGTTGATATGCATTGAGTAATGTTATGAATATGGTGACGGTGTGTGCTTTGTGAAGACAATGTATGTTGGTGGTAATATGTAATTGGTGATCATGTGTGTTTGGTGATGTGTGCTTTATGAAGATGATGTATGTTGGTGGTAATGTGTAATTGGTGATCATGTGTGTTTGGTGATGTGTGCTTTGTGAAGACGATGTATGTTGGTGGTAATGTGTAATTGGTGATCATGTGTGTTTGGTGATGTGTGCTTTGTGAAGACGATGTATGTTGGTGATAATATGTAATTAGTGATCATGTGTGTTTGGTGATGTGTGCTTTATGAAGACGATGTATGTTGGTGATAATATGTAATTGGTGATCATGTATGTTTGGTGATGTGTGCTTTGTGAAGACGATGTATGTTGGTGATAATATGTAATTGGTGATCATGTGTGTTTGGTGATGTGTGCTTTGTGAAGACGATGTATGCTGGTGATAATGTGTAATTGGTGATCATGTGTGTTTGGTGATATGTGCTTTGTGAAGACGATGTATGTTGGTGATAATATGTAATTGGTGATCATGTGTGTTTGGTGATGTGTGCTTTATGAAGACGATGTATGTTGGTGGTAATGTGTAATTGGTGATCATGTGTGTTTGGTGATGTGTGCTTTGTGAAGACGATGTATGCTGGTGATAATGTGTAATTGGTGATCATGTGTGTTTGGTGATGCGTGCTTCATAAACTAAAATCTTGAGCTTGTTGCATTCTATGGACTGTTCAGAATGTTGTACATTTTGTGATAAACTGTACGCTTGTTTTATAGGGATGCAAGTTTGCTCTACGGCTGCTTGGTCCCTTGACAAACTCAGAAGCCATTAATGACAAGTTCCAGAAACATCTACTGGAAGATGCCAATTTGTTCTATGGAGAGTTTATGAACGATCTCTCTAAGCTAATTGTATGTAATTGTTTTCATTTTGCTGTATGCAAGAAAATATTTTTTCTTTTTTAAATTAGCATTCTTTGACTAATTACAAATTGGTTTCTTGGGTGGAAGTAATAAAAGACAATAATTTAATTCCATTATTTTGCAGAATATAATATTTAATATTTGAAATGAATTATGTGTTTGAGAAAGTGGATATCTATAGATCATCTTAATGATGAATGTTTGTATGAGTGATGGGGAGGTAAATCTCTGTATATGCCATCATTCATATATATTTTCTTTTTTTCATGAATCTTTTCAGATTCAAGACTTCCCTGACAAAGTTAATTTCTATGTCATGGGTTGTGTGTCATTTTTCAAAAGCTCATGGTCAGACATTCGAAATAATGCAGCCATGTTTGTAGGCAAGTTACTTTATTGTTAACTCTCATGAAAACAAGATGTACTTGTGTAGTGTGCATGTGTGTGAGGTGTGGTATGGCATTTTTATCATGTTTTCATCACTCAGAAAAGTTTCTTTGCTTTCAAGTAGACATAACTGCTCATTCTCTGTAATCCTAACAGTCACATCAGTATTATACTTTCAACATTTGTACATTTGATAAAAATATAAAAATATTTTCATAACTGCTATCCTTCTGTAACATTCCCCAAGATCTCTCCTTCCATCTGCACATTTTATTTTCTTATCATAAAAAATTAATATTTTTGATTTTGCGACTTCACATGTGGATGGCAACACATTTTAAATATCTGTGTGATGTCTCCCTGGGCACCTTTCTAATGTGTTAAGATTATTATTTATGTATTAATAACACATATCTAATTACAAGAGGTCAAGAATCTTAATTTATAGTTATTAATAATTCTCCCACAAAACCAATGTCTCTCAATTGACATATTATAAGGGTGTCGGAAAACTCTACTCTTTACACAATAATAAGATAGATGTCTTACTGCAACATAATATTTCTGCAGGTGGAAACTTCTTACAAAAGGAGTAATAAAAATCCATCTTTTATTTATATTTAACGAGCCCCCATCCACCCACTATTACTCCAAAATAAGGTTTCAGTATATGTGCAAGAAGGTTAATAAATTTGTGAAATCAGCAATCAAATATGCAGCCTGTGAATATAATCAAAAGAGCGTTGACATTTACACCTCTTCACAACAATGTTTGATTAAACGTTACGTTAGACACTCGTTCAGTTTATCCTAGCATAGCCATCAGCAGTCAATTAACATATATATATTCAAGTTCATAAAAATGAGAGTGGAGTTTCAAAGAGATAATTATAGTCAATGTACATTACTTTTTCAATGATGGAAGCTGTCACTGGCATGTGTTGACTGGCACGTATTCATAGTCACATGGTTTGCAACAAGTCACTTTCGTTCTTATTGGATGAAGGTCCAAAGTACACCTTCTAGGCACATTCCTTGATTGTTCCAGAATCTTCAATGTGCTCACAACGCACACTGTGGAGAATCATCCAGAATTTCGTAAGCACTGTCAAAGGAGTGTTCCAGAACCTTTGTGTGCACTACCCAAGCACACCACAAGGAATATTCCAG
Organism: Sinotaia quadrata; assembly: GCA_028829895.1. Lineage (NCBI taxonomy): Eukaryota > Metazoa > Mollusca > Gastropoda > Architaenioglossa > Viviparidae > Sinotaia > Sinotaia quadrata. The sequence continues at coordinate 113,477,385 of CM054181.1, read as the reverse complement.
AAACTTCATGAATTTTCAAGACCAAACTCAAACCTCAATTTCCGTCATATTGGCTCTCAAACAGAATTCACAGGAATCAACTTACAGCAACATGTTTACTGATAAGTTCGATGACAATGCTGAATACACACCAGCATGATCCATTAGAGTACAGTAGTCATCAAAAGTCATGCTCCTTTCTGCAAAAGTCAAAGTAAGGGCAGTGCTAAGTTTCAGGCATATTTCATCTCTAAACTCCTTTTTCTCTTACACTTTCTCAACTTACAAATCCTGCTACAATGTTTGATACACACGCAGCATAAGAAATATAGCATCAATCAAAATTCACTAGCATAATGTACAAAATAATCAAATAAAGATTAGTGAACATCAAAAATTGGTTCAATTACATAAGCATTCTCTAGTTCAAATCATAGATCAACAGCAAACGTATGAAATATTTTCAAGTCCATTCTTTCTTTATCATCAACTTACCATAAGCTAACAATCACCTTTATGACCAGGCTTGAGTTACATCAGAATCAAAGTGATTAGAATATAGAACTTTCTTCACCAAAGTAACTTTCAGTCTATTCACATTTGATGAAATTGTTATGAACAAGTATGAAACTATTATTCAGAAAAACTACTCATCTGCTTGGAACTGGTTCTTTTTCTAATAATTACAAATAAATAATTTATATTTCATTTCAGACATTATTAATATTAATGGTTAGTTTTAGAGTAGTAGTAGGTGATTACCAAAATCAAGATCGTAGGGTTGTTTTTTTTTTTAAATCTTTTATTATAGATGCTTGTGTTCAATGCTCTTGTCTGAGGTCTTGTCTTGTTCAGGTTGCCAGGATAATTCCAAATATGGCAGACAGCAATAATGCTCAAGATTAAACATCATTGATGCAACCGTTTTGTTTGGTTTTTTTGTTGAAAACGTTTAAGTTGTAACATTGTTTTTTTTTATTTCACTTTTGATGCAGAACTAATCTAATTCATAGCTAATATTTCCTAATGCAGACCATTTTGGGGAAATATAAATCAAAATGTTGTGCTTCTTCATCATATCCTGCATCTTTATAACAGTTTAAACGTATATAATAACCACTGTAATTATATTTACAGAATATTGTTTTACTAAGTGAGTATTCCTATGTCATGTATTTTGATTGATGTGTACTTTGTTTTAATGCTTATAAGATCTATTCTAAATTTTCTTCAGTATCTCTTATCACAGAATTTGACTTCTTCAAAGTTGTTGACATTTTTTTCATAAGCATAATTTGGAACAGGTGCAAAATAATTAGAATAAGTATGTAAGAATCTCTCCTTTTTATTTTTTAATTAATTAAATTTTAATAGTTTTTAAATTAATATTTATTTTTTGTAATATGTAAGAACGTTTTCCCACTTAATCAGTAAAATATGTTTTGTTGATTGAGAATGTTAGCATTTTTTAAAATTACATTTATCTGATATTAAAGAAACATTAGTGAAATTTTTGTGTGTGCTAATTATGATTATTTGTTGTAAAAGAAAAAAGATTTTATATTCAAAGGAAGCATTCACTTATGAATCTTTTGGTATTATTTCATTGAATTTCTTAATTTTTTTTAAAATTATTATTATAGGGTTTTTACTTGGCAATTTGCCCAAGGAGAGACAGACAGACATTACCAAGGAACATGTGTGCTCAGGTATGTTAAAATAAAACCTCATTGAGATTTCTTTCTTTCTGAGTTTCCAGTAATCTGTATCATAGCTTTGGATGATTAATTCTTTACTTGAAGGCTGCTATTTATAGAGCAGCTGTCTCAAGGACACTAATTTAGGTCAAAGCAGCTGTTTATTGGCTATTCATTTTGCTTAGAAAATCTGATATCTTTCAGACAATTTTTTGCTTAGAAAATCTGATATCTTTCAGACAGTGGGTTTTATAAAGTGTGAGCAAAAGTGGGTTATCATGTTTAATCTGAACAAAAAAAAAACCAATTGTTAACAGGAATAAAAAATTTACTCAAAAATAATTTTATCATTCAAAAATTTATTGAAAAATATCTTATTTACGGCATTTGTTGGGAAAGTAACCATTTAAAAAAAAATCTAATAGTTGTTAATAAAATAAAACTAGTGATACCAATTTTTTTAAAATCTAATAGTTGATAATAAAATAAAATAAAACTAATGATACCAATTTTTTTTAAATCTAATAGTTGATAATAAAATAAAATAAAACTAGTGATACCAATTTTATTTTTGTAATCTAATAGCTGATAATAATTAATAAGGAATAAAAAAATATATTTTTAAAAGTATACTAATTACATAAAAGATATTTGGAATTTATTTATAAATTAAATTAATTATATTTGTGTACTCACCCCATTTCACCTCAAGAATCCAAATTTTGATCACTTATCTAATTAGTAATTAATTATCTTTGCACATTCAAGAATATACATGCAAATACAACAAATACACTCTACAAAGGCATGACTGTTTACAACAACCAAAAAAAAGAAAAACATACTGACACTTAATTTGGGTTTAAGCTGACAGATGTTTGTTTTGTGTATGATGTTTGTTTTGTTTATTTTAACTAATTATGTTGCTGTAAATATTATAATTTTATGAATGTTTGTAAAACACACAAAGAAATGCTTGCAAACATAAAACTAAACACTTTTACTTTCTATCAAAGTTTGGATTGCGTTAATAGTGGGATCATGTTACTGCGGGATTTTGCAATATGTGCAATTGAATATATGAAATTTCAGGAGCCGTGCCACAACCGCATTATATCTGTATTCATGTTATCATGGGGCACGTTATAGTGGGGTTCCACTGTAGTTAATTTAATAATTACTAATCTTAAATTAACTAATACAATGCATAATTATAACATTATTATTTGTTAAGCATTGAAGAGAATGCTTTATCTTTCAGCTGCACATTTTTTGAAGACCACTTGTCCTAACTAGCCCTTATTGCTAATAACTTTTAAGAGGCAGTTTTCAGACTTATTTTTGTGTTTATTTGTATTTCAATTGCACTATTTTTATTTGCAGCCCTTATTCTCCTTTTGAAGGATCCAAGCCCCACTGTGCGTGCTAAAGCTGCAGAAGCCATGAGCCTCCTCTATGAGTACTGAATTCAGTCTGCTCTGGAACTCAATACAAAGAGCAGATGTAGCTTAAGAATAATGGATAACAGTTTAAGGATAACAGTGTTATTATTCCACTTGAAAGACATGCACGCTTACATAGAATCAGCAGTTTAAGATTTACTGTCTCGCACAGTTAACAAAGCACTAACTTGTCATTGTTGTATTTGCACCTGATGAATTTCACCCAAGGTTGTGGAGCTGTATAATTTATGCTTGTTCTTCAGCTCGCATCGCTGCTTGATTCATTTGGTCTTTAAGTGTCCTGACTGCAAATATGTTATACCGTCATTGATATCAAAATTATTTAGTGCTGGTTTTTGTGCCTTTGAACACCTTGTTTTATTTTTATTGTTTTTGTGCTGGTTTACATTTCTCCTGAAACTTTGACACTGCAACTTTTGTGAAAGTTATATTGGTGTGTCAGAGGTTTTGATTATTTGTTCAGAAAGAGATTGTGACACTAATTGACTGCAGTTGTTTGTACACCTTGGGGAATTTTGGCAAAGATTTATTTATATATGCATCTTTTAATTTGAAATATTTTTCTTATCCTACAATGTACCATTTAAATTACAAAATTGAGAAGAAAAGTAATGAGACATTAATGTTCCTTGTTAATAAAATTATTGTGCTTTTTATTAAATTCTGCTTGTATGTGAGCTTTTTAAAAGTTTTGTTTGGGAGTTTTTAAATTTTCTTTCTTTTGTATTATCAGCAAATTTAAAAATCACCAAAAAAATCTGATGTGTTAGCCTTAAGTATTCCAGACACTTAAAATATGTAATTTATTTAGGTAAAAAGTATTCTATTTCTAATTATGCCTTGCATGACTTAATTTACCATAAGCTTCTTTGCTGTTCTCACAAATTTCTTTCATATCATCAAAAAGCAATTGGTCTGCCATTTGGTTTTAAGTAACATATCTTTGTATCATGAGAACCATCATGGGGTTATGTGATAATGTGTTGTATGAATTTATTAAATTATTGTATGGGTGGAAGGGCATCATGTGATCAAAAGCATGTATGCATTTATTTGTCCAATTTAATGCTCTTTACTCTGCCAGAAGTGTGACTTGATACTCAGCAGGATGAAAAAATTTTACTGTGTTGATGTTAATAAATTGTAAATTCTTTTTTCAGTTTTCTCTTTGACAATGAGAAATAAGTATTTTGTTGGAAGTAAAAGTAAATATTAGGACTTTTACTTCCACAGCAGCTTGTTTAAATTTAATATTTATTGATTGTTCTTTTTCAAACATTTTATTTTACAAGTTATAGTTCTTCATTTTGTAAGGAATTACTGCTTATGTAATTATTATGTAAATGCAGATTACAGCTCTTTAGTAATAGTTTTCTTCATATAAATAAGTCCACATGAAAACCTGCAAGAACAATCAGGAGACTCATGTTATAATTGAAAGAGTTTAAAATCATCAATTCCAAGTTACTAATAGTTTACAAAATTGGCTGATGGTTTTGTTGATGTAGAAAATGCTAACTGCTTGCGAAACAAGACTGATGAGTTTAGCTGAAGGATTTGAACATATTTCATGAAGATAACTGATCAATTTGGATACAGCAATGATGTGGATAACCTATTGCTTTGGATATTAGATTGTTAATGATACCTGAACTAACCATTCTGCTCTTACTTTATTTTATAACTTTTTTTCTCTATCTTGGTTAATTACTGTCCAGTACATTGCACCTTTATTTTATTACTTTTTTCTCTATCTTGGTTAATTACTGTCCACTACATTGACACCTTTATATTATTAGTTGTTTGTGTTCATATTTAAATTTTTTTTTTTAAATAATTCCTAATTTTCAATCATTAACAGTTTTCACCAGATGTTAATCATATTTCAAATTATATTTTATCTTCTAATTTATATTTCTAATAATTTGTTTGGTTTTTGCCGTAAAGCTTGAATATGAGAGAGAAATTCATTGTCTTCATTCTGAATTGTTAAGAATTTATCACTAGGAAAATTACTAGTTAAATGTACATAAGTACATACTATTATAATTACAATAAAATATTTTATTATATTGTGTCTGAGAGAACCTCTTGCTTTATGTGGCTGCCTGAGTGCACGAAATATTCATATGTACAAATTACAATAGTTCTCTACTTTTTCATACTTGTCTGCCTGGGTACAAAATTTAATGTCTGATCACTTCTGCTCTGTACATGGTAGAAAATAGCAAAAATGTGTTTGTATACCACATGCATTACCAACAATACAGTCTGCCATTTGAATTATTCAAACATGTCATCCATCATTTGTATGATGATTTTATTTTATTTGTTTTGTTTTATCTCCCAGAACATTGGTTTTTAATTTATTACAAGCTGAAACAAAATATTTTTTATATTATTACTGTATAAATTACTTTTGAAATTGTATATAATGAAATTATTTTTTTATTAAATATTTAATTAAAAAATATAGCACAACTATTTTGGCTGTCCAATAAGTTACACTATGAGTATCATCATGCACACCTCATAGACAGAGTAGTTCATTTTCTTTGTTTCTCTTGTAGCACTTGAATTTAAACAAGGCAGTATAGAGTAATTGTCTGTTCTAATAAGTGAATGGTTGCTACAGTTAGATGTGGTGTATTTTGCTTTCTCCTCATAAAATAGTGCACATGAATTGTTAAGGGGGTTGTAATTCTTTTTATTTCACTTTGTATCTGTGTAATTGTCCTTTCTTCCTCAAACACCTCCCCCCCTTCCTCCACCAAGATCATCACCCTTAATGTTTGGAGGAGCTGCATTTTACTGTTTAACTCGGTAGATTTTAAGCTATATATATATGTATAAAATGATCAAACTGTTAAAAACCTTTTGCATTTGCAATATCTATCAGACAGACAGACTGAGAGGTACAGTCCGTTAAATAGAAACATTTTTGCTAAATATAGATATAAAATGATTGAAATGTTATTTCCATGATTATGTTTCTGTTGTATATCTAAAAATTGTTTGTAGCAAATTCATCAGTCATTGTTTTCTTCTTTTTAATTTAAAATGTCATTTTGATTATGTGGTGTATGTATGTGTGTGTGTGTGTGTGTGTGTGTGTGTGTGTGTGTGTGTATAATTATGGTGGGGAGATATGCATTAGATTTTTGTGGATATTTGAGAAGTTATCAAAACTATGATTAATTTGAAAAAAAAGAAAGAAAAGCTTTGATTCTGATTTGTTTAATACTGTGTTGATGTTTATTTGTTTGCAAGTATTAGATTCTTTGATTTCATGTTATCTTTTCCTTTCTACCACAACTTTCAGTTAATTCTAGCAACTTAAGGTTAGTGAAATCTTTGCATGATTACTTGATGACTAATTAACAAGTAACTATTAAATATTCTAACACTATTATGTTACTCAGTTATGTATTAGGAGTAGTGTGTGTGTGTGATGGGGGGGATCAATTTTTAATTGTATAATGTTTAAATCATAATATTCTTTTTTTCATATAGTTGTCTTTAAGTGCTGCCTTGGATTTATTGTCTTAGTTTTTTTACTGATGCATTAAGGTTTACATATATTGGTATTTATTTGGCAGATTTTGTGCACTAGATCACTTTAGCATTAGTGAATTTAATTTATTTCTTTAGTTTTATTAAATAATTATTGTTTTGGGAATCTAAGAGCTTTAAGAATGGTGCCCAATTGAAAAGTAGAGTTATGAATGTCAAGAGCTATGTAAGAGATTATAGAAAGTGTGCTTGTAATATTTAAAGGCAAGCATTTAGGTAGAACTAAGAGACTATCATAGAAGTTAAAGAAAAGTTTCCATTAGGGTAAACATTTTATTTAATTTTCAAGAGTGCAGTTTGAATTCTCATATTAAATCATCTTAGGGATTAAAAATAATTACATCATCACTTTAATAATTTTTACTTATCAAGAAATTTAACATTATTCTCTTCATTGCTGTGCATTCTATTGTACTTGGATCATAGTGAAGATGTTGACTGCTTCACATATTTGCAATGTGGTGAAATTACATTTGTAAACAATATTTTTGTTCAAAATATTCCACAAAAGGTAAAATTTCATTAGCACTAAGGGAAAGTAAGAGCTTTTTTTTAAATTATGCAACATACTTACACGAAGACTTTATATTAACTGTATTGAACTTTATAGAAGCACAGATTGTCTTGAACCATAAAATAATGCTTGAAATCCTCTTCTTTTATATATTTTTAGCATTTAGAAGAATATAATCCTTACCTCCTATGTACATTTTTGTTATTTGGAGCTTTTGCTAGTCCCTTATAGTGTGTTGTTTGTATTATGCTGATTATATAGTTTCTACATGTCCTTTGTATAGTTCTAACAGATTTTTGCCCCACCTCATCTGTAATTAAGTTTGGTAGAGCTTTAACCTCATCTTATATATAGTTCATTATAGTGGATAGTTTCTATCTGTCCATGTACACTAGTTCAGTGCAACAGCAGTTTTCCTACCTCTCTTTGTGCTAGTTCATTGTACTTTAAATAATTTCTCTCTTGAATCATGTTCAGTGCAGTTTATTCCTGAACTTGTTCAATTTCATTATATAGAGATTTTTTCCTGTCCCCATTTCTGCCCCGTAGTTATATATATTATAATAATAATGTTTTTACTACTCTCTGTTTTTATTCTCTATTTAAATTACACTTAAAAACATAAACAAACAAATATCATAATACTATTTGCAAAGAATTTCTTGTGTTTATAGGACTTCTTTATGATTTGTGATAGACATTTGATGTTGTTTGGATGGTTGGTTGAAAGTTTACTTCATCTTTTCATTATTTAATTTTCAATATATGATGCCATGTACATTAAACTGGAACATGAGATTCTTCTTCTGTAACTATGGTATTGTAAATAATATTTCTAAGTACTAATTTGGTATTACATGGTATTATTTGTAATCATTAAATTAATAATGATTATGTATAAAGTAAAACATCTGTGATCACAATAAAGATGATTTTTATTTTATATGTTGTGACTCATTTGAATCTTTTGCAATTTTAGCAATAAATTGTGTAACTGAGTACTCATGCACTTGCTTGAAAGAAGAATGCCCAGGAAAATAAAACATGATTGAGTAGTAGCCTGTCTTGTAAATAGATCACTGACATTGTTAAAGCTTGTCAGTAATACATTGTGATTGAAGAAAATAAACTATAAAACTATATTTTTGTCAAATTTACTGGTGATAAATCACTTCAAGATCAAATAAACAGACTGGAGCTCGTTGTGTCTTGCTTATTTCTCTTTAATTCATTCACCTGTCAAGAAGGTTCTTGTTTTATAACCCATGTTTTATAAAATTTATCCTTTGGCAATAAAGGAAAAAATACAACAAAAGTGCAAAGTTGCTAGCTGATCTCTAACAATACATAATATAATGACAATGAAAGTAACATCATTAGTTTCATTTACATCTCTATTGTTGCGATAAATCAATAACTTTCTCTTATACTGCGAAATTATATCTATGCAAGGCTAATCCTTACTGCCTCCTAACTCAAGAGTGGTTGGCATTGCGCTTAGCCCATCAGACAGGACTTTAATGCCTGAAAGATCTCTTCAAGTTAAAAATCAGGGGGTGGGGGGAGAGAGGCTGGAATCTGTTATTGTCATGAACCTAGGAAATGCACACACTACGATGTACCCCCACACACAAGCCTTCTCTCCAACCTTAACATTATATCGTTTTACCTTCCAAAACGTCAATCTCTCTGTCTGCAAAACCACCGAGTTGGAAGGCGTGTTGAAATCCAGCTAATAAACTATAGGCTTATTAGGTAAATAATTGTTTTTTGTGTCAAAATTTAGAGATAAGTCATTGTCATAGCCTCCCACACACACCTACGCTTACCTCTATCACCCGCCCATAGACAACTGATAAAATAATTATTTAAAAGCTGGTTACAAAACACGTCCTTTCCACAGTAATTAAGTACTACAATGGCAAGAAACTCAAATTTAAGTATTCAAGAATTGGCTATGAAACATGCATTTTTTTTTTTTTTGCAATCTCAGATTTTAACAATGCAAATAAATAGTGTTTTTTCCAGAAATTGCAATGTGGCACAATGCCATCCTAGTTATTGGTTATTATTATTATTAATAAGTATAATCATCCATAACTAATTATACAAGTGATGAGAATCATAATTTGTTATTAATATTTCTCCAGAAGATGCCACTCATCTCTCTCACTTGGCGATATGTGGGCACTGTAGACAAGACAAACATTTACTATCACACAATATTTCCGTAGGTGGAAAACTTCTTACCAAAGGAGAAGATAAATCTGTCTTTAATATAAATCTAGCGAGCCCCCATCTACCCACTATGTCGTCAACAAGTGGGTATAAATATGTGTAACAATGTGAATAAATTTATTAAATCAACAATCAAATATACAAATAACAAATTCAATGAAAAGATTATCTGACATCAATATTTCCATGAAACCACGTTCAAATAATTTCAATGCTTATACAGTCTTATATCCTAACACATACTTCTGCAGATAAGTATTAATATAAATCACGGGATCATTTCTTATCTTAGAACAAAAATGGAGTTATAGAGAGATAAACAATAATAGTTTGTACATAACCTTGTTGATGACGATACCAAATAGTCTTTTGCACGCTTTCATAACAATATCATATTTACTGTTCACAACAGAATTGTCAATTCTTCATGTGCTCCTCTAGGATGCTGTAGAACAGGGGTCTCAAACATGCGGCCCGCGGGCCATTTGCGGCCCGCGTTACGATATTTTGTGGCCCCCACTTGATATCAAAGTTTAGTGATAGTGCGGCCCGCACGTTTTTCTCACGCAGCTTGGGAGTTTTATAGTTTTTGTCACTTGTGGGCTACCATACCTCAGGATCGTGACAGTAACGGTGTGTTGTGTGTTGCCAAACTCGGCGACTTTCTTTCCCAAGCCTCTTACATGTTGCTACCATTTAGCAAAGTTCAAAAGCATCCAGATCTAGCAAGCTAATTCTATATAGATTATAGACCCTACAGGTCTACCCACAGATGAGTTGTTCGGAAAAAAACAGCATTTTCATGTCGAAAAAGCAGGTGAAGTGTTTAGCAAAGAAGAAAAATAGTAGACTGAAAGAACAGAAAAGGAAGAACAGAAAAATAACCAAGGTAAGTTGGCTTAGCAAGGGACAGTTCTTGAAGAGGTTTTATGAGTTGAGAGCTGAAGTGAAAACCTTCATGGAGAAGGATGGGATGGCTGTTCCTGTACTAAGTGATCCCAAATGGCTCATGGACTTAGCTTTTCTTGTTGACATCATAGAAGAGCTGAATGTACTGAACAAGAAATTACAAGGCCAGGGGCAGCTTGTCAGCGCAGCATTTGACAATGTCAGAGCATTTTCCACAAAACTTGTTATGGAAAGCCCAGCTTTTTCAGACAAACCTCTGCCATTTCCCAGCTTGTAAGGCACTCATGGATTGTGCCACACCATTCAGTGGTGAGAAGTATGTTGATGCCATTGTAAAGCTGCATGAAGAATTTGATCACAGGTTTGCAGAATTCAAGAACCACAGAACCACCTTTCAAATATTTGCTGACCCCTTCTCCTTCGATGTGGAAGATTCCCCTTCTGTGCTTCAAATGGAGCTAATTGACATACATTGTAATTCTGAACTCAAAACCAAGTTCAGGGAGGTGGGTGGAAAAGCAGAAAAGCTTGGGCAGTTTTTAAGAGAATTGCCCCTTACCTTCCCTGAGCTTACCAGGATGTTCAAGCAGACCAAGTGCCTTTTGGGGAGCACCTATCTGTGTGTAAAGCTCCTCTCCACCATGAACTTTAATAAGTCAAAATTCAGGTCCAAACTTACTGAGGGTCTCAGTGGCTTCCTCCCTGAAGCCAAAATAATGTGTCTGAGCTATGTAAGAGGAAGCGTTGCCAGGTCTCTGGCAGCAGGGAATAATGATGCGGCCCAGCTTCACCCAGACTCTACTTCCAGCGGCCCCCAGGTAAAATGAGTTTGAGACCCCTGCTGTAGAATATTTCATGGGTCGCTGTTCTCTCATGACTAATCTAGGCGCTCCTTTGCAGTATTAGTTCCCCAATCAGAAAAACAATGTAGCAATTTCCAGTAACTTCCTTATACCAGAAATTCCATTAGTCAAGCATACTTTGCCATCATACATTAGCAATGTATCCTTACACTTGCATACTGGGATTGAGACCTCAAATCTAAAATGTTCATAATGATTTATAAATCAATAAACCAGGAGATTTTATGAAAAAAAGGCTGCTTCTTCCCTGTAAAACATAACCAGAGAACAAATGCTAAGTTTTCCAGTTTATTCATCTCTAAATCCATTCTTTCTTACACTCAAGTCTCAACTTACAGTTTCTTGCAACAGTATTTATTAGCCTGATACACGCATACAGCATAATAAATACAACATAATAATTTATGAACGTTTTCACTAGAAACAATGTCATGTATTTAACATTTAACGTACAAGTATCATAATTCACAAGTGTAGAAGTAATAGTCTACTCATATAATACATTTCTACATAAAACGCAAGTATAATATATCAATAGCAAACACATTTCTAAGCCCATTTCCTTTCAATCAATCAGTTACCATTAAGCTAACGGATGCCTTGCATGAATGGACTTCAGCAACAACAAATTCAAAGTGATTAGAGAATAGAAGAGAAGATAATTATTTCAGTAGGTAAACTTTGATTTCAGCCCATTGGCTGGTCTCGTTCTTGTAAATATTAACTATTGGATAATAAAAACTATTTATCTACATAAGACCAGTTTAGATTAAATCAGCAAGTTCTAGCACATTCTCTTCATTCTCCACTTTTGCAGTTACTTACGTCTTACATATATCTGTATTGATATTGCAAACTTTTATACTTAGTTATTATTGCTATTATTTTTTCTCTTAATAAACTCCATGTATTTTTTTTACTAAGCCTCTGAACAGAACTCAAAGGCTATAAATACTTTCACTTCAGGCGAACAACTAGAGCTGCAGGGTTCACTACCCCAGGTAATATAATCAGACGTCTAAGATTAAAAACAAATCAAAACTTTTCTTTAAATCGATAGTTCCACTGTGATATATTTCCTAACCATTACTGTATCGATGTACAGTTCGAAGCCCACCTCAACAAACAGTGAGTGGGTGGGAAGTGGAGATGAGTGGTCACTAGTCACAACGACCTTCAGTATTACAAACTACTTTTGGATGAAAATGTTTTATACTTCTGGGTCATTTAAATTCCTTTTTTTTTCTCTCTCCACCCTGCACCCCCATCCCCTTCCAAACTACTCATTAGCTTCTTGAATTTTTCTTTGACAGCAGAAATGATGTGAAAGCTGATATCAATGTCGGTCTTTGCTAACAAGAATTGAATGCTCTGTTAGAATAAATCAAGCTCATAGCTCACAGCTCACAGGTGCATTTAAATTAGGTCTTGCTTGGACATGAGGGAGAGTTGGAGATGCATATGCCTCTGTCTGCTTCTGTAGTTGATGTTTAGTTCAATAAATGAGAAAAGCATTTAGTCCCATTTCTATCCCATCCAAGAAGGTATACACAATGTATTCACATACAAGAACACATCATCATTAGAAATTAACAGACTAGCAACTGGCATTGCTTCAGAAGTGACTATTGCGAACAAGAATTAGCAATGGGTAACGTCCTGATAGTTTTATTGCGCAAATATAAACTCATTCACTCTCACACACACACACACACACACACACACACACACTTGTACCTGTGCGCCATAATACTATCACAGTCAACAAAAAATATATATTTGTATGGTACGACACATTCAGGCAATACAAATACAGTCAATAACTAAAATATATACATGTACTTATATATCATCAACATTCAAACAGAATACTAATACAGTCAATAACTAAAATATATACTTATATATCATCAACATTCAAACAGAATACTAATACAGTCAATAACTAAAATATATACTTATATATCATCAACATTCAAACAGACTACTAATACAGTCAATAACTAAAATACATACTTATATATCATCAACATTCAAACAGAATACTAATACAGTCAACGAAAAAATTGTATACCTATGAGCCATGCTACGAACAGTCAACGAAACAAACGGGCATACGTACACATAAGGGAATGATTATTACAGGTTCTTCTTTTCTCAGAATTTTGCTAGCCGATGGGTCGTATTTTTTAATTATCGTTCTTGCACAGTTAAAAGGAATTTAGTTCCGTCCAATATACCAATAATTCGAAATAGATTTAAAAGCAATGTAATCCTTAAAACGTGAAGAGTATACCTTCCCCCCTCCCCCCCAAAAATCCACTCGACTGTTATTATTTATAAAAGTTTTTAAAAAATGTTTATTTAAAATTTACTTTATTTAAATTTTTCCTACTTCAATCAGGTTTGCTTTCTTTCTTTCTTTCTTTCTTTCTTTCTTTCTTTCTTTCTGATTATACACGTTTTTGTTGTTACGAAGACTAAACAATAAAACATTTTAAATAGCCAACAAAGGATGAATACCCTATCAGTGGATCGTTATTGCCAGAATGATGTAAAAGTTTAACACTGTGACTGTGACAAAAAGTATAAGCTAGAATATTTTTTTTCCTTTGTATCGTGTGTGTGTGTGTGTGTGTGTGTGTGTGTGTGTGTGTGTGTGTGTGTGTGTGTGTGCGTGCGTGCGTGCGTGCGTGCGTGCGTGCGTGCGTGCGTGCGTGCGTGCGTGTGTGTGTGTGTGTGTGTGTGTGTGTGTGTGTGTGAGTGTGACTAAAGTAAAATAATGAAGTGATGAAACACTATCAAGTAAACAAAATTAGTCTGTAATTACATCCAAAAAAAGGAAACAAAAAATCCACTCTAACATAATTACCAAAGAGGTCGAACAAAAGAAATGCTGTAATATAACTATTCGGGGGGGGGAAGAGGAGGTAAGGGTGGGCGAGCAACAGATATTATGTAATATAACTACACAAGACATCGAGGACACGACATATCTATATTGGACAGCAAAAACAAGATAAGAGTGTAATATAACTACACAGGAGTGTGGACAAACGATATTGCAATACACGACCAAGAGAGTGGGCAAAAGGTGTAATATAAAGATGCAAGAGGGTAGACAAAAGATAAAGTGTAATATAAAGATGCAAGAGGGTAGACAAAAGATAAGGTGTAATATAAAGATGCAAGAGGGTAGACAAAAGATAAGGTGTAATATAAAGATGCAAGAGGGTAGACAAAAGTGTAATATAAAGAAGCAGGAGGGTAGACAAAAGGTGTAATATAAAGAAGCAGGAGGGTAGACAAAAGGTGTAATATAAAGATGCAAGAAGTAGACAAAAGGTGTAATATAAAGAAGCAGGAGGGTAGACAAAAGGTGTAATATAAAGATGCAAGAAGTAGACAAAAGGTGTAATATAAAGAAGCAGGAGGGTAGACAAAAGGGGTAATATAAAGAAGCAGGAGGGTAGACAAAAGGTAAAGGTTTAATATAACGACACAAGAGTGAGGACGAATTATATACTCTAATATAACGAAAGATATAAGTGAGCGAGCTAAAGTAAGCTGAAATAAAATATCAGGATAAACAGGAAGAAGACTACGAACGTGTGAAGTGCTACCACTGTGATTGGAGCCTGATTAATCAGTAAATGAACGTACACTAAATTCTACACTTTAACCCTTGACAATGTTTTGGTTAACCAATCTGAAAATACATATACAGATTAAGAGATATGATAATACATAACCTGAATAAGATATTAGCTAACTATATGCATCAACGATTCTGCCTGTTCACTGTAAACCAGTATGGCGACAAACTGACCACAGATTCTAAACATACTGGTAGAAGGGCAGTTTCAGCCGATGGCGGAGTTATCTGGCATATCCAGAGTTATGTGGCTTGTATGGAATTGTCTGGCATCTAACTGACTACATGTAATTAAACATGACATAAACAAGAACAGTTCATATTCAAATTCAGGATTCAGCGGAGGTTAGAGCCAAAAAAGCCTTGATCCTGTCCACTAACTCCCCTTTCTTATCCTTGGATTTGCAGTGAACTCCCCTGCCTTTCAGCCAGGACATAAGAGTCACGGTGTTTACTTTGCTAAGCTGCACGCAAAATGAACGCAAAGAATAATGTGCAAGTCTTTTGTACCATATACCAAGTGGTAAACTTTCACCTACAAATTTACAAACACAAATGTATTCATGCTTGCATAAACTTCACTAATTTGTATGTACGCATTATTTATAAAATTCAGACAATTACCGCACTGATGGAAACTAAGTTAATGTCAATTTTACAACTGATTTGTAAGCAGTCATATGATTTTCTGACCATGGATCACTTTCAACCAACCATTCGACAAAAAGCAGTCATGTGATTTTCTGACCATGGATCACTTTCAGCTAACCATTCGACAAAAAGCAGTCATGAGAATGTCGATGATAATTAGAAAAAGAAGCGTAATTTTCGTCAACGTTATTTAACGCTATAACATATATATAATCATTTTAAATACTATTTCTATATTCTAGTTTACAAACAAAGAATTTAACAGACAGTTACTAACCTGGTTTGTTATCACCAACTGCTCAACATCTACGTTTTGTAAGCGCGGTTTCTGGCGTGCCTTTTTAGCTACTTCCGGTTCTTGTTCTGTCTAGAATGAGATAAGAAGAGACTGTCTCTGACCAACGCACTGTCATTCAGCCTCTCAGTATTCTTCATATATGATTACACACTAACCAACCATAAACAAGTAGACAAACATAAATGTGCATTGTGTGCGTGTGCGCGGCATGCGTGCGTGTGTAAGAACTGGAAAAAAAAGTTATCTTTAACAGCTACAAAAAAAACTAATAAATCAAATTAATAAAAACGATAAAAATATTTCAAAAAAGCAAACTTTTACTATGGCAAAGGGCAGATAATCAAAGCCTAAGAAGTTTCAGAATTATTAAAAAGGGATTAGTCACGTGTCCAAATATTTGCGAGCCCGTATAGTAATGTTTTTCTATTTTTTCCACTGTCGATTTTAAAAAAAATTTATATTCATGTTTTTGTCTCCTGGCTTTTTATCCTAAGAAACAAAAGTAGAAAGATCAGTCAATTAGCTTGAAGAGTTAATTATTTCTTAAATTTTAAATGAAGAAGGGTGGGACATTTAACCGTAAGTCTAGAATCGAGAGAAGCCGAACGCTGTTCGTTCCAGTACCAAGTGCGTTTCAGTCCTCTGCATAGTGACGTTGCATCACAAACATCTCGCGTCACAAATATAACTTGCATTATTTTTTTTAAAAGGAATACTACCCGTACAAGTTAAAAACGAGTCAAAACTGAACACTACTTCTGCTTGAGCACCTGATCTGGCCACCAACACCCATCTACCATCATCCCAAAGGACACCGAGGACAGTGACAACGACAACAACAGTGAGATGGACAAGGGGCTGAACATCCCGGGCCTAGAACGCAGTAAGTACATACTTGCTGTGCTACTAGCCTGGGCTCTGTAAGATACTCCCACCCCCCATCTCCCCCACAAAATCGGGGACTTCGACAACAACAAAACACCACGACATTAGCCCAAGGACTAATTTGCTTATGTATGCCTCTACCGGCCAGATACAAGCGCCACGGACGAACGAGCATCACACTATAACTTGACATCTTTAAAAACAACTTCAACTTAGAAAAAATACTACATCATTTCGACTTCGCCATTACGCCAAACCACACACCCCCTCTCCCCACAAACCCCCTTCTCCAGCGCGAAATCGACCTAGGTCGGAAGAACTCCGCTTAATCTAATGATGATGACACAATGTACAGGTTAAAAACGAGACAAAACTGAACTCGTAAAAGTTAAAAACGATGCAAAACTGAACTCGTAAAAGTTAAAAACGAGACAAAAATGAACAGTACCGGTATAAATTAAAACAGGTTAAAACCAAGCACAAGGCAAAACCGAACACTACCTGTTCAAGTTAATAGCAAGACGAAACGGAAAACTACCCGTACAAGTTAAAAACAAGACAAATCCGAACATCACAATTCACCAGTACAAGTTAAAAACAAGGCAACCTGAACACTACATTACAAGTTAAAAACAATGCAAACTGAACACTACATTACAAGTTAAAAGCAAGGCAAACTGAACACTACTTTACAAGTTAAAATAAGGCAAACTGAACACTACATTACAAGTTAAAATAAGGCAAAATCGAACACTAACTTTAACTAGGCTGGGTAGTGTTAGTTTTTCTTTTGTTTTTAACTTCTACGGGTAGTATTCAGGTTTGCCTTCTGTTTAATAGTACAGTTAGTGTTCGGTTTTGCCTTATTTTAACTTGTAATGTAGTGTTCAGTTTGCCTTGTTTTTAACTTGTAATGTAGTGTTCAGTTTGCCCTTTGTTTTTACTTAAAACAAGGCAAAAAAGAACACTACCCGTACTAGTTAAAAACAAGACAAAAACGAACTCTAGCCGTCCTAGTTCAAAACAAGGGACATGCGTTGGACATAAGCCTTTCACTCAAGGGATCTTGATTCGAAACCCGTTAAAGATGAAAATCTTACAGGTGATCGTTAACAGAAGGTGCAGGTCCATTGAATGGAACAATAATTCGGTATTGCGCGCTTCTGGCCGTCTGAAGATCCCAGGCAGTTATCATTCGGCAACTAGGCCGTAAAACACTGCTCTAGCTTCGAAAATAATTTGCGAGAATTATAAATCAGTGTTCAATGAAGTGTAAGAAATATACATTTAGAAGCACACTGCTTGCTACGTTCGACTAATAAGACATCGAAAGATTATGGCCTAAATGGACGTAATCCGTTAGGAATCCATAGGGGCGCTAAGGGAGACAAATAACGTGCACCCCACCTTGTCACGATCCTTCTTGCACAAAACAAAACAAAATTCTAACTCTTTCTTAATTAATAACCTCATAGACACGGACGCCCGTGCACATTTTTCACAAGTGAACCGCTTGTTAAACTTAACGAACAACTGCGTGACGAGGGGCATAGCCTGAGGGCAGCAGTCGTCGTGGAGATGTTGGAACGGGCCCCCAATGAGGGTCTATACACTATTCTAGGCTTCGTTCAGCAAGTTAAGGCGTTTGCACATGAAAGCTACCCGTGTGCGATATTTCGAGCACGGTCTTTGTAATTGGGTCTGCAACTGGGGCTCTCCTTTCTGGCTTCTTAGCAGGGATAGTAATTAAGTTTCGAGCGGTTGCAATTTTCATCATAAGAAGACAAAGCGAAACTCCGAGGACCTGAACTTTTGGAGCGATATGTGTGTGTATGTGTGTGTGCGTGCAAATGCGTTATGTCACGCCTGAAACATCCCTCATCATTACATTTTAAAATCACACCTGTGTGAACAATTTGTATGCAGTAACACCTATAAGATCAGTCAAAAACAAATGCACACTTCGGTCGTTGCGGAAACAACCATTAGAAAATTAACGAGTCTAATCATATCAAAAATACCAAATATTTTTTTAAAATAAATTATGAAATGCACTGCTACGAACAAGATAATAAGTTACGTATAGCTGTTAATCGTTATGTGCTTGATTATTTCCGATATGGGTAGAATCGGGACTGTGGAATCGGAGTCGTGGAGTGGGTTGTATTTCGTGAAGTCGGAGTCGTGAAGTGGGTTGTATTTAGTGAAGTCGTCAGAGTCGTGGAGTGGGTTGTATTTAGTGAAGTCGGAGTCGTGTGGAGTGGGTTGTATTTAGTGAAGTCGGAGTCGTGAAGTGGGTTGTATTTCGTGAAGTCAAAGTCGTGGAGTGGGTTGTATTTAGTTAAGTCGGAGATGGAGTGGGTTGTATTTCGTGAAGTCGGAGTCGTGGAGTGGGTTGTATTTCGTGAAGTCGGAGTCGTGGAGTGGGTTGTATTTCGTGAAGTCGGAGTCGTGGAGTGGGTTGTATTTAGTGAAGTCGGAGTCGTGGAGTGGGTTGTATTTAGTGAAGTCCGAGTCGTGGAGTGGGTTGTATTTAGTTAAGTAGGAGTTGGTAAAAAAAAGTCCCGATTCCGACTCCATACTTTACAAGACTGGAGATAGTGGCATATTAGCGTATTCACTATACGGGGGTGGGGGTTAAGAACAACTGTTGAAAAATTGAAATAATATCTCAAGGTAGTAGTTGTTTATTATTAATTGACTACAATTTCAGCAAAGAGAGTAAAAAGCGCTTTGAGCAGTTATTGAAACAGTGAGCTAAAAACAAAACATCTGCTGTATAAATTAGAAATTCGTATGGGAGAGGTATATAAGAGGAAGAGGAAGAGATAGCTGGGTCGCTATATGACAACATTCGCTCACTTTTTTCATCTTTATCAACATTAACCATGTAGATGAAGATTTTGAAAAATATCTAGATACATAGGATTTTTCAAAATTTTGACGCTCAATTTAGAAAATTTTGGAGAAAGAGAAAGTCCATCATCAAAATAAATTTTTACCAAGCAGTGAAAGAAGTTGAAAAATTTTACCATACTTCTGAATTGAGCACTAAAAATGCAATATACCCTGCTACCCTGAGATTATTCAAGAAATCCCTTGTCGCAGCATCACCACCGAATCAAGTCACTATGGAAGGTTTGTTTTTTTGCCCTCAGAATCGTCAAATCCGATTTGAGAGTGGCAATGAGGCCAGACCTATTAGAAGTGATCTTTTTAAAGAAGCAATTCAATTACATAAACATTATCATATTAAATATATTCTGAGGTGGTATTATTGTACGACTGAAATACAGTTGTAATGAAATCTATGAAAGCCAATTTTTTCACTTATTGACAAATATACCATAATCATACATATAACTCTATATAGGTATATAATTTTATGCCATTTGATATTAATAATAAAGTACGGTTGGTGTCTAAAATTTCAAGAGTCGAAGTCGGAAATTTTTTGTCGGACTCCACAACCCTGAGTAGAATTCTGGCTGCCAACACAAGTTCGACTTGTGCACACGATGGGGTTTTTAATGCAGTTGTCTTAAACTTGAGAAAGGTAGGTAGTCCATTACTGTAAACGATAATACTGCTGTGTTTAGTCAAACTCGAGTCTTGCTGACAGCACAGATCGTGTATCTGCTATCTAGATAACTATTGAAGTAGGTTTGAGAGGCGGGGGTGGGGGTGGGGGTGTCTAGGAGAGGAAACACAACAAACCTAAATCAGAAAAGGCGAGTCTGATTACTGAACACTTGCAACACATATTTTTTATCTTATTGAAAAGTATAAAATAAATGGATTATGAAAAATCTATGACATCAACAATTATCATAAATTTCTTTCTGCAAACAAAGACGTTGTGAATATTGAAGATTATCTCGTTACTTGTTACGTATCATGACAGTAATTTGACAGTAATTAATAAAATGAAACCTTAAAACTCACTCTATCATCCGCTTTTCGCTTATCCTGGCTCAAAGGAGTGGATGGGACGGACAGAGTGCAGTATGGCGACATACTCTTAACACACTTGGGCGTTCCATCACTGGCTGTTGACGGTTGGACCACAACCTTCTTCTTGGAAGCTATCAACTTCATCTTTAACTTTTCAGCCAAAGGTATCTTTGTGCATGGATTTTTAACCGTTCTGTCACAGCCAGGAGATGGTGAGGTAAGCTGGGACTGTACTGGTGGTGATTTGAGATGCTGTCCACTGGTGCTAGATCGCGATGGAGCTGTCCGAGGACACACAGCATCAATTGTGTCGCTCTCTTTGGGCGTTGGTGTTTTCTGTGAGCCCAATCCTATCATTTTTTTAGGCTTCCTTTTGAAAACAGGAACGATTCTTGCCGACGAGTCGTGGTGACTGTAGCTCACGTCGGTGTTGGACGGTTTCCTGGCGCGCCCCGAGGGACATGTCTTCGATTTGAAAATCGGTATGATTCGCCGTGGGAAGTCGAGCTTGCTGGCAGCGCTCGTTCCTTGAGATTCGCTAGCGCCAAGTGCGATCGAACCAAAGGAAATGTTCATGTTTTCATTGCTCTCCGATAATCTGCTGATAACTGGTCCACTTGCCGTATATGTTTGGTGTGAAAATCTGCAAATTTCTCCCCTAACTAGTGCTTTGGGGGAAATACCTCTTCCACATACAGCTCCCGACAAGATCAAAGACTCATCCTTGGGCGGCGGCTGCAACTCATTTGTGGGGCGCTGTGGAATCCCAACAGGTGCGGTGTTCGTGTTGAATTCTGACGTACTGGAAGGCGCTTGTAATATCAAATCGTCTGAAACCCTTGCAGACGACTCAAGGGCAGAAACTCTCTTGTCGATAGGATCCGTGTCGTGCTGGGAGTGGCCGGAGAGATCAGTGGCCGGAGAATTGTCCACAAGTGATTTTAGCTTGGCCACGTCTGAGGCGCCCTGCACGCTGCTATGCTCTTGGTAGAGATGAGACAGATCCACGATGTTTCTCAGGGTAGGCGCCCCGTGCGTGGTGGATACACTTCGCTTTTTACACAGGTTCGGGCCTGGACCTATTACTTCCTGCAACCAAATATTTTGTTGCTCTGTATAGAGCATGACTGGGTGGACTATTGTTGCAGTTCATATTTAACTGTTACGCATGTCTCTATCCTTAAAACAAATATAAAATAGTTCACGACTAAACGTATATTTATTACATTTCCGTGTAATTGATTCTTATATGAACAAACCCAAATCACATTAAAGTGGTTGGCAATAGTGTTGGTAATTAAAAAATAAATTAAATAAACTTCACAAAGCCATGCAAAATAATAATGATAATTAGATAGACGGATGATGGATGGATGGATGGATGGATGGGTTGGTAGAGAAATATACAGCTAGGTTAGTTTGTAGGCAAATACTAAAAATTCTAACATACTTGAGTACAAACTGTAGCTGATAAACCAGCAAATAAAAATCTGTGAGAAAAAAAAACCAAGCAGTTAACTCAGCAAGTCTTATTTTTTTCAATCGTAAACTGAAACCCCACTTTTGACTGAAAAGTTCACTGTGCTACTGAGTGACTGTTGCAGTGAAAGAGTGAATCAGATAAACACCACACTGCTACTGAGTGACTGTTGCGGTGTTAGATACAGAGACACTCATCCTACTTCATGAAAGACCACCTTGGCGTTACGACTCAAACTGACCTCCGCTGCAGAATACAGAGCTGGGAAAGCGTGCCGGATGTGCGGCTGAAAACGTAACGGTTGACCACACACGCATGGGACCTTGACGTGTAGGTCCTGCAGTAGTGCAGACAGTATAGGCTTTGTTTCTACCCGAGGCACGCACTGCATTGAGTTAGCTCGCAGACACACACTAGGGTACCTGAACGTAGTCAAGGAGGCAGACTGAGAGCGGTATTTTTGACTGCTTATTTGTTTGATTTTCTATCAATAAAAAACTCAAAGGTTGAGAATGTATATTTTTGTGCTTATTTGTTTCATTTTTTTATATAAAATTCAAAGTTTCAGAATGTATTTTGTATAGGGTGGGTTGGAAAACGGATTTATCATTACTGCTTAATTACTAATAATATAATCTTTTATTTACATATATATTTTTCCTCACTGTAATCTATGTGGAAAATAAATAAAATGAACAAATTTTATTGGTTAAATTATCTTAACGCGTTTTAAAGTAAGAATCTAATTTCCAAATTTAATGTAAGGATATGTAAATGGTTTGCCTCCACATTTCCAGAATGAGACCTGAGCAAAGAAGATGTCGTGGTCAGAATCAGGCAACCTATATCCGTACTGTACGAAACAAAACAACAGTATATTAACTTAATCGTTTAAAAGCAAATATTTAACACAAGGTCAAATAAATACCTCAAAGCGTAAATTAGTTTAACACCTTTGTCTGACAGGTGGGCGTTTCAGAGTACAATCAGTTAATAAATGAAGATTAGGACTTTCATTTTTTCAAACCAGTTTTGTGATTATACTTTGTAGTAGATTTTCAAAACAGACTATTATGTTCTCATAAGATTGCAACATCTGTTTATTTAACCAACTCATGTATTTTATATGAATAAATTATACGGTTTATTTTAAGAGTACAATCAGTTAATAAATAAAGATTAGGACTTTAACTTTTTCAAATGTGATGATACTCTGTAGTAGATTTTCAAATAGACTATTATGTTCTGATATGTTTTTAATTAATAACGAAATGAATATTATAAATATCAACATTTTATGCCATGACATACCAAGAGAGATATAAAATTACTATCGTTAGCAATATATTGTAAATGTCGGTTTCTGTAACACTTAAAGAAACATTCTTTTCTATAAAGGACAAAGGAGCTTTTGTTTTGCGACACAGATTCACTTTATATTTATTATGCTAATCTTTATAATATAATAATCTGGCTATCCATAAAACATGGTAATTTTATGCTGGTCTTTATAATACACTGCCTTTCCACACAAAACAATTGTATATTGATCTCTAGTATTATGGCTTTTAACATCATAAAATAATTTTATGCTGATCTAAGTAATATGGCATAATAGTTGTTCACATAACACAATAATTTTACGCTGATCTCTGTAAAATAATGCACTGGTAGGGAATACAAAAATTAAAATTGGATATTTTCCATCAAAATCGTCTTGAATGGTTCGGAGGGGAGTTAAAGCTCTCAAGTTAATACAGTTACTATGGAGTCCTGCATGAGCAACTGTACAGTGATGCATTGTCGTTTTTATTTGACAGTGTGACGGGCATGCCACTTAGTTAATGAAATTGATTATTATTAATAATTAATCTTTAATAACTAATTGCAAGTGATGAAAATATTAATTTTATTATTAATGATCCTCCAACAGACACCATTCGTCTATCGCTTGGCGGATATGCGGGTGCTGTAAACGTTTTCTCTCTTCCACAACATAAAACAGCATTTACGGTCAAATAATATTTCCATGAGTGGAAATCTTCTTACTAAAGGAGAAGACAAATCCGACTTTAATCTTTATTAAGCGAGTCCCCACCCACCCACTTTCTTCTCCACATAAAACTATCAATATGCGTAAGAAGGTAAAAAAAATGTAACAATAAATTTATTAAATGAACAATGAAATAGATTACTTGACATCAAATTCCATGAACACACATTTGGATAATTTTGTGTTACACTCTCTCTCTCTCTCTCTCTCTCTCTCTATATATATATATAAAATTACAGTTTAACAATAAAGTCAATACAAATTACAAGTTAGTCCTATCAGAGAATAGAAATGGAGTTATTAGAGGTAAGTAATTATAATCTTTTACAAGACCTGGGTTAAGCACTGCTATGACAGTATTTCACTGGCCTTGCAACAATGTCACAATGTCAAAATGTCTGCATGTCACCACGTGTCTCCAGCCACAGTGTGGAAAACATTGATGTGCATTTTCTTCTCAAACCGCTTGAGTTCTCAGCTCAACATGTCCGTTTCTTCAAGCAGAACATGATCGCAATAATTCTGGTACCTTCAATGTACTAGAATTCTCCAGAATGTACCCAGTGTACTTTGCTCTGATACATCAAAAAGTGTGTAGCATACTCCCTTACACTTACACATGCCACAACAGATGTTTCATGCATCTCCCCAATCACTCAGGTTTATAACTGGTGAACACATGGACTTGAAACTTGAAACTCAAATCACAAGAATCAAAACTTGAAACCTGACACTGAAAGGCCACATGTTTACTGCAACATATGTTTAAGGAACAAACCTAAGTTTCTTGCTTATCATAATATAACTCGTTTCTATCTTACACTCCATCCTCAACTTACAATTTCCAGCAACAGTATTTATTAGCCCAATACACACACATGGTAAAATAAACACAGCATATTAAACAATGTCAAGTGTTAGCACACTACATGTGTGCAGCTTAGTTCAAACATTTGTAGAAATAAATGTCAACTCGCATAGTACATCTCTACATAAGCACAAATATAACATATCAATAGCAAAAGGGCATGAAGCCCATTCTCTCTCAATCAGTCAGTTTTAACTCGGCATCAAGCTAACAACTGCCTTTCAAAGCTAGACTTTCTTCTTCCACAACAAATTCAAAAGTGATTGAAGAGCAGAATTTTCTACAGCAAGAGAACTCCTTAAACTTAACCCATTGGCTAACCTCCTTCTTGTAAATTATGATAACTGGATAATAGAAAACTACTCACTCAGTTTGGATTACATCAGCAATCTAGAATGTTCTTGCCTGGAGCTGTTTACTTCAACTCAGACACTTTCAAAATAACACCATAAGGAGTGCCCAAGGTCGGATTACTCTGACAATTTACCAATATATATAACAATTTAAAATTTAAGTTAGGGAGGGGCAAATTTACTCTGTGACAGTCCACGTCAGTCTTTTTACTTTGCTACTGTATGCATTCCTAAGTACAATTCATAACTATATAAAATCCGCAAGTAAAAAAACTGTGACGTCAAGAAATGCCTGTTTGAGTTTTCTGCTCTTGGCTTGCTGCTTATTGCTGCCTAATCGTTCTTGTATCGAATCCAATGCGTCCAAAGCACTACTACATATAGAGAACAGAAGTCAAAAACTCACAGTGTTTTTCCAGTGTCTTTTCAGATCTTTATAGGCCCCAAATGGACTGTTTACCGGGATGGAAAGAGACACACTGCATAGCCTCCCTTTCTTCATGCTGAAAATGGCACATTTAAATTGCGAAATGAAGTCATGTACATCTAAATAAAAGATATTGCTTTAGTATTGCCAAGGGTCTTGTTTGATAAACTTTGCTTCATAAACCTTCAGATATCTCTACGATAAAGGTCATATCACATTGAAACCAAATATAATTACACACTGAATTTAACTAAAATTAATACAATTTAAATAAATAAACCGACAATGTATTTAACTGTTTCTAACTTTAACTAATGTATACTCACTAAATAACATTTCTACATTATAACTGAAACACCTCTGAAACTATTGCTACTGCAAGGCATTCATTAAGTACTACAATTAGTTGGTGCATTATTGCGCGTAGTTTTATTTCACATTGTATATGTAGCATGTATATAGTTCTATCGCCCAGGGTAGACCTATGTAGTACAATTAGTTAATTGTATTCTTCACTAATGCTGATCATTTCATAAAGAAATGATTGGTGGGGGCGAATGTTTATTTATTTGTAAAGTCAGACATCTAACATACCTTCAGTATCTTACCGCCAAAAAATGAGGTGTGTGGCCATACCAGTATGTCTGATAGCGCAAAAATTGACACAGGTGAATTGAATCCAGTAACACTCACGACAGGTAACGTTATTGTTCATTTAAGTGGCACTGATACTTGTTCGAGATTTATCGTCCGCAATTATAAGTCCTTTACGGATGAGTTATAGGGATTATTTAAGTGTGTTACTAATCTATTTACCCACTCGTCACAATGTTCATTTACTATTTTTTTTTAAAACCCTGCAAGAAAATCAGATAGGTTTTAGAAGAGAAACAAAAATAGAGACTACTGTTATTACCTAGGCAGAACGTGGCACCATGTGTCATAGAGTGGAACTTCACCTGTTTGGTTTGATCCACTGCCGAGTAAACCTTGGACTTGTAAAAGGCTAAGGTTAAGGTCATTCAACTTCAACCGATAGGAAAAAGAACACAACTCAAGTGTGAGAAAAGACAAATGTATAATTCTAAAAATAGTAATACATTATGATTAAAATATTATTAAAATAAATAGACATGATTAATTATGAGTGCATAGTATATTTTGTATTAAAAAATTCTATGAAAGTCAATCAGGGCTTCTTTTTTTTTTTTTGGGGGGGGAGGGGCTATGTCAAACAAGGTAGATGCATAATAATTAATAAAAAGAACTCTGGCTGCATGATATGAAGACAATAGCAGCAACTGCAACAACAAACCATCCTTTCCTGAGATTTCCATTTTCAAAAGCAAGCCCTCGCATACACACACAAGCATCCACAATAAATATAAAGGATTAAATATTAATAAAACATCATAATGGTATTCTTTAACACTGTTTGTATTAGCAGGTATTTTACGTTGTACGGAATGTAATTGTATTAATTTACACAAATAGGGTCTCTCTCTCTTAAAAATATCTACAGTATTAAATTGGATTGCTATGTACGTTTCTACATTTTGATAATTTTTTTTCAAAGAGTGCAGGAGAATGGGAGAATGATTTGAGTACTGAAATAGAGAAAAACAACGCATTACGAGGAAAGTGCAATTGCAAAGTTAGGTGGTGCTGGTAGATCTAATATGTTACAACATACCCGGGTAACAACCAATGGTTTAAAGAACTGTTTTAAATATAAGTGTGAGCATGCGCGTGTGTGTTTGTGAAAATGTATGTACCCAGCTGATTATGATAATTTACTCTGTTTGCAACTAATTCTAAAACTAAGTCTACACATCTACGTTATGTTAAAAACGCACCACTGGAAGTATAATATAAATTTTTTTAAAAAACTGCAAGTGTAATAGAAATTGAAAATATAAACATTTCTCACGTCTTTGCAAGCAACCTCTCCGCACTTCGCCCTTATACTGTTTCTCAGTACATGTGTACTGAGCTCTGATTTATATCAATTTATATCGAAGTTATCACTGAATGTTATAACCGTGTATCTTGAGATCGGTAATGGTAGTACAACTGATCTCTCTTGCTGAAGAGATTGTGTGCTGTAGAAAACCAATAACTAGTCTCTCGCTCGAGGCCCAAAGTTTGAATCCTGATCTGGTCGAGAAACGTGCGGATGAACAGAGCTTGAAACCAATTAGGCAAGGGCAACGATTTAAACTTAAAGATCTCTAGGTGGACGTGGTAAATTTATTGGCTAGTCCGTCATACTGGACAGTAAAACTAGTTTTTGTGCTACAGACTCTTAAATCATTTTGACAGTTAAATATTGGAGTGAGTTTTAACTGATTCGTAAAAAAAAAAAAAAAGAAAGAAAGAAAGAAAGAAAGAAAACATCATCTTAATGTAATGCCGTCATTCCAGATTATATACTGATTATATTCTGCAGACTATAGATTATATTCCCGATCTGATTTTCAGAGCCTGTAGTATAGTGTTCCTGCTATTGTTTACTGTATTGCATTCTGTGACGTGCACCCAATTACTGTCTTTTATTATTATTATTAACTCATAACTTAAATACAAGGGATCGAGAATCTTAATTTATGGTTATTAATAATTCTCCCATAAGACACCAAGGTCTTTCACTCAGCGGATTATAAGGGTTTCGTAAAACTCTACTCTTTCCCACAATAATAAGATAGTCGTTTTACAGTCACTTAATATCTCCGTAGGTGGGAACTTCTTACTCACGGAGTAATAAAAATCTGTCTTTAATTATATTTAACGAGCTCCCCTCCACCCACTACTACTCCAACATATATTTTAAATATGTGCAAGAAGGTTAATAAATTTAACAATAAGTTGATTAAATGAACAATAAAATAGACATATATGAAAACAATTGAAAAAAGTTGACATTTGCATTACTTTGAAAGAATTTTCTGATAGACGTCAGCCACTTATTCAGTCTTTATCCTATTAAGTAAAGAATCTAAATCATAAATAAATCTAATTTCATCACAGAAATAAGAGTCCACTTATAGAGAGATAATAATAGTGTACATAAAGTTTTTATGACGTCAGCTGTCACTATTGCAATTTTCAGGGCCAATGTGTATGCTCCTTTCTTTTCTACACATTCTCAAACTTACAATCCTGCAATTAGCCCGATAGGCACATAACACACACACACGTGGCAGAAGAGATGTAGGATAATCAAAATTCACAAGTATAAGCAAAGAAATGCATTAAATAGTTCCAAGTCCATTGTCTCTTTATCATAAGCTAATGATTGCCTTTTATGACTGGACTTGATGAGAAATGAAATCAAAGTGATTAGAACAACTGATTCTTTCAACCAGGTAACATTTCTGTCCATCCCTTTTGGTCAGATTTGTTATGAGTAGGTATTAAACCATTAGTCAGCAGAAACTATTCATCCGCCTAAAACTGGTTTAGTTTACATCAGCAAGCACAACAACTCCGCATCGCCTATGGCTGTTATTTAACTGGCATTACAAAAAATGTCCTCATATGCAATGCCCAAGGTCGGGTCACATTAACATTAGCAACATAATATAATAATTAAACCTTAAAAAATAGGGACAGGCAACTTTGCTCTACTACAAATTCAAACCACACAAAGTACTGAGATATCATGACACAACCGTACAGCATTACACAACACCCATGGGATTAACACACCTGTAAAGGGCACAGCCTCAAAACAGCAGCACTGATAGACAAATACAATTCATCTGCATTGACCATGAGATCGAATTCTGCAGACACAAACATTGTAAAAATATCACATTACCTTTAAATGTCTCTACCTCTCACACACAGTCTCTCTCTCATACACACATGCTTGCACATTCTCTTTATTGTAATAATATTAACATCATAGTCAATTTTAAAAAAAAATAATCAACAACAAAAAAACGAAAAAAGACAAACACATGTTAATTTTTTTTCTTCTGCGTTTATGATTGATTAGTCTGAGAGAACACTGAGTGAATACTCTTGTTTCATGACCAGAAGGTATGAGATCATCCAGAGATTAAACCTGCTTCATGAATCTAGATGATAAGAATAACTTAGTAGCAATAATCTCTGTAGTTTTTAAGTTAATAAAATCTGTTGAATAACTGATCCCTGCTTGTAGGATTGGTTTGAAGAAACTATAATACTATGGTGGAAACTCATTAGCAATAAAAACAAGATCTGCTTTTACTTACGGACTGCATTTGCACAGCCTGAATGGGTAATGAAATCTCTTCCTGAATATGAAAATAGATAATTTTAGAGGCAAGAATGATAAAATAACACCAGTTCATTGAATAACAGCAGGTATATTCTTAAAGTTATATTTTGGCATAAATCTAACTGTATGTATGAAAAATGCTGATAACAATAAAATAAATTAACTAAATAAAATAAATATTTTCAAATCATTTCTGCCTGGTTTACATAACCCATTACATGATATCTACATTTTAATTTATTGCATAACTAAGTGAATGTTATAGTCTTACAACTCAGTAACTGTTTATATAATTTATTTATCAATGAACTAAAGTTTAATATTAATTAAAATATGTTTTAATGATCACAAACTTTGTTCATATATTATAATTGAGGCAAATTAAAGATCTATTGATTTTTTCAGAGAGAGAGAGAAGTTTAATAAAATAAAATAAAGCAAGCAAGCAAACAAACAAACATAGGAAGAAATATAGCATTTTCTATATGATAGCTATAGTAGTTCCTATCTATATTCTCATAGTCTAGAGCAAATTACATCCAATCTTTGTAACCAATATATCTCTGGTTAGGATTTAAATAATAAATTATCAGTACTTTCTGATATCTACAGAATCTGATATAGTTGCATCCAGATGCAAGAACAGAAACTCTGGTTTCAGTTTACACTTACAGTGAGTTGATATATGTATAATAATACTCCATGCTTGTTTTCACGTTAGTGGCTTCAAGCCTGTCTCTCTTTGAAAATATGATCAAATGTTTGCTGCCAGAACTAAAAATATTGCACTAAAATCTGCTGTAACTTTTGCAGGCTTTGAAGTCTTAACAGTGAAAAGAATTATACTGCAAGCACAACCTATTTGCTACTAGGTATTGATTAACTCCATATCCGCCACTGCTGGATGTAAATTCTGCTCAGTGCTTAATACTTAAGAAACATATTTTGCTATTAAAGTATTATTAAAATTAGTCATGCTTCTACATTAGCTCCTTAAACTTCATCATATTTAATTGTATTATATAATAAATGTTTGTGACTTCTAGTGTTACTGTTTTAGTTCTGTGTAACAGGAATGAAATGCTTTTCCCCCTCATTTATTATTAAATTAAAACATTCTTTGTTTTTTGATAGGCTGGTTTTGTTTTGCTTTGGCAAATATGAAATATACTACTGTGATTCACACACACACTTAGATAATGAAAATTATTATTATTATTAATTAATCTTTCAGAACCAATTACAAGTGAGGAGAATCTTAATTTATTTTATTAATGATTCTCCAATAGACACCACTCATCTATCACTTGGCAGATATGTGGGCATTGTAAACGTTTTCTCTCTTCCACAACATAAACAACATTTACGGTCACATAATCTTTCCATAGGTGGAAAACTTCTTACTAAAGAAGAAGACAAATCTGATTTTAATCTACATTTAGTGAGCCCCCATCCACCCACTTTCTTCTCCAACATAAGATTATCAATATACAAAAGAATGTTAATAATTTAACAATAAATTTATTAAATGAACAATTAAATATACCTAAGACAATTACAATGAAAATAGATTACTTGACATCAATATTCCACGAACGTGAGTTCGGATAATTTTATGTTTACACAGTCTCTCTCTCTCTCTCTCTCTCTCTCTCTCTCTCTCTCTCTCTCTCTATTTATCTATCTATCTATCTATATATATAATATAATTACAATTCAACAATAGAGTCAATACAAATCGCAGGTTAGTACTATTGGAGAATAGAGGTAGGTAATTTAAAATTAAACATTGCTTCAACAGTCTTCACTTGCTTTTGCAACAATATCACAATGTCAGTGTCAACACGTGTCTCCTGCCAAACATGTGGAAAACACTGATGCACTGATATGTTCAAGGACAAACTTCAGTGCTCTCTGCACCATGTCAGTTCCTTCAAGCAGAATACAATGATTACAGTAATTCTGGTAACTTCAATTTACTAGAATTCTCCCGATGTATCCAGCATACACATCAAAGTGTATACTGTATAGCATACTCTTTACACTTACACACCACAATAGATGTTCCCACACCTTTCCAGTTGTTCAAGTTTCTAACTGGTGAACACATGAAGAGTGGCTGGAAACTTGAAAGTGCAAGTGAAAGGCTATTTTTCACTGCAAATTATTCTAAAATTCAAAGTTATCAGAGAACAGAGTTTTCTACAGCTAGTAACTTTTTAATCTCAGCTTATTGGCTGGGCTCGATGTGTTAAATAATAATCATTGGATAATAGAAAACTACTCACTCAGTTTGGATTACATCAGCGATCTAGAATGTTCTTGCCTCGAGCTGTTTACTTCAAATCAAACACTTTCACAAATAACATCATAAGGAGTGCTGAAGGTTGGGTTACTCTGACAACTTAGCAATTTATATGACAATTTAAACTTTAAAATAGGGAGAAGTAAAATTTACTCTGTCACAACTACTAGTCATAAAAAAACAAAAATTATAAATGTATATTCACATTATCTACCTTGAATTAGCCAGTCTCCAGCTTTGTTCCAAGCAGGTGCCAATTTTGCAAGTACACTATATCTTAAAGATGTCTGATACATGGCAGCAGTCACTCGAAATGGTTTGCTTACCTTAAAAAAACAGTTCATGTACAAAACATTTTTAATACATTGTACAGTTACACTGTGTTATGTATTTCAACATTAATACAAATTATATATACTAAATATAGCATAATATTTCCCCTCAAAAAAGTTAAATTGCTATATTTGCTAACACAAGAAATTACACAGGTAAAATCAAATGTAAATATATTTGAACAAACAAAATAATCATATGGAACTGAAAGTCTTGATTAATTATCATCTTCCAAATGCCTGTACAATTACATATGTTTGGTGGAAAGAAACTGTTTAAAAATTAGATATACCTTTAAAACACACACACACAAACACATTAAATAAGTTATATCATTTTTTTTTTTTTACTTTAACAGTTCAATCTATGCATACAATCCCATTTGTTTTACTTAAAACAGATGTACACTATTTGTATATATGGACCAAATATTTTCTTTGAAACCCACTAAAATTAAAATATGAATATGGTTGTAAAAAGAATACTTTCATAAACACATATAAAATTTATCAGTTATTATATAATAATTATCTTCTAAAAAATATATAAAGAATATATGAATAGTCTAGCTGTCCTTTAAAAAGCAGTGACTGAATGTCATACCTGTAGGTTATTACTTTTTAGCCGTGCTTGAAGGCGCCCACTTTTAAACAAGATTTGCTGTGGATAATAAAGTGATTCTTCAGCAAAGATATCTCAGTATTGACTTAAAATAACTAGAAAACTCTTGTATTCAAAATATTAATAAAAAACAAAGAATACCTCTGATATCCATGGGTATGTGATCATGGCTAATAAAAAAACATGAATATGTAAGTAATATTTTTAGATTTCTTATTAAAATCAAGGTCTTATTCATAATGTATTTTTTACACAATTATCATAAATATTTTAATGAAGTTAGACATAGTATTATTGCTGGAGTAAAGCTTAAGATATCAATAAAATATTCCACTTAACATATTAATATATATTATCTCATTTCTAGTATACTCATTTTCATTGAGTAATATAATGCGCATTGATATAAAGTTTATATTTTAATCTTTTTAAGAAATGGTTTTCACTAAAAACAAACATGAAACTAAAACTATAATTAGCAACTTTACTGACTCATTATAATTATTAACATGATGATGATTTATAATTACAGTACACAGACATATTTGAATCTTGGCTGTACATATCATATGAAGGAAATCAAAGACATATTTGTGCAATATATAAATATATGTACACACAAATAATGAAATATTAATAAATAAAATAATATAATTTACTCTCAAATCTCACCTGCATTATGATGGTAAAACTGCCATCATAATCTGTTGATGGTGATGCAATAATGTCTGGTTCTGTGAAAATTAATTCTCTGGAAAGGTGAAAAAGAAGTACAGGGCAAGTAAAAGTACTTAATGAAAGAAACGCATAGCAGCGCTAGTAGTAAAGGACTAGTGTAAATTGTTCAACTTGGTTGAACGAAAAAATTGTCCGGATAGAGCGAAATAAATATGTATTATACGATCAAACAAAAAGTAGTTTTTATAAACTGAATTATTAATGTACCTGCATTTTAATATTCTTGGCTGAGTTACTGTGAATAAAGTTGTAGCAACACAATGCACTGTCACAGCACACAATTCATTTAACACTGGTTTGGGTGCAAACAAAATGACAGGATCACTACTTTCGTGCATTGTTTTAAGTCCCAATTTGAGAACGATTTGTAAGTTTTAAAAAATGTATTACAATTTAGTAACGAAGTTTAAATGTGTTTTAAATGGCAGTGAATCATCAAAATACAAGTTCGCCTACTATCGTCTGCTACGCGTATTCATTCATTCCAAGGGAGACAACGCTTATTATTTATTTTCCATCGTAACTATAATTTCTTGCAAAAGTTACTGCGCGCTACAAGAACAACAACAAACAAAAAACAAAAAACAAACAAACCAAAAGTTAAATTGTTTACTATAAATAAATTCGCGACCTTTTATTGTTTATTTTAATGTTGCTTGCTGATTTCAAATCATTTTTGTAATATAGTCAAATAAGGAAATTGTCAATCAAAGTCAGAATCCACTGTTAATACAAAAGCATTTATTGTACCGAACAGAACGGTAGGCAATAAATAATAATAAAGTGTAACAACACAAAAAAACCAAATTGTTAGATTTGTAGAACGATTTGGGAGAAATTCCACTGACCTCTTAAAAATAACTAGAAATCAATGGAATTTTTGTTTTGTTTGTTTTGTTTACGAAGCTTACAGCAGGCATATAACTAAAACATGGCGGCAACATTACATTTAGGCCTATCTGTAAAAACAAGACCGAACAAGAAGTACACTGTAGCAACTTTAGCTACGGTAACATTACTCATTACTGTCTTAATTTGATCTTTAACATATATTTTAACAATCCCAAACCCCTTTGAAAAAGGGAAATTTCTGACAAGTGTGATGTGTGCTTTTTAATTAAGCAAAATAAGATAGAATCTAATGCATTTTTTTAAAAATCACGTTTAATATTAGCCTAAGCAGATGTGTATGTGCTCAATGTATTAACTCGCTAATTATAAACTTTCCGAGCCTCGACAGATGCAAATTGTCGAATCATTTCATTCTTAACCAAATCTTTGGGACGATAATAATTATGCTCGACAGATAGTGTTGCCAAGCCGTCAAATCTTCTGTTACCGTAAAGCGAAGATTTTTTTTAAAATTAAATTAAAATTAGAAGAAAAAAAAGCCACCGTTTTGCGCTGGCTTCCGATACTGGGAGAGTGATGAGAATTCTAAGTGTCATTTTTTTAAAAAGGAGATTTGCCATCGATTCTGCCAAATTGTTCGAGCTAATAAATTGCAATATTTTCATTGGTGAACTACTTTCGACTTCCTTAAAAGTTCCCCACATGTTTCAAGTCTGCAAAGACATCGATGGCAGGTGTGTCTTTCTCATCGCCAGCTGCAAGCAAAGTTTCTAATTTTAGACAAGGATGGTGCATCTCACTAATTCTTGTCTGCTGCATGGCTGAAATTGTACCTGAAATGGAATTGGTTTGTATAGTTGTTTCAGGTCTTTCTTGTGATGACTGGATAATACTGTCTAAAATCTTTTTTAAAATAATGTGAATTTTAAAATATTGGTCAGTGTCATCTGCATCATCTGGGATCTCATCTTTGTTTTCCTCAAAACATCCCTTTTCCGGCGACAATATCTTGTTTATTCGAATTCTGGTTCTGTTTCCAATGCAAGAGCTGAGTTTTTCCTCTGTCTAGTATACCTTTAAGTCTTTTAACTGTACTATAATTAGTAAAGTATTCTAATTTTGGAAATTACGACAGAGCTTTGGGCATATTGAAATCAACAGAATGGATAAGTATGCTTGCTTTATTGTTTGACTCAAAATATACCACACAAGCAAGGCTTAAAATTAAATTCAAAGTTTTGAATTTTTTATTTTATCTTTGTAATCCACTTCTTCGTAAATTGTGATCTTTGAGAAATGTAAATAAATGAATATTTTGGTTTATGCAACCATATGCACTGCAATATTTAACCTAGTTTTAATTTTTCAAACTACGCGCAAGACAATATCTCCGACAGCGCATGTGGATTGATGTCCCCTTCTCGTGACGTCACATTGCTATGGTGAGAAGTCTTGCAAATGAACGAGAGCTCTGATTTCTTTCAGAAATATTGACTTTCAATACCGAAATAAATGTATTTATACAAAATCACGGTAGTTGTAGTGGTAACTAACCTCGTAAATTGTCTACACTTGCTGTAACAGCTTCCACCAGTCCCTCGTTTCTATGGACTGGAAAAGTACACCATTATTCTTTTCGCCTTCCAGTCCCATCAATCGACCTGCGACATATACCACACTGTCGTTATAACACAAGTGATTGTTTCCTCTCAAGGCCAAGACAATTAACTATTTATTTGTTGAGCATACAGTCGTATTTTGGTATCGAATGGTCTGGAATAGTTTCAAAAATTAACGTATGCGATCTCCTTCCTCATGACTCCGCAGTCGAAGTTTAGTTCTTTTTCTCCATGCTAAAAAGTAAAGGAGATAAGATTTTCTCCACTGTGTTTTCAAATTTTGCGCCCATTAACTAATACCCCGGACCATTGGGTCACCACTTAAAGTCAGCCTTGCTTGCACACTAGAATTTCCCACACGAGAGTGTAAATATGGTGGGTTACGAGTCCTGTTTGCTAATTGTTTTTTTTATTCTATACAGTTGGTAAAGTCATCGAAAACCTTTCAGTTATTACAAATGAGATATGACTCCATGTAACTATATTGTCTATATCTTAGTAAATTCATTTAGCACTTAATTATAACAGTCACCTACTTTGTACAGTGATGCATTGATGTTCCATATAGGGTTAAAATTGCCGGTAGAATTTCTCATATAAGAATGTATTGTAACAGTCATCAATCAGATTGCGGGCACACGTTAAAGTAACACCTCTGACACAAACCACTATTGCTGGTACGATCCACTTGGGATGCACCTAGAATGGATAGTTTTTCATTTTTAGGTTAAGTATCTTTATATATAAAGTATCCTTTAACAAATAATTATCTTGTTAGACTTATCAACATATAAGTGCAACCTGTCGCATGCGAAGGAAGCAATTCAGAAATCCATCAGGGGACTGACCCATTCGTGGGTAGTCAGTTTCGGGGGGATCACACCAGGAGCTGATCCCACACCAAGGCGGGGGGGGGGGGGGGGGGCGGGTGTCAAAAAAACGGAATGGGATTAATTCACGGGTACTTTCAGATCAAGACGGACAGAACGACGACGAAACACATGACACAGTGTGTGGCAGGGTAAATTTGCCTATCCCTATTTCTAAATACAGGACACAGTGTTTCGCAGGGTAAATTTGCCTATCCCTATTTCTAAATAGGACACAGTGTGTGTCAGGGTAAATTTGCCTATCCCTATTTCTAAACACAGGATACAGTGTGTGTCAGGGTAAATTTGCCTATCCCTATTTCTAAATACAGGACACAGTGTGTGGCAGGGTAAATTTGCCTATCCCTATTTCTAAACTTAATTGTTATATAAATTGTTACATTTTAACGTGACCCGACTTTGGGCACTGCTTATTATGATATTTTTATAAGTGTCAGACTTGGAGTAAACAACTCAGGTAGAGAATATAGTAAATCGTGCGGATGCAACCCAAACCAGTTCCATGCTTTTCTGACTAATAGTCTCACACTTGTTCATAACAATTTCATCCAATGGGGATGGAAAGTTACTTTGTTGAAGAAAATCCTATATTCTAATCACTTTGATTTGAACGAAACTATTAATGAAAAATAACTATAATAACTAGGGTGGCGTTGTGTCACAGATAGCGGTGATTACAGCAGCTATGTAAACTGTTAAAAAAATTTAATTTATTTTACATATTCCATTGACTTAGAAATTGTTGCCCTTTATACCCTGAGTGTATGTTTCACAAATGAGTTTGTGATAGGAGTGATTTACGTTAATTTTAATTGTATCATGGATATCAATTGTCAACGGAGAATTGGAAATCGTCTGATATTGTTTTGAAAGGGTAATTGTTGTAGTGTCCTGTATTGCTTACATTCGTGTATTCCTTCACAATCACGCGCACAAACACTTTGACGTACGTGCGTTATTAAATAGGAATCAGAAAAAAACATCTAAGGTGAATGCATGTCGCTTGCAGTGACCAAGAACCAACAGATCCATATGAAATGTTGACTAATCACCAAAGGACTGAATATAGTTGTGTAACTGTATGCCGTTGAATGGGGTGTTAGTAACGAACCACAACGACTTCCTCAAAACAGACAACAATGTCCCCCGTATTGTACGCATCACTTATTTCATACTAACCATTTTGGTGACGGTTTCTTGATTCTGTATATG
The DNA here is from genome assembly GCA_028829895.1 of Sinotaia quadrata. Taxonomy (NCBI): domain Eukaryota; kingdom Metazoa; phylum Mollusca; class Gastropoda; order Architaenioglossa; family Viviparidae; genus Sinotaia; species Sinotaia quadrata. The sequence continues at coordinate 113,438,688 of CM054181.1, read as the reverse complement.
AGTGCGAAGGTGGGCGTATCTGTGTGTGTGTGTGAAAGAGAGAGAGAGAATGTGTGGGTGTGTGAAGTGAAACATGTTTCCTCACCTTTAGCTTTTCTGGTTTCAGTGATCTATCGATTTTCTACCATTAGCAATAAATCACGTGGCAAGAAAAAAGACATAAATGTGACGCCAAACCTAACATCCTTAAGTATTCAAGATTTTTTAAAGTACCTTTAAACAAAAATATTTTAAAGACATTTATCGCAAATTTGTCGACAACGTTTTGCGTGAGTGTTTGTGAAAGAAGAGTAGATTGTTTTCTTCGTGTGTGTGTGTGTGTGTGTGTGTGTGTGAGAGAGAGAGAGAGAGAGAGAGAGAGCGTGTGGGTCTAACAACGTGCGTGTGCATACAAAGTATGACGTGGGCGAATAGAGCAATGGTAAGTGGAGAAATATCAACTTCTTTGAGCACAGACCATTTGTTTAAGGTAAAAATCTATTGCTGATGATGACAGGCATGGCGGCGCAAAGAAAAAGAAGAAAGAGTGTAGGTGTGAAACACAAATACAGACTAGTAGTTAATGTTTGAATGCGGGATTTGTAAGGTTAACGAAGAATGTTCGTGTTCACTTAAATAAGTAATTATTTTAAACTCTAAATATAAAGAGTTAGCCTCTTTCCTCAAATGGACGAAAAGTACATATCTTTCTTCGAATTTAATGTAGGGTACGTTAGATTTAAAGGCTCCAGCGGAAGGTGTGGGGGGTGGATGACTAAGTATCAAATTACCACTTTGTTCATTGAGAGTTTCATGTATGTATTTTTCACAAGTTTTGTCTGCGTAGATAGATTGATGGATCAGATGAAACTATCGGTCTTTTGGCAATAGCTTTTGCTCTAAGGACGGTCTTGTGAGTTAGCGCATCAGGTGCAGACAATCGCTCACGACACCAGTTTTAAAATCAAGTGAGGTAAATTCAAAGGTAAATTAAGGGACTTAAATTCAAGGGAAGTAAGAAAGATGGGTAATTAGTCTTCGCGTAATGTGCGACAGCAGGCCGTTACTTGCCCCTTTCAGCTCTTACTCTTTTTCCTTCTTTGTGTGTGTGTGTGTGTGTGTGTGTGTGTGTGTGTGTGTGTGTGTGTGTGTGTGTGTGCGTGCGCGCGCGTGAGTGCATATTTTAATTTTTTTTCTATCACTTAAACAAAAGAATATTCTATTAGTGTCAGGTTTGCAAATGTGCTCTCCTGTAAAGTGTCAAAATAGTCTCCATTTAGACACTGATGGGCATTTTCTTCTTCACGGTGTCCATTATGCTTTGATTCTAAAATGTATGGAGTTCCAGAAGTATTGTCCATTTAGTGCTAATGGGTTAGCCTGGTTTGATTATTTTTTCACTCTTTGACAAGCTTCACATTATTTTATTCATTCCGTCCAGTCTTTTTTTCCCATTTGATTCCATTTTTTTTCTTAAAAGAACATTTTTATTGCTTTGGTAGGTACTTATTTATTTGGGGGTGGGGGTGGAGGTAGGAGATTGCTGGGGGTATTTTTAATTGTATATATATAATATTTGTATATTCCATCTTCTCGTCTGCTGTTCCCTCAGGTTGTATTCAAGGGGGTATTACATTTTCTTGCTGAGAAGTCTAAAAGTCATGACCCTAATTAGTCCCGTGCTGTGACGTCAGTATCGTAATGCAGTTACGTTCTCAGTTCTCATAATTAGGTGCGAATAATTAAGATGAACTTAGCTAAGTTAGTGGTCTAGTTTGGTAGTGCTTCCTTGTATTATTTTACCACTATTTTCGTATTATTGTATATTGTTATTTCATAAGAAATTATGGCTTTACAGTTTTTAAGGATATATAAAGGTGAGGTAAAAATGCAAATAACTGCGATTAGGAGAGAGTGAAATTGAAGCTCTCATAACTATCGGTGCTCAGATAAGAACTAAAAATGGTTCTGATTACATATTATTAGTTATGGTATTATTTGCTTAAGACTAAATCAGTATTTCTCAAAGGGGCATTGCTGGATGTTCCCAATTTTTGAGGGAAACAGAACTGCCCCCCTCCCCTCCCTTACTGTGGGCGCCTTGGGGGGAAAAAATCATGACACACTAAGAGTGCCGTGGAAAATTTAGGAGTTACTGGACTAAATGGTGTCAAGCGAAGTTTTGTCTTTTGTATATAAGCATGTGCACTTCGACTCATTTACACAGATTGATACATAATAAAACACTGTTGCATGTGTAAGCACGATCATAGATAAAAATATATGTATGTGCCTAAATGTGTACGGGTATAGGAGTGTGTGAGCATATGGTGTATGTTTGTATATGAGATTTTTTTTATTGTCGGCGTGTATATTAAAATGATTCGATGTGTGTTTGTGTGTGTGTGTTTGTATGTGTGTGTGTGTGTTTGTGTGTGTATGTTTGTGTGTGTGTGTTTGTGTGTGTATGTGTGTGTGTGTTTGTGTGTGTGTGTTTGTGTGTGTGTGTTTGTGTGTGTATGTGTGTGTATGTGTGTGTGTTTGTGTGTGTGTTTGTGTGTTTGTGTGTGTGTGTTTGTGTGTGTGTTTGTGTGTGTATGTGTGTGTGTGTTTGTGTGTGTGTTTGTGTGTGTATGTGTGTGTGTGTTTGTGTGTGTATGTGTGTGTGTGTTTGTGTGTGTGTGTGTTTGTGTGTGTATGTGTGTTTGTGTGTGTATGTGTGTGTGTGTGTGTTTGTGTGTGTTCAAACATGTGTCTGTGTGTAAATGTGTGGGGTGTCTGTGTCTACAAATGATTCATAACAAGGATAGGAATTTTCATTCAAACTTTTTATAAACTTTGTGCGCATTTTAACAATTGTACAACAGTCCTCGTTGCTATGACAATAGTAATTATACTGTTCATTTGTAAAAGAAGAACAAATTAGAAGTAAAAAATGCATTTCACGATTCTAAAGTTAATCCACTGCTGATGAGAAGGAATAAAGTCAATATAAATGCAATTTGTTAATTTAAAATCCAATAAAGCAGTCTAATATACTGCAATAAAAAAAAACAGCCGGACAAATTCCGTAACAAATAAGATACATTCATATGTAAGATATAAGGCAAGACATTAAAAGCAGCCAAATAAAAATAACATGTGGAATGTAACTTTGGATATGTTGTATACATCACATATTATGAATCAAATGGCCTTAAATCACAAAGTACAGCATTAATACAGAAAATAGGCAATAGGAAATATTTTTTTTTCTCGCCTCCTCACCCCCCTCCCAAGTGTCAGAAGTAACGATTACCGAGGTGACGCCTAAAGGTGCCAGGCTGGTAAGACTACCTTAATCAGAAGACGTAGAGTTAGCTGTTAAGGCAAGTTCTCCATTAAAATTCCATTGAATTCGCACCAACAAAACAGTCAACTTGCAAGTGCACTAAATAAAACAAAAAAACCAAAATAAAATAATTATAATTATCTATTTAGGTTAATTACTTGATTCAGGGATTTTACAAAATATGCAACTTCCCTTGAGCCTGCAAAACCTGCGACTTAATAAAAAAATAAAAAAATTAAAAAAAAAGCCCTACAGCCAAAATCTTTCTTGCAATTGGCGGCGGTGGGGTTTCCTATATAAACGTAATCAATTTTTTTTTGTGCGTGTTTGTGTTGTGTATGTGTGTAGTTTTAAAAATAGATGAGATAGATACACGCAACCAATTTATCGAACTGACTTCCGATGGTTCGTTTCAAGATTTTGCGATTCTAAGTGCGACTCAACAGACATCGGAGTATTTTTATTTTTTCCTTCGAAAAACGATTTATGTGTAATGTATTAACACTATTCATCATCTGTATCGAGTTATTATGGGACATAAAATTATTATAAAGTATTGTGTTTTCTTTGGGTTTGTATATGTATGTGTGTGTATGTGTGTGTATGTGTGTGTGTATGTGTGTGTCTGTGTGTGTATGTATGTGTGTGTGTATGTGTGTGTATGTATGTGTGTATGTGTGTGTTTGTATATGTGTGTGTATGTATGTGTGTGTGTCTGTGTATATATGTATGTGTGTGTCTGTGTATGTATGTGTGTGTGTGTGTGTGTGTGTGTGTGTGTGTGTGTGTGTGTGTGTGTGTGTGTGTGTGTGTCTGGAGCAATACATACTTTTGGTATTTCCTGACGAAATCCGTAATAAAATAATTTGCTAAACTAACTTACTTTGAATGCATCAGAAAGGAAGCGTACTACGCTTACGATTAAATAGTAGCAATTAATTTGACACCTATGGTCTCTTCAGTCATTTTATTTATTTATTTTTATTTTTTTTTTGGGGGGGGGTGTTGTGGTGAAGAAAAAAAGCTATAATAAATAATAATAATCTTCGCTGAATGTCAAAAAGTATATCGAGAATTCTGATACTTTTTCATATATACAGTAAAAATGTGTTTAATGCATAACAACGTAATACTTTTAAAGATCAAATCTTTGGAATCGCTAGGACTGCTTTGGGGGTGGGGGATGGAAAAGGAATGCGTTGTACAACAAACCAGTTGACATTCCTACCGATTTGAAAAAATGTTAATGGACACGCACTCTCAGACATCGCACGCGCGCGCGCCCACTCACACACACACACACACACACACACACACACACACACACACACACACACACACACACACACATACGCACAATTATTAGTATTACGAAATATTAGAACTGTAAAATATTCCAATACTGTCCAGAATTAAGTACGACTTTTTCAGTTCTACGAAATATTAGAACTATTAAATACTGTCCAGAAATAAGTACGTTTTTTTCAGTACTACGCTATATGTAAAAGATGCATAACGCATGTATTTACCGCCCAAAGCACAAAAAAAATGATAAATGTGATAATAATAACAAAGAAAATGGAAAGCAACGAGCGTAAAATGTTGACGCCGTCCGTGTCAGTTATCACTACCGATAACTGAAAATGCAAAAGCACGATATACATCACAAGCATGTCTTTTGAAAGCCAACAAATATTGACAACACTAACGCAGTCTCGTGTACAGATAGTCAACAAAAACATTCATTGAAGCAAGCGTTTGTGGAATATACTAAATAAGTCACGCGTAGAGTTTAAATTGGTACGGTAGTGGATACGAAAGTTGTATAAAAATGAATTTTCTGTTAATTCTATCCGCTCCGGACACCAAGACATAATTGTCTGTTATTTCTAGCTGATCCGGACATCAAGACGTGCGACATTTTCCGTTAGAGGGTGCACACAGTCGTAAAAAAAAATAAAATCAACAAAAAGTATCGATTCATACTTTTTCTCACACACACAATGCATAAAATTAACTTACAAAATTGCTATAGTCTTATTACATGAGAACAAAATTGCTATAGCATGTCTTATTACATGAGAACAAAATTGCTATAGCATGTCTTATTACATGAGAACAAAATTGCTATAGCATGTCTTATTACATGAGAACAAAATTGCTATGGCACGTCTTATTACATGAGAATAACCTGAACAGTTCTCACGTACTCAACAAACCGGATTACCTCCCTCAAAGCTAAGCCATGCATCGAGAGATCCTACTTCGAATAGTCTGAGTAAAATATTTTCAATTGATTGCTTCAGTGATCACATTTTAAAAACAATATTTAAAACATTACAAAATACACTTGTTAAATTTTGCTTTTGATTGTACAAGTTCATTGGAGTTACTCAGCTTAGATTCAAGCCTTACAAGTTAAATTCGTTTCGTTAATAAAACACGCTTCGTTAATAAAACACGTTTCGTTTACAATCGCCTTTTACTTAAATGTTATTAATTGCTTTTAAAAATGAAACAATTCTTTGGTAGTAATCTTTGAAAGATAAAACATTTTAAAATATTCGGAAAGACAATTTCTTGTTAGAATGTTGACCGGGACAAAATAACAATAACGCATTCAAAGTAACAACAAAGTAATAACAATATTAAAGAACTATTAGGATTTCACTTCTTAAAAGTGTCCTGTTTCTTTTAAACACCGGAATTTTATTAAGAGGATAGTTTTAAAAAATAATTCTCCGGCCTTTTACTTTTAAATAAACCCACAAAATAATCTCATCCTACGCACAAAAAAAAACAACAAAAAAACAACCCCACAACAAAAAAACAACAAAAAGACCGGTTCATCTGTTGATGGACAATGCTGGTTAAAAAAAGCTTTTGCATTTTACATGTTTGTAAACTGACAGATTTTCTAAATAATAATAATACATCAAAAGAAAAGATATTATATAATATTGGTTACTGAATGAAATGTTTTGCATAGTCACGAACTGTTTTTCAGCCAAGTTGTTTAAGGCGAGCAGAATAAAGGCTGATTAAAATGTTCACAATATGTCTTGCATGATGCTCGCCTTGTCGTGTGTTGTAAGGATCCTGTCACTGAAACTGACCTATATCGGTGGGTTTAACCAGAGGTCAAGGATAAATCAACTAGTTTCCCCACCAAGACAGAGCTGCAACGAGGATATTACATTATAATGGCACTTATAAATCCAGTTCCAAAGGTTTTAGTTTGACCAGTCAAGGACACATTCTTTCTGCAAGTTATTTAAGGCGGCGGTCAAACAGTATTCAGGCTAATGACCACATTCACTAATTATAAACAAAACATTTGTTAATAACTTGTTATTGCTTCATCTGGAAGCAAAGATTGTTAAAGTTGAATGTCTTCGAAGGACCGTTTATTACGATGTGGAAACTTTTGGCAGGATACTTGTTATAAATGCATTCTGGCACCATCATAAACTGTTATGATTTGGCTCTTCTCAGTTCCTGGAACAGGTGATTAGTGCTGCTCCATGTTGTTGCGAAGGTTCAGCGTCTTTCGCCGGCGGCGAGCGAGCTTGATCTCGTAAATGAGGTAAGTATTGGTCAAACACAAAACCAGGATGGGCACAACGACAAACGCAAACGTGTACACCCAGGATAGCGCGCGATACGTGGCGCTGTAGCGGAAAGCCGTGGGCTTCAGCTGCAGTCGTGGGTGGATGTCGCTCTCCGGCGCCACGCGGTACATCATGAAACGAGGAACGTTCAACAGGATGGTGGCCAGCACAACGGCAATGACCTTGACTTTGGCGCTGCTAGAGCTGCACTTGTTCAGCGCCCAGAGCGGGTGCTTCACGAACATGAACCTCTCGATGGTCAAGGTCATCACAAACCACGTGCTGTCGTTGTTGCAGATGCTGGTCAATGGAAAAAATATGTAGGCACCGTAAAAGACGCCGAAGTCCCGAGCCGAACCCCCATCGCTGCTGATGTAGCCAGAGCTGTCAGGTGGCTCGGTCACCAGGAGAAAGACGGCCGCCATGAGCAGGGCTGAGAAGTCGGTGACGGACAAGGACAGGAGGTACACATAAGGAGATTCCTTCAGGCCGAGTTCAGTCAGGACCAATATGTTGAGGATGTTCAACATAATTCCGACACTACACACAACTGGAGTGATTTTGTATTCCAGTATGTGAGCTACCTGAGAGAAAACTTATAATGCTCTGCATGAAAACAACCCCTCAATAGTGATTATTCGTTCATTTAGACTTTAAGTCAGGCACTTAATTGCACAATCAGCATTGAAATCAAGAAGACAGCAGTAAATTAATAGTTTCACGAAAGCATGTATTCAGAAGTTGACTGTTAAATGTAGATGGTGATTTAAATACATACTTTGGTATCTGACAGACGCCATTACAGCTAAGAACATTGTGGCATTATACAAGATTTCATGTGCTAGTGGATTACTTGATTAATTTTTTTCGATCATAATATAATCATACATTCTCTTAGTTCTGATGTAGATGGCCTGTCAATGAGCCAAATAACACCTCCATCCTTGAGAAAATTAAAACGACACTAATAATTCATCTTGTAGCCTACTAAATCTGGTTTTACGCGCTGAAAGATTATTTTTTTTATAAATATTATAAATAAATCAACTAGTAGTCAATTCCTAGTTTATGCCTCTCCCACCAAGACACAGCTGCAACGAGGATATTAAATTATAATGTCACTTTAAATCCATTTCCAAAGATTTTAGTTTGACCAGTCAAGGACACATTCTTTCTGCAAGTTATTTAAGGCGGCGGTCAAAAGTCATCAGGCTAATGACCACATTCACTAATTATAAACAAAACATTTGTTAATAACTTGTTATTGCTTCATCTGGAAGCAAAGATTGTTAAAGTCTTCGAAGGACCGTTTATTACGATGTGGAAACTTTTGGCAGGATACTTGTTATAAATGCATTCTGGCACCATCATAAACTGTTATGATTTGGCTCTTCTCAGTTCCTGGAACAGGTGATTAGTGCTGCTCCATGTTGTTGCGAAGGTTCAGCGTCTTTCGCGGCGGCGAGCAAGCTTGATCTCGTAAATGAGGTAAGTATTGGTCGAACACAAAACCAGGATGGGCACAACGACAAACGCAAACGTGTACACCCAGGATAGCGCGCGATACGTGGCGCTGTAGCGGAAAGCCGTGGGCTTCAGCTGCAGTCGTGGGTGGATGTCGCTCTCCGGCGCCACGCGGTACATCATGAAACGAGGAACGTTCAACAGGATGGTGGCCAGCACAACGGCAATGACCTTGACTTTGGCGCTGCTAGAGCTGCACTTGTTCCGCGCCCAGAGCGGGTGCTTCACGAACATGAACCTCTCGATGGTCAAGGTCATCACAAACCACGTGCTGTCGTTGTTGCAGATGCTGGTCAATGGAAAAAATATGTAGGCACCGTAAAAGACGCCGAAGTCCCGAGCCGAACCCCCATCGCTGCTGATGTAGCCAGAGCTGTCAGGTGGCTCGGTCACCAGGAGAAAGACGGCCGCCATGAGCAGGGCTGAGAAGTCGGTGACGGACAAGGACAGGAGGTACACATAAGGAGATTCCTTCAGGCCGAGTTCAGTCAGGACCAATATGTTGAGGATGTTCAACAAATTCCGACACTACACACAACTGGAGTGATTTTGTATTCCAGTATGTGAGCTACCTGAGAGAAAACTTATAATGCTCTGCATGAAAACAACCCCTCAATAGTGATTATTCGTTCATTTAGACTTTAAGTCAGGCACTTAATTGCACAATCAGCATTGAAATCAAGAAGACAGCAGTAAATTAATAGTTTCACGAAAGCATGTATTCAGAAGTTGACTGTTAAATGTAGATGGTGATTTAAATACATACTTTGGTATCTGACAGACGCCATTACAGCTAAGAACATTGTGGCATTATACAAGATTTCATGTGCTAGTGGATTACTTGATTAATTTTTTTCGATCATAATATAATCATACATTCTCTTAGTTCTGATGTAGATGGCCTGTCAATGAGCCAAATAACACCTCCATCCTTGAGAAAATTAAAACGACACTAATAATTCATCTTGTAGCCTACTAAATCTGGTTTTACGCGCTGAAAGATTATTTTTTTTATAAATATTATAAATAAATCAACTAGTAGTCAATTCCTAGTTTATGCCTCTCCCACCAAGACACAGCTGCAACGAGGATATTAAATTATAATGTCACTTTAAATCCATTTCCAAAGATTTTAGTTTGACCAGTCAAGGACACATTCTTTCTGCAAGTTATTTAAGGCGGCGGTCAAAAGTCATCAGGCTAATGACCACATTCACTAATTATAAACAAAACATTTGTTAATAACTTGTTATTGCTTCATCTGGAAGCAAAGATTGTTAAAGTCTTCGAAGGACCGTTTATTACGATGTGGAAACTTTTGGCAGGATACTTGTTATAAATGCATTCTGGCACCATCATAAACTGTTATGATTTGGCTCTTCTCAGTTCCTGGAACAGGTGATTAGTGCTGCTCCATGTTGTTGCGAAGGTTCAGCGTCTTTCGCCGGCGGCGAGCGAGCTTGATCTCGTAAATGAGGTAAGTATTGGTCGAACACAAAACCAGGATGGGCACAACGACAAACGCAAACGTGTACACCCAGGATAGCGCGCGATACGTGGCGCTGTAGCGGAAAGCCGTGGGCTTCAGCTGCAGTCGTGGGTGGATGTCGCTCTCCGGCGCCACGCGGTACATCATGAAACGAGGAACGTTCAACAGGATGGTGGCCAGCACAACGGCAATGACCTTGACTTTGGCGCTGCTAGAGCTGCACTTGTTCCGCGCCCAGAGCGGGTGCTTCACGAACATGAACCTCTCGATGGTCAAGGTCATCACAAACCACGTGCTGTCGTTGTTGCAGATGCTGGTCAATGGAAAAAATATGTAGGCACCGTAAAAGACGCCGAAGTCCCGAGCCGAACCCCCATCGCTGCTGATGTAGCCAGAGCTGTCAGGTGGCTCGGTCACCAGGAGAAAGACGGCCGCCATGAGCAGGGCTGAGAAGTCGGTGACGGACAAGGACAGGAGGTACACATAAGGAGATTCCTTCAGGCCGAGTTCAGTCAGGACCAATATGTTGAGGATGTTCAACATAATTCCGACACTACACACAACTGGAGTGATTTTGTATTCCAGTATGTGAGCTACCTGAGAGAAAACTTATAATGCTCTGCATGAAAACAACCCCTCAATAGTGATTATTCGTTCATTTAGACTTTAAGTCAGGCACTTAATTGCACAATCAGCATTGAAATCAAGAAGACAGCAGTAAATTAATAGTTTCACGAAAGCATGTATTCAGAAGTTGACTGTTAAATGTAGATGGTGATTTAAATACATACTTTGGTATCTGACAGACGCCATTACAGCTAAGAACATTGTGGCATTATACAAGATTTCATGTGCTAGTGGATTACTTGATTAATTTTTTTCGATCATAATATAATCATACATTCTCTTAGTTCTGATGTAGATGGCCTGTCAATGAGCCAAATAACACCTCCATCCTTGAGAAAATTAAAACGACACTAATAATTCATCTTGTAGCCTACTAAATCTGGTTTTACGCGCTGAAAGATTATTTTTTTTATAAATATTATAAATAAATCAACTAGTAGTCAATTCCTAGTTTATGCCTCTCCCACCAAGACACAGCTGCAACGAGGATATTAAATTATAATGTCACTTTAAATCCATTTCCAAAGATTTTAGTTTGACCAGTCAAGGACACATTCTTTCTGCAAGTTATTTAAGGCGGCGGTCAAAAGTCATCAGGCTAATGACCACATTCACTAATTATAAACAAAACATTTGTTAATAACTTGTTATTGCTTCATCTGGAAGCAAAGATTGTTAAAGTCTTCGAAGGACCGTTTATTACGATGTGGAAACTTTTGGCAGGATACTTGTTATAAATGCATTCTGGCACCATCATAAACTGTTATGATTTGGCTCTTCTCAGTTCCTGGAACAGGTGATTAGTGCTGCTCCATGTTGTTGCGAAGGTTCAGCGTCTTTCGCGGCGGCGAGCAAGCTTGATCTCGTAAATGAGGTAAGTATTGGTCGAACACAAAACCAGGATGGGCACAACGACAAACGCAAACGTGTACACCCAGGATAGCGCGCGATACGTGGCGCTGTAGCGGAAAGCCGTGGGCTTCAGCTGCAGTCGTGGGTGGATGTCGCTCTCCGGCGCCACGCGGTACATCATGAAACGAGGAACGTTCAACAGGATGGTGGCCAGCACAACGGCAATGACCTTGACTTTGGCGCTGCTAGAGCTGCACTTGTTCCGCGCCCAGAGCGGGTGCTTCACGAACATGAACCTCTCGATGGTCAAGGTCATCACAAACCACGTGCTGTCGTTGTTGCAGATGCTGGTCAATGGAAAAAATATGTAGGCACCGTAAAAGACGCCGAAGTCCCGAGCCGAACCCCCATCGCTGCTGATGTAGCCAGAGCTGTCAGGTGGCTCGGTCACCAGGAGAAAGACGGCCGCCATGAGCAGGGCTGAGAAGTCGGTGACGGACAAGGACAGGAGGTACACATAAGGAGATTCCTTCAGGCCGAGTTCAGTCAGGACCAATATGTTGAGGATGTTCAACATAATTCCGACACTACACACAACTGGAGTGATTTTGTATTCCAGTATGTGAGCTACCTGAGAGAAAACTTATAATGCTCTGCATGAAAACAACCCCTCAATAGTGATTATTCGTTCATTTAGACTTTAAGTCAGGCACTTAATTGCACAATCAGCATTGAAATCAAGAAGACAGCAGTAAATTAATAGTTTCACGAAAGCATGTATTCAGAAGTTGACTGTTAAATGTAGATGGTGATTTAAATACATACTTTGGTATCTGACAGACGCCATTACAGCTAAGAACATTGTGGCATTATACAAGATTTCATGTGCTAGTGGATTACTTGATTAATTTTTTTCGATCATAATATAATCATACATTCTCTTAGTTCTGATGTAGATGGCCTGTCAATGAGCCAAATAACACCTCCATCCTTGAGAAAATTAAAACGACACTAATAATTCATCTTGTAGCCTACTAAATCTGGTTTTACGCGCTGAAAGATTATTTTTTTTATAAATATTATAAATAAATCAACTAGTAGTCAATTCCTAGTTTATGCCTCTCCCACCAAGACACAGCTGCAACGAGGATATTAAATTATAATGTCACTTTAAATCCATTTCCAAAGATTTTAGTTTGACCAGTCAAGGACACATTCTTTCTGCAAGTTATTTAAGGCGGCGGTCAAAAGTCATCAGGCTAATGACCACATTCACTAATTATAAACAAAACATTTGTTAATAACTTGTTATTGCTTCATCTGGAAGCAAAGATTGTTAAAGTCTTCGAAGGACCGTTTATTACGATGTGGAAACTTTTGGCAGGATACTTGTTATAAATGCATTCTGGCACCATCATAAACTGTTATGATTTGGCTCTTCTCAGTTCCTGGAACAGGTGATTAGTGCTGCTCCATGTTGTTGCGAAGGTTCAGCGTCTTTCGCCGGCGGCGAGCGAGCTTGATCTCGTAAATGAGGTAAGTATTGGTCGAACACAAAACCAGGATGGGCACAACGACAAACGCAAACGTGTACACCCAGGATAGCGCGCGATACGTGGCGCTGTAGCGGAAAGCCGTGGGCTTCAGCTGCAGTCGTGGGTGGATGTCGCTCTCCGGCGCCACGCGGTACATCATGAAACGAGGAACGTTCAACAGGATGGTGGCCAGCACAACGGCAATGACCTTGACTTTGGCGCTGCTAGAGCTGCACTTGTTCCGCGCCCAGAGCGGGTGCTTCACGAACATGAACCTCTCGATGGTCAAGGTCATCACAAACCACGTGCTGTCGTTGTTGCAGATGCTGGTCAATGGAAAAAATATGTAGGCACCGTAAAAGACGCCGAAGTCCCGAGCCGAACCCCCATCGCTGCTGATGTAGCCAGAGCTGTCAGGTGGCTCGGTCACCAGGAGAAAGACGGCCGCCATGAGCAGGGCTGAGAAGTCGGTGACGGACAAGGACAGGAGGTACACATAAGGAGATTCCTTCAGGCCGAGTTCAGTCAGGACCAATATGTTGAGGATGTTCAACATAATTCCGACACTACACACAACTGGAGTGATTTTGTATTCCAGTATGTGAGCTACCTGAGAGAAAACTTATAATGCTCTGCATGAAAACAACCCCTCAATAGTGATTATTCGTTCATTTAGACTTTAAGTCAGGCACTTAATTGCACAATCAGCATTGAAATCAAGAAGACAGCAGTAAATTAATAGTTTCACGAAAGCATGTATTCAGAAGTTGACTGTTAAATGTAGATGGTGATTTAAATACATACTTTGGTATCTGACAGACGCCATTACAGCTAAGAACATTGTGGCATTATACAAGATTTCATGTGCTAGTGGATTACTTGATTAATTTTTTTCGATCATAATATAATCATACATTCTCTTAGTTCTGATGTAGATGGCCTGTCAATGAGCCAAATAACACCTCCATCCTTGAGAAAATTAAAACGACACTAATAATTCATCTTGTAGCCTACTAAATCTGGTTTTACGCGCTGAAAGATTATTTTTTTTATAAATATTATAAATAAATCAACTAGTAGTCAATTCCTAGTTTATGCCTCTCCCACCAAGACACAGCTGCAACGAGGATATTAAATTATAATGTCACTTTAAATCCATTTCCAAAGATTTTAGTTTGACCAGTCAAGGACACATTCTTTCTGCAAGTTATTTAAGGCGGCGGTCAAAAGTCATCAGGCTAATGACCACATTCACTAATTATAAACAAAACATTTGTTAATAACTTGTTATTGCTTCATCTGGAAGCAAAGATTGTTAAAGTCTTCGAAGGACCGTTTATTACGATGTGGAAACTTTTGGCAGGATACTTGTTATAAATGCATTCTGGCACCATCATAAACTGTTATGATTTGGCTCTTCTCAGTTCCTGGAACAGGTGATTAGTGCTGCTCCATGTTGTTGCGAAGGTTCAGCGTCTTTCGCCGGCGGCGAGCGAGCTTGATCTCGTAAATGAGGTAAGTATTGGTCGAACACAAAACCAGGATGGGCACAACGACAAACGCAAACGTGTACACCCAGGATAGCGCGCGATACGTGGCGCTGTAGCGGAAAGCCGTGGGCTTCAGCAGCACTGGAACCGAGAGCAGACGCGGCTGACCCTCACTCTCATCGCCATTGTCTGCCTGGCGATCGCGTGCATCCTGCCGGCTGCGTTTGGTGACGTCATGGTGCTGTCGTCCATTTATCTGCGCAGCTCCGTGTTGCTGAAGAAGTTCCTGGCCACGCCCTTCTACCGTGTGTTCCGTTCTTTGGCCAACATGCTGCTCATCTGCAACATGTTCTTGAACTTCATCTTGTACTCCGCATTCAATGACAAGTTCGTGCGGGTAATGCGGAAGATGTTCAAGAGGTGAGTGGACGGTTGGTTACGTTAATGACTGGAGGCATTTTTGTTTCTTGGTAGTCGTGGGAAGTGAAAAGTCATCTGGGTTGCAGACAAATATAAACTGCGGATGTTTTGTGCGTGTGCTGTATCAGGTGGGGTTGCTGCTGTCAACTCCATCTTGAAAGTGTTGAATACATCATAGTGATCTTAGTCGAATGACTTTATTCTACTTTTCATACTCGAGTAAATATTTGCAATGTGTTATAATTACCTGCACATATAAAAGGTTGACACGGGTGTCAGTCACTAAATTCCCCACTTTTGAACAAAAATAACATGAGTAAAAATAGTAGTGGCACGAATATTTCAATGACTTCAGGGTAAAACTGATATCATATCATTGTAAATTTAAATGTTCCTACGCATGCACGCAACAACATTTTAAATATCAATTAAAAATAAATAAACAATATCAACCATATATTATTGGCGTGAAATATTCTCTGCCCGAAAACATAGTAAAAACTCTCTCCTCTCTCTCCCTCTCTCCCTCTCTCCTCTCTCTCCCTCTCTCCTCTCTCTCTCTCTCTCTCTCTCTCTCTCTCTCACATTCTCTAATTATCTTTCAATCATTCTCTCAGTAAATTAAATCTCAGAGTGTAATCAAAAGATATTTACAAAATTTTCTGGAGCAGTTCAAAAACTTTAAGTGTCAAGCTGACTAATTACAGAGCACTCAAATAGGAGTCTGGGCTTGAAAACATATTGCACAGTTAGTGCCCCTGCTAGAGATGACCTAACTAGATTTCGGTAAGGCGTTAGCTGTATTAAAACTTGTAAACCGTTTCAAATTTGTACTAGATTAAAAGTTGTCCTTTCTGTAACAAAGCGAAGCAAAATGCGAGTTGCAAGATATTTTCCGATGTTCTCAATATGCCAGTTTCAGACTAAAGTTTCTCAAGTATGAAAAATATGCTGAATTTATTTATCGAATTTGTAAAGTGTATACAAACAGAAATATGAACGATAGCTTTCTATTTCCGCCGTACAAACCTTTGACTATGTATGTAACTGCTCATATTTGCAGTAGGTTACACAAATTATTTTTATATAACTTTTAACAACACTATTATATCCTTTTGGGGGGAAAAAAAAAAGAAGAGTTCATTCCTTTTTTCGTTTTTCTTCTCTCTCTCTCTCCCCATCTCCTTTCTTGTTTGTTTTGAAACTCTTTACATACAGAGTCGCCAACTAAATTGGTTTCGATGAATAAAGGGTGAATAATACCGAATTAATTTGGGCGTATGATTGGATTGGCAGATGCCATCTTTAGTTACCAGTTACCATTGCAGGTTATAGAAAACAACCCAAGCATTTGACGTGCATAATGCAGTGCTTGAACGGTCTCATGTCAAGTGCGAAACGGAGATTGTCGCACATTAACGGAGTCGGTCAAAAGTGAATGGTTTCTGTCAAAACAACCATTTTAACAGAAATAATGAACGCAGAAACGACCCGTGTCTTGTACAGTTAGAAACCCAACACTGGTTAGGTATTTCTAAGAAGAAATTTTATAAAATCAAATAATGCAAAGTTATATCCAACAGGTTTCCATATATAAAATTAATTCTAAAATAGACTCCATGTAAATTTGTAAACAAACTGATTTCCATGCAGAATTATGTTTACTGCAATACTAGATTTCCAAGCAACGTTATTATAGTTTTCTATGCAAATTTATATCTGAACAGATTTGCACGCAAAGTGTGATATGTAAGATATGTCTAATTGACTTGCATACAAAGTTATGCCTAATAGATATCCAAGTTAGTTATTAGATTTCCATGCAAAATCATGTTTAATATATTCCCATTAAAATTATCTAGCACATATTCATCCAAAGTTTTATCTAATATATGATAACTGTATCTAATAATTTTCGAAGCAAAAGCATGTCTAATAAATTCAAATGCAAAGTGTTATCAAACGATATCCATGTAAATTTACTGTTAATTAGTCTTCTGTACAAAAGCAAAATTATGTCTTTATCAGGATATTATTTTATTTTTCAGTGTATTATCAACACGTCGTTTTGTCATTGTGCATATCATTATTTTTTTACTTTCTTGTTTTAGTGCTTGTTTCATACACAAACATAAATTCGCAAAAATAACTGCTTTTAAATACTTATTTCTACATAATTATTCTGTTTTGACTATTTCCATTCACCCACCCACCCTTTTTCCTTGTATAGGTGGATTCTTTGCTGCCGAAAGAAACAGGGGCAACAATCGCGGAAATTGTCATTGCAAGAACGACAATCGAGGAAGTTGTCTTTTCGAGAAGCAGCACGTAATGCTTCTAAACGGCTCAGGAGAAAACACTTGGACAAATCTTCCTCCAGCAAAGATGGCAGCTGTCTTACAAAATCTTTCGGAACAGATCTCTCGCCAGTCGGTTGAGAAGTGACTGAAATCTGTAAGAGAGAGCAAAGTCACGCTCAAGGAACGTAGCTCTGGAGGTCTGAAAGCACCAACAAAGTCTGGAACTAAATCTCTTGTGCAGGCAAGTGATCGTGCCAATTTTTAGAAAAAGATTTGCGCATTTTACAGTTAATCCCCTTGTTCAGTGGTGCGTTCAGATCACTTGCAAAAATACCTCATAACTGTGGCATCTCTCCCATTACAACCCCACAAAAAATAAAGATAAAAGAAACATAAAATCATATCGGAAAAGAATAAAAATAATCATTCTAACATAGATATAAACAAACAATCCTACCTAATAACTAAACGAACAGAAGAGACATTATCATAAGGAATCTAACTCATAGGCGGCTTCGCCCCCCCCCTCCCCCACCGACGGAGGGCGGTTGATGGTGTGCGCCAAATAGGTGCTAACTGTTTCATCCCCTTCCGCCAGCCCTCCACCTCAGACGCACCGCGAGGCTGTGGGGATCCCCCAGAAGCAGACCAAGACCGAGAACATCGAGAAGATGAAAGACCTCTTGCGGCTTCTTTGGTGAGTTTGTGCTGGACAACACAACAACATCAAGAAAAAGATTTTAGTGCATCGAACTCTTTTACATATCAGTGACTCTTTTCCATATTGACAAATGCTTTACTAATCCACAAGTGCGTATTCCTATTCAAAAGTATTTTTCTACATTGACAAGTGCTTTTCCAAAGTGACCAACAAATTTACGTTGTGTGTAGTGTCGGAATTATGTTGAACATCCTCAACATATTGGTCCTGACTGAACTCGGCCTGAAGGAATCTCCTTATGTGTACCTCCTGCCCTAAGGTACACATAGGGAGATTCCTTCAGGCCGAGTTCAGTCAGGACCAATATGTTGAGAATGTTCAACATAATTCCGACACTACACACAACTGGAGTGATTTTATATTCCAGTATGTGAGCTACCTGAGAGAAAACTTATAATGCTCTGCTTGAAAACAACCCCTCAATAGTGATCATTCTTTCATTTAGACTTTAAGTCAGGCACTTAATTGCACAATCAGCATTGAAATCAAGAAGACAGCAGTAAATTAATAGTTTCATGAAAGCGTGTATTCAGAAGTTGACTGTTAAATGTAGATCGTGATTTAAATACATACTTTGGTATCTGACAGACGCCATTACAGCTAAGAACATTGTGGCATTATACAAGATTTCATGTTCTAGCGGATTACTTGATTCAGTTTTTCAATCATAATCTTCATTCTCTTAGTTCTGATGTAGATGGCCTGTCAATGAGCCAAATAACACTTCCATCATTGAGAAAATTAAAACGACACTAATAATTCATCTTGTAGCCTACTAAATCTGGTTTTACGCGCTGAAAGATTATTTTTTTATAAATATTATAAATAAATCAACTAGTAGTCAATTCCTAGTTTATGCCTCTCCCACCAAGACACAGCTGCAACGAGGATATTAAATTATAATGGCACTTATAAATCCAGTTCCAAAGATTTTAGTTTGACCAGTCAAGGACACATTCTTTCTGCAAATTATTTAAGGCGGCGGTCAAAAGTCGTTGGGCTAATGACCACATTCACTAATTATAAACAAAACGTTTGTTAATTAAACTTGTTATTGCTTCATCTGGAAGCAAAGATTGTTAAAGTTGAATGTCTTCGAAGGACCTTTTATTATGATGTGGAAACCTTTGGCAGGATTCTTGTTATAAAGGCATTCTGGTACCGTCATAAACTGTTATGATTTGGCTCTTCTCAGTTCCTGGAACAGTTGATTAGTATCCTCGAGTAAAAAGCCAGAAACCCAAGAGCAGACCAACTTCACTCTTGATATGTAAACATTAGTTTATTTTCACGCGCAAAGTTAATCATAAAATTAAATCAATAAGAAATTTAGAGATGCATTTGTTGGTCACTTTGGAAAAGCACTTGTCAATGTAGAAAAATACTTTTGAATAGGAATACGCACTTGTGGATTAGTAAAGCATTTGTCAATATGGAAAAGAGTCACTGATATGTAAAAGAGTTCGATGTACTAAAATCATTTTCTTGATGTTGTTGCGTTGTCCAGCACAAACTCACCAAAGAAGCCGCAAGAGGTCTTTCATCTTCTCGATTTTCTCGGTCTTGGTCTGCTTCTGGGGGATCCCCACAGCCTCGCGGTTCGTCTGAGGTGGAGGGCAGGAGGGCTGGCGGAAGGCGGGGGGGGGGGGTGAAACAGTTAGCATCTATTTGGCGCACACCCTCAACCGCCCTCCGTCGGTGGGGGGAGTTCGAAGCAGCCTATGAGTTAGATTCCTTATGATATTGTCTCTTCTGTTCGTTTAGTTATTAGGTAGGATTATTTGTTTATATATTTGTTTAAATGATTACTTTTATTCTTTTGTAGTTTTCTTATTGCGATATGATTTTATGTTTCTTTTTTTTATGGGGTGGGAATGGGGGAGATGCCACAGTTATGAGGTATTTTTGCAAGTGATCTGCACTCACAACTGAACAAGGGAATAACTGTAGAATGAGAAAATCTGTTTCTAAAAATAGATGCGATCACTTGTCTGCACAAAAGATTTAGTAACAGATTTTGTTGGTGCTCTCAGACCTCCAGAACTACGTTCCTTGAGCGTGACATCGCTCTCTGTTACAGATTTGAGTCACTTCTCAACCGACTGGCGAGAGATCTGTTCCGAAAGATTTTGTAAGACAGCTGCGATCTTTGCTGGAGGAAGATTTGTCCAAGTGTTTTCTCCTGAGCCGTTTAGAAGCATTACGTGCTGCTTCTCGAAAAGATAACTTCCTCGATTGTCGTTCTTGCAATGACTTTGTCCGCGATTGTTGCCCCTGTTTTTTTCGGCAGCAAAGCATCCACCTATACAAGGAAAAAGGGTGAGTGGGTGAATGGAAATAGTCAAAACAGAATAATTATGTAGAAATAAATATTTAAAAGCAGTTATTTTTGCGAATTTATGTTTGTGTATGAAACAAGCACTAAAACTTTTACTTTCTTAAAAAAATAATGGTATGCACAATAACAAAACGTCGTGTTGATAATACACTGAAAAATAAAATAATATCCTGATAAAGACATAATTTTGCTTTTGTACAAAAGACTAATTAACAGTAAATTTGCATGGATATCGTTTGATATCACTTTGCATTTGAATTTATTAGACATCTTTTGCTTCGAAAATTATTAGATACAGTTATCATATATTAGATAAAACTTTGCATGAATATGTGCTAGATAATTTTAATGGGAATATATTAAACATGATTTTGCATGGAAATCTAATAACTAACTTGGACATCTATTAGGCATAACTTTGTATGCAAGTCAATTAGACATATCTTACATATCACACTTTGCGTGCAAATCTGTTCAGATATAAATTTGCATAGAAAACTATAATAACGTTGCTTGGAAATCTAATATTGCAGTAAACATAATTCTGCATGGAAATCAGTTTGATACAAATTTACATGGAGTCTATTTTAGAATTAACTTTATATATGGAAAACTGTTGGATATAACTTTGCATTATTTGATTTTATAAAATTTCTTCTTAGAAATTCCAAACCAGTTTTGGGTTTCTAACTGTACAAGACACGGGTCGTTTCTGCGTTCATTATTTCTGTTAACATCGTTGTTTTGACAGAAACCATTCACTTTTGACCGATTCCGTTAATGTGCGACAATCTCCGTTTCGCACTTGACATGAGACCGTTCAAGCACTGCATTATGCGCGCCAAATGCTTGGGTTGTTTTCTATAACCTGCAACGGTAACTGGTAACTAAAGATGGCTCCTCTAATCTAATCAAACACTTAAATTAATTCGGAATTATTCACCCTTTATTCATCGAAACCAATTTAGTTGGCGACTCTGTATGTAAAGAGTTTCAAAACAAACAAGATATGAGATGGGAAGAGAGAGAGAAGAAAAACGAAAAAAGGAATGAACTCTTGTTTTTTTTTTTCCCCAAAAAGGATATAATAGTGTTGGTAAAAGTTAAATAAAAATAATTTGTGTAACCTACTGCAAATATGAGCAGTTACATACATAGTCAAAGGTTTGTACGGCGGAAATAGAAAGCTATCGCTGACATTTCTGTTTGTATACACTTTACAAATTCGAAAAATAAATTCAGCATATTTTTCATACTTAAGAAACTTTAGTCTGAAACTGGCATATTGAGAACATCGGAAAATATCTTGCAACTCGCATTTTGCTTTACGCCTTACCGAAATCTAGTTGTCATCTCTAGCAGGGGGACTAACTGTGCAATATGTTTTCAAGCCCAGACTCCTATTTGAGTGCTCTGTAATTAGTCAGCCTGACACTTGAAGTTTTTGAACTGCTCCAGAAAATTTTGTGAATATCTTTTGATTACACTCTGAGATTTAATTTACTGGGAGAATGATTGAAAGATTAGAGAATGAGAGAGAGAGAGAGAGAGAGAGAGAGAGAGAGACAGACAGACAGACAGACAGAGAGAGAGAGAGAGAGAGGGAGGGAGAGAGAGAGAGAATGTTTGTTTACTATGTTTTCGGGCAGAGAATATTTCACGCCGATAATATATGGTTGATATTGTTTATTTATTTTTAATTGAAATTTAAAATGTTGTTGCGAGCATGCGTAGGAACATTTCAATTTACAATGATATGATATCAGTTTTACCCTGAAGTCATTGAAATATTCGTGCCACTAGTATTTTTACTCATGTTATTTTTGTTCAAAAGTGGGGAATTTAGTGACTGACACCCGTGACAACCTTTTATATGTGCATGTAATTATAACACATTGCAAATATTTACTCGAGTATGAAAAGTAGAATAAAGTCATTCGACTAAGATCACTATGATGTATTCAACACTTTCAAGATGGAGTTGACAGCAACCCCACCTGATACAGCACACGCACAATGACAATTTTGAATGTAAGTAAATGCGGTATAGTTTTACTTCAATATAAATCCTTTTCGTTTAATATGTACGTATTTTCATTGAAAAGTAATTATGAGAGTGATTTTACTTTTTTAAAATTCATTTCTTATTTCCCTTCTTCTCTCGTTCTTTTAAGGAGGGGTGATAAAAAATTGCAGACCACACAACATACGACTTCATATCTCGCAACATAAGATTTAAGACCCCCAAAACAAACGACTTCAGATCCACGTACCTTACATTAGATCTTTCAATGGATAACTACAATTTAATGTTAGCAGTTTCATTTACTTTCTTTTTATTATCTCTTCGTTGAGACAAAGAATAATAGCAAGTGTTTGACTTCCTTTTTTTCATACGCTTGGTTATATCAAGCTTTCTCATTTATTAGTATTCTGTATTTCTTTCTTTCAAAAAAATAAAACATTTATATTAAACTCAACACTTTAGCTACCGGTTTATTGATTTGGGTTTTTTAAATTATTTTCTTGAATAATTAATTATAGGTCACACTCGCACACATTTAACACATGGAAACATGCGAACACGCACACACATATTACACACAAATTGATATGCAGGTACACACTTGCACATGCAGACGCACAAAACATCCGCAGTTTATATTTGTCTGCAGCCCAGATAACTTCTCAATTCCCACGATTACTAAGAAACAAAAATGCCTCCAGTCATTAACTTAACCAACCGTCCACTCACCTCTTGAACATCTTCCGCATGACCCGCACGAACTTGTCATTGAATGCGGAGTACAAGATGAAGTTCAAGGACATGTTGCAGATGAGCAGCATATTGGCCAGAGAACGGAACACACGGTAGAAGGGCGTGGCCAGGAACTTCTTCAGCAACACGGAGCTGCGCAGATAAATGGACGACAGCACCATGACTTCACCAAACGCAGCCGGCAGGATGCACGCGATCGCCAGGCAGACAATGGCGATGAGAGTGAGGGTCAGCCGCGTCTGCTCTCGGTTCCAGTGCTGCTCCATGTTGTTGCGAAGGTTCAGCGTCTTTCGCCGACGGCGAGCGAGCTTGACCGCGTAAATGAGGTACGCGTTGGTAACGCACAAAACCAGGATGGGCACAACGCCAAACGCAAACGTGTACACCCAGGACAGCGCGCGATACGTTGCGCTGTAGCGGAAAGCCGTGGGTTTCAGCTGCAGTCGCGGGTGGATGTTGCTCTCCGGCGCCACGCGGTACATCAAGAAGCGAGGAACGTTCAACAGGATGGTGACCAGCACAATGGCAATGACCTTGACTTTGGCGCTGCTGGAGCTGCACTTGTTCCGCGCCCAGAGCGGGTGCTTCACGAACATGAGCCTCTCAATGGTCAAGGTCATCACAAGCCACGTGCTGGCGTTGTTGCAGATGCTGTTCAATGGAAAAAATATGTAGGCACCGTAAAAGATGCCGAAGTCCCGAGCCGAACTCCCGTCGCTGCTGATGTAGCCAGAGCTGTCAGGTGGCTCGGTCACCAGGAGAAAGACGGCCGTCATGAGCAGGGCTGAGAAGTCGGTGGCGGACAAGGCCCTAAGGTACACATAGGGAGATTCCTTCAGGCCGAGTTCAGTCAGGACCAATATGTTGAGGATGTTCAACATAATTCCGACACTACACACAACTGGAGTGATTTTATATTCCAGTATGTGAGCTACCTGAGAGAAAACTTATAATGCTCTGCTTGAAAACAACCCCTCAATAGTGATCATTCTTTCATTTAGACTTTAATTTAGGCACTAATTGCACAATCAGCATTGAAATCAGAAGACAGCAGTAAATTAATAGTTTCATGAAAGCGTGTATTCAGAAGTTGACTGTTAAATGTAGATCGTGATTTAAATACATACTTTGGTATCTGACAGACGCCATTACAGCTAAGAACATTGTGGCATTATACAAGATTTCATGTGCTAGTGGATTACTTGATTCATTTTTTTCGATCATAATATAATCATACATTCTCTTAGTTCTGATGTAGATGGCCTGTCAATGAGCCAAATAACACTTCCATCATTGAGAAAATTAAAACGACACTAATAATTCATCTTGTAGCCTACTAAATATGGTTTTACGCGCTGAAAGATTATTTTTTTTATAAATATTATAAATAAATCAACTAGTAGTCAATTCCTAGTTTATGCCTCTCCCACCAAGACACAGCTGCAACGAGGATATTAAATTATAATGGCACTTATAAATCCAGTTCCAAAGATTTTAGTTTGACCAGTCAAGGACACATTCTTTCTGCAAGTTATTTAAGGCGGCAGTCAAAAGTCGTTGGGCTAATGACCACATTCACTAATTATAAACAAAACATTTGTTAATTAAACTTGTTATTGCTTCATCTGGAAGCAAAGATTGTTAAAGTTGAATGTCTTCGAAGGACCGTTTATTACGATGTGGAAACCTTTGGCAGGATTCTTGTTATAAAGGCATTCTGGCACCATCATAAACTGTTATGATTTGGCTCTTCTCAGTTCCTGGAACAGTTGATTAGTATCCTCGAGTAAAAAGCCAGAAACCCAAGAGCAGACCAACTTCACTCTTGATATGTAAACATTAGTTTATTTTCACGCGCAAAGTTAATCATAAAATTAAATCAATAAGAAATTTAGAGATGCATTTGTTGGTCACTTTGGAAAAGCACTTGTCAATGTAGAAAAATACTTTTGAATAGGAATACGCACTTGTGGATTAGTAAAGCATTTGTCAATATGGAAAAGAGTCACTGATATGTAAAAGAGTTCGATGCACTAAAATCTTTTTCTTGATGTTGTTGTGTTGTCCAGCACAAACTCACCAAAGAAGCCGCAAGAGGTCTTTCATCTTCTCGATTTTCTCGGTCTTGGTCTGCTTCTGGGAGATCCCCACAGCCTCACGGTTCGTCTGAGGTGGAGGGCAGGAGGGCTGGCGGAAGGGGGGGGGTGAAACAGTTAGCATCTATTTGGCGCACACCCTCAACCGCCCTCCGTCGATGGGGGGAGTTCGAAGCAGCCTATGAGTTAGATTCCTTATAATATTGTCTCTTCTGTTCGTTTAGTTATTAGGTAGGATTATTTGTTTATATATTTGTTTAAATGATTACTTTTATTCTTTTGTAGTTTTCTTATTGCGATATGATTTTAAGTTTCTTTTTTTTGTGGGGTGGGAATGGGGGAGATGCCACAGTTACGAGGTATTTTTGCAAGTGATCCGCACTCACAACTGAACAAGGGGAATAACTGTAGAATGAGAAAATCTGTTTCTAAAAATAGATGCGATCACTTGTCTGCACAAAAGATTTAGTAACAGATTTTGTTGGTGCTCTCAGACCTCCAGAACTACGTTCCTTGAGCGTGACCTTGCTCTCTCTTACAGATTTCAGTCACTTCTCAACCGACTGGCGAGAGATCTGTTCCGAAAGATTTTGTAAGACAGCTGCGATCTTTGCTGGAGGAAGACTTGTCCAAGTGTTTTCTCCTGAGCCGTTTAGAAGCATTACGTGCTGCTTCTCGAAAAGATAACTTCCTCGATTGTCGTTCTTGCAATGACAATGTCCGCGATTGTTGCCCCTGTTTTTTTCGGCAGCAAAGCATCCACCTATACAAGGAAAAAGGGTGAGTGGGTGAATGGAAATAGTCAAAACAGAATAATTATGTAGAAATAAGTATTTAAAAGCAGTTATTTTTGCGAATTTATGTTTGTGTATGAAACAGCACTAAAACTTTTACTTTCTTAAAAAAATAATGGTATGCACAATAACAAAACGTCGTGTTGATACTACACTGAAAAATAAAATAATATCCTGATAAAGACATAATTTTGCTTTTGTACAAAAGACTAATTAACAGTAAATTTACATGGATATCGTTTGATATCACTTTGCATTTGAATTTATTAGACATCTTTTGCTTCGAAAATTATTAGATACAGTTATCATATATTAGATAAAACTTTGCATGAATATGTGCTAGATAATTTTAATGGGAATATATTAAACATGATTTTGCATGGAAATCTAATAACTAACTTGGATATCTATTAGGCATAACTTTGTATGCAAGTCAATTAGACATATCTTACATATCACACTTTGCGTGCAAATCTGTTCAGATATAAATTTGCATAGAAAACTATAAGATATAACGTTGCTTGGAAATTTAGTATTGCAGTAAACATAATTCTGCATGGAAATCAGTTTGATACAAATTTACATGGAGTCTATTTTAGAATTAACTTTATATATGGAAACCTGTTGGATATAACTTTGCATTATTTGATTTTATAAAATTTCTTCTTAGAAATACCAAACCAGTGTTGGGTTTCTAACTGTACAAGACACGGGTCGTTTCTGCGTTCATTATTTCTGTTAACATCGTTGTTTTGACAGAAACCATTCACTTTTGACCGACTCCGTTAATGTGCGACAATCTCCGTTTCGCACTTGACATGAGACCGTTCAAGCACTGCATTATGCGCGCCAAATGCTTGGGTTGTTTTCTATAACCTGCAACGGTAACTGGTAACTAAAGATGGCTCCTCTAATCTAATCAAACACTTAAATTAATTCGGAATTATTCACCCTTTATTCGTCGAAACCAATTTAGTTGGCGACTCTGTATGTAAAGAGTTTCAAAACAAACAAGAAAGGAGATGGGGAGAGAGAGAGAGAAGAAAAACGAAAAAAGGAATGAACTCTTCTTTTTTTTTTCCCCCAAAAGGATATAATAGTGTTGGTAAAAGTTATATAAAAATAATTTGTGTAACCTACTGCAAATATGAGTAGTTACACACATAGTCAAAGGTTTGTACGGCGGAAATAGAAAGCTATCGCTCACATTTCTGTTTGTATACACTTTACAAATTCGAAAAATAAATTCAATTTTCATACTTGAGAAACTTTAGTCTGAAACTGGCATATTGAGAACATCGGAAAATATCTTGCAACTCGCATTTTGCTTCGCTTTGTTACAGAAAGGACAACTTTTAATCTAGTTCAAATTTGAAACGGTTTACAAGTTTTAATACAGCTAACGCCTTACCGAAATCTAGTAGTCATCTCTAGCAGGGGCACTAACTGTGCAATATGTTTTCAAGCCCAGACTCCTATTTGAGTGCTCTGTAATTAGTCAACCTGACACTTAAAGTTTTTGAACTGCTCCAGAAAATTTTGGTAAATATCTTTTGATTACACTCTGAGATTTAATTTACTGGGAGAATGATTGAAAGATTAGAGAGAGAGAGAGAGAGAGAGAGGCGGGAGAGAGGGAGGGAAAGAGAGAGAGAATGTTTGTTTACTATGTTTTCGGGCAGAGAATATTTCACGCCGATAATATATGGTTGATATTGTTTATTTATTTTTAATTGATATTTAAAATGTTGTTGCGTGCATGCGTAGGAACATTTAAATTTACAATGATATGATATCAATTTTACCCTGAAGTCATTGAAATATTCGTGCCACTAGTATTTTTACTCATGTTATTTTTGTTCAAAAGTGGGGAATTTAGTGACTGACACCCGTGACAACCTTTTATATGTGCAGGTAATTATAACGCATTGCAAATATTTACTCGAGTATGAAAAGTAGAATAAAGTCATTCGACTAAGATCACTATGATGTATTCAACACTTTCAAGATGGAGTTGACAGCAACCCCACCTGATACAGCACACGCACAATGACAATTTTGAATGTAAGTAAATGCGGTATAGTTTTACTTCAATATAAATCCTTTTCGTTTAATATGTACGTATTTTCATTGAAAAGTAATTATGAGAGTGATTTTACTTTTTTAAAATTCATTTCTTATTTCCCTTCTTCTCTCGTTCTTTTAAGGAGGGGTGATAAAAAATTGCAGACCACACAACATACGACTTCATATCTCGCAACATAAGATTTAAGACCCCCAAAACATACGACTTCAGATCCACATACCTTACATTAGATCTTTCAATGGATACCTACAATTTAATGTTAGCAGTTTCATTTACTTTCTTTTTATTATCTCTTCGTTGAGACAAAGAATAATAGCGAGTGTTTGACTTCCTTTTTTTCATACGCTTGGTTATATCAAGCTTTCTCATTTATTAGTATTCTGTATTTCTTTCTTTCAAAAAAATAAAACATTTATATTAAACTCAACACTTTAGCTACCGGTTTATTGATTTGGGTTTTTTAAATTATTTTCTTGAATAATTAATTATAGGTCACACTCGCACACATTTAACACATGGAAACATGTGAACACGCACACACATATTACACACAAATTGATATGCAGGTACACACTTGCACATGCAGACGCACAAAACATCCGCAGTTTATATTTGTCTGCAGCCCAGATAACTTCTCAATTCCCACAATTACTAAGAAACAAAAATGCCTCCAGTCATTAACTTAACCAACCGTCCACTCACCTCTTGAACATCTTCCGCATGACCCGCACGAACTTGTCATTGAATGCGGAGTACAAGATGAAGTTCAAGGACATGTTGCAGATGAGCAGCATATTGGCCAGAGAACGGAACACACGGTAGAAGGGCGTGGCCAGGAACTTCTTCAGCAACACGGAGCTGCGCAGATAAATGGACGACAGCACCATGACTTCACCAAACGCAGCCGGCAGGATGCACGCGATCGCCAGGCAGACAATGGCGATGAGAGTGAGGGTCAGCCGCGTCTGCTCTCGGTTCCAGTGCTGCTCCATGTTGTTGCGAAGGTTCAGCATCTTTCGCCGACGGCGAGCGAGCTTGACCGCGTAAATGAGGTACGCGTTGGTAACGCATAAAACCAGGATGGGCACAACGCCAAACGCAAACGTGTACACCCAGGACAGCGCGCGATACGTGGCGCTGTAGCGGAAAGCCGTGGGCTTCAGCTGCAGTCGTGGGTGGATGTTGCTCTCCGGCGCCACGCGGTACATCAAGAAGCGAGGAACGTTCAACAGGATGGTGACCAGCACAATGGCAATGACCTTGACTTTGGCGCTGCTGGAGCTGCACTTGTTCCGCGCCCAGAGCGGGTGCTTCACGAACATGAGCCTCTCAATGGTCAAGGTCATCACAAGCCACGTGCTGGCGTTGTTGCAGATGCTGTTCACTGGAAAAAATATGTAGGCACCGTAAAAGATGCCGAAGTCCCGAGCCGAACTCCCGTCGCTGCTGATGTAGCCAGAGCTGTCAGGTGGCTCGGTCACCAGGAGAAAGACGGCCGCCATGAGCAGGGCTGAGAAGTCGGTGACGGACAAGGCCCGAAGGTACACATAAGGAGATTCCTTCAGGTCGAGTTCAGTCAGGACCAATATGTTGAGGATGTTCAACATTAGTCCTACACAACACACAACTGGAGTGATTTTGTATTCCAGTATGTGAGCGACCTGAGAGAAAAGTTATAATGCTCTGCATGAAAACAACCCCTCAATCGTGATCATTCTTTCATTTAGACTTTAAGTCAGGCACTTAATTGCACAATCAGCATTAAAACCAAGAAGACAGCAGTAAATTAATAGTTTCACGAAAGCGTGTATTCAGCAGTTGACTGTTAAATGTAGATGGTGATTTAAATACATACTTTGGTATCTGACAGACGGCATTACAACTAAGAACATTGTGGCATTATACAAGATTTCATGTGCTAGCGGATTACTTGATTCAGTTTTTCGATCATAATCTTACATTCTCTTAGTTCTGATGTAGATGGCCTGTCAGTGAGCCAAATAACACCTCCATCCTTGAGACAATTAAAACGACAAAAATTGATATAATAGCTCCACAAGTAATGCAACACCAAAAATAAAATCAACAACCTTGAAATATATCGAACGAAGCCATATATCAAAACAATCAAGTGAAATGAAATAGCAAAATAGCAGAACTTCAAACAAAACCACTATGCAAAACCACATAATAAAACCACATTTCAGAACCAAACAAATCACATAACAAAATCATCAAGCAAAACCACATAAATAAGCAAGCTAAAACCATACAACAAAACCAGCAAGCAGAAACTATGCCAATAAAACCATGAAACAAAACCATACAATGTAAGTGATGTGTGTGTGTGGAGTTCATGAGAGGAACATAGGGATGATTAAGGTGGCTGGGTGATGGTGGGCATAGGAGAGTCATGGATGATGCTGATAATGGAAGTGGTCACGCTGTTGATAGTAAAGATAATGTTGGTAGAGAATGTGATAATGGCGACGATGATTTTACGTTAATGTTCATGGTGGCTATAGTGAGGGTAGTGAGAGTAAGAGTGATAATATCGTAGTGGAATTTATGACTATAGTGAGAATAAGAGTGATATTATCGTAGTGGAGATGATGACTAAGTGAGAGTAAAAGTGATAGTACCTTAGTGGAGATGGTGACGGCAGGTGGTGTGGTTGATGGTTCCGTTAGTCTGGTGGTGATATTGTTAATGGTAAGGGCAGTGTTCAGTGCGATTGTCACTGAGGTGGGTTGCATTAATTTTTATGTAGCTATGCGTAAAAATTAGAAGAAGTTGATGGTGGCCCTAGTGTTGTTCAGATATAACGATTGAAATAATAATTGTAATTAATAGACATCGGTGATGATATGACGATCACAAAATGAAGATAACGATGATAGAAAAGACAAAGATGATGACGATGATAGAAAAGACAAAGATGATGACGATGATAGAAAAGACAAAGATGATGACGACGATGATGACTGATATAGCCATGATAATGCTGGTGTTCGTCTCAGTAATGGATAAAATAATAAAATCTACCTGCTCAGCCATTAACATCTCTTCTGTCATAACCGCCACGCTACTGTTGTTGTTGAAAGAGTCCATGGTTCCTGCCGGGTAAAAGAGAAAATTATGTTAAGACTCTTGTAATAATCGTCTTTTTTGTTCTGTTTTAAATTCGGAATTTGCAACATTAATGCATATTTTAAAATTGAGTAAGGATATTGTATTAGTAATACGTGTCTAGCGTTATTCTCCTTGTTTTCTGCTTGTCACTCACTCGTCAAAAGAAAGTAAATTCTCCGCGTGGCACCGCAATCCATCCTTTTCTAATCAAAGCGAAGGAGAATAATTGTACTTTGTGTTTCCACTTCTGCACACCCAAACCGCAATGAAAACAACCTATCTACTTATTGAAATGTGTCACAAGTTTTGTTTTAGTTTACATAAGGAAAGGTTAATTACCATCAAATACAAAGAAAGTTATTTCGTTACTCTTTGAAACTAGTAATTCGTCTTGTAGCCAACCAAATCGGGTTTTACGCTCTGAAAGATAATGTGCTTTTCAAAATTTAGTTCACAGATTAAGTCTTCATCAAATCTTATCGTAAAAGGTTATGATAGAGTGTTCATTAATTTAGTCGATTAACTCTTACTCCCCCCACCTCTCTCTATTAAAAATATATGCAACACTGTTGTACTTAATTGCATTATATTTTTGTTACTATTATCATCATCAACATCATCCATCATCGTCATCATCATCATTTTTTTTTTGCAGCAGAAGTAATAGTAATGCTGTTAAGACCAGATACGAACACTCAGCTCGCGTGACTTCGATATGCTGTCATGGAGTTTCTTGATTTTGCTGACAAATGTGTTATTTTTGCGCAAGGGTTCCGTTTGAGGTTAAAACGAAGATAAAGCACCGCATTAAGTGGTGAGAAACAGAACACGATAGAGTGCGCATGCCTGGTTCAGCATTCGTAGATAGTTCCGATCTGTCGGTCTCGATTCTGGATACTTAAGCCTACCACTTTGATCTAGGGAGCGGTTATGGATCAACCGCAAAGTTTTCGCTCCGAGTGGAGACCGAACTCACGGCCATTTTAGCAAGAAGTTAAGGTTCGTCATTTTGTGCTACCGCACGCCTCTGTCGTGCCCCTGTCCGGCCTCAGTCCTCTCTCTGTCCTGCCTCTGTCGTGCCTCTGTCGTGCCCCTGTCCGGCCTCTGTCCTGTCTGTTTTTGCTAGAAACCACACTATTATGCACGTCTTGCGAAAGCTCGCAACCCAATAAACACGTTTAGCGAGAATCCACAAACCACGCCAATAAATACGTTCAGCGAGAATCCACAAACCACGCCAATAAATACGTTCAGCGAGAATCCAAAACCCACGCCAATAAATACGTTCAGCGAGAATCCACAACCCACGCCAATAAATACGTTCAGCGCGAATCCAAAACCCACGCCTATAAATACGTTCAGCGAGAATCCACAACCCACGCCAATAAATACGTTCAGCGAGAATCCACAACCCACGCCAATAAATACGTTCAGCGAGAATCCAAAACCCACGCCAATAAATGCGCTTTGCGAAAACTCACAACTCACGCTAATACACACTTTTAGCGAGTATCCACAATAAACTCACAAGCCACGCCAATAAACATGTTTTGCGAAAACTCACAAGCCAAGCCAATACACACGTTTTTGGGAAAACTCACAAGCCACGCCAACAAATACTTTCAGCGAGACTAAAAGTGTTCGCGCCTTCAGATGAGGGAACGCAAGAAAATGGCTGATCGATTCTTTGCATTTAAAACACCATTGTCACGTGATGCTTGCACGCATTTTGCTTTTAAAACACAAGTAACTACTTTTAGTATCCGTTTGTAATTTATTGGATATCTTTCTTTGGATAAAGAACAACTTCCGTGTGCATACTATTTATAGGATTAGTTTTGAATATGTGATGGTCATTACAGAATGTAATTTCTCGATTCTTTCAAATACACGTGGCCTGTTGCTGCTGTGAATGTGAGAGCTTGTAGATAAAAAAAAAAAAACCAAAAAAAAAAACCCAGGGCAATACAAGCAAGGTGAGTGACTTGCAGGCAGTTTTCTACCAACACTTGACTCCATCACACCGACTCTCAGCCTTTGTGTTGTTTTTTTCTTCTCATGGTAATAACCCGATACAGCATATTTTTTTCTTCTCATGGTAAAGCCAGGTAGAGCACAATTTTGCCAAGTACAACATGCAAAAATAAATATGCTTGCTCTTTCTTCTTTTGTTTCTCAAGCGCATTTAAACAGCGTACAAAACTTTTTACCTCAAAGTGTATATTATTATAAATTATTTTATCAACACATAAATGGCTTATGAACAATTTTCACTTAACGTAATTTTGTGCTTTATGGTGCATATTCAAATAAAGTTCCTGCACGTCTGACTTTGATAGAAGAATATAGAAAACAAACTTTTCATAATGGACATTTACGAATGTTGATTAAAACAAACAAACAGAAAAAATTACCAGTGAGTCCATGAAGTATATTTCGGTGTAAGCTGGTTATGTCCATTACCTGAAGAGGTCGAGTCAGATTACATGTTATCTAAACTGATTTAGTGAACAGAAACCACAAATATAAAACAGCTGCCTTTTACATCATAATTTAATTACGTTGGCACAAACTTCAAGAAAATTATATTTTGTCTCAAATAATCAAACTTGCAAAAAGGAAGCTATTGCGAGTTTTCATTAATTATATTTTTTACGAAAAGAACCGTTGCAACAGCAAGTTCCAGAAATTCAATGGCAATAATAAAGTATTGTAAGCGTTTATCATTGAAGAACTATAGTGATGTCTTTCATCAATTAGACTGAAAAACAAACTTGATAAACAAAACTTGATAAATTTGATAAACAAACTTGATAAACAAATTGTTCCTCAAAAATCTTGTGTATCGAGATGCAGATCAGTGAGGAGTTTACGAAGCGGGAAGAGGATGAAAAATGTATCTAGTTGTAAAACTTAAAATACGTAATTAAATCCAGCATTCGTTTATGAAATCCACCAAGAGTTAGACC
Organism: Sinotaia quadrata; assembly: GCA_028829895.1. Taxonomy (NCBI): domain Eukaryota; kingdom Metazoa; phylum Mollusca; class Gastropoda; order Architaenioglossa; family Viviparidae; genus Sinotaia; species Sinotaia quadrata. The sequence continues at coordinate 113,404,615 of CM054181.1, read as the reverse complement.
CCTAGGAAAATAAAATATATCTGAAATTATTTATAATAGCATTTGGCAACAATCGAGGTGAGGCATATCTTTCTGAATACAAGGTTAATTAGTTGCACGCGATTAGCACGTCACGTGGTTTATACACGTTCGCAATATTCCTGTCTGGAAACTAAATAAACCGATACGTGAGCTAGAAACTGTTTCCACGATGTTGTTGTTTTTAGAAAGTTTCAGCAAGCAACGCGTATGCCGATTTTTCCATCACACACACACACACACACACACACACACACACACACACACACACACACACACACACAGAGGTATGTTTGGGTGGACTGATCTTTAAAAAAATCGATGCTCTGCCCTGTTGTGAATTCATCAACGCGTCTCCCACAGGACGAGTAAATGTCTCAGGTGTATGTGTGCGTGTGTGTGTGTGTGTGTGTGTGTTGGGTGATGGTGGTGTATCCATATGGCATAAAATAATGATAAATAGTAATAAAACACACACACACACACACACACACACACACACAAACTCTTTAGAAGTCTTGGACTATACAACCCTACAGTCGCTGATGTTGACTGTTCCTTGTGTATTTCATTTATTCCATCAGTACATTTTAAGAGTTAGAAGGAGAGGAGACAATAAAAGAAAAAGATTTTATAAAATAAAATTTCAACTAACCTTTGACTAAAACAACGTGTCCACTCAAGACATGGGCAGAAGAAAACAAACAAAAAATTAATCGTCTAAAATCCACAAGAGACGCGCAAATGCCTTTAGCCATGCGCAGGATAGAACAATATGTGAATGAACCCGCATCCGGATTAGTCTGAAACCTACTCAGTTATATTCTCTTAATTGATTTCATTGGCCAAGAGAACTATCCTTCGACTTGCCCCTCCCCCTCCTTTACAAATTCATTCTGTCGCTCTCACGCGCGCGTAATTCTATATGTGTATGCGCGCGCGCGCGCGTGTGTGTGTGTGTGTGTGCGCGTGTTTTCAATGACTTCAACTACGATTCACCAATGTCCGATGGAGTCCACCATGTGGTGCGTCCTTGTGTGATTTACACACGTACACACGATTCACCCAGTCCCCTCTGTCCGACTTCACACAACTCAACGACCTTGTGATTTCTTCTTGCAGTCGAAGTTTATTTTATTTTTTATTTTTTTTTAACCAGAAGTGCGACGACTTGCATTGTCGCATGATGGGGAGAGAGTTGACGCCAAGAGTTAGACAAGAGGATAACGATAAACTCGGAAACGTAGAGAATAAGAACTGGCTCCTTGGCGCCTTGAGTCGTTAATGGTGCAAAATCGGCACAGAAAAGTTTCGGTGCAAATTGAAGAAATAAGAAAGAACGCATTTACACACTGTCATTGCTGCTTTAAATATATTAAATTGTTTTATTTTCATCATATGACAGATAGAACTAAATAAGGATTCCCACCTACGGCTATCTAGATATTCCTTAGGCCCGGGAAGGGTGGGTGGGGATGATGATGATGAAGCGAAAGCAAAAAAAAAAAAAAGCAAAGAGAAGAAAACAAATTTGCCCCCCCCCCAAAAAAAAAAAAAAAAATTACAAAAGAAAATAGCTACAGAAGTAAAGAATTTTAAAATGTTCAAAGATAAGAAACAAAATAATAACCAGTAAATTACAAAAGAAAATAGCTACAGAAGTAAAGAATTTTAAAATGTTCAAAGATAAGAAACAAAATAATAACCAGTAATTAATTGCGCGCGGTGTTACGGTACCGTTATCAAAGGTCAAGGTTAATTTTAAGAACCACAAACCACAAGCCAATTGACCAATACGCTTTCGACAGAGAAGAGGGAGAAGTGCAGAATGCTGTCACGTTCACGACCTAAGGAATGAATGCCGTTAATTTAGACTCACAAAAGTCAACACTTTCTTTTCGACCCTGATTGGCGGTTCGGCTCTGGAAACCACTGAACCGCTATGGGTGTTGCGTAACCGCTCGACCCTATCCTAGCCGTTTTTGTCTCTTACTGGGGTAAACTTTCAGATTACTCTCACTGACAAAATGCCAGAGCAGTTGCTGTATGTGCTGGCTTTGTTTCAGAATTCAGTCTATTTTTTGTTGCGGTGGTTGTGTAAGTATTAGGGAGAGGGGGCATATTTGTGAATTAAACGACAGATGTGCAAAGAGAAATTTACGTTTCGTCTAAAACGATTTTCAAATGTAAGCTATAATAATCAAATAATTTTAGTCCCATTGAATGTCAAAAAAGACTGAAATTCTAATTTAGTATCTGTCCTACTTGGTAGTGTCTGTCTGTGTCAGATGGTGCTCTGAAAGCCATTCACCTACAAGCCTATCCGTGTCCAAACTGAAGGTGTAGGTCTAAAGTACACACAGACACAAATTTGTCTCCACAAAGGACAGTGACCGTTGACTGATTATAAATCAATTCAAGTGTGACTTGAAACAAATTTCAGGCTGATGCGCATCACGCCTCCCAGCCTTTTCTACTCCAGTGCGTTATTAGTCAGTCTCGAGCGTTACAAACCGAAATCAGTCACGTGGCTACCCACCGCAAAAACGTAACAAATAATTACTCCAGTTAATTATAACTCACACAATAATCCCTTCCCTCCAAGCCACGACACGGAAAGCGCTAGTACACTGCATTAAGTGTGTTGAAAAGTTAAACGAGTAGTAATACTTACGTCAATTATCTTCTCTTTGGCTTCAAGACCGCATGAACTGAAGTGAATTAATACAGTCCCCTTTTACTAGCAATGTCAAACTCGCCCATCCCGAACTTTTCCTGATGCGCGCGAGAGATGATCATTGGGTTCCGCCCCCTCGTCTCATTTGCATGGATGACTGACGGCAAAGAGTTGTAGACGGGAGTGAGGGGTGGGGGTGGGGACTCATTGCTGAAGAGGACGTCGCACAAGAGAGGAGGGAGGGAGGGAAGATTCAGTAATGCACTGGTTAAGCACATGCGAGTTGATGCAAGCTTGTGGTGACACCACTCTTAGGCGACAGGGGTGGAACAGTTTTGTTTTATTGTTGTAAAAGAAAAAGAAATCCCCACTCTGCCAATTCGCTGGTAGGCGAATAGACACCCTTATACTCACGAAGAAAACATATATACAACAAAGCGAGCAATAAATATTTAAACTTCTACAGTCTACACCAAACAGAGAGACAGAATGTCAGAAAAGAATGGGAAAAAAACAGTTTAAGGATGGAAGAAGTGGAGAAAAGAGTTGCCGTGACATACCTGGACACTACCGAGACATTTACTCTTTGTCATCATGTTTACGTCTCCTTGTTGTCTATCCTGTCCGAAACCATAGTTTAGATCAATACACAACTAAAAAGAGCCAAATCTATTCCGATCAATACACAACTAAAAAGAGCCAAATCTAATCCGATCAATACAAAACTAAAAAGAGCCAAATCTATTCTGATCAATACACAACTAAAAAGAGCCAAATCTATTCTGATTAATACACAACTAAAAAAGAGCCAAATCTATTCTGATTAATACACAGCTTAAAAGAGCCAAATCTATTCCGATCAATACAAAACTAAAAAGAGCCAAATCTATTCCGATCAATACACAACTAAAAAGAGCCAAATTTCTTTAATCAATACACAACTAAAAAAAACTAAATCTATTTCGATTAAGACTTTTCGCGGTATTTTACCCTGACGCTAGAAGGCAGTGCCAATGGGTTCCTTGCTGTAGGTTATTTCATCAGCTGTGACAACGCTACCTGTTTAATGGAAACAGCTAGTGTTTTGGGTTCCAAACAATCCCTCGATCTTTGTACAACCTGATACACTTTTCCGTTTCCTCACTAGAAATCTATTAAGCAGGCATTCTAGAATGACGACTGATCACGTGATAAAAAATTCAACCTGCGATTGGTGTGCTGGATGGCTTTGCTTGATGGAAATGGAACAGCAAAGGTGCTTTGCTTGATGAAAGTTTAGCATGACCGTGGGAATTGAAATGATTGACTGTTTTGTTCAACATTTTCATCAAGCAATACACTGAAAAACAGCCTTATACGTGTGTCCCACGTTCAACCATTTTCATCAAATAGTTTAACAATTGCATGAAGCTATGTCACACAGATCAAAATTTATGTAAAGTAAATGTTTAATCACGTGGTCAAGATATATTCAACTATTGGATGAAGATGGTTGACTGTGTGACACCCGCATAACGCATTTGTTTTTCAGTGTTATCTGCAGCCTTAGTGTAACGCTCTTTGTTCTTCAGTATTATCTGCAGCCTGTTTTATCAGTGCCTTATTGAGACGCTGTTCATGCCCGAGTGTTGTTTGCTGCCTTAAGGCAAGGCTCTGTGTGTTTTAGTGTCGTCAGTCCCATGTTATATATATTTTAGTGGTATCTTGATTCATGGTTTAACGTTTCCGTTTTGTTTTAGTTTGGTCTTCGGCTTTACTGTGAAATCCCTTTAGCATAAGTGTTGTTTAAAGACTAGGTGCCCTAGGGTTTTCTAAAGCTTTAGTGTGACGTTTGTGTGTAAGAGTGAATTTGCCTGTCCCTATTTCTAAACTTAATTTTTATATAATTTGTTAAAAGTCAAAGTGAAATGACCTTCGGGTACTGTGCCTAATGATATTTTTGTAAGTACCAGAGTGTGACACGACCGGGTGAAACCGTTCACCCCAGTAAATTAATAATTAATTTAATTAATAATATAATTAATTCACTTGTTGACGGGGTCTTTGTCCTTCGCAGTCAGGGAGACTAAGTCAAGCCCTAGAATTAACAATTGCACTAAATGTTATCCTCTTTTGACTTGTTAAACAATTGATGTAACTGGCTGCCTCCTACCTTTCAAGCCTGCATACTTCCTTTAATTAATGTAGCCAAAGTGGGAAAGTGAAAATCAACAATTTTATTAACTGTGCATAACTAAATGTTTAACAAAATTATCTACACAATGTCTATCAAAGCAAATCACAAAGTATAAATACACTTTAGATTTGGCACTTAACAATTTCAAATCTTCTATCCAAAAAAATGTCATTCAGATTCAAGTTCATAAGATTTCTAAATTGTTCACTGTCTTCTCCACAAGTCTTTAAATGATATTCCTAATCAGCTAATTGTTTACTTATACATTTAAGTTGACAATTAATAAGAAATGAGAAAATAGTAAACAAATGAAAAACGTTCAATAAGGGTTTGAGAGCAGGACACGAATTCACCTGATTGTTATGAGGTCATCCGTGTGGGCTCATCACTGAAGCTACTGAAGTGCGTAGTTGTTACAAATGCAGTTTGGCAGTTGATCAGGTTGTTATTGACACACAGAAGGACTGAACCACATGTATTGAATCGTGCGGTCCTCACTGTCCCAAATCTCGTACAGAGAGTCACAATTATCCCATCACTGGAATAATTAAGGATGGCAAGATAGACGACCAGTTATGTCAGAGGCGTCTTCTGCCTTGTACTCCTTTCAAGACTGGAAAGGCCATGGAAGTGCAGACATCAATTACACGTCACAACTATGGCTTCCAACATGGACTTCAGTGTTTTGGTTCCAAACCACTTAGGAGTGAACCTCGACTTGTGTCGACACTTGAGTTCGATACAGTGTAACTTCTGATGTGGACGCTCAATTAAGTGGACTGAACAAAACTCGTCTCAGCCCAACAGGCAAAATACCAAATGGTTAAAGAACTTGTCTCACCACTAACTTGGTAAATAGCATAAACCTGACTTGTCACCCCCAACTGGGTAACAGAGTACAACTTGACTGGATACTGAACTGGTCATGACACTGGACACAGAACTGGTCATGACACTGGACACAGAACTGGTCATAAACTTCACTGGTTTGAAGCACTGCAAAATAAACAAATGCACATATCAGCACTCTCCTAACACTGTCTCTTAAATATATTCTGTTGATATCTTTCTCATAACATATACATATACCTTGACCATTTAATTATATTATCATATTTAATTATATTAACATATACCTTGACCATTTAATTATATTATCAGACAAAGATATACAGTTGCTTCATTAAATTAATACGATTTAAAATGTTATAGAAGATTGTATTTATAATTCACTTTGTCCATTTAGACTTATGTGAAAATACAAAATTGAAATTTAAAATACTTGATAATTAAGTTACAGTAAAATCACGCGAGCATTCTTTCAACAAGACTTTAGTTTTACATGATAATTTTACAACTTTTCCAGATATACCTTTTGGGCCTTCTCACTGAACAAACCAGTAAAACTTGGGACATAGTAATTTTATGTAGTGATGCGCTTGAGCCCAGATGTAATATTTACACTATGTTCGATGCGTTCAAGAAGGATCCAGAACTATGAGGCATTTACAGTGACGTCATAGCATTAAGTTATTTGGGTCAACTCAAGTACTTCAGTCAACTGAATGGCACATGATTTAATTCTTCTCGTACGAAACAACTGCGGCTGAATTAGTGATGGAGCATCCGACAAACCATTGAAAGTTAAGCTGGTGACAAGATCTGTAACTCTTGATTTACTGTCCAGGGTCGAGAATCATGATAAATAATGTGTCGCTATTAAACGAGAGGGTTCACCGACAAATGCGCGAACGACAATTGCGCGCCGACAAAATCGCGATAAACAAATGCGCGCCGACAAAATCGCGATAAACAAATGCGCGCCGACAAAATCGCGCCGATAAAATCGCGATCGACAAAATCGCGATGATACATGTCAAAGCGTACAAGAATGTAATAATAACATACGTAGATATCAATATTACGATACACAAAGCAACGTTAAGAGTTATTGCGTGCAAATAATCCTCACACAAAAGGCAATGAAAAGAATGAAGCATATATCAAATCTTAATAATGTTATTTAAAGATCAATATTAAGAGATACTGCGTGCAAATAATCCTCACACAAAAGGCAATGAAAAGAATGAAGCATATATCAAATCTTAATAATGTTATTTAAAGATCAATATTAAGAGATACTGCATGCAAATAATCCTCACACAAAAGGCAATGAAAAGAATGAAGCATATATCAAATCTTAATAATGTTATTTAAAGATCAATATTAAGAGATACTGCATGCAAATAATCCTCACACAAAGGCAATGAAAAGAATGAAGCATATATCAAATCTTAATGCCTCCTAAGATAGTTAGGTCTATTGACTGCACATCAACACCAACAGGGTTCATTGGCAATTTAGAAAACATTTTCAAGTTTTTTTTAAAGGAACTTTTCAAGAGTTCAGCATTTTGATTTCAAGTGCCACCAGTGTGTGCAGTAAAGTTCAAAAATATTTAATTTGTTACAATAATAGCTGATATGATTTTGTTGCAAACAAATTAAGATAGTATAAGCAAATTCAGTATACAATACTGTGCATTAATCTTAAGACAGTGAATTCTTAATTATTTGTACAGTAAACTTGCAACACACAAGAACTTTGAAATGTGACCACTTTTTTTTTAAAGTTCATATAAATTCAAAAACTTTCACCATTTTTTGTTTAGGTAAGTGGATATAAATATGAATATATAAGTTTATTTGGTGAAAACTATTTTTAATAAATATATAAATAAATAAAATACTAGCCTATAATGCTTATCATATGCAAATAAAAATTTGAATTTTATGTTTGAAGTTATTGTAAGAGAATATAAACGTACAGAACATAACGTTTTTCAAAGAAATAGTATTTGAATCATATTTGAGTTAGAATCTTACATATGATATAGTAGAATGAGATAAGATGTAGGAGACAACTCTCATTACTGTCAGCTTATGATAATATCAAAATCTGCAAACCTTTGAACATGGAATCAAATTTGCGAATCTCAGCATAAAAACAGAAAATCTGATAATTACTGGCAATAAAAGTACTCTTATCTATAATAAAGTTATGAAAATCTAAAATATTTTTTTTATGACACAAGCAAGGAAAACTAACAAATATGTCACAGTGCTAAATGCATATCACACACTCGGCGGAAATTTACTGATGTAGTACAGAAAGCGCTTAGAGGTAGATCTGATATAAAACTTTAAAAAAATAAATAAATAGAGAAGATGACCAAAGCATGGCTGGATGCTGCAGAGGAAAATAGTTTTTATTAAAGTTGTATTTATTTGTTGGTTGGTTTTTGATTTGTTTGGTGTTATTGTATGGCTATGTCTGAGTTGACAGAACTCTGATATCTTTGGGCTGGATTTCATCAAAACAAAACACATCAAAGTGAACAGACGCAGCAACTGATTCAGGAAGTGCACAGGTAGCCGGTGTAAAAATTGGCAAAGTGGAGTCGTGTGTTGTGAGCGCTCCCAGCAGTCGTGGTTTGAACTTTGTGAGTTTTTTCAGCAGACAAAATGAGGACCCAGATACAGGAGAGCCGTCTCAATCGTCTTGAAAGCGCTACAGACCGCACGTGCATTTTTGTGACTTCATCAGAGAGAACATTACCAACAGAGCCGACAACTTATTCTGTGTCTGTTGCCGTTACACCCTGATTTCTCAAGTGATTGGCAACATTCCTAAGAGCTCCGCGGATGTCAATAAAATGGAAAACAAGGTCGGCGTAGAGATGATATCTATTTTGAAGTGATCAGTTTGGCTTCAGTCTTATCGTGCTTCACTTGGAGCTGATTACGTTCATAAACAACTTAACACCTGAAATGAACTTCCTTGTGTGTTTCGTTGGTGACTTTAATTTCCTTCGGATAGCCAGATTTATGCATATCAGTTCGTTCATGAGATAATGAAGCTGTTTATTTCAGAACTACCTGCAGATTTGATGTGTATCTGTGTCGAGGTGATGTCAGGCTATTTCTTTGTACATGGAAAAAGTTTGCAAATAGATCAGAAGGTCATCATTGGGCAAAATAGTTGGAATTGTTGCAGTTTTCTTTCTTGCCAGTCATGGATCGGTGATATAAAACAATAGCTGTTGTTAGTGCACACGGCACTCTTGGTATTGAAATAGATTCTGATGTGCAGATTAGATCAGAGACTCACTTTCTATGCAGTTCATGCAATTGTTTGTGAGTGGTGAGCCCGTTTGCAATTCACTGCCCTTCATCATATTCAGTGGTTTGCAGTTTATAATGAATCTTGCTACACTATGAAACAATCCTATACAGTGGGACGTGACGCAATCTTCTGTATCATGGAGAAACGTGTGTAGTGGGACTTGAGTCACTTTTGCTATATCAAGAGCAAATAGTGGGGCTTGACTCACTCTGCTGTATCATGTATCAAACTTACGTAGTGGGACTTGAATCACTCTTGCTTAATGAGAGAAATGTTGTACCCCATACTGCTGTGATATAACCAACACTTCAAAACTGAATTAAGCTGAAGGAAGAAAACTTGCTTCAAAAGTCAGTTACGTAATGTAACAAACGGACTCCTCCTCACCTCTGTGTCTGGTGGATGGTTAGTGTACAAGACCTTTATGTACTTTGTTGGACAGTGTGATAGACTGGACCTTACATTACTTCTGTAGGTGGGAAAAAACTAAAATTGAAATGGTATTGCATGTCACATAATCAACAGGGCTTGCCAAGACAATCATGCAAGGTATTGTGCAAAGAGGGTGAAGGAGAGAAAGACAGACGAAAAGATGGGAGGATAACATCTCAGAGTGGACAGGACTGAAGCTAAGCGATACAGTAAGACCGTCAGAGAACAGAATGGAATGGAGGAAGCTGGTTGTTAGGTCATCATGATGCCCCAACGGTCGGCAAGACTAAGAGATAGATAGATAGATAGATAGATAGATAGATAGATAGATAGATAGATAGATAGATAGATAGATAGATAGATAGATAGATAGATAGATAGATTGACTGATAGACAGATAGATAGATAGATAGATAGATAGATAGATAGATAGATAGATAAATAGAGAGAGAGAGAGAGAGAGGGATCCATAGTTGCTGTCTAGTCCATGCACCCTTCACCTTGAATGACTGTGACAAGGGAGAACCCTGAGATCACGTGGGCAAGTTGTGACAGCGTTCATGGAAAATCAATTTACATCCTAAATCTATGCACGAATGTGTGTGTCACACGTTTTAATGAGTTTACTGTCATTGGGTGTCTTTGAGAAGTCTTTGGGAAGCTTACAGGATTTAAATGGAGCAGACGTACCACGTGCATTGTAACATTTCATTCACTCTTAAACTTTTGGAAAGTGTGTGAAGAGTCACATCCCGTCGTTCACATCACATGTACACAAGAATCACAGCATTTCACACATTGAGTTACAGTTGATAAGAAATGGATGAAGAAGGGATGAGTGTGATTTTTTTTCAAGGCTTTGAATAAAATATGTATTTATGTGTGTGTGTGTGTGTGTGTGTGTATGTGTGCTTGTTTTGTATATATGAACATAATGTACATTTACATACACAGATACACATATGTAAATTAGAGCCTGGTCACTTATTGATGACAACTAGCAGTACAAATTACATTTTACTCTGCTTACCATCTAAATGGTAAGGTATCATTTCTCCTCCCAATGAATTATTCATACCAATAATTTTCAGCATTACATCTCAAGCACTTACTGATGACAATTAGACTTGTGGTATAGTACACTTAATTTTACACATCTGTAATAATTCGACCCCAACAATATATTACAAACATATCACTGACACACTCTTACCCCCAACTATCCTTTTTCTGCCTATGAATCAAATCAGGTGCATTCACGCTAATAATTTAGTAAATTAAAACAAAAAACACTAAATTTTGTTTTTGTTTTTGTTTCTATACAAATACCTTGATCATGTGTTATTAGAGTGGCAGTTTGCTTCTAACATTTTTTTAAACTGATTCTTGGACTGTTCTAAATATTTTTTAAAAAATTATTTCTCACCTGGTATCATGCCATCAAGCTGTCAACATCGTCACTTCCGGCCGATCTGCAGCGCGTGTATTTCTCGCGGTCCACTTCTACTCTGTGCGTTGTTGTATCCCCTCAGTACACACACACACACACACACACACACACATACACACACACACACACACACACACACACACACACACACACACACACACACACACTGGAATTTCATCCAGACAAAGCACTTATTGCGGGTATGACGAAAATTAAAAGACACGTGACTCACGGTACGTCTGGAAGAAAGGTGTCAAACTTCTAGACTCGTTAAGAAAACAGAAACATTGATCCAAGAACTCGTGCTATCTTACTAAATATTTTTCCATAATGTGCCCACATCCTCCGTAAAACCTTGGATCTCCCAGAATCTTGGTAAGATTCCGAGACATTGGTTCAAAACCACAGTCAAAAACAGAAGTCGTGGAAAGAGGCTGAATAATAATAATAATAAAATAGGATACAAAATTAAATGAGGACATGTTAACAGACATTAACTGTACGTAGACGATCTAAAGCTGTACAGTAAAAATGAACGTGACGTCATTTCAATGATCAATACTGTCAAGGTGTGCAATGAGGACATTAAGACGAATTTCTGCCGTGAGAAGTGTGGAATAAGTATCGTCCAGAAATGCAGAATTAAAACAACACAAGGCCTACAAGTCGACATTGGACAAATCAACGATGTTTCAATGGAAAAGGGATATAAATACCTGGAGTTACTACAACATCAAGAAAATATACAGAGTGAAGTCCAAAGGTAAGAGTGGGTATGAAAAACGGGTTAGACAAATCGTGAAATCCTAGCTAAATGGGGCGAACCAAATGCAAGCCCTTAACGCATGCACAATGCCTGTAATCAACTACACTGGAGGTATCATAGATTGAACAAAAAATGAAATAAATTATCTGGACAGAAAAATAAGAACAGTACTCACAATACATAAAGCAGACGTTTCAGGCTATGTATTTCAGAAAATGGGAAGCAGAGGTCTCAGGAAAATCAAATGTCATTGAAGGAGAAATCTAGACTTTGTAGATTACATTAGGAAAACAACAAAGACCACCCATTGATAACAGCAGTAATGATGAGTAGATAATACCCATCCCTACATTTTAGAAACACTGAAGAATACTGCAACAGGTATTTTGATATTATTATGAGAGGGTTCCTTTAATTACGAGAAAATTATCATTTCCACACCTACGATAATTTGCACCTCTCAGCTTGCGGGTAATGGACTGGAAGAACACCTCTTGTACTCTCCCCAGGGTAATCCCTAGTATTTTAATGAACACTACAGAAACAACTCTGTTCTGGCATATGTCCAGTAACACGGAGTAGTGAACACCCCCACCTAAAAGGCTATACCACCCATCTTGTTAATTATTATCACCCCTACCTCAATGCACAGTGGAGGTAGGGGTGATATTTGTTTGTTGCTGTTCTATTTTATGTTCTATCTTTTGTTCTATCTTATGTTCTTGTTCTATCTTTTGTTCTATCTTATGTTCTGTCTTTTGTTCTATCCTATGTTCTGTCTTTTGTTCTATCTTATGTTCTGTCTTTTGTTCTATCTTATGTTCTGTCTTTTGTTCTATCTTATGTTCTATCTTATGTTCTGTCTTATGTTCTATCTTATGTTCTATCTTATGTTCTATCTTTTTTTATGGCTGTAAGTAGCCAGTTTTGTATGATCAGTCTCCTCTGGTCCAGGAGCCACTGTTCGCTGATAATATCTGGACGGTGTTTGATACAGAACTCGTGCATTATTTTTCTATGTCCTCTTACTGTTTGTTGGCTTTGACCATTATTTGTACTTTTTCTTCTCTGGGGTCCCATGTCCTCCGAGTTTTCGCTAGCGTTTCTATAGCGTTTCATTTTTCGCTAGAACACCCTGAAACATTAATGCCTAACGCAGACTTTGTTAACCCGGGCGACGTCTGATCCGGTATAGAATCAATTTTCATGTTTTCCACCATGAATGGGATGGGTGTGAGTGTTGGTGCTGTTTGGAAGGAGCCACTTTTCTCTCCCTCGATAGTCTAGAGATGGGATTTGAAGCTGTCACCCAGCCATGTTTGTCGACACAGGCTCAGGTAACTTAACTTTCTGGGTCATTAGTATTATTCATTATTATTTCAATAAAGTATGCATTGCGTTTTCTTTCTTAGCCCTTTAGATTATTTTTAATTTTTAAAGTATTTACATTCATTATGGCTGTGATCATAGATACTTTTGTTAATATCAAGAAAGATAAATTTCACTCATAACTGTATTACATATGCAGTCCGCCAAAAAAGCCCATTTTACCTATAAATAGACAATCAAATTAGAGCATCAAGGCATTTTGCATATAAATAGATACTCCGACAACTGCCATAAACCATTTTACATATAAGTAGATGCAACGAAACTTTATGTTGTACACGACAGAACACACACACACACACACACACACACACACGCACGCACGCACGCACGCACGCACACACGCACGCACACACACGCACACACACACACACGCACGCACGCACGCACACACACACACCCACACGCACCCACACACCCACACACGCACACACACACACACACACACACACACACACACACACACGCATGCACGCACACATATACATAAACGCTCGTGCGAGTGAATGACGCTGATATAATATGAAATTACTATTCATACATTAAAAGGTACAATACATGCACAAATACACACACATATAGTGTTGATGTTTGTTTACGTTTCGTTCGAATTTACCTTCACATGTCCAAGAAAATCAATTTCAAACACCACTCCTCCCCCCCTCCTTCAATGAAAGTGCAGTGTTGTCTATTAGCAGAATTCTCTTTTCTGTCTTCTTATTCTTTGACAGAAAATAAATGGGTGGTACCCCGCTGAAGTGAGGTTCATGTGTCGGCTAATCATCTGAACTTCAAATGAAATTAATTTATGCTTCTTGTCTTCTATCACCTTAATTGCAGCCAACATTTTACTGCCCCTATTGTATTTTTTCTAAGGGGACTGGAAAGTATTGTATGTTCTACAAATAACATTGAGAAAGATTTGTTTCAAGACAAACCAATATTTACTCAGACTGCATTCTTGATATATTTTTTTAATTATTCTTATAGCTAAATCTTCTTGTTGTTATTAAGCGAATTTGTTTGTATATTTTGTTTCCCATTCTTGAATAATTTTATTTGTGAAGCCAACATTTTTCTGGACCCCTTCAGTGAATATTCTTTCCTTATATTTGTCTAAGACATACATTTTGACATTTCTTGTAATTAGAATTACAATTGAAGACAATTTAGCAACATCATCGATGGTTATAATGAAAAGTATTTTAATCTCCGTGACCTTTTAACCGCGCTCATTAAAATTTTTTTTTTTATTGAGGAATGGAGTAAGTGAGTATGTATTTGGGTGGAGTAGGCGGGAGGTGATAGAGGGAAAGTGGAGTTCAGGTGGAGCAGTAAACGTCAATCGAACTGTCGACACAGTTTCTTAGCCCTACAATACTTGCTCCGCTGCGAGAACATTACACAAGACCCCCTCCTCTTCACTTGCAGTTCAGACTGAAAGGAGCAGACGAAACCTTTTGAACCTTTGTCGTCCTCGGCTTTAAATTAAAGTACCCCGGCCTTAAATTAAGAAATGTTCAACTCCATTTCAAACCTGAAATGAGATCAACTAATTTAATCGGGTGGCGTGCAAGACAGATGACGCGTCTTCTGCAAGATCTCCAAAGTATTTCCTACTGGTTTGTAAGGGTGGAATGAGGCTTTTTTGTTCTCATTGTTGTTGATAATGATGACGATATTGTTGTTCGTCTGTTTGTTTTGGGGACATAGAGAAACGTTGGAGCATGAACGTAAATAGTTGGAAAATTATTTTGTTTCTATTTTTTTTTTTTTGCTCTTAGTTCATACGTTAACAGTTCTCTACATTGATAACCTTCATTATACGTCATAAAAATTAAATTTAGAAACTCAAAAGCTTGCCTCAGTATTTTCCCGATCATTGCATTATTAAAGAAAAATTATGTGTACATAAGCAACGCGACGTCATAAAAATTATCACGTAATTTAAAGATTTTAAGTGTGTTCGTATTAACCAAAGCATAACAAAATTAAAATGTAATACAACTAAAATTATCTTCTCTTAATAGCAGAACTAAATTATTTTAAGAATCCGGCATCAAAGAACTTCATACATACAAGCAAACATTATATGTGAAGGGTGCGAGGGGTATTAAGACTGTGCGAGAAATTCACATTGCCGAATTATTGTTTAAAGTGGACTAGTTCATCTTTGCTCCAGTCCACTTTGCATTATAATTTGCTTTGATTCGTTTTTGACTTATCTATTAACTTTTTAAAGTTTATTTTATTTAGTTCGTTTTGTTTATTTGTTTTATTTTGTTCGTTTGTTTTATAATGAATATATGTTTGTTTGTTTGTTTGTTTGTTTGCTATAAATCTTGTTTATATTTTAAAAGTTATATGGAGCTAATCTTTAAGAGTTGTACGCTGTTTTGGTTGGTTGTTCGCAAGTTGTCTATTATTGTTGTGATTCTTCTTTGTCTTTGTTGTGTGTGGGGTATATTTATTTGTGTTTAATGCGTTTGTTTATTGTGAGTTTATTAATTCATTTATTAATTAGTTTGGTTGGGTATTTTTTTAAGATATTTTTTCTATTACAGTATTTGTACTTGTCTACAGTCTAGGTTGCTGTAAAGTTTGTGTTATCTAGGTTGCCTTAACCTTTTGTCTCTTTTCTAGGCTGTCTTAAAGTCTGTCTGTATCTAGGCTGTCTTAAAGTCCGTCTGTATCTAGGCTGTCTTAAAGTCTGTCTGTATCTAGGCTGTCTTAAAGTCTGTCTGTATCTAGGCTGTCTTAAAGTCTTATCTAGGCTGTCTTAAAGTCTATCTGTATCTAAACTATCTTAACGTTTGTTAATTATATAGGCTGTCTTTGCGTTTTTCTATTATGCAGACTGCCTTAACTTTTTCTGTTGTTTAAACTGTCTTAAAGTATGTCTGATATCTAGGATGCCTTAATGTTTGTCTGTTATCTTGGCTGCCTTAACGTTTGTCTGTTATCTTGGCTGCCTTAATGTTTGTCTGTTATCTTGGCTGTCTTCACGTTTGTCTGTTATCTGGGCTGCCTTAACGTTTATCTATTGTCTGGGATGCCTTAAAGTGCGTCTGTTATTTACTGGGAGTAAAACATGTTGGGAAATAAATATTATTATAATTATAAATTATTTCATAAAATGTTTTATTGTAATAGAAAAATATCTCATTTATTTCACATTGGCAGACAAACAGCCAGCAAATAGACCTAAAAGTGTTAACAAATGTAATCTTGCCCTAACAGTTCGTGATGAACAAATAACAAACGAGTCTGCTCTAGACAGAGTCAGTTCTTTGACAACACAACCCTGTGTTATCAAGAACCAAGAACATCCTACAAAAATCTTACTCATCCCTGTAACTTAGAAAGAGCCAGTATTAAATTTATTTTTAAACATTGCAAAAATCACAGATAATTTATAATTTATCATATCTTTTCGTAAGCTGAAATAAAAATGCGTTTATGAAACGGTGTCCAAACTTTTATTCACTCCCTACATATCTTTGGAGTTTCGTATGGGAAACTTTATGGGAAACAACTCTGCTTAAGAGTAATGAATCTGGACTTTTGAGATCTATTGGCGTGACTATTGGGTCTAAATATATCTCTACTTCTTGCTAAAGTTTAAGACGTAGCGTCGGATCTAAAGTATCGACTACAAACATCTGCTTCTTTCAAAGTATTGTCCACTGTTTCCCGAAGTATGCGCCTTGCCCCACGCCCCAGGGGAACCGCAACTAACTTACAAGAGTGCCGCTAATATTCCCAATTTTATCCTAACTGCACTAACATAAAAGCAGCTGGTAGGTGGGTGGGTATTTTTACTTTTGGCGCCGTGGAAAAAAATCCTCATACACTAAGGATGCTGCGAACTTGGAAAGATTAGGAAGAACTGGTATAATTCATTAATGCACCGAGTAGAATACTTCTTTCTGGACTCTTTAATACAGGTATCCGTAACACTTACCCATCCCAGTCAAGTCATACCTGTTTATCGTACTTCACCTGCGCTATTAATAATTTTCATAACTACTAATGTCAACCGTCCGGTACTCTGTACGCTACGGTCGAGTTCGGCAACCTCCCGTACACAACTTGCCATAGTGTTCGCCTTTAAATTCCTCAATAAGAAGATGAAATTAAATAAAGGAATAACTTAATATTTGAAAATACAATCACACAGATAAACCTTAATGAACTTGGTAATTTCTGTTACAATTTGTTTTGTAATAATGAACAATTTCTTCATTTTACAAATTGTAGTATCCAATAAACTGGATGTGTTTTGAGATCATTGATTCAAAGCAAGGGTTGTTTTAACCAGTACTACAGATTTAATTTTGAAAATGACCCGCTCATTCATTTAATAATTTTGTCTAGTTAATTTATTAGTTATTTTATGTCTAGTTAATATATTAGTTATTTTATCTAGTTAATTTATTAGTATTTTATCTAGTTAATTTATTAGTTATTTTATCTAGTTAATTTATTAGTTATTTTATCTAGTTAATATAAAATATTAAGGGAATATTTTATCTAGTAAACTGAGAATTGTTTAGAGTTATTTAATCAGTAACTGAGCTTTGCTTCCTCTTTAACAATATAGGATTGTTAATGATTATTTTAAAAGACAACCCAGTGCTTTCTGACTGCAATGACATAGGACACTTATGACGTAATCCTTGTCACACTCGAAAACTCTATACTTACTGAAAATAGCAATCAGTAATCTGGAATGACTTAATCCATTGGTGTCAAAATAACCGAAATTGTAAACAGAATAGTCATTTACTGGAATGACCCAGTAGGTTAGAGTTGAAGGTCTGTAAGACACGAGCTGAGACTTACTAATCAGGTTATAGGTCATTCTCTCATGCATATTCATCATAGCCACAACGTCATCTATTGAAATCTATCCGTCTATCTATCCCTTAGTCTTGTCGACAGTTGGGGCACCACTTGTGACCTGACAACCAGTTTCCTCCATTCCATTCTGTTCTCTGCTAATCTTACCGTATTGCTCAGCAATGCAGAAATGCAGAAGACTATAGAAATTTACTTTTTAAAAAAAAAAAATGAAAGATGCCTATGGTGAATTAGCAGAAGGCGTTTTGAGGCACAAATTACTTTACCTTTCTTAGTTTAATACACACTCGAAGTATCTTGTTTGCTGATACACTTATAAATATTAGCATTCGATTGATTTACCTGCGAATTAGCTAGATAAGATTGTCAGGAGGTAGTCGTGGTCGTCAGGCAGTAGTAAGCGGTCATCTTATTGATCAGTTGCAAGAATGATGATTGTTATTGCATGGTGGAAGGTAAAATGATGATTGTTATTGCAAGGTGGCAGGTAAAATGATGATTGTTATTGCAAGGTGGCAGGTAAAATGATCATTGTTATTGCAAAGTGGCAGGTAAAATGATGATTGTTATTGCAAGGTGGCAGGTAAAATGATGATTGTTATTGCAAGGTGGCAGGTAAAATGATGCATCATCACTACAAGACAGTAAGTCCCTACAAATCCTCCATTAGTTATTGTATCAAATGGTTCAGTGCCGTGCTGATCCCGTTCAGATGTATGTATTAAATGGTTCAGCGCCATTCTGATCCCATTCAGATGTATGTATTAAATGATTCAGCTTAACGGTTGACAAACAAACAAAAAATGTATGAATGATTTAGTCTGTCTGATGTGGATGTCTTCTTTTAATTTATAAGAAGTTAAGTTTGTTGTGATTTTTTAAATTATTTGTCGATCGCTACACTGCAAGCCAGGGAGACAGTTCACCATTGCAAGCCAGGGAGACAGTTCACCATTGCAAGCCAGGGAGACAGTTCACCATTGCAAGCCAGGAGACAGTTCACCATTGCAAGCCAGGGAGACAGTTCACCATTGCAAGCCAGGGAGACAGTTCACCATTGCAAGCCAGGGAGACAGTTCACCATTGCAAACCAGGGAGACAGTTCACCATTGCAAGCCAGGGAGACAGTTCACCATTGCAAATTCACATGTGAGCAATGTGCTGTACACTCACTGGTGAGTGGAACTATAAACTCTGGTGAGCGACACTCTGTAAACTCACTCGCTTTCGTTGGCAAATTGACACTTTATTGTTTTTAACGGTACCTACTTAGTGCCAGTAGTACTCTGTCTTCTGTAAGTTTCTGACTAACTTGAATAGCCGCACATATAACTATTCTCTTCTCTTTCCAAGGTAATAATGACGTCACCACTATTACCATTCCAGGCTAGCAAGCGTTAGATTCTATCGTGTTCTCTCTTCCATCATCTTGGCCTCAGCATCTTTATAAATTATTTTTCTCGTTCTCTTCTCTTTCCTTGCCCAGTTTAACGCCTTACACATGTCAGGTATTGCCATTGTTTAAAAATGAGACCTAATTGGAACTTCCTGGAATTCAAACTGACAGGGACAAAATGGGTGTTGGGCCGACAGAAAGAACAAGAGAACGTCTTCACAAATGGCCATTGTCTTGTATCAGTACAGAAAGAAAATGGAAAAGCGGAAAACAAAAGATGAAGAAGAGGGGTGAGAAACGAAGGAAAAAAATTTCTATTACGCTCAACGACATTTTGTGACAAGGGTTTTCTGAACTCTTGAAATACTCTCCATCGCATAATGCCAAAGCACGATTAGCGAGAGCGCACACCAATCTGGTATCAGAGACCATTTAGATTCTAGGCAAAGATGGAAGGAAGAAAGAAATCTTGACGTTGGACTGTACACTCATGTAGTGGTTGAGGTTTGCGCGAGAATAAGGCAGGATTTATTCAAACAAAGATAATTTAAATATCTGTAAACATATCAAAATATAAATGCTTGCTTAACTTTGTTATTATATCCACAGAAGGGGGGAAAGGTCAATATATATCATGGCTAGCTGAGACTGGCAAACTATTCCCAGTCAGTAAATTAGTTAAATCACACATGTGCGCTTCTGCTCTGATTCGTTTTCCGTTCTTATAGCAAGACAAGGCGGGTGGGTGAGTTTCTACAGTTTTCTCTCTAACCTATTAAAATAGACTTACATCTTCTTTTCTCCTGAATCTGAATATGTGTATGATGGTAAATTACTTTGGATAACTATCCAGTCGTGACCGTTGAAGAACTCTCGTTGTCTCATACACAAGGTCAACTTACACGTCACCTCATCTGTTTCATTGAATGCCCTCAAACTCTTCAAAATCTTAACTTTACGGTTCTTGCTTCAAAGTCGAAGATTAGATGACGGCCATCTTTGTTTATTTTTATCTTCGTCATTTTGTCACGGTTGTCGCCCGTCATCCTCTTATCACTGTTCTTTGTAATTTTCTCTAATTATTTTTTTTGTCATCAGTCAACTTTGTCATCTTATATCATTTTATCATAATAGCTATCCTGTCAACTTTGTCATCTTATTTCATTTTATCATAATAGCTATCCTGTCAACTTTGTCATACTTATTCATTTTTTGCATTTTTGTCATCATTTGTCACCTTGGTCATTGTCATCATCTCGTGCTTGTCATCTTACCATCGTTGTTATTTTGACTCGTGTGTTAAGCGAAATTTAATCAGTCCAGCAACGCAGCCCTTATAGCTGTCGCACACGCGAAAGAAAGGATTGTTGATTAATTTTTAGTTTGATTCAGTGTTGCAAGATAATGTTTGTAGTAGCACATCTGTAATGAACAGAATAATGAGTAAATACCGTGGTAAAAAAAAGTGGAAAACATCACTCAGCATGCGTCCGCTTGAATTCCATTCACTGCACAACCCGCTCATCGAAAAGTATTGGCCGAGATAAAGTGCACATGCTCATAGTCTTTGTTCTCTCACGTGGTCAAAGAGTGTTTGTAGGTCTGCAGTGTTTGGAAATTACATTCTAATCGAACTCAACAAAATGATTTTGGATATTTATTTCATTTCCCCTTTTTTTAAATCATTAAATATTTTTGCTATCTTTTGTATGGATTAAATGTGAAATGTACTGCAAGCATTGGGGTAGACATTCACAATCAGTCACAAGACGCTCTCATACGACACTCTACAACTTCAAGCAGTGGGCTTAAAACGAGATTTAAAGGTCAAAAATGGTATATAGACCATTATGGGTGCCCATTGAAATATTGATGTGACTATTGCTTACAAAGACACCACTTACAGTAGGAAATATTGATGTGGCTGTTGCTTACAAAGACACCACTTACAGTAGGAAATATTGATGTGGCTGTTGCTTACAAAGACACCACTTACAGTAGGAAATATTGATGTGGCTGTTGCTTACAAAGACACCACTTACAGTAGGAAATATTGATGTGGCTGTTGCTTACAAAGACACCACTTAGGGTCCATCCACTACCGCGATCAAAACTAAAAGGATGGACATCCTTGATTCATTACCTATGGCTACAGTGGTCGGATATGCAGTTACAATCGTCTCTAAACAGTCGCCTGAGCGAAAAATGTGTCTAACCTCATAAAAGGTGCCTTATTACAGGTCATTTCAGTAGAGCCCTTTAAGAAGAGTACTTTTATGTCGTTTTCTTAGATTTTCTTTTAAGCTCTCTTTATCAAGCCCTTTAAGTAATGACTTCTAAGTAAGAGTCCATTCAGAGAATTCATTTTTAAGTCCGTTTCGAAGTGATCTTTAAGTCCGATAACCAGAGTCTTTCAAGTCTTTTAAGTATAGTGCTTTAAATCCTTTAAATAGAGACTGTATTCTCTTTTCTGAACTTAAGTACATTCATATAATTCATTCTATACATTTTAAGTGCAGAACATTCCTCGAGTATATGACCTTCTGTTAGAAAATAAAATAATCTAAAATTTAATCGATGTTCCACATTTGCGTACACATACAACACACACACACACACACACACACACACACACACACACACACACACACACACACACACACACACATACACACACACACACATACACACATACACACACACACATACACACACACACACACACACACACACACACACACATACACACACACACATATATATCCGTCTAGTTCGTATGTCCTTCTGAGTCAAACCTCTTTACTTCTGGGTCATGTGTTATTCATTCTGTTTCATATATCATTCTTTCTGGGTCGTATATCATTCCATCTGGGTCCTATGTTATTCCTTCTTGTGTTATGTGTTATTTCTTCTGTTGTTATTTGCCATTGCACCTAACTGCTTGCTAACAAACTTACTGAGGGATTTCAAACAAGACAGAGTGACAGAGACTGAAAGAGAGTGAGAAAATGACAGAAACAGACAGACCAAGACAGATTACAGACAGACAGGCAGATATACAGACAGCAGACATAAATGTAAATATGATAAAATCAATTACTAACTTAAACCTGTGCAAACCTAAAATAGCTACTTAGTGTTTTTGTGTTTTATTTTTCTTCTAACTCTTAGAAACTCACTGATTTTTCAAAACGATAAAACTTTTAAATAAGATAATGCCATAAGAAAATAGATAGCTGGAAGTCATGTAAGAAAGAAAGAAAGAAAGATAGATAGATAGATAGATAGATAGATAGATAGATAGATAGATAGATAGATAGATAGATAGATAGATAGATAGATAGATAGATAGATAGATAGATAGATAGATAGATAGATAGATAGATAGATAGATAGATAGATAGATAGATAGAAACAAACAAACAAACAAACAAACAAAGGAAGGAAGGAAGGAAAGAAAGAACGAACGAACGAAGATTCTTATTTCTGTTTTAGTCAGAAATTTAGCCAGGATAAAATCATTCCTTAATCTCAAGGACAAAGAGAAGACAACTGACAACGCTTATTACGCGGCATACGATGGATGAGATTACGTTGTTAGTCTGATCCATCCAATTAAAAATCGCATGATACCAGTATTAATTTTTTTTTAATAAAATAATCGAAGTGTATTCTAATTTTTTTCACATAAAAAAATATTAACGTCAGCTTTCAAATTCCTCTAATTTTTAATTTTAATTAAGGAGTCCTTTGTCCAAGACATTATTTTGATCCCCTTTGAGACTGATTGGTTGGTGATTTTTTCTTTTTCATTTCGATTATTTTTAAATGTATACTTCTACTTTATTATTCTTTTCATCATTACTTTCATAAGGACTCTGTTTCAAGTAAAAGATTATCCTATAATGTAGCCAAATTGATTATAACCATTTTAAAAAGAACGGTTGTAAACTCACTTGTACAATTCGTTTTGCAGATTGTGCTGGGAATAAAAGGGGCTGATTTGAAATTTAAACATCTAACTACAATTGCCAGAAACATAAAAATTCGAATTCAACATGCATTTTCAAATTCACATAAATTTCGAATTATACATAAAATTTGAATTAAACATTAAATTTAAAATCAATTAAAATGAATGGCATTGGTTTGGTTTTCAATTCTGCTCAATTGCTTGGAGTCTGAATAGCTTGATGGTGGCTAGGATATATTATATTATATTATATCATATTATATTGTATTATATTATACCATATTATATTGTATTATATTATTATATTATACCATATTATATTGTATTATATTATTATTTATACCATATTATATTGTATTATATTATACCATATTATATTGTATTATATTATGTTATGTTATAGTGTGTTATGTTTTGTTATGTTATGTCATGTCATGTCATGTTATGTTATGTTATATTATATTATTGAAAGAAAGCTTGCCTAAAAACGATATCTGTCGTTATCCATCAAAAATTATATCATACTTCTGTTATCATTCTCAATCGTTAGCTAACACTTTGAGCTATCATATAGTGTCTTCTCTCGATTCAAGAAAACTATGATTACTATATACGAGACAAAAAGTTTCCTGGGTTTAGAGAAGTGCCACTAAGACTAAATGAAAGTCAATTATCTTGTCTGAAGTGCCTTACTCCCGAACTGGATCCTGCCCATATGTCTGGAAAGTGTCCTTAAAACTGCACTTTAAAGCATTGGCTGCGTGCACATTTTTATCGTTAATTGATTTTCTTTTCAAGTTCTCACTTGGGCGAATTTTGGATTGAAAATAAAGTTATTTTAATTGTTTGCTTTGACTGAATTAGTTCTGTTTAATGTGAAGGTCGTACGAGCACATGGATTGCTACAGACCCGTCATCCATATTAGTTCTGTTTAATGTGAAGGTCGTACGAGCACATGGATTGCTACAGACCCGTCATCCATATTGGTGTCTGACGAAATCATCTGAGGTCAGTGATTGAAGGCTTGGGACAAGTGAACGGTGCGCATAAATAAATACGGTAATTTTGCATTAGCTCAATACAACGAATAAAATTCATGACGTCATATGGTTCACGGGGCAACTGCCCTGACAAATTGTCCAGTGCGCTAGACAGAACTGCGCCTAATTCTGACTGCAAGCGAGCTTTATTTGATTTCCAGAAGTGTTTTCGAAAATAGCATTCATTTTTTGTAAAGTAATAGTTTTTCCCCCCATGTGTGCACACATAGACTAGGCATAAAATAAAACGATATGTGTTTAAGTCCCTTCTTTCATGCTGATATCAGAGCAACAAAAAAAAATATGCATAACTTACAAACACACACACACACTCCACACACACACACACACACACACACACACACACACACACACACACACACACTCACACACGTATATACTGCCCCTATATATTTCATTCTAGTTAAGCGGCAAAGTTTCATTATCTTTGTACAAAATATAAAAATACTACAAGGAATAATTTATAATGTTGAATCCAACTTATTGCAAATGATAGGAATCGCGATAATATAGTAACGAAAATAATAGTAACACTAATGATGAGGAAAACATTAAATAGAAATAACAAAGAGAACAAAGTAAAGGAAAATAATATAGCATTTTCACCTCACCCTTAATTAAAACACATTCACTAGTAAAAACAACAAATAAACTCATTATGCCAGGCGTAAAGTACGGCTAGCCCCTAATTCTGTGCCCTACCCATCTCACAATACACCACCCAACCCCAATCTCTTGCGTAAGCCGGAAGTGTCTCCCATTTCATTTGAAGATTAAATTAAATTAAAGAAATGACTCCATTTTAAGGCCATCTTTTAAAAACTGTAAATCGAATAAAGATGTCCTTTAAATTCTATCTGTAAAAGCTTCTGATTTGTTCAATCCAATTTTATATTTTTTTAAAATTATATAAACCATATGTAATTAAAGCTAGACACTGCATTAAAGAGTAGCAAACGGTGCTTTGAGGCCCAGAGTTCCATAAAACTAGCGTTTCGACTTCATTAATTCAGTTTAGTTAGGTAATAATTATGTTCAACGTGGAACAAATTGCTAAAATTTAAAAAAAAAAGGAAAGTTGTAATAATGACAGGCTAATCTACGACATGCTAAATATCGAGGTCTTCAGATTAGTTGGGGTATTTTTAAAATAGAAATTTTCAAAGCACAAAGAGAGTTTCATATCAGGATAATGTACGACATGCTAAATATCGAGGTCATTAAATTGGCTGGGGTATTTTTAAAATAGAAATTTTCAAAGCACAAAGAGAGTTTCATATCAGGATAATGTACGACATGCTAAATATCGAGGTCATTAAATTGGCTGGGGTATTTTTAAAATAGACATTTTCAAAGCACAAAGAGAGTTTCATATCAGGATAATGTACGACATGCTAAATATCGAGGTCATTAAATTGGCTGGGGTATTTTTGAAATAGACATTTTCAAAGCACAAAGAGAGTTTCATATCAGGATAATGTACGACATGCTAAATATCGAGGTCATTAAATTGGCTGGGGTATTTTTGAAATAGACATTTTCAAAGCACAAAGAGAGTTTCATAATAGGCTAATGTACATCGGTCTTCAAATTAGTTGGCATAATTTTTTAAATACACATTTTCAAAGCGCAAAGAGAGTTTCATATTGGGCTTAACAGCGGCGAGACACCACACGCGGATAAAGTGCGCACAAACAAGCAAAATAACATTAGGGCCAAACGTTCGCCTTACATGGTAAGAAGCAAAGCTAAATGTAAGCCAGCTAAAAGTAATGTCAAAACGCTTCATTAGCTTTCAGGAAATGCGGCCTGATACAGTGTAATTGCTGGAACTTAGAGTGTGGATTGTGATTTCAATTAAGACTTCGTGTTCCTGTGCATTGGCCTGCTTGACCCCTCTCTGGCATTCAGACTCTTAACCGCTCACCGTCTGGCACAGTAGAGATCGGCCTTCCCTGCACGTCAGATCAAGATGCGGTGAGAAAAGGTCCTTTACTGTCTGGTAGAGGCCCCGTCTGCCTGGGTTATCCTTCGTGCCTGTTGATTTTAGACGTCAAAAGAGCATGTTAGCATTCCCAGTTAGCTTCTTCTCCTCAATTCACACCTCTCCATCCGTCAAATAGTTTTTGTTTTTGCCTTATTGTATTTATGAAACTGCTTTGTGTCTTTCCGTTTGCTGTTTGCATACTTTTCCTTATTAACAGCAATTCTTTGTCTATGTGTCTTTCTTGTGTTTCGATGAGTTCATTTCAGTTCCTTTTTGCATAATTTATTGCTAATTACTTTAGTAAAGTGATGGGAACATTTTTTAATATATAAAGATTCGTTCCTACAAATGTGATGGCGATGATGTTGATGATGCTATGATAATGATAAAAATCGACAATGGCACAACAATCACGTTGTTCATTATGCTAGCTAGATTTGCTTACTTTTTCACTGCCTCCCTTTGTGCAGGTGTCTTTGTGCATGTATTGCTGGTATATTGTTTTCGGACGACTAACAATGATTAATGACGGGTGTCTCTTAGCGTGTATTGCTCGTATACCATGTTCGGACGAACACCAATGATTAATGACGCGATGACGGGTGGACGAAGTGCACGTAACGGTGTTCGGAAGTAGGTGTTTGCATCCGGGTTGGAGGGTCTGCCCTTAATTTTTTGCCTACTCATTTCTGAAATTTTTCCAAAGGCTGCTTGGGAGCAGAACTGTGCTGACAGACAAAACGAGGGACGAGAGAGACCAAAGACCAGCCATGTAGGAAACCAGCAGACCCTTGGCCGAAGGCCGTCAGTGGACAATACCGACAAGAAAAGAGAGAAAGAGACCAAAGACCAACTATATAGGGAATCAATATAGATCATTGGTATTAGAATGTGTCTGCTAAGAGAGAGACAGACGGCAATGGATAAAGATAGCCCATCGCTAAAGTCCTTAGGACCACGTTAGATTAGGGTTGCAAAGGGCTTAGATGTAGCTAGAGAGTTGTTAGGTAGTTAGAAGGAAATAGAGAAATGTGTGGCGTAATTGGAACAGACGTAGGAATGATTAGTATCGTGTTGGTTTTTAAGATTTGGACTTGAGTACATTTTATTCTTGTGTACGGTACCACTGGCTTTGTGTACTTTGAACTTTTACTGTTTACCTTTATCGTCTGCTGCCCTGGTCACGTCAGTACATAGAGAGCATTTATAATTTATAAGAATAAACGGTCGCAAATTAAAAACATACAACCCGTGCTTCATTTTAATTGGGGTATTGTTTGTTCATCATGTTGTGGTAATCATCACCATCATCAGCATCATCATCATCATCATCATCATTATCATCATCACCACTACCTCCACCTCAATCCGCAACCAAATTGTTACATTTTTGGTGATGCGAGCAGAATACAGACAAACACGGAAAAAGATATATCATTATATCTAAGCAGTCTAGACATTGTGCCGCACACCAGGCCACCCCACTAGATAGATAAATAGATAGATAGACAGACAGACAGATAGATAGATAGATAGACAGACAGACAGATAGATAGATAGATAGATAGATAGATAGACAGACAGATCGATAGATAGATAGATAAGTAGATAGATAGATAGATAGACAGACAGACAGACAGATAGATAGATAGATAGATAGATAGATAGATAGATAGATAGATAGATAGATAGATAGATAGATAGATAAGTAGATAAGTAGATAGATAGATAGACAGATAGATAGATAGATAGATAGATAGATAGATAGATAGATAGATAGATAGATAGATAGATAGATAGATAGATAGATAGATAGATAGATAGATAGATAGATAGATAGATAGATAGATAGCGTCAATTCCATTTCCACTTAATGGCCGCCTGTATAGTCAAAGAATATGGTCACGAGTTTCATTTTGTTACTAAACCTTGAGACATCATATTGTCAAAATTGATTTTAAAAAACCATTGCATAAACCAGGCACAGATGGGCACGTGTTTTGTGTGAGCATTACTATACTACACATAATATTAGTCAAAAGGTTTTGGCATAAATCACGCTCCAGTGGGCACATGCTTTTAATAAGTGAATATGACTGATCTACACACATAATATTAGACAAAAGGTTTTGGCATAAATCACGCTCCAGTGGGCACATGCTTTTAATAAGTGAATATGACTGATCTACACACATAATATTAGTCAAAAGGTTTTGGCATAAATCACGCTCCAGTGGGCACATGCTTTTAATAAGTGAATATGACTGACCTACACACATAATATTAGTCAAAGAGTCCTGACATAAATCTCGCTCCAATGGGCATGGGTTTTGATAGGTGGGATCATGAATGAACTATACATAATATTAGTCAAAGAGGGTTTTTTTTATAGATCATGCACCAGTGGACACTCTTGTGGTAGGAGAACATTGGTGAACTACAGACCTAATATTGTTCAAAGAGTTCTTGCATTAATTACCTAGCATGAGCTAGTGGGATTTTGACTGTAGATGTATTTTTGTAGTTATTTATGGCAGGATTTTGTAAGTTCAACAACCACCACCCACACACATATATATAAGTTTGTGGAGGCAAATTAATATGCATGTATGACTGCCACAATATATAATATAAGTTGATTCTGCAGTTTCCATTCTGCAAAATTCTACACTTTTCCAAGTTATTTAGTTATTTTTATTGTTGTTAGTCTGTATGTGTACTTTGGTGTAGCGTCTTCTGTGTTCGACACTATGGACCTATTTGAATTATATTCTCACAGATCGGGTGTCATCCAGTGAAAAATTAAATCAACAAGTCGTTATTTTATCGAAAGTTGCATCATTTCAATTTGTTTTTAATTTTTAAAAGGGCTTGTCCTTGGTCACTCAAATGACGTGCTTGACATTTACGTTGAAGTTATTTGTGTTTTCTAAAATTAAATCATTTCTTTTTTTGCTGTTGTTGCTATGACAGGGCGATTCGCACTGCAAACAATTTATTCTCAAATAAGTAACTAACCTGTCACAGACAGCACGCATTGTTTTGCTTTATGTGCAACGATAACCCCCGCTTCCATAAGCGCACCCATCTATCTAACTTTCAAACTATAAACAGAGTTATCTGCAAATTATAAACAAATGCATTAAATTTTTTTTTTGGTACTGCGACCTCGACCCCTATCTCCTCCATTGCTCTTAGTTCTCATACTCTGAACCAAATTCGAGTAATAATATATTTTTAATTTTACATTAACAATAAATTATTAGTCTTCCCTTTCCTCGACGAGGTCGCTGTTCTACAAAAAAAAAAAAACAAACAAACTACTCTGAGACTGATTAGCGTTCTTTTTATTTTTACTATTATTTGGAAGCCTAATTACAAAATAAAATTAATATTTAGTTAAATTACATCTCTTTACTGCAAAGTTTATTATAATTTTGTCTGGTTATGTCCCCTGATTACAAAATAGAATTAATATTTAGTTAAATTACATCCCTTTAGCGCAAAGTTTAGTATAATTTTCTCTGGTTAGGTCCCCTGATTATAAAATAGAATTAACATTTAGTTAAATTACATTTCTTTACAACAAAGTTTAGCATGATTTTCTCTGGTTCCGTAAAGTGCAAGTGTTCGTTTACAAAATAGAAATTATCTTTTTAGTTTGCTTCAATCCTTCAACATCTAGCATGCATCCTTTAATGTCTAGCATATATCCTTCAATATCTAGTACATATCCTTCAGTCCTTCAAGTATTTATCCTTCAGTCTAGTATTTATCCTTCATGTTATTGCAATTATCTCGTCAAATTGCACGACCCCCTATCACCCACTCTTCAAACCTTTGACACTGACGATCCAGCTTTCGACTTTCCCCAACACACTTCTTACATTCACAACCACACTTACGTCCTGGCGAGCATTGTCACATCTTGGGGAAAACCCAGAACTTTACGACAAGTTAAATGAAGCGTAATGACCTTGGTCACGGTGCCAAACAATGTCAGCACATTCAAGCGAATTTCAAACCCATTCTCAGAGAGCCTCAAGAGTTCACGCTGCATTACGATTATCTCCACCTGGAAAGACAACTAGCGAGACACGATTATCTCCACCTTGAAATATAGCACGGCAGAGAATAAATTCCGGAATTCACGCGCGGTACTGTTTGGGTTAACAAGTTGTGATAGGAATGCGCGTGTGTGTTGGGAGGGAGTACAATTTTTCTTTTAAATAAGACATATGAACAGAGAAGAAGGGCTTGTATGCGCCAATTTAAAGTGTCTTTGAAGGAGAGGGGGGGGGGGCAGAAAGAAACGGAGCTAAATCGTGAATATAAAATGATGAGTTCACAAGGGAGGTTAATGAGAACAAAGTTGTCTTTTCTATCACTAATTGGTTGCCATAAGAAAGTTACCCATCTGTTCTCTAATAAATAAATACAAAGATAGCACAAAATTTCAGAAATTCTGCAGCTGTCTCCGTCGGTTCTGAAGCTTGAAATTTTTAAGAATATGTTACTATAAAAAGTTAAGATATCCTTCAAGTGTGTCCTATTAGAATGCTGTACCTACCCCCCAAAAAAAAATGATGAAAAGTTTGACGGGCTGTGACAAGAGAAAAGTGACTTAGAAAATGTGACTTTACTGCTATTTATATATTGTTTTAATTTTGGTTTTTATTGGTTTTGTTGCAATCTGCAGCTTTGGTTTATTTCGTAGGGTACAAAGTATATTTCATCATATTAACCTGATAACTACCACCACCAAACTAAAACGAGAAAATATTTTATATAGCATTTTTAACATATACTATAATTATAATAGCCGTCATTAAATAATTTTGATTTCGTACAATGTAGATGAGGTCATGAGGTCAACAGCTTATAATAACAACTTTAAAAAGTAGGAAATATTTAATTTTAAATATTGAAAAGTGATAAACGATATTTGTATGACATGATGTTTGTATAAATCATTTAATGAGTGAAGAACCACTAGAACAAGACATAATATAAATCATTTAATGAGTGAAACCACTAGAACAAGACATAATATAAATCATTTAATGAGTGAAACCACTAGAACAAGACATAATATAAATCATTTAATGAGTGAAACCACTAGAACAAGACATAATATAAATCATTTAATGAGTGAAACCACTAGAACAAGACATAATATAAATCATTTCATGAGTGAAACCACTAGAACAAGACATAATATAAATCATTTAATGAGTGAAACCACTAGAACAAAGCACAATATAAGACAACTTAACTATTTAAGGAAAGTGCCAATAATGCTTGTGTGTTTCCCTCAATGGAGTAATTATAAATGGCATTTCTAAATGACAATGTTTATTTATGCCCTGTGTTAAATTTTATTAAATTCTTTACATTCTTAAAGATGAAATATGTAGACTAAAAAACAAATAAATTAAATACATTATCCCACTAAAATCAAGCACATATATTAAATGCATTGTCCAACTAAAGTCAACGGAAATAAATTAAGAGTACAGTCCATCAAGCATGTAGCAATTAATCCACCAAATTAACTGGATTCAGCTTACCCAAATAAAAATTAGCTGTGGATTACCGTACCCAAGTAATGATGAAACAAATTAACTGTGAAACGGAAAACGAATAATGGTTAACTACCTAAAGTAAAACAGGACATACATACATTAACTGTGAATTACCTTACTAAAGTAACACATGGCACGAATTAGTGAACTACCTTACTAAACTAACACAGGACACAATTAACTGTGAACACTTTACTAAAGTAATACATGACACAACATAGTGAACTACCTTACACAAATTAAATGTGAACTAACTTACTAAATAACACAGTACACTAATTAGTGAAGTACCTTACTAAAGTAACACATGACACGAATTAGTGAATTACCTTACTAAAGTAACACATGACACGAATTAGTAATATAATGTAACATTTGACACACATTAGCTGTAAACTACCTTACTACGTGTGGCAACGTTCCAAGTTCCTAATTAATTAACTGTCAATCTCTATCTGAATAATTATCCTTAATTTATACACAGATAAGATTCTCCCATTCAGCCAATTAAACAGTCATCGACAAGCTCTTTGTCTTATCCAAATAAAAAAGAAAGAAATTATCTATGAATTACCTTTCTAAAGTAACCACCTTGTTCAAATAATAAAGGAAATAAATAAAAAGAGCTTCCCTCCTGTCTCTGTTAAAATCTATTAAGTTAATAAATCTGTCCTATCCGAATCAGAAGGAAACCGATTTGCTAAACTATTAAAGAATCAAAGCTTGGCCAACAGTTAATGAAACTGTCCTTTCAGTCAAAACCAAGCAAATTAACAGAACTGTCCTATCCGAGTCAAATGCAAACAATTTAACCGAAATGTCCTACCCGGAGTCAAAAGCAAACAAATTAACCCAAATGTCCTACCCACGTCAAAAGAAAAATTAACAGAACTGTCCAGCCCGAGTCAAAAGCAATCAAATCAACTGAACTGTCCTACCCGAGTAAAAAAAACAAAAACAACTGAAATATCCAACCGAGTCAAAAGCAATCAAATTAACAGAACTGTCTTACCACTGTCTTACCCTAAAATTACACCCGAGCTGGTTTTCAACACGACCAAAGATTGAACCAGGTCTTCCTAAGCGAGAAGCATATGCACACTCACACATGCACAAACGCACGCACACACTCTTTCCACAATGATCCACAAATCTTGAGCTAACTATTACATTAACATTTTCAGACAGAAAGTCGTATCAAGTAACGCTATATACGCTGAATTACAGGGGCCTCGTTTAGCAATTCACTTACAGACAATAAAACTAACAGTCGCCACTTGTGGCCTTGACACTATATCAGAAATGAAGAGCCTTGCGGTATCAGACCGATGGTTCTTAATATGTGTACAGCATACAATGTGCGCCACCGACTGTATGTATATAGCATACAATGTGCGCCACCATCTGTATGTATATAGCATACAATGTGCGCCACCAACTATATGACTGCATACAATGTGCGCCACCAACTATATGACTGCATACAATGTGTGCCACCAACTGTATGTATATAGCATACAATGTGCGCCACCAACTATATGACTGCATACAATGTGCGCCACCAACTATATGACTGCATACAATGTGCGCCACCAACTATATGACTGCATACAATGTGTGCCACCAACTATATGACTGCATACAATGTGCGCCACCAACTGTATGGTATGTATACAGCATACAATGTGCGCCACACAAACGCACGCACACAAACAAGAACACTTTCACAATGATCCACAAATCTTAACTATAATACAGTATTGAATGCAAAACTAAATCATGATGTATTTTCAGTTGATCACTATTAGTTATAGATATTGTTGCCAAGAGTTCCCAAAATTCTGGGATGTTTTGAAAATAATCTACTTAAGCAGTACTAAATGTTTTTAATTTAGATTGTAGCCTAGCAATCACTCCGCAACAGGAAGAATAATAGTGTGATGTCAAGCCAAACCAAGTCGACTTTTAATGTGAAGGACTTGTTAATATTTGTTGGTAAGTGAAAATTAATTAAATAGTCAGTCTTCTCAGTGGCAGTTAACTCCACTGCTGGCATTTGCTGACTAGATGTGTGGGGTGGTAAGTAGATAACAATAAATTTAGATACGTTAATATTATAAGAGAGGTCTTCAGAGTTATCGTTGGAGGGAAATTGCATTCGCATATCAACAAAAGCAGGTGTACCTGATTTCTTCTAGCCCAGCGTCATGGAATGACTTTGTCTCTTAAACTTTGACCCACTGACGACCTCGCTGTGACTTTACTGACATGCGCTCTGTCAACGCGTTCAGTTTTGATTGCCGCAATTTGCTAAAGGTATAAGCAAGACAAGATCACGATTATTTATGTGGGTGGACGGAGGAAACAGCAACAAACTTCCACCACCACCACCACCACCACCACCTCCATCAAAGAACAATGTAACTAGAAAAAGAATTTTTAAAAAAACAACTAGCACGCCTGTTTCTAGCATTAGGTCAACAAACTTTGTATATGTGCCTTATTCAAAACACGTGCCAATCAAAATGAGGTGACATTTCTCTCACATTGCTCACACGAACCAGAAAATAGAAAAAAGAAAGAATTTTTTTTTAAAAGCACTTAAAGTCAAGCACTTTTACTAAGTTTACTGATAAGTGTTTTCAATCAAAAACTTCACTTTTATCATGATAAGCGCAGTCATATGTCAAGGGTAAACCAAATCTGGGAAGAGGTGTCTGTGTTTGTGTGTGTGTGTGTGGGGGGTATTTTAGTGATTATGGCGTACTTATGTTCTATTTCTGATATCTTAAATTTACATTTGATCTGTATGATGGTAATCTTTGGTAGTTCCTTTACAGAATTCGTGTTGAAATGAAAATGTGATCATATTATTGGAAATATAAAAGAAGTGTTTAAGACAAAGGCGTGTGCTTTATCAATTGTAATTATATTACGAACGTAATGATTAAGACAAGCAGCTCTGTCCCCCTCCACTCTGGTACATGATCCAGATGTACCATGTGTTAAGCGGCAATAAATATTTCATGGATCAGCAGGAAATTTCTGGGGACCAGTGGTTGAAAACCACCGTCTTAGTTGTTGCTCGCTATACTATTGCAACACCTAGCTTAATGCTACAGTTCACAATACTC
Source organism: Sinotaia quadrata (assembly GCA_028829895.1). Lineage (NCBI taxonomy): Eukaryota > Metazoa > Mollusca > Gastropoda > Architaenioglossa > Viviparidae > Sinotaia > Sinotaia quadrata. The sequence goes on along the minus strand of CM054181.1, from coordinate 113,369,522 downwards.
TCTTTACAGGCCACAGTTACGGTTCTCTATACTACTGTAACACCACAGCTTATTAATGCTACAGTTCACAATACTCTCTTTACAGGCCACAGTCACGGCTCTCTATACTACTGTAACACCACAGCTTATTAATGCTACAGTTCACAATACTCTCTTTACAGTTCACAGTTAACGGCTCTCTGTACTCTCATTCATGGTTCTGCAGTGCCGACACTCAAATCGTTTGCCGAACTCTCACAGTCCTCTATGTTCGGCCTCACATTTGTTTCTTGTTTTCTATAAAAAAATTGCGAAAGAAATAGAAGAGTTTTGGTTACAGATCATGAATGTATTGTAGATATTTTTTTTAAGTATTATTTACTTATTTACTCTGAATTCACTGCAAATCTATCACAGGCGTATTATTCGACAATTTTGTCTCCTTTCCGATTTTGTTGGTTTGTACGATTTTTGTTGCATTTTTTTTTCAATGTGTAAAACATTATATGAATGTGCCTGCCTATAGCAACAATGAAGTGCAGAGCTGTGCAGATTTGCACCTGGTGCTCAAAGGTCACCAAGTTCACTTTGAAACATTGAGGTAGAATGAGGGATGAGAAAAAAAAAGCGTCTATTTGGTGCAATGCATTTACATTTTTTTGCATGAAAACTCACGAAAATTGTAAAAAAAAGAAGTATATTTCTCTTAAATAATAATAATATTTAAGGAAACAAGATTCATAAAATTATGTGCATATACGACAAAAGAAACGTCGGGTCTTTTTTCTTTCCAACAGTACTAGAAACATTTCATTCGATTTATGATTCCAAATTGTGAGTCCGACATCAAATGTGTTCTTTGGCATCATTTTCTTTTGGTTTCTCGATTCCATTGTGTCATGCGTAATTCCCTTTGAACTCTGACTGGTGACACTAATCCCGCTTAATCCCCAGAACACCGGTTCACAATTGTCACGCAAGGATGAGCATGAAAACTGTTACCAATTAGACGGCGCAAACCTGTAGTTAATTATCAAAGACCTATTTCAATTCATTAGAAACGTGGGGTTTATTTTTTTTAAATGTTATTTATTTATTCTTTTACTTTTCCAATCACGTGACTCATATTTTTAACCAGTCAAACCTCAATGGCGGAATGCAGTTTAGATTTGCTTTCAGCGAGTGTCCAAGTGAATGAGCAGTCTTAGAATGGAGGTTGGTGCTCACGAAAGAGAGGAACGTTGGGGGGGGGGGGTGTTCTGTAAAGCACTTGGCGGGACGGTTCTGAGTAATTAATTATTTTCTAAAATTACGACTGTTTGTTAATGCGTAGGTAACTGTTTGTGCATTTGTTTACGTTTGTATATATGTACGTGTTTATGTGTATGTCTACGCTGTCTATAACTATATCTACATCTGTATCAGTGTCGTTGTCTGTGAGTGTCTGTGTTTATGTGTATGTCTACGTTGTCTATAACTATATCTACATCTGTATCAGAGTCGTTGTCTATGACAGTGTCTGTGTTTATGTTTATGTCTATGACTGTATCTGTGTTTGTTTCTAGGCATAAGTATGTCTGTGTATATATGTATGTGTTCTGATGCTTGTGTCTGTGTCATAATATAATCTGCATATATATAAATGTGTATGTGTGTGTGAGTGAGTGTGTATGTGAGTGAGTATGTCTGTTTCCATTATATATAAATATCTATTTCTATGTCTTTTCATTGTCTTTGTCGATGTCTAAGTTTATATGTTTAAGCATTAGTCGATTTCCATGTCTTTGTCTACGTTTATGTCTATGTCTGTGTCCATGCCTATGTCGAAGTCTATATTGTCACAAGAAAATGTAGATCTACTGAGCCTCTTATAATGACGTTTACTCATAAAATGTGCCTGAAACCGGTTTTACATTTTACTGGGTTTATTTTTTTTTAAAAACTGCCTACGAATGAATATCATCCCTGTACACCCAGTCAGTAGCCAGCGATTTAAGGTTTTCCCCCCGTTTTTTTTCCCCCAACCACTCTTGATCTAGACCTCCTTAATTATAGATCTCGTGCTTTACAAAATATCATTATTTAATATGTCATAGAGTACTGAGTTATTTGAAGGGAAAGAAAAACCACTGTAGAAGCATTTGCAAGTGGCTATGTGGATTTTTACATTTATCTTACTGCTAACATTAGTGGGGTTGTTTACAGCTAACGAAAATCTGACTTACTAAACCTCTTGCCCACCATTGAGATTAAAGATAATCGCCCGTGGTCCACTAAAATTCTCCAATCACCTTTTACATTATCATGCATTGCTTTTTAGTCACCTTGGCAAGAGGCTTAAAAATAGAAATTTTATGTACACACAAATGGCATTTATGGTTTCATCTAGCGTAGTAAGTCATGGCACAAAATGACAACACACAGTGTGCATGAACGTCAATACCTTATGTGTAATTTTTTTTTCATGACAGCACACAGTGAATGCCTACTGAATGACAAAACTCACGTGTATTCTTCTGAATGGCGAAGTTAATGTGTGTTGCTTGATTGATAGCGCGAAATGTATTTGTACTAGCACTCGGTATGAACTTTGGGAACGACATACTCAAAGATTACTTTCAGAATGACGATACCGAAAATAAAAACTTGATGACATTAATTTTTAATGACTACACGCAACGCATTGTAATGTAACAAACACCCTATATATTAATGAAAGCAAAGTAAAATTTTAGTAAATTATTAAATACAAATTAATATTTCCACTTTTAATTATCTACGTGGTCCAACGCGTCCCAGCATGAAATACAGAGTGGCGAATTTGTTGCTGGCTTTGCCTGCCAGCAAGTTCACACGAGGCACACACACCAAAAAAAAAATCCAGTCCGGGACAGAGATTGGGTGGTGAAAGCAATTAAAAGAAAATATAACGGATCTGGTGTGCCATGTCCTATCACCATCACCACCACCACCCCAGTTGTAATTATGATGGGCAGGGGGTCTTCCCATCCCTTCTACCCCCCACACACCTTCCCACAAGGCTTACAACCCAAACAGAAACATAACCTTTCCTCCTCGTACTAAAACCACAGGAGGTATTATGAAAAGGTTCTCAAACAATACATGCCTTCATGAGGCATAGTTCTGATATGTATTACAACCTTTAACTTGTTTTTTCGATAGTATCCTACACTGGACACAGCTCGGAATGAAGCCTCAAGGGGTTGCTGCGATTCCAGTGCAAAATCCAACCACAAGACAACCTAAGCCCTTGATTTGTAAGTTATCCCTCCATCCCCACCCGCACCTAAACTGGTATTGGTTGTCTGCTATCTACCCAACCGTTCAATCGGGTATGACCTGTTAGCTAGCTTCGGGTTATAAACCAATTCTTTTTCCTTGGATAGGACAATATATATCATAATCATTATTTGCGTGCGTGTGCGTATCCAAGTTATGAATCATAAGATTAAGAACTATCATGATGTACATTATTACCATTTTTCATTCCTACACCACCACCACCCAATGAGTCTGTTCCTTTTTACATTCCGTCTGTTCCACACAGTGATGCTCCTCCCACCCCTCCACGTCCAGGGATTCCCCAAGTCCTAGGACTAACCATCTAAAGTAATCATTGGGAGATCCACTTAAAAACGCAAGCAAAATAATTAAAATAAATTAAAAACAAAGTTATAAAAATGTAAACCTACAAATCCCAAACTTAAAACCGTTAGAAATAAAATAAGTGTCAAATGCTCCAGTGGAAACAAGGGAGAGAAAAAGAAAGGGGAGAAAATAGGTTCCAACAGCTACCACGAAGCCTGGAAAACGAAAAGAGCTCACATTCGGTGGCAAAAGTAAAACAACAAGCAGCTAGAACTGACAACCACATCCATCCGCCATCATTACCTTCTCATTCAACCTTTCTATCAACCATGCTCCACTCCACTCGGTACCTCCACATCAGAAACCTCCTTCCAGTGGCGCACCTTGTGCTAGACAGCGAAATCGGCCCAGGCCGGAAGCTGCCTCATCCTAAGTTAAGTAGAATGAAGTCAAACGTTTACATGTAAGATATGTTTTCAAAGAAAGGAAAGAAACTCCACTCAGTAAAGCCATTATTATGGAGTTTATCTCATTCAACGGTTCAATGGTTGTTTTTACTGAGAAGATAGTACTGTACTTTAGTAGCATCCTTATTTTTTGCCTTAAGGAAATGTGTTAAAATGCAATTTACTTTTTCAGTCAGTTCATCATTTGTATGGATTTGAGTTTATTGACAAATATGCGAAGAATTGATTTGTCTGCTATTAAGATATTCATTACAGGATGCATTTATCTTTTACTAGAGCATTTACTACAGATTACATTCGCCTTCTTGTAGGATCATACAAAGTCAAATGTGCCTGAGTAGAGAGTAAGGTTGTAAACGTGCTTACTAATAAAGTCGTCACTTCAGGGTACATTTGACTGTTAATAGATTCGTCACTACAGGGTACATTTGCCTGCGAATAGATTCGTCACTACAGAGTATTTGCCTGCGAATAGATTCGTCACTACAGAGTATTTGCCTGCTAATAGATTCGTCACTACAGAGTATTTGCCTGCTAATAGATTCGTCACTACAAGGTACATTTGCCTGCTAATAGATTCGTCACTACAGGGTACATTTGCCTGCGAATAGATTCGTCACTACAGAGTATTTGCCTGCTAATAGATTCGTCACTACAGAGTATTTGCCTGCTAATAGATTCGTCACTACAGGGTACATTTGCCTGCTAATAGATTCGTCACTACAGGGTACATTTGCCTGCTAATAGATTCGTCACTACAGGGTACATTTGCCTGCTAATAGATTCGTAACTACAGTGTGCATTTGTCTCCTAACGAAGTAGTTACACAATACAAAATTCTAAAATATTTTGTTGATCTGAATGTTTAGGCTTCATTCAGTTCATTGCCTACTGACTAATGTGTCAGCTGGTTTATAAATTGCTGATCTTAATGATTAGGCGTTGATCGGTATATTGCTGCTGAGAGGGACAAGCAGCAAGACAGTGAATATTGCACTAGTGAATAGCCTCTGCTCAAGTGATCGGGGTTCGCTCCCTGCTCGAAGTGAAAAATTTTCGGCTGATTTTAACTGCTCCATAGCTCAAGGAGAGTGGGGCGGTGGTAGTCTTAGCTTCTTATTTCCGTTTAACGGGACGATAAATCGGGTCCCGTATGCTACAAACTACACTCACTGAAGATCATTTAAAAGTCGAAATTCTGGGGAAACTGCTCTACAAAATTTACTAAACACGCATCCAAGTCGTTATCGTTTTCATCGATAACGCCATATAAATCTCTTCCAGAATATAAATCTCTGGTCTTGGTGCTTGCGCCCGCCAGCGAAATCATTGAAGTAGGAATCAGATGCGGCACTTTAATCAAATAACTACACCTGCTAATCTTTATGTCAAAGCATCAATCCCCTCAGTGTTTACAAATTTTATAGATAAGGTATCGATCAGTTCATGTCCTTCTGTACATTTTTTCCGTGGTATTCAATTTGATCTTGCCGAATTTTGTTGTAAGAAATAATTGCTAATTTCTTGTTGATATTTAGGTTTTCGGGTTTTTCATTTTTTTTATCTTCAGTGTAAGAAATAAATTCGTTTCTTGCTGATGTAGGAATTGAGTTATTCACCTCTTTCTTATAGATCTTTATTATAAGAAATAATTTTCTTTGCTGACTGATCTTTATTGTAAGAAATAATTTTCTTTGCTGACTGATCTTTATTGTAAGAAATAATTTTCTTTGCTGACTGATCTTTATTGTAAGAAATAATTTTCTTTGCTGACTGATCTTTATTGTAAGAAATAATTTTCTTTGCTGACTGATCTTTATTGTAAGAAATAATTTTCTTTGCTGACTGATCTTTATTGTAAGAAATAATTTTCTTTGCTGACTGATCTTTATTGTAAGAAATAATTTTCTTTACTGACTGATCTTTATTGTAAGAAATAATTTTCTTTGCTGACTGATCTTTACTGTATGAAATAATTGTTGGTCGATCTTTACTGTAAGAAATGATTGTGCTCGTTGTTGTCCGATCTTTACTGTAAGAAATTATTGCGTTCATTATTGGCCGATCTTTAATGTAAGAAATGATTGTGTTCATTGTTGGCCGATCTTTAATGTAAGAAATGATTGTGTTCATTGTGTTCATTGTTGGCCGATCTTTACTGTAAAAAATGATTGTGTTCATTATTGGCCTATCTTTACTGTAAGAAATGATTGTGTTCATTATTGGCCGATCTTTACTGTAAGAAATGATTGTGTTCATTATTGGCCGATCTTTACTATAAGAAGTGCTGATGCTCATTGCCTACTGGTCTTAAAGATAAGCTATCATTTACTTTAATTTATTTACTTTTTTTAATGGGGTGGGGGAGTTGTCGGGTGATTTTTGTTTTGATTTGTGGTTTGGGATGAAAGTTTTATTTGCTATGTATCTCTTTCCCCCTCTCTTTAGTTTTCTTTTCTAGTCGATTGAGTGGTGGGTTTGAGATTTTTTCCCCCAAAGTTTTCTTTCCTTTCTTTTCTTAGTCTGTTTCTTACAGTTGCTGCACCCACTATAAAAATGGGATTCACTAGTATTCAATGGGTAAACTATCATAATAAAAGTGTTAGAAATTAATTTGCTGCGGGATTAAAATAGCTTTCCTTCCTTGCTGGAGCGCTTCAAATCTCTGGCATAATAATAAGCCCGCCTTTAGTATAACAAACAAGAGGTGTGATTTTGCCACCGCTAGTGAAAGAATTTTCCCCAGACAAAGTCAAATTACGATCTTAAGTCGACAAACGATTTCAACTATATTTTATGTTTATACCCACCAATCTCGACAGGGTTAAAAAGAAATATTTCTTTTTAAAAAAATCTTTCTTATTTAAAGTTTGAATAAGCCTTTAAACCTTTAATTATATTCTTCTTCTGTATCGCTAAAGATGTATACAATACTGGTGGTCTTTGCGCTTGCTGATTGACAGTATCCGACCAATAGGAAAATCAAGGACTGCAGTATCCGACCAATTGGAAAATGAAAGACTGATTATGCTAATTATTATTTTTGCGCTATTTTATATAGCGATAAAGCTAATACTCGGTTACAACAAGAAAATGTAATCTAGGTTTCTGAAATGTTACCTTACAATACACATTAAATTTGTATAAAATAAAACAAGACAAGAACAAAAACAAACACGAAGGTAAATCTAAAGTCATTTATTCGCAAAATTATTTTACATAAATTAAGCTGATGGAGAAACGACTAGGGGAGTCTTGGCTTTCGAAAATAATCAAAGAGACTATTGACCAAAGATATTCGGACTTGTAATAGTGTGCTGAAACAATAGTTCTAATACCGTGACAATTATAAATAATTATCTGAGACTGGAGAACATTTGTGTCCTAACACGATGATCTTGACTTCATTCTGGACAGCGAGACAAACGAATCATCAAAAAAATCCCCACATCATTTCAGTCAAACGAACAAGGCCAACGTAACTCAGCGAAAGTCCGTACAGTCTTCAGGACTCGACAAGAGAAATACCTGGAAATCAAGACAATCTTAACACCACGTCGATTACCACATCTGGAGGACTTGACAGTTGTAATACCAGGAGAATTTTCAGAAAGCAAAAGAGGCCAACAGCAGACCAATTAACCACAGTCTGGAGAACAGGGCAGGTATAATACTATGACAGTCACATGATGATATATATAACAGTGCAATCGCCACAACCTGGAGAACAGAAACGGTTTAATGCCAAAGCAAGCAGCACAACCTGGAGATCAGAAACGGTTTAATGCTAAAGCAAGCAGCACAACCTGGAGATTAGAAACGGTTTAATGCTAAAGCAAGCAGCATAACCTGGAGAACAGAAACGGTTTAATGCTAAAGCACAATCTGGAGAACAAGACATGCCTAACATGTCACAAAAATCACAGCCAAGAGAACAAGACAGATCTAAAGCCAAGATAATCGCCACAGCCTGAAAAGCAAGACAATCTTATCAGCTCAGAAAACAAGGTAGATCTAACACCACGACATTCATCACATGTCAGAGAATAAGACATACCTAGCACCATGACATTCATCACTTACTCAGAGAACAAGACATACCTAGCACCATGACATTCATCACTTACTCAGAGAACAAGACATACCTAGCACCATGACATTCATCACTTACTCAGAGAACAAAAGACATACCTAGCACCATGACATTCATCACTTACTCAGAGAACAAGACATACCTAGCACCATGACATTCATCACTTACTCAGAGAACAAGACATACCTAGCACCATGACATTCATCACTTACTCAGAGAACAAGACATACCTAGCACCATGACATTCATCACTTACTCAGAGAACAAGACATACCTAGCACCATGACATTCATCACTTACTCAGAGAACAAGACATACCTAGCACCATGACATTCATCACTTACTCAGAGAACAAAAGACATACCTAGCACCATGACATTCACCACAGCTCAGAATAGGACACTGATATAACTATCTATTATATTGCCAAACTATTATACTACAATGACACTATACTATTATAAAATTATATTATTATAATCATATTGTACTCTAATATTAATTATGTTACCATAAACGTGTGTTACTCAAATGCTATCCTAGTTGTATAATGGGAATTTTTCCCAACATATATCCAATAATTTAGATTTGCAAGAACGAGACCAGCCAATGAGTTGAGATCAAAAGTTTATCTGTTGAAAATGAGTGTATGCCCTAATCACTTTGAATTTGGTGTGGCAAGAAGTCCAGTTGTTAGTTTAATGGTGAGTTAACTGACTGATTGAGAGAGAATGGACTTAGAAATACTTTGTGCATTTTACTATTGATATGTTAAACTTGCATTTTAAGTAGAGATGTATTATGTGAGTAGACTATTATTTCTACAAATTGTTAACTATGATGTGTGTATGTAGTATGCTAAACACTTAACATAGTTTCTAATGAACATGTTCATAAACTTCTAAGTAGTATTTATTATGCTGTATGCATTATTGGGCTAATAAATACTGTTGCAGGAAACTGTAAGTTGGGATTTGAATGTAAGAAAGAATGGAATTAGGGATGAATAAACTGGAAACGTAAAGCATGTTCCTTGATTATATTTTACAGGGAAGAAGCAGGTTTTTTTAAATTTTACCTTAATCTCCTGGTTTAATGATTTATAAACCGCTACAACCATGGTAGATTTAAGAAGTCTCAACCCCCCAGTGTAAGTGTAATGATACACTGCACTCTGTTGATGTATGATGCCAAAGTATGCTTGACTAAATATTGAATTTTTGGTACAGGGAAGTTACTAGAAATTGCTATATTTTTGTTTTGCTTGAGGGAACTAATACAGGGAAGGAGCACTGAGATTAGTCGAGAGAGAACAGCATCTCACTATAGCATACAAGAGGAACAAGTGGAAACAGATAATTCTATTGTGAACAATAAGCTTGTGACTTTGTTATGAAAGCATGTGAAAGACTATTGCAGTAATCATCTAAACAAAGGTTATGTTCAAACTATTATCACTTACTTCTCTATAACTCCATTTCTGCTCTCTGATAATAATTATACCATGATTTATTTTGACAACTAATCTGCTGAAATATGTGTTAGGATATAAGACTGTAGAGGTATTGAAATTATTCGAACGTGGTTTTGTGGAAATACTGATGTCAAGCAATCTTTTCATTGTACTTGTTAAATGTAGATTTGATTTTTTATTTAATAAATTTATTGTTAAATGTACTGACCTTCTTACACATATTGATAACCATATGTTGGGAGAGATAGTGGGTGGATGGGGGCTCGCTAAACATAGATTAAAGGCTTGGTAAGAAGTTTGGTAAGAAGTTTTCCACCTACAGAAATAGTGTGTGACAGTGAATGTTTGTCTTTAATGTTTAAAAGAGAGAAACTGCTTACAGCACCCGCATATCCGCCAATTGAGAGAGAGAGTGGTGTCTGCTGGAGAATTATTAATAACATAAATTACGATTATCATCACTTGTAATTAACTATGGCTGATTGATAATAATAATTATCATCACAAATAACTAAGGTGTAAATCTAAATCTTTGATTCTAAATCTAAATCTTTGACTTTAAATCTAAATCTTTGATTCTAAATCTAAATCTTTGACTTTAAATCTAAATTTTTGATTCTAAATCTAAATCTTTGATTCTAAATCTAAATCTTTTACTTTAAATCTAAATCTTTGATTCTAAATCTAAATCTTTTACTTTAAATCTAAATCTTTGATTCTAAATCTAAATCTTTTACTTTAAATCTAAATCTTTGATTCTAAATCTAAATCTTTGATTGTAAATCTAAATCTTTGACTTTAAATCTAAATCTTTGATTCTAAATCTTACAAAATCATTAGTGAAAAGCGTTTAGTGAATTAATGAAGACCCTTTGTGCTAATAATGCATCTTGTTATAAAATACTGTTGACCTATTTTCTTTTATTAAATTATTGTTAAATTATTTCATCTGGCGTATCTATTAGTGCAGTGTAACTTCTTTTAGTTTTGTTTGTCATCTAATTATATCGTTAATTCTCTGTTTGATTATGTCTATATATCCATTTTATATCAATTTTCCAGACTATTAACTAAGTGGTTGTCGTGGATTATAATGATAGTCTAATTATATCGTTAATTCTCTCTTTGTCTATATATCCATTTTATATCAAGTTTCCAGTCTGTTAACTAAGTGATTGCCGTGAATCTAACGACCGGCAGTGCCACTCAGCGTAAAAGTTGCTGATACATATATTTAATAACCAGTAGCTGATATCATTCATCGGCACTTTATAGATGTGTTATATCCTTAACAAGTAACAATTTGGCATTATACATTATTATAAAGTCACTCGAGACACTAGCTTGCTGCTGTACTAATTACTTATTTGCCCGTTGAGCAGGAAAATCAACAACTCATTTCCCGCCATGCACAATTAATGTGCGTCATGCGAATTAAAATATAATATTCAAGTCAATTTTTCTGTTCCAAAGTGAGTCTCACCTCTCTCACATTGCACCTAACAAATTTAAAGAACAAAAACAAATGCGCAGATTTTTTTTTAACGAGAAAATATGGAAGCTGCATACCAGAAAGACATGTTTATTTCTACTAAACCATCGCGTGATTTATACAAATAAATCTCTTTAACGACTGCCGCTAATCGGACATTAGTTTACGCGAAATATTCTTGTGTCTTTTTAAGTAACCTGATCCTTGGGTCTAATGCCCCTCAGCCACATGACCATGAAGGCAGACGATTGGTTTGTTGCATCCTTCCAGGCAATGTGTTTTATATTTCTCTTTCTTTAGACATCATAATTTAAATCAAGTCAGTATTATTATATCTGAACTTTCGGTAACCGTGAATTATTTTTTTTTAAATAAAAGCTAAATGCACCTAATTGAAATATTGGACTGTCCAGTATCTTGCGACAGTCAAAAATTGTTTCTCAACAACTTCCGCTGTCTGTTATTCCTCATAGGAGTCTGTGAGTTTGCAATTTGACTACAGTGCTAATAATCAAATATCTCAGTACTCATGTAGACACACTGAAGCACAAGAAATCGTTAAATAAAATTTAAAGATAATAGAAAGGATGGCGTCAAATTTCTTTAACTAAACAACAAACAAAATCAAGAGACAAATATTTTCAACTTAGATTTTACTTCACGAGTAAGACATTACAATGGAAAACCAACCTCGATATGGAAATATCCCTCTTAAAGTTGAGAACATGTGAGAATTGATAGACAGATAGATAGATAGATAGATAGATAGATAGATAGATAGATAGATAGATAGATAGATAGATAGATAGATAGATAGATAGATAGATAGATAGATAGATAGATGGATGGATGGATGGATGGATAGATAGAGATGCTTTTCATTGTTCAGCTTCTTTCTTTTCCATTTCCATTCTCGTTTTTAAGATCTCTTCTACTTTCCTTTCTTATACCGCTTACACTATGTGCAGAGAAGTATAATCTACATGTCCGTTGAGTATTGTAAAACAGTTTGAGCAGTATTGAATGATAAGAGAGGTTTACGCAAATTGTCGGTGTACCAACAAACACCCCTAAACCCCTCTGTCAACCCCCTCCTCTGCTCACACTGTCTTCCTGACCCAACACGCCCAACAAACTAAGGAGACACCGGAAGCTCTGTTCTCGTAAAGACAAGTCACTTGACAATTAATGCTCCAGCGTTGACCTTACAGCTTTCACGAGTGCATAAGGCATCAACTCGCCTCGGTGTAACCAGACTTTATAATTGTCGTGCACGATAGTGTGCTGGTTGGAACTCGGTTTTAATAATTCACAGCCGTAAGCCTTTCAAATTGCGTTCTTCCACCAATTTTTGCTTGGTTCATGCTCACGACATACCACCGTTTTGTTTGATCATTGGTTGATTACCGATCGCCATTTTGACTTAAAAGAGATGTAGCGTTTCTCTGATAGCTGCATTCAGCCACGTCTTGCAAGATTGCAATAATTATGTGACTGCTAGATATTTGTTTTGCTTGTCCGGCATCAGTGCGTCAGTGTGCCCTCCCGTCTGCGATATAAACGAACTTTGAAAGCATCTGAAAATCCCATAACTTGTGCCACAGAAACATACATATAAATGCACACGCACGCACGCATACACATATATCATTAGTCTCTCGGAGCAAGGACATTTACTGCTATTCTGATAATAAACGCACGCACGCACACACACACACACACACACACACACACACACACACACGCACGCACACACACTGCTAGCCTCTAGGGACAATATATTTGCTTCTGCCTCGGCAACACACACCACATACACAAAACTGCCACCGTTGGTCTTTCGGGATAAGAAACACGTCTGATGCTTTAGTAGACAAGCACGCACGCGCACGCACGCACGCACGCACACACACACACACACACACTAACAATCCAAGTAGCATGACGTCTCGGGACAAGAGCCATGCTAAGAGAGTCTCAATAGAATGGAGGCCATCATTCATGATCAGCCCTCACTGGGCCCACGCTGACACTCGGCAATAACTCCTACCACTTGCCTCGTTTGCAAACCTCTCACAACTCTGGTGAGCAAAGCTGTTTGGTGAGCAGACTCGCTTTATTGGCAGGACCGTGTGGTGAAGGAAACAGTTTGGTAAGCGTAACTGAAAGGAGAGCACAAGTTATAAAAATGCGGGGTAAGAGTAAACGTAGCGTGGTAAAGTCTGTTATAGTGAGCAGAATCTTAACGTGGTCAGATCTGTTACACTGAGCATAAATGTAGCGTAGTCAGGTCTGTTATAGTGATCAAAATCTTAGCGTGATAAGATCTGTTACATTGAGCAGAAATGTAGCATGGTCAGATCTGTTACAGTAGCAGAAATATTACTCGATCAGCTCCGTAATAGTAAGCAAAAAGGTAGTGTGGTCAGATCTGTTGAATTGAGCAAAATGTAGCATCAACATATCTTTTATAGAGAGCAGAAATGTAGCTTGATCAGTTCTGTTATGGTAGTAGAAACGTAGCGCGGTGAGATCTTTATAGTGAACAGAAATTGGTGAGGTCAGATATCAGATAGGAATTAGATAAGAGAGAATGCAGAAATGAGGCCAGATATCAGATAGGAATTAGATCAGAGAGAATGCAGACATGAGGTCAGATATCAGATAGGAATTAGATCAGAGAGAATGCAGACATGAGGTCAGATATCGGATAGGAATTAGATAAGAGAGAATGCAGACATGAGGTCAGATATCAGATAGGAATTAGATCAGAGAGAATGCAGACATGAGGTCAGATATCAGATAGGAATTAGATCAGAGAGAATGCAGACATGAGGTCAGATATCAGATAGGAATTAGATCAGAGAGAATGCAGAAATGAGGCCAGATATCAGATAGGAATTAGATCAGAGAGAATGCAGACATGAGGTCAGATATCAGATAGGAATTAGATCAGAGAGAATGCAGACATGAGGTCAGATATCAGATAGGATTCTAAAAGCTTGAGAATGGATCTATTCTTTCTTTCAAGGGATTTAACTTATGTAGGTTTATATATAGTAAGTCATTTCCAAGCTTTGAGGTAACATCATTATTTGTAATTATGTAGTAACTTAGGCAAAACTAACCATGGTAACCTAGAATAAAATTACTCAGATTAAATTGCACTTTCGAATCAAACATCGTATAAGAACAGGTACCCTTCAACCGACAAAGTTCGTTGTTTAGCGCGCCCTCCATTTAATTATACACACATGCGAGTAGATTATACTGAGATGTCGTCACTCCTCGGTGCATTATTATCTCCCTTGAATAAGCGCAAACTGAAAGCAGAGGATTTAAATCTCTCCAGGTATTTAACAAACTTGCTATTCAACAGCTTGTTGGGGGTCCTTTTTCGTTAGCTGTTCTGTCCCCCCTCCCTGAGGATTTCCCCTTCCTTTTTTTTTCTTTCTGCTTTTGGTGTTATTCCTTGGGTCTGCACATTCAATTGCGGATTTTAGCGACCACATTCTATCGCGGCAAATCGTAATCCTTCTGTTGTGCAACTTAACAAAGATGGAGTTGATATTCAAAAGTAAACTGATGCACTTCATAAAGTTGAATTCTAATGGGTCTGAACACTATTATTCTCGAGAAATCTTAAACTCGCTTAATGACAGTCTTAGAGAGGGCTTTACGAAAAGCAGGTTTCTGGTTGGAAGGCGTCAGCAAATACTGGGTTTTTTCATGCTTGTTTGTTTGGGTTTTTCGGGTAGCTTTAAAAAAACGCCTTAAACACGTAGCAAAGTAATATATGATGAGTAAAGTATAGCGAGTTGCAAAACAATTACCAAAACAGTCGCATGCCAAGAAAATGCAATAAATTACTTTACGTTTAAAAACATTTTCAATACTAATATATGTCACTTTTCATTTTAACTATTTCAATTTGTCCATTAAATAATTTATGATCATATAATCCTTTCATTCATTCTTAAAAGTTTCAGGAAAACATAATGTGACCAATCTTCAAAGGCAAATTGGCCTGTACCTTGAAGGTAATAGATCTGGCCTTTGACAGTAACTTAACCTGGATTTCTAAGGTTAATTTGCCTGATCTGCAAAGGTCTATTCTCCTGATCTTCAAAAGTAACTTAGTTTGGCCTTCAAAAGGAAGTTTGCCTGGCCTTCAAAAGTAACTTAGCCTGGCCTTCAAAAGAAAGCTTGCTTGGTCTTGAAAATGAAGTTTGCCTGGCCTTGAAAATGAAGTTTGCCTGGCCTTCAAAAGAAAGCTTGCTTGGTCTTGAAAATGAAGTTTGCCTGGCCTTGAAAATGAAGTTTGCCTGGCCTTCAAAAGGAAGCTTGCCTGGTCTTCAAAAGGAAGTTTGCCTGGCCTTCGAAAGGAAGCTTGCCAGTTCTTCCAAGGAAAATAATGAGTGAATCGAAACTGAGTGAAATACTATAAATGAGACGTGAAGTTTGCAAACCGTAAATTACATCATTCAATATTTCTAAGTATTCTGGGGCAGTTGAAAATGTATATACACAGGGAATACGAGCCATTGTAACTCTAAGATGCCATCAATACTCTTTATGCAAATGATGAAGCTGTAGCCATTGAATCTTTGCTTGATGGAAATTTCAAGACATTTAAACGGAATCAGTTGAACATCTTGTACCCATTGAACTATGGCTTGATGGAAATTACAAATTAAGAATTTGTTCTCCACAGTTTCTGTTGATCCGTGGCTGCTCTCAGATCTTTGTAAGTCGTAGTCTCGTGATCTGTAACGCCCTTAAGGATTTGCTAGTCGACCGGTTCGATGAGATAGATATTAGTGCTCATAAGAGCGCTCTAGTCGACAGGTCCTATGATCCGTAACTGCTTGTTAGTAATGAACTTAGAGCTAGTCCGTCGGATGGAACCAGTACTGTAACAAGGGCGAGGCGAGTGAGACACATGCGCATTAAATGTGGGGGAGGGGTTGCGCAGAAAAGGGAAGATCGGTTTTCAAAGATGTTTATTTTATGAAAAATTACGCTCGGATATGATCCTGATCCTGATCCTGATCCGCATGTTCTTACTTCTCGACGGGCATAAAATGTCAGTTTGTGTCGACGTGCCGTTAAACACAGTTAAACATACACACCCTTCTCGATACTGCGTGCGGCCTAGTTAGCTAATATTGTACTTTGGCCTTGCATTCCGCCGCTTCTTCGCCCTTGTCACTTATAAATTCGCGCCATGAAACTTGTAAACATTCAATTTATTTATCATAACACGAAACAAAAATAGTTGAACAGGAATTGCGTGGTTTGGAAAAAGACCAACGAAAATATGGGGGAAAAAAGTAAACAAAAATATGGAAAAAGTAAACAAATTTTTGATGATGAGAAGTAAAAGGGAAGTGTTTTGACAAGAAACATCCTTTTTTTAAAAGTTAATTCAAACTCTGGCGTTAGTTGCTTGTGGGACCGGTCCACTGAGTGTTCCTTATATCAAATCTACATTATAAAAGTGTTTAGGAATTAATAGTTTTTCCTGAAGATTTACTTCACTTCAGGTGTGTGTCTTTCATTTCTATATGACACAGTGAACCCCCCTCCCTCCTTTCTATTCCGCTCTAGATCAATGTGCTCTTGAGCATCTTCTCTATTATTCAATATATCGGTCAGATCTCGAAGAAAGGTTACCGTAGGAATCTATTTATATTTAAATACAAATTCGTCACATTCATTTTCAGTGTCTTTGACTAGACGAATTTTAATAATTTGCACGTTACATAAGAATTGGGGGGGGTGGGGTGATGTGTGTCTTGAAATCAACCTCTGATATAAAGTGATATGTTATCACACATTCAAGTATTTGCACTGAGATGGCCTCTTATTCACAAACGATGTATGCATCCCGTACTCCATGTCGCAAATTAATTTTGCAGCAGTTAGCTAACCGCTTTAGTTTCGTACTTTTGGGTGGGTATACTGCATAGCTTCTTCTTTGATTCGATGATGGCAGCTTCCGGCCTGGGCAGATTTCGCTGCCTGGCGCAGAGAGAGAGGTTTCAATACTACATAACTTGAAGTGAAGTCAGTCAAATATCATTTCTACTAAAACAATCTTAACCTTGAAGTGAAGTCAAATATCATTTCTACCTAAAACAATCTTAACCTTGAAGTGTAGTCAGTCAAATTTCATTTCTACCTAAAACAATCTTAACCTTTGAAGTGTAGTCAGTCAAATTTCATTTCTACCTAAAACAATCTTAACCTTTGAAGTGAAGTCAGTCAAATATCATTTCTACCTAAAACAATCTTAACCTTGAAGTGTAACAGTCAACATAAATTCAAGTAAAACATTCTGGAGCAAAAGAAAAACCACTTTTGAATATGTGTTTACTTTTTTCTTCAAATTTATTTTTTTAATTGCGGATAGGGTGCTGATTGCATAAAATGAATTACCTTGTAGTTACAATTTTAAGCGTGAGCATTTGTTACCTTTCTAATTCGCCCACCCACCCACCCACCCTTTCGATTGTATTTTAGTTGTCCTGTTCCTTAAATGCTTTTGTCTCAATGCTCTTTTGATTCCCTTATGATCAAAAACCTGCAGAAAGCTAGTCGCTAATTTTGAAATACAACGCTGTTGTGTAACACTGGTTAATCTCTGCGGATTAGCTCCCTTTGTGTTCCCACCAATTTCTTTGCAGTTCCAAGAGCTCGTAACTGGCGGACCACTCCGATACATGCAGAGAGAGGGGGGAAGGAGAGAGAGAGAGCAATTAGTTGTCACATGACTCCGTAAAGTAGTTCCCGTCTGTCCTTCCTCTCGTATTTCCGCGAGTCAATGCTAATAGAATTCGGGTTCAAATGGATTTTTCAGCTTTAACCCTTTTAAAAGAAAAAGCAAATTAACCGCTAGCTTTCGCAAACCTTTTCTGGCCTTCACGTTTATTTTACTGCTCAATCATTTCTTTAATTTTTTTCTCTCTCCCCTAATACGCGCAACCGCATGGTGTCCTTTCATCTTGGATTGTCCGGCACTATTCCACCCGGACCCCGAGGCAGCACCTGCAGCAGGTTATTAATACACTGACGATCGTACTGCGGCACCCCCGGCTGAGAAAAGACCGGAGTCTGAATGGGGGACTCGACTGCGTAATTTCCCGGGGATTACCACGGGGATTAGAAAGCAGAGACCATGGAAAGCTTTGGGGGTTATTGTCCTTACCAGTCGGGGACAATGCTCTTTACCTTACCTCCCCCCCCCCATGTGTAACGGGAACAAACGTATGGTGCACGCGATGCGAAATTAATGAATACTAAACGTGCGTTTAAACGCGAAATGTTCCTCGCAGTAAGAATTACAAGGGGCAGTGTGGTGACGACGAGCGGTTCCCCACCACCACCACCACCACCCTGAATTCGACAGCGATTCCAGCTGCACGTGCCCGAGTCACTGTTTTAGACGACTGCGCCGACAAGACAAGTGCCAAGTGTGGCTCTACAGTGCTAGAAAAAAAGTCGATTTAGCTGGAGGGTCGACCAACAACTATCGCCGCCAGAGAAGATCCCCGAAGAGCAGATGATCCAAACCTCAAAGAGAAAAAAAAATACAAAACAAAATCAAAACCTCGGGCTAGCAATCGGTGAGGCTGGAGGTGCACTAGATGAACCACTACGCGTTTCGTGCGACCACTTTGGCTAAAAATAGAAGTAGAAAAAATGTTTTAAAACTTGTTCTATAATCAGTATAATGTGTTGCGAAGACCAGACCTGCAACAAGCGCTTCAAGACATGAGTTATGAGCATGCATGTGACCATCTACAAAGACTCAGTCAGCATGGGGTGGGGAAAAGTCAATTATTTCTCCAGAAATGGGAGGGGGTGGGGGTAAATTAGTTTCCCCGTGCAACCGATGGCGGATTAGAGAAAGTTAATGTACTGGTTACGTTAACGTGTTTTTGGACAGACTGTATAATTTAATCGGCTCGAAAAGGTTACGTCCATCTCTTGATGTTTGGTCTACGAGAGTACAGCTTACTACTTATTTGGTCTACGAGAGTACAGCTTACTAATTATTTGGTCTACGAGTGTACAGCTTACTAATTATTTGGTCTACGAGTGTACAGCTTACTACTTATTTGGTCTACGAGAGTACAGCTTACTACTTATTTGGTCTACGAGAGAACAGCTTACTAATTATTTGGTCTACGAGAGTACAGCTTACCACTTATTTGGTCTACGAGAGTAAAGCTTACTAATTATTTGGTCTACGAGAGTACAGCTTACCACTTATTTGGTCTACGAGAGTAAAGCTTACTAATTATTTGGTCTACGAGAGTACAGCTTACTACTTATTTGGTCTACGAGAGTACAGCTTACTAATTATTTGGTCTACGAGAGTACAGCTTACCACTTATTTGGTCTACGAGAGTAAAGCTTACTAATTATTTGGTGAGATTTACGAGGGGGGTTGTCTAAGTTAAATCGTTTGACCGTTTGTATGTAGGACTGCTTTCTTTATTAAGAGTCGAGTAGGGTTGTGAAAGAACGTCGGAAAATTTTGTCATAGAATTCCAGGAAAACAAAGTGCGGAAAGCCCTTCAGACACAGACGTTCCAGAGAACTCGTTCATTCCATTTCCTTCTCTCTCCTTCTCTCTCTCATGTGTACAGGAAGTGACGTTGTTTTTACTTAAAATTGCTGTACATTTATTGATTATCATTTATTTTTACTTCTCGTCCGCTTCTAACTTTCGGTGATTTTAATGTTCCGTTTCCTTTTTTTCTTTTGTCACTTTATCCCCAAGGACGATGACCTCAAGGAAGACTTTTGTGTTTTGTGCTGGAAATATTTAATTCTTTATAAGAAATAATTAGTTCTGTACTGGAAATATTTAATTCTTTATAAGAAATAATTAGTTCTGTTCTGGAAATATATGCTTCTGTAGTGAAAATATTAGTCCTGTACTGGAAATATTTAGTGCAAATGGTGAGAAGAGCGAAGATTGAGTGTGGATTTTCCGGATGCAAATTCTGTTCTATCCATTATCCGGCAGCGAAAAACAGTCTTGTCTCTTTCGCTATTCGAGTGTTTAAAGAACCTTGAGCGTGCACACGGGACCCGATGTATCATCCCATTCATCGGACTGACCACTCTTTTAAGTCGACCACTTGGAAGCTTTGACGCGGTCAATGATCACCTGGCACCGTTTTTCAGTCCGACCGGGCACTCGAACCCGGACCACTTTTGACGGGGAGGCGGCTAAATTTATTTTCCTAAATCATCCACTATGCCGCATGCATATCGAAATTTAAAAAAGTAACATTACGTGACTGTGAAGAACACGTGACACACAGAGCATGCGCACACGGAGTGAAATGGAGCTAATGATGTGTCTTTGTGTCAAAATGCAATTTAGCAACTTCAAGCAAATGTGAGTCTATTTTTCTAACGTAAACATAAATGAATATATATATGCTTGTACATGTATAAATGTTTAATAGACAAAGCCAGCGTTTAATAAACTGTAAATGTGTATATATACTCGTAATAAACAGTGCTAATATTCAATAAAACTAAAATACATGTACAAAAATGTAATAGACAGAACCAACGTTTAAGTCTGTGAATACACGTATAATGATATAATTTACAGAGCCGACGTTTAAAAGTCATGGAATACATGTATATACTTATAATAAACGGTGCCAATGTTTATTAACTTGTAATAGAGCCAACGTTTAATAAACTATGTGGGGGGTTGGGGTGGAGAGGTGAATTAATGTTGCTTAACAAATTGTAAAGTTAGGGGGGGGGAGGGAAACACCGCACTTGCTGAAGTTGTCTTCCTCAGTGCAAATGTCGCCTATTGCCCGGACAGAGATTGTCATGGACTTTTGCGATCTAATTAGCATAAAATCTGGTGCACAGATGAAAATGTAAAGCGGCCGATACAGATAAATTGTCTGCGTAACTAAAAATAGACGCTTCACCGTCTACAACCATTCGTCCGCACACCTGCGAGGTCCTGCCTAATCTGCTCGTCTTTCCAGAATAATTTTTGTTTTTCTCAAGAATCCCACTAGCCGAGTGAATTTTTTTTTTTAATTTAAGTTCACATCCTACGTTAAGCGATTTCACGGCCTGTGTGGTCACAAAATAAATTGCGTGAGACCAGTCACGCATGCGCATTGCAGTGGCTTCTCGCTTTCCTTGTACCCTCATTTCCAGTCGATCGACTCGCGGCGTTTCTTTTCTTCCCTGTTTCTTTTCTTTCCTCTTTTTTTTCTTTTTCGTCCGCGTGCAACCCACGTGGCGACATGTTTATGTTTGTTTGTGAAGCAGATGTCTGTCGCTGCAGTTCTTCGCTTGCAGCCCGGTTCCGACAAGCGTCTTGAGAATGTGTAAAACTGCTTCTTTTGTTTCAGCCGTCCAAAGTCGTGCAACTTGATCCATTCTGAACAAATGTGAATAAAAACGTTTCTTTATAAAGTAATGAAGAGGTCGAAGGTCATTATTTAAAAGTGAGTTAGCTACGAAGGTGATATGACTGATTGTCAGATTTAGTTGTTGATGTTCAAACGGAAACAGCGATAGAAGAAAGGGTACGATATACGTGTGTGCGTGTGTGAGTGTGTGTGTGTGTGTGTGTGTGTGTGTGTGTGTGTGTGTGTGTTTTGTTGTGGAGTGTGTATGTTGACTTAGTGTACGTAAGCTAGGGTTTGCATAAAACCTCTGTGTGCATGACTGTTGAGTATGTTTGTGTATGTATGTATGCATGTGCATGACTATTGTGTGTGTTAGTGTATGTACGTATGCATGTGCATGACTAGTGTTTGTGTATGTATATATGTGTGTGTGTGTGTGTGTGTGTATACGTGCTTGAGTGCGTAATTTGAGAATTGCAATTATGTAATATGAGTGAATATGTAGTGTTTTCTTCATATGAATTTTTACCCATTCTAGTTAGGAATGCAATATTTATTCTAGCGATGAATTCTAGCCAGGTCAGTTACATCTAATGTAGCCAGGAATTCAGTACCCATTAGAGTCACGAATTTTATAACCTTCTAGCCAGGAATTCTGTATCAATTCTAGTCTAAAAATCTCTACCCATTCTAGCTAGGAATACATTTTCCATTCTTACTGACAAATCTATACCCATTCTAGTAAATCTGCTGCTAGTCAGGATAGCTATGTCCACTCTGACTCTGTAATTCGTTTTACCAGTTTGTAATTCACATTCGTTTTACCAGTTCTATTTTAGCTGGGAAATCTATGAACATTTTGGCCAATAATACCATACACATTTCAGTAAGGAAATTCATATATGTGTACATTCTACTGTAATTTCTTCCCGTCCATACTTGCCCACACATTATTGACTTACTATCTTGAACAGGTAGAAAGGAGATGGACATTATTCAAGAGATCCAACCTCCAGAGTTTTGCAAAATGTAATTAGTTTCACTAGTTGTTCCTTAACTTGGGGCAGATAACCCTTCACAAGCTGTTCAGAGAAACTCAGTCCAATTGTAAAATAATGATGTCATTGTCCGGGCATCTCGGGAGCTCGGTGTGAGATACAGGTAACTGAATTTCGCGCGCACATGGTCTTTGGTTCAGATTTCGCCAGAGTGAATGTTGTTTATTTTTTCTTGACTGAAACCTCCTCAAAAAAACAAAATCTTCAATTCATGAATTTTAAAGGACTTAGCGACCATGATTACAAACGACTATGGCTAATTGGAAAATTAGCGTAAATAAATTAATTATTATTATGTGGTTTTCTAATTCCATTCATTGTGTTTCGTAAATTAGTTCGATTAAATGACACTTTACGAGAGTATACGTAAATTATTGGGTTTTTTTTAAAAAAATAACTATGCATTATGTATATTTGTTTATTTATTCATTTATCTGTTTTATTTTATTCGCTTTAAGACAGCCGGTATCATAGATGTAGTTGTAAAACGCAAACTAAATTAATATACAACGTTAATTTTTCTATCTAATGAATGTTACTCCTGTAAATTTTTTTCTTCCAGCCTGTTAAAGTGAGTACCTTATTCATAAATGCTATGACGAAAAAGTTAGTGTACAATTCTTTTAATTTTTAATTTGGGAAAAGATGAAAAGTAGTTCGATCGTGTCTTATTGGTTCTGATTTATGATGGGTTGAGTATATAAGGGAGGGAGAGAAAGAAAAAGATTTTTTTTTGTCCAGTTTCAGTGCTGACGTAGAAGTGTCCTTGAAAGAGGACGTCAACAATGGAGAGTTTAATTATTCGGATGGTAATTGTAGCAAATTTTCTTTCGTCCTTCATCTAATTTCTTTTAAATAAGTTATCATAAATGAAAGCGATAAAAAAAAATTAAGTTAATATTATGACCTCGTGACTGGTTTTTAATACCACTACGTACAAATTCTAATTCTAGTGATGCAGTCTGGTAAATGAACTTTTGAACCCAAATGCCAAGTGTCACGGTATTTTGACCTTTGAAGCTTGTGCACGATTTCTTTTCATATGTACATTTAAAGGGTGGCAAGGACAAAAACTCTATTCAGTTTCTTTTTAATTCCTCTACCCCCACCCATACTCAATTTTCTTTTTTTTTAAAATGTTTTTAAGTGGGCGGTGCTATGCGTCATTTGACGCGATCATACACCACCAGCCAATCAGATGCATACAATCTATAGCTCACTGTGAGCGACTTTATGCAAACTAACATTGTGCAACAAGAATGGCCAATCAGAAGGAAACCGAACGTCTCTTAAGCAAATGAAAAGAAATATTTCTTTCGTTTGTTTATCTTGTTCGCTAGTTTCTTTCTTGAACAAGCATGCGCTTAGTTATTGCTTGGTTGTTGTTTAATGGGAGCTTTTGTTTTTCTCTTGCTTGGATTTTGTTTATTTCTTTGTTGTTGTTTTTGCTCTTTTGTTAATGATTCCTTTGTTTCTTTGTTGTTTGGGGTTTTGTGCTTCGATGCCTGTTGTGTTTCTTTGTTGATGGGGTTTTGTGATTTTTTTTTTATTGCTATTGTGTATTTTGTTGTTTGGGTATTGTGTATATTTTTCGATGGCTGCTGTTTCTAGGGGTTATTTGCTTGTTGTTATGTGGCTCCTTTGTTTCTTTGTTATTGTTGGATGACGGCTTTGCTTCTTTGCAGTTTGAATTTTTTTTTTTTTTTTGCTTATTGTTTAATGGCTTTTTTCGTTTCTTAATCGTTGGATTTTTTGCTTGTTATTGAAGGCGGCATTGTTTCTCTGCTGTTTGGTCCCGTTTTGCTTGTTGTTCTATGGTTGTATTGTTTCTTTGTTTTGTTTTGTTGTTTTTTTTTTAGGGGTTGCTTGTTGTTCGATGTTTGTATTCTTTCTTTGTTGTTTGGGGGTTTTGCTTGTTGTTCGATGTTTGTATTGTTTCTTTGTTATCTGGGGGTTTTGCTTGTTGTTCTATGTTTGTATTGTTTCTTTGTTGTGTGGGGGGGGGGTGCTTGTTGTTCGACGTTTGTATTCTTTCTTTGTTGTCTGGGGGGGGTTGCTCGTTGTTCGATGTTTGTATTGTTTCTTTGTTGTTGTTGGGGTGGTGGCGTGTTTGCCTGTTGTTTGACGGTTTTGCCTCATTGTTATTTGGGTTTGTTGTTGTTCTTTTGGGTTTTGTGTTGGTTGGCAGAAATGTGTATTATATGTTTATTAGTTGGTTGGCATATATTATGTTCTGACGTGCTTTTATTCGTTGGTTTATGTTTGTTAGATGTTTACTGATTTAGGTATTTATATGTGCGACTGGACATTCTCGTTTTTTTACTTTTTTGTTATCTGGTTGCTTGACTTGGATAGGGATCAATATGTCTGTGGGGAGGGGGGGGGGATTTGCGAGTTTTTTGTTTTTTGTTATCTGGTTGCTTGACTTGGATTGGGGTCAATATGTGTGTGGGGAGGGGGGGGGGATTTGCCAGTTTTATGTGTTTGTTATTTGGTTAGTAGATTAAGGTAGGGTATATGTGTTTGAGCGTGTATATGTGGGGAAGGGGGATTGGGGTGGGTTTTTTAATATTTACTTCATTAATGAATACGCAGTAAATGAGAAATTTTTATTTGTTCTTACAATTTTAGTTCGATATTTGCTGCAAGATGTTGTTGCTGGTTTTGTTTGCTTCGTATTGCTTTATTTATTGCTCTCTTGGTTATTTGGTTTCTTGATTCATTTATTTATTTTTACTAACTGATAGTTGGTCTGTTTTTGACAATTCTTAGTGTTGTTTTTGGTGTTGCTTTTGTTGAGTTTGGTATTTATAAATTTGTTTGTAAGTAGTTTGATTGATTGATTATGTTACTGCTGAAAAATTTACTATTATGGACCAATATCATTGAAATCGTAGTGTTTATTGCGTGACCTTAGCCCGACAACGTTTGACCTAGGTGACGTCTGTTCAAGGCATTCAGTCAGCGCTCTTCTAAAAGGCAAAAAATCCCAAGGGACAGCACCATGCAAGCGGCCGACGAGTGCCGTTGTTAGACCATTAACACTTGCAATCTCGTAAGCGGCTCTGACTGTGGGGAGGATGTGCTGTTCTCTACCTAGCCTAAGAGATCGGTAAGAAGCCCAGACCTGTGATTAAGGCGATTGATGTTAGAGTGGGGAATATTAAGACATGGAAATATTAAAGGCTGCAACTGCCAGTTTAAAAAAAAAAAGAAAAAGAAAATGTCGTCACGCGCATGTCTGCGAAAGTTAGAAATGTACGCCTTTCTGGGCTCTTGTGTGCAAGTCTTACTTTGAACACTGACCCACACGTCACGGCCAAATGGCTTTTCAAATGCATCACATGATGTGTCTTTCTCTTAATTACTGTCATTACCGGTCTTTTTCTTTGAAATATATATTTTCAATCGATCACCTGCGAAAGAAAAGGGTGTGATTGTTAGCAAGGCATATAAAGAGTTTTAAAATAGGTAACCCGCTCCCTGTCTTAGTCTGTGCGTGTGTGTGTGTGTGTGTCTCTCTCTCTCAATCTCTGTTTTCTCTTTCTCTCTATCCTTAATGGCATGTCAGTTTTTGTTTCTTATTTCTCTTTTTATCTGTCTAAATATCTATATATCTATCTATCTATCTGCTTACCTATGTTTGTGCATGCGTGCGACTATCTATTCGTCTGTCTTTTTCTACTTTCTCTCTTTCATGCTCATTCATTCTGTCAGACTTCTTTTTCTTTCCAGTTCTCTTTTTTAGTTTTCCTTGATTGTTCATCAGCATGTCTCACTTGTGTCTATATTATATTTGTGTGTGTGTTTGTGGGTGTTTGGGGTGTATGTGTGTGTGTTTGTGGGTGTTTGGGGTGTGTATGTGTGTGTGTGAGAGCACGTGCTTTATGTGCTTGTTTGCTTATCTATCTTTCTATTTACCTCTCGCTTTTCCTCTCTTGTTCTCAATACTCTCTCTTTTTCTCTCTCTCTCACACACACACACATACACACACACGCTTTCTTTCACACTCTCTCTCTTTTACTTCATCCCTGTTATACTTTTTTTTTACAAGGCACAAGAGATTCTATAGGAAAAGCAAAGCCGACTTAGTAAAGAAGAAAGACATATGCAGAACACTTGAAAATTAAATTGTTTGATAATTGAAAACATGCCTTTAGGCAATGATGTCTCAGAAAGAATAGAAAACAATTATCTTAGGAATTAAGAGAAAGAGCACGAAAGCTACTGACGGAAAGACACAGAGGCAGAGAGAGGGAGAGAAGTGAGAGAGAACAAGAATGAAAAGAGAGAGGGGGAAGACAACTCAATGCGAAAGAGAGTGAGTGACTTGATAAAAGACAGACTTGGCGAAGTCTGCTGCATTGAACTGCACAGGTGATGCCAAGAGAAGAAACAACTGTCAACAATGGCGGCCAACATGCAGACAAAAGCGGTGCCAAGAAGGGCCGAGGCTTCCAGGGCGTGGCCTGGAGAGTGCATTCAAAGGAACTAAGCATGGTGTATGTTTGGCTAACAGAAATCATGTGTGTGTGTGCGTGTGTGTGTGTGTGTGTGTGTGTGTGTGTGTGTGTGTGTGAGTGAGTGAGTGAATGAGTGAGTGATATGGAGCAGGGCTTCGGGGGAGGGGGGGTGAACCGTTCAAAAGATCTGATGTCATGTTGTGCTGCGATCGAAACCAGTTCCTTGAACTTCTGGATAGGTTAAGTCACGTTAGTATTTAATGAGTTTATTGGTGTTAGTATTTAATGAGTTTATTGGTGTTAGTATTTAATGAGTTTATTGGTGTTAGTATTTAATGAGTTTATTGGTGTTAGTTTCTATGCTTGTGTTGAGTGCACGCGCGCTCACAGATAATAAATGAAACAACAGAAAAGTATACACATACAAAATAAATATCTTGTTAATAGTTAGGTTTTTAAATTTTAGATGACACTTAGAATATTTCAATTAAACAAAAGAATTCAACTAAATATTTTTTTCTTTTCATACGCTTCATATATAACCCGATATTTTCGTATTTCGTTGTTCATTTCACTTCTGAATTTCCACTGATTTTTTTTTAAATCAATAAAAATAATTTGGGGGGGGGGGAAATAATTCTTGTGAAAATCATAATGGGATCACCTTATTACAGAGTCGTGAAAGCACAACAAGCATCCAGCACGAATTAACTGCTAACTTGAAACTGGTCCAAGAAATCGAGGAGTTAAGACAATGGCGTGTTACATACGGAGAAGCAGGGCCGCTAAGTAATTTGTGGGTCAAATCTTGAAGCAAGATTACCATTTAGTCATTTTAAGGAACACAGAGTTTCTAAGCTGACCGAGCCACACAAGCTTTTTTTCTGTTTATTTCTAAGAGCGTTCTAGGCAGAAGTTCCAAGCTTCAATGAAAGGGCTTGGCAAATTTAGATTCTTAAAAGATGTTAACTAGAATGGTCAAAGTTTGAAGAAACAGAGTGAAGCCTCTTTCACACAACACTTTGTATTTATTTGTGTGTGAATGTACGTGCGTAAATGTAGGATCGCACGTGTATCTGTTTATGTGTGTGTATGCGAGTGTGTGAACTGAATAGGAAGCATAAACTTTCTATCAGAAATGTATTGTTATGATGTGGCAAACACTTGTGGGGAAAAAATAAACTATAAATGTGTAACCTCCAAAAAAAGTCAAGTAATGAAATCTATTTGATTATTCGTGTATTATTTATTAAGTCGGTCATTCTGGTTACTTGGTTACTCGACATGACTGACGAGTAGTGAACACCTTGGCAGAAGGCTCTAGCAGTTATGTAAAAGTATATAGCTCCATGGAAGTATGAACCAATCAGGTATGAACCAATCAGAACCGATGAGTAGTCAAGATGTGAATAAGACAGGGAAGGAAGCTAGACAGCATGATTGCAATGATGAGCGAAACAGAAGTATACTACATGATGAAGCTAAAGGTATGACATGGGATAAAGAGGAATGAAAGATCTGCGGAATGAAACAGCTAAGGTCTGGATGGGGGGAAGGCGACAAGCAGTGAGGCAAAATTCGCTCGAGTTGTTTGCATGATAACTTAATTATCGCCACTTGTGCTTCTCAGCCGATGCCATATCTAATCCTTGACTGGAAGGAGGAACATATTTATACCAAAATAACTATATTTAACTTTAATAGGTCACATGCATTGCTAAACACATAAACGTATTGGAACGAATAATTTTTTTTAAATGTATTTTGTTGCCGCCAGTGAAAAAGTATGATAACATATGAATGATGTATGAGTATTTTGCTGTAAACATTTAGTATTGTCTTTCTAATGAAAATGCCAGAAACACCCTTATAAAGCCCCATTAAATGCAGACCACCAGTTCTTTAATTCACCTATTGGTACAAATTTCTTTCTAGTACCTGAGTCAAAAACACGACCTAAATAATGCCACTAGAATGGCTAGATATTATATACTTACAAACTGGAAATCATAAACTGTCAGAAATCTGTCTTCAGAAATACGTTGGAATTACATTTAATCACTTTTTAGTCAAATAGCTGGAGACAGATGAGACAACCCCTTCACCAAGATGCTGGCTAGTAACAAATACCACGCCCACTCTCACTGTTGTGTCTACCTGCTAATAAGCCCCACTTCTGATACTTCATTTGAGTGAACGTGAGCATTGGTTCATCTCTTTTCCGTGCGTTGTCAAGTCTGTCCGACAATATGCTCATTGTTTCACACCTATACACCTCCATGCTCTTAGAAAATCAGCCACTCTTAGTCCACTTACAATATGCTCATTGTTTCACACCTATACACCTCCATGCTCTTAGAAAATCAGCCACTCTTAGTCCACTTACAATATGCTCATTGTTTCACACCTATACACCTCCATGCTCTTAGAAAATCAGCCACTCTTAGTCCACTTACAATATGCTCATTGTTTCACACCTATACACCTCCATGCTCTTAGAAAATCAGCCACTCTTAGTCCACTTACACTCTTAGTCCTTAACAGTCTTAGTCCACTTACACTCTTAGTCCTTAACAGTCTTAGTCCACTTACAATCTTAGTCCCTAACACTCTTAGTCCACTTACAATCTTAGTCCCTAACACTCTTAGTCCACTTACAATCTTAGTCCCTAACACTCTTAGTCCACTTACAATCTTAGTCCCTAACACTCTTAGTCCACTTACAATCTTAGTCCCTAACACTCTTAGTCCACTTACAATCTTAGTCCCTAACACTCTTAGTCCACTTACAATCTTAGTCCCTAGCACTCTTAGTCCACTTACAATCTTAGTCCCTAGCAGTCTTAGTCCACTTACACTCTTAGTCCTTAACAGTCTTAGTCCACTTACACTCTTAGTCCTTAACAGTCTTAGTCCACTTACAATCTTAGTCCCTAACACTCTTAGTCCACTTACAATCTTAGTCCCTAGCAGTCTTAGTCTCCTTACAATCTTAGTCCCTAACACTCTTAGTCCACTTACACTCTTACACCCTGTCTTAGTCCACTTACACTCTTAGTCCTTAACAGTCTTAGTCCACTTACACTCTTAGTCCTTAACAGTCTTAGTCCACTTACAATCTTAGTCCCTAACACTCTTAGTCCACTTACAATCTTAGTCCCTAGCAGTCTTAGTCTCCTTACAATCTTAGTCCCTAACACTCTTAGTCCACTTACACTCTTACACCCTAACAGTCTTAGTCTCCTTACAATCTTAGTCCCTAACACTCTTAGTCCACTTACACTCTTACACCCTAACAGTCTTAGTCCCCTTACAATCTTTTAGTCCCATTCAGCAATGCTTGCTGGCTTCCCATAGCCAAAGATCAATATCAGTTGAAATAAATATATGCATGCAAACATTATAGTTAATTAATAAATAACAAAACAGCTATCTGAATTTCAATTATCACTAGTCACTTTTAGTCACTTTAATTAATAGGCTGTACACTTGTTTAATGTTAAATTATTTTATGGGTGGTTGGTGTTAGAAGGGGGAGTACGAGTAAGGGTGATAGACTTTTGAAAACAATAACCAAACCGACTTGCTTAACTCGTCAACGAATACCTTTAAAATTCTAACCCGGAGCAGAGTTTATTTATAGAAAAAGGAGATGCTCTACACTCTACAGTCTACACTCTACACTCTACACTCTACACCATTACTCCTGACTGCAACAAGAAAACACGAAAAAGAAAAACCAAACCAAATCGTACACTGCGTCGTTTTATCGTCGCACTTATTCTCGCTCACACTTCGCCAAGTTGATAATGCAATGCCATCACATTAAAAGTGAATTTATTTCATTTAAGACCGGGGGGAGGGGGGGTTGTCGGGGTAAACAAGGAAGGTAATTCGCACAATTTAATGCCCCCTTTCTCACGGCAAAAGACCACATTAGGGGTGTCACGCCGCTAGCTCAGAGCTTCAGGACTTCAGTTTACTGACACTTAATGTGTCCGCGTCCCATCGTTAGTGTTATGGAGCTTAGAAAATGAACTGCATTTTCGCGAACGGATGTACGGGGAGAGGCCTGCTGGCCTGCATGATGCTGACTCACGATAACAAACTGGAACTCGGAGGTGTAGTCGCTGCTTGTGTATTGCACTCTTCAGAATCATTGCTTTGGCTTAACATTTCTGCCGTCAACTTACCCTCTGAACCAGCAGTCCGCTTTGTATTGTGTTGAATCGATCAATATCGATCTTTAATTTAAGTACGGGTGGGTGAAAGGTAAAGGGTGGAAAGATAATTTATTTACAAGAGATGTCCAGGGATTAGCATGCTGTCTATAAATTGAACGAATACTGAAAGGCGGACAAAACGGAAATCGAAAGAAGAAACAAGTATCTTTACATTGTATTCTGTGACGTCAACGCCACCCAGTCAATGGTTATGATATTTTTAATTAATTAATCATCCATAACTAATTACAAGTGATGACAATCTTACTTTATGTCATTAATAATTCTCCAGAAGACACCACTCATCTCTCTCACTTGGCGGTTATGCAGGTGCTGTAAACTTTGTTTCTCTTCCACAACATTAAAGACAAACATTTACTGTCACATAATATTTCCGTATGTGGAAAACTTCTTAATAAAGAAGAAAATAAATCCGTCTTTAATTTATATTTAGCAAGTGCCCACCCACCAACTGTCTTCTCCAACATCATAAGGTTATCAATATGTGTAAGAAGGTAAAAAAAATGATTAAATCAACAATTAAATATAATATGTGTAAGAAGGTCAAAAAGTTTATTAAATCAACAATTAAATGATATATGCAAATACAATATTAAAAAATTGCTTGATGTCAATATTTCCATGAATCCAAATATAAATAATTCTTATAGGCCTATCTATACAGAATTATATCTTAAAATGCAATTCAAAAATAGTGTCAATATAAATTACAGGATAGTTCTTATCAGAGAACAGAAATAGGGTTATTAGAGATAAGTGATATAATAGCTTCTATGTAACCATGTATAGACAAAGCTGCAATAGTCTCATTTCATATCAAAGACACAAGTGTTTTTGTCCACGTCAATTCCACGTGTTTCTTTCACATTGTGAAACACTGATTCACTGTTATTCTCTCAGTTAACCTGGGCACTCATTCACCATACCAGCTCTTTCAAGCAGAACAACAATTGTAGCAATTTCCAGTAACTTCCCTGTACCAGAAATTGCTTGATGTAGTCAGCATATCTTGCCACCATATATCAAATTGAGTGGAGTGTATTACTTATAATTACACTCTGTGGTAGAGGCTTCATGCATCTACTATGGCTGTAGTGGTTTATCAAAGCACAAGGAAAGGCTGCTTGGTCCCTGTAAAAATATAGGCAGGGAACAAACACTAAGTTTCCAGTTTATTCATCTCTAGTTCCATTCTTTCTTACATTCATGTCTCAACTTACAGCTTCCTGCAAAAATATTTTTTAACCTGATACCCGCATACAACATAATAGATATGGCCTAATACGTTTATGAGTGGGTTCACTAGAAACAAATGACAACTGTTTAGCATGCTACATACGAGCATCATAGTTCAAACATTTGTAGAAATAATAATCTACTCACATAATACATCTCTATGTAAAATGCAAGTATAACACATCAATAGCAATAATGCATGAAATATTTCTAAGTCCATTCTATCACAATCAGTCGATTAACTCCCCATTAAGCTAACAGCTGCCTTTCATGACCGGACTTCTTGCCACACCAAATTTAAGTGATCAGACAATAGAATTCTCTATAGAATGTAAATTTTTATCTCAGCCCATTGGCTTGTCTCGTTCTCATAAATCTTAACCATTGGATAATAAAAACTACTCATCCATTTGATTCTGGTCTGCATTGCATCAGCAATTTCTAGCATATTCTCAACTCGAGTGTTTACTCCAACTCTGACATTTCCAAAAATACCGTCATAAGGAGTGCCTATGACCGGGTCACTTTGACAATTTAACAATTTATATACAATTAAGTTTAGAACTAAGGATAGGCACATTTACTCTGCCACATATCATTTGCTCATTCCACTTTTAAATAGGATTTCAATCCAGGGTAGGGGTGGGGGGTGGGGCGGTTGTAAGAACCTGTTTGTTAATAACGTGGGATGGCTTGCTGTCTACAAAACCTGCAAGGGATGAAAAGCGGACTATAAACAAAACACAAACAAGTTAAATTTCTCTTTGTATTTATTCATTCCTCTTACCTGCTTCATATCATTTACGAACTTTAGTTGATTTCGCGGATTGGCCTCCAGGCTGAAGGAGAGTTGAAGACAGATGTAGTATAAAGTACCTGTCAGGTGGCTGAGTGGATGAAAGGACCTGTGGGCTTGCTCGTTAACAATTGTCACAGTTGGTTGTAATTGTAATCTTTATCAGAATTCAAGATAAAGAAGGTTTTAAAGTGTTTTGCGCATTAGCACTTCTTGTGACTACCATAGACGAATGAGGTGGTGGTGAGAAGGGAGGGGGAAATCATTACAAAAAAGGGAAGGGTGGTAGAGGAAGCATCACTGTATTCCAAAGTTCCATGTAATCTGTTCTGCATTGCAAATCAAGTTTGTCAATTGTGCGTTTGTGTCTCAGCAAACGAAGCGAGTCACCTGATATGGACATGCCTGAATGTGATGTTTTTATTGCTTAGAGTACCTTGAATTTTCTGCTTTTAATTTTTTTTAAACTCTAACTTTTACCCCTTTTTTCACAACATTATTTTCTTTACGATTTTGCTTGTCTCTCGGTGATTCCTTAAGTACACTGAAATTCCTTATGTAGTGGATATACATACACTGGCTACATCCGCTTAAAGATCCATTGTGAGCTGCAGAAACTGAGAAGAGGCAGTCACACATTTAAAATATAAAACTGAACTAAACAAAATAACACACACACACACATAAACACACACGCACACACACACACACACACACGCACGCACACACACACACACACACACACACACACACACACGCGCGCGCGCGCGCACGCACACACACACACACAGAGGTTTGGTTTTGCATACAAGAAATTGTCGGGATGCCGGACAGAGCCATCCTGGGTAGAAACCTGAGAGTTTTAAAGGTCTTTGTTTGGCGAAAGTGTATCCGTTCACGGAGGGCAGACCGCAAAATCGCCGGCGCCATCCGTTGTTGGAGAGCGGTTGTGGTTGTCACAAATGGGTACAAGGACAGTCTTTTAAGTGGGCCAAACAAAGGATCTAAGACATGCAAACATGAACAGATTCTATTGGGGGGGGGGGGGAAGAGGAGAGAGAGAGAGAAATATAATAAAGACGAAAGAGACTGAAAGAACTGAAAAGAAGAAAAAGAAAAGTAAGACAGTTTATGAGAGAGAGAAAATAAGACAGAAAGTATATAAAGCTATGTGGTGACGTATACAATTTAAAATAGAGTGCATATAACTGACTAAGAAACAGAGTGAGAAACAGATATATACAGACCGACAGGGACAGGAAAGAGAGAAAAAAAATTGAGAGAATAAGAGAGAGGGAGATGAAAATAAACAGTATAAGTGAAAATATTTTACGGAGAGAAAGAGAAAGAAACGGCGAAAAAGAGAAAGCCTTGAGGAGAGAGGGGGTGAAGGATAAGACAATAAGAGAAAAAGACGGCGAGAGAGAGGTAGAGAAAATACTTGGTCAGAATAGTTAACAGAGTGAGCGAGAGAGAGGTAAAGAAAGAAAAAAGAAAAAATACTTTGTCAAAATAGCGACAGAGTGAGCGAGAGAAGGGTAGAGAAAGAAAAAAGAGAAAATACTTTGTGAAAATAGTTGACAGGGTGAACGAGAGAGGGGAGATGGGTAGAGAAAGAAAAAAGAGAAAATGCTTTGTCAAAATAGTGACAGAGTGAGCTAAAGAAAGATATAGAAAGAAAAAGAAAAATACTTTATCAAAATAGTGACAGAGTGAGCGAGAGAGAGGTAAAGAAAGAAAAAAGAGAAAATACTTTGTCAAAATAGTGACAGAGTGAGCGAGAAAGTATTTAGCCAAAACAATGCAAGAGAGAGTGGGAGAGAGAGAAAAGATATAGGCACAAGGGGAAAGAGCGAGAGATGAAGAAACAATTAGATTTAATTTGGGAGGTTTTGCGATCCATCTTTCATTTTCATGTTTCATTTTATTTCAGAACAATCTTTTACCTTAATGTTCGTCGCTCTTCATTTACTTTAAATACAGTTATATTGTTTGTTTTCTTCTTTTCTAAAGTTTCAATTTGAAATATTTTAAAAGCGTAATTTGAAATATTTGAAAAGCGTTATTGTATAATTTGCTTTCTTTATTTTATGTATTGACATGTCATGCAATAAAACATTTTATTAATATTTATATTTAGTGTATATTTTTCCTAAAAAGCATATTTCCTTATGCCTGCTCCAATTTCTCGCGTTATTTATGATTGGACTTTTATAATTTCTTTATTTCTTTCATTATGTGTTCTATTCTGACTTTTGGAGTATGAATTGATGTAGATATAGATGGTGATAATATCACATACACACACACACACACACACACACACACACACACACACACACACACACACACACACACACACACAATGTAAAATCGATTTCTGTTAAGGGCGTTTCGGTGATCTTTAAAGTGATCTGAAAATCAATACATAATTTATTGATATAATTTGCAGCAATTTGAGTAGAAATGTTATTTTCTTTTCACTGCCAGATATGCCATGAATATCGCTTATAGAAATTAGACATCTGCATTTCTTTGTGATAAATTCCAATTGATAATTTCACCTATAGCCGTCAAAAATTGAAACTTTGATCAATTCCAAAGATTGAAACATTGATCAAAGATTGAAACATTGATCAATTCCAACTGAACATTGATCAAAGATTGAAACATTGATCAATTCCAAATGAAAATTGATCAAAGATTGAAACATTGGTCAATTCCAACTGAACATTGATTAAAGATTGAAACGTTGGTCAATTCCAACTGATCAAAGTTTGAAAAGTTGATCTCACAAAACTCTCCCTGAAAACGTGTCATTCCAGTGCTTTGCGAAATGCCGCCGTGCTTATCTCTTGAAGAGTTGATCATGTGACCACCGTTCAGATAACGAAACGGAATTCGTCATTTCCACTCTGTAAACGCGAACAGTCTGGTGATGAGTTTGATCGCTGGAGACTGTTTTCGTCCTGTCCGGGATCGTCGCTGATGTTTTACTTCCAAGCAGTTTTTTGTTAGACCATTTAGTGAATTTCACATCTATATGTCAAGGTCGAGCGTCAACTGATGGTTTGCTTCCAGTCTCTTTGTTAGACCATTTAGTGAATTTCACATCTATATGTCAAGGTCGAGCGTCAACTGATGGTTTGCTTCCAGTCTCTTTGTTAGACCATTTAGTGAATTTCACATCTATATGTCGAGGTTGAGCGTCAACTGATGGTTTGCTTCTAAGCAGTTTCTTTGTTAGACCATTTTAGTGAATTTCACTTCTATATGTCAAGGTCGAGCGTCAAATGATGGTTTGCTTCCAAGCAGTTTCTTTGTTAGACCATTTAGTGAATTTCACATCTATATGTCAAGGTCGAGCGTCAACTGATGTTTTGCTTCCAAGCAGTCTCTTTGTTAGACCATTTAGTGAATTTCACATCTATATGTCGAGGTTGAGCGTCATCTGTTGGTACCTGAGTCTATGGGTTCCTGATTTCCAGTACCGATTGTTATTGAGGGTACTCTGGTCTCTGTGGGCTCCTGATTTCTAGCACCGTTTGTTACTGTCTCCTCAGTGTCAGAGCTCATTTAAAGAGTGTGTAACAATTTCCGCAAACGTTGTTTGCAGGCTTAAAGAATTGCATGACATCAGAGATAAGCTTCTCCTTTTCTTCTGGACATTAATTCATAGGCGATTAGTTCCTTACCTTTATTGTGTACACTTCTTTCCACCGTACGGGAGGGGGGGGGGAGAAATTAAGCCGACTTTCGTACAAAGAGAGAGACAGCAGTGTAACTTAAGCGCTCTCTGTTACACTCCAACCGTCGCCTCTTTCGTGAGAGTGTCTGCTTGCGAAATTAATCGTGCGGGGGTGGAGAAGCAAGGTGTTTTCTGTTTTACTTCAAGTATTAATGTCCGATTCGTTTTTAGTTTCTCATATTGATGTTGATGTCTGCTCACTATTAATGTCCGATTCGTTTTTAGTTTCTCATATTGATGTTGATGTCTGCTCACTATTAATGTCCGATTCGTTTTTAGTTTCTCATATTGATGTTGATGTCTGCTCACTATTAATGTCCGATTCGTTTTTAGTTTCTCATATTGATGTTGATGTCTGTTCACTATTAAGGTACGATTCGTTTGCATTATTTGTTTTTAGTTTCTCATTAGGATGCTGATGTCTGCTCACTGGAGGTCCATCCATCTCTTCATCTTCTATTAGTGTTATATATCTATCTATCTATATATATATTCATCTGTCTGACTATCTGTCTATTTATTCATTCATTTATTTTAATATGTCTATCCTATTAGATAGCTATCATATTTATGATTTTTATTATGTAAGTATTTATATATTTAATTATTTCAATTATTTTCACTTCTGTAACGTTATCGCTTACACCAAAGTTACATAAGTTACTTTCTACTCTTATACTCCTTATAGCTTTAGAAATATTGAGTGTATTATTTCCACTTCTGTATCACCTATAATAACATTGCGGTTATTTGTTCCATTCCTGAACACTTATAATTACATTGCATAGATTAGTTCCATTCTTGTAACTCCACTCCTGTACCTCGTCCTAAAATTAACAACATTGACTACACTAGTTCCAGCCCTACAGCTTTACACCTTTAGTAACATTGCATTTCCATTGCTGTGCTTTTAACACTGATGTACTCATATGAGATTTTGTAATTAATTTATCTAGATATAAAATAAATATTTAATTTTGAAGTTGCTTATGCCCGAACTCATGTTAAATGAGCAGACCGGGCGCTTCTGTATTTTAAGCCGTAGCTAAGCCTAAGTTTTAATTAAGTAGGGTGTGAAGAAAATGATATTCAGAAGTATCCGACAGCAGAGTACTAGACGGAAACTGACCTGCCACCTGGAGGCAGGGACCCCTCAACAGGAAGTGGAAGCAACAGCCTATGCCACTGCAGGCAATTTCCTAGTGCATATATATAATCTAAGCACAGAGAAATAAATAGGAATGAAGGCGAGAATTGACGCTTAACACCATAAGGATAAAGGGAAAACGTATGACGCACAAGTCACGTGATGAGTTTTGACGTCAGAAAATGAAGGCGAATTTTTAATCACTTTCTATTGAAGCCAAGCACTGAGATCATTCGGATAAAGATCTTTTCTTTTAAAATGTGTGTGTATGTGTTTTGAAAGCCAAATGCTTAGAAAGGAAACTCTAAGTCTTCAAATAGAGGTGTGCATATACTTTGCAGAAAGATATGTGATTGTATTGTTAATAGTATAAAGGTTATAACTGTAATAATGTTTTGTTCTATTTTTTTTTCTTTTCAGAATAGTAAATAAGTAGCCCATGAATTATTCCGACGAGTCATGTTCATATAATATGTTTGTATAACTGTACATAAAACTGTAATAATTAATATTGCAGAGAGTTTGTGATTGAGGCTCTAAGTTCAGCCTTCTATCAAGACACGCATTGGTTGTCACTTGTGTACCTCGAGCATGTGATGTCTTTTTAGCGAGCGAGTGGGGAAAACAGACAATGCGATTTGAAACTTCATGCTCGTAGAGTGATCATCAAGGGCAGACAATCCATGACCCTTAAGTGAAAATGTATTAAGACCGGGCAGCGTGATCCTTTGCTAATAGAACTCAAGCGCTAAAGAGAAATATGCTTTATTATTATTTTTATTATTATTCATTAGTTGAAACAGAACGCTATAGAAGAGAAATACCGAGACTCGTCATAAATAAACCATTAAATAAACCTTTAAATTAAACAATAAACCATTTTTAAACTGTTATGAAATCTCCGTCTATCTCGTTAGAGTTGCAGGTTAATGCCCTGGGATAGAGTAGTAAAAATGTAATGTTCAATTGTTGTATCAAATAATTAATTCCTTTTCTATTATGAAAATCTTTTATTTAATTTTTCATTCATTTTGTGTTCAAAT
Organism: Sinotaia quadrata; assembly: GCA_028829895.1. Taxonomy (NCBI): domain Eukaryota; kingdom Metazoa; phylum Mollusca; class Gastropoda; order Architaenioglossa; family Viviparidae; genus Sinotaia; species Sinotaia quadrata. Next base: position 113,330,263 of record CM054181.1, on the reverse strand, counting down.
TCCATATCATCCTCATTTTATGTAAAATTAATATTGTAATGTTCCTGTCATCTTGTCCTTGTTATATGTGGTGGACAGTGCTTCGTCTGGGGGCTTCTTATGAGCCACAGTGTGACTATTAACCTTGTGTCATAAGGTCTCCATTAAATTTAATTGTTATGAAGCAACAACTGCATGACAAGCATTATGGCAACATTACATACATTAGGACCACTTATGTATATTTAGTGTCCATATTAACACTGCATTCATGAGTTCCATTCCAACACCTTTAACACTTAAAGTAACATTGCATTGATGAGTTACATTAAAATACTTTTAACAGCTAAAGTAGCATTCCATACGTAAGTACACGCTAAAACTTTTAACATTTGTTGTAAATCTGTATAACAGTCATATTGATTACAAACGTGTCCCACTACACTCTCTATAATTGAGACTTTAAGTAAATTTGTATACATCATTTCCACTCCTAGAACTCTCAAACCTTAAAGATTGTTTATCTTCCAGTTAAAACTGAACATAATTATATATGCATTTGTGTGCAGGTACGTCACTTGACTTGTGCGATTGATTGAGTTAAACAGAGATTTAGATCATTTCTGTTGACAAAAATTCTGAATGGATATGCAATCATCAAATAATTGTGTCTGCCTTCTAATATATATCGTCCGCCATATATTTTTATTTAACTTAATAATGAAATTACTTGTCAGCGGAAATCATGCACCTACACACACACACAAACACACATACACACACGTACACAGACACATACACGCACATACACATACACACACATACATACAGACACACACACACACACACACACACACACACACACACACACACACACACACACACACACACAACAGTCCGTTCTTTAAAAAAAATCTTTTCCACAGTGCAGTGCTCACGAGCTGAACCGTGGACTAAGAGCCTGACATTATACATGTCTGGAACCACGGAGAAAGAAGGACGCCACTACAAAAAGACACCATCATAAACTTTGTATCAGTTGTTAGAAAAACGCCTAAATGGCGTCGGGTTCAATCTTTTCCACTCTTTAGCGAAAGTATCTGGGTTTAGCCAGTTGTTCTAATGAGGTTTGCTTGCCTTGGTTTTTATTGTTTTATAAAATTCAAAATATTTTAAACTAAAATCTGTATTTACTGCTCTTTTTAAAATCACTCAAAGTTTGTGCTTGCTGTTGTTCCCGCAAAGACACTGTAATAGTGAGTTGGTGTACTTTTCTGATGTTGGTGTGTGCGTGTATGTGCATACATATATATGTGTGTACACATGAGTGCGTGCGTGTTATGAAATGAGTGGCGTTCTCGGTGGCCTGAGACTCTTGTGTTTGTGTTTTTTGTGTTTTTGTGGGTTTTTTGTGTTTTATGTATTTTTTGTGTTTTTTTGTTTTGTTTGGTTTGGTTTGGTTTGGTTTTTTGTGTGTTTTTTGTATTTTTTGTGGCGTTTTTTGTTTTTTTGTGGTTTTTTGTGGGGTTTTTTGTGGTTGTTGTGTTTTTTGTGGTTTTTCGATATTTTTGTGAGATATTATTTCTACTGACCTTTTCCCTTCACAACCCCAACCGCCACCATCACCAGGCTTCATTGTCATTAACGACAACTCTTAAAGAATACGCTGAAAACAACTCATGGCCTTGTCTTGTACTAAAGCCTGGGTAAATAGCTTCAAGAAATTTCTTTTCTTACAGTGTCGCCCCATTATGAAAAAAAAGCAAAAATGTCATAAAACTAACGCAAACTCTTGCAATTTCAATTGATCTATAATCGATTCTATTTTTAACTCGTTTCAAATGTTTCCTTAGCAAGTAATTATAAAAGAAAAAACACTCCATTTATAAATTTAAAAAGCAACAAAGAAAAAGAGCAATTTTTGGTCAGTCTTTAAACCTTACCGCAACTCATTACTCGTAAATTAATAATTAATCGATGAAATTTATTTTAACTTTAATTATTATGTTATGTTTGTGTATCATGAAAGAACAACTATGACAATATAACTTTAATTACAATGTTAAGTTTGTATATCATAACAGAACAACTATGACAATATAACTTTAATTACAATGTTAAGTTTGTATATCATAAAAGAACAACTATGACAATATAAATTTGTACGTATTTTTAAAAATAATTCTAATAACCAATCACTCATGTATGCATGTGTTAAAATCTGTAAAACTACCTTCATTTATACATCGGAATTCTGGCTCGAAAAGTTATGCCACTGAATAAAAAGCGCGTCACACTTCACCTAACATAAATCACAAATCACATTTCACTTATCGTACAACACAACTCACAATTCTCACTGATCATAAAAAGCGCGTCACACTTCACCTAACATAAAACACAAGTCATATTTCACTTATCGTACAACACAACTCACAATTCTCACTGATCATAAAAAACAGGTCACGATTCACTGATTATATAGCAAAAGTCACACTTTAATTATTATACAAAACTAGCTACACTGAAGGGATTATAAAACACAAGTCAAACTTCACTGATCATAAGACAAATCGGAATTCACCTATCATAACATACAAGTCACATTTCACTGATAATAAAATACAAGTCACACTTCAATAATCATAAAATACTAGTTACATTTCACTAATACTAGACACAAAATTAACGTCACTCGTCACAAATCATGAGTTTATAGGTCACAAAAAGTAAACTGCACGCCCAAGCAGTTTATTCTAAAGTACATATATCATGAAAATAAATATTACTTTAGTATCAAGTGCAGTAATAAGATTTGACGAAGAGCTTAACTTTATATAAACTCCATATGCTTTACAATACTTAGAAATTAAATGCACAAGGTCATTAAAAATACTTTAAAATATTTTTTTTAAAACATGCTAAACATAATGTTACAAAGCAAAATGAATCCATAGGCAAAACTCAGTGTGAACTCTAGTGTCACTCACTGTGAATTCTAGTGTCACTCACTATGAACTCTAGTGTCACTCACTGTGAACTCTGGTGTCACTCACTATGAACTCTAGTGCCACTCACTATGAACTCTAGTGTCACTCACTGTGAACTCTAGCGTCACTCACTATGAATTCTAGTGTCACTCACTATGAACTCTAGCGTCACTCACTATGAATTCTAGTGTCACTCACTATGAACTCTAGCGTCACTCACTATGAATTCTAGTGTCACTCACTGTGAGCTCTAGTGCCACTCATTATGAATTCTAGTGTCACTCACTGTGAATTCAGTGTCACTCATGTGAACTCTAGTGTCTCCAATAATAGGCATAGGTATTGCACAATTTTCACACCCTCTCACACCAGTGATCAAACCAGTCACTGTGAGGTGTAAAGTACTTAGTAGTAAGTATGTACTGAGTGACCCAATGTCTCATACAGTCATCATGAACTTTGGGCTTCCAAACATTATTTATCAGCATTCAAACGACCACCTGACTAACCGTCATTACACCTTTTGAGTCTTTTATACTAATGTCCTCATAACAGAATAACATAATATAAACGTATAATTTAGTTTCTAAGATCCTCTCTGGCTAATTTCACAATGATTTGCAGCCGCTCATGATAAGGTTATAGTCATTACAACATGGCCCACTCACATTGTTGTCACATGCATCGAAACATGACCCACTCACAATCCTTGCAGAATGACCCACTCTTGTCAATGTCAAACTCACCATTGCATTATTCACTCGTGCCAGTGTCACAGTCGTCACAGCACGGTCCAATCATGCCAGCGTCACACTCTTAACAACATGGCCCTCTCTTGCCAGTGTCATAGTCATCACAGCACGGTCCAATCATGCCAGCGTCACACTCTTAGCAACATGGCCCTCTCTTGCCAGTGTCACAGTTATTTACATCATGCCCATCTCAGATATATACTAGTACCACAGTCATTGCCTGGCCTACTCTCACAAATGTTATTCCTTATTGCATTATTTGTCTGAGGAGTCAGTTCATAGGACTAAATTACAACCATGTTCGGTGCTTCAATATTCATGTCTGCACCACAGAAATCTACATCAGTGTCGCCAAGAAACATATCGCAAGAGAAAAAGAACACTGGCGTAAGGAAAAAAATAAACCTAGCTGTTCCCGAATATCCGAAGAGATTCTATTTTTGGTATTTCCTGTTCGTGGCTGCATTGTTTCACTGAAGACTGCACGTGCCGAATTGCGACGTGTGCACAACAGAAGATTAACTCTGATAATGAAATGGCAACATTTGAAGCATGAATGATTTCCCTTTGTTCGACCGGAAAGGAAGATGAAGCATTCCAATGGAGCAAGTGAGTCGTTAAAATTTATTTCCCTATGAGTCCGAATCGGAGATGCGTGAATGTTTTCTTGGCCGACCCGAGAACAAAACATGTTTGTCATTTTATTTAATTTTTTTACTTAGTATTAGTTTTAGACACAAAAGAAAATTGCATTAAATTATTGCAAAAAATATTCAGATTTACCTTTTCTGTTAACTGTGTATTTAAATAATTATATGCAGCTGCTAAGATAGAATTATTCATTATGATGTTTTAAAATCAATATTATGTTCATTCATTACATCTTGCAACATTCGTTACCTCCCATGTTAATCGTTTTGTCCTAATTAGTGACGTGTCATTTTTTTGTGAGCTGGGGTGAAAGAAAAGGGGAAGGAGTGGGGGGAAAAAAAAGGACTGCATTTCAGCACGTTGCATCACACGAACGCGCACACACATATACACATACACGCACGCGCGCACACAAATTCAAATGCATATCATATATTTTCAAAACTATCGCATACAATTATAATGATCGTTTTGATTGCTTGTATTTCTGTTTGTTATCTAAATTATTTTAATAAAGCTTATTGTTAACTGTATGTGTGTATGTGTATATATATTTATTTATATATATATATATTTCGTTAGCCGACTTTATTGACCTTTTCAGATTGCAGGATACATTCAGTCTTACCACCACATGCAAAATAAAATGTTTTATCTCCAGGATACATTCAGTCTTACCACCACATGCAAAATAAAATGTTTTATCTCCAGGATACATTCAGTCTTACCACCACATGCAAAATAAAATGTTTTATCTCCAGGATACATTCAGCCATACCACCACATGCAAGTGCACTACTAAATCCAATTCTCACCTTCCGTTGGAAGTCATCAAGCACTGTGACAGTACCATAGCCGACAAAAAGTGACGCCATGATAGGTTCGTATCGCCATAGCCAGGAAGTTGTTGATGCCTCTACAATGACGTAAAAGCCTTCTTTATGTAGGGGGCGCTTTCGACTTCCGCCGCTTTCGCGACGTAAAAGCCCCTGAACTGGACATTTTATATACTGGTGGTACTGCCTGTCCCAATTTCTTGCTCGCCTCATGTCATTAATGTTTGTCTGCTTGCTGCTTTGCCTGCCCCAATTTCTTGCTCGCCTCATGTCATTAATGTTTGTCTGCTTGCTGTTTTGCCTGCCCCAATTTCTTGCTCGCCTCATGTCATTAATGTTTGTCTGCTTTCTGCTTTGCCAAAATCCAGTAATGTTTCCTGCTTTAACAGAAGACAGAAAATTTATATTTGTATGAACTTGTGTGCCCCTCTAAATTTGATTCGGTTCTCGAGGATACCAGATCCGTTGGATTTTTGCCCTGAATCTGCTGCTGCCTAAGATATTCTGATCAGTTGATTATGTTGTAATTATTTCTTGATTAGTATAGATATACCCCCACTGTGCAGAGTAGAGTCAATTTCTAACGAGTTTTGTGTTAATGTAGAAGTAGTGTGATAAGGCAGCATGAGTTATTGTCTGCAAGTCGATATTGTGTGTGATAGATATGTGATATTATTCTGATTTAGTGTAATCTGGTGTTAGTGAAGCCTTGGTGTGTGTAGTCGATATTGTGTGTGATAGATATGTGATATTATTCTGATTTAGTGTAATCTGGTGTTAGTGAAGCCTTGGTGTGTGTAGCTAGGCGGTGTCGATTTATTGTCTGCAAGTCGATATTGTGTGTAGTCGATATTGTGTGTAGTCGATATTGTGTGTAGTCGATATTGTGTGTAGTCGATATTGTGTGTAGTCGATATTGTGTGTAGTCGATATTGTGTGTAGTCGATATTGTGTGTAGTCGATATTGTGTGTAGTCGATATTGTGTGTAGTCGATATTGTGTGTAGTCGATATTGTGTGTAGTCGATATTGTGTGTAGTCGATATTGTGTATAGTCGATATGTGACATGATGTTATTCAGATTAGGTGTAATCTGGTAGTACTGTAGCCTCAGTGTGCGGCTCTAGGCGATATAATGGTTGATAGATACTATGTGTGATTGATATGTAACGCAGCGTTACACAGATATAGTGAAATCTGGTGGTATAGTAACCCTGACGTGTACATCGAGGTGATGTCAGACATTATGTGTGATTTGGTATGTGATGTGGCGTTATACAGATTTTCGTATGATTGATATGTGATGTGGCTTTATACAGATTTTCGTGTGATTGATATGTAATGTGGCGTTATACAGATTTTCGTGTGATTGATATGTGATGTGGCGTTATACAGATTTTCGTGTGATTGATATGTGATGTGGCGTTAATTAATTAATTAATACTAATCCTTGTTTAGACATGTGGCACCTACTAATTGACTAAGTTTGGTTTCTTTCAGTCTCTCGGTTTTTTTAAAATATGAAGAAATGACAAAACAGGGTGGGTCCAATAGTATATACGTTTTAAAGTTTAAATTTCAGTCCTTCAGTGAATGCCCACCCCACTCCAACCCCAATCATGATAAACTCTTTTGTTCTTCTCACCTCCAATATATTTTTTCTTAATGAATTTTAAATAAACCACCATAATTTCAATTTTCAAAAACTAACAATGTTAGCTAGAGGATAAAACTTTGCCAAATATAAACCATGAAATGGAATATTCTTATTCTTTTTCAGCTAAAACATAAGGGTGGGGGGGTTAAGTCGGCGACGTTCTCCACACTCCAAAGGGTTAATTTTAATTTAAATGTAAAATACATCAAATGTCAACGCAAAGAACCCCTCAAGCGGACAGACCCGTTCTATCCGGTAATCTTCCAACTGAAGTCTTGAAGTGATCGTGTCCGGTCAGAAATATTAAACGCAAATCAATTACTGAAATCTCAAGCTAATCCAAGAAAATTGCTGTGTGCCACCAAAAGCGATAAAAGACACAAATAGGCTTTTGCATTTTCTGCCAGAGGACTGCAGAAGTTGCCCAGAAGAAGTTGCAACAGTTTGTCGAAAATCTCCCCGTGACACGTGACCAGCATCACACTCAGACAAGATAAGTTGGTTGTTTTCAAACTTAAAGCCCAAGTACGTCAACAGCCAATCAAACGAACGATAAGAGGTCAATATTTCTTTCTTGTATCGTTTATTTAATTCCTTGGTAAAATGATGATAATTGATGTTTTGATAAATAAATCATTAGATGGTATTCGATAATTAAAGTATGATGTTTTCTGTTCGTGTGCGCATAACTGTATGACTCACTGATAAATTTCATCCTGGCCTTTACTGGTAAGTAGCAAAATGCAGTGTGAACTAGTTCTTGGTGGGAGTGTTAATTTTAAAAATTAGAAGTACGTTTCACCATATTCCCGCCTTACTTCCCTTTTTTTCCGACAATATAGGTGGAGCAAACTTCCATTCATCAAGGTCTACGTTACTAGACAAGACGTCTCGTGACCTCCACGGCTTAAACACACCTGACAGCGTCACATGGTGAGAACAATGACCTGGAAAAACAATGCTTCAATATCAACAAACAACTTCGGACTTCAATATCAACAAACAACTTCGGACTTCGCAAACAAACGATCACTAAGTCCAATGACAGAGAGAGATACAAAATACATTCACAGAAATGCATTACTCAAAATTAAGAATAAATTTAATAAATAAATAGCAAAGAAGTTAAAATTATTAATTTAGTTCTAAGTAAAAGAAATATTTCAAATCCAGTGCATGAGTAATTGTCACAAAGTTTTGTACAATAGCTTTATGAACTAGCAGCTCTGTAATTCTCAATTAAGTTTATAATTTCTTCAACAAAAAAATAATAACTCGATCTTCTAAACATACAGAGGACAGAGACAATCAATACAACAGAATAAAGGCTACATTCAACAACATTCACACAGACACTCAGAAAGAATTTTAACCATGCTTCCATTGAGTCTGATACAAATATCGAGACAGAAAAAAGCTTACCCAAATCAGTACAAATCTCACCAAACAACTGGTCAACATTGACCAACAACGCCTACCACAAGGCTACACTATCCTCATCAGATTTTGTCTATCTATCTATCCCTTACTCTTGCCGACCGTTGGGGTACCACTGATGACCTGACAGCCAGCTTCCTCCATTCTGTTCTGTTCTTTAATAATCTTACTGTGTCTCCTGATTTCAGTCCTGTAGATCCCTCGAGGCTAATCTAGGCTTATGTTCGCCGTATTAGCTTCTTTAGTAGGCGATCAGTAATGAACTTCTAGCACTTTGCTAGAAAGTTCCACAGTGGAGTAAGACACACTTGCTGATGCACACAAACAGGGTGCGGTGAGTCAACACAACTGCCACACTCTAGGATGGAAACTTCTTGAATCACCACAAGCATACAAAGAAGAAAGAGAAAAAAATAGTCTTGCTCCTTTCTGAAACATCATATCAGAGAGCAACGCTAAGTTCCAAATGTAATCATCTATTTTCTCCATTCTTTTTTACAATTCCTGATACAATATTTATTAGACTGATACATCTGTGCAACGTAATAAATACAACATAATCAATTAGTAACGTTTTTCTGTTAGAAACAATGTCATGTGTTTAACACATTATATACAAGTATCATAATTAACAATTGTAGAAATAATAGTCTTTTCACATAATACATCTTTACATCAAATTAACAAATATAACATATCGATAAAATGTGCATGAAATATTTCTACGTCCATTCTCTCTTAATCCATCAGTTAAGCTAGTGATCGCCTTTCATGACTGGACTTGAGTTAAGTCAAAATCAAAGTGATTAAAATATACAACTTCCTTCAACAGTTCAGTGTCTACCCATTGGCTAGTTCATTATTTGTAAACCTTAAACTATTTGGTTAGCAAAAATTATTCATCCACTCTGGAGTGGTTTAGATTACATCAGCAAGTTCTAGCATATTCCTTACCCGAGTTGTTATTTTAACTCTGATACTTACCAAAACATCGTCACGCGCAGTACCCAGGAGGTCATGCCACGTGGACATTTAACAAACTATATAAAAATTAATTTTTAAAAAATGGACAAGCAAATTTACTCCTCCACACACAGCTAATTTTAAAATTAGTCTGTAAAATTTTATGTCAATAAATTCGTACAAGGTCTATGAAGCCGAAAATCAGCGAGTATGTTCGTATTTTTATTTTGTTTTGATGTTTAAATACCAGATGTGAGTTAATGTTCAAGACTTTTATAATTCTGAAGGACATACGAAAATTGACGTATCGTTGAACTAAATTGACAAGGGAGACAATTAAACCAGTGTGTTCTTTGTGGAGAGAGTGTGTGGGGGGTAATAATAATAATTGTGTGGATAGTTTACTTGCGTTGTTACTGCTTGATTTTAATGCGTGCATTTCTATTTTATTCATTATTAATTTTGTCTTTATTTTCTTCTGAACATTGTGTGTCTTCACTATATATATACTTTACATTTTTATTCAGTATGGTTTCTGTGCCATGTTTGTTTGATTTTATTATTGACATTTCTTGAGGTTGTCAATTTTACAATAAGTTTTTTTGTTGTTCTCTCTTGTGTTTGTTTGTTCGTTTACTTATCTATTTTTAGTGTAATATATTTTTTATAAGATTATTGTCGATTTTCATACATTTTCAATATATTTCTTTTTCTTCATTTTATTTTAATTTTTAAGAATACATTGTATTTGTTTAAATGTTTAACGCATTATAATGTTTTGTAATAGGCTTACAAATAGATAGATCTGTTTGTTTTAAAATATATTTTCTTTAATATATTTTTTCATTCATTTTATTGATTAATGTAGCATTTTGTTTAAAGAAAAATAATTAGTTTATTTGTTTGTAGTAATTATTACAATAGAAATGCAATTATTTTTATTGCTTGCTGTTTTCTTTTATCTATTATCATATTTTTTTTAGTTGTTATAGGTTTTCATGTTTCAATACTGACTTCCTGTCCCTTGGATCAACCAATAACATACCACGATTTTGAAAAAAAGTCATAACCAGTCTTATATTGGTCGTATTTTAATATCAATTAAATTCTTCCTTATTTTATCATTACTTTTACTATTAATATTTCTATACACACATGCTGCGCGCGTGCACATACACACATGCACACACAATCTGAAAGAACTTTTCCCAACATTTCAAGAAAGGGGGGAGAGAGAAGGGGTTGGGGTGGGGAGGGTTGTTTAAGGAAAACTGTCAAGTGCAATTTAATTCAATTTACGATCCCAAAATACATTTAGCATTTTTTTCTCCTTAGAAGTGGATTTTATTTCTGTTTATATTTGAGGCTGAGCGAAACATCTCGTTCATATCTGTCTGACTAATTAACTTTAGCATAGCAATGCTCTGGCGTTATAGGCCAACGTTTTTCATCCTCGCAAAATCCCAAACACTTGATGACGTAAACAAGTTCGCAGTTCAGATCTAATTTGACCGTGACTAACAGCTTTAGCTCAGTGTTATTAGAATTTTGCATAAAAATGTGTTTGTAATTTAGATATCATGCGTCGATTCCTAAGAAAATAAAACGAGGAATCAAAAAGAACGTGTGAAAATGAACGTGTAAATTGTTTGTATGCATTTATTCTACATGTGCATTTTTTTTTAACTCCTAAGGGGCCAAGAGGTAATACTTTGCAAAAGACAAACCATTACTGGCTTCAATTGCTACTAAGTAGAAATGTTGTAAAAATAATTACATTCATTGCTGATTTTACTTTTCTTCTACGTATCGTCTGAAATACATTTCAGATTTTTTTATTTTCAACTGTCGAACTGAAAATGTTTCAGTAATAAAAAACTGAAAGAAAGTAAACTTAAAAACCAGGGGATCGTTAAAAAGAAACTACTTTTAGACTAATGTTTCTTTCTATTTTTTTTCAAAGCTTATATCTCTTTTCTCTTCTAGATATTTCCTTTTTTTTTTTTCATTGTGTCTGTCGCACTTATTATGTATTATAAAACGTTAACTTAGTAATACTTTAATACGTTTTAGTGGCAATAGTGGTGGTGGCGGAAGTGACAGTGTGTTATTGTGTTGGTGTGTGTGTGTTTGTGTGTGTGTGTTTATGTGTGTGTGTTTGTGTGTGTGTGTGTTTGTGTGTGTGTGTTTGTATGTGTGTGTTTGTATGTGTGTGTGTGTATGTGTGTGTGTGTGTGTGTGTGTGTGTGTGTGTGTGTGTGTGTGTGTGTGTGTGTGTGTGTGTGTTGTGTGGCGTTTTGAAATGGTGTTCGAGTGGTTTTTTTTACGTTTATTCAGTGTGTTCGCATTTCGATTGAACACGTTGCCTTGGTATTTTTTGCTAGATAGGATCATTCATATTGTTTCTTGATCTGCAAATATTTATATGTAAAATCACTTTGTTTCTAAATAAAGGTGTGTTCAGTGGCCAGTGATCGAGGAAGATTGATGCTGTTGTAAGGGGAGACTAACATACGGCAAAAGAAGAGACAGCATTCATTTTGTTTAATTGCTTATTTTATATTTGGAGTTGGTGAGTGGACTGGATTTTATGTTACCTTTGCGCAACTACATCTTTCCCTCGTGCGTGCGTGCGTGTGTGTGTGTGTGTGACCCCAAAGACTCGAATCCCGATACTGGAACTTGATTCCTACTTGTCATGGTGGGCGTAGCACTGTGAGTGTATCTCCGTGGCTACCCTTGTCCTTTAAAGGCATTGTGAGTTGTCTGTAGCCAACCAACACTCTTTGATGGGGGAAATTCCAACTATCGTTATCACCGGAGGCTTGCAAACAGTGAGACCTCTCTCGTCGTCCAACGCTGCTTCTGATGAATGTGAATTGCATGGCAACATCACCACTAGAAATGTTTTAACTATATATGTGCATGCATGTGTGTATGAGAATTATACAAAAGACGGAATGATTGTAGAGTAATGGATAAATGGACTGATATAACGTTTAATTTGATGGGTGGATTAATAGAATACCGTTTTTTGGTTGAACGGAAGGACAGTTTAATGAGGATGATTTTATGGATGGATTGATAGATGGCTCATACATTTATGAATGACAACGTGGCTGGATTAATTTTCATTAGGTGAATGAATGGGCGATGAATGTCTGATGGATCTGTGAACGATGTGATAGATAATTTTACAGATGGATTGATAGATAGTTTGACGGTCTGAGGAATGGTTCGATGGAAGAGTGGAGAGGCAAATGTATATATATGTGTATTGTATGTACATGTCTGTTTAAAGTATGTACGTTTGTATGTATGTACATGTATGTATAAAGTATGTACGTTTGTATGTATGTACATGTGTGTATATGTTTGTGTGTATATGTATGGATAAAGTATGTACGTTTTTATGTAAATCAACATGTGCTATCAATTTTTATAATCAGATTAAACTAATATATTAATGCTTATATGCTTATTATATCTATATTAGCTTAATTTTTCTTAGGTATGCTTGGAAAGTGTTTGGCTTGGGGTTTTGTGTGTGCACCTGTTTGTTTTGTGTGCGTATGTATGGGGTGTATGTTTATGTGTGTATGTTTAATATATGTGTGTTTGTGGTGTGTGTATGTGTGTGATTGTATATGTAATTGCGAAAAACAAAGTTTGACATAATCGTACAATTATCACCACTAAATTAGCCCAAATGTAGTCTGTCTAAAATATTTCACCAGCTACCAATGTAATTCGGCAATCACAGGTCTAGATAACACTAAAAGCATCAAATTAATCACGTGATCAGAACCCACGATGTGAGTAGGAATGTGAGGTAGGATAAATGATAGGAGGGAAAGATAAACGAACTCTATCTTAATTATGTAAAAAAATCTCTCTCTCTCTCTCTCTCTCTCTCTCTCTCTCTCTCTCTCTCTCTCTCTCTCTCTCTCTCTCTCTCTCTCTCTCTCTTGCGGTTTATTTTGGTAGCAAGATAACGAGAGGTTTCAATGTATTTCGATACTCTGTAGTATTGTCTTCTTCTACAAGGACCAAGAGCATTCTTATATTGTCATCCGGATCTCGCTTTGTGGTGCATCGGTGGCCTCCAGTGAATGAGAACAGGAATTAAAGTCTTGATGATTGATAATCTCGAAATTAATCACCACATATTAAGTCAGCTAATGCCTAACCCAACTCAAACAAGCGTTTTAATTTTTATTTTTTTTTTAATGTCCAGCGAATGAAAACGCTCACGCCGACTTCTGAAAGGTAGTGCGACGTCACGTGCTGCTAGATTTGGTTCTGCTTCAACCAATAGTCGCAGCGGGGAGGCAAGCAACCAGAGAGTAGCGTCCCCTTTCTTCCTTTTTTCCCTCTTCTTTACCGGGGAGGGCTGTTAGGTCCCATTAAGTTCGGATGAACTATTTCGTTGTTTTTATAAGAATAATAGGTGAAACTAAGATGATAGCTGATACACTGATCAAATGTACATTTCTTTTTTGAAGAAGGGAATGGATTTTTGCCGCTTTTTTGCCAGAATGATAAATATTGAAAGACAAGAAACTCATTCAGTATACTGATTCGAGCGACACCTGGGTTAAAGATTTTTTCCCCAGGCTGGTAATTTATCAGAATTTCCGAAACGCGATACGTATTTTTTTTAATTATTTATCGGGGAATGACCATTCGCTTTTATCTCGTGTCTTCTCGTTGTCTCACTATCGTTTATTCAGTCATTCTTCAACTAATTACCCCATAGTTTAGGCTGTCCCTCAACCCCCACCCAAACAGCTTCTCGCCATCCCTGACTTATTGTTTTGCTTCCTTTGCTTATTTATCTCCCCTGCGACAAACAGCTTAAGGTCGGCTTAAGCATGCGGTTTCATTTGAAACGGCGGATATTAAAAACAAACAAATGCTATTAATTTTTTTTTTACATACTGAGACTACTTATATGCAAATAATAAAATAATTTGAAAGCGTAGTGCCGTTTCAATGAAGGTTTCTCTTGGTTACCGAAAACTACACGACGGTATGAGTTGGTCATTTCCGCACGAAAGGTTAGTTTGCCGGTTCGCCGTTTTATTCGAGCCCAACAGACCGTTTGACATGAAGGAGGACCTGTGTTACTATCATGACGATGGTTAGTGGGATGGTGTTACTATTGTGATGGATTATGGGATGGTGTTACTATTGTGATGGAGTGCGACGGTAGCCATCACTTCCAGTTAAAACGACTCTGATGTATGTTTTTTACGTATGTCGTCTCCGTTTTGACAGATACTTAAATTGACAAGCCTGAAAAGCAATTAATCAGGAAAGCGAGAATGAAAGCCACTTTAATATAAAATAAAGTCAGTTGTTTGTTTGGGGTGTGTTCGTCTTTGTTTATGCTTGGCTTTGTGTTGGACAAATCTTAGTTAAAGTTGGTTTAGATGCGACTGGATGGAATTTGAGGAATTTGCATTTGATTTGTGGTTATGTAGACGAGAGTGAGAGATTTTTAAATATATGTGTGTGTGAGTGTGTTTGAACATGTGTGTGTGTTTGTTGTGTGGTTTCTTTAGTGATTTGATTGTTATTTTTTGTAGTGATTACTGTTCGTTTCTTCTTTCATTTATTTATCATTTTCTTTTACTGGGTGCTAGAACAATAATTGTTTAGTAATGGTAAAGTCAACTTTGTATTGGTTATTTGTTAGCTAATTTATAATTTGTTTGTTTCGCTTCATCTTGGTTTGTTTCTTACTTCTTTGTGGTATTTTTATAATTTGTATGTTATTTATTTTTTTAAACTTTAGGCGTATTTTTTCTTTTTTCTTCTAAGTGATGCGTTGTTTTGTTTTTGATTTTTTAAAATTTTAATTATGCTTGATTGCTATTGTTCTACTTTTCTCTTAACTGATGTTTTGTCTTACTTGATGTTTTATCCTACTAATGTTGTCTTACTCTTGTGTTCTTTACGTTTTTTGTTTGTCTTAATAGCGTGATATTTTGTTTTACCATGTTTTTGTTTGTCTTAATTGCGTGATATTTTGTTTTACTTACGTGTTTTTATGTTTTTTGTTTGCCTTAATAGCGTGATATTTTGTTTTACTTACGTGTTTTTATGTTTTTTTGTTTGCCTTAATAGCGTGATGTTTTGTTTTACTCATGTTTTTTGTTTGTCTTAATAGCGTGATGTTTTGTTTTACTCATGTTTTTTGTTTGTCTTAATAGCGTGATGTTTTGTTTTACTCATGTTTTTTGTTTGTCTTAATAGCGTGATGTTTTGTTTTACTCATGTTTTTTGTTTGTCTTAATAGCGTGATGTTTTGTTTTACTCATGTTTTTTGTTTGTCTTAATAGCGTGATGTTTTGTTTTACTCATGTTTTTTGTTTGTCTTAATAGCGTGATGTTTTGTTTTACTCATGTTTTTTGTTTGTCTTAATAGCGTGATGTTTTGTTTTACTCATGTGTTTTGTTTGTCTTCATAGCGTGATATTTTGTTTTACCATGTTTTTTGTTTGTCTTAATTGCGTGATATTTTGTTTTACTTACGTGTTTTTATGTTTTTTGTTTGCCTTAATAGCGTGATATTTTGTTTTACTTACGTGTTTTTATGTTTTTTGTTTGTCTTAATAGCGTGATGTTTTGTTTTACTCATGTGTTTTGTTTGTCTTAATAGCGTGATGTTTTGTTTTACTCATGTTTTTTGTTTGTCTTAATAGCGTGATGTTTTCTCATACACGTGTTCTTTATGTTGTTGATTGTCTTAATAGCATTTTTTAAATTATTCTTTTGTTGTTTTGTATTTAATTTGTTGTTTTGAATTTAATTTGTTTTGCTTTCCTAAATTCTTAATGTTGGTTACTTTGGCTTGTTATTATATTGCTCTGTTTGTAGTGTAATGTTATTTATTCTAATTCTTGGCATGCTTTTTTTTTTCTTAATGAAATTAATATTTTCCCAATTTTTCTTGTTTATTTATTTTATAGTTAGGTGGATTTCGCCTGTTTATTTTTAAAGTTTGTCGTTTTGTCTTAATATTATGTTGTTTTCTTTTAAACGTTTTTTGTCTTGAGCAATTGTTTCATTCGCTTTTTGTTTATTTTTTACTTTGTTCTGGATTTTTTTAATGCGATCTTGTCTTTCTTCCTGATTGTTATGTTTGTTCTTATTGTTTATTATTTCATCTAATAGTTTTGACTGGCTAGTATATTAACTGTTGTGTTTCTAATTGATTTTTGTTTTAATACAAATTAATTCAGTTTTGATATTCTTTCTTAATATGCATCTCCTTATAAATTATAAACAGTGACCTTATGCTAATGTCTTTTAAAAGATATTATTTTATTCACCTCGCTATGTTGGCCCACGTATGGCTTTATCTTTTATGTGCATGCGCGCACACGCGCGTGTATGAGTGTGCATGCGTGCGTGCGTGTGTGTGAGTGTATTTGTGGGTTAATTTAGTTCAATAAATTGCGAGCTGAGTGAATAACTGCAAAATCGTTATCTTTTTTCCCCCGCTTCCGTCTCAAATATTATTAATATAAATTATAACAATATATTAAAAGTACATTTTTTTAAAACTATTACTTTTTATTTATAGCATCAGAATAGTTGTATCAGCAGCAGCATTAGTAGTAGTAGAAAAAAGTATTATAACTATTATTATTGTTGTTATAGTTTATGTTGTTATTATTATTATTATTTACCTTATGGTTAATGATTATCTTCGGACAAGGAGCCATTTCGGTAATTTATTATTTGTGCTTAAACAAACATGCAGACACACATACATACACGCACAAATCTACACAGTTATATGCATTTATATATGCACATACACACATATCTAAAAAACAAACAAACAAACTTTGCATACAAACACAATAAATACATACACACACCACAAGTGCATACATACAAATATACTCTCACACTCACAAATGCCACGAGCACACACACAAATTTGAGATCAAATCGAAGAAGTATTTGTTAAATTTTCTTTAGCTTTTATATCACGTCTTAAATAGGGTCATTTTATTTCCAGCCTCATCGCATATTTTTGTCGTTCGGTTTTTCCTAAATTATTAACAGCAGATAGATATATTTAGAGCGAACATTATCCAAAGGATTAAAACTAAACAGCAAGAAATGGGAGACAATTTTTTTTTAAATGACAAATAAATTATTGAGTTCCGTTAAATAATAGTCTTTGCTTATTTAATTAAGATGTGATATATTTATTATTAATATTCAGTTTACAATAAAAAGTAAATTGCACCACGCAACAAACAGAATAACACCAAACTGAAGAGCCATTTCTTCACTTCCTGAATAAAGATTAACAATACACGATTTCCAGGAGCTGTTCTGTGTCAGTGAATCTCCGGCCAGAAGGCGAGGAACTTCATCCAGCCAGGCGGCAACCTTGTCCGCTTTCAAATGAGAGGCTACTCTTGGAGCAAAGGAAATAGAAAGATACGACTGCTCTCCCTTTCTGTACTGCGGCCAGATTGGCCATCCCTTCAATGCGACTGGCTCGTTCGGGTTCCTGCCACAGAAAAATAAAAAAGCAGCAATTAATAAATCCTTCTCATTACTACTATACGCAAAGTGTCGCAATGCTCGTCATTAGTAAGCACAAAAGTGGATAAATATTTTACTTTACTGTGCAATACTCAATAGATGTCTAGCTGGGTTGTCTTAGTTTTGAAAATCTTCTTCTTGTAGAAGATGTGTTTTGTTTCGTAACTTGGCACGCTTCAAATAATTATACAACATTAAAAAATGTAACAGAAATCTTAGCACTCACATGAAATGGTATTCGAAAAAGCATGCTCTTCCGTTAACTTAAATTTGAAATGTAAAAGTATACTACAACTAACTGTTAGCACTTTTAACAAAGTGGGGTTTATCGGGCGGGGAGGGAAGGTGGAATTGACAATCTGAGGCTAAAACAATTGTTTAATTTTACCTTCTGTACACTAAGCTTTTCACATTTTTATATCAATTACGTGAAGTTAAAATTATCAGACTGATATATTAATTATACGCAAATTAACTCAAGCATATTGTGTGAATAATCAAGCCAACACACAAATTTCCACGCAGAAAAAAATATATTTCAAACAATATAAATATGTTAAATTAGTTCTTTTAGTTAACTTTTAAAACTATATTTATTATTGAGTGTTCTTATGTGCACATGTAATATCTGTACTGAACAAAAGTAGCACAGGTTGAAACGGGGTGATTTCCTTAGAATTATATTAGTCTTTATTTATTTTATTTATATCTTTTTTTTACTAGCGCCATCAAATGTGTTAAAAAAAAATTAATGAGCTATTTATTACCAAAAAATACATTAGCTAAACGACTGACCAATATTCATTACTGTGCCAATTAAACGAGTTAACAAACGCATTCAAAAAGAGAAACAGAAGAAAAGCATCCAATAGCTTACTTAACAGCATGACCACGACAAGAGAGTTATCTGCTCCCTATAAGTGATTACATAAGAAATCTGTGTAGAAACTGCTCATGAATATTAGTCGTGAGCAATACAAAACAAAAAACAAAATTGTTTATTATACGTAGTAATTTTACTCAAAATATATAAATTAGGTTGGCTGTACACTGTACATATCGAACCTTCCGATTTATATCGTGTCTTTATGACAAGCCGAGCTAAAGTGCCTTCGAATTGTTTCAGTGTACTCACAATAGTGAGTGTTAGCACAAACCGGAAGTTAGTGTCATTCTCCAATCTCTCTCTCTCTCTCTCTCTCTCTCTCTCTCTCTCTCTCTCTCTCTCTCTCTCACTCACTCACTCACTCTCGTTAAATATGAAATTGGAACTCTGCATGTAAAGAAAGAATGGTTAACAGCATTAAACAGTTAAATATTCTATCTTAGAAATTAAGCTAGAAGTCCCCAAAATTTAACAAACTTACCATGGCAATGAATTCATTAAAGTTTAATTCTCTTGTATGCTCTTACCCTGTTTTTGCAAAGTTCGTCAGCATCGTCCGGTAATCGGCGGACAGTTTCAAATCTTTTGCAGAAATATTGGCGCTAAAATAATATTTTTCTCTCAAAATTGGCGTAAAGGCGAAGCTGTACAGAAGGTCTAGGGCGTGGCTCATTCCGTACTTTGAGTACAAAGGGTCGTCAGGGTAATGATCAAAGTAGTACATGAAGGCTCCAGACGAACTTGGTTCCCTATCCAGCAGCTGAAAACGACAACCAAAAACGTTTGTGGGGGGTGGGAAGGGAGGATATACGTGTGTGATATCAGCACACATTGGAAGCAGATGGTAGATCGATAGTCAATCAATCTCCGATAAAATAAAATAAAACAATTTAGTAAATTGCTTATATAATGATGTTTATGGTTTCTTTGCAGTTTATTCATATGTACACACACAGAAATAGACAGAAAGACGGACGGACGGACCGATCGACCGACAGCCAACCAGCCAGTGGGACGGACGGACGGACAGACAGGTAGGTAGGTAGGAAGGTAGGTAGGTAGATAGATAGATAGACAGACAGACAGACAGACAGAAAATAAAAAATCATCAAGAAACAGAAAGTAAAAAAACTCGGCGAAATTTAAAAACAAACCAAAACCACAAACACCGAAAACTGCGCAAGAAAACAGATTAATTAAAGTATCTAATTCCTTTTTTCCACGCCTCCCTGACAGTATACCCTGTGGCAGACCTGGTGGTGGGGGTGCAAGGCTAATGATTCCTACCTTCACGGTGTCCGCAATAAACTGGCTGTCCCCGAGAATTTCAGCCATCTCTTCCTCCTTGATCACGAGATTGCTGCTGGAGTTGTCCCTGTGGTAAACACATTCCAGAAATCGAGCAGCCTTCGCTGTCGTCGAACCATCTTGGGCGCTGTGAGTTTGATTCGGGTAGGTTACTTCCAATGCGAAGGGTATGAAGGAGTTCAAGTAGAAATCTGGTTTGCGAACCTCATCCAAGGCGTTCGGCTTGAAAAGCAATTTCAGCAATAAGGCGTACATGAACCCTCCCTCGAAGTTGTTCACTCCTGAAGAGAACAAAACGGAAGTCGGTATGTTAACTGCTACTGTCACAGAACGTGGTTTAGTTGTCACTGACAACGATTATGGATTTTGGGATTGAAATACCGCTTTGAATACCGAATTTCGTTGATTATGCGGAGGAAGAAAAACGGCGTTCCTTGCTGCTCAGGTTGTTAGGAGTGCCAGAATGGCATGGTATTACTTTTATTTTTAATACTTTTTCTAAAAATATATTGCTTAAAAAGTCTGTCATTTTACTTTATTGGTAGCTGAAAATCTATAAATATTTGTCTTGATAACTTATGTGGTTTGTGCTATTTAAACAATATGTATTTAATTCTCATTCTGACTTTCAAGCGACAGTAATCTTTCTGACGTCAAGCGCTCCAGCCATAGCAAAGTATTGATTATGAAGATTCTGCTGGAGATGAATGTGTAAAGGATTTAAGGTTTTTGCCTGTATTTTATTATTTCTTTTTTGTAATCTAGCTAACCACACGCACATTTTAAAGGTGTATTCACTTTTTCTGGACAAGTAACCTTTAACTTAAACCAGATCAGATCTGTCCTTGCTTAATCTGTCCACGAACTGTGAAGTCTCCTGCCAATAATATCATTGTCTACATAGCATTTGTACGTTTATTGTTCCAGTTTTTGTTTAAATTCCTTTCAGATTTCATGCGCAACATTAAAGCCTGTCGCTTATGTCCATAAGTTCTAAGTTTCAAACGCACGCACACACACACACACACACAAACAGACAACACAATATGGCTATGCCAATACGAGCTTTAAACATAATTTGGACTAGCAGAAGACAGTTGTCTTTGTAGGTTCCAATTTGAGCTAAAAACAGTGAACACAAACTAGAGTAGCTGTGCATAGCTGTATAATATTACAGTGTGAACTGTATTATATATTTACTTTCCCACGCCTTGTCAACGAAAGATTTATAAAGCTGTCATGCATAGGATTCATTTTTCAATGACTAACCTGCAATGATTTGCCCTCGGAACTTCGTCTTATCTTCAGCTGCATGGCCAACCACAAATTCTCCATCTTCTACTGGACTCCACGAGTAAAACAAAAGGTCCAGAAAAGACGCTTGGCGATCTAAAAATTTGCTTAGAGCTGCATAGATTTCCTTGACATCTTTTTCTCTCAGGCAAGAAATGACGTCTGCATGCTTGCCAGAGTCTTGGCAACCCACATCTTGCGCCAGCTTTTTAGCTTGGCTCGCCGATTTGTTTCCCCAAGACAACGCCCATGGACTGAGAAATGAGCCACTGTGCTGAATGGCTCTAATGAGAGGGAAAAATTTTTAAAGAAAGACATTAAAATTTTCACTTATTTATTTTTAATCTTTATTCGAAAATAAAATTACTATTTAGTGCTAGGTTTATTTATGTGAGAGAGACGAGTGGTGTCTGCTGGAGAATTATTAATGGCATAAATTAAAATTCTCCAATTTGTAATTTGTTATGGATGATTAATTAATTAATAACAATAATAACCATTAATTAAGTGACGTTGGCTTCACAAAGACCGTATAATTTTCTGTTGGCATTATTTCAAGGAGACTGGTTTGTTTGCTTGCGTTTGGGTGCCTGTTTGTGCATGAATGCATGTTTCAGACGGTAATTTTCATTGTATGTGGTATTTATTTCTGTTTTTATTAGATTATTTATCATGTTTCATTTGCATTCTTTATTATCATGTCAATAATCTAATTTATCTTCCAGAGTCTGTCGAAATATTAACACTGAAGGTTGTAACTAACAAACTGTTTCCATTTAAAGGTAGTTACCTTTGAAATAAATCTTTGGATGCGGGTGACATGGTGTGGTAAGACACGCTAGCAGCCCCTGCTGACTCTCCAAAAATAGTCACACAGGAACCGTTGCCTCCAAAGTAATGAATGTTGTCTTTCACCCACACTAAAGCGAGCCGTTGGTCCCACAGACCGTAATTTCCAACACTGGAGTTGTCCCGGGTTGACAGAAATCCAAGTGGCCCCAGACGATAATTAACAGTTACCTGCATGGCAATAATGTAATCCAAAGAGGTAGAGGTAAGACAAAACGTTGTAGAGATAGAACAAAACGATGTTTAGTAGAAATCGAGCTACAATAATCGTTACAGTTAATTACATTATAATAGATAATCACGTTACATCCATCACATGAGGTTATAGAGATAAAACAAAGACAACGATTTCTTGAGACAGAGAGAAGACAGATTAGTAGAGAAAAAGCCAAGACAATGATTACTAGGAATAGGGCCAAGATAAGTAATACTAGACACAGAGCCAGGACAATGGAATAGGGCCAAGATAAGTAATACTAGACACAGAGCCAGGACAATGATTACTAGGAATAGGGCCAAGATAAGTAATACTAGACACAGAGCCAGGATAGATGGTTATGGAGATAGGAATCAAGAAAAATGATTTGCATAGATATAATCAATTTTAGGTTTACAAGAGACGTGTTCACATCAATGTTTATCGGACATCGCATTCAGAATATTTTATACCATATATAGGTAAAGGAGAGTACTTACAGTCAAGACAAAGAATTGCAGAAATACGGTCAAGGTACGTCAATGGGAAAAGTCAAAATTAGTTATAATATGGTCAAGGTACGTCAATGGGAAAAGTCAAGATTAGTTATAATACGGTCAAGGTACGTCAATGGGAAAGTCAAGATTAATTATAATACGGTCAAGGTACGTCAATGGGAAAAGTCAAGATTAGTTATAATACGGTCAAGGTACATCAATGGGAAAAGTCAAGATTAGTTATAATACGGTCAAGGTACATCAATGGAAAAGTCAAGATTAATTATAATACGGTCAAGGTACGTCAATGGGAAAAGTCAAGATTAGTTATAATACGGTCAAGGTACGTCAATGGGAAATTCTAGATTAGTTATAATAAGTTATAATCAAGAGTTGGCATATGCCATCATATCAATGGTAAACAAAGACAAGGACAAAAGTCCATATCATGACAAAATTTAATAATATTAAAATCAGAACAAAGATCGTTAGACATAGGATCAAATATGCAATTTGTGCGTGTGTGTGAGTGCATGTGTCTGTGTGCTTGTGAGAGAGAGAGAGAATATGAATTATTGACATAATGAAATTAACTGTTTATTCAGAACATTAATTCATGTATCACTCAGAAGTGTTAAACGTTGATTGGGACTGCTTAAGGTATAACAGCCTGATGAATTTAGACGGGTTAGATGTATATTCAGGTTGATAAAAGGAAAACCATCGATTCACCCCACACACACACACACCCTATTTATAATTGCAAGGACCCACTATTTATAGACTTGGGGGGGGGGGGATTATTTTAAAGTATATATTGCATCTTTATCTGGACTCATCGCGGCGGAAGCCGGAAGCGCCCCCTACATGAACAACAACTCATGCTGCCAAAAGTCTCACCACAATCACGTGTCCCTCGGCAGCCAATACGTGCGGATCAACATCCCTAGCTTCTCCAAAGTAAAATGCACCGCCATGTATCCAAACCATGACCGGAAGACTGTCGTTGACCCTGACCTTCGGCACGAATACGTTCAAGAACAAGCAGTCCTCGTTCATCCGAGTCTCGTTGTACGGAATGCCAGGGCATGAAGGCATGTACCGGGTCGCGTTCAAAACGTCAGGCTGGGCTGCAGGTTGCGGTTTGGCAAAGCGAAGCGGTCCGGTGGGCGAAAGCGCGTATCGGATGCCGTAGAATGCCCACATTGTGGTGTTACTGACTAGAGATTCTACACCACAGAGAGTGGTTGTGTTGCCAAGTCTCACACATGGTTGTTGCCCTTTTGCTTGTAGTAGTGCAGAGAATGTATTCCACAGAAGAACAATGAGTACGTATGCGGCCATCTCATTTGTCAGTCTTGGAAATGTCCTGTTTGTGTAAGAAAGAGAAAGTTTGTTGTATAGATACTGCATTCTGAAAGGCAAAATGGCTCTCCACAAAAGAGCCATAAGGAGAAAAAGTACAGTAGTATGCCTAATTGATAAAACAGTACTTGAAATTAACTTTAACTTATATAGCACTCTCGTAATATAATTATTTGTAATTTGTCGAAAACGTTTATTGTGAAAAAGAACTAGCAGACGACATATATGATTGATAATACTTTTGAACGCGTCTTTTCCGTAAAGATTACTCCTACTGTACACAGCCCACGACACACATAGAAAGATACTAGTCTACGAACTGAATACGCTTTAAAATGCTTTTCTTTAAAAGATAATTTTTAACATATTATTCTGGTGTAAATGTGTCTCTCCACCCACCATGACCACCACACACACACACACACACACACACACACAGGCTCAGGTTAACATTATACTCACTAAGACTGTAGTTTCTGTCGTACTCTTTCGACCGTCTGCATTGCTCATTGTATATAATATACTGACCGTGTACTGCATCCTGCTTGAGATTATGTGTAGTGTTGTGTCTTTCAGAGCAGCCCAACTCTGGGTCATAATGAATTTACTTCACATAAATGTCGGTAATTTGCATATGCATTCGACATCAACGTCGACCAGTGAGGAGATTCTTCCGTTGAATACGTTGTCTTTGCTTCTTAAATTCGGTTGACAGTGTTGGTAGAGTTATAAATAGCTTCAGACTCTTTATGAGTTAGTGATACGATACTTAGATAAATTACTGTTCTTTTATCAATTGGTGACAACCAAGCGATTCACTTCTGTGCATTTTGTTTCACATCTCAGAAAGTAGTTATTTAAAGGGCAAAAGGTGTTCATTTATCGAAGTCTAGTATATTCTTTCCATTATCAAGCTGTGATGCTAACGCCACCTAGTTATTGGTTATGATTATTAATTAATCATCCATAACTAATTACAAGTGATGAGAATCTTAATTTATTTAATTAATAATTCTCCAGGTGACACCAATCGTCTCTCTCGACGGATATGCGGGCATTGTAAACGTTTTCTCTCTTTCACAACATTAAAGACAAACATTTACCATCACACAATATTTCCATAAGTGTAAAACTTCTTACCAAAGGAGAAGATAAATCTGTCTTTCAATCTATATTTAGTGAGCCCCCATCCACCCACTTTCTTCCCAACATAAGGTTATCAGTATTCGTAAAAGCTAAATAAATTTATTAAATCAACAATCAAATAAACAAATACCAAATACAATGAAAAAGATTACTTGACATCAGTATTTTCACAAAACCACGTTCAGTTAATTTTAATACCTATACAGTCTTATATCCTAACACACAATCCAATAGATTAATGTCAATACAAGTCACAGGATAGTTCTTATCAGAGAACAGAAATGTAATTATTAGAGATAAATGATAATAGTTTGTATATAACCTTGTCTAGGCAAACTGCAATAGTCTTTTGCAAGTTTTTCATAACAAAGTCACAAGTTTATTGTTCATGTTATTACTGTCAGTACTATATGTTTCTCTTACATGTTGTAGAACAATGATTAGCTGCTATTCTCTCAAGGCTAATCTGGCACTCTGACATGTTAGCTCCCTCAAGCAGAACAACAAGTGTAGCAATTTTCAGTCACTTCTACCAGAAATTTCACAATGTAGTCAGCATACTTTGCCACCATACATCAACAGAGTGTAGTTATTCCTTACACGTACACACTGGGATAGGTACTTCTCACGTCTACTACAGTCATAGCTGTAAATAAATCAGTAAAACCAGGAGATTCAGGTAAAAACAAAAAAAGGCTGCTTTTTCCCTGTAAAATATAATCAGGAAACAAATGCTTATTTTCCAGTTTATTCCTTTTTAACTCCATTCTTTCGTACATTCAAGTCTTGACTTACAGTTTCCTGCAACAGTATTTATTAGCCTGATACATGCATTAATAAATACAGCATAATGATTTATGAACAGGTTCACTAGAAACAATGTCAAGATTTTAGCCTACTAAATACATATATATATATATATATATATATATATATATATATATATATATATATATATATATATATATATATAAGCATCATAGTTCATAATTTGTAGAAATAATAGTCTACTCACATAATACATCTCTACATAAAATGCAAATATAAGTATAAGATATCAATAACAAAAATACATGAAATATTTTAAATCCATTCTATCTCAATCAGTCAGCTAACTCACCATTGAGCTAATGGCTGCCTTTCAAGACTGGACTTCTTGCCACTCCAAATTCAAAGTGATTAGACAATAAAATTCTTTCTATCTATCTATCAGTCTTGTCGACTGTTGGGACATCCACTGATGACCTGACAACCAGTTTCCTCCATTCCATTCTGTTCTCTGCTAATCTTATCGTATTGCTCAGTTTCAGTCCTGTCCACTCTGAGATGTTATCCGCTCATATTTTCCTCTGTCTTCCTCTCCTTCACCATTCTTGCACAGTACCTTACATGATTGTCTTGGCAAGCCCTGTTGATTGTTTGACATGCCCATACCATTTCATTTTGCATGTTTTCACACTGGCAATAACTCTTCATAGGGCCTAATGGCTTGCTAATCCTGTTTCCCATTTCCTCATTCATGACATGATCTCTATATGAAATGCCAAGCAACATTCAAAATCTTATTTCAGTAGCTTGTATCCTCTTTCGAAATCTGCTGAGGGTCCATGACTTACAGGCATATTAAAACACAGATACAACCAAGGATCGTATCAGTCTTATCTTTGAGCTGATGAGATGTTTCTGTCTTTCCAAACTGTCTTCAGCCTTGCCATTGCTGTTATTGTCAGCACAATCCTGGACAATATTTCTGGATTTGATCCCTTGTCTGTCACGATGGCTCCTAATTACTTGAATTTATCAACTATTTCCAGTTTCTGATCACCAATCATGATGTCATTGCCAATGCCACTGTTGTTGTTGGTCAACAATTTGGTCTCCTCTGCACTGATTTCCATACAAAAAGCAGGAGCTGTCCTGTCCGGTTTTGTCACCAATTGAGTTAGCTCCTCCTCATTTCCTGCAAGGTCATCGATGTCATCGGCAAAGTGTAAGTTCGTTATTGTTCTGCCTCCAATACTGACAGTTCCTTCATGGTATTCCAGAGCATCTGTCATGATTCTTAAGTAAGATGTTGAAGAGAATAGACGAAAGTAAGCAGCCTTGCTGTAAAGGCTTTCTATGACTTTGATCAGGTTGGCATTGATGTTATACAGCTTCATGGTGGACCAAATGGCTGAATGCCACACTGTCAAATGCCTTCTTAAAATCTACAAAAACATGATAAAGGTCTTATTGATGCTGGAGGTACTTCTCACATAGCAGTCTCAGATTAAAAATCAGTTCAGTTGTGCTTCGCCCTGTCTGAAGCCTGCCTGTTCTTCAGCTACAATTTCCTCTGCATGCAATAGAATTCTTTGCATGTAAACTTTTGATCTCAGCCCATTGGCTGGTCTGTTCTTGTAAATCTTAACATTTGGATAATAAAAACTAATCATCTATTTGGAGCTAATTGGATTGCATGAGCAATTTCTAGCCTATCCTCCACCTGAGTCACCTAAAAATATCAGCATAAGCAAAGTCCAAATTTAACAATGTATATATAACAATCAGGGAATAGAAATAGGGACAGGCAAATTTACTCTGCCACACAAGCTATCAAATTAATTCACTCTATTGCTTGCTATAAATAAACGAGAGAGCCATTGCGCTTTTAATTAATTCAATTGATAATAAATGTTTTAGTAAATATTTTTCAGTATATAGTCTTAGATAAATAATCTTCAAAGGAGTTTAATAAAACAAACAGCAACTAGATTGTTGTAAGAAGTCTCTTTTCTTATGTGTGTGTGTGTGTGTGTGTGTGTGTGTGTGTGCGCGCGCGCGCGCGCTTATAATACTTATATATTGGGTATGGGGATGCTTTGTGCATACATGTTCTGTGTGTGCGTGTTGTGTGTGGGTTGAGTGGGTAGGTGTATGATATGTGGTGTGTGTTGGTGGGTGTGGTATCCAGTGTGTTGGGAGGTGGTGTGGTGTTTGTTTGAAATGAGGTGTATATGGGGGTATGATATATGGTGTGTGGGAGGGTGTATAATATGAGGTGGGTGTGATATATGTGGAGGGGGGAGGGTCATTCAATAAATTAAACAGCACGAGAGTGACAAAGAAGTTGACTTGTAATGCCTCTAGCTCTCAGTATACTATTTATTAACGCACCAAATCTAATTATATGTCGTCCGTCTATGATGGCGCTACGACCTGAATTATGTTTCAAGTTCAAGGAACAGCCTGCAGAGTCGTAAACACTGCGAGAAGGTTTGTCTATGAGGGCTCCTCACTTTGGACGTTAGAATCGAATTCAACTCTGCATGAAATCGCACGCTACGGCGGCGGAGATGCGTAAACAATCCTGAAAAACAGGAAACTTATCAATCGTGAAATTTTAATTAAACATTTCCGTCAGTCGATATGGTAGAGCGGCTCTTGAAAGTAAGTGAGACAGGTCGAAGTGATCGCTTCACTACAAATGATAACTTTCTAAATTTAGTAAAGTCCACGACCCTACATCGTAGTGTAATAGGATGTACATGCGGATAACAGATTCCTTCCTCAGTATTGTTAAAAACGGGGCTTTAATGTGGCTGGTGGGGTGCGTGCGTGCGTGCGTGTGTGTGTGTGTTGGTTATGTCAGGGAATCTTCATCCCAATAGGAAATACCTCCCAATTTCCTCATCACAGCAAAAGTGAAAATTGAAATAGGGGAACCTGGGGCAAAATGGGGATGCTAAGCAAAAGTCTTCATAAAATAGTACAGTTGTGCATTTAAAAATGTTTTTTCTGCAGCTTTTTGTTTTCTTCTAACTTTCTTATCCTTTCAGACTTTTTATTTCCAGCAATGCCTTTTAGTATGGATAAAATGTAAGGATAACTGTTTTACATCTCTGTTATGATGTAAGGATAGCTGTTTTACCTCTCTGTTATTGTGTAATGATGTAAGGGTAGCTGTTTTACCTCTCAGTTATGATGTAAGGATATCTTTTTTACCTCTCTGTTATGATGTAAGGATAGCTGTTTACCTCTGTTATGATGCAAGGAAGCTGTTTTACCTCTCTGTTATGATGTGAAAAAAGAAGCCAGCAGAGATAACAATCAGAAACACACACAAGGAACGCATACAAAGATCGACATCCCACAACAGAGAAACACCCATAACCACCCAAACGGAACACATAGCACCACTGCAGAAACACCCATAACCACCCAAACGGAACACATAACACCACTGCAGAAAACAAAAACAAAGCCACACTAACCAAGAAGAACGAAGCACTAACGGAAGAAACACAGACACCAGTCCACAAGAAAAAGAACAAATCCGTACGAAAACCGACACTCGCCACTGCAAATAAGCATACAGAAACAACCAATGAGGAAACCACAACAGACACCCAAACAACGACTGAAACAGAAGACAGAACAACAAATAGAAAAAACGCCAAAAGATAGACTACCCTTACATTGTAACGAACAACGATACTGAATTAAAAGAAACCCATATCGCAACTACACAGACGGAAAAAAAGAAAAAAAAGAAACCAAAGTGGATCAGAGAACTGAAAAAAACAGAAATGTAAAAAAACAGAAATGTTAAAGAGACAAAGACAACAACACTACAACAACGAAAGACAGCTGCCACACACCGAATTTCTATGGTGGCTCTTTGACAAATACAACCAAACTTACGAGACACCATGGCATCTAGGACCTCCCCAGTACGGCTACCGATGGCGATACTACAGTAACGAGACTATACACTATGGAGGGGAAAGTTACAGATTTTAGGTGGTTTTTTTCTACCTGAGTACAGCATCATTGGGGAAAAAATCGCTAGAGTCTGAAACTCTGTGAGAAATCCAAAATGCGAGATGATTTGTGCGAAGTCCAAGGTCAGCCAAGATTTCAATTACGGACTGTTGATGTGTGTTGCTGAAGGACTTCCCCGCCAACTGATGTGCAGATAAGTGGGCGTCTGATAAACTCTGAGATCAGAAATTCGTGTTACGATCCGTATAAACATTTAAAGACAGAATAGGTAGTCCTAATGACCTTTGTATTTGTATGTATCGAATTATGGATTTACTATTTTGTTAAATATTAAATTTTTATATTTTTGTTCTCCAAATAACAGAAGTTGACTAATTATTAGTGAGAGGGAGACCAAAAGGAATTGGGCTGGGAGCTGAGTCAAAATATAAATGTTTGTAGGCATAATTAGTCATTATTAGGATAACGTGCCCAATTCACACAATATTACACAGATTCATCTGTCACTATAATTAATATCTAAACTGAGAGGATTAATTAAGGAGACTGAAGGGTGAGTCTGGCAACCAGACTGTCGTCAGCATAGGTGTAACTATAAAAATTAACAATCTTTAAATCCTCATGCTGAGATAGGGTCTCTCAACAAATACTGGAATATAACAAAGTGTAGGGAAGACACTGCACTCCATTGATGTATGGTGGCAAGGTATGCGGACTACATTGAGCAATTTCTGGTTCAAAGTTACTGGAAATTGCTACAACTGTTCTGTTTGAAGGAGCTAATATGGTGAAGGAGCGCCCAGGTTAGCCTCAAGAGAATAGCAGCCAATCAGTGCTTTACAACATGAGAAGAGAAACACATAGAATTGACAGTAATAATGTAAAATATAAACTTGTGGCTTTGTTACAAAAAGCACACGAAAAGACTACTGTGACTTTACTATACAAGGTTACAAAAAAAAAATATTATCGTTTATCTCAAATAACTCCATTTCCAGAAAGAGCTATCATGTGATTTAACACTTATCTATTGAAGTGTGTTAGGATATAAGACTGTATAGATATTAAAATTATTTGGATGTATTTCCTGGAAATATTGGTGTAATCTTTTTCATTGTATTTGTTATATATTTGATTGCTGATTTAATAAATGTATTGACCTTCTTACTCATATTGATGACCTTACATTGGAGAAGAAAGAGGGTGGATTGGGGCTCGCTAAATATAAATTAAAAGATGGATTTATCTTCACCTTTAGTAAGAAGTTTTCCACCTATGAAAATATTGTGTGATGGTAAATGTTTGTCTTTAATGTTGTGGAAGAGAGAAAATGTTTACAGTTCCTGCATATCCGCCAAGTGAGAGAGACAAGTGGAGAATTATTAATAGCATAAATTAAGATTTTCATCACATTTGTGATTAGTTATGGATGGTTAATTAATAATTATAATACATGTAATAATAACCATTAACTAAGCGGCATTGGCGTCACAGAGAGGATAAAGAAACATAACTTTATGTTATATATTCTTATTCTCTCTTTTATATAAGAGGCACAAAATTATCTAAAATGCATTGGATATATGGGAGATTAACTCCATCTTATAGCTGCAGTTTTTAAAAACATCATCTAAGAGATTTTGTAGTTTTTTTCCTTTTTTCCCCTCAATACTCATGGTTATTTGGTTAAGCACCAGAATTCTCAAGTAACCAGCACCAATTTCAAAGGAAAATTATATATACATTACTTATTTTTTGACAGCTTATTAGAAAACTTTTAATTGCAATGTTCAACTGCAACATAATAGGTCTTCTAGCAGCATAAAAACAAGCACATTCCTCTCAAACAGGCATTATTTTATGGTGGTGGCTAGTTGAATCTGTAACCTTGTTATATGTTTTGTGCCTTATGAAGTCATACAATTGTTAATACAGTAGCAGCTCTTTGAATTTATGACCTCATTACAAGCTTTGTGCTTTACTACCTCATACAGATACTACTATGATAGTAGTTCACTGAATTTGTGCCAAAGTCACATAGGTGCTATTATAGTAGTGATTAGTTAAAATTTGTGACCACATACATGTGCTTTGTTCTTAACAAGCCACACAAATACTACTACAAGTAGCAGCATAGTTGAAATTCTGATCACATTAAAAACTGTGCTTTGCTAAGTTCAGCCAAAAATGTTAACAGTTGCTTACAAATGTGTTATCACCAAGGTAGTTCTCCCAGCAAGTAGCCCACTGTCAACAATATCGATTTTGTTAAGAGTATTTCCTTCTTCAATAGTGTTTCCAATGTTACAGTCACCCACTAACCACCCATTGCCATCATTGACATAACTGTCATTACAAAAATGAATAATTCTTTTTTTTATCATGCCCTATATTGAATAAAGTATAAAGTATCCCTCTAGGGTAGCAACTACCAGGAAAAGTTAGTAACACCTATTCCTCACATACATCTATATAAAATATAAACATGTTCATATTGCATTACAATATTTATCTGTTCTAGAGATTCTATATTGTATCATGGAATCTTGTAATGTGAAGAAAGTAATACAGTGATTTCAGGCAATTATAAACCTACCATAAAGTGCATTCTTACTGTAGAGTTAACCTTATTTTATTATGGAGAGTCAATCATAAAGTGATTTGATTGCATGCTGAGCTTAACTGTAAAGCAAGAGTCCAGAGACTGTGTGTGTGCGTGTGTATGTGTGCATGTGTTTGACAATATATACAATAAATAATTTTAGCTATATTTCTGACATGAACTAAAACATAACTTTTTCCTCTTTCTTTTTAAAAATTAATAATGGCAATTTGTGTACTATTATTTTATAAAAATATATATTTTAACTTCTTCATAGGAACAGGTTGTTTTATCTTTATGAATACATTTACAGTCAGGTCAATTTGTATATAAAACCACAATAAAGTTATGTTGAAAAAAGATTTTATTCTTATCAAGTGTAACATCAGAAACTAGTCTCATTGTTTCAAAATATGGTTTAATTTTATAAAAACAATTGAGATCACAGGAACAGTAAATGTCAATACAAAATTGTTTACACAATACACTGTGTAAATATTCTTTACATAGAATCAGTCAAGGTTTGAAAAAAAAAAAGTGTTTAACACAATTCTTTTTAATCAATTCTATTTTTGCTGTTATCGCTCACATTTTTGTAAAAATAATCTACAAGATTTCATTTTGTTTCTAAATTCATATAAAATCATGCAAAATAATATAACATTATTTTTTATTATTATTTTTTTAGGGTGTTTTTTAAAAAATAAGAAATCTATGAAATGTTATTCTCATTTAAAGAACTTACAAAGTCTCTTCACTGTAACGTTACTCTAGTGTCTTGGCTTCAGCCAAAGCCAAACAGAATGCAATTTCCTTAAGGGTCATGAGAATTCAGTTATTTGAATGTTAATACTAATTCATTCATAACTTCCAATTTCCATCTATCACTGTTCAGTTGAATACCAGAAAAACGTATTTTAATTTTTCATTTTCTCTTTGCCAACTTGAGAAAAACATTTCCAATTTCATAAAAAGTTAAATCCAAAATAAAAACATAATACCATATGTTCATAAAACATAAAAAAAATTAAAAGAAAAATAGCCAAAGAACTCATTCTTTACTAGTGAATGGCTGGTAGTTTATTTCTTATTTCAAACCAATTCTTTCAAAAAAGCTCCTTTGCATTTTTATTGGTATGAAATATGTTATAATCATAATGTGCAAAAGCACTTATTAAAAATAAAAAATATATATTTATTTATTTATAACTTAATCTTACCAGTCACACACACTTTCGTTACAATGTCAAATTTAAATTAAAAACACACATCCTAGTATAATTCTGCACAAATTTCATGCATCGTATCTACCCAACATATGCTATATCAATACTGTTTCTTCAACAGTCACTTTAGCACATGCTTTTTATCTTAACAGAGCCACCCAGCACACTTTATCTTCAATCTTTAACAGTACAATCAATCTTTGAAAGTACACTTGATCCTCAATCCATAACAGCAACACCCATCACACTTATCCTGATCTATAAGAGAATCATGTACCACTTTATCCTCAATCTGTAACAAAGCCACCCATCACATTTGTCCTCAATCTGTAACAGACCATCCTTCACACTTTGTCCTCAATCTGTAACAGAACCACCCTTCACACTTTATTCTCAATCTGTAACAGAGCCACCCTTCACGCTTTATTCTCAATCTGTAACAGAGCCACACTTCACACTTTATTCTCAATCTGTAACAGAGCCACCCTTCACACTTTATCTTCAATCTGTAACAGAGCCACCCTTCACACTTTATTCTCAATCTGTAACAGAGCCACCCTTCACACTTTATCTTCAATCTGTAACAGAGCCACCCTTCACACTTTATTCTCAATCTGTAACAGAGCCACCCTTCATATTTACCTCAATCTGTAAAAAGCCATCAACACAAGTTTTATGAACATTCTGAAAGAGAGCTACCCAGCACAAAATAGGCAGCCTCCCAGCATACACCATTTCAACATTCTGTAAAAAAGCCACCCAGCATAAACCATTTCAACATTCTGTAAAAGAGCCATCCAACACATTTTATCAACATTCTGCACAAAAGCTACCCAACACTTTATTAACACTCTGATAGAGCCACCCAGCACATACTTTATCAACTGTCAGTAAAAGAGCCACCTAGCACATACTTTATACTTTACAGTCAGTAAAAGAGCCACTCAGCATATTCTTTATCAACTATCTGTTAAAGAGCCATCCAGTATATGCTTTATCAATATTCTGAAGAACATAAGGTAAATAAGATAGAATATATAAACTAAACAATAGTACAGTCATACCAGTCATGAATGACTGTAACATTTCATGACCACTATCTTGAGCAACCGATGCTGTGGGTACTGGTTGTGAGTTGGTGTTCCTTTATTTCCAATACTTAATATTACTGAAAGCAGATGTTAAGTCATAACCTTTCAAAATCTAATGGTAAGCGTCTCTTTAGTCATATGGAGTTCAGTCTTCACTACTAATTCATTGATAATTAGTGCAGTAATGAAATGAGAGTTGATTTTAGAAGAAAAAAAAAGTATTTAGCTGTTAAAACAATTTTCAAGTTTTCTTTTTTTTATTTTGCCCACCCCTCAGTGTACATTTACAGGCAGCTTCTTTGCAAAGCTCTACACATCTTTTCAAATCAATCTCCCCGCTCACTTCATCCAAATCAGACTTTGCTACAGTCTGTCTGAGCGTCAAGCAATGGATTTTATTCACAGTCAATATATTGTCTACTCTTATGATTAACTAACTTATATTCTCTTTGTATTCTTTCTAAGGAAAAATTATATAAAGCTGAAGAATATGAACACTATAAGAAAACTGATAGAAGTTTCATGTTAAATGTGTGTGTTCTATGCTGCTACCAGCATATATTTTTTATTAGTCATGTGGCAAGAGTTAAGCCCCTTACAATTGTTCTTCTAATGTAGGCCTTGTTCCCAACACATTTAATACTCAGCAGAATGCTGCTATATAGCCTTAAACTACCGTACAGGGGACAGGTTAAAGTTGGTTTTTTTTATGAACATGAACTGGTATCTTATTAAAGCAATATAAAGATCCACTCTTTTTGTGTTACTGTGTGTTTAAATATGTACAAGAGAATTTAATCATATGCTTGTACTTTGTTTTAATTCCTTTTTCTCATCTATTTTTCATATTAATTGTTATTTTCTTTGATGACACATATGCCATAAAAATAGTTGTATATTATGGGATAGGTGGCAGAGTAAATTTATTATATGTGACCATTACTAAGAATTAAAACTAAATCACCTAAGAAAAAGTAATTATTTAATACTGTTTATAGCCATTCCCCCCACACCTACCCCAATTCAACACTCAAGTCATAGTTTACCAAACATCCAGTAATATGCTGATGCATTATCAGTGAGTGAGCCAGCAGTTGCACTCTACTCCTAATTTAAGTCACATACTGTCATGAGTTATTTGTTTGATTGGTTTCATAACTATAGATATTCATTTTTATTGTTCTGATTTCTTTATATATCTTTCTTTCTTTTCATAAATATGCTTTGTGGATTCTTTGAAAAAAGTTATCTTAAAAGAACATAAGCTATTTGTTTCCAAATGGAATTGCCTTCCTCTACCTCCCTCCCTCTCTCCCACTTGCAATGCTGAGCATCCTGAGGACAATGGAATCCTAATAAAATGAATCCTTAAGAACTGAGTACATTAAAAGGGGCAAAAGAGACCAAAAAGTCTTGCTGGTTTATTTCTACGAATAAGCATAAAATAATTTTCCAAAACTTTCCTCTTGTATCAAAAGCAAGAGGTAATGCCATCCACAGCACAGAAGCCGCCACCTCACATTATATACAAATATCTTGTATCGAGCAATCAAATCACTGGAGTCATTTTACACATTCTTACCGCCATCCATTTACAAAATCCCAAGAATTTTTTTTTACACTGTCCAGGCCTGAGTCATGTCAGGCTTACACATTTGGTCTGATCATTAAGAAGCCATGCTCTGTCTATCTAGGCTGATGTCTTGTAGTCGGCGCATAAAGGGATGTCCTTGCACACATGCCTGTTTGGGTGGACTGTCTAATGAATCTTCATCACGATCCACTTCAAGCGTGCGTTTGTGAGAAGTGAGCGACTTCGGTTCACCCATTCGTATCATTGTGTTGATTGCTCGCAATTCCTGTAAAACACCATTCAAATTACAAAATTTTTTTTGCAGAAAAAGGCAGGTGCCCAGTAACAGAGGTCAATACAAAGGACTGTTCTGACTAAAAATTAATTAACATCACAGCCTTTAAGTGGTCAATACA
Source organism: Sinotaia quadrata (assembly GCA_028829895.1). Classification (NCBI taxonomy): domain Eukaryota; kingdom Metazoa; phylum Mollusca; class Gastropoda; order Architaenioglossa; family Viviparidae; genus Sinotaia; species Sinotaia quadrata. The sequence continues at coordinate 113,293,207 of CM054181.1, read as the reverse complement.
AAGGACTGCTCTGACTAAAAATTAAATTAACATCACAGCCTTTAAGTGGTCAATACAAAGGACTGCTTCAACTAAAGATTAATTAAGGGACATACGGCACAAGAAATAATTTTTTTCTTATTTAATTATGTTTTTCACTTTTGCTTTGATATCTTCATTTGCAGAAATACATGTTTTCTTACTAAACATTGTGTTTCACTTTTGTGCAAATAAAGTTGTTTTTCCAAACTACTGGTGTTCAAAAAAGCAAGTCCTCTTTGCATCATGATACCTGCCATTTTCAAAAAACTAAATCAGTTTTATATATAGAATTAAAGTGCATTCCACTATTCAAAAAGTGTTTGCTGCATGTTTCTTAACACCTCAAAGCATGTGTACTCACTATAAGTGCTTGTGTGGTGTAGGTCACATAGTACAAAAGTGAAAATCGCTTTGATTGGTTAAAACAGCAGCTGCTATGGGTTATATATAAAATTCGGACATTTTCAAAATAGCCACCAATGATTTTTGTGTGGCCTTGTGCCCAGTATTAATAAAAAAAAAAATTAGTTTCTCTTGGCAATTAACAATGTCGCTCAGGAAACAAAAATTGTCTAAAGCTGTAAAGGCTCAAGAAGCAAGCAAAGTTTGATGGGGTAAGCAGAAAGTAACAAAGGACATTTCTACCGGTCCTAACAGTACCATGTTGCCTGCTGCATACAATGTACAACTGAATTAAATGCTGCAACCCCCACCCCTAGCTGTTTACCAAAAATAAACGAAGTTAAATAGCTGCAGACAGAGTACAAACTTCAGATTTTATATGATATCTCATCTCTGACAGGTACAAAACAGCATAAGAATCAAGCGAGCAGAATATTTAGCCAAACCAAAGACTTTGTTTTAAAGTCTATGCCACTTGTTTTTTCAGAGCTGGATCACAAATCTAAAATGAAACTTTGTATATTTATTCCCTATATACGTGCATAAATTCAAGCATGCATTCATTTTTTTGTTGTACAATTTTCTTACTTTGACATTTTACATTCAATTTAAGATTTTTGATGGGTATGTCAATAAAAACTTGTAACTTTTTTCCTATTTAAAATTTCTTTAAACGCATATTTCACTTTTTTAATCTTGCATCAAGGATAATAAAAAAGTTATTTTAAAAATTTTCAGACATTTGCAAGTGTTTGTACTATTCAATTTAAAAAATTGTATTTTGGTACTTAAAAAAGTCTAAACATTTAATTTAAAAAAACAACTATGCATGATATTCCAAATCTAACAACAGATTATTCTTATCTAAATCAAAGACAATATGTGTACCAAATTTAAATCTATAACACAAAAACAATTTTTTTGTTCTTTGTGGCCTTAAAATCACAGGTTTTTGCAAACTGAGAAAAAACAGCTAAATAGCTGAAATCATAAAAGATTCTTGCAATGAACAAATACTAAAGTCTAAGCCGTTAATATTTTAAATTAGAATATAGCAATACAAACAAAAATAGATTTAAGTGAATTTTGATCACTGCTGAATCAACTCAAATTCAGTTTGTCTCCTAGGCTCAAATCATATTTAAATCAAAAGCATTTTGCATTTCTCACCTTAGCAGGTGATTTATTGATGCAAAAAGACATTCCTTTAGGTGTGGTTTTGCTTGGAACAGTCCTGTGAGGAGAAATATACACCTCATACTTGTCTGAAACGCGCCTTGAAGATGCAGCATGGGAACGCATCTGGGGTAGCGGGGAAAGTTTGGGCTGGTCCTGTGAGATGCAAATGGAAAATGCTGTTCTTTAACTATAGCAGTAACATTATTGTCAAACAAAGTAACAATTGCAGTATGACTCAAACTTTCCCTTATTTGTATAATGTAACAATTTGTTTCTATTCCTCCAAATAATGATTTGCAAGCCAATCCTTTTAAAGCCATTGAGCTGACGGTTTTTCAAATATCCAGTGACAGAGTGTAAGAACAAAAGTTAGTCAATCCTTTTCTCCTTGGTTTCATTCAACTCTATTATTTTACATATAATAATACAAAAGTAAAATGAGAATTTTTTATTAATTTTATGTTGCTTAAAATACATTTTTTTTAAATATACACTTAAAACTTATAAAATAAATATTAATTTAATAAACTTTGTTGAAAAATAAAATAAAAATTATGTCAATCTTGGTCTTTCTAGTAACTGTCGACAACAAAGTTAAAGTAAATGTAAAATATTCCTCTTCAAATTTTATTAACATAGATATTTTTCTCCTGGCATTTTGTGGCTTCAGGTAACTGAAATTGTATTGTTTGAAAGCAAAACATTGCTTGTAAAGTACAATATAATATTATAACAACTTTATATGCATCCTCACATAAAAGATAATCTGCAATCCATGTTACTAGTCAATGGCATAAAATGATACCAAGGTCAGTACAACCTGTGTATTATGAGTATATTCTTTAAAATGCAACCTACTTTGAATTAAATTTAAAGTTAAAAAATTAAATAAAAAGGCTGCTTTAAAACAAATTAAATACTAAGATTTTTTTTTAAACAAACAAAAATATATTTACTTACTCCAGAGAGATTCTGAGTTGAAAATTTCAAAGCAAACTTCCGAAGTCTGTCAATGAAAACCTTTTAAAAGAAATGAAAAAACAAAGATTAATAACAATGCTAAAAAAAAAATAAAAAAATACTGCATAGAATTTATTCTCCTAGAATACAGAAAATTATCTTCAAAGTGGCATCGGACAAGGTAGTCCTAATTGCTTTTAAAGAAACATGGGGAGTAAATTCTTCATCGTTTGCCTATTCCACAAAACAAAATCTAAAACAAACACAAAAACTAAAAAAAAAAGATATCTGTTCTTGAAAATAAATATTTAAATAAAAACTTTTATGTCTGTGTACCAATTTTAGGCTCTTTTACAAAGCAGGATTTATGTTTTAGATTTACCAAAGTCAAGCACATCTTCCAAACTGAATGTGATGTAATTTATCAATGAATCATTTTCTCTCCTACCATGTCAGTACTTAAAATTTATGTTTAATAAATACACTGTAACCAGGTCAAAATCCAAGAAAAGAATATGACAAGTGCAAGTCGCTCTGCCCAAGACAAAAATACCTATATCTGAGACTATACAAGGTTAAAAGCAGAAGTGATACCTGTGGTGATAGGAGCCTTGGGGAACATAACATCTGAGTTGGAAGGCTATCTAAATAACTTGGAAGGCTATCTGAATAAACTTCCTGGAAACCACAGGCTTGCCCCACTACTCAAAGTAGCACTCCTTGGAAGTGCCCATATCCTCCGTAAAACCTTGGATCTCCCAGAATCTTGGTAAGATTCCGAGACCTTGGTCACAACCAACAGTCAAACAGAAGTAACGGAAAGAGGCTGAATAATAATAATCACTCATATAAAATCTCTTAGCATTTTACAATATGAACAAAAAAAATTTTAAACATCTACTGCTCAAGATACATACAAGAATAACTATTAATAATATAGAACTAAAAATTTTAGAAGAAAAATGGCAATCTGAAACAAATAAATGTATTTACCATGCAAATATAAAAAATAGGTGTGTAAAAATACAATGCAACCTATCTAAACAGCTTCAACTCTTAGGTATCTTGAAAGAAGACACAAATAGACAGTTTTACACAAACCTTATTATAAAACTGAATCAGGTCTCCTCGCTCTTCAGTGCTAAAATCAAAGTTGCTGCCTACTCGTGTCGGAGTTGGAGGCTGGCTGTTAGGGTGAGGAACTGGTAGAGTGGATGACGATCGTATATTTGTAAGAGTCTCTGTTCTCTCTGCCATCACACATAACAGGTTACAAAGTATTTTGGTTTGTTTTTCATGTCGTAATAAAAAATGTTCCAATGAGTAATAATTAAAATTTCACAAATTATCAAATCTGTAACAAAAAAGTAACTGTCAGTTCATCTGCAGTGCTTTAATAATGAAATAAAGTATACCCCTTCAATGGGACAGTGTAAATAAGAAATTGATGACACATCCTTGCTCATGCTCACATTCATAAGCAGTGAGTGCAAACACAAGAGCACCATCCCCAAAAACAGTCTCACAGCTTTCGATTTTATTTCTCAACAGTGCAAACCAATAAAGAGTTAGAAAATATATACAAGTTTCAAACACCGTTTCATACAAAGAAAAAAAGAGACTAGATAGGACAGGAAAAAACGTCAATGAACAAGTGCAGTCAGTCCTGCAAGACAGGTTTAATGTGTCAAGAAAAAGCACAAGAAAAAATGTCATTTATGGTAAACATTACTAGTTTCCCTTGGTTATATATAACATGGGATTCCCCCAACATCTGACATCATGATTCAGTTGACAAGAATAGCTTGTATATACTTACTCCTCTCTCTATCTCCCCTGCCATCATCTTTGTCCAAAATGGGGGAAGATGACCGACTTGTTCCACTGCCACTGCCATTACTGCTGCCCGATGTGTGACGTCTTCTGCTACTAAGTAGTACACTGCGATACACCTACACCAAATACCAAATGCTATTAAAAAATGAAGATAAAAATTCAAACTAATAAAATATACATTTTGCTCCTCATGTACTCAACACAAATATTAATGTTTGTGTCATGATAAAAATAAAATACACAACCCCCTGCAATCAATTAATCCATAATTCCTTTCATGTCAATACTGTATTGGAATTAATCTACAACTGCGTTCATGCCAACACTATATTGCACAAACAATTCCTTTCATGCCAGTATTGTACTGCAATTAATCCTCAACTCTGTTCATGCCAACACTATACTGCACAAACAATTCCTTTCATGCCAGTATTGTACTGCAATTCATCCACAACTCCATTAATGCTAGAACTGCGCTGCACAAAATACAATTCCTTTCATGTCAATATTTCACTGCATTTAGTCCATAATTCATGATTACTCTTCAACCCTTAAATGCCAAGACCAACTCTTGAACCAATTTTTTTTTTTAAATTTTGTACAAGATTATACAAGAAACTAGAGTGGAAAATTAAAACAAATACATTGGTAAGAATATAAATGAATGTGTTTATTGGAAGGTTTAATTGTAACTGGCATTGCAAGTGAAAATTCGAGTCTCATTTAGCAAATTACCTAAGCCGCCGTTCAAGATGGGTGCCATTCAGCATTACATACTCCAGGCAGGCACACAGCAAAAAAAGTGTGTTGCCAAGTCAGTGGAATGAAATTAAACTCAATGATGTGGTTGTACTGATAATGATTACTGCATGGTGTGCAAAAGGTTTGCCACAAAGATACACGTCTTGAACAAAAATGATTTTTGCTTTAATATAAAGTGAGGATGTACGATGTAAGAGTACATAAGCCAATCTACATATTTCAGATACCATCATGACTTTTTGAGTGAATTATCTCTCAGCACAGTACTCCCAAATGTAATCTATTGTGAGCTGTCTTATTTCTAAGGGATTTATTTAATTCATTAATTTTACATTTCAAAGCCAACGAGTAATGTAAAATGTGTAAGTTCTCATTTTCTTAAGTAGTACCAACATTTTTATTTTATCACGGTTCCTTACTATTCCAATGACTTACATGACTCTGGGCCTGAGGCTGAAACCTATAGCACTTCATAATGTCTTGGAAGTTGAGTGGCTTTTCCGTGACTTTTGCCATAACGTACACAGAACACATTAGCAATTGGTCCAAGTGTCGGTCATACATTAGGTCTGTGCAGTGTGTGAGTGCATGCTCAAAGCAAGTCCACATCTTTGTGCGCAAATCCTCATCCTGCACCTGCAGCTGGTCGCACAACTCACGGAGTCGAACCCCTGCCAAATGGTACACCTGTCAAATGAAGAGCAAAGTCACATCAATCATAGAAAAAGTTTTAAAAGCCATCTCAGAGACAAAATGTATAACTCTCCTTTTAAGGAAAATTTGTGATTGTGATCCCACGTATTAAATAATAGAAAAGAGATGGATAATTTAAAAGAATAAATTGATATGGCACTTAAAGTCAAGGATACCTTTCTAAAGAACAGAGCCAAAGAGCCTGTCTTCTTGGGCTTCACAGACTTTTTAGGGGAATGTGACACAGTTGCAGTGATGCTGGTTACATTCCCTCCTGCCGACTGGACAATCATTGGGATCAAAGAGTACTACAATAATAAATGAAATAAAAGACTGTAAATAATGTTGTTTAAACATAATATACATATATATATATTTGTGTATTTCATGCACACAGGCACAAACATGCCGAGTATAAAGATTAATACAAATAATACTGAGAAGTGATTTTCTAAGGATGTATACTTGTTTATAAAAGACTAGTGACTTTTGTAAATTCAGTTATCTCACATGGAGTTATAGTGTAGCGACTGACATTCTAGGAAAAGTACATGTAATGGATGACTTCTATAAATTCAGTTGTCACATTGCTGCTTGACTGTTACAAAGCACAACATATTTTGTCAATAAACCTTCAACCAGTAGTCTTAGGTTTAAAAAAAAAAAGATAAATATGATTCTGTGAAAGTTTAACAATAAAAACTGCTTTATAATCTTAAATCTATAGTAAAACAAACAAAAAAAATAATCTGTGAAATATAATAAGACATCCTACAAAACATGAGATATAAAAATGTTGACTTTAGAAATTTGAATTTTAGCCTCTAAAAATTTCAGACAACTATACATAGCTGGAACTGAACTAAATACTTGTTCTATATATATAAATTGTATACTATTTAAATTTCTGTTAGATCATTCTACATTTAATACCATAAAGGCAATACAGACAATTAAAAGTAAAAATTCAGTGACAAATGAAAAAAAAAACATTTTCTACAAAAAATATTTATTCTGGAAAGTATAACAAGGGGAGGCAACTAAAATGCAACTTTTTAATGTATTACCTGCCCTTTTCCATCATTTGCTAGAGCCATAATAGCCTGAGTATTATTTGTCTGCTGTTGCTGTTGTTGCTGCACAGCACTGCGTGTACCCAATGCCACAGAGTCTGTAACACCAGAGTTAAGCTGTTTAACTAATACAGACTCTGACCCACTGTTATTAGTTCCAGTCGAGCTCCCGGACACAGGGGCAAAAAGTCGGCGCTTTGCACTACCTGGCTGTGGAGAACTAAAAATGTCCGCTGCAGATGGGCCCGTGGGAGACTGAAGTGGATCCAATGCTGAGACCAAAATACAAATTACAAATGAAGCAAAAGATATTTAACTAAATTATTGCAAATTCAATGAAAAGAGAAAGAGAAATTAGTCAATGCTTGAATAGGAAAATTTGTATCACAATGACAACAAAACTAACCTTTCAGCAAACAGAAAGTTGTTGAATTAGAAAAGAAAAATCCTAAATATAAACACTAGAGTAACAGAGACAAACTTTTAAGATCACAAAATTTTGCTGGAACTTCTTGATTTCGATAATAAGAAATATTAGTTTGTATGCAAGTACATAAGTCATTTGTACTGATTGTTGCAATAAAAACTTCTCAAGTGAATTTCTGTTCATTCGAATATTAAAAATATCAAATGCAAAATTACGTTTTGGAAGAATAGATCGAGCTGAATATGGTTTACTAGGTAGACCCTCTGTGACCAAACTTCGAATTCGTGGATGCTGAGCAGATGTTACTGCAGTTACCCTTGCTTCTGGTGGAAGTGTAGATGGAGTTACCTATCCATTAAAAAAAAAATATTTCATTAAAATTGATTTAGACAGCAAAATAAATTTCTTAGTATTTCAATGCAAGTCCAGTTTTTACATTTATTTAAATAAGGAATACTCACATCTTCACAAGAAGGTACAGGTGAACTGTCTCGAATGCCTTCCCAGAGTGGGGAATCATTCTTCCAGGCATGACATTCCAAGATACTCTCTTCAATCTGTAATATAAATGTACGTAGGAATGCACATCCAACAATAAGAAAACAATTATAAATATGGAAAGAGTTAAAAAAGCAAAAGAGAAAATGTTCACAATGAATGGACCTGCTTATAAATAATGTCTTTAAAAACATTTTTAAAAATTGAGAAACCACCCAAACCCATTAATAAAATTTGAAAATTTGGAAAATCTGGTTTATAATTTACAGTGGTCATAAATTTCAAAAGTAACAAATAACCTCTGCTGAAATAAAAAACAACAACAACAATATGCACCCCAAACCAAATCAATGAATGTGCTAATTAAAAGGGCCACTACATTGTAAATGGATAAAGGATTTATTTTTTAAAAAAACAAAAAAATTAAAATAAAGTATTACATGGTTCAGATGCTTTACAACATCTCGTGATAAACCCTCTTCAGCTCTAATGATGATTTCCACCACTTTGTAGAAATGGTATGGACTTACTTCAAAAATGTCAACAATCCATGGAAACATCCTAAAGAAATAATATTATATTATTTATACACAAGAGAGAATGTTTATTAACCCTTTCATGCCAACCTATTAAAACATTATTTTTACACTTCAAAGAATTTTTCAAGGTTTACATAATTAACAGATATAACTAAATAAAGTAGCAGAGTAATCTCCCTTTAATTTGTACTGCACTGTGTATGCATCTGCGAGTGTGCATGTATTCAAACTTCATCAGAAGGATCCAAAAGTCAAAGGCTTCTGGCTTTATACATATGTGCATTTTACATTACTTTAAAGATAAAAAAAAAATATTTAAAGAGAAGAAATAATCATGTATAATGTGGTCAGCAATTCAACCACATAAAACAAGACAGCTCTCTCTCTCTCTCATCGTATTACTATCAAATATTCTAAATCAGTGGTGCACAAACTTTTTGAGTCGGGGGCCACAATCTGACTTATCGAAACCATTGGGGGCCACAAAAAAGTGAAGATCAAAATCGTTCCATACAAGACGGACATCACATCAAAGAACACACAAATGACGATTAAGACTATAATTATGACAAAGAAGTTGTATACTAAGACTCATTCTAAAAATGTTATGATATGTCAACATTCACAAAGTCAGTGTGATGGATAGTGCTGCATGTCATCTGCAAGCTTCAAAATATCCGGCTTGATGTTTGACGTTGAAAGATGCGAAATTGCTTCCAGATTATCATCAGTCAGCTGACTGCAAGTGTTGCTTTTGTTCAGTTTCATCTGTGAGAAAGCCTGTTTGCAGCAGTATGTGCTGCCAAGTATGCTGGTGTGGACAAGTGCATTATCCAGTCATCATTAAACTGCTGGTTTTCCTTGTCAACTTTTCTTTTACGATTAGATGCCATTTTGTCACAAAAATATAATCAAAATAAACAACAGAATGTGGTAGATCGGACACTAAGGCTTAACAGCTACTGACCAACCACATCACAGGAAGGGGCAAGCATGTATGTGTGGGGTTTGCTGCCCATCTTGGTATAGCCTTTTTCTCTTGCCTCTGTGAATGTTATGTCAGCGGGCAGATATCATCTGCACGGAGCGCCTGGAAAAATGGGTCAGGAGGTGCTGCTTTGTTTCAAATCACTCAGTGTATGAGTAAACATTTAACTTTTTCGTTTGACATGGCAGGTCACTTGGCGACTCTTCGCGGGACGGATATGGCCCGCGGGTCGGAGTTTGTGCACCCCTGTACTAAATAGAAAGTGCATGTGCATGTGTGTGTGTGTGTGTGTGTGTGTGTACTTATGTAAAACATATATGATCGGATAAGCATACATGCTGACAGATATACATTTAATCATAACATATCCACAGAGAATAAGTATGATATTGTCTCAAAAATCACTAATCTGTACTAATACCTCAGCTATTATATATTTAAATTCCTGAAAATTTTAAGTGTAAGGTTTGAAAATAAACATTCAACTATTCCAATGTTTTAATCATTAAAGAAATACTGTCAAAACTCGAGTGCAAACAAAAATCTTTACATCATCTGTAAATGGCAGTACTGGCAAGCCAATTTCATTGCTAACAATGTCTACTGAGGGGAGGGAGGGGGAATAAATACAGTGCTACAATTTTGGTTCATTTCTCTCTACTGATCCTTTTATTATATAATTTGAAGGGGCTGTGCTGGTGCCAGCTTTCAGCATGCAAGGGGTTAACTTTCAAGAACTATACATATGAAATAAATTGGGAGGTGAGTGCAGAAATTATTCCTGAATTATACAAGAATAAAACAAATTTCTAAAGGTATTCAAAAGTTAATTATTCAAGAATACAAGTGAAAATAATACTCCATTTCATACAATGCTCACCTCTGAGAGTTGTATGAGAAGATAACTATTTCAAGACAACAGGCAAAAAGAGACCGATGGAAAAGATCATGGCTCAAAAGACCCTTGGAAACAAAAATAAAATAAAGCTTGAGAGGGAAATGCAGTCAACTCTATATATGCATACAAAATATTATATTCAGAAATAGCACAAGAAAATATCTCATAATTGAACTCAAGTGGTTTTATCTATAATCACAGGTGTTAGTATACATCAGAATTATGTATTATTAAATTTTTCTTAAATTTACATGAAGATCAAAAGTTCATTTTAAATATCTTATTTTCTGTCAAAGATAAATATCTAGTCTGCAAAAAGTATTTTTGTGACTGATCATTTTCTGCTAGTTAGAAGACACATCAACAACATATAGACATTTCTTGTTTGTGAAATTTATGTATGATAAATTTCATAGTATATTACCCCCTGGGGTTAACTTTAAAAAAATTTAGCTGGACTTATTTACTTATCTTCTATTCTTGTTATTCAACCTCTTTTAATTTTTCTTAAGGAAAAAAGGGAGTATTATTTACGTCTCAATGTAATATAATTATTTTAGCTTACACTTATTTTTTTTTGTATGTGAATAGTCAGTTTTAAAATGAAATCATTGTGTTTTAAAGTGAAATAATTGTGCTGAATACATGCACCCATATTAACACTGACTGACTTATTAAATCAGGTGAAAAGAGACCAAAATCAAAGTTTACAAAGAAAAAAGTAACAAAAAACTTGTGAGAAAACCATTCAATCAATTCTGTGCATGTATATAATTCCTGCCACCATGCATTCTTCTTCCCTTTAAAGTAAGTCTTCTTTATTACCTACAAACACAATTTGTTCATGGAGAAAGTGGAAAGGATAAATATACCATTATTAGTGTTTGGAAGAACTATATGTATTTCAGCTACATTTTATTTCTTATAGCCTTTTGGTTTTGCAGTGACATAATCTTTCTGAATACAGAGTTCAAAGAATACGGAAATAATGCATCTGATATAGAGCAAAGACCATATAAATTTATCTAAAGCAAATAATAAAAATAGAACAGACTGAGATTACAATAAATGCACTTTTACTTTATGTTGGTAAAAAAATTTGTTTGAAAAATACATAATTAAGAAAGCTGATTTCACAGATTACAAGTGCATTTATTATTGGCTGGCAATAAGTTTGCACAAAAATAACAAACTGAATACAATTAGTACCTAAGTACAATATTTTATAAAAGAAATAAAGGAGAAAAATAAAAGAAGATAAAATAATAAAACTTACAGAAAGATCGACTTTCTGTTCTTTGCCAGTTGCTGCTAATCTTTTCTTTTCACTCAAAACGATACTCTCTAGGGTCTTGTAGTATAAACTCTCTCCCAGCTGAAGTCTTTTGCGGGCAAAATCTATATGTGCACCTGGGTGTGTGTCTGATGGCTAAAATTGTAAGCAATGCCTTTTTTCAAAGTTTTGAAATTTAAATTAAAAATGACTGAAAATGTTAAGTCTGAACAAGGATGACATGTAAAGTTATTTCTGTTTTAAAAAATCTTATGCATAAATATGCTAGTTTACAATAAATCAAAAACAGTTAATACATAAAAATAAGTGTACATAAAAAAAAAATTAAACAAAGAGTACCTTTAAAAATAAAAGTGTAAAATTCAAGAGTGCAATTCTAATTAACTCTTAAAATAGACTGTTATATTCTTTTAGGGGGAAGGGCAGTAGGTATGGTTGCATTTATTATTTTCGAAATATCTCCTCTCCTCTATCAGTGTGGTTAATTATTAATTTTTACAATATCTCCTCTCCTCTATCACTGTGGTTAATTATTAATTTTTACAATATCTCCTGTTTCATGACTCAACTCAAAGAAAACTTCCCCAATTTTTTTTCCATCAACCACTTTTTTTAAAAATTTGTATCGATTTCTTTTCTTTTATTCTCTTCCCATTTTCTTCTATATCTCTCTTTTTTTTACTCTATCTCTTTCTCTTTTTCTCTCTCCTCTCTCTTTTTTCCTTTCTCTCTCCCTTTTTTCCCTGTCTCTCTGTTGTCTGTTTCTATCTACACCAAAAATGCCAGTTCCATGGCTGGTGGTAGGTCTGCTGGCCTAATGTCTATGCTTTTTTAAAAAATATCAAAACATACTATGGTTTTGGACCACAAGGAAACCAGCAGTGGTGAGTCAGAAAGTTGGATACTGTGCACATCAAATTTAAAAACAAAATTCAATCTACTTTTAAAATAAAAATTGGCATACTAACAACTAAGATTTCCATGATACTTAGATATTTAAAAAAAAAACCACACATTTATTTTTGGTATGCTGTATTATATAGTTCTTACCTGGAAATTTTAAAAAAAAACATGTACAGTCGAACCCACTTATCTCGGCATCGGTTAACTTGCCAACCCTAGTAAATCGACGTTTTTGAAGTGGAACCACCAAATTCCCTCTTTGTCTTAGCATTTTCTCATCAGTTACATCGATTCTTTTATGTCACCAAATTCTACTATCTTGGGCACAAAAGGGGGCCAAAATTGCGACTTAAATTGGTTATCTCGACCCCTGTGACTTATCGCTGGCTTTTGAAAATGTTAGTTACCGATGCCACTTTGCTAACAATAAATGGTCATGGCTTGTTAACAACCTGCAGCTTAAACTTCGAAGGGCATTGTTTTCCTCATGGGGCGCAATGTTTGCCACAGGCAAAATAGGCACACTGTTGCCCTTCAACTGGCTCACACCTCTTTTATGTTAGTTAGCCCACTTTTGAAGTAACCGCTTGTACGATATTTTTGGAGGTGGCTTTGCCCCTCCACCCACCTACCATTGGAGAGTGGTTGAGGCTGTGTGCCTAATAAGTGCGACCTGTTTCACCCCCTTCCTCCTGCCCTCCACCGTAGAAGCAAACCAAGATCGAGAACATCATGAAGATGAAAGGTCTAGAGGCTTCTGGAGTGAGTGAGAGAGAAACACACACACAAAATGACTCGCGACTTTAATTTTGATACTTGGTTAGCTTTTTGTAAAAATGAACTACACATACAACCGCAAATTTTTTTGATTTTGTGAGCAATCTTTGTGTTTGCAATGTTGGAGAATACTTTACAGTACATACGTGTATAATGAAAGGTTTGTATCAAGAATCAATGGTGGGCCAAATTCACAAAGGTTTTAGCATTTTCTCATTAGTTATGTACCGAACACTAATGCAATGTCTGTCTGTTTGTTTGTTTGTTTCTTTCTTTCTTTGTACTGTACATGTATCTCGAGCACAAAAGAGGGCCCAAATCACCACTTAACATCAGTTATCTCGATCCCCATCGACTAATCATTGCTGGCTTTTGAAAATGTTAGTTTTCGCTGTCTTTCATCTGGCTCACACCTCTTTTATGTTAATTAGCCTGCTTTTGAAGTAACCGCGCATACGATACAGAGCTGTGTTGGAGCAAAATGACTCGTGAATTTAATTTTGACACTGGTTAGCTTTTTGTAAAAACGAACTACAGTGTACACCCCGCAGGTTTTTTGTGATTTTGTGAGCGATCTTTGTGTTGGCAATGTTGGAGAATATAATGAAAGGTTTGTACATTTTATTGTATACATGAACTGGTAAATCTCTGCTGTTAGTTGGTACACATAAGCCTTTTGTTGTTAGCAAACAATGTACAGCATAGGTACATTTTTACAGCTTGCTGATCGTGTCAAACAAATCATGGCAACGCTGTTGTGTAAAATATCAGAAACATGTGCATGTACATTCTCATTTACATGCACATCATGTACATAAAGAAATTTCAAACATGTTACATGTAATATTGAAGCATTTGTTTTCAAGTAGACTGTTAAAGGCAAAAAGCAATAAAGTATTTTAGACTTTGTAAAGAAACCATATTAACCGCGTATACATAAACCTTTTGTTGTTAGCAAACATGTACATGTATGTACAATTTTATAGCATGCCGATCACCAAACATGTGCATGTACATTCTCATTCATTAACGCACATCAGGTATATAAAGAAATTTTCAAGCGAATGTTATAGTACTGTAATATGATGCCACCATATTGGTTTTTGGTAATCTTGACCATCAGTTATCTCGACACTTTTTGGCAAACCCCTAGGTCATCGACATATCCAGGTTCGATTGTACTAACAAATAATATTATTTTAAGCAACATATTCTGAAAATTGACATTTACTTGAGTGAAGCTACTAAGGACAAATATATATTAGTTAATATAAAACATAATACAATATTTTACACAGAAAATCAAATATTGTGAATAATCAAAAATTATTGTATTCAACAACAAAACAAGTTAAAGATACATATTGTACCACCTCTAACAAAAATCAAAGTTGAATGATGAAGCTTTGGTAGAAAATCAGAAAGAAAAATATAGGTATACATTTCTCACCTGAACATAGTGAGTGCAAAACATCTCCCCCATCTCCTTGACCCTGGAAGTGACTTCGTTATGCAGGTTTTGACTGCACTGTCTGCCAGAACAAAATACTAACTGACATCCATGAATGATTTTTCACTTAGAACAGCACAAACAGTCTGTACAAATTTTATTATTATTAGAATTTAAAGTAAAATTACTGAAAGTGCCAAAAATAAAGAGTCAAAACAAGAGACTGAAAGTTTCTTTTTTCTTTACAGGGTTTCAATTTATATGAGTCTGATATCTACCAATATTGCTGCTTTAAAGGGGACAAAAGCTTTTCACACACAAATTTACTCAAATTTATCACATAGCAGTGTTTTTCACATTTAACCTGAGCTAATGATATTTATACGAAAATAAAGATTGATGTTTCATCTTTTCAAGTATAGTTGTAATTTTTTTCTGAACTTTATTATTGTATCTATAAACTTTTGACAAAAATACCTTAGCATTCCTTTGAAAACTGAGCATCACATTGAAAAAAGTAAAATCTACGCTTCCAGGTATCATATTTTAAGAATTAAGATTGACCTGCATGGGTTCACAAATTAAAATATGATTGGTCCACTAATAAAGACAGATAACTCTCTCTGCATTCAATTTTTTTTCGAATAAGTGTGTGTTAACAAATAACTAATATTATTTTTTTAAAAATAAAAATGTTCCTGCCATTTGCCTCTTGGCAGAAAGATCTATATTATTTGTAAGCATTTATTAATGTTTACTTTCACTTATAATCTTTTTTTAATAAACATGTATTTATTTTTAAGTAGAAATATTGAATTTTCTCTGACTTAACCACTTTTCTGGTTTGAATATAGGCCAATCATTGCTTAACTTTCACAATTAATTTTAAAGATGTAGATTACATTATTTGATATTATTTTATTACTGTTTTCATTTTAGTCATGGATAATTTATTATTATTATTATTATTATTATTATTTATTATTATTATTATTATTTCATGGATAATAATTTATTATTTTGGAAAATCTTTTTCAAACATCAATAATTTAAACAAGAAAAGATACCTCTAGATACCAAAAATGTAAAAATCTTAAGTCTATGAAATATTTCCATTTCTTTCAAGCATTGCATTTATTATAACACAAAGATATTACATGTAAATGAAATGCATTATATTGAAAATAAATCTTACCCCTATTGAATGATGCAACACTTAAAATATAGATAAGGCAGGCATAAATTCATAAAGTCATTTTTCATGTTCACCCATCAACACCTAAGATGAATGCTAATACATGCCTATAGACCCTGAAAATTCATATTTATCTATTAATATAGTCCTTTAAAACAAAAAAAATACACACCAAGACTGAAAATAATTGATTTAACTTATCAACTAACATCTTCAAACAGAATGATGTAAGAGATTGCAAAGAGGAAACTGGTTCAACTTCATTGTGTGGAAAGCTAAGCTGTTCAATACAATACAATTCAATACAATACAATCTGCCATTGTTGTTGACAGTCACCAGCGATTTTGGTCACTGACCACATTTCTTTCAATGCAATTCTTTACAGTGTGTAGGTTCTTTTTGCCTCAAACAAACTATATAGATTTATAGATGAAGATTTTTTCTATTTTCTGGTAGATTTTAAGGCTGAAAAATGTTATATGAATAATGATGAACCTAATTTAAGAATATTTAAGGTTAACTTTATTGCACCTTATTTTGAAATTACTGCATATTATTTAGTGTGGAAATGAACCTTGTTCTCTCCCCTTCATGAAAACAGTTATTACTTTTAGATTAATGTACCACACGTACTGGCGAACCGAGAAAGAGTGCAGGTGTTATGCATCACTGCTGGCACAAGTAAAGGCAGCTTGGTCAAAAGTCACTGGGTTGGTAACTTCTGAATAATGATCTTATTACTTTTCACAAATATTTATTTAAACAAAAAAGACAGAACAAAGCTTCCATATGCAGAGGGAATATCAGTGTTGAAAATGTAGAAAAAATTGACTAAACAAGGTCACAATCAGCTAATCAGCGCATGTTTGGAGTACCTATTTAAAGTCTAAAAAAAATAAGCTAGACATTTTAAGACTTCATGATTTATTAAGTTATTAAAGAACAATATGTCTTAAAAAAATCTGCTACAATCCCTTAATATAAATGTAACAACACCTTATCCTAACATGCATTTAAGATGATCTTTACAGGCTTACTTGAATTCCTCTATTAGATATTCTGATGGACTAGTCTTCCGACCCGAGAGAAGAGCCTGCAAGCGACTAACACTCTGGGTTGCTGTGGAAACAGGTGTCACAAGGCATGGATCTTTGTCCTTAAGATACCGTCGACCAGTGAGAGGTGTGGGAGGTGCCAGAGTTCGTGTCTGAAAAAAGGATTAAAATGAAATATTCTGGATAGATGAGTGGATACACAGATGACAGGGTGGATATGAGGTAGGGTTTATTTATAAAAGTCTTTTTGCACTGTGCATGCACGTGTGTGTGTGTGTGTGTGTGTGTGTGTGTGTGTGTGTGTGTGTGTGTGTGTGACTATCAACAATTACCATTATATAGATACATGTATAAGTGTATCAGTAGATAAAGCTGATGAACATCATACAACATTACAAGAATTACAAGAAAAAGATTTTGTATTGCAAATTTCATTTACAAGAATATCATCAAAACTACTCATACAAAAATAACTATTAAAATCTTCCAACATGAGATTCTGGTGATTTTGCTCTTCGATACATAATGGGCTTATTTAGAACATATTTCTGCCTAGATTCTGAAGTGTATATACACTTGTTATATTCAAGGATATTGAATGGGCTTTAATACAAATACAGTTGTAAATGTATTGTTACATATTTGTACTTTTTAATAAAATAAATGAGGATTTTGTCCCAAAAAATTTAACTAGATTAGGTGTCGATCACACCTGATTGACTTTTCTATGTTGCCATTTGAAGAGAGTTAATCACTCAATAAGAAATGCATATGGTGAAAATGTATTAAGTGCATCCATGTGTAGTTACATTAGTGGGCCGTCCACACTGGAAAGATGCACAACACTGTGTATAGAGGTGTTATGGTAACCATCAATTAAATAAAATATCTTAGAAAAAATATTTTTACATATTTATACAGAATTAAGCCAGTCCTATTTCATTGTTAACTGACAAAAGTTTAGTTAAGTTTTTTATTCATAAAATACCTGGTATATCTGCTAGGTTTTGTTAAAAATCTTGATGTTGGATCTCTTAATAACCTCCACTCTCCATTTGTTAGGCAGATGGGGTAAAAGTGGGTTAGTCTAGGGGTAATATGGAGTACACTTGAGACATACACACAGATATGGTGTTGTATATCCCAGTTTATCCACATCTCATTTCACTGTATTCTTAATAAAAGGTTCTTTCTTTCTTTCTTTCTTTCTTTTCAAAACAAATTTAAAAGCAATCTCATTTCTAATCACTCAAATTTTTTACTCTCAAAATAATAAATTAAATCAACACATTTTTCTCTCTTGTAACACAGGCACCTTCATATTGACATCACAAACTTTCTCATAGTTTCGTGTATCCTCCATCAAGTATATAGTCCCACTTGTAGAAGACGACTGCCATAGATTGACAGACTGACAGATAAATCAATCAACCAATGATCAGAGACAGATTGATAAAACCAATTGGTATATATATATAGTCTAGCAGACAGATAGGTAGATGTATCTCCTAAGAGAAATGTCTGCAATTACCTAACTGGCTAGTCCAACATGTGCATGAAAGAATATCAATATTATAGATAGTAGCACAACTTCGAATTCTGGGTACCCCTGCAAAAAAGTCTAAATATCCTTCCCCACCCCCACCCCAGCATTTTTCACACACACTCTAGCTCTCTGTAGAACCAGCTTGCCATGCACCCTGTAAAAACTTCTCTGTGTATTTTTCATATTTCAAGTACAATTCATTTTTGAAGGAATATATTGGGCCCCTTTTGATGAAAGCATTCACCCACCCCCACAGCACTATACAGGTGGAAGAGACTGCACGGGCAGTAGATGCGCCACGTAATTCTTATGAATTATAATAACAGCAGCAGTAGTTTAGCGCACAATATGCGTGCCTCTAATGCTAATGCACTGCAACCGGTATTTGTAAACTAAGATAATAAACTTCTACAACCAATCTCCCAAATCCATTAACTCTACTTGCCGTTTCCAAGGAGCGCTCTGCCGCACCAATTCTCAAAGCGTCGCTACACTTGGCCCCAGCCGGAGAACTTGGATGCGTCCTCGCTCGCTCAGTTGAGGTCAACTGCAAGACACGACGATACGACAGTGAAGCAGCCGGTGCGAAGCAACAACGTGTGCTGCCTGGTGGAGCAGGGAAGTCACAACGCGGCACACGGAAACAATGCGAGGCAGATTTCGCTTTAACACCAACATCCATACGACCACCGCACAGTCGAGCCCGCACGACCGCCATGACAAGAGCGCACACTACACGGCCTTACCGGCGGCGTCTCGAGTGGCAGCTTATGAAACCAATCTTATTTGTCTTACTCAAACAACTTCAGGAATTAGTCATGTCTAGAAACTTGTCTGCGCGTGATCAAATGGAGAAAGTGAGGCATATTACGAATGCACGAGTTATTATTGTGAAATACATTAAAGCACTTTATTAGTGCAAAGTAAAATTTTATTCGCGCCTCTTATTAGTGCAAAGAAAAATTCATACGCGCCGCTCAAAACTTGAATACTTTTCAATATTTCATTTTTAAATGCAGGACATTTTCTAGCTGTCAACACTTCTTACCTTCCGGTTACTTAAGGTACGAAGAACCGATTTCGAGCACCAGACACGACTACGTTCAAAACTTTGCTATTTAAACTGCACACGACTACGTTCAAACCTTTGCTATTTACTGCACTCGACTACGTTCAAAACTTTGCTACTTAAAGTACGTAGAACCGAATACCACGTGACCACGCTCAAAAACTTTCCATTAATGAAAACGAACCGAATCAATAACAAATTCATCCGCGAAATCAATGGCCGCTAGTCAATCAGTATAACATAAAGAAGTGTCGTGAAACGAACTGATATTTTAGCCATCAACCGGTAATTATTTTTTTAAAATTACATCCAGATATGACCCACACAGTAACTCTGGTCTTTCTTTTCATGTGAACCAAGACACCAAACTTGAAAACTTTTCCTAGAAAAATGCTCAGCTAAATATTGTAAGATGTCAGTACCCGGCAGATCACAACACCAAATTCTCTGAATAATTTCTCAGTGTGAGTGCGTGCATGCGTGCAGGGAAGGGAGGGGGGGAATCAGCGCCGCTGAAATTTCTCCGAAATACCTATATACTACGCTAAAGGAGTAAAGGTCATTTGCAAGCACGCAGCTAAAATCAGTGCAGTAGAACGAAAAAGAAGAGACAAGACAGCGCAGGCAGTCGCGGAAATGATGCAGTCACCACTGGCGTTCGCGTATGGCCTACATATACTACTGTAGCTAAAACATAAACAGTGCGACCAAACACTCGGCAAAGCAGTTACATAGTACACGCGGAAATACAATGCATACATGTAGTTAAAATGGCAGGCAGTTCGTGTTTAAAATAACAAAATGGGGGGGGGGGTCTGTATACGTAACATCGAAGGACAAAAGTTATATTTGTACGTGCAAAGTGTCAGTCGATGCTATTTTGACTGCAATATTTAACAGAAACAAAATCTAAATGACTGAAAAGTTAATGACAAGATAACTCTAAATTTTTTAAAAAAAACAGTTTTAGTGCACGGATTTATTTTCGTTTATTTATTTGCAGCTAATCGTAACTTTTCTCTAAAAATCCAAAAAAAATAACCCAAACCTTAACCCTAACCTATTTCTAAAAGAAAAAAAACACCTAAATCTAATTAAAGCTCCTTAATATTTTTCCTTTGTGCGCGGAACTTGATGCTGCTATGCGGCATTTTCTAATGAACTACGACGCACCGTACAGGGAACTTTGACCCTAACCTTTCTCTAAAGCAAAACGCGACGGTTGTAAAAGAAGACAGTTAAAATCGCTGCTAGTTTGCAACAGACGAGGGCGGTTGGAGTGGGGTGGGTCGAGAGTGAGCAGACACCAGTCGAAAGTTGACAATTAATCCATCCTAAAACGCTGGAACTACGCCAAAACCTAAACTCAAAACTTCACCCACCCACCTAGAGAAGCTGAACATGACCCGGTCTGTGCTGAGCAATTTCAGTTCACATACTTAGACACAGTGTGGTTAAAGTGATTTGTTGTGCAAAGAATTTCTTCAGGTACACTGGCTTTAAATGTCTGAAATACTTAAATACCTATAATGCCTACATCTGACACTTCTAAGATATAAAATACCTAACGCCTAAACTCTAACACTTCTAAGGTCTGAAAGATACCTAACGCCTAAACTCTAACACTTCTAAGATATAAAATACCTAACGCCTAAACTCTAACACTTCTAAGGTCTGAAAGATACCTAACGCCTAAACTCTAACACTTCAATGGTCTGAAAGATACCTAACGCCTAAACTCTAACACTTCTAAGATCTGAAAGATACCTAACGCTTAAACTCTAACACTTCTAAGGTCTGAAAGATACCTAACGCCTAAACTCTAACACTTCTAAGATATAAAATACCTAACGCCTAAACTCTAACACTTCTAAGGTCTGAAAGATACCTAACGCTTAAACTCTAACACTTCTAAGATATAAAATACATAACACCTAAACTCTAACACTTCTAAGATATAAAATACATAACACCTAAACTCTAACACTTCTAAGATATAAAATACATAACACCTAAACTCTAACACTTCTAAGGTATAAAATACATAACACATAAACTCTAACACTTCAAAATTCTGAAAGATACCTAACGCCTAAACTCTAACACTTCAAAATTATGAAAGACACCTAACGCCTAAACTCTAACACTTCAAATTTGTGAAAGATACCTAACGCCTAAACTCTTGACACTTTTCGAAGGTCTTAAATACCTATCGTCTAAAATCTGACACGGTAACTGGAGAGCGTTAATAAAACGGCTTTAGTGGGGGTAAGAAAAGGATGGGGTCAAAATGAGGGAAGATGGTACAGTTATTGCTTGGGGGGGGGGAGCGCTTCCCTGCTTTGGAGAAGATGGTATTTTCTCGTCTAAAGTCGCCCGTTCGCTGTGTACCTAACTTAGCTTAGGGAATCTAGTACAACGTGCCAACTTCGATCACATGGTAAGAGTTTTATTTACGCTCATCTAAAAAACAAAACAGCAGACTAAAACTTTCGTTAAATTAGGTAGTCGTATTGTTATTTGCATTAAAAATATTTCGTTTACGGAATAGACAGACAGATAGCAAATAATTCATTTCAAACTATACAACTATTCGTACTTTGGTTGTTCTACCAAACGAAACGAAAACTGATTACACAAGTGGCCAAATGTTCCAGTCAGTAATATCCCGAAATCATGTTTATTCTATCGTCTGCAAACAGTAAAGGAGGAGAAGGAGAATCTCAGCGAAATTGTAAGATTCGGTTAACCTGCAAATAGTTGGCGAACGCCGCCTGTCTGCTCAACTCCCCCCATCCCCTTTCCTATTTGTCACTTTCACTAACGTGTCCCGCGGAGTGCGCAAAAACTCTTGAGATAAAAAGTGACAAAGAAAGTTTGTCGCCAAGTTCAAAGCTGAAGCACCTGGCATAAAGACAAAACCGCATACTTCAAAGAATAGCGACGTTGTTCCCAGTTCTTGGCAAGATTGATCATTTACTGGTGAGAGTAGTTTCTCTCAATGAGATTTATCGCTTAACACAGAGCTTACGCAGCTCACATACTGTAGGAGAAAATCTCATTTGATTTCCGAGTGTTACCTAAGCATTTCAATTTGGCAAAGCAAATTAACAACGTTCATATTACACAGACTAAAACATCAGTCCAGTCCAATGGACCCAATCATCGATTTTGCAACACAGTACAGACTAATGGACTCAATTGATTTTACATTAGTCAGCACAATCCGTCTAGACAGACGAGAGCTCTCTTAATTCACATAACGCCATCATTCTGACCCAAATGGACTGGATAATGTTAATCTTGCGAAATATGGTGCCGATGTCCCAAACAAATGGACAGAATTTATCACACTGAAGCGATTTTAAATGTAAAGTGTGAGAGCTGTCCAATGCACTGCACATTAAGTATTCGCATCTCAATATGACGTAATTATATTTGATTTAAGAAGCGTGTTTGGAGGTGTGGGTTCGCAACACCGAAATGCTTTGATAAAACATTGCAAAATACAACTGTACGAAGTTTATACTGGGTCTACTAATACAGTAGTACTTGATCTATTAACTGGATCTATTAACACAGTAGTACCGGTTCTATAAGCTCAGTAGTACTGGATCTATTTACAGAGCAGTAACGGGTCCATTAAAACAGTAGTACCGGATCTATTAACACAGTAGTACTGGATCTATTAAAACAGATGGAAGCAGTAGTACCCGGTCTATTAAAACAGTAATAGCGCAGCGAACTATGTCCCTAGACTAAACGATATAATGTCTCTTAATTTCAACGAGTACCCTTCTCAATCCACTGGTTAGCGTCTAATTGCCGATGGCGCTTTAGAAAGGCTGAAATAAACTTTTTTCTCTCAGGATCGAATCAGCATGTTTTAATGATGCACAGTTTAGGCTGTTTTGTCATGGTTTTGGAATGATATGGGATGATACAGTATGGATTGTTTTGTCATGATTGATATGGGATAGTACACTGTGGATTGTTTTGTCATGATTGATATGGGATAGTACAGTGTGGATTGTTTTGTCATGATTGATATGGGATAGTACACTGTGGATTGTTTTGTCATGATTGATATGGGATAGTACAGTGTGGATTGTTTTGTCATGATTGATATGGGATAGTACAGTACAGTACGGGCTGCTTTGTCATGAGAATATGGGATGCACAGGTTGTTTGGTCAAATATGAAATAGTATAGTATGAGTTGTATGATTAGAGAAAACGCGTAATATGTCAGGATTTTTATCGACATCAGTATAAGCCGGAAATGGATATGCCTACCGATAAAAAATAAAATTAATAAAACAGTGTGTTCAAACTATTTAAATGGTATCTGAAAGCAATGTTGCATTAATATAAATTATTATTAAAGTACTTAAACATAAATATATAAGTGCTACTCAAGCAAACTGCTATGGCAACATAATTTATGTAAAACCATTAAACTCGGGTTCAAATAAAATTTTGTCTGATGTAATTTATGTAAAACCATTACACTCGGGCTCAAATAAAATAATGACTGATGTAATTTATGTAAAACCATTAAACTCGGGCTCAAATAAAATAATGACTGATGTAATTTATGTACATTAAACTGGGGCTCAAATAAAATAGTGTCTGATGTAATTTATGTACATTAAACTCGGGCTGAAATAAAATAGTGTCTGATGTACATGTAGAAAACGATTTAACTGGTGCTCAAGTGAAATGCTGTAACGATATGTAAAAGTATTAAAATGGAGCTCATAGAAATGTTGCAACGCCATATGCATAAATTATTTACGTGGTATTCAAATGGTATGATATAAATTATACCGAGACAGTTTGTGAATGTAAGCAATCATGCTCACTGAGCAATGCGACCCATGCTGTGTTAACATATCCTGTATTCAGTGTAATGCACAACACGGTCATGCCGTTCTCATCTTCGGTCATGTCATTCTCATCTTCACCGACTCGTTGCAAAGTAGTGAATTTGTTGAGCACAATGTACTTATGATCAACTACAAAACATTGCAAAAAAGGGTAGCCGTACCCGAAGCCGGATCTCTCGAGCACAGTGCTGTTAGTCTACTCGAATCGATTCCAGCCGCACTATCCAACATTGTGACAAGCACACACTACTAGCGCGCATGCGTAATATACAGTCCTTATAACGTTGCTTTGGATTTTCCTTTTTTTTTTAACAATATAAAAAGAGTTGGGGAGGGGGGTATATTACAGTTTATAACCATAGGGAAATAGGACTGTCCGGGACAGGTAAAATTGTCGGACAAGCAGACAACGTGACTTCTGTCTCATCTGAAGTTGCATGTGCGTGGCATCCTAATTTTAGTGACAACGCCCCAGTCGGACGGGTAAATCTGTTTTAACTGTACTTCAGACAGGCTGCTAAAACGAAATTGCTGCATCCATATCCTACTGACAAGAGTCAAACAGCAAAGCTGATGATTAAAAATCTGAAAAAGTGTATCATTATAAATCTGACAAATCTGACTAACAAAAACTGATTCTCACTTTATTTCAGCTAGAATGGAGCGAAAACTGATTCTCACTACTGCGCAAGACAAAACAATTGTATGTACGTTAGTTTAGTAGAGCGTTAAAACCGTAACATTAGCCATGTCAAAGTGCTAGTGTAACGCGTACTAGTTCAGTGACAAATGAATCTCAGCACCCAAATGCTCTGTGTGCAAGAAATATACATCACTTCTGTAGCCTGTTAGCACCACAACGTGTCCTGTCAAGTGCTAGTGTAACGCATACTTGTTCAGTAACAAGGGATTCGTTGCACTGATGTATTTATGTGCTTACCTACGTTAGTTTTGTATTCTGTTACATGTAACCCGCAATCTTAAACATGTCGTTATGGGTGTAACGCATTGCTCAGTGAGTCAAGAATGACAGCATTGTGATATCCCATATTACGCACTTATACGTCATTCGATTCTGTTTTACGCCTTCAATCACAACAGCTTTTCTTTACTAATTCTGTTTTACGACTTCAAGCACAGCTTTTCTTACTAATTCTGTTTTACGATTTCAATCACAACAACTTTTCTCTACTAATTCTGTTTTACGACTTCAAGCACAGCTTTTCTTACTAATTCTGTTTTACGACTTCAATCACAACTTTTCTTTACTAATTCTGTTTTATGATTTATACAGTAGAATGGAAGCAGCATAGTTCGACTATACCTGCTCCTACAGCGTGCTATCATTGTTATTCCAAAAGATGCAGTAAAGGAATTCTCGGGATAAACAAATATAATCTGAGACTGATGAATAATACTTTGAACTGGTTCGAAATCTCATTTTTGTAAATAGATTTTTAATTGCAACAGGAGACAATAAAATCATCGCTATGAAGTCAACACAAACATGTACAATAAAATAATCACTACAAAGTCAATACAAACATGTACAATAAAATAATCACTACAAAGTCAATACAAACATGTAAAATAAAGTCACCACGACAAAGTCAATACAAACATGTACAATAAAATAATCACTACCAAGTCAATAAACACGTACAATAGAATAATCACTACAAAGTCAATACAAACATGTACAATAAAATAATCACTACCAAGTCAATAAACACGTACAATACAATAATCACTACCAAGTCAATAAACACGTACAATACAATAATCACTACGAAATCAATACAAACATGTAAAATAAAGTAATCACTATGAAGTCAATATAAAACACGTACAATAAGTCATCACTACAAAGTCAATACAAACACGTACAATAAGTCATCACTACAAAGTCAATACTAATACGTACAATAAGTCATCACTACAAAGTCAATACAAATACGTACAATAAGTCACCACTACAAAGTCAATACAAATACGTACAATAAGTCATCACTACAAAGTCAATACAAACATGTAAAATAAAGAAATCACTAAAAAGTCAATATAAACATGTACAATAAAATAATCACTACGAAGTCAATACAAACACATAAAATAAAGTCATCCCTACAAAGTCAACACAAACACATAAAATAAAAGTTGATGTTAATAAGCCACTGATATTAGTAACTGAAGTGTACATCTATTTCATTATTTTATACTTAATGAATACACATTTTTATTATAACATCATTGGAGCAATTATTTAAAAACACCAACACATATGAGTGCTAAGTGACTTCAGCCATTCTTGAAAATTAAATTTAGTCAAATTAACTAATAGATAACCTGTAATGTAAATTAAAATGAACTGCTGAGCTGAATTCGTTATAAAGATTGTGATGTTTTGCTGGGAGATGGGCAAGATGTTAATTCTCCACCAAAAATAAATTAATAACCTAAAAAATAATTTATCATTAGATTACAAGAAGTAATTTTTAGGTTATTAATTTATTTTGTTTCAAAATGTTGAAAAATATTTATGAAAACCTTTCACTAGAAGTTCTTAATGAGAATTTTTTAAAACCTGTATATAGTTACATACTACAGTTGGTAGTGCTAATAATAATAAAGATGATTTAAGCTATAGCATTGTGAACAGTTTTCAGTATATAATACAATCGGAGTCCCTGGACAGAGAAAACTATCATGCTCTACTCATAGTCGTAACCATAACGCCATTCAGATGTGAGATAGGAGAGAAGCACATAATGCTCCAAAAACCAATATAACAAAAACTGAAACAAAATCATTTTCAGACTACAGGTAAGATGAATGTCACAGAAAACACAAAAAAAAAAAATATAAAAAATAACTCATACATCATGAATACAAGACAAATATGACTTAATTACATTTTCAAGGAAAAACTATGAAACAAAGTAATAAAATCAATTTTTACCAGTTGTTTCAAGCATTTTATTACACGTAGTATGCAGCCTGGCCTTGGGTTACAAACGAGTTCCTTTCTTTAGGACGTTCATGGCCTGATTTTGTGTGCAAGTCAGAATTTCATATGTAATGGTTTGTATGATAGCCCAATAGTGAACACTTGATGAATTAAAATGGTGCTTGATCCCAGCACTTAATGCGATGCTAAGTAGCTTACATCTGCAATTCATCCATGTTGAAACTAGTTTGCCTCAGGTGTCAGAATTTTTTGTTAAAAAAAACGTACCTGGGTCTCTCTACCTTTGGGCTGTCTAGTATGCAATCACATCAATTTGTGGTTTGGTTTGTACTTATTTTGCAGGTGCAGGAAGTGTGATTGTGGCTCAAAACCAACATCTATTGTGATATTCACCCATCTGTATGTGATGCTAACACTGGAACTTCACCCACTAACGTCTTGACAGTTTATTTTTTATAAGCATTACCAACTCTATTCAATAAGTGTTAAGTTGAACTGTGTGACAATAAAAGAAAAAGTGATTGTAGCATAGTGATGGAAGTACTGATGGAAGTGCACTGTATATTCTCAAGACAATGAACTTTCGACCATTAAAATGTGAGAAACATTTATATCTGAATTTTACATGCCCACAACTTGCACTTGTATATTTATTTATTAGATGCATATTTTTGTATTTTATAAATGTGTATGTTTATAGATGTGCAGAATGTAATTTACTCACATACTGAATGATTACACTGAACATGATTGAAAAAAGAAAAGAAAACAAACTCACCAGTTTTATTCAATGACATAAGTAGCCTTTAAAAAAAACTGGAATAAGTAAAACTGAAAAGGCATTCATGTGCTTCCAGTTATTCCTGAAGTTCAGGACAATGACTGGCAGTACTAAATAAAACCCAAATATATCTCTCACCTCTTCTACATGTTGTTTCAGAGATCGCTTGAATTGCATCTGTTCGGAAAGTTCAGATGATGTTCTCCCCCCTGGTGTTCCAATCTCTTCCTCTGCATCTTCACCCAGAAAAATGCGCTCATCGAAGTCACCAACACTAAGCACGTACTCTTCATACGCATTGTTGATGGATTTCCTAAAACCCAATTTTTGCTAAAATAAGCAATGAATTATTCAGGTGCATTCTCAATCCAACTGCTACCAACAAGCAACCACTAAGTACTACAAGAAACAAAACAGAATGCAAAGTAATAATTGTTTTCTTTTTTAAAAAAAAATAAAGTAATATACACTTTTATAAAAAAAAAAATTCCTTTCCATTCCACTCTGCTAAAAACAAGTTTAGGTTGGAGTACTATGCATAAATAAATGGAATGGTTTTGACCTCTTTAGCTTATGGTGCATTTGTTTGTGCAAGATAATTCATCTTGACTTTATTTATCAACTCATTCCTAGGCAGTCATTTAAACCTAAAATCAGTTGTACTTTTGTGTTACTAAATCCACCTTTCTCAACCTTTTCACCCTAAAGGAAACTTTAAAATAATTTTCAGGTCTCATGGAACCCTGCACAAAAATTACTATATCTACAAGCTTATTGTTTTAATCATGATCTCCTGAGGAACTCCTAGTGACCACGTGGGTTCTGTGGAATCTGTGGAACCCCGGTTGAGGAACCTTGTACTGAATTTTAAAGTTATGCTAGTAAAAATGGATCAGGAGAAAGCTTGGGGTAATACCTTTATTTTTGTTCTTACTGATATAAGAAAAAAATCATATGCAGTTGTATGCAAAAAGAAATTTAGACCAAAGCAAATTTTTTTATTGCAATCAACATATGGCTGGAAGGCCCCATTTTTAGCAAAACATGTCCATTTATTTTCTTTCAAACATGGTTTAAATCACATTAAATATTAAATAAAATACTGCAGAGTGTTCAATAAAGAAACAATTCTGTAATTTTATCCAAGGTATGTCAAAAAATTATTGTATTAAAGAATCAAACTTTGCTACAGAAAAATCACCAAATTTGTGCACTAAACATTACTTATTCCTGCAAACAGCGACAATGGGACCACCTATTATTAGAAGTACAAGGCAGCATAAATCTATTGTGTTTTGTGTTAAATCATATTTATTCTACAATAGAAAATTTTATTGGACGAAAAATTACATTATTTCAAATTCACCATCAAGATTATAACCTCATTAAAAAGTGCTTCAGTTTTATAAAACTTTAGCAACTAAGAATTAAACTAACGAAGAGAAAGTAGAAATAAGTATTAACAAGTTTTAGAAACTTACACGTTGGCTTCAAAGTTGCCAATTTCCAAAACAGATGACAAAGATTCAGCTTTACCTTTCAAAACCTGAAAATAGAAAAACAATCAGAATGATTAACAATTTGTGTATATTCAATCCTCGATGAGAAGCCACACAGCACAGATATTTTTATATCATTCTACATCATCAGCACATTGGATTGCAAAGATGATTCTATAATGGTTCTGGAGTCACCAGCATTTCTTTTTTATGAACATCAAGAACTAAAGCACAATAAAGATAAAATAAATATTTCTGAGCTTCTGAATATTACAAGGCCACATTAGTAGATGTAAAGGCCTACAGAATTATCAGCTACATTCATCAAATTTGGAATACGATTTGCCTTTAAGAAAGATAAATATTATTTGTTAGCTTTAAAAAAAAATCATATTTAGTGTTTATTTTATTTTATTTTATTAAATTTTTAACATATCAAACTATTATTTCAGACTTCATTATGAAATTCATAAATTATTTACTATAAAAGTAAAAAAAATTCAAAAAGGTGTTTTCTTATCTAGAAAAAAATACAACTGTTAAAAAAACAAACTTGAAATAAAAAAAGAATGTTATGACTTTTTAAAAAATATACACCTTATCAAAACAAAAATAAATTATATAAACTTTACATTTTTTAAAATTATAAAATAAAAGCTTATGTATCCATAAGCAAATTTTTAAAACTGTCTACATAAAGAGCTAATATGTCGTATTTTAGTTACGAATAATTAAACCTATTTAAAAGCAGACTTTTGACATACTGAACATCAGTGCAAAAACATTTTGAGGAAAGTACATTTAAAGTGAAATAAAGACTGCAGAACTTGAAAATTATGGATTCCTATTAGTCATTTAACTCTCTTAATAAAACAGAGAAAAAGATTTTGCATTTCCTGCTTTTAGCTTCTAAAGTTCTATTAAACCTGAATACTACAAGAGAAAAAATTATGTATCATTCAACACTTTTAAAATTTAAGTTGTCTTAGAATGTAAGTTGTCTTAGTCATGGAAAAGCAATATCAGTTGCTAGTTTTAAAAAAATAATAAATTATTCCTGTTCTTTGTTATTCTAAAAATGTAATAAATATTTATAATTGTTTTTAAAATCCCTAAACCATATTTTTATTCATCTGTAACTCAAGGTGAAAATAGTTACTTATTGGCATTTACAACTTTTGAATATGGGAAAAAACTTTAAATATTACATATCCTAATTTAAAAGCAAGATCATCTGAGGAAATTGAGAAAATTAAAGAAAAAATTTTACTATAAAAACTAATTGGTATCATTAAAATGATATTAATTTTTCATTAAGCATGCTTTGTTAACTACAATTCTATATCAATATTATGTTTTAATGTTTTATTTATTTCTTCGTCTTCATGTATATGCATTTTTTTATTATTCAATGTCTTCTATTATTCGACTGGTTTCGACATGCTCTGTCCAACCTTTACCAGACAAAGCCCTATTTTACAACTACACATGATGGACACTTGCAATTAAACAATAAGAAAAAGGAAGAAACTTGATCCAAAGTGGAGACTAAAGTTTTATATTTGCATTAACTGAAATATTCATGCTTAAAAATGGTTTACAAAATATAAAATAAAAGATTGTAAAATGTATTTGTTACCAGTTATATATGTAAAAGTATTAATATTACTACTTATAAAATGTCTTAAAATGTTAATGTTACCAGCTATTCGTATAAAAGTAAATAAAACTAGATTGTGAGTATGGTCACATATGAATTAACAAAGTAGACTTCAGTAGTCTATAAAAGTACATTAAAATGTCAACTAATCCTCAGTCAAGCATGTAACCTACTTTACACCATGGAAACATTGTGACTAAACCTGCTTTCAATGCGAAGAAAGATCAAGTTCAATGAATAGAATTTTAGAGATAGGCTCAAAGGATGCCTATTCAAATGTCATAAGGTTTCTTGAGCAAAAAGTCTCCACCAAGTCATTCATTCAGTTGTGGTCTTAAAATCCACTGAGATAAATATCATTTTTTGTTGCTTAAAATATTGTGTACCCAGATTGATTAAAAAAAAAATTTTTTTTAACTAAATACTGTGTACCAAGTACAATCAAACAAAACATGACTAAAATATAATCACAAAAGACACCAACTACAATATTGTGTATTAAATATAATCACAAAAGACACTGACTACAATAGTGTGTATTAAGTATAATCACAATAGACACAGACAACAATATTGTGTATTAAGTATAATTACAAAGGACAACAACTACAATAATGTGTATTAAGTATAATCACAAAAGACACTGACTACAATACTGTGTACTAAGTGTGATCACACATGATAAAACTGGGTACCAAACAACAATTATGACTAAAATTATGTGTAATGAGTTGTATCAAACAAGACACTGGCTAAACAGTAAGATTTTGTGTATTGAGTAAAATCACACAAGACAAAACATTTAAAATGGTATTTCCTAAAAATAAATTATTTAATGTAAAGAATTTTAAATCTATGCATGAGAAAGCAAGGCTGAAACAAACAAAATGCAAAACTGAATTAATACTGTTAAAGCCACAATCTATAGTAAACAACCAAGCTAAGTAAAAGAACCAACTTAAGTAAAAGAATGTGTATTTACAATAATTTAATAAACATTAAAAACATGTTCATTTTCCAAATTTACAAAAGAAAGAAAAAAGTTTTGGAAAACAGTTGTAAAAAAAGTTTTGAATAATTCTGATAATACACTATAACCTCAATAATTTGAAGTCAGCAAACTTATATCTCAGTCTAGTTACGTAGGATATGGAAACATCTGTCACTGTCACAGTAGCAGCTTGAGACTGTCAGAATCTTCACCAAATTTAGTTCTCAATAATAGTCATAAATGGTATTAGAAAAGTGAGAGATTCTTTATTTGAATTTGCCCTTGTAACCCTTTAATTTACAAAAGACATTTTCAATAGTTAACACTATAAACAGTATTAACATTTGCTTCAAATCACCATTACGATTTATTGTTATTAAAACATTAAAATGACAATAAAATCATGTATACAACGAACAACTGTTAGTGTTAGCAGGAGTGTTGTCTGTGCCATTAGGATAGAAGTCATGGTTCTGTATTTATTACTTTATTGTTATTTATTTGTGGTTATATATGTGTGTGTGTGTTCAGCTTCAGTGGGTTAGGAGGTAGTGTGCATTACTTTTCACCAACCTCATGTGGTAACCAAAAGTTGTGAGGTATTTTCTCCATGACCTCACAACACAACCACAAAAATTGAACTGTTCAGTGTTCATGTCAAGGATCCAGTTTGCTTATTGAATTTTTTTCTTATACTCTGGCCACTACCCTTGGGTTACTTTTGATGCAAAATGGAGAATTATCTACATAAAATATTGTCTCTTCCTAAACACTTTCTTCTAAAGCAGCATTGTAAAATAACATTATTTGATTTTTCTATTTAAAAAATCCGACAGGTTTCTTGAATGTTATTGATGTCCAAAGTGCTTACATACGTATTTTAGTATTTAAAAAAAAGAATCATAATATTTAAGTATTACATAATGTCAGACATAGCAAGCAAATTTTGCCTGCATCTTCAGTTATAAATATTACCTAGTCTTCAATGAATAATAGTTCAGAGGACACTATTCAACACTGACTAAGTGCAAGTGATTGTTCTGGATAATTACTGTGAATATTTGAAAATTCTTTTCATAAACAAATTTACTTAGTGCTAGGTTCACCTTACCCTTCACTCAACTATTCCCAGTCTCATTATTATAAATTAGTAACATCACTTTTTATGGATGTCAACAGATTACATGCATATTAGATTATGTAACTGTAAAGTA
Organism: Sinotaia quadrata; assembly: GCA_028829895.1. Taxonomy (NCBI): domain Eukaryota; kingdom Metazoa; phylum Mollusca; class Gastropoda; order Architaenioglossa; family Viviparidae; genus Sinotaia; species Sinotaia quadrata. Next base: position 113,259,640 of record CM054181.1, on the reverse strand, counting down.
TACCTTATTATTTTATGATATCATGACCTTTGAAAGAGTTACTTGCTATTTAGTATTACTGGAATGATTGGATAGTAGATTCAAATATTCCAATGAACTTGAAGAGTGTTAAATTAAACCGAAATAATCAAACAAAGTAAAGAAGAAATAATAGTAATTCGTTTAATTAAATAAAACATTTATAAAGTAAAATTACTTTTACATACATGTTTTTATAAATATCAATAGTATAAAATGCACCATAATGCCAAAACAAAAATACATGAAGAAAATTGGCTGCTAGTTCTTGTATATTACATTTTCCTTTATATCCTGATTATTTCTTTTATCCATAAATAAATGAATAAATTTTAAACAAAAGGACAATGAACCTACTGGCAATTAAAAATGAGCATTTAATTTAAACAATACAGTAATAATTTTCTTGTTTTAAAAATTCTTACCGATAGTAAAAGAGTTACTCCCCTTTGTTTGTAAAACCAATATCAAAATTTAACATACACTGACTTTTTGAGTTTTAATTCTTGGAAGTAAAATTGGCAATCTTGTAGTCTAAAAACAATATCACACTTACCTACAGCAATCTGTGAATCTCTTAACATCTTTTTAAATATGGACATTAGAACAGTGGCATACAACAGTGACAACTTCAGCTCATAAATGCCTTTGTAACAGCTTTGGCATGCATTATGCTTTTTACTTCATACATACTACTTCATAGTAGTAGGTGTATTTTCAACTGCAACACAACCTAATAAAAGACAAGATGGCAGTCTTCATGAGACTTGGAATCTACAAGAAGTTAACAGTTCAAGTGACCTCCATGTGCACACAAAAAATTCAGAACAGTCAACACAATAGAAGTAATATGTAACTGTTGCAGTCTGTTGAAAAATTCCATGAGCAATTTAGCATGGTAACCTTCATAGTAGTAGGTGTATTTTCAACTGCAACACAACCTAATAAAAGACAAGATGGCAGTCTTCATGAGACTTGGAATCTACAAGAAGTTAACAGTTCAAGTGACCTCCATGTGCACACAAAAAAATCAGAACAGTGAACACAATAGAAGTAATATGTAACTGTTGCAGTCTGTTGAAAAATTCCATGAGCAATTTAGCATGGTAACCATAAAGAAATTTCTAACCATGCAGTTTACTTGGAGGGTTTGAGGCTTGGGGTTTTCCTCAAGTTTTTCTTTCCCTTTCTTTGCTTTTTCATGGCAAAATAATTCATCATATATAAAAATCATTTGTTTTACCTCCAAAAGCATGACTCCTTGCTAGAATGAACAGGAAAATCTCAGCACAAACTGTAGATTGTAACATATGTCATATACTATGCCACTATTTCAGATCCACAAATACATTTCCAATGCTGGTAGCAGTCTTTCCTTGTAAGAACGTGTAACACACATGCAGGCACACAGGCATACAAAATTTTTTTACAGCAGTTTTTGCATTGTGGAGTAACAGAGCTTGGATATTTAGCAGAGAACATGGCAAAATGCAAAAAACAGGTTGGATAAGAGTGACTTTTGATGATGGATGATAGGTGGCAAAAACTGTTTGCTCAAAATGATGATAACTAGGAGGCAACAATTGGCAGCCTCAAATATGTGTTGAAAGTACACAATTTTCTTCCCCAGTAAAAAAAGTTGAATTTTTAATTAGAGTTAACTTTTTACCTAAAGGCATATATACTTTTGGCTGAATAGACTGCTTATGTAGCAGTATAAATTAACTTTTGCAACAATAATCAATGTTAAATCTGAAATTTCTGCACACAGCACCTAGAGTTCTCTTGCAATGACAGTTATTGTCTCCTTTTGCAGATAAGTATTGTGCATTCATTGCTCATCACTGAGTTACCACCAAATGTTACCCGAATGTACCGAGTCAGGCAAAACCGTTGAAAACCAACCCATACCTGTACACATTATTGTGGTCAGTTCTGGGAACGAATAATGCAGACTTAATTTCTTTTACCCCTAAAACGTATTGTTTTGTTTTCTTAGTTAAACTGTGCTTAGCACAGTGGTTACATTAAACATAAAAAATGTAGCAAGTTTAAGTGTAAATTTCCATTTTCCTCTAGAAATAATATTGTAGAGAATAAAAATGAGAGAAAGATTATATTATTATATAAGCATGAGAGAAAAGTCATCATTTTGTTTTTTTGTAAAGAAATATTTAAACTATATTTTTTCTTTTGTGTACTGAAGGTTTTATATATATATATAGCAAATAAAGCATACTGATATTCATTTGAACTGTAAATGAAATATATAAATACTATACCTTTCTCTCAAACAGTCGCTTGATGTGGGGTTTCCACCAGTGCTCTTTAATTGTTTTGGCTTCAACCACAAGACCATCATGTTTCTGGCACAACATCTCTACAAGACATGGCGCTTCAGCTGGAGGTTTCCAGTCTTTACTGTTAAAGTTCTCTGGGAGACCTGCATATGTTAAAATCATGTTAAAGATTTAAAACTCTTATTTTTATAAGCTAATATAATCCCAAAAAAGATTCATCTTGGACGATAATATGATAAATATTAATTATTTGTTTTAGGTAAATCGCCTTCTCTTGATCATCATTATTCTTTTACAAAGGAACAATAAATAAACATATTTCAATATTAAAATATCATCTAATAAAAAAATTAAAAACTGTGTGGCTCCATGACTTGATTCAAAGCCACAAAAAAAGAGCTTAGAAGCTGAAATTTTGCATGAAGGCATGGTCCACCAATTGCCCCATATTTGCTAGTAATTATTTCAATAAAATAATCTACCAAATGCTTTCTTTTTCTTAACGTGTAAAATGCTCGTGGCTTTAGATATAAAATCACTGAAACCTATACAGTAATTCCTACTTTGGATTCCCTTTATCAACATGCTTGGAGTCACTAGGTCCTACAAGCATATATTCATTAAGATTGGACATAAAATATTTTAAGTTATCATCCTACCTAGTGCAATAATAAATTTTACAGCCTCATGGGTACAAAGTTTACAATCCACAGTAGTCATTATAAGGTCTTCTGAGATTTTTTTATATTTTCTGATAAATTCTGAAGAAATCCAAACCACCCTTGTCACTAACACGTGTCTGATTCCTCACCCACTGACTGTTTATTTCTCTAGTCAATTGCTTTTACAAATTATCCAAAATTATTTCATGAAAGAAAATCCACTAATAATTTTTGTATTATCTGAATGGAAGCCATTTGTTTGTGTGCAAATGCAAACAATAGCAGAGTTGCAGAAAAATTGTGATTCAAATAACAATTATTTATGTGAGCATTAACAGCTGAATAAATCAAGTTTTAAACAGCATAAACTGTTCTATAGTTTGCTGTTGACGTTATCTACCTGACCAAGATGAATTCATGTGTAAAATGTGTTTTGTTGTTTTTTTTATACTTGTTTGCTTATTAGACTCATTACATTTGCAGTTAAAAATAATTCTAAATAAGGAAAGAGTAATTGTAACAGTATGACAGTTAAAAAAAAATTAAAGTAGAAACATTACATTAAAACTATTTCTTTCAATAAAATATAATATAGCTAATATTATTTAAGATTCCATTTGAACTCATATTACTTATGTGTACTTTTAATAATACAACCATAATGTACTCATAGACAGGATTCCAGGAATCAGTCAAGATTTTAAGTATACTTATCAAGATGTGCCAGTTATTTTTTCTTTACAGTGAAGATGAAACTGACCTTTTTTGAAAAAAGACATACCACTTACCAGGATCTTGAAGGGGTGTATGGGTAATAGCTCAACACTCAACAATAACAGTAAACAGTCTTTTAGGCGATGCAGAACACTAATTCTAGAAATATTAAATCAAAAATTTACCTGCAAAGTCTGGTTTCAATAGGTCTCTGCGCCCACCAAGCAATGCATTAGCAAAGAACCAATCCACACAACACAGCAACAGGTGGTAGGAATTCACCAGATCATCACTTATTGCAGGAAAGTTACCTGAAAAAAAATCAAAAGAAAAATGTCATACTAGTTTCTGTTATCATTTAGTCTGTTCAAATAAGAGGTATGTAGTTCTGTAGAAAACAAATATCTTTGCATTCTACCAAAAGAGAAAATGATTAAAATTACATTAACAAATACAATACAGATCTGCTTTGACTAATACGAACAAACCTTTAGATTACATCCAGAATCAATTTAGCAAAGCAAAACATAAACTAAAAGGATCAACAAACATCTAAATTAAATAAAGACTATTGGTTCTGAGCAAGTGTTTAGATTTCTAATTTTATTAAGATCTTAAGATAGAAAATTATACATCCTCACTATTCAGGAAGACTCAAACTAAAAAACATAACAAAATATATTTACCTTTAACTTGCACAAACATGACCCAAGCAAAGTTGAAGACATCATTGACTGAACATGGCAGGCGCCTAACCGAATATAAGGATTGTATTTGAAAACACAATAATCAATTTGTGAACTTGCAGGTGTACCTTTGAAACAGAAGCTCTTAAAGGATTGATCATTTACTATGCATTCAAAACAGCAATTATATTTTTACAACCCTTCCTCTTTTCCAATTACCCCCATCCCCCAATGTGTACACATTTGTACACCTTCCCATTTCGTAACTTTTCAGTAAATGTAATGTTCTTTGCACAAAAAAAAAAATCACTCCTGTAATTTAAATATAAAAAGCATTTATATTACTAAGGATTACAACTGAATGTACCAGTTTCAAACTGTTTAATTTACAGACAACCATACCAAATTACTTATCTTAAAATAATACCAATTAAATATCTCTTCAATCTCTGTCTTTTCAAATTAAGTAGAACAATTTTTTATTATCAAACTATATAGTATAATAGTATAATTATAAATGAAAATTTAAATTAATATTAACAAGACAATATTTTAAGAAACATTTTATTAATAATTATGAGGCTGCAGGGCACTAAAATAGCAATTAGCATGGAATGTTCATATCAAAAGTTATGAGTCTGTGTGGTCATAAAGATCAGACTGCATCCGATAAATTACGCTTTGTTTAATAAGTGTGATTCTTCATTTTCTTGTCTAAACAATTGCAAACACATAAGCTAAATTAGCATGGAATGCAATGGAAAGCTGTTGTGCTAGTTTCTCTCAAATACTGGTACAACTATAATCACTTAATAATGAAATACCATTGCTGTACTTGTTTCTCTCTGCTGCAAAAGTAATTCACCAAGCTTAATTAATAGCTCTTGCAATTGTTAAAATATTTTAATTAATTATCTGAATAATCTTTTAAGGCTACTTGATGAAAATAAAGATCATATGTGTACAGACGGTAATGTGTTCCAGATCCTCAAGGATGTGAGTGAGAGTAGACAAGTATAGGCCTACTAAAGTACTAAACACTTGTTATTTATAATTTCTGCTGTAAATTTCATTAACAATTTTTGATAATCTGTCAGACAATGGTCACAATTAATCCTAGATCGATTTCCCCACAAAAAACAGTTTATTAACTAAGTTATGATGGATCACGAATGACAGCCATTAATTAATCATAATGGGTAGGGTTAATAGCAACAGCCTCAAATATGCATTAGTTATTTAGTTTTTGTGAGGCTATACCCCATCATTGTTATCTTTTTAGAGTTGGTAATAGGTTAAATTATTGTTAGGGTTCATTTCACTTGTAAAAATTGGCCAAGACTTTGAGGGACCATGTTACAGAATACATAATATCATTGTTTTAATTTCAACCTGCCACTAGGTTTCAATCAGCCCTCTACCCTTATTTTTAAATAATCATAAATTTTAAAACATAAGACATTAATAAGTGCATTTTAACTACAAATGTCAGCTAATTTTAAAATGTTATTTCATTATAATTACTTAAACAAGTCAAATGGAACTCAAAATAAGCAAAAAAGCATTAATATCGTTCAGTTTTCAGTGTTGGCTCAAAGTGCCATTGCTCAATTTGTTTTTTCTCATTTTGAGAATAGCTCAAAATTTTAAAAAGCTATTGCCTCAGAAAAAAAATCAGGCTTCATGTCAGCATTGGATACATGAGGTATGCAAAAATTTAGCTCTGTCAGATAATCCTTTACTTTAGGGTGATGCAAAAATGGCAAAACGTATAAAAAGCATTCTTTCCCTAATTTTTAAAATTGCGTTAAAAAAAAATAGTAAGAAAGATTAAACAACCATTTTTGTCAACTGACTTCTTTCACCTTGATAGTTATATGGTGTAAATTTCATTCATTTCCAAAGACTTTGAAAAAATAGCTGGTTCTACCTATACATAACAAAGCTGAACTTTCTTTAATTATTTGAACAAGTATCAATTACTATGTTAAAATATTAAATCTGCAATAACAATTTTTTAATAGTAAATCTACATATTTCTTTGTTGTTTGTATTATATTTTTAATCATTACATTCACTTAAAGTAGCTGAAGAATTTAGGGCTCTTTAACTTTATTTTCAATTCTGGAGATATGAAGGTGATGTGCATTTAGATAAACGACTGTAGATTTATAATCTGCGTTCTTCTCCATTACAAAGATTCTGAGTACACGTATATGGTGCAAGATATTACAGTGACATAAATATTAATAAAAAATATTACAAAATACCTCTGCTTCCGGCTTCGTTGTTGCCTTGGTGTGTCATTGGCTGGATCTCGAAAGATATCCAAGAATATTGGTTCATACTTCTTAAAAATTACAGTTGAAACAGCAAAGTTCCTTTCTAATCTATCCACTTTGTCACGAAATTCTCTATTCAAATTAGCCATATCAGACCATTTTCTCATTTTGCTGAAGAACTGGATCAAACTGGGTGAAAGAGACAAAGCAAAATCTACAAAAAAAGTACAAGAACAGTTACATCAACTTTTCCTCAATTTTTATAAAAACTTCACATCAAACAATTTTAATTCAGTAACAACATGATAATTGTTAAAAAAATTAATTACACTGAAATGTTAAAAAAAAAAACTATCACAGAAAAAATAGTTATGGATATTTAAAGTAAATATACAAATAAACTATAAATCCTCCTTTAGTTCTAAGCATTTTTCCCAATTACTTCTTGTATTCTCTTTAAATGCAATTATTAAGCAGTTCTTGTTTAAATAATCACGCAATCATGATTGCTAATCTGAGTATGCAAGATAGTACAGAATATGTATGTCATTCTATGTATGAGTGTACCATTTTATGCCATGAAATAAAAAAATAATATGAATGAAATTTAATTATTTTACATGTTATCATCTACAACAGAGCCTAATGTTCACAAAAAAAGATAACAACTATAAAAATGTTCATATTATTTTATATACGAGTGTAAAATATGTAAAACCATGTTTCTGTTGAAAACTCAGAAAGTAAGGTTGAGATATGTCTTACCAGAAAAAATACTTTAAAATAAGCAATATTATTATCTCATTAGAGTGAATATATTTTCTTTATTAACCTAAAATATTAACTTAATCTGGACACAGATTTATTTAAAATGGGTTATAAGACTATAACTTTGTAACATGAAAACTTAATATGGCTCCCACTGACTAAAACTATCAAGTATCATCATAAAAGAAGCTCTATGTTTTCCATCTAAACATAAAATGGGCTAAGTTATAATATTATGCTGTGAAAATAATATTAAGTAATATACTAATAAACAAAGTGTCTTTTTAAATATAATGATTTTGTAGTGCGAAAAATGCAAGGCAATACATTAAAAATTTTCTAAAATTAATTTTTCTTATGACAAAAATTTAATCTGAATTTTTGCCATGTAAAATATGTGTAACTAAAGCCATTTAGACCACCGCCTTTGGTCCAGTCTATGATGAAAAGAACAAAGTGTCTTGAAGTCGTGTAATACAAGCCGACAACCAGGGTACAAGAGGGAGGACACTCAACGTGAATAACCAAGTTGCATACTCTCACATCACAGGGACAGACAACAATGACCAGAGCATCGCAGTTATCATCATAAGAACCAAAACTTCCATAGGAATGCTGTCTATAGTGTGCGACCACTGGGCCGTGACTATTGCACAAAAGGGGGAATGTTTAAATAGCTCATGGCATTTATGTATGACATGTTGATGTTCTGTAAAAGAATAAAAGTTTTGGATCCAATTTATATGGAAAGAAAGTGACGAAAAAAGTGCCTTTTAAAAATATTATTTCTGCATAAAACTGTTTCAAGATAAAAGTTATCTAGAAATTAGTAGAATACTGTTTTAATATATTATCAAAGAAAAATCATACCATAAATTTGTTGGATTATTTAAAACAATGAAATTGAAAATAGATAAATGTAAGCATGTCATGAAAAGAAGTACCATTTTCAGTTCAAAACCAATAAGTATTACAAATAAATGTAAATAAACAAGCATGAATTCATGCAACTATCTTGTGTATCTTTCACATTAATTCTGAATATATAGAATATAAAATCATATATCAATGCTTTAAGGCAACACATTTCAAATGGATCCATGTGATATATTATTAATATTATTATATTAATATTAACCCTCTTAAAACAATAGATATGGTAGTACCCATAAATTTCAATGAAACATTGATTTCAATTGAAAAACCTTTGATAATAGAACTTTTTAGAAGAGTGGCATGGAAATGAGGTTGTTCAAACTCATTTCTTTTGTTTATCAAAATTCACCCCCTAAATACTGGTCAGACTATATCTATTATTTTGTTTATGATTGGTTAGATTTTATAAGGCAATCATTCCACTGTGGTATCCTTAGTGAATTTAATTATTGTGATACTTTCATGGTAAGTGGCACACTGCAATCATCGGTGGACAGAGAACAGACACAAATGACACAGATCATAATAATTTTCAAGAGAGCTCTCAAGAATCACAAAGAGCTCTATTAGTATTAAGTTTTAATATATATTCTATAGTATAATTATAGGCAATAATACTAATACATTTTACTATTTTAGTTCTAAACAGTAAAAGATATATTTTTTATTCCAGTAACTTAGTAACTATAAAATTAGATAACATTGATTTATGTGCCACTGTCATTGTATACGATGTAAACTACCTCTTTAAGATGACTGGATCATATAATTCAATGCACAAATATTTACATTTTAATATATAGGCCTAATGATGTATAGTGTTACTGTTAGTAATTTCTGTTATTTACAATTAAATTTAGTTTAATGCAAATAATATTAAAACAACAAAATAAAGTGAGAAAGTAAAATAATTTCAACTTTAAATGTAAATAAAACTCGTTAAGAATAAGCGATATTATCAAGCCTTAAACCATATATCTCTATATGTATTCGTAAATCGTAATCCGTATTGATTGGTTTCGCTGTGGAATTTTCTGGCTGTTATGATGGAGACTGGTATCTAAATTAATTTTAAAAGTAAAACATCTGCCAAGGGCTAGTTTGACATTCAATGATTCATTAAAGAAAATGTATAATAAGAATTCAAAAACAAATAAATCAATACAGCCTGAACGCGCATGTCAAATCTTTGTTTACATGAACGTCATGAAATTGACATCTGTTTTGTGTATTTATTTTCTGTAAGATCTACAAGTACAATTATATATACAACCATTGTTGCCACGCCTATACCAAAATCTAACTTTAAAAAATATATAAAAGTAATTTATTGAACAGTTAGTACCTAAATTTTGCTGAGCGCAGCAGTCGCGTGAGTGAAACACAATTTCCTTCCACAGTTCCTCTTCCAACTGTGGGAACCATGCTCCTACGACACGCTTCATAGAGTGCACAGGCAAGCCAATGAAGCTGGTCTCCCTGTAAATAAGCCAAAATCAATCTACAAACTTTCACTGTGATTTTAATCGATTTTTTTTTTTAATCGGGACCGCAAACAACTGTTTCAAAAACGGAAACCGGCCACACGGCTATTTAACTCAATATGGCCGCGTCCATTGCGAGAATAGGAAACGGGGTACAAACCTCTAATGTGAAGTTCGTTTGGATTCTCTGGTAATTCTGATAAGCTTCTTCCTTTGCATTCTTGTCCATGTTTAAGTCCAGACATAATTCTTCAAATCGTTGAAGCACACTTTCCTCTCCCTCCTCCGACAGGCCCATTTTCGAACAATTTATACGCGCACCCTAAATTATAGCACAATGGCTGACACAATTTCACAAGCCTCGTAAAGCTAGCTACAAACACACGCACGCTTTCGTAGGCTACACATTGAAGCGTAATGGCGGGAAAATGGAGAACATGTTCCCTGCTGAGCCAATTGAGCAGTACAAATGCGTGATGCTGTTACTATGGGGATATTAGAAATATTCGAAACTGTAGTTTGTTTGTTTGTTGTTTTTTAATCCAGACGATAAGACCATATGCATCGTGTAAGTCCTTGCTTACAGTGGAAATAAAATTATATTCTGTCGTGCAAGGCCGTTTTAACAGCATTAATAAAGGCCCACGGACAAAGACAGCCTGACACAACATACAAGATTAGTATGAGGCCCCCGGACAACTGTCCAGCGTGCCCAAGCGTTAAGATGGCACTGCTGTTGTGTCGTGCGAAACATTTTTACCTATTCGCGGCCCCACCCCACCCCCACCCCAAATGCAGCTGCAGCGCTCTTAAGCAATTTCCCCTCCCCTGTCTCGCCACCACTGGAGCTGGATGAAGGAACCGGCAGAATATTTAATTGATTTCAAAGTTAAGTTTAGTTGATGCAATTAACAATTAATATAACCAAATTGCCAGAGTGGCGCAATTAATTGTCCATGTTGGACTTAATAATTCAGTGTTTCAAAACTGCCAAAATAATGTAACAGAAACAGGCCCTCGCCTGTCAGCAGTGAAGAGGGGGGTGGGGTTCCTGTTTGTTTTAATATGATTCATTTTTATTGTACACCAAACCACATTCAAACTTGCTTAATCCACTGAAAGCTTATTGAACAGGTATATGCATTGTAGAACCAGTGGACGGTTATGTATACTTGGGGGGAGGGGGGGAATCTGTCACAAATTTTTTTTGAGAAATAAGTTTGGGCACTCCGATTATTGCACTGCGGTTTTGTTTCAATCACCTCATTCACACACACACACATTCACACGCACAGGCTCGCACGCACACACACACACGTAGCTTAAAGGTGTGCGAATATTAAGGACAGATTATAAAATTCGACTGTCGTATAATTGGAGCTTAACTTACTATTGCTATTTTTGTTACAAGAGCTCGGGGACTCATTTTCAAATGGACAGCTGGAGGTCTTCGGTTGAGGTCAGTGATATGTGGTGTGAGTTAAAATCTGCATATGCTTTCTTCCACTCAGCATTTGGATGCTTGGTTGGGATGGGGTGGGGGGAGAGAGAGAGAATGGAACAATTCAAAACAGATTCCTTTTTTAAAAAAAAAACTCCAAATAGTTCAAAATAATAAATCATATAAATAACTGCATTTGTGACATTAACGCTCATAAATCTGAGACTAAAGGCAGCGGACTAAAATATCATATTTCATCATAAGTCGTTCTCTGGTCTGTAGCGCTCCAGTGGGACATGCTCCCCTAACGAGTATTCGGGGAGCGCTTGGGTGTCTCTCTCTCTCTCTCTCTCTCTCTCTCTCTCTCTCTCTCTCTCTCTCTCTCTCTCTCTCTCTCTCTCTCTCTCTCTCTCTCTCTCTCTCCACCAGAAGCCGCATTAGACTTATCTTCACAATATTCTCAGTCTTGGTTTGCTTCGGGGGGAACCCCACAGCCTCGCGGTGCATCTGAGATGGAGAGCAGGAGGGCTGGCGGAAGGAGGTGAAACAGGTAGCATCAGTTTGGCGCACACCCTCAACCATCCTCCGTCTTCGATTTATATTACTGCGAAGAATCTGTTCAACCCCTAAGATGCTCTCTCGAAGTTCTGATATTTTTTTTTAAATGTTAACTCGTTTTCTTGATTTCTTTCGCTGTGGACAGCATGGGAGAAACTGAATATTGATATCAGATCATATGTAATCGGATTAAACATATTTAAGCATTAACAGTTGTGGCGGTGTATGTAAACAATCGCTCTATGAATCAATAAAATTAAATTAAAAATGCCCGACACGCAAGTAGGTCAAGAGTACGCATGCGCTCGTGACGAACTGTCAGCAGTATTAATGGAAGCTATTAAATACTACTAGGACAAGTCCAGTTAGTAGTACTTTGCGGCAATCCAATTTTACTACTATTACGGTAAGTGACGCGAGTGTGGCAAATTAGCCAATGGGGGGAATTAAAGCGAGTTTGCTTGGAGAGAGCGAGGATAAATTACTGAATCCTGCCTATAGTCCAGGGTTCGGCAAAGTCCGGCCTTTAGGCCAAATATGGCCTAGCTATTATTCCAGTCCGGCCTAATGCGCCCCCCCCCCCCCCTCAGTTATTTATTATTAGATACGGCCTAATTGAATTGTCGCGGTATTGTTCCCCTTCATTTCAACAATCTAAATACAGTTTTGTTTTGTTTTTTAAAGTAAGAAAGCCGAAATTATTTTAATTGTACAAGCACTTAGTTAAAGTTCAACATTAGTGTATGTACTATGGGTATAACTGGCATAATCGATCTATACAGATTATTTTTTTCAAATTTTTTCTAACTTTTGTCCATCCCTACCTCTTGAAATTGTACAGTGTACACTGTATAGTGTCTTCTCTTTATGACACATTAAATTGCACAAAATAAAGTGCAAAGACTTTTATTCAAGCCTAGTAATGGTGTACTTTTGACCATTTCTGGCTTAGTGTGCCTTCTGGACCTCCTAAAAATGGCCTAGTAGTCCAAAAGGTTTGCCGACCTCTGCAGTATAGTCTGTGATCGAAAAATATCAGCTTCAGTCTCTCTCTCTCTCTCTCTCTCTCTCTCTCTCTCTCTCTCTCACACACACACACACACACACACACACACACACACACACACACACACACACACAGTATCACCGATTTCAATGCCTTCTTAATATGCGCGCACACAAGCCTATGACAATGTATATACATGTGTGCGTACGGTACTTGTGTGAAATCCGCAATAGATTACATGAGGGAAATATTGTGTACATTTCCTATCGGCATACTTAGTCCTGCCTTACCGTATTTTACGTAATAACGCCTCGCTTTCCACTTTAAATCTGAAGTTAATCCAGTATGAAAACTTAGGCCGATGATTTATTGCTGTCATACCGATAGAAAGAAAATCTTTTTTTTTTGTTTTTGTCGGTAAGTTTTATTATGTAAGTTCCCGAAATCTTGACACCTGCATAACGTGACATATTTCGAGTTCGTGACTTGACTTTCCTACAAAACTTATAAGAAAGAAGTTCTGACTGAGAAAGGAAGTTCTTTTCCTTCCCCTGCAATTTCATTATACGAGGTCCAGAATTTAGCTTATCTTGCGATTATAAGAAAACTTAACTTCTGGTACAAGCTATGCATGTTCTTGTTTGCAGGGAATGAACGTTCAATTGAATTTCAAATATAATATTGGATTGCGACTTGATCTATGCTCTGCGCCATGTGCCAAGCAGGAAAGAATGGTCGCAATTAATGAAATGGAAGTTTGCAACATAAAGCTTCGTCTTTTAGATAAAAAATTGGATATTTGTATTTTGGTTGCATTTATGCTTTTTAAGCTTTGGGGAATACTTCGTTTAGGTGTATTAAAACTATCCAACAGTTATTTCAGAATAAGCCCATGTTGCGGAGAGATGAGTTACTGCCCTTGAAATGGAAGTCGAGAGCATTTCCGCAGACGAAGAACAAGAGATGGGATCTCCGACAAAGAGAGGCATGCCACCAATCAGGATCTCCGACTAAGAGAGACATGCCACCAGTCAGGATCTCCGACTAAGAGAGACATGCCACCAATCAGAATCTCCGACTAAGAGAGTCATGCCAAGAAACAGGATCTCCGGAGATATGCCTCGTCACCAGTGCGGGCCTTCTGGTCGTTTCAATCTTCAGCTGCCAAAGCGGCTAGCAGCGTCCTGGATAATTTTACTGTTAACGTTTGTTGACTTTTCCGGATGGACGCTAAGGCGGAAAGAGAATTTAAGGTGAAGCAATTGATTGGCGTTCACTTTGGTGATAAAAGTTTGAGAAACAAGTGCAAAATGTCTGGTCGCGGGCTTCATTGTCGATCTGAGACCGAGGCTGTGACTGTTGTTGTTGTTGTTGTTGTTGTCGGTCATTAATTTGGTTGTTTTCACGATCTGTTGTTTCTCCAGCCTTGGTTGTTGTCAAGGGGTCTGCTCACTGTATACGTCATTATCTCGTACAATCATTTTAAAAAAATTTAACGGAAGTAGACCACATGTCACGTGTATTATTGTGTGGAGGAGGAGGGAGGAAGCTGGCGTTGATGCTGATGTTGTTGTTGGCCAGGTTCCATAATCTTGGGTGGATGTTGTGGTGCAGATGGTTGCATGAGCAATTGCTCCTCTGGTCTGTTGGTGCGGCTATTTTGGCCACGTTTCTAACAATCTAACCATTGCGGTCTATAATCCGATTAATCTAGACTAGAGGGACATGCGGGTTGAGTATTGTTTGCTTGCTTGCTTTTGTTTTAATGATTACTTGGTTAGAGCTGTATCAGTCTGTCAACAGTTCTTTTAGTCCAGTCCTTCTAGGTTGCCGTTAATTTTTTTTTTTAATCTCTCCTGAACATTCTAGCAGCTCCTCACCAGTCTGCTAAGAGAGTCACGTGATATAGACTGGATAGGTAGATATACAGATTAGTGAGAGGGAAGATTATATACGTTATTGGGTTCAAGCACGTGAACACATTTGTGAGATAACACTGGTATGCTAGTTAGTGAAATCAGACAGGTGTTATACTTAGACTGGCGATAAATAGGTATACAGATTAGTGAGGTCAACCTTGATTATATATACATATTATGAAATTTATACAAAAAGATAAACTTAACACAGATTCAGACGAACGACCTAAGATATACGAATATTACATAAGAACTTTGTCCTCGATCATTCATTTGTGTCAGCAAGCGGTCTCAATGACATGACGGCCCACGACCATTTATCCCGCTGTGTTACAAATATGACGTCACAACATAGCATTCATTTTCTCCAGTAGATTAATTGGAGGCTTGTGAGTCGTTATACCATGAACCTTAAAGCAAAGCTTGAGTGCTGTATAAATTTAAATTTTAAACATGAACATCCTATTGTTTTGAGTATTAAAATAATATGAATGAAGAGGTATATTGTCTACTTCTGCAAGATTAGGTGATTCTTTCTCTAGGCCCATGTATTCTGAAAACTGGAATTAGATTACGCCTCACTGCCTTAACATGATGCGTGTATACAGCGTGAATAGTTCACTCAAAATACAAGGCACTGCGCCACAGTTCATTTCATCTTTTGCTCTCACACATATGTACAAATAAGAAGACTTGTCTTTAATTACTAAAAACCATATAAAAAAGTGGAGTGGTTCGGCAGGGGGTGGGGTGGGGTGGAGATATTTATTTAATCTCATTATAATACCCCATACGTGTGCTGCTTTTCGAAGGTTCGGGTCAAAATATTTCAGGAGTGTTAAGACCGATACGTATACATACATCTTTGCCCTGTTCATCGATTAATAACAAATTAAAACATTCACCTTGGCATTGTCCTTGTCACAACATCTAATAGGCATTCCCAATTTCCTCTGAGAAAACATGGCGAAATGCTACAAATCACATGGCTGACAGTGTTTATTTGTTAAACATATTGCACATGTCAAGGTATTCACTTATGTAGGAGAACCTATGCATGTGTTCTTCATATTTCACCAAATATACATTCCATTTATAAGAATAAAGAACTCATGCACAGAACAAAACAACTTAATGCAATAAAATATGACACTTATTACAGTGGCATAGTATCATTGCACTTAGTAAAGAAATATGGCAGAAGTCCTCAAATCTAGATTTGTCAGAGACAAGATATTTTGATAGGCCTTGTTTTAGATAGATAGATAGATAGATAGATAGATAGATAGACAGACAGACAGACAGACAGATAGATAGATAGATAGATAGATAGATAGATAGATAGATAGATAGATAGATAGATAGATAGATAGATAGATAGATAGATAGATAGATAGATAGATAGATAGATAGATAGATAGATAGATAGATAGATAGATAGATAGATAGATAGATAGATAGATAGATAGATAGATAGATAGATAGATAGATAGATAGATAGATAGATAGATAGATAGATAGATAGATAGATAGATAAAAAGTATTAGAGAAAGAAACATACATATAGGCACACTTGAATTGATTATTTGAATAAGAATTAGTGAGAGTGGGTCCGATGGATGGTTGGAGACACAGACAGATAGGTGGATGGATGGATGTATCGGTACATGTACATGATTCATGAGGCAGTTTACCTCTATTCCACCCACTAGTCATTATAATAAATTGTGTGTGTGTGTGTGTGTGTGTGTGTGTGAGTGTGTGTGTGTGTGTGTGTGTGTGTGTGAGTGTGTGTGTGTGTGTGTGTGTGAGTGTGTGTGTGTGTGTGTGTGTGCGTGTGTGTGTGTGTGTGTGTGTGTGTGTGTGTGTGTGTGTGTGTGTGTGTGTGTGTGTGTGTGATAGAGAGATTTGCAATGTGTTATGACCATACAAACTTTAAAACTACTATAGATTTCTATTTGGCAACATAGTTTTGCATAAGCAAGTATATTTGTGCTTGTTGCACTAATTGTACAGTTAGTCTAGAAATTAAAATAGTATTCACCATACATGACAATTCAATTCTGAAGCGAGACCATTGATGTGAAATAAATCAGTCTAGACGTGCATGACTGTGTAACAGAAATAAATAATAAATAAATAAATGCCTTGTTAATTGCTCAGTGATGTTGTCTCAGTCAGTTGCGTGAGTAGCAGCCAGATGAACGAGCTGGATTAAAGACGAGAGGGAAGTATTATACAGTAGAAGAGTCTAATTTAATTTAAGCTTGATACATTACGGATACCTTAAGTAATCTGAATACATAATTCAAGTGCACATCGATTTTCGTGTAAGCTTTCCCAGTCTCAGGTATTGGCTTACAACTACTCAATCTGTGCTTTGGTCATTTATTAGTAAACAATGAAACGAGGCCATTGCTCAGGTATTGACTTACAACTTGCCAAGACTCTCAGCCTGTGCTTCGGTTATATATTAGTAAACAATGAAATGACACTTTTGCTCAGGACCCACTGGCTGAAAATTTTCGTTTCTTTAGTTTTAAACATTTTCAGTTTGTAGTTTATATTTTATCCGGTGTGTCTGCATGCTTACGTTGGTATGCGAGTCCGTATATCAATTCTAATAGCACAGAAATGAGACGTTCTTACAATAAGCCATCCAAAATCACATTAACAATGTCGATACCTGGAGCGGTCTATGTTCATGTGAAAAGCTGGTCAGATATACAAAGACTAAACTTACTAACCCACCGAAAAATATCAATGCAAAAAGCTGGTCAGATATACAAAGACTAAACTCACTAACCCACCTATAAATATCGATGCGAAATGCTGGTCAGATATACAAAGACTTAACTCATAACCCACCAACACACCTATAAATATCAAAGCGAAAAGCTGGTAAGATATACAAAGACTTAACCCACTAACCCACTTATAAATATCGATGCAGGTAGTCGACTTTGGTTCTTAATATGGCGATGGTTAGTATTATTATTTGACTCGTCACACCACCACATCGGAAATATTGTGAAATAAATAGATAATATATTACGTTCCAATATAACAAAGCATTACACTAGTGGATGCTGCACTACAGCTACGTATAACAATGAACTAACAATAATACGGGGAAAGAGTTGAGCTATTAACTATTAAACTTTACACGAGAGCTACATGGTTCTCTCGTCACAGATCGGTGTGACCTAACAATCGAACTCTTCCTCACAACTATCTGGTCGTGACGTACTCTTCCATCTTACTTAGTGTACTGAAGTCTCTCTCTGACTCACTGCCGGTAATCTACTCACACATCAGCAGCACCTTCAATGTGGTGCAGATTGATTATATTCATCTCCAATGTAGAACTTCGGCCAAGTAACTGCAAACCTCAGACTCCGTTTAAAAACGAGCCTTGAAGAGAGAGCAGCGACAATTGGCAGTTTGCCCTGACCGAAACTTGAGCCTCCAATGCTGTTCTTCACGAGAATTAATCAATTTATCACACACGCACACACACACACACACACACACACACACACACACACACACACACACACACACAAACACACATACGAGGAATTAATTGCCGCTTAAGGGATATGACTAATACGATTAAATTTTAGGTTTGCTCACTCTTTACCAGAAATATTACTTTTACCATATGAGGAGTTTGCCTTTTGAGCAAGATTCAGCGTGCGTTGCAGGCCTTTCATAGAATTATCAGGAGTTAATTGCCCCTTAATAGGCACGACTGATGTCGCTGAACATCTGTGCAATATGTGCGTTTACTGACTAGAACTGTCAATTCGCATACCCCTAATTTCCTGTGAGTGTCTCAGATGAAGAAGACAATTATTATTGAAGTTGGTGGCTTAGAGAAAAAGATAAAAGTGTCAACTCGACGGCCATAAGTTGCTCAGGTTAGCATGAAGTTTATCTCTGCTGCAAAGGGGTCTTGAGAATGTGTGACGTAGCTCTTTGATGTCATAATGACTTTAATTCAAACTTGCCATGCCCATGAATGTCAGTGTATGAGGTCCCTGTTGTGAAGAGTATAATTTGTGTATTAAAACACCAAACAACAAAAACAAAATAAATATTTTTAAAAGCGTGGCCTGCACGGCGACTGTAGACTTTTAAGTTGTAATTTATAGTTCTTCATAGTATATGACGTCATAAAGAAAGGTAGGTTATTTATTAGTGTCCCTCTCTGCAGTGAAGAAAAATAGTTATGAGTGTTTCTGAACAAGAAAAAAAATAATGTCGAGAGGTCTTAAGGCAAAAGAAAATAGTTTAAATTTGTCTTACAGTACGAGAAATAATTATTACGATCTGTGCACAAGAAAACAATAATTAAAAATATGAGAATTTCTTTATAAAGTTAAATTTTGTGCATTTGTGTACAAGAGAAATATAACTGTTGATATGTGTAAATTTAAAAAAAAAAAAGTAATTTAAGTGTCTAGAGAGAAACAAAAGAAATATTTTTTTCTGGATCTCTGGATCTGCAAAAGGTGAAAATAATTATAAATGCTTACAAGAATGTACAAGAACAATAATTATTAGTGTCTGTATATTCGAATGGTCTATAACGACAAAAGAAGTCAACAGTGCCTAGGTAATATCACCGTAATAATTAACGAGAATGAGTGTGAGCAAGAAAATATGGTCTTTTAGTGTTACGGTCTATGACGACAATGCCACCTAAGTAATTATTATGATTATTATTACTTATTATCAATAACTAATTTACAAATGATAACAATCTTACTTTATGTTATTAATAATTCTCCAGCAGACACCACTCGTCTCTCTCACTTGGCGGATATGCGGGCGCTGTAAACGTTTTCTCTCTTCCACAACATTAAAGGCAAACATTTACCATCACACAATATTTCCGTAGGTGGAAAACGTCTTACTAAAGGAGAAGATAAATTTGTCTTTTAGTCTATATTTAGCGATCACTATCTTCTCCAACAGGTTATCAATATGTATTGGAAGGTCAATACATTTATAAATAAATTTATTAAAACAAATATGCATATAATAAATATGATGAAAAAGATTATTTGACATCAGTATTTCTATGAAACCATGTTTGAATAATTTTAATACCTACACAGTCTTATATCCTAAAACACAAATCAACAGATTAATGTCAATACAAATCACAGGATAGTACTCATCAGAGAACAGAAATGGAACTATTAGAGATAAGTGATAATAGTTTCTATGTAATTTTGTCTAGACAAAGCTGTAATATAGTCTTTTCACTTGCTTTTTGTAACAAAGTCACAAGTTTATTGCTTATGTTATTATTGTCAATTCCATGTGTTTCCCTTCTCAAGTTATAGAACACTGACTGGTTGCTATTTTCTCGAGGCCATACTTCCTTGTACCAGAAATTGCTTGATGTAGTCAGCATACTTTGCCATACATCAATGGAGTGCAGTGTTGTCCCTACACTTAAACACTGCATTAGGTACTTCTCACATCTATCACAGTCATAGCAGTTTATAATCAGTAAACCAGGAGGTTCAGGTAAAAAAAGGAAAGTTGCTTTTTCCCTGTAAAATATAATCAGGAATAAATGCTAAGTTTCCAGTTTATTCATCTTTTGCTCCATTCTCTCTTACAATCATGTCTAAACTTACAGTTTCCTGCAGCAGTATTTATTAGCCCGATACATGCACACAGTATAATTAATACAACATATCAATTTTATGAGCGTCTTCACTAGAAACAATGTCAAGTGTTTAGCATACTCTATATGAGCATCTTAATTAAAAAATTTGTAGAAATAATAGTCTATTCACATAATACATCTCTATGTAAAGCACAACTATAACATATCAATAGCAAAATTATGAACTATTTCTAAGTCTATTCTCTCTCAATCAGTCAGTTAACTCACCATTGACCGGACTTCTAGCCACTCCAGATTCAAAGTGACTAGACAATAGAATTTTGTACTGCTGGTAAACTTTTGATCTCAACCATATTGGCTGGTCTAATTCTTGTACATCTTAACCATTGGATAATAAAACTACTCATCCAGTTGGACCTGATTTGGATTGCATCAGCAATTTCTAACATTCATAAGAACATACACACTGACAGATCTTTTCGTTCACTTGTTAGATGCTAAGGTTGTGAACATTCTTCCACTAGCAGCTTATACTGAAGATATCACGTGACTCTCTTAGCAGACTGGTGAGGAGCTGTTTAACATTTTTATAGAATTGAACGCAGCGGGAACAAAATAATAAAAGCAGGTCTTTTGACAAAAGAAAAGCGGTTTTCTTCAAGTTTGAATATTGCCTATTATCTGTGCGTGGATGCGTACATGTATGTGTGAGAGAGAGAACTTCTCAGAGCTGTGCTGTACTTACCAGAGGTCGAGTCTACGTGACATATAAGTGAACTAATATCTAGTAGTACAGAACTGATTATGAATTTTCAATAATTATTTTAAGAAACACGTGAAATGCCTGATAATCGGAAACAGGAAATTGCGGAAGAGCAGTTTCCTCGCCGTTGTGACCCCGTGACTGTGATTCACACCGTGCCGATTGACAGCTGAAGCCAGCTTAATGGTGGTTAATTTGCTAAAACGGTACTACCGGTAGCTCCCGTAGATTCTAGTAATGACTTCCCTATTCTCTCCAATTAGAAATTCACGTAACGAAGCAATCGACTTGAGGTCATTGTTCCGTGGGGGGGGGGGTAATATAGATTTTCCTAGTTTATCATTGAATTCATATCTTTAATGTTGTTTACATAGCGGTGGCAAATTTAGTCGGCCATCAATATCGTTCTGGGAAAAGGGAGGGAATGCTGCTAGTGGGGGAGGAGGATGGAAAATTAGATTCTCCTCTTTTTTTTTCTTTTTTTTTTATTGCCTCAGACTAAAGATAAAAACGACAGATTGCCAATAACTGTCAAGTAATTGGGGATCAAAATGTTTCTATGCAAAATGCTATGGCAAAATAACCACTATGTTCCTTAATCACGTCACCTTCAGTTCATATTGATAGGTATTTATTATTGCGCAATTTGGGGCTACTGTTAAATAAGGTATTCTATTAGCGTCAACAAAACTGGCTGCATTTAATGCCTAAAAGGTGGCTTTGAATGAAAATTAATGATGTGAAGAATGTAGATCAGATTTAAAGTTTGTTGTAATGTCTGGGTTTTTTTAACTTGCCAGTTACTGTATTCTGTTTGTTTGTATGGGTGAGTTCGTGTATCGCTCACCATCGTTTTATCACTATTTTGTCACCATCTCATGGATAGTATAATACACGCTCACCAATCATTTTATCACTATTTTGTCACCATCTCATGGATAGTATAATACACGCTCACCAATCATTTTATCACTATTTTGTCACCATCTCATGGATAGTATAATACACGCTCACCAATCATTTTATCACTATTTTGTCACCATCTCATGGATAGTATAATACACGCTCACCAATCATTTTATCACTATTTTGTCACCATCTCATGGATAGTATAATACACGCTCACCAATCATTTTATCACTATTTTGTCACCATCTCATGGATAGTATAATACACGCTCGCCATCATTACAGTAACATTAACTCTGCAACATGATGCCATCGTCAGCCCTCCGTCGGTCAGATAACGTTACAAACTAGTTGTCTCAGAGACTTTAAAAACTTGACCTTTCATTATGAATAATGCGCCGTAACACTGGCAGAGTAAATGACTCTCCATCTCATTGTAGTGGTCAGAGACTGTCTGTCTCATTGGAGTGGAGTGCGGACTCTCCATCTCATTGTCGTGAAATCAGAGACTCTGTCTCATTGGAGTGGAGTGGGGACTCTCCATCTCATTGCAGTGGTCAGAGACTGTCTGTCTCATTGGAGTGGAGTGGGGACTCTCCATCTCATTGTAGTGGTCAGAGACTGTCTGTCTCATTGGAGTGGAGTGGGGACTCTCCATCTCACTGTAGTACAGAAAGTCAATGCTCTCCATCTCATTGGAGTAGAGGAAATCAGTGACTCTCCATCTTATTGTAGTTGAAGAAGTCAACCCTTTACAACAATAGAATATGAAGTATTCCTTAATGCAAAAAAAAAAATAAAAGTTACCAAATCAGTCAAAGGCTAAATATTTTTCTCGTAGGTTTAAAGCAGACATTTAATCCTTAGTAATTAATTAGTAATGTGAATTTCCAAATAGTAAGACGAGAGACAAAGTATTGTTTCCAAGGTTTCAATTACTGAAATCAAGATAAGGCGGGCGGGTTACGCCCAACTCTGTATTCCTAATACTATGAATAATCCACCAATTGATCGTAAAATTAGTTACTTTTAAACGACCACCGCCCAACAGGCCAGATATTTAGGTATAAAACTATTATAATGCATGACAAGCCCCCCATTTCAATACCATGATAAATCCGCCATCTCTGAAACATTAAAACCGAATATCTTAGTCAGTTCCGTTACAACCGAATATTTCATTCAGTTACCATCTGACTATCTCAGTCAGGTACTATTGCAACCGGATATCTCAGTCAGGTACCATTACAACTGACCATATCTGTCAAGTACCATTATAACCGAATATTTCAGTCAGGTACTATTATAACCGGATATCTCAGTCAGGTGCCATTACAACTGACCATGTCTGTCAAGTAACATATTATAGCCGAATATTTCAATCAGGTACCATTACAACCAGATATTTTAGACAGTCACCGTTAGAATCGAATATATCAGTCTGGTACCATTACAACTATCTCTCAAAGATACCATTACAACCATATATTTCAGTCCGACACCATTATAACCAGCCATCTCTCCCAGGTACCATTACTTCTGAATATTTCAGTCTGTTACTATTGGTACTATTACAACTGAATATTTCAGAATGATACGATTACAACCGGATTTTTCAATCTGGTACCATTACAATCAGATAATGCAGTCTAGTACCATTACAACCAGATATTGCAGTCACTTACCATTACAACCGGATATCTCAGTCACGTACCATTGCAACTAGAATAATTCAATCGTATACCACTTCAAATGAATATCTCAGTCAGGTACCATCACAACCGACTATCTCAGTCACGTACCATAATCACTTGATATCTCAGTCAGGCATCATTACAAACGACCATGTCTCTCAGGTACCATTACAATCAAATATTTCCATCAGTTCCCATTACAACCGGATATTTCAATCAGGTACATTACAACCAGATATTACAGTCTGGTACCATTACATCTGGATATCTCAATCAGGTACCATTACAACCAAAATATCTTAGTCTGCTAAAATTACATCTAGATATTTAAGTCAGGTACCATCACAACCAGTCAGGATATTAGACTGAATGATGACCATATATGGAAAAAGTGTTCTCTCAGGGAACACATGGACAGATTCTTAGTCCACAATAGTACATACAACTATTACATCAAATATAGTGTAGCACTTCCATTCTCCATGGCATACATTGGTTATGTCTGACATTGAATAATTTGGTTAACATTAGCAAAAATGCAAATATAAAAATCAATACAACCAACAATAATGGCGTTACAAATCCCAATCCCACCTTCCTCTAGCACAGACTATTCCCGGACTAGGGAATAGGCAGAGTAGCAACTCATTTTAAATGGACCATTCAGAGTGCAATGAATGAACTAGAAACCTACTTGCTATTCGGCAGACCAGGGCAAGTGACCGTTGAGGCAACATATGCTTTGGCTCTCTCAGCATTAATAAAGCTATAATGAGGCAACATATGCTTTGGCTCTCTCAGCATTAATAAGCTATAATGAGGCAACATATGCTTTGGCTCTCTCAGCATTAATAAGCTATAACCATACTGCATAGCAGCTGTCACAATCTGATAAAAATGTCATGACTTGCTGACCCACTTGTTGTTTACTTCAAATATTGAGATTTGAAAACCCTTTGTTCAAGCTCTCTCCTATCGAGAAGCTTCCAGAACAGGTCAAGACGTTATGTAACTTTAGGCCCATTGTCTAGGTTCTAGAACCAACTACATGCCACGCAATCCGTCACGTGATATGCTTTATGCTTTCCTATAAATATTGGTAAGAACGCTTCCGCTCTTCACTGCGAGAAACAATTAGCTACACGTACCAACGTTAAGCTACTCGAGTCATACGGCAGGCCGATGAGACAGATGAGAATAGACACTTCGACTTCTCATAAGGTTGGCCTTGGCTGTGGTTTTGCTTGGCTTGGCTTGTCTTGCCTTGGCTTTGCTTTGCTTGGCTTTGCTTTGCCTTGCCTTTGTCTTTGTCTTCGTCCGAAGACCTGTACAAGCTGTTTGAATTCTGAGAAGAGTCCACTCCATTGTAAGCAGCGTCAAGAGTAGACGTATGCTGGTCTAAACTCAAGTTCACTAGCGACATAAAAGGACAATCCTCCCTGTATGCCACGTGCATCTCCGCTAGCGTGATTACTGTGAGACAGACCGGAACGGACTGGAATAAAGAGACCAGGCGAATACAGATTTACAGCTGAGTATTCCTCAGTTGAATTCAAATATCACAAGGAAACAATTGAGCATTTCTTACTCTCGAGGGACGATAAGCACATACGTGCATGAATTAAGAAATAGACTATTCGTGCTCGTATTTGATTATTGTTAAATTGTTAAACTTTATTAAATCTTATTTTTAATTGTTAAACCTCTTCGTAGTTAATTTTTATGCCTAATAGACCTATAGATCTCTTAGATTGGATGGGGGCGAATGAGCTGAATGACATAACGAATGCATATTAATTTAGAGGAATTTAACGACTCCAATCTAGCTAACGTACGCAATTTATCAGTTTGTGAATTTGTCGTCTGCACTACAAGACACACTTTTAAATTAGTCAAATGATAAGTTGAGCAACCAGTCTGCATAGGATATGAGAGAAGGAATTAATTTATCTATTATCTTTTAAAAGTCCTTAATTATCCTAGGCAGGGTCTATAAATAAATACTGGAAACGTAACAGCAGCTACTAACCTATTGCTGGTTAATGACGTAGCAGGAATCCACACTTTGTGTGGTTTTTACTTGTATAACTAAATATTATATCCATATTATCTTTAACCTTAACTATATTTTCTATTGTTATACATAGAACATTAGACTATATGGTGACCATTATACTTAAGAGTGTTCCGTCAGAGAACACATGTGGACGAATTCTTAGTCCATATGCTTTTACTGGCAGATTGGCATCTTATTTCCAATGCTGACTTCGCTGAGCATTGAGCCACGAAGCAACACCAGAGCAGAACAACCCATGGACCAGAGACCACAGTTCAACCGACCATGTGCTCATCTGCTACAGCACCACTAGGACCTAGACAACAATGTCACTTGAATCCTGAGATAAGTGGACGATTAAATCAACAACCTCACAGTTTCTCTCAGAGATTGCTCACAACTTCTCTTGTAAAGTTATAATGTTGCTCATATGAACGTAATACGAATAATCATGACAGTGCCTCAGGCCACAAACGAACTTTCTCTTACGACACTATACAGTCGAACTTGAGCTAATCGAGCAAGAGAAAGCAATGGCAGCTGATAGCTTGGCTAGAAACGTACCACATAGCACTTCTCCTATGTCAGACATGCTTTTACTGATAATGCGTCACAATTATGCCCGTTCGGCATGGAGCAGAACAACTTGAATGAAAGTAAGACATTTACCAAGCCCAGTTTGAAAGATTGTGCAAAGACTATGGTAGTCAAGACATAGCTCCGAGGCATCTGATTTATTTCACTGTTCGGGTGTTCTTGCAACAGAACAGCTGCGATGCCTACTCATAATGCACCCATGTGGATGATAAATGGTAGGGCAACATCGGAAATATGTAGGACTAGTGACAAGTGAGTGTGTCCTTGAGAGTTTTGAATGCAGATTCACACTCGTCCATCAATATGACCTTTACAGGGGCACCTTACAAGTCAAATTTTATAGTGAGGCCACAATTTGATTTTTCCACCATGCCATTGTAACCTTAGCTTAATCCCCAAAACACACCTTCTGGTGATCATACAGAGACAGATAATGTAAGAAAAAAGAGTGATAGTCGAGAATATAACTCTAAACCCCCCTGATACATACAGCCAGGTATATTAATTAAATGCATGGCAACAGTCAATTTATAAATATCCCTCTCAGTTAATCTTGTACAGAATTTCTCTTCTATTTTTTTTTTTTAATCCAGCACTCCCTGCATTGGCGAAATTTCCATTTCCGGAAACTCTCAAAACAAAATCTTCAGATCAAATAACCGCTACCCGATTCGTTCACGTGGTAAACGATTGTAAATCATTTTCAGACACACGTCCGACTAACGTAGTATGGGCTAACCGAAACAAATACTGAGTTACCGTTTTTGCTCTTTTCAGTCCACCATTGTGATAGATCGGTTTTGCAATTCTTAATGAGGGGACTGACGTGTGCTGGAATAGAATCATCCAAAAATGGCTTCCGAAAAGTATTGTGCGTGCCAAGTCTTATGAAATTCAAAAGAGTTCCCTCCCCCCAACCCTTCCCAGAGGAAGGTGGTGTTGAAAGTAATAATATAAACACTCACTGGAACGGGACGTCGTCCTGGTGTACCATGTCATGGTTGCTTCTCGGTTTTAGATGGTTGCATTTTTCTTTCTTAAGTTACACCGGTGAAGTTGTTAAGTCTTTCAAGAAATTCAGTACGCTTAAATTAATTGCTTCTGTCAGCGATAAACGACGACAAGGACAGAAAGTTGAGGAAGTCGGGGTGTGACTAATGTCAAGGTTGAAGGCCTATCAAGACAATTGGCTCTCAATATTAAACATTCGTGGTGGTGGAGTGGTGTTGTTAAAACTAAAATTACACGGAAAGTTTTTTTCAGAACCAACCAAATTTCGTTTTGTCAGAAATCCCTTTCTCCTCCTTTTACAATTTTGAAAGAGAGAAGTAATAAAGGAAAAATCAGAAAACCAAATTTTCCTTCTTCCTTTTTTATATTGTTGAAAACAGTCCTTTAAAGTCTTTAAAGTTTTTTTAAAGTGCGTAAACGAACGTCGACACTATTGTTCATTGTGGAATGTTTTCAGATCTTAAGGGACTGCTTTCCAGTCCCAACTTTATATTTCTACCGTTAATTAAGAGAGAGAGAGAGAGAGAGAGAGAGAGAGAGAGAGAGAGAGAGAGAGAGAGAGAGTGCAGTAAATATACACTTACCAGCCTTTCTGTCAAATAAATAAAATAATACGAAAACAAAACCCAACCCAGCGACTGAAGTGTTACTTGTCCGAAAATTTCAACTTTTAGAGTAGATAATTTGTGTGAACTCCACATAACTCTCTATCAAAAGATCGAACATTTTTCCACACAAACAACAATTAATCGGCATGACGTCACTATGGCACAACCGTGTTCACGGAATCAGTTTGATAATGCGAATTGTACTGTATTTTAATATCGATGTTTGTTTCTAGAATGATTTTAGGATAGATAAGCGCAGCTTACCGTCCCCCCCCAAAAAAATAAAAAAAATAAAAATAAAAATAAAAAAATAAAATAAAATTCGAGGGTTTTTTTATTATTTGTTTGTTTGGTATTTTTATGTTTTTGCTTCCGTCAGCTCAGCAGCAAATAAATAAGCAACAAAGGCAAAAGAAAAAGAGCAACTTTTCATCACAAGACGCTGTGTCTCGGTCGACGTTGCAGTACTGTCGTCAACCGGTTGTGCCCTCAGTCATCGCGAACATCAAAGCCACAGCACTGAGGTGCAATCTATATTGTATCGGTTTACCAGGCCGTGCTATTCACTTTCACATATATCATCTGTTATAGCCCGAGCTTGACTTCCAGGCCAGACGACCTTGGATTGGAGTCGATAGAAGATGCATCGGAAATTTAAAACCCGTTCGTCGCCAACAGCGTCCTAGTGAAAGACTTAAAAATAAGGGTAGGAGGGGGTGGGGTGGCGGAAGGTTGCCTTGTGTGCTCTGACAATGTAAAAAAAGGTTGGCATTCATTTATGTTGCCGACCATACCCAGTACGTGTGTGTGCGTGTGTTTGTGTGTGTGTGTGTGCGGGGTGTGTGTGTGTGTGTGTGTGTGTGTGTGTGTGTGTGTGTGTGTGTGTGTGTACGCGGATGGGAGGTAACTACTGTTGAACGACTCGAACAGCGAACTGGTGTGATGTCGATAAGAATCTTTCTACATTCTTGCGAAACATTCACGTGTGTGATAGACGTGGTTGCCTGGAACAATTGCGAAACATTTTAACGTGCTGTAGAGCCGTAATGGGTGGGTAGGGGTAGGAGTGTAGTGAGACCCTTTGCTTGCGACGCAAGGGCGTAACTTCCGTCGGTGTCAATATTGAAACCGATTTTACCGGTGCTTCCGATTCCCATAATGCATCGCAAACTGTCGTTTCTGATAATAGGATACAAGGACACGTTAGTCAATATCAACATGACAACGGCACTTTTTTGTTTGTTAGATTTTGTTTGATGCTAATGGTGGGGGTAGGAGGGAGAGAAGAGGAGTAGGGAAGATTTTACCAAGATCACGTGGTTATTGGAATCAGATAAGCATATAGAGGAACCGTGAGTTCCTTATGTTTTGTGCTAGGTCGTGACAATCCCCCACCCCCCAAGTGCATATACCTGTGACAGACAGACAGACAGACAGTACACATGAACTAAATCTATAGCTTGAAAAGTGTTGACCTGGCCTTAGTATTTTTCTTTCTGGATCAGAGCCAGTCACAGTTATAATGAGATTCATTGTCCATTGTCGTGCCATGCTAAAAGAAGTTAGGCTTAAGACTTTTTAAAATTAAAATAAAATATATTTAATTTCACTTTTCATTCCAGAAGAAACGACAGCGTGGCTTGACAGACTGGAATTAATAGCTTGCAATAGAGACATCCAATAAATTACTTTCCTGGACAAGCATTTACTAGATTAGCAATATAATCTCAGAAACATTGATCTAAATAAAAAGTAAAAGGCTGACAACGTTTTGAAATGTTCTTAGAATGTAGGTCAGTATCCTTGAATACAGTTATCTCTTTATCACAAGCTGAACGGTACGCAGTGAAAGATCTACAAAAGGAATGAATGGAAGTATTGAAAGGAAACAAGATGTCGACTGCTAATGACAACGGATTGAGGAAAAGTAGGCAGGCAGACAGCTGGATTGATGTTGCAGATGACGTACGTCCGCAGTTTTGTTAGAATGCGCTCCTCCTGTGTCCTTTGGCCGAGTGTTTCGTTATATAGATAGAACACTCAAAAGTACAAGAAAAAAACGGAGTTTTTATGTCCGAAGAGACCGAATATTTTTTGCCCTTTTAAATTTAGTACATTATAGTTCGCATTTTATACTTATTCATTGAAAGTAAAGATGATTTGTCGGGCAAGGTTATTGCCGTATGTACAACTGCTGAAGAGTTTGTATCAGCAGATAGAGTGAGTCCCTGATCGGGCAAGGTTATTGCCGTATGTACAACTGCTGAAGAGTTTTGTATCAGCAGATAGAGTGACAGTCCCTGATTGGGCAAGGTTATTGCCGTATGTACAACTGCTGAAGAGTTTTGTATCAGCAGATAGAGTGACAGTCCCTGATCGGGCAAGGTTACTGCCGTATGTACAACTGCTGAAGAATTTTGTATCAGCAGATAGAGTGACAGTCCCTGATCGGGCAAGTTGCATCCCTCGATGCACTGCTTGCAGCTTTGTATCAGTCGTAGTTGGTAAAGTCACACTTTGTATCTATGTACTGCTTGCAGCTTTGTATCAGTCGTAGTTGGTAAAGTCACACTTTGTATCTATGATATATACAAATCTACGATATATGACTGATTGAACATTTTGTATGTGTCAAATTGTAGTTGGTGACAGACAGTCTGGTAATTTGCAACTCTTGATGTAGGACTAGTTTCGCAGATCTAAAAAAAAAAGTTTGTTAGTAAGAGTCATAGGTCAGGCAAGTTGCAGCTCAAGGGTGAGTGATATATCAAACATGTTTGCAACCCTCTAATTATTGTTGTTGCAATCTGCATCAATACATGATGCATGAGTAGTATTGCAATCTTGTCATCAAGGTACTGCAATCTTGCGATCATGGTGCTACAATCTTGTCATCGTGGTGCTACAATCTTGTCATCATGGTACTGCAATCTTGTCATTATGGCGCTGCAATATTGTATTTATTCTTGTCATCATGGTGCTGCATTTTCGTATTTATTCTTGTTATAATGGGGCTGCAATCTTGTCATCATTATAATGCAATCTTGTCATTACGATGCTGCAATGTTGTATTTATTATGCTGCAGCCTGCTTTTGTACATAGAATATTATGACAGATTTTTTTCCATTCTTTTCATATTATGCTAATTTTAACATTTCTAATATCAACAGATCTAATTTATTTTAAAAGACATTTAAAATTAAACTAGGTTCTGTAGTTTTCCCTCACTTTAAGATGGTATTTATTACCAAAAGTCGACGAGACTGCTAACGGTTTATGTATGACATGCCAGTAGTTTATCTTAGCTCTGCTTCCTCTCTGGGCTATTTCAATATTGCCACTCAGAATAGCAACGTTGCATGTGGGCTAAGTAAATTTCATTTCCTCTCAGAATAGAAACTTTGCTTGTGGGCTAAGTAAATTTCATTTCCTCTCAGAATAGAAACTTTGCTTGTGGGCTAAGTAAATTTCATTTCCTCTCAAAGTAGAAACGTTGCTTGTGGGCTATGTAAATTTCATTTCCTCTCAGAATAGGAACGTTGCTTGTGGGCTGTGTAAATATTGCCTTTCATAATAGCAACGTTGCTTGTGGGTTGTGTAAATATTGCCACTCAGAATAGCAACGTTGCTTATGGGTAGGACGCATTCCACGACATGGTTCACAACTCGAAAGGAATTTTTAATTTAAATTTTTAAAGGGAAAGACATCAGTTAATCTCACTGGTGTACAATCCGCAGGCTAGTTTAAACGAAGCTTAATAATATTTGTCTTGAAATGAACTAGTTTTATTGTTTTTGAGTAGGTTTTAAATCTTTTCTCTTTTCTGCCAGAAAGTGCTTAAAATTTGTTGTGGTTTTCATCTTCACTCTATAAGTCACTGAAGAGTAATCTGGATCAGATTTATGGTGCTATCTTCAGTCACTGAAGAATAATCTGGATCAGGTTCATGGTGCTACCTTCAGTCTCTATAAATCACTGACAAGTAATCTGGATCAGATTTATGGTGCCATCTTCAGTCTCTATAAATCACTGACAAGTAATCTGGATCAGGTTCATGGTGCTACCTTCAGTCTCTATAAATCACTGACAAGTAATCTGGATCAGATTTATGGTGCCTCCTTCAGTCTCTATACGTCACTGACAAGTAATCTGGATCAGATGTATGGTGCCTCCTTCAGTCTCTATACGTCACTGACAAGTACTCTGGATCAGATTTATGGTGCCACCTTCAGTCTCTATACGTCATTGACAAGTAATCTGTATCAGGTTCATGGTGCCACCTTCAGTCTCTATACGTCATTGACAAGTAATCTGTATCAGGTTCATGGTACCACCTTCAGTCTCTATACGTCATTGACAAGTAATCTGTATCAGATTTATGGTGCCATCTTCAGTCTCTATACGTCACTGAAGAAGCGTGCGTCACGTTTGTAGTTTCATTATCACTCTGATAAACCATTAATGAGTAACGTAGATCAAGGGAACTTGATGTCACGCAAGTCCACTCATTTATTATTTATTTGATCTTTCGTGACAAGAACTCCATTCAGCTTCAATTCCTAAAAGATTAATTCAAGTTGTTTTAGAAAACTTTGAAACGCCATAGACTATCTATAAACAAGAACTTTGGCCATTTTTGAAACGTCAAGAAATATTGCCCAATTTTACATTCGAAACAGAGGAAAAAGAAAATAGAATTTATCAAAACTATTCCGTTTGTATGATGAATCACACTTTTATGATTATAACATTAATGGCGCTCTTTTGGAATCTGTTGTCATAAATGTTTGATTGTTAAACTGTTGTCACTATGGTCATTCGTCCGTTTGTTCCTATTTGAAGCTTTTTCCCTTTCTGGCAATAATCTTATCCAGCATATGACTTTGACCTATGATCAGGCAACAAACGTCATTTGAAGCTCAGCAGGCTAGATGTTTACCTTATCGTATTTTTAAATATACAAATACGAGTTCATACATAGCTCATGTCCCCTTTCTGGACTCAAGACCCCTTCTCCCAATTTATGCTCATTGAGCTTCTAAGACTATTCGTAATGAATTGAGCAAAGAGCAATTATTTTTCTCGTGTAAACTGACATCTGCATGACTCGTCCGACACTTGAGTTCGGAATCAAATATATTCCTTTTATAAACCTAAAAGAATTCAATGCAATGTGGGAATTCAAAACGTTTTATGGATATACGATACAAACAAAAAAAACCCCAAAAATTTAAAGAATAGATGTAATGGCTAAATAACCTCTATCAGGACTTTAAGTTATTAATAACAATGACAGCTGAACAATGAAACGCGTAAACCTATCAATGTACCGAAAACTTATCTGAATAGCTTGAAAGTGGGGGGGATGTCTGTCTCTAGTCAAATGTATTTATATCCTCTTGCGTTGATTTCTTTTCTTACGCGCATAGGAGTCGTGCTGTTTGCTAGTTTATTTTGTGACAAGTTTTGGAGTTCTATATGTGCGCAGGTGTGTCCGTTTCCTACAGTGACGATCAACAGATCAACAGATCAACAGCGACTTACCTTGAATGAAATCCCAGGTGCGCATGCTCCCAGGAGATATAGTAGCTTTGTCGCTGAATTCCACTGGCTTACGCGTTCTCAATCTCCCGCCACTCAAAGAGTGAGGGTTACGACTTGTGTCAGGCGGGGGGAACTCTGCAGGTTATCTGAACAAAACACAAACTCGTTCTACAGAAACCTGGAGTCCAGGAATTATCTTACAAACTCGCTTCAAATTCGTCCTTCAGAAACCTGGAGTCCAGGAATTATTTTAGATCTCGTCTCGAACTCTACGAGAACTTAACTAGAAGTCTCCTCCGAGCTTCGAGTTGATTTTTTTTTTATTTTTACAATATAGAGCAACGAAATATCATATGTAATTGGCATATTTTGCATTCTTTTGAAAAAGAATACATTGCACTTTTTCTAAGGGTACGCATTTCTTGTAAAGGTATATTTTGCACTTTTTTTTAAAGGTATATTTTGCATTCTTTTCTAAATGTAAACTTTAGCAATTTTTGTTGTAAAGTTACATTATGCATTTTTTGGAAAGGCGTATTTTGCACTATTTATAAAATCATTTTTGCATTTTGAGTGAAGGTATATTTTACACTTTTGTTAAGACAAAAATCTAAAATATGTAAAAGTTAATTAAAAATTATTTGTTGCATCTAGAGCGCACGAATTTGGCTCTCTATTTTTAAAGCTTGAAACCTCTTAACTTCCTGTTGCTATTTCAGTTAAATTAAATTCGATCAGTTTTAAAGTACGCTATTCGGTCAAGATTTCCAGTTAACCTAGAAGTAACTCGTGTGTTCTACATTCGAGAAGTAACTAGTGTGTTCTACATTTGAGAAGTAACTAGTGTGTTCTACATTTGAGAAGTAACTAGTATGTTCTATATTTGAGAAGTAACTAGTGTGTTCTACATTTGAGAAGTAACTAGTATGTCCTACATTTGAAAAGTAACTAGTGTGTTCTACAGTTGAGAAATAACTAGTATGCCGTATAATTGAGAAGTAACTAGTATGCAATACAATTGAGAAGTAACTAGTATATTCTACAATTAAGACATAACTAATATGTTCCACAAATTGTTAGATAAATAGGGTACTCTACGAATTGAGACGTAACTATATGTCATACATAGTGTCATATAATGTCTTATGTAGCCCACACCTACCCCTCCCTAAAAATATACTACACTTAAACCTTCCTTCTAGAAAGGCTGACCCTTATCCCCAGACTGGAAACATACCTGAATGTTCCTGATAACTCACTAAACCAACCAATCAAAGCACAGCTCGGCCACACGAATGAATGCACCAGAAACGTACCTGTAAATCGTTAGTTGAATGCAGCTGACCATTGAGGCAACACATAATTTGGCTCCCGGTGTTAACAAAATATACTCATACTACTAACCTTATTGCTGGTTATCATCACAGCAGGAAATCATCCTTTGTATATAATACTGCCGAAGGTATGTGGTTTTACTTGCATAACTAATATTATATTCATGTTTATCTCTTGACATTGACTATATTTTATATTGTTATATTTCACTTATGATATTTAAATGTATGATGACCATGTAAGAGTGTTCTGTTGGAGAAAACATGAGGACAATTTCTTATTCCATTTCCATTCTTTAGGCAGATCAGCACTTTGTCTGGGACTTTATCTTGGATGTTGGTTTGACGAGCACTGAGCCTCAAGCAACACCAGAGCAGAATGACCCATGGGCCAAAGACCAGTTTATTGGACCATGTGTGTGTATGCTAATGCCATTCACTGAGACTCTTGGCTACACGTCAGGAAATCTAAAATTATGTATTTATAAAGTCACAACTGAACAGCTTCAGTCAAGTTGTAGACGAACTCTACCAAAGTACTCTAGAGTTCATTCAGAAACTTTCAGTGTTCCCTTATAAACTCATTTATAGCTCATAAGAATGAACCAAATAACTACTACAGTGGACACTTTCTTGCAACACCACATGGTCATGATTATGAACTTAAATAATATATATGTATAAACACTAATTGTAACTGTTGGACTATTTGCTATATGTAACCATGCTGTCTTTTGTTATTTCTTGTTGATACATAGACCACTTGTATTAGCGTGATTCACTTACATGTTGTAGTCTGTCACCTATATTTACTTACGATCCTGGTTGTGTATATCAAGGGGCTCGAGCTAAAACTATCACTCTTCTCTTCTACATCATCTATCATTCATCTTTCTAACAGGTGTGTTTTGTTGATTAGCCTAAGGTTACGGGCGGCCCAAGGTGGTGGAGAATTAACACCTTGCCCATCTCCCAGCAAAACGTCACAGCTAGTATGCTCTACAAATTGAGACCTGACTAGTGGGGTATACGAATTGAGATGTAACATAGTGTGTTTTACAACCACCGTGTATGCTCGAAAATTGAGATATAACTAGTGTGCTATACGAATTGAGATGTAACTAGTGTGTTCTACAAATTGAGATGAAACTAGTTTGCTCACAAAATGACACGCAACTACTATGCTCTACAAATTGAGACGTAGCTAGTATGTTCGACACATTTTGTGAAACATCACTAGAGATTTGGATGCTGGTGTTTGTAACCATACAGCTGTTTTCATGTCTGTCATGTAAATTCTCATTTCTGTCGTATAAATTCTCATTTCTGTCGTATAAATTCTTATGTCTGACGTGTAAATTCTGAATCCTGTCACGTAAACTCTCATGTCTGTCATGTAAACTTTGATATTTGTCATGTAAACTCTCATGTCTGTCATATAAACTCTCATCTCTTTCGTGTAAGCTTTCATGTCTGCCATGTAAACTATAATGTCTGTCATGTAAACTCTCAATGCCTGTCGTGTACGTTTTCTTGTTTGTCATGCAAACTTCCATGTCTGTCATGTAAACTCTCATGTCTGTCATGTAAACTTTCATGACTGTCATTTAAACTATGATATTTGTCATGTAAACTTTCATTCCTGGCGTGTAAGTTTTCATGTCTGTCAAGTAAACAATTATGTCTGTCATGTGAAATCTCATGTCTGACATGTAAACTCTGATGTTAGTCACGTAGACCCTCATATCTGTAGTGTCATCTTTCATGTCTGTCATGTAAATTCTCATGTCTGTCATGTAAACACTCAACAATTAGAACAAGCTTGCACTCTGTGCATTTGTCACTTTCTACAGTTTCTGCAAGAACGATAATGACCAAGAACATCAATAAATGAGCAGGGAGGGGGGGGAGGAATAGGGGCAACTCACACCACGATTCACCTATTGTGCACAACCACTCACTCCCACCATAGATCACAGCATTTCATGCCTCACCAGGTGTCCGTGGTGAAATGACATTAATAAGTTGAAAAATAAACCTGAGCTGTATTACCTTATTACGAATGCCTTTTATCTGTCAGCGAATGAGAATTTTAATCCGATTATAATTCCTTTTCTTCTAAAGTATCGTTTGTTGATTTGTGGGGACGGATTTGATTTTGTAACAGGAACAGGCGTGAAATCAGCATGAAAAGTGTCGTGCTTGGAAAGTGTGTGTGTTAGAGAGTAAACACGTTTGAACTGTGTCGCGCAAGCGTTCCCAGTAAACACGTAAGCGAGAGATGGTGTGTCTCGGCAAACTGCCAACTTTTTTGCTTTGGAGGTCACTGCCCTCTGACTGGTACTTATGATTCAGAAACTCACGTTTACGGCACGAGTATGAGAAATAAATCATAATTAAAGAAATGTGAGCACACACTCTCAGCATTGCCATGCAAGGCAGGACACACTAGCTCGGACCATTTATTGAATTTTGTGAACATTTGTTTCAGTCCAGGAAACCAATACTTTTCGACTGTAAATCTGATACTCTCTAACACGGTTGACCTTTTTTTTTAATCCTACAATTGCACACACTCATTTAGTGTTTATTTTTTCCTCATCATCATCATCGTAAGTGCCCGCACCGTCCATAAAACCTTGGATCTCCCAACATCTTCGAGGATTGCGAGATCAAGGTTCACAAGCAATTGATAACAAAAACTCAATGAAAAGAGTCGATAATTATAATAATTAGTATAAAATACATTCATTTGCAGACCTTTATTTAATGGTGCTGCATATTGATAATATCTTTGATAGTTTAGTTGTCGGAGAGAGAGAGAGAGAGTGGACTGTGATTTGAACAATTCCAACTGCCATATTCGACTAGGAAGAACTGGAACCCCAAAACCTCGTGCGGAGTCAGCGCTTACACCCTGAAGACACTCATCTTTCCATGACTATAATAGTTTCGGTGATTTTATTTTTATTTTTTAAAAAGTATTCACGATAAGGGGTTCGTGATGCCCCTAATAATCTTAGCAACGTATATTTGCACAGCAGATACAAATAATTCTTGTCAAATGGGCAACCGTTTGTTGGAAATGAACATTCGTAAACTGGACTCAGAAGTTCAAATAGTTCAACAATGCCCCCAAAATGCTTAGGTAGGCATATGAATTTGCTTTCATTTCCATTTTTATCAGTACATGATCAGAATGATATTTTTAAAATCACAAACCCATGTGACGTATTGAATGACTAGTAATGGATACATACAGTTTACAGTACATGCATCAGTTAGCACTTATCTGAAATCGATCAATAGTTTATCTCAATCGATACATTTAGGTTCAAGGGAAATTTGCACAAGAGACAAAACTGAATCTGGACAATAGGCTAAACTGAAAAAAAATACATAGAAAGTTTTCATTATATAAAGCTATCATTTTATAATTATATTTTGGTTGTGGAACTGAATAGTTAATTTTCGGAATTACCGCAAAATCAAACAAAAGGGAAATAACTAAGACCCACAAACTGATATCTATAATTGCGGATCAATAAATATGTATCATGTACTTGCAATCAATTCTTACTTTATGCAAAGATCAAACGCTCATTGGAACTGTTAATATTTACCGTAAAAGATAAACATCCAAGTTCCTCAATGTGCATTCATTGTGACTGCGGTCATTATCTGCTGGTCAATACCAGACATGCGTCAGTAACACGTGACCATTTGCTCTCCCTGAGAAGGTGTATATTCTATTTTTAAAAAAACTACAGTCGTGCAGGAGTGAACCTTTCTTGATGCTTTGGCAGAACTGACACGTGCATATCAGCGTCTAACACTGGGAAAGGGTGGTGACAAAAACTTTCTTTTTAGATAATAAATCTGAAGAAGAATTCAGCATGTCAGCAAGGTTTTTTGTTTGTTTGTTTGTTTGCTTGCTTGCTTTCCAGCTTATATTTAGTCATTTTGACTGTTGCGGTACGCATAACACTTTGAAATCTGGATACCCATAACAGTAGGCAGCAAAAAAATTCTTTCCCTCCATTATAAGCTGGTCAAGTCTCACCACCACTCTCAGACCACCACCGTCATTTGGAGTGTAGAGTCTTTAGATTGTTTAGAATGGGTGTTTTGGTGTCTAAGATGTATAGATAGATAGATAGATAGATAGATAGATAGATAGATAGATAGATAGATAGATAGATAGATAGATAGATAGATAGATAGATAGATAGATAGATAGATAGATAGATAGATAGTTAGATAGAAAGATAGATAGATAGATAGATAGATAGATATATTATTAGAAGATAGATAGATAGATAAGTAGGTAGGTAGGTAGATAGATAGATTATTAGAAGATAGATAGATAAATAGAAAGATAGATAGATAGATAGATAGATAAGTAGGTAGGTAGATAGATAGATAGATAGATAGATAGATAGATATCATTAGAGAGATAGTTTTTTCCTTTGTGTACTAATGCCTGATGATGTATAGCATTCGGATTATAGCGGTGGGCTATTAATGCTGCTATACTGAAATAAAAAGAAATTTTACATAATCACTCTTAAAGCAAATTTATTTCAGTTGTCAGAAATATGTTTTTGAACTACACTGACCGCTCAATAACACAGGCCTTAACAAACGTATGGAGATAAATCACTATGTCTAATCATATAACGCCAACCATAAGCAGACTTTTAAAGATTTTTTTTGTAATTATGCCCAATGACGTAAGTTGGCTCAGGGCTATAGGTTGCCATCAGACATCTGTGCTACTAAATTGACCACCATAGTACTTGTCCTAAACTAACATGTCTCTTGTCCATTCTCGGTCAACATTTCTGACTGGAAAGGCATCCTCTATAAAGATCACAGCAGCCTCCATAGTGGTGTGCTGCAAATCAATAGCAGAGTGTGATCTCTTCTGAATAGTCTGACTCTCATCAACCTGTTCTCATTGGAAAGATAATACCTTGAATGTATTAATAACTTTAGTAGCATTTACATAGACTAAGTTTTATGTCTTTTGAGTCTATCGTAATTTTTTTGTTTTCTGACTCTTTTTGCATTTAATTTTAGCCGGTGGTCACAATCTAGCCTTTTTTTTTAAAAACTATTGTGGGCCATTGGTTCGTCCATCAGAAATGCTGTTTACTCTCTCAACACCTACCCCT
This sequence comes from Sinotaia quadrata, assembly GCA_028829895.1. Taxonomy (NCBI): domain Eukaryota; kingdom Metazoa; phylum Mollusca; class Gastropoda; order Architaenioglossa; family Viviparidae; genus Sinotaia; species Sinotaia quadrata. The sequence continues at coordinate 113,219,522 of CM054181.1, read as the reverse complement.
GTCTGAGCAATACTGAGTACAAATATGACTTGGGTTAAGTCATTTACCTGTTCAACAAATCTGTCAGGTGCATGTCCAGTCTCTTTTGATTTGTACTTCAGGCTCTGGTTTGTACTTAAGTTGTGAGGTGCGTAGCACGACACCAACATCTATAGTTATATTCACTCATCTATATCTCAAACATTGGTTCAAGCTCTAGAAATTTAAAATAAAAACACATTATTTTGCTCTCCCCTATGTTACATTCACATGGGCAAAACGCACGCACACACACACACACACACACACACACATGCATATCCGACAATAGCAGAAAGCCATTTAGTTTGACACCATATGTATCTTTCAAGTTTTCCACTCAAGTAAACAAAAGGCTCTAAGCACAGATAATTACGACACGCACGCAAACACGCCTACTTCCCGTCGGATCTTAATGAACCATACGAGTTTCACTTCAGTGCAACCTTTATTGTACACACTTCCTAACAAGATTGCCATTATGCCAGTGAAGATTCTTTCCTTGTCATTGCAATGATTTTCTTTATTATTCTACACTGGTGCAGAATGACGTCATTGTATCAGCATTGACTAGTACTTGTTTTTAGAAAAGAGTTTTTTGTGGTGGTGGTGGTAGTGGTAAAACCTTGCAGCTTACGAAGTTGTGAATTAAGATCATTTGAATATGTAAATCACTTATGCAACCATTATTTTAAAAAAAAATAAGTAATAAAATAAATATTGCAATAAAACATTTAAAATAGACACTAAGCGATACACACCATTTTACACTGATTGATTTAGCGCTAAAAGATAAAAACGGAGGGAAAAGATCATTTATTTAATGTCATTACAGTGAAATATATGAACAATGGGATTTCATAGACCCTAATTAAAAATAAATAAATAACTGTAATAAAAATTGCCATATCATTCAACATGAAATGTCTAGTGTATGTTTTTTTTTCTTTTCAATAGTTATAAATCAGTTTGCGTGCTAAAGTATCCTAGACTAGTGCACTCTGGCATTAAAAGTGGTAAATTGATTCATAGATTGTCGCTCACGATTAAATCGATCGTGAAAGGTTGATGGCACTTTGTCTCCGATTTCACGGGGGAAAGGCTTTCTTTTGACGTGTGATCGAAATAAATAAATAAATAAAATTGTGCACACGATTATTCCGATATTTAGGACGTCATCTAGTTCAGTAACTGTAGACATAGAGATTAACTTTTCTCATGACTGACGAAGGCATGCAGGGGCGCTCCGAGGCCTCGATTTATCTCCCTGTCACAAAATCCGACCCTCGATCGAAAATAATTCTCGCGATCTCGCCTTCTCTCGCTGGTCCGGTCTCGAGTGCGCGCGCAAATAAGCTCCAAGCCTCTTATGTAGATAAATTGTTGTATTGTTTTTAAGTGTTCAGGAAAAAAACCTCTAAGATGATGTATCTCCCTGCTTAATGAAATTAAGATATGTTGCATGTTTGTGTATTTAATAATTTCCGGTCTCGTGGCCAAAATATCAACAACATAAACGATAATGAAAACAATAAAAACTAAGTAATAACAAAAAACAATAGCAAACAGATAATAACATTGATGCCATATCAGGCGAGAGAGATATGTTTTATCATGAGAACAAATCGTGACTATGTGGCGTACAAAATACAGGCAAAGTGAGACGTGATTAAACAGGGAATTTTGCTTTCTCATTTCAATCTTTAATGTTGATGCCGCTTTAAAAGGTGTATCTAGCTTACTACTGACTTCTGCCAGATTTGTGACCGAATCGAAATTTAGGTCTGCGCCGAGTGCGCACAGAAATTTTGCCGGACCCACAGTTTTGTTACCCTCTACTTGCTATATATAGTTCTGCAGCTTTGAAGGGTCTTTCAATTCCGCGGCTTTTGTGCGGACCACAGAGCAGAAATTCCAATCTACGACAGAGCAGTTAATGTAATCTTCCCATTGCCGCTCACTCGCTATTTTCTTAGTATACCAATTGGGGAAAAAGAAAGAAACAAGTTTTGTCATGCCCTCCCTATGTCCAAGTGAAGGCCGCTTTCTGAAATGTGCCCTGGTTGTTATCGAGAGAGAGGCGAGCACTTGTTTCTCGCACACAGCTGAAGAAGAGCGCAAGCATACAGCAAGGTGTCCATGGCGTGAACACTGGCGCACTTAGAAGAATGGAATGACTAACGAATTATATAATCAAACACGTTTAATCTAGGTTCTAGTGTGTGTCGTCTGAATTCAGCGCAAGTTTGTTTTAGTTATATTTTAATAAAGGAATCAACATATTCTAGTACTTTAACTTTCAGTATTTAATTTAATTAGAGTTTAGAGTTATCCGTTTTGGGGGAATATAAACCAGTCCCATTGATTTAGAAAAGTAAAACAAATTTCACTTGGAGTTTAAAAGTCTAGAGGAGACAAAAGAACCTTTTGGAGGGTGTGAAGGTCGCGTTTCAGTACTTTTCAGATTGGAATGTGGAGGGGGTTGGAGGGCCTCAAAAGTCGTGGTAAGTTACCCTTCTAAAACTGATCCGTGATTTCAGCTTAGGACGTTTGCATGAACTTTGTTTAGTGTCAGTAACTGAAATGAATACCCATACACACACCTTTTTTCTTCTAAGTCGATGTCATTTCAATTCTTTTAAAGTCGTTTCGTTTAATGCGCTTTAAAGAATTCTCAGTCCGTGGGGGGGGGGGAGGAGAAAACAACCCCAGATGGTGCCAATTTAGCATTTAGACCTGATCACCACAGGAGGTGGGGACTTAAATATTCATATATCTTTGCTTTTATCAATAAATACTGTAAACGTGTAGTAATATATGCCCATTTTGCGTGACAAAAAATATAAAACCATTAGCGGCAAAAGAAACAACGAAGTGGCAAAACTCATACATAGAAACCTGTGTGAGAACTATGGCATAAAACCCCCAGAAGAGCATGGATGCACCAACCTAGAAGCAGTCACCGAAACAAAAGAAGTCAAAATACTCTGGGACTTCGAGATAAGAATAGATCGGGTGATTCCTGCACGAAGACCAGACATTGTAGTTCTCAATAAGTCCAACAGAACAGTAACAATCATTGATGTCGCTGTTCCAAGTGATAGAAACATAAAAACAAAAGAAAGAGAAAAAATAGATAAATACCAAGACCTCAGATTAGAAATTCAGAGACTGTGGAATGTAAAAGCAGAAGTAATACCTGTATTGATAGGAACCTTGGGGAACATAACTTCTGAGTTGGAAGCTATCTGAATAAACTTCCTGGAAACCACAGACTCGCCCCACTACTCAAGCAGTGCTCCTAGGAAGTGCCCACATCCTCTGTAAAACCTTGGATCTCCCAGAATCGAAGACCTTGGATCACAACCGATAGTCAAACAGAAGTCATAGAAAGAGGCATAATAATAATAAAGGGGACAATTACAGAGGGTTTTTTAAAATGATACTTATGAAGCTTTAAGCCTGCAATAAATTATTGAATGCATGGCGTCCCACTAGGAGTGCTAGAATCGTGTATCAATTAGTGAGATGGGTTGCATCTGTAAGACAAATAATGCTATCTGCTCTTTATATTTTACCTTCTAATTGTTCGATATTTTTCAATAATCGATAATTAATATTGTGTGGCATATAATTTGTCGTTGATTTGTGATTTGTTGTGCAGTCTAGTGTGTGGTCGACCATAGCATCTGCCCACATCTTGTGCATGGCCAGAGGAATAAAGGTCAATTAGTGAACCGTTAGCCAACTGTGGAGTAAGAGGATGGGGGAATGATGTGAGGAGATGGGTGAAGATAACTGGATGCACCATAGCCATATATGGGCATTTGAGTTTCGCTCATGACGTATGCAAAATTGTAGTCAAAACTCCAGATGGGTATTTACTGCTTAAGCCAAAGCACTCACACTGCACCACACTATTGGGAAGGGTTGAACTGTGAATGCTAGAAAAAGGATTGGGCAAGATCGATGATAGATAGATAGATAGATAGATAGATAGATAGATAGATAGATAGATAGATAGATAGATAGATAGATAGATAGATAGATAGATAGATAGATAGATAGATAGATAGATAGATAGATAGATAGATAGATAGATAGATGGATGGATGGATGGATGGATAGATAGATAGACAGACAGATAGATAGATAGACAGACGGACGGACGGACGGACGGATGGATGGATGGATAGATAGATAGATGTGTGTGTATGTTGTTGCTACATACGTACACATAACATGGATAGAGAAAGAAATAGATAACTGATTTTCTGTTAAGTTGTTTTTTCCTAACTTGGTAGAGACGGTTATTTTTTATTCTGAGTTGTTTGCCCTTTAAAAATTACCATTGTGTGTGTTGGTTCAACTATATCAGCTTTGACTTTTTTTTGACTATGTTGAATGTGCCACTTAAATGTACTCCATTCAAATACTGTACCAAATGTATTATCTTCAGTCTATTCCATCGATAACTATACTGAATGTGTCACTTCAGTCTACACCACTGAGCTCTCTATCTGTCTATCAGTACAGCTCAGTGGTGTACATCATTGACTTCTATACTGAATATGCCACATTATCTACTTTATTTGATGGCCAAATGGCGACTCCATCTGACTAATAGTATGGACCATTTCTAACCTATTCCATCTGACTAATAGTATGGGCCACTCCTAAGCTACTCCATCTGACTAATAGTATGGGCCACTACTAAACTCTTACTAATAGTATGGGCCACTCCTAAGCTACTCCATCTGACTAATAGTATGGGCCATTTCTAAACTACTCCATCTGACTAATAGTATGGGCCCTTTCTAAACTACTCCATCTGACTAATAGTATGTGCCATTTCTAAACTACTCCATCTGACTAATAGTATGGGCCATTTTAAACTACTCCATCTGACTAATAGTATGGGCCAGTGATCTATTTTGGGGGTCTACGTTCACAGCAGTGCTTCCCATCCTTTTTATGCTCGCGACCCAAACTTTAGAAAAATATTTGCCTAGCGACCCACCGTAAGTCATTTATGAGAGGAATAAAAGTAAATGATGGTTATATGGATGGCTTATGTATCTCGTTATTAAGACGAATGTTAAAAGATTCGAGTGAGTAACATCTACACAGACACGTTAGTGAAGTTTATAGAGATGCCTGTGGCGTTTCTAGCGAGGTCTACGAACGATGTGCACAGAGACGTGAACATTATATTGATTGATATTGTAGTAATAGTTTATAGACAAAAGTTTGTGACATATATAGGATAAAAAGAAAATCTTTGACATTTATATAGATGCACGTGTATTTGCCGTTTATAGAAATGTGGGTGTGATATATATGCGTGTGTAACTTCAGTGAGGTGTGTGTGTGATCTTCATAGAGACGATGTTCGATAGTTACAGATACGTGTGTCGGTGTGTGAGGTTTATAAGCCAAGAGATAGTGCACGTTATTCCAGCGTGTGACGTTTCTAGAGGTATGTATCAATGTCGTTTATTAAGAAGTGTGTTTGTGAATGGTGTTTTTCCAAGTTGTGTGTACATGGCCTGACATGTTGAAAGACAGGCGTGTCATTAAATTACTTTTATAGAGAAACATGTCTGAGTGTGGCGTTCATTTTAGTCAAGAGGGTCTGACGACTATAAGGACATACGTCAGTGCAAAATGTTTTTAGAGATTGATTTCGGTGTGTCTTGTTTACAGACAGCTGTCAGTATGACATTTGCAGAGGCAAATGTGCATGCATGACGTTTAAAGAGACTTACAGATACATGTAATGATGCTGCTCCACTGTATTCATTACTATCCATGTAATGAACAGAGTGTGGGTTATGATTAAAATGTGGGCTATGATTAGGCTGTGGGTTTTGATTAGGGTGTAGGTTATGATAGGGCGTGTGTTTTGATTAGGGTGTAGGTTATGATAGGGCGTGGGTTATGATAGGGCGTGGGTTATCATTAGTGTGTGGACTATGATTAGGATGTGGATTATTCTGATTAGGGAGAAGGCTATGCCTAGCGCTGATTATATTAAGGAGGGGGACTTCAACCTGTTTGTAGCGTTTGTGTGACTTTGTAAGTTCAGATGTGGAGTGAATTGCTTCTGAGAACGAAAGCTGCTGCGTCTGATTGAAAGAACAACTCACTAACCCCAAATTGTAAGCGAATACTCCTGAAGTAGAGTGACTAATTGACTGACGTGTCTGAAAGAACGACTCACTAACCGCAAATTGTAAGCGAATACTCCTGAAGTAGAGTGACTAATTGACTGACGTGTCTGAAAGAACGACTCACTAACCCCAAATGGTAAGCGAATGCTCCTGAAGTAGAGTGACTGGTTGACTGACGTAAGCACAAACATGAAGTAATTCTGTACAGTTCCGTAACTATTTTTAACAGAAATTTTCAACTTGTTTATTTCAAGCAGTAGTGCCAATACTATCCTAAAAGCAAGGATTTCCCCCATCAGGAAGAACAGAAAATTGAAGGGCTTAGAACGTGATTTCAATTCCTGCTGCACAGCTCACTTAGGCGATCATGCCCGTGGATTCACTGAAGCATGAAATCAATATTCAATCAGTTTGACATGAATGCTTGGGTATTGTTCTGATTTTTTTTTGTTGTTGTTTGTTTGTTTGGGGGGTGGTGGTGCTTTTTTATTATCTGAGTGTTTCTCTCAGCACATCGATATATGCAATGGTATTTCTATGTAATTTTCACTCTAGTTAACGCTGATAAATAAATGTAAGGCTGCTTTTCTGTTGATTTCCGTTTATTTCGCTTTCTTCGGCGTCTGTTTGAAGTTTGAGGGAAATTCTTTACTATGACATAATATGCTGTGCTTATAATATTAGTATTCCATATTATAAGCACATTCTTTATTGTTACATGATAGGCTATAATGTCACACGATTCTTTCTGTGAAGTGTGGTGTATTTTTTCTTGTCACACGCATTGTGACACGTAATATGATCTTCTCTCTATCTATAATCAGTTAAAAATAGACCAAGTCACTTTTCATATCTAGTAATGAAAGGTTGTATTAAGTCTTGTCAGTGAAATAATAAAAATTATATATATATATATATATAAAATGGCTGGTACTAGTTTAAAAAGATAATATACAATTAATCGAATGTAATTTAATCACTGATTAATCGATTTAAATCGAACAATTAGACAAATGAGCAAAAGGTATTAATTCTAAAGGTAAATTTTCCTAAATTTATAAACTATACTCTCCATATCGTCCTGAAAATCTTCGCCCTCCCGCCGCTCCCCCTACCCCCTCACACACACGCACACACACTCATCAAAAGGAACGGTTACAAGATGTAAAGAGCTGTATTTATAATTTCGTAAACTATTTCAAGCAGCCTCAACGACAGCCGAGCATTGTGACATTGTGACGTAGTAGACACGCTCACATTTTGTTGACACTATAGCCATTTTTTTCTTATAATATATTTTATGAAAATTAGATATTTACCGGAGTGAAATCTTAACCCCAGGCAAACTTTTAATGGAAAATGTAATGGAATAAAAATATTTTAATCGATTACAATTTTTAACGATTAATAGATGAATTAATCGTTAAAATCCACAATCACACACACACACACACACACACACACACACACACACACACACACACACACACTCACTCACTCACACAAGCTCAAACTTCTATTTAGAGTTCCATTACTCCATCTGAAAAGAGAGAAAGAGAGAAAGAGAGAGAATTATTAACTCAGAAACATCTACTTATGGTTCCCCTCCATTATTCCACAGTAGCCATTAACACCATTCCTAGAGATTTCTCAGATCGGTGATTTGAAACCAGTAATTCTACCTCATGACTATAACAAAATAAAAGAACAAAAGTGCGCCTCCAACACGGTTTGACAAGTCTGTATTTGAAAGTTGCCTGCACCTATCATTTCCTTCGTGAAATTCAATCGACGTCACAGCAGGGAAGCAGTTTTGTGCTGTGACTGCACAAACACGAGTGTTCGCCCTATTCTTTTTCTGCTTGGTAGTAAATGCTCACTTTATTAAAACCACCCCGTCTGAATATTAAACGTAAAACATGTGTTTAGCAAATCATAATTAATTTTTTTTTAAATGCTTAAGGCCATTTTCAAACATCTACTTATTTGACAAAAGTGGGTCTTATACATGTATTTACTTGAACTGGAGAGAGATCAGGCCGCCTTTTGACCGTGACCTCGATTTATTGAATTGAATTTGCTTCTGCGTTTTCTTTCCTTCCTATTCTATTAGATACAAAAATGGTAATACAGGTTGTATGTTTTATGAATAATGTGCTTATTTTTTTTTATTTACTAAAATGAAAAATAAAAGATGTTTCTGTTTTGCTTGTAAGTTACATTTTTATATCTGAAAACTGAAAATGTTTTTCCTTTATTTTCTTTTTATTCCAAATCTTTGTTCGGTTTCGCATCATTTTCAAACATTCGCATGGTAAGGCGTTGGCTGTCATGAGCTTATTTCCTTGCGTTCGGGACTTGTCAATAGGACAAGGGAAGTTATCCTTGAAAGGGAAATTAATAGAACATTCAGTTCAGGTTGCGACTGTCAATAGGCCGGCCAGCTTCATGTTTGTTGATACGTGACGGGCATAATCATGAAAGGTCAACTGAAATAAATAAACGCACTTAGCAACCTTTGTCCAACATGGGAGAATAGAGAAGTTCAAATTTATTTTTTAATTATCATTGAGCGGTAATTTTATATTGAATCAAAAAAAAAGCAAATTAATTGTTCATGTAATATTTAGTGTGTTGAGTGGTTATACTCTGTGTGATTGTGTGTGTGTGTGTGTGTGTGTGTGTGTACATATTGCATGTGTGCAAGTACGTGTATTTACTTAATCTGTCAGTGAATTCTCTAGGTAGATATAGCTTTACATTTAAAAAAATTAACATGCAAATTACAAGCTGTGTGTTGAATATTTTGTAAACAAAACAAAAAAAAATCACCCCTGAATACACGGTGTACAGTATTGTATGGAGACGCAGTGGCGTGGACGGCCGGTGTGATTGTGGTGCGTGCATCTTGTACAGCGAACAAAGATTGACTCAAAAATTTAATAACTGTACAGCATTATGTCTCGTATTGTGACGTCAGTGCGGTAGAAGACGTGACGTCAGTGTGGGAGACAACAAGACATGACGTCAGTGCGGTAGACAACAAGACATGACAGCAAAAGTAGCCTTAGGCAAAGTTACAGGTTGCCATAAGTCATAAGACATCCAATTATTCACTAGGCAGCCTGGTGTTCACTCAGTTAACTTTCAGTCTCGACTGTAGTGACAGTGTTTGATGTCATATGCTACATAGTGAATCAGAAAGTTGTTACAAGTCAGATGGGAACATTTGTCAGATATGTAATAAAAATTACCAGTTCAGCAGTTATGAGTATCTGTAGCTATATACATACAGGATACTGTGATGGGCTGTTTAACAGATTATCCTACTCAAACCCTAATCTGCTTAATCCCGCCCATCTTCATACTTTGCAGGCAGAGAAATTCGGTCAGGCCTCAAAGAAAGTAACTGTTAATTAATTTTATCTCCACTTTGTCTCGAGTGTTACTGGGTCAGAATTCCTATCCCAACTTGTAAGCTCGAACGCCTCTTGATCGGTAGAAATTCTGGCCCACACACTCTCATCTCAGGGGAACACATCCTAAAATATGCTATTTGTCTGAAATTTTAACATAATTACAATCAAGCCCCCCCCCCCCCCCCCCCGAGCGTTTGCATACATCCTTCTTGCTGAATAAAGAAGTGGAAGTGGAAATAATAAAAATGTATTTAACATACAAGTTTATCAAATATTGATACATAATAAGTAGTAGTCACAAAGGCAGGTTAATTAAGAAGTATTGTTCATAGAACCTAAGTTAAATCAAAATCTGTTTATTAAATTATCAATTTTTTCGATTGATATCTCTGTTACTTGATTGATTGACCTATGAACTAATTGATTGATTGATTGGTTTCTACTTTTACGTCCAGTCTTAGAAGAATGACTTATTGATCGAACAATTTTGATCGATTGACAGATTGGTGAGTGAGTGAGTGAGTAATGCTTTATATCACTGTCTACAGCCATTGATATTTTAATGATGATATGTTGAGTGTAACCTGTCAGGAGAATTTTATTTGCGTTAAATTCGGTGTCTATGACTTCATGACTGTTAAAAAAAATCGGTGTAGATGAGTAAAACGACTGTGTCCATCATGATCACTTTCCTTGCGAGTTGAAATTGCAGTGTAATTATTTTTATTTCACTTTTTTTAAAAATATATGATCACACACACACACACACACACACACACACACACACACACACACACACACATATATATATATACACACACACACACACACACACGCGTGTGATGTAAAGTAATGTCGAGTAACTTTACTCCAGTTACTCCTGATGCATCCTGAAACACATGAAATAGTTTCTGTGTTCTTATTACAGGACAACTGCAACCATTCTAACCACCATGAAACCATGACACCATAACCACCATGACACCTTAACCACCATAAACACCATGACACCATAACCACCATGACACCATGACACCATAACCACCATGACACCATAACCACCATAACCACCATGACCACCACGACCACCAGGACCACCAGGACTTAACAAGCAATGTAAATACTGCAGGCCCTTATATATCATTTCTGTCAGTTATGCCGTTATTTGTTCACTAGTCTCCTGCATGCCATCCATTGTGGGTGCGTAACGTGTGTTTAACGAGTGTACTTAACGTATAAATATCCTATCCACAGGGGCATCATGATACAAGGGGACTGGATAGTTCTAAATCAGTCGGTTGCCTAAGCAATAAATCCAACCCTACACTTTCGCAGAAGTTAATACTTATCATATGATCTATTAAGACTGTTCTCAACGTCAGTATCTTCATCTTCTTTACAGGCAAATCCACATAGTTTTGAAGCACGCCAATTTAACGATCGACTGTTCGATATCTGCCACTAACTTTATCCATTAACGGTGCTTCAGCAGGAATTCTAACAAATGACGTCATCAAACGGCGTGGGCTTGCTCAGCCTGGTTTCTTATCTCCGCTCAAATGTCTTTAACGTACACGATAAAGACCGTTATTGAAGGTTTTATGGTTGGCAATTCGACTAAAATATGCACGATAAAGACCGACATTGTAACTTACTTATATGGTTGGCAATTTGACTAAAATATGCACGATAAAGACCGACATTGTAACTTACTTATAAGGTTGGCAATTTGACTAAAATATGCACGATAAAGACCGACATTGTAACTTACTTATATGGTTGGCAATTTGACTAAAATATGCACGATAAAGACCGACATTGTAACTTATGTGGTTGGCAATTCAACTATAACATGCACGATAGCGATCGACATTGTAACTTATGTGGTTGGCAATTCAACTATAACATGCACGATAAAGACCGACATTGTAAGCTGAATGGTTGGCAATTCGACTCAAAAGCATTCTATCCACAGAGTTGTGAGTCGTGATGATTTTTTCAGTTGTGCTGGAACATTCTGCATTTAATAAAAAAAACAAAAACCTCTTTAGTTACGCAAATTCTGTTTTTGACTTCTCTTGATTTTTCCCTCGCTGCATGTACAGAATGTGTCAGTAAACCTTAATGTGGTTGATATGGGATAGTTATCAGCAATCTGAAGACACTTATAATCCGGTCACATAGTTAATTTTGATAATTCATTTTACGCGTCTCACTCTGCACAGATACAAAATTATTAGAGACTTTTATGCTGCTTCCTTTGTTAGGGGCTTCAGAGATTTGTGGCCATTTTGACTCATGTGAGAGTTATTAATGTCGACTGTAATGCGATGTAGTGTATGATATTTAATAAAAGAGCTCTTTGACTATGGCTGTTTGGTGTGGTGTGTGTATATGTGTGTGTATCTATGTTGGTATAAATACATAAGTATGTGGGGGGATGGGGGGGTATACATACACAAATGTGTGTGGATATGTAGATATATATAATTATATATACATGGTTGTGTATGTGTAGTAGTAGTAGAAGTAGTAGTAGTAGTAATAGCAGTAGTATCAAAACACTCTCTTTCTCTGTGTTCTCCTCATATCTTCACAAACTATTCTTTCTCGCTATCTCATTTCCTAACCATCATTTTATTTGCTGTTCACTCTCAATCCATCTATTTCTTTTGGATGATTTTTCTCCTTTCCTTTTAAGTAGTTTTTTTCTCTCTCTCTCCCGCCTTCTCTCCCATACACGTACAAACACAACTCACACACACTAATCTCACTACAAGATCAACCAATCTCTATTTTCTGTTTGAAAAAGCCTCTCTTTACGCTGACTAGTAACACAAACAGGGTCTGTTCTTTGTTTAGAAACCGTGATTTAAACAGCATCTCCTTGGGCACCTAGAGAGATCAATGATTAGAAATTCGAACGAAAAGCTCTGAGCCGTCAGTAACGGTGCCTTGTGTAAATACTTTATAATATCTTAGTCAATACGATAGACTACGTTGGATCTTTGCAGGAAAATAACAGCAGCTGCGTGCTTTTTGTCACCTTTTCATGATCTGCAGTAGAAGTGAATGCGGTAATAATTAATGAGATCTCTATTAGATGGGAGTGCGGTATTAGGCTAATGAGATCTAAGTAAATGTGAGTGCAGTATTAAGCTAATGAGATCTAAGTAGATGTGAGTGCAGTAATAAGCTAATGAGATCTGAAATAGATATGTGTGCAGTAATAAGCTAATGAGATCTGAGGTAGATATAAGTGCAGTAATAAGCTAATGAGATCTGAAATAGATATGTGTGCAGTAATAAGCTAATGAGATCTGAAGTAGATGTGAGTGCAGTATAAGCTAATGAGATCTGAAGTAGATGTGAATGCAATAATAAGCTAATGAGATCTGAAATAGATATGAGTGCAGTAATAAGCTAATGAGATCTGAAGTAGATGTAAGTGCAGTAATAAGCTAATGAGATCTGAAGTAGATGTAAGTGCAGTAATAAGCTAATGAGATCTGAAACAGATATGAATGCGGTAACGAGTGAGTGAGATCTGAAGTAGACGGGAGTGCGTTGATATATAATTTGGATGTGCATTAGACGTGAGTGCGTTGATGAATGATTGGGATGTACATTAGACGGGAGTGCGTTGATGAATGATTAGGATGTGCAGTAGACGGGAGTGCGTTGATGAATGATTGGGATGTGCAGTAGACGGGAGTGCGTTGATGAATGATTGGGATGTGCAGGAGACGGGAGTGCGTTGATGAATGATTGGGATGTGCAGTAGACGGGAGTGCGTTGATGAATGATTGGGATGTGCAGTAGACGGGAGTGTGTTGATGAATGAATGAGATGAAAGTATAGTCTGCGATGTACGCGACAAGAGAGTACAGCACAGCGTATGATCATATTTTTTAAAAAATAAAGTGAAATAAAAACAATGACACTGAAATTTCAAGTCGCAAGGAAAGTGAGCATGAAGGACACAGTCGTTACTCATCAACACCGATTTTGTTCTTGTTTTTTTTAACAGTCATGACGTCATAGACACCGAGCTTATCGCAAATAAAATTCTCCTGACAGGCTACACTCAACATAACATCATTAAAATATCAATGACTGTAGAAATTAATAAAAAGCATCATTCACTCACTCACTCACCAATGTGTCAATGGATCAAAATTGTTCGATCAATAAGTCAGTCTTCTAAGACTGGACGTAAAGTATAAACCAATCAATTAGTTCATAGGTCAATCAATCAAGTAACACATGTATCAATTGATCCTCAAGAAATGACAGGTGCAGTCCACTTGATCCTCAAGAAATGGCAAGTGCAGTCCAGTTGATCCTCAAGAAATGGCAAGTGCAGTCCACTTGATCGTCAAGAAATGGCAAGTGCAGTCCACTTGATCCTCAAGAAATGGCAAGTGCAGTCCACTTGATCCTCAAGAAATGGCAAGTGCAGTCCACTTGATCCTCAAGAAATGGCAAGTGCAGTCCAGTTTGATCCTCAAGAAATGGCAAACCCGGCTCATCTTGTTCCCTCGTGGATTAGATTACTTCTTGTCACGTGGCAAACATACAAAATCTACTGTGTCGGTCTCATAATGCCCCTCCCTCCCCCCAACAAACACAACCCCTCGCTCTCTCTGGAACAAACCTTGTCAGTGAATACAATTATGATAGTCTTGGGTAGCAATTAATCAGGAATGATAATTGCGAAAAGACTTTCTCATTGGGATGCGAAGTGTATTTCGGTTGTACAGGGCTAAGTTTCTGGCTAAAAGGTTAATACAGTAAGGATGAGAGATGCCAACTTCTTAATGTCGTTGCTTATCACGTTGTCTAGTGCAGGACAGTGTGAGCTAGCGTGTCAGTTACAGCGCGCGTTGCCTTGGTAGCCCAGCTAATTTGTTAAAGTGAACGAACGAGCGGTAATCGTGTCTCCGAATTATCACCAATTGCCAAGCTGCAACAGCTTGTAGCTGTCGTAGTCACTGGTGTTTGAAAGCGGCAAAGGTCACGAACCGAAACTGCTGCGTTCAAAATTTGATACTGGCAGTCAGCCACGAGTCAGTTGATTTAGTCTAACTCTTGATTTTCGTTCTCTTGTTTCTCTTTTTGTCCCTCTCTCTACCTTTCTCTATACTCTCTCTTTAAAGCTATGCTCTCTCTCTCTCTCTCTCTCTCTCTCTCTCTCTCTCTCTCTCTCTCTAGTTCTGTTTTTCTCAATTTCAGTTTTACACTATCTCGTTCATTATCCCCCCTCACTCTTTCTCTCTCGTCTATCTCTCATAGTGTGTGAGGTGTGTGTGTGTGTGTGTGTGTGTGTGTGTGTGTGTGTGTGTGTGGCATGTGTGTGTGTGGTCCCTCTTTTTTACTTATCCCTCTCTTGTCCATCCCTCTTTCTCTATTTATCTCTCTTTCTCCAGGCTGAATTCTCTATTAGTCTATTTCAACCTCCATTTCTTCAGCTCTCTCTCATATCTGTATCTATCTAACTCTATATATCTGTATCTATCTAACTCTGTATATCTGTATCTATCTAACTCTATATATCTGTATCTATATATCTGTATCTATCTAACTCTGTATATCTGTATCTATCTAACTGTATCTATCTAACTCTATATATCTGTATCTATCTAACTCTATATATCGGTATCTATCTAACTCTATATATCTGTATCTATCTAACTGTATCTATCTAACTCTGTATATCTGTATCTATCTAACTCTATATATCTGTATCTATCTAACTCTGTATATCTGTATCTATCTAACTCTATATATCTGTATCTATCTAACTCTGTATATCTGTATCTATCTAACTCTGTATATCTGTATCTATCTAACTCTATATATCTGTATCTATCTAACTCTGTATATCTGTATCTATCTAACTCTGTATATCTGTATCTATCTAACTCTATATATCAAGCGATAATAAACGTTTCTCGTATCTCAATCTCTATTTTCTTTGAACACCAGACTTGTTTGTTTCAAATAGTCAGTCCTGGTACTTTTCTTCCGTGTTCCTAATTTGGCACCTGAGTTCTGAGTTTGGATCCCTTGTTCCTGGTCGTGACTTAAAAACTCGCACTGCCAGCAGTCAGCGACTTCCGTGCAGTAAGAAAAACATCACAGTGTTTGCTCGGGAACAGTGCGTGACAGCCCAGCGTTTTGGTCACCAGCGTGATATTGCTTCATGTTCTGCGTTTAAAGCTTTCTGTCCAAAATAATCCGTACTGCCTCGCTAAAGCAATACCCCATTAATCGATAGACGTTGTTCTGCACTGTCTGACAGGCTCTGTTGAAAAAAACTTGGTAATTACGTAACGGAGTGTAAGTTGTAATTATTCCTCATTTCTTTGATTGGGTTGTGTTGTTTGCAGAAATCAGCACAACCAAAAACAATGCCGATGTATATAGCTTTTAAGACCTTTCCATCAGCCTTATCCGTGACATATCTAAATCTGACGTGATTCTTTTTTCCTCTCAGGCTCAGCCATAGGGAAGCCATAAGTGACACCAGCTTTGGCTGATGTCCTGACTGAAGTGAGTGAACAAAAAGCAGCAAGAAAAGAAAAGCTCATCATCTTTAGTTGATTTGACTCGACTTAACTAGATGTCTTAATTAGCTTCATTCTGCATATCTGCATTTAGTATATATTTAAATAAAGGAACATTTAAGCCCAAAGGCCAACAATATTCCTCAGCGAAAAGCAGTTAAGGGTTGCCATAGTTTACGTTGCCCGAACACTTATTAAAATCAGTGGTTCATTTGCCATTTTTGCTCAGAACCAGGAAGTTCCAACAAACAGCAGATTCATGTGCCGTAAGCTTAGCAGTTTGAAAACGTCCTTAGTCGTAAACATTTCCTCAGCATAAAGAGTATCGAAAGGTCAAACACGTTTTAAGTGCCTTGTGCTTTGTGAACAGTCATTTCGTTGATGTTCCAGTATTGATTTTGTATCAATTAAAAAGAAACCATGAAATGCTTCTCGTAAGAGTTCCAACATTCTATCTTATATTACTTCCCTTTGTCGTGCCCCTCTAATGACAGACTACGAAATGACACATTCTTATGGTGAATGAAACTGAAAACGGGGGTGGGAGAGAGACAGCATCACATAATGGTATTATGTAGCCCACACCCACCCTCCTCTAAAAATAGACTACAATCAAACCTAGCTCTAGGATAGTTGACCCTTACCCCCGGGTTAGAGAATACCTGAGTAACAACTCACTTTAAAGGAACCATTCGGAATGCAGCGTGCAACAAATGTACCGAAAACCTACCTGTTTTTCGGCAGTCCAACACAACTCAAGGCATTAAAAGGCTATAATCATACTGCATTGCAGCTACTAACCCTCACTGTCGCTACTAACCCTCACTGTCGTTACTAACCCTCACTGTCGTTACTAATGCAGCAGGAAACCATCCTCTGTATATATTACTTCCGAAGATATGTGGTTTTGCTTGTATAATCAAATATCATATCCATATTTTTAACCTTAACCATATTTCATAATTGCTAAACAGTTCGTTTATGATATGAGAATGTATGGAGTCCACCTGTGGACAATTCTTAGCCCATGTGTAGTTTACTGGCAGATCGGCTCCTTATCTCAGACGTTGACTTAACAAAGAGCACTGAGCCAGGAAGCAATGCCAGAGTGGAACGACCCATAAGCCAGAGACTGTTTTAATGGACCACGCACCTGATACAGCCCCTAAGACAACAACATCAAGCATCTTGGGTTAAGTGACTATAAAACTAACAGCTGAACAGCTTTTCTCAAATTTCTCTCAGATTTATCTGAGAGTTCACTCAGAATTCGCGTATAAACTCTTCACTCATACGAACAAGACTCAAATAACACAATAGTGTCGTAAGACTCGAACAAACTTTCTCTTACGACATTATATGTCATGCTTATGAATGATATACATTTGTGGCTTTGATTATAACTATTGAACTAGTTATTGTATGTAACCATGCTGTCTTATTTTATTTCTCTTAAATATATTTAAATATTGATATTTAGACCACTCGAATTGTCGTGACTCACTTAACATATTATATGTTGTAGTCTGCCACCTGTAATTAATTAATATACATGGATGTACGTATCAGGGGGGCTCGGAGCTATCTACTAGAGTCTAGACTATCACTCTTCTATTCTACAAAATCTATCTTCCTTCTTTTCAACACGTGTGTCCAGCTAGATCTGCTAGAAGATGTGTTTTGGGGGGATTAGACTAAGGTTACACCGGGTGGTGGAGAATTAACATCTTGCCCATCTCCCAGCAAATTGTCACAGAGAAGGTGTTTCTGTTACACCTAAAATTTGTTGAAATTTATCGAAGAAATGTGTTTCCTTATACTAAAATAAAATTCATTTTGTGGCGTATTTTAAATTATTTCATGATGTCCATTCCTTACGTAGTTCTATTTATATAATCAGTTATAATTGATGTTACCAGTAATGTATCTAACGACTGCATCGTGAATAGTAGTACCGATTGATGATGGAGTAAAAAATTAATGCTTGATGAAACGGAACCAGGCTTGTCTTTCCCCATTAGAAAGAAACGTACGCTTGACTTCATGTCAAGATAGATAGGCCATATGAAATCCGTTTGGGTGGGTCGGAGTGGGAGATAAAATGAAGTTTTTTTTAAACCAGTATAATAAATTCGACAACAGAGATGAGAGTATTTATACAGTTATGCGTTGATTATTATGATAGGGGCAAGTTATTAATAGCATTTTGTTCCTGTAACAAGAAAATAATTATTCCCGTCATTAGCCAGCCTTTGTCGAAAGAAATAATTATATACGTAATTAGCCAGTTCTTGTCACAAGAAATAAATATACCCGTATTTAGCCAGTTCTTGTCACAAGAAATAAATATACCCGTATTTAGCCAGTTATTGTCACAAGATAATAACTAAACCCGTAATTAGCCAGCTCTTGTCAAAAAGAAAGAACAAAATATCAGTTATAGATTTCCCACCACCTACTTCCCAATGATGATGATAATGACGACGATGATTGGTTCTGTATTCATATTTAAAAACCTCTTTTTCATTTTGTTTTAAAATTAATTCTCCCAAGGCTTGCCAAAAGTTCAATAATATTATCTGTTCAAGATTTCTTCCTACGCCAAACACACTACTGCCTTTCGAACCGTTGAGTTACTACAATCAACGGCACAGCACACCTGACATTAAGAGTGTTGGGGAGGTGGGGAGAGGAAAAGATGCGAACTGCAAGATCCAGAGTCATATTCACCTTATCACTATTACAAAATTTCCGCTGATGAGAGGGATGGGGGAAGAAATGGGAAGAAGTGGCTCTCGTTCGCTGCAACAGACAAGAGAGAACTGAGACAGCGAGGTTCAGTGACGTCAGTGACGTCAGTGGGCTGCAGACAACAGGCCAACGTCTTCAACCCGTTCCATTACTTCAAAACAGCTTACTGAGAAATTAAAACGATGATATCTAAACTTGATGCGCTTGGTCGACCTTATGGCGTAATAATGACTCAGTTGGCAGTGACAGTTCACCAAGGCTTTAATAGTTAAAAGGTTTCTACTGTCAGCGAAAAATTGCAGATAACAATGTTGACGACTAGCAGCTGGCCAAAGTCAGATGTGCTATTAGAATTAAAATATAGTTTATATTTGATACGTTTCCTATCCATACACCATCACTTTGTAAGGAGAAAGTCCACATTTAATAGTTTATACATTTAAATTAACGAAACTGAGTAAGAAGCGTCAGTTCACACACACTAAGTTTTACTGTAGATTTTCAGTCTTGAAACATTACTGATTTTTTTTTTAAAGAACGACTAAATAAGCATCGTCTCAAAAGTAATCTATTGCCAGTATTTTGTTCTTGATTACTGTGAAGTATAGATAGAGGAATGTGACCATAGATGGTGGATTGACACACAGTACGCCCCCCTCCCTCCCCCCCCCACCCCCACCAAGTACCACTCATTCACTCCTAGACAGGTGCAGACAGATGATAAGTCTATTAACTGAAATGTTGATTTTTAATTGCTCAGGATTGATTAAGACCACTGGCTGCATTGGAAAATGTTACAATATACCCAATGTAAGAACATTAACTCATTACGACCTGAGAGGCGACAAAGTTCCATAACCCTTGTATAATGCTATAAAGCAAGAAATTCGGGGCACCGGATTTTTCACTGAGCTCTTACAAAAGGACAGGACACACGGGCAAATACGCTGTCGCTGAAACGTCCACCGTATTGCTGATATCAACGTATTTCAGAGACTATGGCAACTACATGTATGATATCGACAGTCTTCGATATATATCAAAATTTTAAAGTTATAATTCAATAATATGAATATACACATTGAGTATATATTATATACTTTACAACGAGAAAAAGATGTACTCTGTATACGTTTAAACATATTTGCAAGCGTGTCATGCGTGTGTGTATATATGTTTATCCATTTATATATAGCCCAGTGGTTATTTTGATATTTTGGAGGAGGGGGGGGTGTCTCAAAAGAACGAGGGTGTAGCTGCTAGTGACAGAAATGTATGATTGATGGAGTAAAACAGTTCCCGCACTTTCCATTGAGCGGTGAAAGGAAAGATACCATTATTTTGTCTAGGCCAGACTTGCGTACCATGTCACAGCAGTTTGGTACTGAGAGGTCAAGGCCAGACTTGCGAACTATGTCACAGCAGTGTAGTACTGAGAGGTCAGTGACCTCAAAAACCTGAGGGGTCAGTGACCTCAAAGATGTAGACGTGCAATAATTTTCCACCCCTTACAGAAGAGGGAAGGGAGGAAGAATGTCTCCTCCCTCCCACCCCAGAAGTTTCCCCAATACTTCATTACATTACTATCTCATTCAAAATAACGCTTTTCTCTTCAGCAGTTTTTTTTTTTTTCGGTGTTGATTGTTGTCACAGTGATGCTCTCTCCATTTGAGCTTTGAACTGATAGTCAAGCACTGCTGAAAATCTTACGTCACTGATATCATTCTGCTCTCCTCAGAAACCTCACCAACAACATTCTGCCATTGTATGGTCGACGGTCTTTGACGCCACCACATGGACTGTTAGGGTGAAAGGCAACTAACGGAAGCAACACATTGTTTACAACAAAACGTTTTTACATCATTTATAAAGTCACGCAACTTGTCCCTACCCCTTCTTTTTTTATTTTATATTTGAATACTGCAAACTGTAAATAGTGTGTTGATTAAAATCATTAAAAACGCAAATCAGTAACAAGAATAAAAGAGGTACATATACACCAGCATTTGAACAATTACTTTTCTGCTTATTTGTTATAACCCACTTTTGTACTTGTCTAACAATGGAGAGCTGTCTGTAAGTTGGCGTGTGCCAGTGACGCTCATATTTCTCCATGGAAACAAACAAACAATTAGGCCAGCGTTATTTTTAGTGACTGCTCGCCCCTTTCATACTCTCTCAACTCGAGCCAAGCTACAGCGCGCGAACATAATCGTTTACATACAGTATTTATTTTGGATTTTTCTTTCATTCATTTCTTTCTAGCTTCTATTTTGTAGTCAGATATTGGACCCGAAATGCAAGGGTGACAGAGGCCTCCTTGTAATTAATAATCTCACTACTATTAAGCAACAACTGCAGATGTTATAACATTTCTAATTCAGTCTCTACTGCTTGATGACAGTAGTTCAACTACCTTTGAGCCTTTCCTGCCACACTTTTCGTGACGCATTCACAGACAACCAAAACAATACTGTTTCACTCTAATGCTTTCCTTACAAAGTTACGGTTGAAGAAAAAGAGCTACACTAAATAACTCAGATATATAAAAGTCGTTTCTCTTCGGCAACATCTCAATCTCAAATCACACTCTGGTATTGCATAATGTATAGACCTAGATTTTATTATCTAAGCAGTTCAGTGAATATTCTTTGCGTTTCGCGTAGACCAGTGGGGCGAGCATGAGAGTAAGGAAGTCCCTTCGGCTTTCCTGTTTCTTATTTATTTCATTCTGAATTTCCAGGTTGATTTCTTCTCCACTTGTACATTGTGCTGAAGTATTTAAACTTATTCAGCTGGCTGAATTTGATACATTATATTATGACGCTTAAACTTATTCATCTACAGGAATTATAGTAGGAACCAGTCTTATCTAACTCATTATCTACAATAGGAATCTATTCCATCTACAGGAATATAGTAGGAATCAGTCTTATCTAACGCATTATCTATAATAGGAATCAATTCTATCTACATGAATATAACAGGAACCAGTCTTATCTAACGCATTATCTATAATAGGAATCAATTTCTATCTACAGGAATCTATTCCATCTAGTGGAATCTGCAGCCGGAATCAGTCAGATCTAACTCATTATCTACAATTCTATGTACTGAAATTTACTACAGGAATCAATCGTTCGGCATCATCTTTTAAATACTATATATCATTGCTGTTAATATACTCCTCTGTTATAGATCCAGTCATCACTGTTGTTAATACTTTTTTTTTTTGGTAACTCCTCTATTGCAGATCCAGTAATCACTGTTGTTAATACTTTATTTTTTTTTGGTAACTCCTCTATTGTAGATCCAGTCATCACTGTTGTTAATACTTTTTTTGGTAACTCCTCTATTGTAGATCCAGTCATCACTGTTGTTAATACTTTTTTTTTGGTAACTCCTCTGTTGTAGATCCAGTAATCACTGTTGTTAATACTTTTTTTTCTTGGTAACTCCTCTATTGTAGATCCAGTAATCGAAAAACGACAAATACACAAAATGGAATCACGTTGGCGAAGGTCGACTCTCGGACTAATAATTTAATATAGCCGGGTGCAAACAAGATCTTCTAAAGCAATCTAAGGATATTAAGGATCTAACAAAATATTATGGGATGGCAGCAGGTAAGGATACGTCGAGAGTATGCTATAGTTTTCGTGATTTTTAGAAGCCCTTGTGAGCTCCCATTCAGTACAGCCGCAAAAGCAAGATAGACAAGCACCGCCATTTGGCAGCAGCCCACAGGAATCCTTGGCATCGCTTCCAAGAGCCAGACAAGATAACAGCGTGGGAAAGTGGCCCGACCTAGATAACCGATAATTTAAGCTCGACGAAAGTCTGGAGACCCGGCATGTCAGCAGTCTGTAGTAGTAGTAGTGAATAGTAGTAGTCGTTGTAGAATATTAGTCGTAGTTATAATTATAACACTTTAGTAACTGTAGGTTTAATAGCAGTAGTAGTAGTAGTCGTTGTAGAATATTAGTCGTAGTTATAGTAATAACACTTTAGTAACTGTAGGTTTAATAGCAGTAGTAGTAGTAGTCGTTGTAGAATATTAGTCGTAGTTATAGTAATAACACTTTAGTAACTGTAGGTTTAATAGCAGTAGTAGTAGTAGTCGTTGTAGAATATTAGTCGTAGTTATAGTAATAACACTTTAGTAACTGTAGGTTTAATAGTAGTAGTTAGTCGTCGCAGAAGTGATAGTAAGAATAGTCGAAGTCAAAATTGGAATAGTAACAGTAATAATAGTCGTATGCAGAGCCGTCTTAACGCATGGACACATTGGACACTTGCCCAAGGCCTCACGAATTTTATCGATCATTTCCATTTTTATTCCTGTGAATGGTTGTGTAGGTAGGGGCCCCAGTGCAGTGCTTTGCCCGTGGGCCTAAAATGTTGTTCAGACGGCCCTGGTCGTAGGCCTAGTTGTACTAGTTGCAGTAGTAGTCACAGTTGTAATAGTGACTGTAAGAGTAGTAGTAACAATATTAGAAGTAGTTGTAATAGCTACAGTGGAAGTGGACCCATCAAAATATTAGTAGAATGACTGAGGACATCAATAAATTATTTGGACTTTGCTCTTACAAATTTTTAGAAAAGTTTATTTGAAGTAAAACTTTCTTATGTTTCACAAATTTTAGAGGCAAAGAATTCAGTCAACTATTTTAAGTTTTTTTTTAATCTTACGACATAACTGTTTCCATATACAAATCAAATCTTTCACATTTGACACTAATCAAAATTACACTATCCAGTAGGTTTATTTGTTTTGTCATTGGAAACAGAAACAGATAATGTGACGTAAACACGCAGAAGCAGGTGATGTGACGTGGGCACTGAAACAGGTAATGCGACATGGACATAGATACAGATGATGTGACGTGGACACAGACACAGGCAATGTGACGTGGATACAGAAATAGGCAACGTGACATGGGATACAGAACAAAGATATCATCTTTAATTTAACTGCATTATCACTGCCATTACATCCTGTCACGTGATTAAATTATATAAATGTGCATGCACTTGATATTCTTACACATTTATCTTTAATAAAAGAATGATGAGTATACAAGAACAAAACCATTGTCATTAAATAAAATGTCAGGTTCCCTACAAAATGTGCGTGCAATCATCTTCCACCAGAGAAAATTACATTGGCGGCCATTTGACCCCGATTCATGAGCTACTTTTGCCTTGCTTTTACCCCAAGGGCCTGGGGATTGTGTATCTTAGTAACGGGGCAAATCTCATTCACAAACTATGTTTGACCTAGAATCCATTTCGCTTAGTCTTTAAGAATTGATATAATACAATAGTAACACTTGAGTTTCAGTCAGCTAGTATAATCCTGACCAGCATACTCAATAAGAGAATTCATCTGCAAGCAAGTATGCTAGCTAGTGTCTATCTGATTTCCAAGTGACCAAACAATCTGATGTAGTACTTAACTACCTGCGTATATTAGTGTTGCCAGGGTTTCGCATTCATGTGTGCTAGATCATAATGCAACTGTAACCGCGTGGTCGGGTCAAAGGTTAAAGAGAAAAGGGTAAAAGCTTGTGTGCCACTTGAATTCACACAGCGGTTCAGTACATGTAAAGTTTACCCAATGTAGCCAGGTCATTCTATCGAGACAAGATCTGGTTGACATCATATGACGTCACCAAATGTGCCCAATATCCTGGGCAAGTGTGTACTCTTCGCACACTGTATGGCCGCTGAATGTTACAATGCGAGTTCAAAGGGCACTCGCTCAGCCGGTTGCGCTAGACTCAACCGCTGGACTTGGTGTTTGAACTGGTCCATCCGCGAAATCAGCTGCGTGCTGAAAGTGGACGTTAAGCTAGTTTCATTTGTCTTGTTCACTCGTTGTGAACACTTCAAGTATGAATGAATAACTTGCCATTTTATTTACTAATTGCAAACTTGCTGGTGATGAAAGGACCATTGCTATTCCCATCATTAGGGATTTTGAGTCATATGGCACCAGTATAAAAAGCCATTGACTGAAGCTTGAGAAATAATAACTTTCTAACTGAAATCTTGCTGTCTTCAACTCAAACTGGAACAGTGAATTAGTGAGTGGGCAGTACGATTCCACTAAAGGTGGTTTGGCAAATTAATGAATCAGGAATATGGTTCCAGACACATTGGAAAGATTGAAAATGGCAAAAGCTGATTAGTTAGATGCTGTCCCAGTGAAATATTTACACAGAAAAATTGCAAACCAAAGCCCGAAGAAAACCAGATCCCCCTTCTCAATCCAGTTATACAGTTAACTGAGTTTTAGACTTCTCCGATATTTGTTCCTTTTTTTCTTTTATTAACACACTCTCACATATTGATTAACACACTCTCACACATTGATTAACACACTCACATATTGATTAACACACTCTCACATATTGATTAACACACTCACATATTGATTAACACACTTTCACATATTGATTAACACACTCTCACATATTGATTAACACACTCTCACATATTGATTAACACACTCTCACATACTGATTAACACACCCTCACATATTGATTAACACATTCGCACATATTGATTAATACATTCGCACATTTTGATTTACACATTCGCACATATTACATGTATTTTCAATGGCTAGTTGCCTACATTGCATGTATATGTTTAAGAATTAAGAATTAATTAAGCAATATAATTTGATATACTGGAAGTATGAAAGAAAAATATAATATAGGAATGATATTCAATGAAAATTAGTGAACTCTCTATCATAATTATAATATGCACAATCAGCGAAAGTTGCAAGCGAAAATAATTCATCAGTCAACCAGTATTTATACTCTGAAAGTTGTATACAAATATGCCTAACATATACCAAAAATAAACACCCAAGAACAGCGGGGGGGGGGGGGGAACCTCTTCAAAGCATTGTAGTTTATTGGTTTAATTTTATCGATTTCTTTGTTCTATTTATTTTACAAACAACATTAATTAAGGGGAAGTAAGTTTATCTGTATCCCGGAGTTAAATATTTTAGGAGTTGTATTTCTTGTACTGTTTTCGCACTTGATTGTCGGCGGCTGCTTATAGTTTTACTTCTATCATTCCGAGATTAACAAAATGTATATATTATAAAAAGAAAAAGTAATGGTATTGATCTTAAAAATTGTAGAAAGAGTTGATAAAACTTTTTTTTTAAAGCAAATCAAAAATTTCAATAAAGCTACAAAAACGAAAGTAGGCTATTTAATCTCGTAAATTCACGATCTATGAAGGAGATTGATGGTTAGTAGGGGAAATAACTGAAAATCCAACAACTATGATGCTCAAGAAATGTCGACATAGCAATTATAGGAATTTAATATTTCCAAAATGACATGTGTTTCAGCACATCGAAATAATAAAAGACAGAACATTGCAGGTTAGTAAATAACTTACAAATTATTCAGTTCTTTACGGTTTGATCAACAGCATTTCGTGTAGATTAACAAGAGAACTTCATTTGTTGTGACTTACTGAGCACGTAATCTCGATAGATGTCTATTTCTGACACTGGTGTCATGATTACTTTGGAAATGAGAGCAAGCAAAATTATTTATTGTAACTTGACTTTTTTCGGAGTAGCTATTCATAGTTTTCATAGATATATTATTGTTATTATTCCGCCGAGCTGTTCATAACTGTTGTTTCTTTTTATAATTTCTTTACACATCCCACTCACCAAAATTTTTTAAAATATTTTTCCTTACAAAGCAAAACTAATGTCGTCGACATGCTTTGATAAGTTTGGCAGTTTCATTACTCTAAGTGTTATATATTATAACGATATTAATTTTTTTAAATTTAATATTAGTTTTGTTATGATTTTAGATATCTCTGAGAACAGGTTTAGATTTTGATTTTTAAAGTCACCAGCTTTCAGATACACAATATATATATATATTGTACTGGAATACATTTCAGATTATTGTTTATTTTAAAAAGTTATAATGATTAATATGGATTACTCTCATTAAATGATTAATGTTCTATCATTTCCATTACTACATACACACATTTTGTTTACATTAACAATAATTATGAACCAATACTAAATATTTTTTATTTACATTTATTTAATAAACTTTATACTTATTATATAATATAAATAATATGCCTCATTAAAAGCATATTAAAATGCCTGACCAAGCTCATATTTAATTTCAAATCTTGCATTGATTTTTATTTATCTGCTGTTTTTGTTTCTTTGTTTTGAATTTATCCAGTGTATGCATTTACTTAAAGTACCTTAGAGACGGCATTGATTTTTTCTTCTTCTTCTTATTATTATTATTATTATTAGTAGTAGTAGTAGTAGTAGTAGTATTTCAGAACTAGAACATATGGATAATATGTTAAGAGTCTGTGATGAAGTAATTCCATATTTTGAAATTGTACTTTTAATTGTTGACAGTTGATTTTCCATTGCTTCCTACAGAGCCAGTGATTAAAAATTTTAAAGATTTTCTTGGTTCTCTTTCTGGAATCTTCATTATTGTCCTAAATTATTGCTAAAATTTGATTTGATATAAAAAAAATAGGTTGTGCATTTTTAAAAATTTTGTCTCATTTTTGCTTAAACATGTTCTACACTAAATTCAAAAATTGTCATTGTAAAGCATCATAGAATAATAGATTGAGTTAGTGTATCATAATTTCTTATTCTAAATTGTATCTGTCCTTAAAGTGTTTCCTTTGTATGCTTTATTGTTGTTTTTTATAAACAGTAGTTGTGCCTGTGCAGCCTTATTAAAATCTTTCCCAATTTCATTAGGTTAGTTCATATATAGTATTTCTTTAGCTGCATGCAACTTGGAAAAAAAAATCTTTTGTCATTTCATTAGACTGAGAAAACATTATAGTATATATACACTCATCTAGAAAAACAACTTATTATTAATTAAATACACTCATCTAGAAAAGCAACTTATTATCAATTAAAACACTGTTTTATTAATTACTAAAAATATTGACAGTTATCATTAATGAATTAAATAGTTTAAAGAACAGATATGTACACATTTTAATTTTTTTGAGGATTGACTAGATTGCTAATTGATTTGGTGGATAAACAAAATAAGTTTGGCAAGAATAGTCAGTTTGGCAAATAAAATAAATTTGACAAGAATAATAGTTTGTTCACATTAACTTGATCAGATCCAGGATTTCAGTTTGGTGTGGCCAAATGATATAATTATATATTCTAATGAATATAATGGTCAAAAAAGATAAAATAACAACTCAGAATAAATTATCTAATATTTTCTGTGTATTATTTTATTAATATGTTAATTTTAATTGTTATTTTAGGGAAACTATTTAGTCAATAGCTCTTAATCCTGTCACTTGAACTAGGTAAATCAAGTACACAAAGATCATGTCTCCTGATAGTGGCATCATGTACACTAGTTTACCACTCAAAGAGATGAGGGGAGGCAAAGAAGTTTCTCCTGTTACACTAAATCTAGTGTGCTTATAATAAAAGAAAATTTCTTACTTTGAATTTTTGGGTGTTAAGTGTGACTTAGAAAGAGCTGTTTGTAATCACAGTCTAAATGCATAGTCTAAGATGCTGTTACATGACCAAAACAAACAAAAAGAAAATTATTTTATGTCATGAAAACATTGAACGAATTGTTTTTTTTTTATTTTCTAGAAACAAAAGTGTGTGTTTATGTCAAATCTTTTCATTGGTTAATAAAACAACAAGTAATTTTTTTTTTAAAAACAACTCATTACAACAATTTTTGAAGGCAAAAGGATAGGGGTATCCTATATAATTTAGTATTTCATTAAAAAAATATTATAAATATATACATGAGTAAGATCAAGTGAGTTCTTAAGTGACTACATAATTAAAATTTGTTCATTTTAGTTTAATAAAAGTATACTAGTAAGAGTTTACTAGATTAGCTCTATCAGTCTTTCTATCTTTTGAACTTGAGAACATCTAGTTAACTCACCAGCATTCATAAACTCATGAAGCACTATTTAGTTTAGAGATATAGATGTCTTTCAACTTTATGTGATAAAATGTATTTACTTGTCACTTTTGTGTCATCACTTGTTCTTTCAGTACATTTGTAAATTAAGTTTTATTTGGTTTTGTTTCTCATTTATATCTTGTCATTTTGCATATGGATTAATTTTGTTTTGTCATATTACTGTTAGTGTTTCCATATGTTTAAGCAGTTTGTATAAAACTATAAATACCTTGTGTATTTTGTGTATAATTATTGTCAATTGCTGTTTACATTTTCTCTATAATGAAGTACTCTGTCAAGTTTTCTTTATTATTATGAATATAATTATTAATACTTACTTATCATTTCCTAATCTAATGGCTGGTGACATTTACCTACACACTAATAACAAATATAAAAAGCACTCACACCATGGTTTTGTGTCCTGACTGACTATGTGATAAGTGTCTGTGTAAATAGTGATGACTAGTAATTAGACTGAGTAGCTTGCCTCGTGTTTCTAAGCAGTTACCATTCTAATAAAATAATATTTATTTAGATTGCATGTTCAGAAATATATTCTATAATTGCAAAGCATTCAGAGATATTATTGTGCAGAAGAGATCCTTCATCAATCAAAATGAATGTACTTGAGTACATTTTATATTTTGCTAAGTAAATTTATATTGTTCTGTTGTACAGTTTAGAGTGTATAATATGGCATTGTGTTGAAACTTTTCAACAACAACATTATATGGTTTCATCTCTTTTGATGAAAACTAATTGCATCATTTAGTTGCAATCAAAGTCTAGTGGTGATGTTTCATTCTTAATTTTACACCTCATAAGCTGCACAAATAATTGACTATCACACTTACTTGGCTCACTCACCAGTATTGCATGTAATGTTTCTACATGTTAAAGCCTTCAAACAAAAGTTGTTGCACAAACTAATATATGTGTACAAAACTAATTTAAACAGTCACCAGCAGAGTAAACCAGCAAAACACTCAATCCAAGGATTATTGATATAGACAGTTGTCTGTTAGCCATATATCATTTTACAGTGTACATTGGGGCTACAAACCAACAGAACACAATCCAAGGATTATTAAGGTTAGTTGTCTGTTAACCATATATCTGTTTACTTTACAGTGTACATTGGGGCTACTTCATACCCAAGATTACAAAGTGATCAAATGAAAAAGAAAAATATTATTCATGTTATTTATTCATACTTAAAATACCTATTCTTCCCATCCCAAGTTCCTCTCCTGCTCCTTTCCTTCCTAATATGCATGTAGTTTGCTTGAAATACAGTTTTAGTTATATTGCTACATGCTGTTACTTGATCCGTTTTCACTGCCTGCATACATTAGAGCTTAGAGCTTACAGTGAAAGAGCAGCTTCAACAGACATTCCCTAGCACTACTTCAATTCTTGTTTCCTGTGTGATAAGCATTGCTCTGCTTCTAAACAGTATTTCAAGAAACTAAATGTTTGTTTATATAGCTGTTAAAAAGATAAATATAGTATGTGTCCTGTTCATCTCATATCTCTCTCTCTCTCTCTCTCTCTCTCTCTCTCTCTCTCTCTCTCTCTCTCTCTCTCAAACAGTCAAGTGTCACTGTCTTCTTTATTTCTATCTTTTTACTGTAACTGCTTGTATGTTCTTAATCTTATACTGTTATAGTCAGTCAGTTTAAGTTTTGCAAGTGTCCTATGCTGGTAGTACTTTCGAATGTATACTTGTTTATGGACAAAACCTTTCCAGTTTCTGTTTGGAACATATTGACCATCATACTTTGATGATAGTGGTAACTATTGTCTCTTCATTTGATATATTAATGATAGAGACAACAGTTAAGGGTTAGGTAGTTTTCTCTTGTGTTGATGAGTGATGACAGTTATTATTTCATTTGACAATTTAATGGTAGTTATAGCAGTTATCGCTTCATGATACTTTGATAATAGTGGTAACACTTATCACTTAATTTGAAATGATAATGATAAATGTTACTTTGATAATAACCAGTTATCACTTTATTTGATATTTTTATGATAGTGATAACAATTAGTGAATTACAACTCTTGTATGATGTTACTCTTACTAGATCTTAATGATAACTCAGTGCCTGCTAGCGGATACCATTTCCTATGGTGGTATCACCAGCTCTTGATATCATAATTTTAGCAGTTCTGTTTGGTAACATTTACCATGTCGTATCGTGGTTAGCCTTACCTATTCCAGTCAGTTGTGCTTTTTACCATTTCAGGTTTGCAGTCTCACTCAACAGTTACTATGGTGGTAATATATTTGCGTTAAATTTAGCCATTCATCTAGAAATACTGTTTGATTTAGTCAGTCACTTACAAATACAGGTGTACTGTTTGATTTAGTTTGTCAGAAATTGGTATGCTGCTGTTGTTTTAGTCAGTCACTTAGAAATCCAGGTGTACTGTTTTGTTTGATTTAGTCAGTCACTTAAAAATCCAGGTGTACTGTTTGATTTAGTCAGTCACTTAAAAATCCAGGTGTACTGTTTGATTTAGTCAGTCACTTAAAAATCCAGGTGTACTGTTTGATTTAGTCAGTCACTTAAAATTCCAGGTGTACTGTTTGATTAGGTGAGTCACTTAGAAATCCAGGTTTTTGATTTATGTCTGTTGCTTAGAAATCTGGGTGTTCTTTTTTTATGTAGTAAGATGGAGCACTCTGTCAAGTTATCTTTATTATTATGAATATTATTACTTAACCATTTTCTAACCTAATGCTAGTGTGGCATTTACCTGCTACATATATTAGTGCTGCTAACACCACTTCTGAATAATGGTACCATTTACCCTCTTAATCTTATGTTTGTGGAATTGTATTTGAATTCCTATGGTAGCTTCATTTAGAAGTAAAGTGCCAAGTCAGTGGTGGTAACATTAATGAATTACTGATGGTTTAACAAAATGTATGATGATGACAGGTCTTACCAGTGAATGATTGCTGTAATGTTAAATTACCAGTTGCTGATGATGACAAGTCTTACCAGTGAATGATTGCTGTAAAGTTAAATTACCAGTTGCTGATGATGACAGGTCATACCAGTGAATGATGGCTGTAATGTTAAATTACCAGTTGCTGATGATGACAGGTCTTACAGTGAATGATGGCGGTAATGTTAAATTACCAGTCTCTGATGATGACAGGTCTTACTCTTACCAGTGAATGATGGCTGTAATGTTAAATTACGTCACTAATGATGACAGATCTTACCAGTGAATGATGGCAGTAATGTTAAATTACTAGTCGCTGATGATGACAGATCTTACCAGTGAATGATGGCAGTAATGTTATTTTACCAGTTGCTGATGATGACAGGTCTTACCAGTGAATAATGGCTGTAATGTTAAATACCAGTCACTGATGGTGATATGTCTAATCATTGATGATGGCTGTAAAGTTATATTATAATACCTGATGATGGTAGATCTTACCAGTAAACGATGGTTTTAGTGTTAAATTGCCAATCCCTTATGGTGAAAGCTTGCCAGTTCTTTCTTAGTGAAAGACTTATTAGTTCATGATGTTGATAAAATTTACCAGTTACTATTTGTTAACCATTGTGTTTTTATTCACCAGTTCATGTTTGTGATAAAACCAGCTGCTGATGGCTGTTACACCAGTTCCTTCTGTCAAGCTAAGACATTAAGAAGTTCAACCGTAAGTACAAAGTTTCACTTATATTGATAAGAGATATCTTTAGATATTAAAGCAAATTCTTAGATCTTTTCAGTTCATATCTACACAAGATTAATATCAAACACTCTTCCACAACTCTTCATGCTTGCTGAACCTGATACTCAAGATTTTTGTGTTCGTAAAGACTAACAGAGGTCAGAATAATGTGTCTGATGCTCAAAATTTTCTCTAAATATTACTTAATGTCTCCTTGTTTTGTCATTTCTCCCTTCACTTTTTGTTATATTTATTAAAAATGTAAAATTATGAAAAGAACACATTATGGTTATCTTTGACATTGATATTAAAATTGAAAGCAGGTTTTCAAACAAATTATGTGAAGGACTTAATCTGCACTTTAACAATTGTTAGCCAATATTTTACTCTTACTTTGAAAAAAAATTTTGCATAAATTTTCTTTAGCCAAATTTAGTACAAATGCAGAGCAGTAAGTAAAAATAAAAATTAAACAAGAAAAGTTGAAAGTATTCTTTTGTGAGATAACATTTTGAAAACCAGCATGTCTTTTTACAGGAAAAGGACTTACTGAAAGTGTAATCTCTCAAGAATTTGAAAAATATTGCAAAAATGTTTTAAAAATAGTTTGATGAAACTTAATAGAAAATAGTGATTTTTTTTTTTTCATGTGTAAAGTCATTAATCATGCACCTTCATTTTGCAAGGTTAACTGTTGATCTTAACACTTTAGAGTACAGTAAAATGTTAAAGGTATTGTAAGAATTAAAGGAAAACAGAAGTAGGATAACATCATGAGATGGTTGTGTTGGTGATAAATGCCATGTAGAGCAGGTTGAGTATAGTGCTATATTAATATTTTCTCCAACAGCATTTTTAGACACAGAGTAAGAAATTTTCTATATCCTTCTGTCTCTCAACTTTAGAAATTGCAGCATTTGTTCAGTATACTCACATTATCACTTCTGCACAAAATGGATGTCATATTGTACTTTAAGGTTAGATATTATTGTCATGGTGATATAAATTAGAGTTGTACTAAAATATTGCTAATTCAGTGATATCTTTTGCCCATTAAATTTTCAACTGATTGAATTGGTGTGGGTTTTTTATTCCCCTCTCTAAGCAAATAGAATTTTGTCACAAAGGACATGTTTGTTGGAGTGATAAATGACTTCTGTGTCACAGAGGATATGTGTGCTGGAGTGATAAATAACTGTCATGAAAGACATGTATGTTGGAGTGATAAATGACTGTACTATCACAAAGGACATGTTTGTTGGAGTGATAAATGACTCTTGTATCACAAAGGATATGTGTGCTGGAGTGATAAATAACTGTCATGAAAGACATGTATGTTGGAGTGATAAATGACTGTACTATCACAAAGGACATGTTTGTTGGAGTGATAAATGACTCTTGTGTCACAAAGGACTTTATGTTGAAGTGATAAATGACTATTTTGTCACAAAAAACATGTATGTTGGAGTGATAAAGGACTGTTGTGTCATAAAGGATTTTATGTTGCAGTAATAAATTACTATACTGTCACTAAGAACATGAAGGTGTGATAAATGACTATTGATGTTTGTTGCTGTTATAATTAGCTATGTTCATGCTTGACATTCCCCACTCCCCCTAAAAAAAGAGAATCTATTTGTTATTGGATTTTCAAGTATGTTCACTATTTGTCTAATTTATAAAACGTTCCATTTCCAGCTGATAAAACCTTGTTTTTGTTATTGCATCTATTGTTTAGACTGACCATTTCCAACTAATACAACCTTGTGACCATTTCCAGCTGATAAAACCTTGTTTTTATTATTGCATCTATTGTTTAGACTGACCATTTCCAACTAATACAACCTTGTTTTTATTATTGCTTCTGTTATTTAGACTGACCATTTCCAGCTAATACAATCTTGTTTTTATTATTGCATCTATATATTAACCATTTCCAACTGATACAACCTTGTTTTTATTATTGCATCTTTTGTTTAGTCTGACCATTTCCAGCTAATAAAACCTCGTGACCATTTCCAGCTGATAAAACCTTGTTTTTATTATTGCATCTATTGTTTAGACTGACCATTTCCAGCTATTACAACCTTGTTTTTATTATTGCATCTATTGTTTAGACTGACCATGAAGCTTGAAACTTTTGAAATCCGCTTTGATAATGTCCGGGGAGTTTTTTCTGCTGGAGAGCAAGTGAAAGGCGTTGTTGTCGTTAAACTCCGCAACCCCATGAAAATAAGAAGTATAAATTTATTATTATTTTCTTTCTTTTTTTGTTCACAAAAGAAGTGAACCGAATGCTTTTGTCCATGTAAATTGGTGTTAAATGATCATTTATATTAAAAATAATGCTCACAATAAATCATGGACTGAATATACACAATTTTTATTCAGTATATTTGAATCTCAATATGAGTACAAATACTAATAAATTATACTACAATGCTGGTGATAAAATTATATTCTGAAATAAACCATTTATTTCAGTTTAGTAAATAATAAAATGCAGACTGACATCCTATTAACTAATTATTATTAACAATTACAACTTTTAGATTTCTTTAAAACTTTTATTTGCAATTTGGCACATGGGAGAATAAAGACTAATTAGCTACTGATTATTAAAGCCTAAATTTTCAAATTTCTTTTGGTTCTTTAAGGAAATTTACAAGTTACTTTTAAAAAATAATAAAGATAAATTATTATATTTTTTATCATTATTTTCCTTTTAACCATTCACTGAAGATAATGATTTATCCATAACTTCTCAATGACGGCATTTTTAAGCAGCTTATTTTCAAATATTTTTTTAACTGACACTTAACACGTTCCTTCTCACGATACTGTATTTTTTTTTATTTCAGGAATTTCTCTTTACTTTGAGGGTAGGGCTAAAAGTCACTGGGAGGTGAAGCATGGCCGCAGCAAGACAGACTACAGGGCTAATGAGACTTACATCAATGAAACTTTTGATCTCTTTGATGCAGGTTATTTGTTTTACTATTTGTATTTAATCTCTGCATTCACAACTGTCCTTAAATGTAATTGAATCAACATTTTTCACCACCAAGTAATTCATTGTCTTTGTTTCTGGCATATATCGGCTTTCATTGTGCATTGATTTTTCTGTCTTATTCACTCAAATCTGGATTTTATATCTTTCTGTTTGAGATCAGATGTTAGGTTTGAAGAGTGTTAAGGAAGCTTTTCGTTGATGAAGAGATTTCAACGGTTTCATTATAGCTACAACTGTTGAAGAAATAGTAATAATGATTTGAACGTTTGAGTTGCTGAGAGTAAGCAAGGTGCTAATGTCTCAATCAGAAAGGACGGCAAGCTCTTTTGAGTGAAGGAAGAAATTAGACAGTCACATGCACACGCATTTTATTTTTTGTGATACCTATTAAACATTTTGATTGTTCACATTGCATTGGCAAATGTGTTATTAATTATAGTAAGCCTTGTTTAACCAACAAATGTAAAGATCAGCAGGAGAAAAATAGTTGATTTTATAGTGTAACAGAATCGTTTTTTAAGAGTAGTTTAACTGTAATTCTTAAGCTACTAAGAAAACTGTTTTTATAGTCTATAGTTTTACAGTTGTTGAAGATCTCTGGTATCATATGCATTTTTAAGATGTGGTTTTCTGATTTTAGTTATGAATATTCAGTTTCATTTAATAAGTTTATGTCCATGTTTTTTATTTACTTTAGTGCAACCCACTTATCTGCATAGACTTAGATTTAGAAGTTCCTCGCCATTAAATGCATAAGCAGAGTATGAGAAAAACAAGCAAATGAGCATTATGTGCACAGGGTTGATCTGAGTCAAAATTGCATAATTAATGTGATTTAAAACTAGTTTTTGGAATATAATGATAATAATTAAGAAGTTGTAAGAGTAAAGAGCAAATCGACACTGACTCCACATATAACAGTAGCATTTGTTTGTTAGTTTGTTTTCAAAACTTTATATATAAAAGTTGAAAGTTACTGGACATTTTTACAATAGCAAGCTAACACTGATAGTATTATTAAGATCCTAATGTTGGGCTCTGTTTGCCTCTGTATATTTACTGATGTATAAAATATTTTAGATGGCTTCCATTTGATGTAAGTAGTTCAATAGTTTCTTCTTTAGGAAAACCTAGCTTTGCCCAGGTGAAGAAAGCAATTAATTTTCAATTAAATAATACAATTTAATTTTTTGTGGTCTTCAGAGTCCAGAGTTGAATCTTGACACCACTCCCCCTTTGTCCATCCTGGAGGTATACTCTGCCTCAGTGCAAAATATCAGCTTCCTAGCTCTTTCATAAATCATATTAGTAGCCCATCTTTATGTAGGTGTGGACCCTGACACATACCCTCATGTTCTTCCTAGGAAGATAAATCATACCTCCATACAAAATCTCAGCTTCCTAGCACTTTCCTAGCCTATCTTATATATATAGATGGAATGGTACCTATATTTATATATGGATGTAGTTATCTTCCTATGACCTGAATTAAACACAAACACACATTTTTCGGCTTTATTTGTTAGATTGTTTTATAAATTGTTTTGCCAACTAATAGCCCATTTTCCCTTCTAGTATATGTTTTAAAACTCTTCACAATAAAAGTTGATAAGACTTACTTTCCTGTTTGCATGACTCTGGCTTCCCCACTTGTTTTAACAGATCTAACAATAGCCTTATTTGATGCACAAATCGCTTTTTGAATAAGACATGATTTGTGGCAGATTTACATGTAGCCAGTGTACCCACTCATATGGAGTAAAGTGTAATTACATAACGGTTTTAGTGGCATCAGATAACACTGAGTGCATAGGTGAATTTTCTGCATAAGCGATTTACATTTAAATGGAGCACATAGTGTGTGTATTTGTGTGCATGCATGCAAGTAAGCATGCATATGAAAGATTTACAGAATGAATGGGTGTGGGTGTGGGTGTAAGTGACTGGGTAAACTTGTGCATGAAAGCATTTGTTTGCAATCACTTCTCTTAAAAGCTGGCCGTTTTGAAATTTAACTTTGGAAAACTGGCTGTTGGTGGTAGAAATTTGCAGATCCACGTATCCATTTTATTTGTATATGTGTACATGCATACTTTTACAATAATTGGTATCATCTTTTAGGACAATCAGGTGCTGACCATCCAGCAGGGGAACATAACTATCCATTCTGCTTACAATTGGCACCGACTCTCCCATCGTCTTTTGAAGGTCGTCGTGGATATGTGCGCTATTTCTGCAAGGCATCCATTAATCGGCCATGGAAATTTGATGAACACACAAAACGAGCTTTTACAGTCATCCATCATTTAGACTTAAACATTGTGCCTACTGCAGGGGTGTGTGGGGTTTTTTTTTTTTTGAATTGTATTTTTATACTCGGCATTAAAGAAGTAATAGGATTTTTCTTTTGTGCTCAATTTATTTCTTAATTTTCCTTAATGTATCATTTGTTTGATTGTTTTGAAACTCTTAAAATCATCTTGCAATAAGGTGAACAAATTTGAGTTTAAGCAAAATTGACAGTGGCAGGAATGTCCTTTTTTTTTTCCTGAGTTCTGTTCCATTCCACAGCTTTTGAGTTTACATCCATGCACAGTTTTATGCAGTGTATCTACAGCTACATTTTATAAATTAATAATTGTTTTCTTTGAATATCTTATGATATTGATTTTAATGTACAGGTAATAGCAGAATCAGTTTACTTACCCATTCTTTCATACAATAAAAATGCCGTCCACTTATTATTCAAGTAGCTTGCCAGAATCTCCATATGATTTCAAGTGACATCCAAATTCATAAGCAAAGTTTGACATGGTACTTTGCAGAAGTCACTGTTTATAAATTTTGAGAAGTATTTACTAAAGAAAGGAAAGCTCATATCAGCCTTTGTTTGAGTTATTACTTTACTATCAATAATTGTTTCCTTGTATTCACAGTGCTTGTCAGTCTGTTGTTTCATGGTGTTGGCAGTGCTTGTGTAGCTGTTTTCCTGATATTGGCAGTGCTTGTGTAGCTGTTTTCCTGATATTGGCAGTGCTTGTGTAGCTGTTTTCCTGATATTGGCAGTGTTTGTGTAGATGTTTTCCTGATATTGGCAGTGCTTGTGTAGCTGTTTTCCTGATATTGGCAGTGCTTGTGTAGCTGTTTTCCTGATATTGGCAGTGCTTGTGTAGCTGTTTTCCTGATATTGGCAGTGCTTGTGTAGCTGTTTTCCTGATATTGGTAGTGTTTGTGTAGATGTTTTCCTGATATTGGCAGTGCTTGTGTAGATGTTTTCCTGATATTGGCAGTGCTTGTGTAGATGTTTTCCTGATATTGGCAGTGCTTGTGTAGCTGTTTTCCTGATATTGGTAGTGTTTGTGTAGGGGTTGTTTTCTGGTTTTGGCAGTGCTTGAGTAGGTGTTGTGTCATGATATTGGCATTGCTTCTAAAAATGTTGCTTCATGGTATTGGCAATGCTTGCGTAGCTGTTGTTTCTTAGTACTGGCAGTGTTTGTGTAACTCTTGTTTCCTGATTTTAGAAGTGCTTGTGCAACTCCTGTTTTCTGAGAAATGGTTTTAGTTTATAATATGACTGATCATATTTGAAAGTTTCCTTTATACCATGTCAATATCAATTTTGTTTTATTTATTTATTTTTCCTTTTGGTTTGATACCCAATCATCTATTTAAGTTAACTAATGATGAGACGTTGTTCCTAAACAACTGCCAGATATAATTAAATTAATTTGTTGATTGGTGTTGTAACTTCTATTATAGACAATTTATTC
Source organism: Sinotaia quadrata (assembly GCA_028829895.1). Taxonomy (NCBI): domain Eukaryota; kingdom Metazoa; phylum Mollusca; class Gastropoda; order Architaenioglossa; family Viviparidae; genus Sinotaia; species Sinotaia quadrata. Next base: position 113,180,086 of record CM054181.1, on the reverse strand, counting down.
TTTCTCTTTTTTTTTTGTTGTTTGTTTGTTGGTAACATTATATTTTGTTAATTCTTTATTCAGAGGGGTCATGGGTTTTCTAGCATTTATAGAGTAGACATGTACACCTTGAATAATGCAAGATTTGCTGACTGCATACATCATAGCAGTGCCAGAAGACAGTTTTTGTTTTAGGGGGAATGAAAGGTACATTATGTAATCGAATAACAATTTCTAACTATTTTCACATGCACATTTTTAAATATACTATAGATAATGCAGCACAAATACAGAATGACTTTGTGATGTTTTGAATAGTTATAATTAGTCAGATGTTTTCTTGCTGTATTATGGCATGTAATGAGTTTCAGGTTTGAATATTGTATTCAACAACAAAAACTGATATTGCTACATTTTAATGTAATTTTAATTCAGTAAGTGTATCATTATTTTTGTGTGTGTTACACAGATGTAAAATATATCGTTTTTATGTGTGTTACACATATGTAAAGTGTATCAATGTGTGTGTTACACAGATGTAAAGTGTATTGGTGTTTTTGTGTGTGTGTGTTACACAGATGTAAAGTGTATCATTGTTTACGCGTGTGTTACTCAGATGCCTGTGTGGGGAGAGCAGGATGAAGTCATCGAGGGCTGTTGCTGCTCTTCAGGTAATGTGCAGGTGCGAATGACGCTGAACAAAACGGGCTACGTACCTGGAGAGCCTATTGTCTACACCATTGACATCTTTAACAAGTGTGACTCTGCCATTGATCGCATTGAGCTGGAGTTAAAACAAGTACTTTGCACTTCTCTTTCTTGTGCTCTAATTATTCTAAACAACCACATGAGACAGGCCTTATGATGTTTTTTAATGCATTCTTTTCAGCAAAATATTGTTTGTTGTTTTTATCAGCAAACAGCACAATGTATTTGGTCTTACAACTAATTATATGCTCTACCAAAAAAAAAAGACTCTTTGCTTTATATGGGTTGGGGGGGTGTCTTGCTTTGGATGGGGGGAGGCTAGTTTTTTTCTATATACCTGTAATTTATTAAACATAAATTTTTAAAATTACAGTTTCAGAGATAAAAGCATAACCTGTTTGAGATATTGTTCACTAATCTTTCTTTATTCTTTCTTAAATAAGCAGATATTTATTTCTTTTTTTTTTCCTTTGCTCATCTATTAGCAAATTTTACATTTTATCACTATTTGTCCTTTTAAATTGTTAAATCATTTGTATCAACAATAGGATATATTTATTTTTTTAAAGTTCTGAATTTGTATTTTTTACGTGTTCCTCATTTGTTTCAGTTGGTAACTTACACAGGTTACTCCAGTTCCATTTTTTCCTCTGGTCATCCAAAGCATCACACCAAAATTGATTCATACTCACTTTTTTCCTCTACAACTCGTGTCAAGAAAAACAGTGAGGAGCATATCAACCGGGCTGCCTCTGTGCCTGCGCTCCCCCCATCCAGTTTGGAGGGGTGTGGCATCATCGACATTATTTATTATGTTGGGGTATGTTAATTATTGTTGTTACTATAGCATGGATATTGTAATATTGGTTTTCTTTTGTCTCTCATTGATTGAATACCCAAACATTGTATATGTCTGTTTGAAGACTTTTAAGGAAAATTATTTCAGTGGTTTACATGTACATGCATACACATTTATCAGGGCTGGATTATCCTGCAGATGCTGAACCTCCTTTAGTAAGAAGTTTTCCATGTACTAAAACGTTGTGTGACAGTGAATGTTTGTCGCTAAAGTTGTGAAAGAGAGAAAACGGTTACAGCACCCACATATCCTCCAAGTGAGATAGATAAGTGGTGTCTTCTGGAGAATTATTCATAACATAAATTAAGATTCTCATCACTTGTTAATAGTTATGGATGTTTAATAATAATAAGAAGAAGCATGAGCATTAACTAGAGTGGTGTTGTGTCACAAATCCAAGATCCATTCTTGTTGATGCTTGTCACAGTCTGATAAAATTGTCCGACTTCGTGACCCACTTGCCTTGTTTACTTCAAATTCGAATATTTGAAACCCTTGGCCCTTTGTTCAAAGCTTCCTTTTTCTAGGTGCTTCTAGAACAGGTCAAGATGTTATGTAACTTTAGGACCATTGTCCAGTTCTCGAACCAACTACATGCTTCGCGAACAGTCACGTGATACGCAATATACCTTTCTATATATGTACCCACACGCTTCCGCTCCCTCACCTGGAGCACATTTTAGCTAATTCCATCAGCTTACTCGGGTCGTGAGAGGCAGCCGGCGCCATAGAGAATCAAGGTACCCTTCGACTTCTCTCAAAGGTATCATTTTATTTAATAGTATTTGCCTATGTATTGTTTAAGTATGTATTTGTGCTATGTATTATATGATTTCCATATACACTTGAGCATGGTTCAGAGAAATAGCTGAAAACCTATATGTTACGGAATATAAATTTATTGTAACCATTTTTCCATTTCTGTACTTTAATTTATATTGTTTTAATTCACTAAGAGCCAGAATGCTGCGCTCGATATGAATTCTTCATGTAATTCAATTATTGCGTGTAATTTAAATTGTAAATTGTGAAGCGCTCTGTCGGCTTGAATTACCCCTTGTATGAACATTAATTTAACGTTGTATCTATTTTATTGCTTCATACGTCATGATTGTTAAATGGAACACATGTGAGACGATTATATTTTTTTTAAATCTAACTGTAAGCGACGCGAGGTCGAAAACTCTTTGATTCAGCGCATTTAACTGAGCCATGCCTAAGTAGGACGCGTTTGGTTGAGAATTATATCCAAGCACGTTGCATCCACAGGTCGGCTCATGGTTCATGTTCACCCATGCCTCACCTGCATTAGCTTATTGGTGTAAGCGCGTCGAAATCCACTCTGAGGGCCATGCTGCAAAAATTCCAGTTCCTAGCCACTAACAAAGGGACATCATTCCTTATGCACCACGTGTGTCGTAAAAGGGGGACTGAGGGAACGAACCGGCATGACTGAGTGTTGAGACCAAGGACACAAAAATAGAGCTAAGTGCAAGATCAAGTGTACAGATCTCAAAGGAACACTTTTCTGGCAATTTAGATTGACAAAAATCAGGCATAGGCGCGTAAAGACAGAGTGAAGACTATTCGCGTTGCATTCGATTTATTGTTAATTTGTTAAACTTTATTAAATCTTATTTTCTTTGTTAATACCTCTTAGTAGTTGATTTCTATGCACAATAGACCAATTAGATTAATTCTTAGATTTGAATGGGGGCGGATGAGCAGAAAGATTGATGACGAGTGCATATTAATTTAGAGGGACTTAACTGTTTTCAAATCTAGCTAAAAGTTCGCAGTTTATTAGTCTGTAAATTTGTCGTCTGAACTACAAGACGCACTTTTAATTAGTCAGATAATAAATTGAGCAACCAGTCTGCGTAGAATATGAGAGGAAGAATTAATTATATTTAAAGTCTTTTAATTATTCTAAGCAGGGTCTTTAAATAAATACTGGAAACGTAACAAGTGGGGGTCGTCGCGGGATTGATATGTATTAAATTGTAAATTGTAACATTTTTATACATAGGGCGCATCATAACCTAGAAACGAACGAACGAACAGAATTGCCAATTGTTCTTTTGATTTTTGTATCACTGATTTTCTTTGCTTTTGTTGTGACATGTGCATGTATTCTTTTGCAGAGTAGCGTGCATGTTAGTTAATGTTGATATATTTAAGCGTAGTTAAATATGTCATGTTAGCTATTGAATGATTTATTTAGTATTGTGTTACTGAGTACTTCATTGTGAGGAGTCGAAGGTTATACCGCCAGCTAGGAGAGTTATCGGTAGTAACAGACTTCGGACTATTATATTTAGGGTGCTAGATATAATGTGTAATGTTGTATGGTAGGAGCCGTGACATTACGAAAGTCTTGGAACAGCGGACACTGTGACAAGCAGGTGAAACGTGTAAGAGTTAACGCGCAATTTATTTCGGAAGGTGTTCTGAGTAAATTAAATAATTTTTGTAAGGTTGTAGCCTAAAAGTTATTTTCGGGATAAGCGGAGTTATCGCCGACGGTTAAAACACACAATTCACGAGATACATTCTTATTGTAGCCAGCGCGCTAAGACAGTAAAATGGATCGCAAACAGGTTATCGAAGACCTGAAAGAAACCGGTATCATGATAGGATATCAGGGTGACGAACTGACTAGCTACATCAAAACTGAGCTAGAGAAAGCGGAAAAAGCGGAAAAAGAGAGACAAGAGATAGAAAGGGAAGAACGGTTAGCTGCCCGCGAAGCTAAGAAGTTAGAGGCTGATAGACTAGCCGAAGCTAAAAAGCTAGAAGCCGAAACCGAGGCTAAACGCATAGCAGCCAATGCGGACACAGAAGCAAAACGCATCGCAGCGGACACAGAAGCCAAACGCATCGCCGCAGACGCAGAAATAAAACGGTTAGAATGGGAAGTAAAGAAACTAGAAGTTACCAACCCAGACCGTGATCGCAGAAGCAGTGGTGATTCGCGTTCTAGCGATGGAAATAATCACAGTAGAATTGAAAACATCATTCCAAAGATAAATATGGTCCCATTTGATGAGAACAAAGATCAAATAGACGCGTATTTAAAAACGTTTGAAAAGTTAGCCAGAGCAACAAACATTCCAGCGGAACATTGGGCGATAAATTTATCGGGGTTATTGCAGGGCAGTGCGAAAAACGAGTTCAATAAGCTTAGCGATTCTGAGTCAGATAATTACGACACAGTCAAGGCCGCATTATTGAAACGTTACAAACTCACAGCAGATACATACCGACGTAAGTTTAAACAGGCCACTAAAGCCAGTTCAGAGACGCACGCACAGTACATACGGCGCGTAGCTGACTTGTTCCAAAGATGGATAGATCTAGCCGAAACTCCACAGACGTACGCAGGTCTTAGGGATGAAATGGTAAAAGACCATATTCTCGGGTCATACAAATCAGATCTACTGATTCACTTAGCAATAAGGGAAAAATCTACGCTAGAGGAGATAGGCAACGCCGCCGATCGCTTTGATGACGCACATTCTCAATTCTCGAACGCACACGCGAACAACAAGTCTCGACCGAACGAACCGCAGACTCGAAAGGATAAGAAAAATGACGGGAAGGCACATAGTGAGCGTGATGATAAAACATCTAAACCCGACACTAAAAACAAGTCCGACAAACAGAAAGATAAAAAGAATCTTGCATGTTACACTTGTGGTGATAGTGGCCATTTTTCACGAACATGTCCTGAAAAGAAAACAGCTAAGGTTTACGCAGTAGAAAGTCATACACCTAAAACAGAAAAGTCGAATCGAACACCAGTACAGGCAAACGGTCACGATACAATCGCTTTGCTTGATACAGGGTGTGAGCTAGACGCTATTGTAAATGCATCATTAGTTAACCGTACCGACTACACAGGGGAGACAATCTCTGTCACCTTTGCAAACGGCGAACAAGACATTTTACCAGTAGCTGAAGTCTCGATTGTTTCAGACTTTGTAGAAGGAACAGTCAAAGCGGCAGTTATGGAAAACTCACCGCATGACGTGATCCTTGGTTGCAAGTATGTTTTGCCGTGCAAAAAACAAACTTCAACTGAACCACCACTGGTTAACGCTGTAACCAGAGCAGCGAGTAGTAAAGACAAATCTGTAACTGCACCGATGTCTGCCGCACCAGCCGTAGATAAAGCAACAGTTAGCGAGATTAAAATATTACAAGCTGAGGACGAAACACTAGACAAGTTACGCAGACAAGCTGTACTTGTTAGTGACGTCAACACTGACGATTCGAATAAGAAAGCGTGCATTATTCTGAAAAAGGGTTTATTGTACCGCTATTCGAAAGTGGGAGACGAATTTCGGAAACAATTAGTCGTTCCACAAACCAAACGAAATGACGTATTACGATTAGGTCATGAGAGTCTTTTTGGTGCACACATGGGTGTACAAAAAACAACTAGTCGTATTACAAGTGAGTTTTATTGGCCGGACATCACTGCCGATATCCGTAGATTCGTGTTAAGTTGCGACACATGCCAGAGAACACAGTCTAAAAATTCAATCAGACCCGCACCGTTAGGAGAGCCTGAACTGATCAGTGAACCCTACAAGCGCGTAGCATTGGATTTGATTGGGCCTATAATACCCACATCAACGAGAGGTAATCGATACGTGCTGACCACTATTGATTACGCAACAAGATTCGCCGACGCAGTACCATTGAAAAATATTGATACTGAAACTGTCGCCGAAGCCCTTTTCGGTCTTTGGAGTCGTGTTGGAATTCCTACTGAAATTTTGACGGATCAGGGGAGTCAATTCATAGGCAACGTAATGAAGGAAGTAAATCGTTTACTTTCCATCAAACATCTTACTTGCACACCATACCACCCCCAGGCAAATGGTCTGATTGAAAAATACAATGGGACATTAAAAACAGCACTTAAAAAGCTCGCCACAGATAAACCGAAAGACTGGGACAGATACATCCCTGCCCTACTATTTGCATATAGGGAGGTGCCACAATCTTCCACCGGGTTTTCACCATTTGAGCTACTTTACGGACGTACTGTACGCGGACCGATGATGATTTTGAAGGCACTTTGGACTGATGAAAAGACAGATGACGAAGTTAAAACAACTTACACATACGTCACTGACTTAAGAAACCGTCTTGAAACTATAGGCAAGATAGCACGGGAAAACCTGACAATAGCTCAGTCTAGACAGGCAGAATATTACAATAAGCACACCAAACCTAGAGAATTTGAAGTTAACGACAAAGTGTTACTGTTGCTTCCTGAAGCACATAACAAACTTCAGATGAAATGGAAGGGGCCCTTTGTAGTTACCGCCAAGCTAGGGGGACTGAACTATAAGGTGCAGACAGGAAAGAGAGAGAAAATCTTTCATGTTAACCTACTCAAAAAGTACATAAGCCGTGAGGATCAAACCACTCAAGCTGATTTTGTCGTAGCGACGATAGTTACAGAAGACGAGGGGGATACTGATTGCGTCACTGGTACTTTACCAAACTGTCCTCTACAGACGGACGAAACTGTCAAAGACGTTAGGGTAAATGAAGCCTTGACAGAAAGACAGAAAAAAGAAGTGAATGAATTGCTTAATGAGTTCTCATCTACTCTGACAGACAAACCAGGGTTGACAGACTTAATAGAATTTTCACTGAAGCTGACTGACAACAAACCGATACGTTTGAAGCCGTATCCGTTGCCACACGCTAAGATAGATGACGTTAGACGTGAGATTAAGACTATGCTAGATCTAGGGGTCATAGAGAAGACTGACAGTGCCTACGGATCACCCATCGTGTTGATTAAAAAACGTGATAACTCGTTCCGTTTTTGCGTAGACTACCGCAAACTCAATCAAGTGACAGAGTTTTGTGCCGAACCTCTTCCTGATCCGGATCTCATCTTCACTAAGCTAGCTAACGCTCATTACTATACCAAAATAGATTTGTCACGCGGTTTTTGGCAAATCAAGGTCAAGGACACTGATCGACACATACTAGCTTTCACTACACCAGTAGGAAACTACACATGGAAAGTTATGCCTTTCGGAGTTTCAAACGCTCCAAGCATTTTTTCTAAAATGATGCGGTCATTGTTAGAACCACTGTACGGACGTGGAGTTGAGAACTTCATGGATGATTTAATTCTAGGCACCCAGACATGGGAGGAGCACTTAACACTCTTACGAGATGTACTAGCCAGATTAAAACAAGCCAACCTCACTGCCCGCCCTACGAAGTGTGAAATAGCACAATTCTCCTTAGACTTCTTGGGACACAAGTTGAGTCATGGAACTATGTCGCCAAGTGAAGCTAAGATAGCACAACTTAAGGACACTTCACAACCGCTAACAAAAACACAAGTTAGAAGTTTTCTTGGTCTTGCTAACTACTACAGAAAATTCGTACCAGATTTTAGTGCCATTGCATGTCCTCTGACTGACTTGACACGTAAGAATATGCCTACAAAAGTAGTGTGGACTGATGCATGCCAAAACGCTTTTGACACACTGAAATCTAGACTGACTTCAGATTTAGTTGTTAAACTGCCAGATCTGACAAAACCATTCTTGTTAAGGACTGATGCTAGCAACACAGGATTAGGAGCAGTGTTATTACAAGAACACAATGACACCAAACACCCAGTTGCATATGCAAGCCGTAAACTCACAACTACTGAACAGAAATATTCCACCAGTGAAAAGGAATGTCTTGCAATAGTTTGGGCCATAAAAAAGTTCGAAAACTATTTGTACGGAAAAACCTTTGTCATTGAGTGCGATCACCAGCCGTTGGCCTTTCTCGGACAGGCGCAATTTACGAACAGCCGTTTAATGCGTTGGTCTTTGTTTCTGACACAGTATGACGCAAATATTCATTACATCAAAGGGTCTTTGAATGTTGGCGCAGATTACATGAGTCGTGCTTGATGCCATCAAGTGCCGGTACTGATAGAATGTTGTTTAATCAATTAACTGAACCCTACGGATTCCTTCCTGTAAATATGAAATATAGTTGCACACTTTATTTCTAGGAATGTCGAAATTTTTTTTGTGTAAATTTTTCTTCATTGTGGACTTCTACATTTTATCATACATAATTTGTAGGAGGCATTTTATCTTTGGTAAGATAAACGCCTCAAAAGCAAGGGGGTGTCACAGTCTGATAAAATTGTCCGACTTCGTGACCCACTTGCCTTGTTTACTTCAAATTCGAATATTTGAAACCCTTGGCCCTTTGTTCAAAGCTTCCTTTTTCTAGGTGCTTCTAGAACAGGTCAAGATGTTATGTAACTTTAGGACCATTGTCCAGTTCTCGAACCAACTACATGCTTCGCGAACAGTCACGTGATACGCAATATACCTTTCTATATATGTACCCACACGCTTCCGCTCCCTCACCTGGAGCACATTTTAGCTAATTCCATCAGCTTACTCGGGTCGTGAGAGGCAGCCGGCGCCATAGAGAATCAAGGTACCCTTCGACTTCTCTCAAAGGTATCATTTTATTTAATAGTATTTGCCTATGTATTGTTTAAGTATGTATTTGTGCTATGTATTATATGATTTCCATATACACTTGAGCATGGTTCAGAGAAATAGCTGAAAACCTATATGTTACGGAATATAAATTTATTGTAACCATTTTTCCATTTCTGTACTTTAATTTATATTGTTTTAATTCACTAAGAGCCAGAATGCTGCGCTCGATATGAATTCTTCATGTAATTCAATTATTGCGTGTAATTTAAATTGTAAATTGTGAAGCGCTCTGTCGGCTTGAATTACCCCTTGTATGAACATTAATTTAACGTTGTATCTATTTTATTGCTTCATACGTCATGATTGTTAAATGGAACACATGTGAGACGATTATATTTTTTTTAAATCTAACTGTAAGCGACGCGAGGTCGAAAACTCTTTGATTCAGCGCATTTAACTGAGCCATGCCTAAGTAGGACGCGTTTGGTTGAGAATTATATCCAAGCACGTTGCATCCACAGGTCGGCTCATGGTTCATGTTCACCCATGCCTCACCTGCATTAGCTTATTGGTGTAAGCGCGTCGAAATCCACTCTGAGGGCCATGCTGCAAAAATTCCAGTTCCTAGCCACTAACAAAGGGACATCATTCCTTATGCACCACGTGTGTCGTAAAAGGGGGACTGAGGGAACGAACCGGCATGACTGAGTGTTGAGACCAAGGACACAAAAATAGAGCTAAGTGCAAGATCAAGTGTACAGATCTCAAAGGAACACTTTTCTGGCAATTTAGATTGACAAAAATCAGGCATAGGCGCGTAAAGACAGAGTGAAGACTATTCGCGTTGCATTCGATTTATTGTTAATTTGTTAAACTTTATTAAATCTTATTTTCTTTGTTAATACCTCTTAGTAGTTGATTTCTATGCACAATAGACCAATTAGATTAATTCTTAGATTTGAATGGGGGCGGATGAGCAGAAAGATTGATGACGAGTGCATATTAATTTAGAGGGACTTAACTGTTTTCAAATCTAGCTAAAAGTTCGCAGTTTATTAGTCTGTAAATTTGTCGTCTGAACTACAAGACGCACTTTTAATTAGTCAGATAATAAATTGAGCAACCAGTCTGCGTAGAATATGAGAGGAAGAATTAATTATATTTAAAGTCTTTTAATTATTCTAAGCAGGGTCTTTAAATAAATACTGGAAACGTAACAATGCTATTAAATAATGATAAATACACTTAGGGAAGACATTAAGCATTTAATAGCAGGGCATGACTATTTGCATTGTTGGAAAATAGCCACCTATTTAACAGTCACATTAGATAAGGAGAGAATATCAACAGTTCACATTCTACTGATCAGTTGATCTGTTCATTAAAAAAGAAATATTGGAATAAAAGCTATGTTAAATGTGTCAGCATTTTGCTATCTGTGTTTTTTTTTCAAACACACAGCAATAAACAAAAATTCAAATTCAAATAAAATAGTGGTTTCGAATAATAATATAAAGTATATGGTGGGTTTAATTTCTTTAGCTTAACTTTTCATTATTTATTTTTTATTTATTGTTTACTGTGACTGGCTACCATCCTTTCATCCTCACAGCTGAAGGTTCATGTGCGGTGGGCTTCTATAAGCATTGAACGGGAAATTGTTATTGGTACCCTTCCCATGCAGTTTGCTGGCATACCGCAAGTGATCACAAGCAGCCCAACCAGAGCTGGTGCCACACCTTCAGCACCACCTCTGGATCCTCCACCATACTCTGATCGTGAGTACTAACTTGGTCACAGTGCTACTGTTTGTTGCTAGAATTACCACAGACTTACATGGGACAATGATGTGGTGTGTCAGTGTGCAATATTACTGTTGAATTACTCTTCACCGTTTTCATAACAACTACTTTTTCATAATAACTACTTTTTCATAGTAGAGTCTCTCTTTGCTTGTGCACAGAGTAATAGGATGTATTGGTTGGTTTATTTATGTGATGTGGTAATGATAAGCATATTTTATGTATCATTCAGCACTGGAAAAAGTTATCTCTCTTGAGATATCAGTGATTCATCTGATGTAAAAGTAAAATATAAAAAAAATTGCATTACTTACAAGCAATAAAGGACATGATATTTTTAAGGATAGTGAGCTGATTTTTCTTTCCCCACACTCCTCTCCCCAGAATAATTATTTTATTTTTGTGTGTAAGTATTATTTTTCCTTCTTTACACAGCACCTCCATCATATGAAGAGAGTGTTTTTGGAAGAGTAGAAATTCGGGATGAAAACGATGATGAGCATACATCTGGTCAGATGGGATGGGCTCCATCATACCCTGTATACCATTATGATGCCTCTCGACAACATTTTCAGATCCTCCCAGCTCAGCCTGCACAGTTGGACATGCCCCTGACAGCTCCTCCAGCGTACAACCAGATTTGATTCTGATTTTATTGGCTACAAAGTATTTTCAGTGGTTCACAGATGTGCAAGCATAGCTTAGAAAATTCTACTATATAATACTGTCTGAAGTCTCAGTGTTGCTAACAATAGCAACACTAAAGAGTCATTGATTACAGTTTGCATTTTGTGCACCTTATGAAGCTGTAGTTCATTGCTAAAAGATTTTGAGAGTGTAAACTTTTTCAGTGCTTTGGACAAATTATATATTATGTCACCAAATTAATAGTGTTGATGGGGAGATAACTCTGCCAACCTTCTTTCATCTCTTCATTATAGAGACAAGTGACGGCATGCTTGTATCTCATTTGATTGCATATTTGCATTTTCTTCACATGAGACAGACCTTCGGTGCTGCTGTACATGGCTCAGGAGGGCCTTTGCCTTAAGCTAAGCAGCACCAAACAGACTTACCTTTTGCTTCAGTTATTTCAGATTTATCAATCTGTTTTGTTTTCTGAAGAGTAATTTATTCTCATAGAAATGGAATTATATTTGTTGACAAAATCAGCACTACAGGTTAAAACCGTCTGGCAAGGTTTCAAGATAGTAGGGTAGAGGAAGTGTGCTAAATCATTCTTAAAATCAAATTTGGTCCTAACATAAGTGTTGGCACATGCACAAACCTGGAACTTATTTACTCAACAAGCACAAGTGAAATATAGTGACATACACAATCTTTGAGAGGTTTTATCATGATAGCTACACTTTAAAGTGCTTTAATTTCATAAAGTATAGTGCAATATTCCTGATAATTACTTAGTGGGTTTTTTGTGATAATGGGTGAGCAGGCTTTCTATTTTAAATGAATTCAGGACCAGCCAAAAAACACTTATCAGGTTTATATCTGGCAGGTTTATGGCAATGTATATATAGATATGTATTACTATTCAGTCACTAAGACTGCTGAATTAATTTTTTTAAATTTTCCAATTACAAAAGTGTGATGTGTAAAACTGCACAAGTTGCCACTGATAAAGTCTTTGGCTATCTTAGGTACTAATATATTGACAAACAAGAGAAATATTATTTGTTTGATTAATTTGGGACTGCAGAAATCAAGATCAGGGATGTTTTTGTTTGACTGCTGAGGTTAAAGCTGTAATTAAATAAAATAGGGTGGTATCTTATTTGCAGCTTTTTTCACTGACTTAAAACACAAACAACATTTGCCTTAGTACTTTGGAACATTTTATTTGACAAAGTTCCTACTATTGGGGTTCTGAAAACCTTTGATAATATGGCATCTTTATTGTTCTCAAGCCTACTAGAAGGAGAAATGTTTCCATTATAAGGATCATACCAGATCTTAGCTTTGTATGTCTAGAAACTATATAACACATGTGCAAAACAAAGTTTTTAATTTAATTTTTATTATTTGTTGAGGATTGCTTTTAAATACTTGCCTGTGTCACAGAGCAAGTGTATAGGTGTGTGAAATCATGGGAAATCTACAACAGATAATCAAGAATTGTTTAGCTTAGTGCTTGCTGTTCCCATCACTATCAAAATTTGCATGGCTGGTGTGCAGAACAATAAGAAATGAACAGAGATAAACAGTATTTAAAATTGACAGTACTGCTCTTGTACACCAGTGCCATAACTTTGTTCTGTTGATTGAGAGAGACAATCATAAAAGAGCATGAACTTTGGAAAATTCTATGCACGAAAACAAGATTTGAAATAAGCATTGCTGTTTTTATAGACTGGAATTACCATAGCTTTTGTTTAATGATTGAGAGGGATCAATCTTTATAATGTATGAACTGTGAAAAATCAACAAATATTAACAGAATTTAAAATTGATTTTATTTTGTTTTATATATCAGAAGTACTATGGTTTTGTCATAATTGTTGAGAGAACAAGAACTAATCATGACAATACATATACTCTGTATAAGACCAACATGGGTTACCATAATTTTAAATTGGCATTGCTGTTTTATTGGGGTTTTTTGTATACTGGAAATAGCGTAATTGAGTCTTAATTATTGAGAGAGATAATCATAGCAGTATTTGAACTGTATCAGATCAACACAAACAGAAAATTAAATTCTGTATTGCTGTTTATATACACTGTAAATACCAAGGCTTTGTATTAATTATTGGGAGTTAATCATAGCAGTATGTGAACTGTTGTGTGTTAAAAATATGAGCAAAAATTAACAAAACTATTGATTCTTAGAGTTTGATTTGATTTTATTTCAAATCAGAATTGATGTTTGGTGTGTTGGGTGTTTCCTATTCATCTTTTCAAAATTCAAAGATACACTGAAGTCTACAAGTATTATCATGCTTAGTGAATTTTTATTCATTTAGGAGTTACTTTCCAAGGGGCCATCTATAGCAGCTATTCACAGCGCAGCAAGTAATTTCATATACTAGGAATCACCACTTCAATCTAGTCTTGTTTTTAATCAAAATCAATAAGATACAAAGATATTTATACTAGAGTGTTATAAACAGAACATTGCCAGTTGTGTGACTCAACAGCTATGTTCTAATTAATATTTGATGCATTGAAAAATTCCCTGAAGCATGATCTGTTTGTTCTGCTTGCTGGGATGGGGTGGAAATTCAGTGACTTGAAGTGAGTGATAAGTATTTATTTTTTTTCAAAAGATTTTGCATCATTGAAAATGGGTTGCTTTTTGGGACTGTTACAGAGATCTTGTTGCCATCATTTGTATGCAGAAGAATGAAATGTATGCAATAATTCAGTAGTTAAGAGCGAAATTGCATGATGAAAGTGTGTGGTGAAAGTGCATGGTGATATTTCATGATGAAAGTGCATGGTGAAAGTGTAGTGAAGGTCATGGTGATATTGCATGATGAAAGTGCATGGTGAAAGTGTGTGGTGAAAGTGCATGATAAAATTGCATGATGAAAAGTGCATGATGAAATTGCATGGTGAAAGTGCTTCATGTGTACAAGTGACGATGACATTTACCAGATCATGACAGTGTATGCTGTTGGTTGTTTATTTTTCTGTGTTTTTTGCCATTGTTTTGATGAATTTAAGTTCAACCAAGAACAAAATTATTAAATAAATTCAGATAAATCCCAAGTGGCTAGATTTGAGTGAGCCCATTCACTTTCATAAATATAGGCATCCTAAGATTGTGGTTTCTCAAACCATATTTCTCTAGTCTCGATACGAAACTGTATAATGAAAAAAGCCTATAACATTTTATGCAAAGTGTTAATTGATCACACACATTGTAATATGTTTTGCTGAGAAACAAACTCAGTAGATAACTTGTCTATTTTCGGATCACTCATAAAATAAATCATACTTTTATATTATTTTGAAATATTCCAAATGAATTCTGGTTCATTCATTCCTTTGATTTTACTTATCCATTTAAGCTCAATATGTATTCTTTGTTCTTTTTTCCTCAGGTGGAATAAAAAAAAATCACTCTACTGTGTTTGATCTTTTTATCTCTACTATATTTTCCTAATTTGTTTTTAATGATAAATATTCCAGTAGTGCTTTTCCTAGATATCAGGATTAACATTTTAATTGTGCTCTTGTTTTTTTAAACTATTACTGACATTGCAACCAAAAATATACTGGATCTGCTTCAATCAGTATTTAGGAATGTGGTGTTTTCTTTATAAAAATGTGGGTTATTATTACATTACCATTATTCTTTTAAGTGGTGTGGTCAGCCGTGCTTGCTGTAGTTGGCAGTTCTCCTTGTCAGCAAAAATAGTTCTTGTTCTTGTCTCTTTTGCCATTAAAGTTACTACAGGTTCAAACCATGCACACTACAGCTCACACTACAAGAAAGTGAATTCTGGTTTTAACTTTGTGATTGATGTACACAGTTCTCAATAAACCCTATCATTTTGGAGAAGAAAATAAAACAACCATTAAACACTGGTGGCTCGGACACGGAAATTGCATATATAATAAGGTCATCTTTCTGCCTTGTCAATACAGTGTTATTTATATCTCTGTTAAAATATAATCCATCAGTCTTCTGGGTGGCTTATGTAGTAAAGATTAGCAAATAGATTCTTCCACATGGCACAGTTTATGTTTTCACTGACTTTCTTGTCATCTTCACCATTGACACTTTTGTTTTTCAGACAGTAATGTGTATTTAAATTGAATGTCCACTAGGGCGTTTGACCAGCATGCAAGCAGTTTTGTCACTCTGCACTGTAAAATTTGTAATTCTGAATATATTCCAATTGTTTTGTTATATTTTCAGTCTTGTTTATGTGTGTGTGCTTTTATTTTAAATAGGTACTTTTAGCAGTATGTCCAATTTCTGTGCATTTGCAAAACTTGGATTTACCACTTTTGTTTTGGCGAAAGGGAG
Organism: Sinotaia quadrata; assembly: GCA_028829895.1. Lineage (NCBI taxonomy): Eukaryota > Metazoa > Mollusca > Gastropoda > Architaenioglossa > Viviparidae > Sinotaia > Sinotaia quadrata. Next base: position 113,164,240 of record CM054181.1, on the reverse strand, counting down.
GAGAACATATGACAAAGCTTACCTGACATGGAAAGGGTTAATTATTTTTAGTTAATTAGTTTGTGTACTTGCTATAGTTCTGTTTATAATGTACAGTCAAAGAAGTGTTTTCTCTGAGTCATATGTTTATAACTTTCAAAATAATTTATTTTAAATTGTAGATAAACTACTCCAGCGTGTCTGGATCTTTGAGTATTTGTGTAAAGTATATGCACATTGATTTACCATTATAATCATGGTTATCCAAGAAATCAGCAGTGTGGATCAGTGCAACTTTTAGTTTTTTGAAAGCCCAAGCTGAGCATGTATGTATATTTATAGAATGGAAAGATATTTGGTTCAAATGAATACAACCACCTATTTGTTGGTAAGAATGTGTGAAAACTGATAACAGTGTTCTGCTAAAATGGTGCCCTTCCATCTGTATGCAAAGTGTTTAAAAACATTAGCGTACATGCATGGCTGAAAGAAAAGAGTTGTACAACATTAAATGTTTTTACGTACTTGATGTTATAAAGTAAAATATGTACCTCTCTCTCTGTCTTTAAATATGTTTCTTGATCAACGATGATAACTTTCTGCAAACAGTTGTGCAATATATTCACATGAAGGAACTGAATTAAATAAATGTAGGCAGTGGTCTCACATTCAAGGTTAAGGAGTCTAAACCTACACTAATCACTGGGATATATTATTAGTGACAATCCTCTACCCTAACTCGGGGTTGTCCAGCTTACTGCTTTTATTGCAAAGCATAAGACTAATGTTATTAAACGCTAGTTAAAGCTCAAAAATCTATTTAATTATTGTTTAATTTTCCATGAATACCTCTTATTTAGTATCAAGCTTCCTATCATTAGGAAAGATAATAGTAAAGAGTGGAGCTGAAATGCCTATATGTATATAAAGTACAACAATATGCGGTGCATACAGAAAAATCCTGCTATAATCAATAATGTGGACTTCAAAATTCTTATAATAAATGTGAGGTTATGTTATAGCTGGGTTATGAAAATATACCATCCCAAGTTTTTCAAATTAAGGCTTGTTAAAAATACATTTGGTGTGTTATTATTTCATTATCTCAAAGTAATTATGATTGTCTACAAAGATTTTTATTTCTAGCATAATCTGCAAAAAAAATGAAGCGCCAGTTTAATGATCGCATTATATCTTAATTAATGTAATTGCAGAGTGCATTGCTGGGTTGGGCAGTTTTACCATAAATAAAAGTACGATGGTTCATTGATAAAGTGGCAAGATTATTTTCACTTTAGTGTTTATCTAGACTACTATATATCAATCAAATCAGAGTAAATCAATTATACACCAGCACAACTGTCAGTTATGCATGTGTGTGTTGGGAAATAATGAAATCAGAACAGAGTGTAGCACATGTTTTTTTCTCAAATCATTATTTTCATCATTATTAATTTTGATAATTATAACAGTTTTATATTTTATAATACAAATCCCAAAAAGTGTTGGCCTGATTCATTGTCATTGTTTATTAGAGAACTGTTTATTTATCTCACTGTCTTTACCATGTTCAAATCCCACCCTTTATGTAGATGTATTTTTTTTCTGGGCTTATGCTATTTTACACATGTTCCTCTTAAGTTCTCATGAACAGCAGATAATTAAGTTTTCCTCTTATAGCACATCATATTAAATCTTGCTGTAAAATGGGTTCATTATTTTATTTATTTATTTTGTACTTTCTTTCTTGTTTAACCAAGAATATCTGAAAGATTTATTGTCTATTTTTAGTTTCACAAATTGTGCAAAAACCTTTCAAAACTTGTTGCTGACAAGAGCAGTTTTATATTCTAATAGGGGATGTTTAATTTTAACAGAAATATTGAAGTAACAACAATTTTAAAATCTATCTTTGTACATTTTAATCATTTAGATTTTTTATTAAAAAAATTATATTTGTAAAATTTGTATTTTCATTGGAGTCTGATAGGGTGGATAGTATTTCTTTTTAATTCTAAATTGTTTGTGTTACCTACTGCTAATAATCACTTTTTAAAAAATAATTGTGTGCATTACTTATCATTTTGCATGAATGTTTGATATAACATAACTTTTGTGTTCACATGATGTAGGATAGAGATTTGTTTTGAATACCACAAACCATAATGTTATCTCACATACACAAGTGTTCATGCTGCCTGTTAGTTTCAAGTAATGGTTACATTTCTTTTGTAATCTTGGTCTCTTTTTTATGTGATTTACTTGCGTAAAATTAGAATTTTCCTATTGTGTGGCATGTACAAATTGTATATTCTAATATTGTTCTGACTGCCGATATTGAGGGCTTATTTTTAAAGCAGTCATTAAAGAGGTGCTTTTCAAGAAAACAAAACAGTTATTCTGTAGCCTAGGAGCTTTGTGTACAGCTGATATTGATGTCAGCGCTGAAGGCATATATTAATATTCAAATAGTCTGTAGCTAATGCACTCGTCTGTTTATACAGTTATTAATCAGTCAATGTGTGAATCTCATTTTTGTGTATTTGAATGATCTACTTTGCCTAAATTTTGTTACAAATATTATTGTTGAGAAACTAATTCTTTAATGTTAAATGTTTTTGTTGAGAAACTAATTCTTGCTAGCTAAATGTCTAGTTCTTGTTTGCTTGCTTGTTTGTTACTGACCATATTGTAAATCAGGCATAAACTGATTTAAAACTATTTAATATATGTATTTTTACTCTATTATTTGTTGCCTCCTCCCCCCTCTCCCTCCCCCCCCCCCCCGTTTTTTTTTTAATTGTTGGATTTGTCCTGTGTAAAGGATGTCTCAGTGTTGGCTTTACTGAAGCATGAGATAGTGAGTGATTTTTGGGGTTTGGCCTCGTCTTCTACAAGTCAGTGATTTTGCCAACAGGAAGGCTGTGAGTGGGCCTTGTTTAATATTTAAAAATAAACGCTATTTTGTATTTTGGCACAAGTACTTATCTAATGTGTGTGTGTATATATATATATATCAAAATCCATTCAAATACATGCAATACTTGAAATACTCACACACTCAAAACACATGCACACATAACACTAGAAGTACACACAGAAAACATCAATTCTTGTATCACTTTTAAATGTTCTGCTATTGAAACTCACCTTGGTGAGAAAACCAGTACATGACGTACATGCATGGCTGAATATTTTAGAATCTCATATTATCTTTAACTGGATGTTTTGTTTGCATTAAAAGTACTTTTGCTAAAGTGGTTTTGTAATCATGATATGTCATTTTAGTTGCATTATTTAAAAACTGTATTTTGACTTGATATCAACTGATATTTGAAGTTTGTTTGTATAGTCTATATGTATTGACATGACATTTTATGGATCTGTATGGAGTCTTTTTCTTCTTGGTTTGACTTTGCAACGAGCATTCTCTAAATTTCAAATAATTGGAATCGTATTCTTTCCTTAAAGCATAATATACGCATGCATTGAAGTAATTGCTTTTTTTTTATCTTTGAGGTCCAAAAAATTTCTTTCTGAACACCATGTTATTTCTTTAGTGACTACATTAGGGCTAGGTAGACATGAACCCCAAGGTCTGAGTTTAAATAATTTAATATGCAGTGCTAAAAATACTTTTTATTGCAACCTTTGGTGTGTATTAACTAAAATACCTTTCTTTTCTAAAGTCTAACTTTTAGTTTATCGTTGATCTATTATATTATTCATGTAGTGAGAAATAATGAGGGTGCTTGCACTTTGCATCTTAAATGACCTTTGAACTCAAGATGATCTGCTTCATGAATAAAAATCAGCATTAAACATTTAATATTTCAGAACTTTTAAACTCTGGTTTTAAGCTGTCATGCATTTTTTCTACTGGAATTTGAAGAGATGCCTTCAAGATTTGCTAAAACTTTGAGATATTTGGTTACTGGTGGACAATTTTCTTTAAGTGTATTGTCTCTGGGATTTTTAATTAATGGTGCATGTTTAAACCCATTCTGTCTGCCCAGTGACCTTGATGTCTTGCACTAGTAACACTATTCTTGTCAATTCATATTTTAAAAATTCCTAAAATTGAAAACTACTGCAGTAAGTCACTAATCTGCAATTGAAGACTATTACCAATGACACCAATTGTAAAATAATATATATTGCTCTTTAAAATGAAGCAGACAATTCAGAACTTTCTTGTGCCCTTCTACCCCACATGTGTGCCTAGTAATCCTTGTTTTTATAAACCATTAATTCATTTATTGATTTTTATTTTTTTGTAATTCTTTGTTTCATATACTGTTTTATGTAATGTTATATATAGGTCATTATGTCTCCTGCTTATTCACCAAAGGATGTGGACAGGCAGACATTATAGTGAAAGTAGTAGTATTACATAACCTTTACACGGTATTTTGTTTGTTTACTGCACTTGGTTTCTGAACCTTTGCTATAGGCAGGGTATAAGAGACAATTGGGCAGATCTTATGCCTGCTAGATATCTTCTCTACACTAGTTAAAATATAAAAGTCATGCAGTTTATAGAAGAGAATTACTCTGTATATAAATACAACTTTACAGATTAAATAAATAAATACATAAAAGAGAAGACAAAGAGTTGGAAGTTAGCTGGTAAATAAATAATACAAAGGATTAAAGGACAGAAGACGCTGATTAAAAACAAGCAAGAAAATATGGAATGGAAGATACTGAGTTACCAATTGACCTGTTCAACATGGCTTTGATATAAATAATCATACATGCTTGCTATTTTTATTTTTCAAGACAAGCCTCCTTGCAGGACGATTGGTTGGCTGACTGGTTTAAAACTGATTTGTACTTTTCATGAATATCTGCCTATATTTGGGTTGGACTTAAACCTTTTTTGGGTTGATGATGAGTGTAGGGGGCGCTTCCGGCTTCCGCCGCTTTCGCGCTTTTTTTGGGGTGGGTGGTTTGTTTATATATAACTTAATGTATTTTTCTGTTGTCTTTTGTTGTTTTCTTTTGCCATGACAGAGTAAAACATGAGTGAGTTCTAGTTAAAATATATATAAAAGTAAAGAATGGTAATTCTTTAGATGAAAATAAGTCTTGTAATAAGGATCCTAATTTTATTGCATTAAGTTGCCTTCTATCACTAGACCTTATGTGTGCCATATTTGTTCCTACTTCCCTTCTATATGTTCTTTGTAAATCCAAGACCTTGACGTCATTATTCATTACTTCCATCATATTAACAAAGTGTGTGCTTGCACATGCAAATGCATTATATTATGTAATGTGATAGTATTTTTGAGGATTTTCAGTAATGAGCTCCATTGCATGATCCTGATCTGAATGTAGAGAATATAGTTTTATCTCCCACCACCACCTTGTTTGATATATTTTGCTTATTCCATTTTCTGAAATTGTCATAGCATATATTGCAGTATGTTTGGAAATTGTGGCTTTCACACCTAGATAAGCCATGCAAGAGTTTAGTTTTTATTTGTTTGTCTCAGTGACCAACTCCATTGACCAACTCCATCAATTTCAATTCAGTGAACAATTTTCTATTCCGGTTTTAATCTGTATAAAACCATCTAGGCTAGTGAAATAACATTCATTTTTCATCTCACATTAAAAAATGTAGGCTTATTCAAGTGTGCTTTCTCCCCTACCTCTACCAAGGAAACAAAATTATATAAAAAGGGAACATTTTGTGGATTGAGTGAACTGCTTCTATTTGGCCATATAAACGTCCCGAAGTTTGAATTATTCTGTATAGATTATTAATGGCACCACCACAAAGCATTTTCCTTCTTGATCAGTCTCTTCCCCACCCCCACCCCACAACACAAGGGAAGGGGTGGTGTTTTTGTTAAAGGTACAGTTTTGTACTGTCTTTTATTATGAACAGCTTTTAATGACAAGCTTTTCACGTCACAAAGGCTGGTTCGGCTTAGCAGCATGTTTGTTTCACACAAAGTCAGGCTGTGTGCTTTTTTTATGAGCACAAGGACACATTTAGGTGTATTAAATGCTCACATTCTGCATAATGTTAGGAGCTGTAAAATTAATTCAACACTAGCCATTATAGTTATAAGGAAGAAGTAACATAGAAAAAAACTAAATGAACAAACAAAAAAACAGAGAAAATTACACTTTCTTACAGACAAGGGGATTTTTTTCCCCTTCACTAAATATAAAATAGTGTTTCAACAGCACTGAGAGGTCACATTTTAGTTGTGAAATTTCCTGTATTGTTATTTCGACTATGGTGGTAGAAAATTAGAGAGAAAATGCACAAGCACTTTACAAACAAAATTAATCATTTTTTAAAATTAAATTTTAAAATGTTATGTCGCATAAAAGCACAACACAGAACAATGCCTATGATTACAGTCAATAACTGCATATTACAATACAATACTCGTTGAATGACAAACAGAAAACTGAAAGTATGTGGGGTTGTTTTACTTTTGAGTCCACTTCCAACAATCATTGAGTTCGCAAATCAATCGGACGAGTTAACTGAAAAAGACTCTGAAACATCAATGGCACCCTCAGTCTAACGAATCTGTTGATATTAAAACATGAACAAAAGAGAGAAGGTGTGTTGTGGGTTGGGATGGAGGATAATGTTTCAAAAACTGTAAAAATATGATGTTCGTTATTCAAAACAGTGCCTTAGACAACATCGTATATTAAAAATATAATTACATAATAGTATAAAACTTAATCCGGTCTACACAGACGTTCAGATATATAAGTTATGTACATATACTTCAGATATGTTTTATTCGAATCAGGACATTTTTTAATGTGAGGTGCGACCGACTACAAGTGCTATGGTTGTCACTGGTAAATTATAGATTTATGGGTGGTCTGCCCTAATTTCAGTTCGTGCGATGGGAAGAGAGGGTCATGTCAGCGATACGTTGAATCTGGTTTAGTATGTTTGTTTGGCTAATCAACTGGTCATGGTTTCGTTAACTGCAAATATTTAACTCTGATTCGGTTAAAAGTAAAACAAAAAAGAAAAATAAACAGTGTTCTTTTATGTGTGTGCGCGCGCGTGCGGTGTATCAGTGTATTCTTTTCTCCTTTCTTTTTAAATCCCTTAAACTACGGATTTAGTCATTAAGGAAATATTAACATTTCGCATAGATATAAATAACATCTGAAGTATTTTCACAAAGATAGCCTAAATATTGATTAGGGCAGTTATTAGCAGTGAAAGGTTTGTATACCTTTACTTTAATTATTCATTTTAATTCTCACCGCTCCCCCCAAAAAAAATTTTTTTTTTTAAAATCCCAGTTAATAAATATTTTGTCAATATTCATTTCATTGGAATAAGTGTATTTTTTTCTTTACATGACGAACTTTCAGTTTAGTCGAATAAGTTTCCTTTGCTTGCAAACTTATTTGCACAACAGTTATTCTTGTATCCAGAGTACTAATTCAGTCAGTTAACCAAAGAGTAGGGGGGGGGGGGAAGCCTGCTGGCATGAATTGATTGCCCTGATATGAATGGAATAATTCCCCATAAATATACCCTTACGATTTCTGAAATGAATGTACTGGAAAATGTTGGCATGTCGCCAGATTCTACCCACAGTGCCAGTCTCGCTGTTCGACATTTGATAATACATGTTCTTGGTGGCCATCAGTAGACGCGTGCAAGAGCAGTGGATCTGTGTATTCTAAGAAAATCTCCTTTCTCTGCGTCTACTTTCGGTTCCCGCTTACTAGACTTTATTTACCACTACATTCTTTGATGTCGAGCTGCACCTATCGATTTGAGATTAGGCGATCGACCGCTTATCTCTGCCCTGTCGTAGGGATGCAGTACCTTGTCGTGCATCCGTTATCCATGGTGCGTGTATGAGTAATGAGTACCAGGGTACAGTACGCACACGATAGATCGCGACACAGTTTCCAATAGTTCATTAGTTGGTTAATGTTGTGGACTATTTTAAAAGGCTAGATATTAGGACTTTCAGGAGAGAATGTGGTCTTAACTTAGGCAGTTTCGTCGACTGCCTTTGGGGCTCTGGGGCTCTTGTAGTCGTTAGCCCTGTGTTTAGCGTCGGTTCATTTCGGTCTTGATAAATCTTCAGTTCTTTTGCAAAATACACGTTCTTATTTGGTACATAAAAATCCATTCAAATTTATCGACCTGCTTGGTGCGCAAAGAACCCTGGTTGGGTGTGGGTAGCAGTTTCGATTGACTAGACAGGGAATGGGTGGGGAGGGTGAGTCCACCCTTAGGCCTATTATTCTTTTGTTTTTCTTCTTCAAAATGTAATCATTTATTGAGAGGTGTTTCTTCTTTGTATTGTTTTAAATTAATTTAATAATGCTTTTTATTTCTTTATTCATGCTATTGTTTTATCGAGACAGAATATCTATTCCTCTTTTTATACTCTTCAAAATCAAACAATGAAACCACATTTTTTTTGTTGTTGACAGGCTATTTAATGGTCAAAAATATAAAAAATATCTTAATCACTTGTAACATTTTATTCATGCACGGTATTTCCACTCAGCAATGTGAATGCTGAACAGAAGAGGGGGGGGGGGGAATTTAGATCCAAGTACTGATTAGCAGTGTACTGCAGTATGGGATGAAAAATATCTGTACTTTTATTTTAATTTATTTAACAAAACGAAGCCAGAATTGTTTGAAATCGTCTTTTCTCTCTCTCTCTCTCTCTCTCTCTCTCTCTCTCTCTCTCTCTCTCTCTCTCTCTCTCTCCAATCCAGTCATTCACGACTACAGAGACTGATTATAACGAAAGTAGGACAGACTTCTCTATTAACTGACGTTCTACTCACATCTGTCTTGTGTCGAGTACTTGCTACAAGTCTTAGTACACGTTTCTCTAAAATTATCACTCAGCCTGCGTCATTGATCTATTTAGAGAGAGAGATCTAATGATCTAAATATCACGTGTGGCTTGTATACCGGTCAGCGAGCTTGTACACGTCACGTCTGTTCTGTCTAAACAATAACGTTGTTCACCGTCCCTGAGCAAAACTACAATGAAAGCAAGCGTGACGACTTGTCTCTCATCAGCGAACTAAAGATGAGTTGAATAAACGGAAGTGAAACTTAAACTCAGACTCTTACGGTTACGAGTTACCGGCCAGACTGCACCAGTTCCGGGCGAAAGAATGTGAGTGTTAAAATAGAGACGCCACAACCACACACCTGCTTCCCGCCCACATGTGCCACACGGTCTAGTCTAATAATAGTCGTGACATAATCTAAACGGTTCTTAACCTTTTTTTTTTTGAGTCATGATCCCCTTTGAAAATCTGGTGAAAGTTATGGATCCCCTCCCTAGAAAAATGCATTATAGTGAATATAAATGTTAAATTTACGGACCCCCTGAAGCCCAGTGTTATGTATATATATACATCAAGAGAAACGTTGGTACTGGGATGACAACCATGCAAAAATAAAATTAGAACAACCACGACATCATTGCTATATTTTAATAAACTAATTTATACAGCGCTAGTAATTAAGCGATAATGCGGAATGTCTACATACTTTTAATACAGTTTTAGATAGATAGATGACGTTCTAAATAAGTGATGTGCAGTAGCAACAGTATTTATTAGCCTAATACACGCATACAGCATAATAAATACAACATTATAGTTTATGAGCTGGTTCACTAGAACAATGTCAAGTGTTAACATACTACATATAAGAATCATATAAAAAAAAATTGTAGAAATAATAGTCTACTCGCATAATACATCTCTACATAAAACACAAGTATAACATTTCAACAGAATAATGCACAAAATATGTCTAAGTCCATTCTCTATCAATCAGTCAGTAAACTCACCATTAAGCTAATGGCCACCTTTCAAGACCAGACGTCCTGCCACACCAGATTAGACAATAGAATTCTCTACAGCAAGTAAACTTTTTTTTATCTCAGCCCATTTGACTGGTCTCGTTCTCGTAAATCTTGGATAACAAAAACTACTCATCCAGTTGGAACTGGTCTGCATTACATCAGCAATTCCTAGCATATTCACAACTCGAGTTGTTTACTTCAACTCTGACACTTACAAAAATACCATCGTAAGAAGTGCCCAAGGTCGGTTTACTTTGACAATTTAACAGTTTATATAAATATTAGAAATAGAGATAGGCATATATTCTCTACCTCACTCTCTAAACTTAATCACCCTTTGCTATCTGAATAATTTTGTAAGTCTGTACCATAGTGTTAACCATTTAAATTTTGAATATGTGGATGTGGTGATCGATTTGTGAACTTTGTGTGCACATGAGTGTTAATTTGAACTGTATATTCGTAGGAGTGATTTTGTTATTTGTTATGGTTTGTTTTTGTTATTGCTGGGGTTTTTTTTCCCTCTGTTTATTAATTACATGGACACCTTGGTGTGTTGCTGCTTTCATGAGTATAAAGTGAAGCTAAATAAAATCTTCAGCGTCCTTGACCCGAGCTCATTGAAATAGGCTTTCCTTTGTGATTATCAACTGGTATGAGACAGCATAATCCATTTCACCTATTACATGGCTTGAAAGTTTTTGTTTTTATTCAAATCTTTTCTTGTATGAAAGCGTTTTCATTTCTTTTTTTCCTTCTTTCTTTCTTGTCTGTTGGCTTAGCTCCTAGGTTATAAAACTTTTGTTAAAATCATTGCTGAGGGTATGTTCATATTGAAAGCTGGCTGAGTATTGTTAGTTGGTCTCAACCTTGACCTGTTAAGGTGACAATGATCATTCATTTTCTATTGTGCACTAATATTAATTATTAATTTCCTAAGTCTGCGGAATTTATCACTCTTCCATTGAAAGAGTAAAATACCTTTAATGGATTACTTAGATTGTTAACTCAGAAAATGTTAAATCAATACATCGAATTTCAAGTATGATCTTCATATATATATATATATACATAAAAATAAAACAGGTTAAGGGGACTTTCAAAGGCCGAGATAGGCCATGCAAAATTTTCTTGCAAGCAAATATGTATGTGTGTAGGACCCTTCCTCCCAACTCACCTGTCTCTCCTATACACTCTCCCCCCCCCCCAAACCCAGATAACTACCAGCCAGCACTTAGTGGTGAAATGCCTCAGTTTTGCTGTGGCACTATGGGGTGAAAAAAAGTTAATTAGGTTAAATTTCTAGCTTGACCCCGAAAAGTACATAACTTATGATTTGGCACTAAACACACCAGGATCAGATCAAGAAGCCACACAGTTCTCCCAGGAAAGAAAGGGCCAATAATTAGCTGACCTCGTCATCTTATACGCATGTATAGCACATAGCCTTGAGGATAGAGGTGAGTACGACCTGGTCTAATTACATATGTTAATACTTGCTTGTTATTATATTTCTTTGTTATTATAGTAAGCAGTTATTGTTTAAAGATGTATAACTATAAATGATCAGAGTGCATCGCTTAAAACCCTGATGTCTGGAAACTATCTAATCTATTACTGATAGTATTACTTTAGGATTAATTATCTGTGACCCACTCTTGTTATGTCTAAATAATGACTTAGTAAAACAACTATTGTGGACAGAAACCTATAATGTCCATTTGTTAATTTAGCATCTCTATTAGCACTATCTTATGTGAAGGTAAGCCAGTTAAATTCTCTATGGAGATGTTTAGGCTTGGTATTGAACAAGGGGTGACTGACTCTTCCAGATTGGCACTGACTCATGTTGTGACATGAAGTGCACGCAACCAGGACAACGGCCGAGAACTGAACTTCAGTGACCTAATAGCCATCACTTATCGCAAGTCAACACAACAAGCAAGCCAAAGGCCAGCAGACGTGCTGGGCATAATTGTCGCACTGTCACTCGACCTGAGATACATCACGGTCACCTACTTCAGATAAATTGGCTTCAACCAACTGCCAAAGACTATCTATCACACAGCAGATAGATAGTTTTTACCCTCGTGATTAAGTAATATCATTCTGACAACAGGCAAACTCTTGTTTAGTTTTTCCCAATTATTATCTAATACTATACATTAAATATATATCTTAAACCTTACTTGTCTGCCCTAGTTAATTTGTGTAGTATTGTATGAATGTAAGAGTAAGGGGACATAACTTTGGGGGCTCGTTAATTAGCCATTCTCGTCTTTCCTTTTATTTCTACTTTGTTCAGTAACTCTGGCGATTGATTGTACTTTAAGTGTGAGTGAGAGTGTATGTTGCCGCATAGTTTGGGCGCTCCAGACCATAAATAAACAGACTTATTCAAATGACCCACACACCACAGCACACTGACAAACACAAACACTGAACAAAATTTAAAACATAAACACTGCCACTATTCGCAGTGGCTTAATTTTTTTTTTTTTTACAATTCATCACGCGATCACACACACTAAAATGTATCCAAGAAACAAAAAGGTTTTTTTTTTATAAATCCGGCACTGAAACCAAACATTTCCTCGTGTACCGTGCAGACATCTTAAGAAACTATATTTTTTATTAGGCGTAGATAATAATTGATGCGAAAATGAAACCGTGTTCCCTCCCACCGTACACCCTAGGGCTCTCATGGTTTGATCACTGGATCACAGCGATTAATCTACACAAGGAAGGACGAAGGAGCCTAGTAAAACTGTCTGACTCGACCTGATACTAAACTTCGAACTTCGTGCGCCAAAAAACATGTGCAACCATAAGGTTTACTCAAAAGATAACGGGAAGGGGGAGGAGGAGAGAGAGGGGGTAAAGGGAGGGGGTACTCGGCGTCATTTCAGGCAGAAGTGTACTTTTTGTAATCATTGTTCCCATGAATCATTGTTTGCAAATTCTTTTTCTGCCGTCTGCCTGAATGCAAGCATTAACTAAACGGTGTGTACTGTGATTAAAAATAGCTCTATCAACTGAATGTACGCCCCTCCCCCCCCAAAAAAAAAAAAAAAATTAAAATAAATAAATAAAAATGGACATTATGAAACAAACTCAGATTTAGGACAAGCCTTTTTTCAAGCTTTCTGTGGAAGAGAGATTTTCAAAAGTTGATTTCGGTTGGTTAATTTGGATCTAACGTCATTTTCTGAATCGTCCACCTCTCCCAGAAGTTAAGGATGCTGCTGTGTTATAGAGTGACATTAACAGTTCCGCTGCAATAGTGATGCAGTGGAGCAGCTTTGGTGGAATCTAGGATGCAGCTTAGAATGCAGTACGCTAAGATGTATGCAATACTTCATCCCTCTATATAATGATCTAATATATGTGACGTGCAATACTTCATCCCTCTATATAATGATCTAATATATGTGACGTGCAATACTTCATCCCTCTATATAATGATCTAATATATGTGACGTGCAATACTTCATCCCTCTATATAATGATCTAATATATGTGACGTGCAATACTTCATCCCTCTATATAATGATCTAATATATGTGACGTGCAATACTTCATCCCTCTATATAATGATCTAATATATGTGACGGGCAATACTTCATCCCTCTATATAATGATCTAATATATATGACGTTGGTAGCTGCATCGCCACTTTAATGATCTATGATTTTATGACGTTGGTGGAGCAGCGTTATTTTTAGCCTGGTTTGCTGAAAGAAAACAATGATCTTATCAGTGAAACTCTTAGATTTCAATAATTTTCTTATGTGTCCACTACATTAGACTGGTAATCCGGCTAAATGACAGGTGTATAAAACATTTATGCTACCCCAGTAACTGAATACTTGGTTGATACGTGACAGTCTCGAACTGCCATCTTGGTACATTGATGCAGAAGGTACAAACTTTAATACCCTAGTCTAAATAGACTGATAGGTCTTTAGCAAAATGAAAATATAAATAGGCGATAATTATATACAACAACAAAATATTTTTTTTAAATTCTCTTTCAAGTTCACCCCCTTATTTTGTTAAGATAATTTACTGGAGTCAGTTATTTTAAGCTGTTTGTATAAAAAAAAAATCTTTTGTGCTTATGTTTGTGTGTAATTATTGTTGTGTACTTTGAGCTTTTGTAAGGTTTATTAAGTCCTTTATTGTTCTTTCATGCTTGATTCAGTTCGTCCAGACAGGAAGCTGCCGCATGTTCACTTCCTGTTTATATATGGTCTCTTGCTGTCAAGTCTCGCGCAGAAGTGTTACCATGCATTAATAATCTATATACCTCGGTCATTTAATTGCTTACTTTCCTTTTACGACAAACTCTCTCAAATAACAGTCTATGAGGTAACATTTTTTTTAAAAAGCCCTACTAGCATACCATGCAGAGAAAAAAATTATTATGTACTATATTGGAATTCAATTTAAATAATTAAAATTAGCATTTTTCTTTTAATGATTCTCTTACTTTTAAGAGTGCCTTAGTAAATTTATATTGTAAGGTCTTTTGCAACTGCCAGTTTTAATTTAGCCTCTAATCATTAACCAGCTTACTCCTCAGTTAAACCTTACCATAATCCATGGGGTACAATCTTCCCATTCATAGCACCTATTATGGGCTTGAACTCCCACCCACCCCCTGACAGAGAGCTGTTCATCACGATTGGCAGGCAATGACGTTGGAAGACAAACACACTAACATCACAATAAAACAGCCAGAGACAGTTACAGTGTGATGATAAAACAGACGGTCACAAAATCCTACCATTGAATCAGACTATGATGTACCCTTAAGGTAATAAGAATAATTTAATAAAATTTAAGAATGAAAAAGCACTGATAAAATACAGGCAGAAAATAAAAGAACAAAATAATAATATTTTCAAAAAAATCAAGTGTAAAAGAATATCATTAAAATGAAATATATTCAAAAGACCATTGATTAATAAATACATCAAGGCAAAAATCTTTAGTAGTAAAATAACCCTTCTGTTAATTAAGAATATTTAAACTAAAGGGAGATAATGTGAGTAAACATGACCTACATATGACTGCAGTGACAATGGACAAAACTAGACGAGACACACAACAAATGATCCTAAGCTCTTCACAACTAGACTTCTGATAGAGAAATCGGACTTTATTACCCAAACTATCCAACACACAAAGATCAAGACTGCAAAGCTACCGTTACCAGGCAACACACAAAGATCAAGACTGCAAAGCTACCGTTACAAGGCAATACACAAAGATCAAGACTGCAAAGCTACCGTTACAGGCAATACACCACTTCTGACTCTCAGCTCTCCACAAGCTAACCTTCAGATATGGAAATCGTAATTTTACCAGCACTCTCCAGACTCTGAAATGCAAAGATTAAGACTGCAAGGCTTTAAATCACTCTATCTTCTGGTTAAAAAATATCAAGACCAAGACTGCGCCATAGCTATTTCAAAACAAAGTGAGCCATAATATCACCTGACACCAAAAAATCAGGAATGTTCACACTTGAGTGAACTCTTGAGTT
Organism: Sinotaia quadrata; assembly: GCA_028829895.1. NCBI lineage: Eukaryota > Metazoa > Mollusca > Gastropoda > Architaenioglossa > Viviparidae > Sinotaia > Sinotaia quadrata. Next base: position 113,148,847 of record CM054181.1, on the reverse strand, counting down.
TCGCTCTACACTGCCATGTAATTCCCATAAAAATCACTGGCAGCAGAACCACTTAGGCATTCAACCATGAGCCATAATATGGATCCAGGGCTTGCTGGAGTATATGTATATGTGTGTGTGTATGTGTGTATATATATATATATATATATAGAGAGAGAGAGAGAGAGAGAGAGAGAGAGAGAGAGAGAGAGAGAGAGAGAGTGAATCTTAGACCTCCCACCTGGTTCTGACACTAATTAATGCCGACCCCAGCATGGCTTTTCCCCATTCCACTTAGACATCTTGACTAATGACCTGCTGGCTGACCACAGGTCATAAACCCATTCATATCCAATATGTACCCAGGCCTCAGTGCATCTAAACAGAAAACCACACAGACAGTACAAACACAAAGGTCAGCTTAAATTGTGCACTCAAGGTCCTGAACTCACTTACATGCAAAATAATACAAAACATGGTTTAAAGTTTTAGAAAATACATAAGTATTACAAAATGTGATATTCTCTGTTGATTATTAAAAATGTTGACAATGTTAATAATTCTGTTAGAAAAAATATAGCAGTGGAATAATTTTATCACATATATAAACTTTATATGTATATTTTAAAAGTACACTGTTTTAGAATGTAGGAAACATTGCAGCCATTTAGTTTAACCACTCGCTTGTAAGCATTGCAGCAATTTGTTTCTTTCTTTCCCTTACCCAATACCCACTTTCATCTAAATTAAATCATTAATTACATCTAACTTTAAGTCTACTTCTCTGTGTGTGCGCGCACATTTTTTTTTTTAAACAAACAATTTTTTAAAAAACTACTCTGCTAGCTGGACTAACAAGAGTGCCTGCGCAAAATTTGGCGATCAACTTCTGTTGTCTCTGTGAGTCAGCAAGACAAAAACGGCAAAGACAGTTGTCAATTTCCTTCGTAACAATTACTGCTGCAGTGGAGCACAGCCGAGAGAGCCAATTGTTTGCATGCAGCCCGCGCCTTCTTCAACACTTTAACGCACTACAAACAAGCGTCCGGTAGCTTTCACGGCAGGACACTAGTGTCTCACTAAAAGGGGTGAACAACTTTGCCGGTGATCTTTAACCCCACCCCCCTTCCCAGCTGAATTTGGTGAGCTTCTAGGGAGTCGGATGGGACGATAAACCCGGTTCCGTGTGTTACACTTTGCACAAGGCCCTCGCTTAAAGTGCCTTTGAAGTTAATACATCGAAAAGTAGTTCATCGCCCGCTGATAGGACCAAACTTCATCTAGAAATTCACCAACTCCCAATTTTCCTTCCCTCCCCCCTCTCAAACAAACATTCACTCTTCCTATTATATTTCTCAATTCCAAAACATAAATATCTCATTGGGCGTTTGCGCCGGTCCGTAAAATCAGCGAAATAGGAAGCGGACGTGAAACAATGAACAAAGTCACCGCCGTGCCAGAAAAGCCTCGTTTTAGAAAGCGGTCACTGGGTCGCGTGAATAGACTCTCGTGCATGTACATGGCACAAGGTAAAATCCTCGCCTATTTCCCTAGTTAGCGCGATTTTATTTCCAGCCAAAGCATTAATAACCTATTAGCAGTTCGGCGTCAAAAAACTGATGACTTTGGTGTTCCCCAAGATCGACACATTCAATCTCCAAGCTCGAGTAACGGCCTTGACCGAGCTGCACGGAGGAAACTGCACAACTCTGACCTGGATTTCGGATGCTGAGCCAAGCAAAACTAGTGCGGTTTGACTGCTGAAGCCAAGCGTCGCACATCGAGTTACATATTTTCTACCAGCATTGTGCGCCCGTAAGCAGCACAAAAGTAGAAATGTGTATTACGTAATTACACGTTTATGGTGTGTGTTTGCATGCGTGTGTGATAGTCACTCAAAAAGCTAGCTCGATTAAAGTGACCACTTTGAAAAATTACGAACATTGGTAAAAACAACAACAAAAAAGTTATCATGGTGAAATTCATATATATATATTTTTTTTAAGGGCGTCGACTCTTCACATTGTTTTCTTTCTTTTTTTTTTTAACGGACTTTTCACAATTCTTATTTAATTCTCAACGCGTTCTGCGAAATCAGCAGAAGTTGTAGGCTAAGATAAAACCACGTTTAATCAATTCTGAACTCGGCCGTTGTTGTTTGGTTTTTTTTTGTTTTCTTTTCTTTTTTTGGGGGGTGGTGGTGGCTGGGAGTCGAAGTCTGCAGACCGAAATGTTTATTTTAAACAATCTGCCTTAACTCACAAGTTTCAGTGCGGTTGAAGTCAGCGCCGAGTTATGGCACAACTAGTCGCAGCCCTTTTGTAGTCTCGTCTGAATCTGGTTGCACCGTGTTTATCGACCAGTGCACATAATTTGATTGAATTCTAGGTCTGGCATTGATCGACTTGTTCTGTTGTAACGTCAGGACAACTCTCAAGGCGGTATTTGCCTTGAAAGTCGGTACGGCTGGACAGGGAAGCTCTGTGTGTGTGCGTGCGTGTGTGTGTGTGCGTGCGTGTGTGTGCGTGCGTGCGTGTGTGTGTATGTGTGTGTGCGCATGTTTGGAGAGAGAGGTGACCATTGTCGGGTTAACCGACCACTAGTCGTTAGGGACGGAGGAAAGGAGCGGAAGTGGTGTTTCAAAACTAGTTGATTGCCTGACAGTACCATACCGGCTGATTACATGACGTCTGAGAACTGGTTCGTGCGACATTCCTGTTTCCTAGCGGTTGACGTGACGCAGTTTCATTGTGATTAATTGTACCGTTAAGTTACTGTTTATTCAGTGATTACGTCACTGGCGCAAATTCATGCTGATTAAAATTGTACCTTTAAGTACGTTTCGGTCGAGTAATGACATCACTAATTGAAACTTCATACTGATTCAATGTACCTTTAAATTACATTTCGGCCGAGCCCATGACGACAAAAATTACGCGTTAATATGACACTGACTGACTGAAATTATGGGAAACACTTCTGGCCAGGACAATTTCATGCTGAATATGACACGTAACCTAAGCGGTTGATTACAGTTGACACCACCAAGATCAAGTTCGTACAAATTCATATTTTGTTATGATCTCACTCTTTTATCTCTCTCTCAATCTCCCCCCTTCCCACCGTTGCCAGCTATTGCGATGTTACTATCTGTAAGAAACAAGCGGAAACAGGAGCAGAAATAACAATTCTAGCCTCTCGCTTGTTTGACCTGAGTTTGGGTGAAAAACTTGTGCGTAATATTTTACCGGAGTCCAAGCTCAAGGTTATTGGCCTTGTGATCAAGTTTTTTAAAAAAAAAGTAAATAAAACAAGGTCACTTCGCCCAATGAGATGTGATGTTTGGACTAATAAATAATTAATCTTTCTTACTCTACACCAGGGGTCACCACGGTCGCCCGCAGGCCTTTCTAAAAATAGCACAACTCAGCTGCAAACTAAGTAAATTTGTTACATTTCAGAAGATGGTAGCCCTTCGTATGACTCAGTACCCATGAAGTAGCTCTCAGTATCAAAAAGGTTGGTGTCCCCTGCTCTACACTCTACAGTCTACAGCATGCAAAATATCATTCAAGATAAAGTTACAGCAGTGTCACATATCATTATATATAGGAACAGTACCTTGCAGGCAGTTGATAGTCATTGTAGAAATCAAGTATTTCTTTGTAACGGTGTGGTTTTGATTTAAGAGTGACGTTTGAGTCCTATAAATAGGCATTGTACAAGTTTAGATTGTGGACAATGTTTTTATGTGTCTGATTGAAAAGTTAGATGAGGGTGCAATCATATGTGTGATTGTGACGTTGTGAATATTGGTGTCTTTCACTTAGCTTTAAGTACCGGAGCTGTGATACAGATGTCTGTCACTGTGACAAGTTGCTGTTACATGGGCAAGATGTTAATTCTCCACCACCCTAGGCTGCCCGTAACCTTAGCCTAATCCCTCAAACACACCTTCTAGTTGGCCACACGTGTTAGAAAGATGAATGATAGATACTGTAGAATAGAAGAGTGATAGTTCTAGAAGACAGCTCGAGACCCCTGATACATACAGCCAGGATAGTAAGTAAATACAGGTGACAGACTACAACATATAACAGGAGTGCTCTAAGTATCAACAATAAATGTATTCAACATGAAATAACATAAGATAGTATCAACAATAAATGTATTCAACATGAAATAACATAAGATAGCAGGTTACATATATCGAATAGTTCAACAGTTACAATTAGAGTTTATAAATGTTTATAGTGCATAATCACGACCATGTGGTGTCGCGTAAGAGAATGTTGGAGTCCTTGACCTATGGCACTGTAGTAGTTATTTGGTTTATTCCTATGAGTGAACTATAAATGAGATTATAGGAAAACACTGAAAAACTCTGAGTGAACTCTACTTTGGTAGAGTTTGTCTACAACTTGGCTGAAGTTGTGCAGTTGTTGACTTCACAAATACATAAGTTTAGGTATGCCTAAGTGTGGTCTAGGTCACAATGAATATCATTAGCAACTGTTCACGTGGTACATTGAACTGGTCCTTGACACATGGGTCATTCTGCTCTTATTGCTTGCTGTGCAATACTCATTAAAGTCAACATCCAAGATAAGGTGGTTCCTGTTCTGGTGTTGTTTTGCAGTTCTACGCTCATCGAACTCAATGTCTCAGATATCATAAATAAAGTCTTAGACAAAGTGCCGATCTGCCACTAAAATGCACATGGGCTAAGAATGACAGAACACTCTTATATGGTCAACATACGTTTTAATATCATAAGCAAAATATAATAATACAAAATATAGCTTAAGTCAAGAGATAAACATGAATATAATATTAGGTAGGCAAGCAAAACTGCATAACTTCAACAGTAATATATACAGAGGATGATTTCCTGCTGTGTTGATAATTGGCGATAAGGTTAGAAGTATGATTATAGTTTGTTAACAAGGGGAGCTAAAATACCCGTATCACAAGTTAAGTTTCTTTGCATTTAGGGATATGTGAAATTCAAACACCTGTATCACAGGGTCAGTTACATTGTATTTAGGGATATGTGACAGTTATACACACATGTATCACGTCAGCTCTTTGTATTTAGGAATACGTGACAGAGACACCTTTATCACAATGTTAGTTACATTGTATTTAGGGATATGGACAGACAGACATCTGTATTAATCACCAATATATTTCGGTATAGGGTGACTGTTACATAATGGCTTATGTAGCCTACACCCACCCCTCCTCTAAAAATGTAATTGACTTTGTGATACAGATGTCTGTCTGACTGTCACATATCTCTAAATACAATGTAACTGACTTTGCAATACAGATGTCTGTCTGATTGTCACATATCTCTAAATACAATGTAACTGACTTTGCAATACAGATGTCTGTCTGATTGTCACATATCTCTAAATACAATGTAACTGACTTTGCAATACAGGTGTCTGTCACGTATCCCTAAACATACTGAAATTGACGACCATGACAAAATGTCTGTCTCATAGCCTGAAGTATACTGTATTAGCAGTTTTACTGATTAGATGACAGCCAAGTGAAAGGGCTCTACCATTCTATTCCAGAAACTGCCACCTGAACTACATCGACGATGCGGTCCTGGCAGTCCTAGTTGAACTGTGCTAGATATGTTTAGATTCTTGTGCCAGCTACGTCACATATGACTTTTCTCCCACCCACTCCTTTTCACGTACCTTGAGGCGCACCACCACTTCCTCCCTGTAGATAAGAGTCGTGTCTACTGTGAGTGTATAATGTATATAATGCATAATTATTATAATCCTATATCTAATATACTGTTTAATGTACATAACACATAATTATGACAGTCCTATATATAATGTGCCAATTAATGTACATAATTATGACAGTCCTATATCTAATGTGTTGTATATTGTACATAATTATGACAGCCTTATATCTAATGTGTTGTATATTGTACATAATTGTGACAGCCTTATATCTAATGTGTTGTATATTGTACATAATTATGACAGTCCTATATCTAATGCGTTGTATAATGTACATAATTATGATAGTCCGATATCTAATGTGCTGTTTAACGTATATAATAAGTCTTATATCTAAGGTACTGTATATATCTAACGTGCTGTATAATGTACATAGTACATAATTATGACAGTCCTATATCTAATATTCTTTACATATGTCTAGAGCTTTAAATTTCTCGTAATGACCTGATTAACCTTCAAATAACCCGAGAGCAGGTTCATTTGTGCACTTTTTGAGGGTGCCGCTTTCAGTATAATCACTAATCCATTAATTAGAGCACATTATTAATTTAGCTCAAAACTTCACGTAGAGTGGCCTGCATACTTGAAGGTGAACACGGAAAATTGATCAACTTACAATTTACTTTGTATTTATTTTTATTATTACATTTCAAACTCTAGATATAGTTTCCAAAAATCACATATTTTTCACCTAAGTGGTTGGCCGGAGTGAGGGGGCGGGTGGTGATAGCAATTCAATAAGATTGTTGTCAGACTGAAACTCGTTACAAGGAGTATAGTTATGACATTAGGCAAGAGACAGTCATCTCTTTATTGTTGATGTCAGTAAGTACAGATTTGTCATGTCTGTATAGTTATGACATTAGGCAAGTGACAGTCACTTGTTTACTGTTGAATGTCAGTAAGTATAGATTTGTCATGTCAGTATAATTATTACAAATATTAGATTTGCAGGTGGATATTCATCTCTTTACTGTTGATGTCAGTAAGTACCGATTTGACATATCTTTAGAGTGCCTAGTTAAGGAAGGTTTATAAGGAAAGAAAGAAAAAAGTAGTGTCAAAATGAATGTGAGTGGAAGGTTTAAAAAGAAAGATAGAAAACAAAATAGCGCCATAATGAAGTGCGAGTGGAAGTTGTATAAAGAAAGAAGAAAAAAAGTAGTGCCAAAATAAGTGTGAGTGGAAGGTTTAAAAAGAAAGAATGGAAACAAAATAGTGCCAAAATGAAGTGTGAATGTGAAATGGAACATGCATGGGATTCATTGTAGCATGGTTAATCAAGATGTTTACAAAGTATAAAAATAAATTATTCTACTTGTAACAAGACCACTACTTGTAACAAGACCACTATTTGTAACAAGACCACTATTTGTAACAAGACCACTAGTTGTAACAAGACCACTACTTGTAACAAGACCACTACTTGTAACAAGACCACTAGTTGTAACAAGACCACTATTCATCTCACTTGATATCTGTCATGAGTATTTGTGACAGTAAATTTGCCCCTCCCTATTTTTAATTTTAATTGTTATATAAGTTGCTAAATTGTCAGAGTGACCCGACCTTGGGCACTCCTTATGGTGTTATTTTGTATGAGTCTGAAGTAAACAGCCTAAGGCAAGAATATTCTAGATTTGCTGACCTAGTGGAAACTGAGTGAGCAGTTATTTTTTATTATCCAATGATTATGATTTATGAGAACAAGACTAGCCAATGGGCTGAGTTTAAGGAGTTTACTTGCAGTAGAAAATTTTGCTGTCTGTTCACTTTTGAATTTGAATACAAAGAGAGAAGTCCAGCTTGAAGGCAGTCTTAGCTTGAGTGTCAGCAAGCAGCCATCTGATTTCTTTTTCTTTTGGTTGTGGTTGAGTCTCATTCTGAGTGTGAGTTCAATCCTGAGCTGTGATTCTCTAGTCTAGTGGAACCTCAAGTCCCTAGCTACCCTTCATTTGTTAACTGGTCATGACTTGAGTGGCCAGGAAAGCACAGGGAAACTTGCAAAGTGTGTTGCAGAGTATGTAAGAATAAGGGAGTATGCTACCCCCTACTTTTGATGTACCAAAGCAAGAATGCTAAGTACATCAGTCCAGTGAAGATAAAGAAACTGACGGCAAGAGAGTGCCAGGTCTGTTGAGAGTAACGACGCGTCAGTGTCTTCTTGCACACGAGGCAGGAACATGTGCTGAGCACAGACATTTTGACATTGTGATGTACTTAATCCAGATTATGTGAAGTTTATAATAACCTATTCTAAAAGCTCCATTTCTATTCTCTGTTAGGACTAACATGCAATTTGTATTGACTCTATTGTTGAACTAGAATTAGCTGTAATTTTATTATATATATATATATATATATATGTAGAGAGACTATAATTACCCTGAACATGAGTTCATAGAATATTGATGTCACATTATCTGTTTCATTGTAATTGTCATTTGTATAGTTGATTTTTCTTTTTATAAATTTATTGACCTTCTTACGCATATTGATATTCTTATGTTGGAGAAGAAAGTGGGTGGATGGGGGCTCACTAAATATAGAATAAAGTCGGATTTGTCTTCTCCTTTAGTAAGAAGTTTTCCTCCGTGCAGCAAATCTTATGTGACTGTAAATGTTGTTTTATGTTGTGGGACTGTGAAAACGTTTACAACGCCATAATATCCGCCAAGTGAGAGACGAGTGGTGTCTGTTGGAGGGGATCATTAATAAAATAAAATTAATTTTCTCATCACTTGAAATTAGTTATAAAAGATTAATTACTATTAATAATTTATCTTCATTAACTAAGTGGCGCACGTGTCACAGTATTGTTTAATATTATGCACTCACGGTGCTGTTTGTCCTTACTGGGTCTGTTTAATATTATATACACGTGGTGTTGTCTGCCTGAGACTGTTTAATATTATATAACACATGGTGATGTTTGCCTTAAGTGAGTCTATTTAAAATTATACACATATGTGCTGTCTATTTAATATTATAGACATATGTGCTGTCTATTTAATATTATAGACATATGGTGCTGTTTGTCCTACTCTGTTTAATATTATACACATATGCTGCAGTCCATCCTTACTGAATCTGTTTAATATTATACATATATGGAGCTGTCTATCCTAAGTGAGTCTGTTAAATATTTAAATACATATGCTGTCTGTCCTGAGTCTATTATTAAACATATGGTCCTGTCTGTCCTAACTCAGACTCAATATTATAAGCACATGTTTCTGTCTGTGCTTACTGAGTCTGCTTAATATTATACACATATGGTGCTGTCCGTTCGTCTAACATACAGCAAAAACGGTTAAGACAAGTCTACCATTCGTAGGAGCAGATCCATAGAAGCCAAACTTAACACAGCAACCTCTCTATCTGTGTTTGAAGTTTTTTTATGTTCTACTTTTATAGGGTAGCGTCTGGTTTTAATGTAGATGATGTATTCTAAACTAGAGAAATGAATATAAAGACACCTTCTAAAGTATTAAATTTTAAATCATTGGTGATACCGGCCGGATTTTTGTTTCGCCACACTGCATAGGTCGCACTTATAAAAACCCTTCACGGTTTGGTGATCCCTTTAATGTTTTGAACTTTAGATTATTCAGTTTGTGAGAGGTGGGAGTGATTATTAATTTTCTAAAAGATTTTGAAAAATAAATATTTCAGTTACTAGTAGATCCGGTCTTTTCCAGGCACTTGCCAGGAACTCTCCAACCTACCCAAAGGATAGGTACCCTTTTAGGTTTTTAACTGGTAACTAGTCATAATTCAAGGGGAATAGGAATAATGCTATTTTTTAAAAATGTTTTTTTATTCTGTATGAATAGTTTTCCTCTTAACAAAGAGTCGCGTTTTTCTTTTATTTTCTTCACTCGATTCAAAATATTTTCAGAGAACGGATGAATCTGGATTTAACTTATTGTTATACTGTATAATGTTTGGTAATGGTTTGATAAATGTGAGATGTTTGGTAGTGGTTTGATAAATGTGAGATGTTTGGTAATGGTTTGATAAATGTGGGATGTTTGGTAGTGGTTTGATAGATGTGAGATGTTTGGTAATGGTTTGATCGATGTGAGATGTTTGGTAATGGTCTGATAAATGTGAAATGTTTGGTAGTGATCTGAAAACGAGAACTGACTGTCTAAATGAAACAAAGTTCTCAGAGTAAAACTATGAATGAGAAATTTCTCAGAAAGAAAAAGTCAGATAAACTATTAGCACTCTTTCTCAAAATGAAACAAAATTTAATTTTAGTAAAACTGATAAACATCGTTATCTTCATGGATACTACTAAACTAATGTGGATCTTAACAAATTTACAACTTTTATTGACTTCAAGTTGATATCCTGCAACAGATAGAGTTATGCAAACACACACACACACACACTTTTAATTAGAACAGTTACATCATAAAAGTTAGACAAAAGTTTTATTTAATTGTGTTAGACAAATGTTTTGCCAACATTAGACATATATTTAGCCTAATTGTTTTTTTAGATAAATGTTGGCTTAATTGTGCTAGACAAATGTTTGCCTAACTGTGTTAGACAAATGTGTTGCTTAATTGTTTTAGGCATTTATTTTGCCTCTTTTTTTTGTTGTTGTCCCTATTGCTTTCAAGATATGTTTGACATGCCATGTTCATTCTGTAAAGATAATATACATCTTAAAAACAATAACCATTATCATCTTTAACAAATTTTAATTAATACATAAATAAATGCCTTCATTTATTAAGGACATCTCAATTCGTCTTATCTAATAAGTTTAGCACGCGAGTTATTTACCTTTGCTGCCTCGTTCTTAGTTCTTGTTAATCATTATATTTGTGGTACCCAATTGTGAAGGGTGATAAAAAAGATATTTTAAAATGTAATTTGTTAGATTGTTCTCAGATTAATTTATCAGGGATTAAAATCAGGGATTGCGCTAAAATTTATAACAATATTGCAAATTTATGTAGCTCGGAACGCTTTGCGACAACAAAAAGTCAGACATTTATAGTACAGATAACATAACATACGAATTATTTACTAAGCACAACACTTAGGAAAAATTTAAAAAAACAAACAATGGAAATGGACTTTTTCAATGAGCGCACCAACAACGCATAATAAATTTTGACTTGTTACCAGCTCGCGCATAATAAATTTTGACTTGTTACCAGCTCGCGCCTAATAAATTTTGACTTGTTACCAGCTCGCGCCTAATAAATTTTGAATTGATACCAGCACGCGCATGATACATTTTGACTTGTTATCAGCGAGTCAGTACTGAGAAACGGGACGAGAAAAAAAATGAACATTTACTGTTCAGCTAGGTCTATTTGAACCGGAAGTTCAGTTTTGTATTCTTTTAATATTTGGGTCGGCATTGTCTGCCTACAGCTCAGTGTTGTCGCATTGTCTGCCTACGCTGATTTTCAACCTGTTAGTGAGTTTATCCTAGTCTTCTTATCTGAGGTCAGCGCAAGTGTGTGTGTGTGTGTGTGTGTGTGTGTGTGTGTGTGTGTGTGTGTGTGTGTGTGTGTGTGTGTGTGTGTGTGTGTGTGTGAGTGTGTGTGTGAGACGCCCTATATGTGAAAGGGGCTCTTAAGAGCCAGAGGCGGATCCTCATCATCACCTAGCTTTCTTATATACATGGTGGGGAGGAGGGAGTAGACACTGACCCATTATGTCCGTCCTCGTGGTCAACCACGCCTAGCTCTTTTATGCGGTCATGAATTAAGGACATGCGGTCTTTCGATTTACTTTTATTTTTCTAACTAGCAGAAAAGTTGGTTGTTGCCCTGGTAGAAAGCAATTGTTATGAACACACGTAGAAGGTGGTTCATTAATTTCACAATGCATTTATCTCAAGCAACAATCGAGACCTTACAAAATCACCATATTTCAACAGAGTACTCTTGCTATTTTTTGTTCACTACTCTTGGCCCATTATTGCATGACCCTTTAAATGACGTGAAACAACCCCCCCCCCCCCCCCCCCACACACACACACACCAAAGGGAGATGAGGCACGCATGCTCTTCTTCCTTCACTGCATGGAGTGGCCATGTTAAGGGTACATCAACAAAATGAACTGGCCGATTAAAGTGGCCATGTTAAGGGTACATCAACAAAATGAACTGGCCGATTAAAGTGGCCATGCTAAGGGTACATCAACAAAATGAACTGGCCGATTAAAGTGGCCATGGTACATCGATAGCAAAAACTGGCCGATCAAAGTGGCCATGGTACATCAACAAGAACTGACCAATCAAAGTAGCCTTGGTACATCAACAAGAACTGACCAATCAAAGTGGCCATGGTACATCAAGATCTGGCCGATCAAAGTGGCCATGGTACATCGATAGCAAAAACTGGCCGATCAAAGTGGCCATGGTACATCAACAAGAACTGACCAATCAAAGTAGCCTTGGTACATCAACAAGAACTGACCAATCAAAGTGGCCATGGTACATCAACAAGATCTGGCCGATCAAAGTGGCCATGGTACATCAACAAGAACTGACCGATCAAAGTGGCCATGGTACATCAACAAGAACTGACCAATCAAAGTAGCCTTGGTACATCAACAAGAACTGACCAATCAAAGTGGCCATGGTACATCAACAAGATCTGGCCGATCAAAGTGGCCATGGTACATCAACAAGATCTGGCCGATCAAAGTGGCCAATGCATATCGACAACAAGATCTGGCCGATCAAAGTAGCCAATGTTTATCGACAACGAGATTTGGCCGATCAAAGTGGCCAATGTTTATCGACAACAAGAACTGGCCGATCAAAGTGGCCATGGTACATCAACAAGATCTGGCCGATCAAAGTATGCAGGTGAGGTTTACCCTGGAACGGATATAGAGGGGCCAGGGCAAACACTAGATGCCCTTCCATCCAGAAGATGGGCAATTACTATGATTCACAGCCGCGGGAGGGAGCTAGGAAACTGAAATTGTGCAGGGAAGCCCACGACTCTAAGACGGACAGAGGGGGTTCAGGATCCGACACCTACATACTCCTCCGGTTTCCGAGGCATATTGAAAAATTAAATTATTTGTACTGTTCATTTTATATCAATTGTTTTCTACACCTGGGCAATCCTGGACTTTTCTGCGAGTTAGATAAATAAAGTTTAAAATATGTGTTTGTCCGTCCGCATGTTTGATTCACTGCAGCAGGGAGAGATTTAGGGAGCTGAACGTTTGCATGGTGGCATAGTTTATCCCAGAGACTGATATAAAAAGCCAGAGTCTATCCCCAAAAAAACAAACATAGACACACACACAAAAATTATGCCACACCCAATCACCCAATAACACGCACAAACACACGGACGACAGTCGTAACAACGGTCAAACATGGAGATGCAACACGCAAACAAAACAACGCACGAACACACGCCCCCACCCTCCTTGAATACAAGAGATAGGAGGAAGGCTCCACAGGAATCTACCAAGAACCGAAAACATCGACAAGATGAAAAGTTCTAACGCAAACCCTGTGGGCGCATTGTTAGCGGAACTACTACTACAACTACCCCACACACACAGCGCGAAAGCCGAAAGCGCCCCCCTACATTAGCAGCAGCAGCAGCAACCACACACACACACCGTGTCTTTCCCAACCACCTACACAAATAGCTATCTATGATTCACGGAGGTAACATTTGTGTGGAAGCATTGTTTATCCCCGGATAAAAGAAGGGTCAAGCTCCAGTCTCCCAGGCATACTAAAATGTGTTTGTGTCATTCATTTAATGTCAGTTGTTTTCCACACTCGCGTAACACCGCTCTCTCTCCCCCCCCCTCCCCCCACCCCCCAAATCACACGTTCTGAAAGTTAGATAAATAAAGCATAACATTGGTATTTGCGCCCTATTGCCTTAAGGAGATAAGCCGTAACTTTACATGAAGTTGACAGAGGAATTAGAATACCTCCGCCGACCCCCCCCCCCCCCCCCCGGGCCCTCGAAGAATACTGAAAAAAAATAATGTTTAAAAAATCGCGTTGTCCATTTTTTTTCCTGTAGTTCATTGAAAATAATCTTTAAAACTCATTGGCAGTTTCACTTAATAACGTATTATCCTAATATCAGAACGAGGCTTATAGTTGACTGCCTGCCCATCATAGTCGAAGAAACACGTACAATTATTATAATTAAACCAAAAGCACAATCCTTTCAAATATTTACTGCGAATGCTCGAGCAGTTAACAATGCAGCCATTGCTCTAATATTAAATTTAAACTTCAGCATTTCAAAAGCAACCTTCAAGCATTTCTATGTATTAAATGTGTGACTATTAAAAGAAAAGCAACCCACAGATGCTGTCATGTTAGAAAATATTCTTGAAATTTGAAGAACGATGGTTTCCCAGCTATTGCACTCATCAGTTGTCTGAAACAATTAGCGAGGTACACTAGTGACTTGTCAATAGATTATAACAGAATAGTATCGAATAATCCTTCAGTAAAGCAAGTCACTGACAGTTTGAACAAACAAACTTTCTACAACAATAAGTGTTGTCATCACCCTCCTCCCGCGTTTATTATCACACACACACACACACACACACACACACACACACACAAACACACTCCCGCACATATTCACATGCACGCGCACACACGCTCACACACACACACGCACACACACACACACGCTCACTCATATATGTATAAGATTGGCTATTAAAATGAGTTATGGCAACAACAAACAAAAATAAGTCTTCTTGCCTTTTTATAAGCAAAACGGGCTGGAAGGAAAACTTGTTTTCACAAGACGAAATAAAAATCATAGAATTAATTAATTTCCACACTTTTATTTAATAACCAAAAGAATTCGGTCACAAGTATTTTAAGCTTACTCCAAATAGCGCGCGCTCCACCCATCAGATTATGTTATAACGTTGTATCCTTTCCCTGCCTGACAGTTAACTCTTCGAATTACACTCTTCTGTCTGGTGGAGAGTGGGTGGGGGTGAACATTATTAAGACATAAGACATGATGTTGATTCACGAAAATGAAAGCACAAAACCTTTCATCAATTTTCCTTATCTTCCCAGACGGACAGACATGTACGTTCACTAAAGCTTATCAAGCAATGGATTAAACAAAAACTAACCAGGAATGTATTTATTTAATCAAAGTTTATATTATCATTTACACCTGTGATTCCAACGTTATATTAAACATATGTAACTCAGAAGATACACCCAAACACAAGTTATAGCTGTCTGCACGTACTGTCCTCTTCTGAAGGTAAAATAGGATGATATATTGTCATTCAACTATGCTCTCTGCCCACTGCAATAACTGTCTCGCCCGACATCTTTAACAACAGTCCGGTTATTACACGTTACCATGGAGATGCAGACTCCAATGGCCATGCACGTCTTCCACTGCTCAGAGCTGCTGATGGAGTAGCTAGAGCAGGGTAGTCCAACTTATTCAATCCTGAGGGGCACATAAACCAAAAATTTTAAGTTCGAGGGCAATTCAAGATTTAAAATAATAATTATACCGTATAATTAAATAATTGTTTTGGGTTGTTTTTTTTTTTGTTTTGTTTTTTTGTATGAGCGCGGGCCACAATACAATTTCGAATGGGCCACATTTGAAGAGTTTAAAAAGCTTAGGAGAAACCCGTCTTTTACAGCATTAAATTGC
This sequence comes from Sinotaia quadrata, assembly GCA_028829895.1. NCBI lineage: Eukaryota > Metazoa > Mollusca > Gastropoda > Architaenioglossa > Viviparidae > Sinotaia > Sinotaia quadrata. Next base: position 113,133,413 of record CM054181.1, on the reverse strand, counting down.
ATCCAAAATTATGAAACAGGCTATTACTGTATTTTTTAAAAATCTGTCTGCGAGTTGAGTTACAAGGTCACATTATAATAGCTTTCATGATAACTGGGTCAAAAAAAAAAGTGATTGTTTATTGCTAGACCCTCACACACCCCCCTCCAGCAACTCCAGTAATCCGCCCCACTCCCCTCCTCCTCACCCCACCCCCTTTTAGTGCTCGTTCTGCTCCGGCCCAGAAGAGCTCCCATAATTGCAAGACACAGTGGCAACTATTCTGAAACCATTACTATTCATATTTACAGGCAAAGGATTTGATTAAATATTTTAAAGCGTTTTTCTATAGTTTAACATACTGTTGCCATTTACAAATTAAATAATCTAATCTTGATATTGATCCTATTTCCAGCACCCTTCCGGTGATCTGAATTTCCTTTCAGAAGAGTGCTGCAAACTCATAACTCCGCAACTCCGTAAACAACTCCCCCATAAATAATGACGTACACTGATTCACAATTCCGCGGCCGCCTTGATTTGTGCTGCGAACATTTGCATAGTTTCGAGAAAAACATTAGGTTGTCGGTTCTTGCCATAACGCGAACGTTTAAGATTTGTTTTTTTAAAATTAGTTTTACTATTTTATAGCTAATTAAATTACATGTAGTGTGCTTGCTGAAAATTAGCACATAACACAAATACTCCCTAATATGAAATGTTTATAACTCAGAATTTTTTTTTTTTAAATCGTAGTTTATAGAAGATCTTATTCAACCAATTAAAAGTGAGTTTTGGAATCGCTCCTTATTCCGTGGAAAATCGAAAATGGCAAATGATGAAGTTACATATACGCATTTTGACCACATGTTTTCTCAATACAAAGGTGGTAAAAGGGGAAAACAAACACTGACTTATAATACAATATTTTTATATTTGTTCTTCTGTTTACTGCCTGTATTTTATTGATGCTTTTTCCATTTTAAAAATTTTATTACATTATTTTTCTTATTTAAAGGTGTGTTCTGATTCACTGGTAGAGTCTTGTGACCATCAGTCTTATCGTCACGTCATTGGTTAGTAAATAGTATTTAACAAACTTAACCCCACTGTGAGTAGCCTTGTTAAAACAGATGTTCGAAATGCACTAACACAGGGGTCACCAACATGGTGTTGCGTGACTTCTGAGCCATTCAAAGAATCACCAACAAAATCGGCCAGTTTATTCTTTGAAAAGAATGGCCTGGTATGAGAACTGAAGTGGCTCTTAAACAAATACCGCCGCCACCTTATTCGTAAAGATTCGGTGTTGCTCTAAGATATTAAAGATAAAAATTATAGAAAAGATATAAATTATAGAAAACATCTGAATTGGAACGAGCACTGTGTGTAATTGAACTGTTTGTTAACAATGCTCGGTAGTCTCCGGTCGCTCAAGCTGTACTGCATGTAGGCCTACATGTACGTGCGTATTTTAGAGGTCCAAATTAACAGGCCTGGAAATAACCTGGAAAACTGTTTTGATGAATTAAAGCTATAACAGCAAACTGGTTTGATCAATATCATCATCAGATCCAAATTATAAAAGTAGCACTTGGACACATCTGGATCTTCTTTTCTAAAATGGGGATAATCATTAATATCCGTGACAGGAGAGACACTGATTCCTGTGGCCAGCCTCACCAACGATTGAATGGCTATGTGACTATGGTCTGTATGAACTAATTCGAGATATTGTCAAGCTTGAACAACCCAGATACATCTGAGATGGGAAAAAGTTCTATAATAATAACAAAACAACTCTATATCTCAATTGTTTTAAATAACTACTGCACCCCTATTAAAGATTCGAACTCAGTTCACTAAATAGTGTACGAAGGTTACGGTCACTCAAGGCCAGAAGAAAGATTTTGTTATTGTTGTTTTGAATTGTGATGGTTCCAGCATGTGAACCAAAATAATTAATGAGAGCTTTGTCCACCGTTTGATCGTCTGTCTTGCCGGCTTCTCAATCAATGACAGTTTAAATTAAATAAAATTCATAAGCCTGAAGAAAATAGTAATCATGCACCTACACTAGTCGAAGCCTTTGTTGTAAATTTACAATACTGACACCCAGTTTCTAAGCCACCAGAACACGCTACTATTTAGTTTTGTGCGGTTGGAGAAACGATAACTGTTCTTTTCCTTTTCTATGGAATACCGAACTGGTCCAAGTTCCTGCAGACAGGAATGTCATCATGACTTCCCCAGTGTGCAAACAAACAACTTGAACCCTGAGAAATGCCGTTTAAAATGTGTACACGTATCCCAACAACTAGCCTGCACATAACTGTCAATTAGTACTTATTTACCACCAATCAATACAGTCCATTTTTATAGAAAATGTTTTACTTTTCTAGAAGTTTGGAGCAGGGATCTGTATTCTTCTGTTTGAGTGACAGGTCCGACATTCGTTTATGTAACAGATTAAGCCACGCCCACTAACATCTTGCTGAGCCGGCATTTTACATTATTTTATTAAAACAGCAGAAAGTATAAGCTTTGGACATTTTACAATTAAATTATGAACTGGAAAACATTTTTTTTTCTGAAATGTCCAAAAAGTTTATCTCAGCCGGTACGTAGCTCCTAGAACTGGCACATGCCAGTGGAGTGCGCACGCTCAGAAATCCTTGCTTTTAATATGCTCGTATAGGGGCCGCCAAGTTTTTTTTCTTACCGTGGCATGCGCAATAGCCCCCTCACTGATTCTGGAAATTTGAACAACTTCCGATCTATGTTGGGTGGTGGTATTGTGCAAGGAAACAGCTAGTAACGGTTAAAAAATATAACACCTTGCAACTGCTGAGTACGAGCGGAAAATTAACCATTTTTTATGGATCCAAGGATTGCTTGGTATCCACCGGAACACTTAGGACGAGCTCATGATCTATGGACTAGAGTCTGGGAAATACAACTAGGCGTGGACAGTATGCTTCTTTCAGACCAGAAAGCACAGGACTTCATTCCACTAGATGGAACTTTCGTAGTACAAAACACTAAAAATGCAGAAAAGCAGAATCAAAATATTGCTCAAAAGAGAAAACGAGATAATCGTGCTAGTACGTATGGTTTAAATCAAGCTTCAAATAAGGTTTTTCTTATTGAAGATGGCGGATTGACACCCTGGAGACACAAACGAAAAACTCCTTATCATCCAAGTGTTCTCGGGTAAGTTGCTGCTTTAACATTTTAAATATCCCGTATTTATTCAACTTTTTTCTTTATCATGTTTTTTTAAACGTTAAAAATGTAATTTTAAAATGCTTTAACTGTGCTTTACATATTCACGTTTGATTTCAACTGTTGGTTTCGCTGCACCGTACACATGTCGCCGGTGTTGCACAACCAATCAGTAGGTAGCTCAGATCACTGTTGGATAACTTGTTAGTTTATTTTGAAATTTACAATCGTGATAATTGCAATCTGGATTTTGAGCTGAAGTTTGATTATTGTTTTTTTGTTGTTGTTTTAAACTAATATTGAAAATACTGTATAATTGAAAGAGGAGGGTCCTTCTAATGCAGTACATAGTCTGCGATTGCAATATGGTGAATACTTCAGGGGATATAACTCCTTTAAACTGTACCGGTTAGGCATACGTATTGAGTTCGCTGCAGAAGGCTTTGCGAGTTTGAGGTGTAACAAATTTATCTTGAATGTTACGTGGGGTGTGCTGTTTGTCACTGACTAATGATATTAATGTTACTTTCTTTTTGGAATTCTTCACATTACGATATATTTTCTGCAGCTAGACAATAGATAGAGTGATTTGCCGAGTCTGCATTCAAATTTGTCAATTAAAAATAACTTTGTGTATGAAATATAGGCCTAATTAAAGTAATGGTATTACTTTATCTCCAGTATTTAATGTAGTGAAACATATTTGTACATCTTAACTGTTTATGTATTATATATATTTTTTTAAGTTTGCATGTTCAAAAGTGGTGTTATTTGGGTATTAATAGGATTGGGGTGTTTGTATATGCCTAAACGTCTTTGGTCCCATTATATTATGTACTAAACTACTAGTATTACAAATTTCATTGCACATACATTTTACGATTTAATACATAAGTACTCACATCTAAACAATATCTTTTTTAAAGAAACATATTTCATAAATTATTGTTTGTAAATAAAATTTAAACTATATACTAATATAGTATATAGGTATAGACCTAGTATGACTGATAGTGATACTGTTACATTGCTATTAATATTATAGCTATTTTTTTACTTCTCATATTAGTAGCAGTAAAACTAAACTAGCACACATCTGAATCAAAGAATGTTTTATTGATATAAACTATGAAGATAAGTCTTTGTTATCCACATTTGTACATATTTGTGTGCCAGTAGATGGGAGTTACAACTCTTATCACTAAACCTGCTGTGCAGGTCTGCTATCGTATCAGATGTTGAAAATCATGTCAGATTTCTATTTAAAAAAAACCAACAAACCCCTGCTCCTCATCCAAACCAGCCTTCATTGTCAATGAAAGATCTGGTTACGGTATAGTGGAACAATATAGATTAAAACATAAACATTGACAATATATTTTATTTTATTCTATTAGTTTTATATTTACAATTTAGTTATATCTCACTACTCTTAGACATTCATTTATTCAATAAGTAAGTGTATCATTAAATTAATATGATATATTGTAAATGGCCAACATTTTATGTTCCCTGTTCAATATATATGTATTATGATTATATATTTATAAGTGTATATATATTATGATTATATATTCATTTCATAGTCTAAACAAACTACACTTTAATGAAACCACCTATAAATGGATCTTGATGACACAAATACACAGGGATTGACATGTTTCATACTATAAATACTAATAATATCATGTGTAGTTCTTGTACATTACTGTCAGAATAGTAAGCATAAACAGTTAAGTAACAATAAACTTATAAATAATTATATTTAATAAATCAAATGTGAATGTGATTTTAACAGGATCTTAGCAATACTGTAATTTACAAGAAGTTGCTAAATTACAGGTTTTAATTTACCTAATAATTCTGTAACTAGACTGACATGTTAAAATAAACCACTATATTTTTATGTGTTGATAATTTTAATATAATGTAGAGAATAAATTTAATGAAATGACTTTGTATTATAACTTTAGAGATCTATAATCTTTTAGTGGTCCTATTTCATTTTTGTTATCACTTAGTAGACTTACTAAGCATTTATTTGTTTATTAGAATTTTTTTTTAAATTTCCTTGGGGGGGGGGGGGTGTAGTATGTATGAGAAAGAGAATTGTTTTTGTAAAAATTACCTAGTTTGTTTTAAATATTTATTGATGTTAAATAATTTTATGTGTAACACAGTAAAGTGGCAGTTATTGGGTATGCTTCATTTATCATTTGGATTAGAGTGGGTTTTCTTCCTTTTTTGTTGTTATTTAATTCATAATATTACTACTCTTTTGTTGTGTTGTTGACTAAAACTGTTTGTTTTCTCTGAATCTGGTCTCAATAAATGACCATATCTCAATTTTTTTCTAAGCATCTGGTCTCTCTAACTCTAAGTTTGATTAATTAGTGTTTATTGTATATTTATATGGCTCATTCTTTGGGGAAGTGTACCACGAAGGGTGGGTCCATTTGAAATGTTTTCTTAAAAATAAAGCATTGAAATATCATGTATTTATATTCTAGATATTCAGAATTGATGTAAGAGGTACATAAGATTATTTATTTATTTTGTAATTAATTGTAATACAGAGTTGTTTTGAACTGAAAAATGGCACCTCTTTTATCTTTTACACAGATACATATGGCCATTTTCTTTAATTATCATTGTTATATATCCAACAAACTTACCGTATCAACTTAAATATTTCTTAGAAGTGGTAAAACATCATGATTAAGCAATATACCTTTTATCTGCAAATGGTCAATTTTGTGAAGAAATAATATTTTCTAAAAGGCAGATTCTTTGCATCGTTTAGTTTCTACTACATAAATTAGATCCAAAACTTTTATTCTTTTACCAAACTACGATATATCAGACAAACTCGCCATGTGGATTTAATTAGGTTGTTTTTGTTTTTTTTAAAATGGAAGTATTTGTACACTTATGTTTTTCAAATTATTTTTTATTATTTTCAGCTTTAGGAAAACTAATTTGACTTCATTTCCTCTTTATCGTTTATCCAATAAATTTGTAAATATAAAATAATGACAATAATATCGCGAACTACTTCTTACATTTTTCAAACGAGCCATGTTTCAGAAAGATAATTCTCATGTCATTTTGTCTTAGTGTGATGAGTTTAAGTACTAAATAAGAAACAATAACTTTCATTTTCCGTTCAGATCACATGGTTGGAACACCGAACAGTGAAGGTGGGAAAATTTTCTGATTTATCGTTTCAAAACAACTAAGATTTCTGATAATCTGTATATATTTTGATTAAATTCATTAACAATAACATCATAAATAGCTTACTTATTTTTTTAATATATCCATGTGGTTTCTTTTGCGTTTAAAGCTTCAGATAGCTGTTTTAAACCTAAACTAGTAAGGGTAGAAAAACCTGTGACATACATTCAAGAATAGAAATGTCATGGTTAGGCTTTTATTATGTATATATTAAACATATTTAATTAGATACTTTGTTTATTAATGTTATCTTTGCGGCATAATAACTTAGCCATTTTGTGTTTAGCTGTTAGAGCTTCTTTTATGATGGCTGATAATTTTGTTAAAATGGTTTCCACATTGCAAAGTTGTAGTTTTATACCCTATTTTAAATAAAAATGCATCCAGATTAAGCTAATAATTTAAGTTAAAAAAGAAAATATATTGGTTGTAATGAGATAATTATATTGCTTATTTTAAAATATTTTTCCTGGTAAAATCTTTCAACAGAAAACATGCTTTTTACATATTTCAAACTCCTATAAGTATAACTAACAAGTAACATCAACATTTTGATAATTGTTTTCTTTTTTTGATGTTTTTGTGTGATCATTAGTGTCTGTTGTACTTGTACACTTTTTTCATGTAAAATAATTAGATTTAATCCACTTATTTTTGCTCTTCATGTCACAAAATGGTATACTCCCCCAGGGAATGAGCTGTATAAATGCCTTTCTTTTGAACCTGATACATTTGTTCTAAAGAATGTGTTGGGGCTGCTTTAAAGGGCATATACTGAATAAATATATCTGCATACACTGATTAATAATAATATTATTAAAATATTGTGTGAATTTGAGTACAGTAAAAATATGTTTATTAAAGGAAAATATTCTTGAAAAATCATGTCAAGTCATTTGAAAATTCAGTCAGTCATCTGTAAATTCTTATATTGGAATTAAGAATGAAAGTTGATGAACCATTCTTTTCCTCTCAAATATAGTGATACTATATAATATTCAACAACAAGATCAAATCAGCAGAAGTTCTTTTGCCTTAAACCATCTAAGATTTGTTTAGTAAATAATGTAATTATTTTTTATTTTTATAGACTCATTTTCTTGTGCATTTTTTTTTAAAAGCAACTTATAATTTGAGTACAACAATTTTAGTCAATTTCCTAAATTTAAACAAAAGATTGTAAAAAAACCCACATTCAACCTTTTCATTACTGGCATCAATACAGTATTGATAGGCCCCATGTGTATAATTTATGTTTTATTATGTGTTTTAATAATCTTAATGGGTGAGTGGGAGAGAAGAAATAAAAGAATCAAACATTCAGTTCATAATAATAAAGCAAGAAAATCAAACTTGGTTCATTGTAACCTGTCCCTGGTTATTGAAGATGTGGACTAAAATTATTCAAATAAAAGAAAGAGAATTTGTACCAAAAAAAAACTACAAGTTTTGTGTAGTAGTTGCAGTCATATTCATAGTCACAGGCAATTAGATTGTATTACTGTTTTTATCATATTCATAATTATCCCCTGGTGTTTCTATTTCTGGGAGTAAGATAAAAAAAACATCTGCTATGTAGGAAATCTTTAAATTTTTATGGATCCAACTCTTTCTTGCACTGCGCTCATACATCCCCCTTACTGATTTATACTGCTTACCATTGGAAAGTGTGTGTTGTAAACTAGTGCAGGAATGCATTTGCTAATTCTACTTGAAGACTTACACTAGCATATGGCTTTGCTTTTATCTTTTCCCAAGCAGCCATTTTAGTGTGCTTTTCTGGTTTGCTGCAATATGTTTTGCATGACTAGTACTTAGCCATTTAGAACCTCATGAATTTAACTTGCAGCTTCTAATCTGAAAAGTGCAATGCAACAAGGTTTTATTCTTGCTTGGAATCTTTTGTTTATATATATATTTCACCTGAGGGAAAAGATGGGAAGACTACACATTGATTATATACTAATTACTGTTTGCATCATCTTTATAGTAATTATACCAGTGTCGTTTTTTTGTCATTGCTAATTGGTTTTCAGAAGTATTCATTATGTTTTACAATAATTGATTTCTTGCCTTCACTGAAATGTGTTGCCCCAAGCAACCACAGAATCTTAAAACTAAAAGAGGCGAACAGCAAAATTGAAGAAAATAATTAAGCATTAAAAATTTTAAAAGAGTAAAAACTAAAACAGTCTTACTGCTCTAGTTTTGTTTTTTTAAATTGGAAGGAAGTTCTATAATTTGGAGGGGGGGGGGGGGACATTTTACTAGCTTAGTAAGTATTTCTCTCAAACATTGGATTTAGAATTAGCAGAAGGAAAATTTACAATAAACTTTCATTTACTGATTTTTATACATCTTAAACTCTCATCCAGTCATCTAATGATCGATTATCTTTTTTTTTTTTTTAAAAGAAAAATACTATTTTATCATTCTATTCCTAAAACTTTTGTTTAAAAACAAAATTGTTAATAGTTCCAAAGCCAGTAAGTTTATTAAAAAGCAGTGTTTACAAATTTTGCTGAATAAAGTGAATTGGTTTTACCATGCACATATTAATGTCTCATTAACAGTAAAAGTTTTGATGCCTTATGTTTACATGTGAATGATGCTTCCCAATGACTGAGTCGTCTCCAGTATGAATATATTACTTATTGGCTGTTTGATTGTATTATTCTGATTGTATTACTATTAGGTATGTCTATAATTTATCATATAAATGGCATAGTCTGCTAACAAATCTATTATATATGCCAAAAAATCTTTCTTTCTTTTTTTTAACTCAGCATACTATTTAAGAGATAAAGAAAATTTGCTTCAGAAAAGAAATTTAATTTTAAATGTTCACCATCCTTGACACTTTTTATGCTAAACCATCACAAAATGTGCACATCAAATTCTTTGAATTTTGAGACAGATATGCCTGAAATTCTAAATACATTTTGTAAAAATAAAAATAAAATAAATTTACATTTTAAAATTTTGTAAACTAAATTTTTATTAGGTATTCTATTTCTAGTTTCTCTGAGTCTTGTACAAGTATGACAAATAGCTGAGGATGTAGTGGCTATTTCCACATTTTTCTCTGGCTTGCATTTGGTTTGAGTTAAAATTTAATTCTTACTAATACTATGCCCCATTTCATTTCTTTTTCAAAAATATATACATATTATTTAATGTTAGCCATGGAGGATTGATTTTTTTGTTTGTATTTCTACAGACTCCATGAAGAAGTCAAGGATTTCTTTGAGTATATGTCCCCTCAACCTGAAGAAGAGCATATGCGAAATGAAGTAGTTAAACGAATAAAGACAGTTATTCAAGAATTGTGGCCTGAGGCTAAGGTGTGTAGTACTAGTAGATTTCTCCATTGTTTTTTTTTCTGATTTTTTTACAATTTTAACTGTGGACCCCAACTTTAAAATTAGTTCAGCATACAAATTACAATCACATTCACAGTAAAGTAAGATTCTCTGTATGACAAGAATGCACTATATAGTATGCTTACAATTGTCACCATAAACAATATATTATCGGATTCACTTTATGATATATTCCACAATGCGATGGGGTGTTTGAGCAGAGTAATGTAAAGCAGGGGTCCACTGCACATTGCTTGTTCATTGTATCATTATAGTATACTTTTCAAAGTGACCTAATCCAGAAATGTCAAGTGCTCAGCTTTGAAATAGACATTTATTTGAAACAAGGTATGCTTAGGTATCTGTTGGCTTGGTCTTTTGGATGTATAATGCCATAATATAATTATTATGAATGAAAAATATGGGATGTTGCTGCTATATATAAATAAGTATAACTAAGACATACTTAGCCATATAACTTGAATGAAAACAGATGACCACCATAAAATTAAAATTTGCCACAAAATATCTTTGATCATCTTAATTCATTTTGAAATTCACAAATTGGCTTTAATTACAGTAAATAAATCTTTTTTAATTTTATAAATGCTGCTTGAGTTTTCTCTTTGTGGGTTCATTAATTTATTTTTAATATATTAATTCTCAAATTGCATGACATGTTTATCAGGCATTAGGAATCATTTTTGTTTCAGATAATTGAGTTTGTAGCTCTGGTGAGTGTGTAACCTGGTATAATGCACTGTTTATGTTTATCCATACCATTTCACAAATTTTATTTCATTGCTGTGTTAATTTGAAACCCAGATAATAAGAGTTGATATGTTTGGGTTTTTAATTTATATAATACCAGCCATTTTGTTTTATTTATTGTTCAGGATTTTTTCTTTGCACCTTAGTTGTTTATTTAACTGCTTTGCCATTTTAATTTTTTAATTTTCTTGCAGGTTGAAGTCTTTGGTAGCTTTAGGACAGGGCTGTACCTTCCAACTAGGTATGTTTGGCATATGTGTTTGAGTGCATGCATATTTAGTATAAAACTTAATTTTTTTGTAACATTGTATGATTTATGAAGGTTTAAAAGTGTTATTTTGCTGATAAAAACATTGCCTGTATTTTAATAAGAAAACGGGGAATGTTTTTAAGTATTTAATGATACATTTATTACTATAGTTTTATGATAGCAACATTCATTTAATTCTTAGAAACATTTTACATAACATAACATAAATAAGAAGGCTAGTTGTGGCATTTTATTTTCATAGCATGTATTATTTTAAAATCTATTCTTAATATGAGTTTATTGTGCTTTTTTTTTTTTAAAGTGACATTGACCTTGTGGTATTTGGTCAGTGGAAGGCCTTACCTTTGTGGACCCTGCATGAAGCATTGATTAAAAAAAAAATTGTAGATGAAAGCACCATCAAGGTCTTGGACAAGGCATCTGTAAGTGTGCACATTTTGTTTTAATTCCTCATATATATATTGTATCCACTTATCATATATTAGTCTCTATTTAAGTGATGTGCACCAATGAAAAATCATGAATTTGGGTCATTTTGAGTATTTTGCAAATTTCAGACAGTTCACTGTGACTACTTTCAGAATCACTCCTCATCATTTTGTCATAAAACTGTTGTTTTTATTACACTAACCATCACATTTTTGAAACATTTTGTGTGAAATGGCTGGTTTTCAAGCTTCAGAAACAAACCTTTCTTCGATACTAACCGCCATGATTTATATACTGGGGAAATTGTCATTACTTCCCATGCCTTTGTTCAATTTTTTATATCTAGAAAAATGCACCAATAACATCATGTTAGCTTATTTTTAACATTGGGTCACCCCAAGCTATGTTCCATATATGGGGAGCATGGCCTTTCAAAACTCTGAGGTAGTATTTGTGTTTGTCTCATGACTACAGTTGCTCCGTAATGGCGTCTGTTTACATTTTTTTAAAATTTGATCGCCGAGGCTGGTTCATTAAAAAAATCTATGCTTGAGTTAGTTTATAAAAGCAATGGGCCTGTGTTTTAAATTATGAGAATTGATTTCTATTTATGCAGGCTGAGAGACGTGGCTGCAGGCAATTGGTGTCTGCTCGTGCATGACTGAGGCCTATAGAATGCACATCTGGTGGCCCTGCTAAGTAGTTCCTATTACACAGTCGCATAGATCATTAGATGTCCAACCCTTAGTTAGCATTCTAATGGTTATTTAGTATCCTCACTTAACAAGAAATCTCAAAAACGAGAGTAACGGACATTAATTAAATTCAAGAAATTAAATATTTTAAGAAAAGTATAATATTAATTATTATTTAAACTACTTCTGTTTTGGTTGTTATAAGTTTTTATTTTGAGTGACAAATTATTTCTTTGTATTCTGGCAGGTACCCATTGTGAAATTGACAGATATTGAGACTGAAGTAAAAGTAGACATCAGTTTCAACATGGATCACAATAATGCTAATGGTGTTGAGAGTGCTTTCCTCATTAAGGTAGGTCATTAAAAATTGTTAATGAAAGCTTTACAGCACTGTACTAAATTTACATCAGTCTTAATTCAGAATACTTTGTTTGAATCTACATTTATTTTTATTTTAGTTTTGTTAAAATCTGATACCATGGAGAGGGAAGCAACAACATAATCAAATAAGCACAATTGTTGACACATTTGATATATATTCTTATGGAGAGGGGTAGTACTAGTAGGTAGTCTCACCACTAGTCTAGCACTAAGAAATGGTGGGGGGAAAAAAACATTATTTTTGACGTTTGTACAACGATTTCCATGCCATTTTGAAACATTTTCTCCTTGCTTCGTTCACTTTTTTCATTGTTTTTCGCGTTTGTTGTTTCAAATGGATTTCTTAGAATCGTCGATCGATAGTGAGGAGTTTTACTGGATTCAATTTATCGGATAATGAGGTAAGAGAAGTTGATTTTGAATCGGACGATAGGATTAGAGGTGACATTAGTGTCAGTAGAGTGCACATGTAGCATCTTTCAAATTTTTGAGGAGAGTGCCTCAGATTCTGAGAAGAGGAGTAGGGGGAAAGGGTATCTGGAGACGCATACGGTTGGAATAGTAGTACTTTAGCACTGAATATATCGGAATTTATAACAGAAATGGGGCCGAATGTGACTGTAACTAATGATAGTACTCAGTTGGCTTTCTTCTACCAGTTTTTCAAAGAAGAAACATTTGACAAGATAGCAGAATAAACGAACGAGTACGCACGTCCGAAAATCGCAGAAAAACAAAAAGGCTATCCAGGTTGGAAGGACACTAATGCCTATGAAATTAAGGCTTATTGTGGACATGATTTTGATAGGAATTCACAACCTGCCGAAAAAAAGAGATGTATTGGTCATAGACGCCAGATTAGTGTTCCTGGCATCAACAATGTTTGTAGCGGACAATAACTGGACAATATTTTTTTGTGTGTAAATATATATTTTCATGCATTGATTCAAATTTAACACCTGAAAGTATACTTCATTTAAGGATATTAATAAAGCTGCTTTCATTTCCTTTCATTTCCTTTCATTTTGCATTTTATTGCATTGAAATATATGCACTAATACCTAAGATATGATGTTTTTACTAATGTAACCCTAAATCTCACTGAAATCCTGAAAATTCTTGCCCACACAGAGATTAAAAAAGGAAAATGCCCGCCCGGTAAAGAGTTAAGTCTGTACAAAAACTATACAGTTGGCTGCTAAAGCAGCAAAAAAATTAATACCAGCAAAAGTAAGCTGTGCACATTTTTTCAAGTTAATTTTGTTTTGTGCATTAAATTTGCTATAGTTGGCATGTTTCGTTGGCAGTGGCCATTTTTTCAATTCCCATGTTTACCTACATATTTTGGTATGCCTTGCAAACACTAACACAGGTCCTGCTACGATTGTCCAATTAGAATGTATCTAACATGAAACTCCGGCAAAATGAATGTAGAATGCAACCATGTTAAATAAAAAATCTGTATTTTTATTTTTAATTGTAAGTCGATTGAAAAAATCCTATTTTTGAATTACTTTTTGCAGTTATTTTTGCAAATATATTTTTTTATATTATTAGAAAGTAGAAAATGTCTTCTTTAAAATGTTATATAGCATGACAAAGTGTCATTTTTGTAGAAGAACCCATGGAGAGGAAAAATGTGAACCCCAAGTGTACGCGAAATAAACATAGGTCTAAACATAAACAAGGAAGCATGTGGTCATCATGGAGTTGCCAGCTGTGCTTGTTTCTGCGCTGCGCAAGTAATTCACTAAGCTTAATTAACTATAGCTCTTGCAGTTGGGAAAAGGTTTTAATTAATTATGTGGATGATCTTTTAAGGCTATTTGTCGGAAATATAGATCATATCTGTAACCATACATATTGAGATCGTCATGGACATGAGTGAAAGTAGACAAGTATAGGCCTACTAAACAATCATTATTTATAATTTCTGCTGTAATATTTATTAAAACTTTTGATAATTTCTGTCGGTCAGTGGTTACACATAATCCTAGATCATTCTTCCCCAGAGTAAACTGATTTATTAACTAATGATGGCTCACAAATTACAGACATTTTATTAATCATAATGGGTAGCATCAATCACCCCTCATCCTTTTTTAAAAATCATCATAAATTGTAAAACATATGACATTAATAGGTGCATTTAAACTAAAATTATTTTATTTTGATTGGGTTTTTTCATTATAATTACTTAAACAACTCAAATGGGAACTCAAAATATTATTATAGGCATTATTATTATTCATTTTCAGTTTGGCTCAAAATTGCCATTTTACAATTTTTGTTTTTTCTCATTTTTGAGAATCTTATAAATAATAAAATAAAAAAGCTATTGCCTTAGAAAAAAATGGGTTTCGTTGGATACATGAGGTACACAAAAATTTAGCCCTGTCAGTTAATCAGTTTTTACTTTGGCTGCATGCAAAATGGCAAAATGTAAAAAGTGTTTTTTCATTTTTTAAAATTGCGTTAATAAAATGTATGAACGATTATGCAGCTATTTTTTGTAAATATACTTCTTTCACCCTGAAGGTTATATGGTGTATTTTGAAAGTTTTTGGAAATGAATGAAATTTACATATAAATAGCTGGTTCTATCTATAAATAGGCTGGCTAAACTAAAATTTTGTTTTTCTCAGTAACTTCAGGAACAAGACCTATCCAGTTAGCAGCAATATTTTGTTAATTTTCTTGTACATTTGTAGATTTAACACAAAATTTATTGGATATATTGGTTAGTCAATGTGTAGGGCACTTTGAACTTTCCATTAAATATTATTATTTTGTGTGTATGTGTGTGCTTTTGCTTTTTTATAAAGTAAATCTAATTATTAAGACCTTTACAAATTGGTTGCTTTGATCAGAACAAATAAAATCCAACACTTTGATATGTGATGCATTCTTTATCGGACAAATAGAAGCAAAGATTAGCCTGAAAATGAAAAATAATGATATAGAAATAATGCACATACAAAATCATATTTTCAGTTTTTTGAAGTACACTTTCTAAAAACTGTTATAATTTCCATCTCTGGAAAAAAGTATGCTAATAATATGGACCAAACCAGTTGTAAAAAAAAGAATGGATGGGTGTTCCTTTCATAATGGCTATGAAATACAGCTTTCCAAACTTGACAAATTATTTGTTTTATGGTGCTTTTCTTTAAATATTTCTGAGATTTGTCTTTTGGATAGTCAAAATGTTAGTTTTATTGTTTATATCAATGTTAAAAAAGTTTTTAAAAATACAGCATATTATTATTGATGTATGGTTGATCACCAGAGTCCTGCTATCATGAACACTTTGCGCAAATTGCAATATCTTTTAAACTAATTAAGACATCAAGATGAAATTTGGCAGTTTTTCATTTTGCATCATTTCCTTTAATTTGCAACCAATTTCATTGAGATCTGAAAATATTTAAATGTTTTTGTGAGACTACCTAGTAGTAAATATTCATTATGTGATTTGGTGGTGGTGGATTTTTGCAAGTTCTTTTTAATCATCAGCAAGCTGTATAACTTCAAGGCTGCATCTGATTTATCTGTGTCTAGGCTGCACTATTCATGACCAGATATTCTAATTTTGGGGGTTTAGCATTGCTTCATAGCATTTTTCTGTCATTTCAGAATTTCCTGGAGCAATACCCTAATCTTAAGTACCTGGTGCTTGTACTCAAACAGTTCCTTCTACAGCGTGACATGAATGAGGTGTTTACTGGGGGGATCAGTTCCTACAGTCTCACACTTCTGGTTATTAGCTTCCTACAGGTAGGATGCAGACCATTTTTTCTTTTTCCACTTAGCACTTTGTATTCTCTGATCCTTACTTGCTAATAAATGCTGTCTTGCTATTCTCTGATGAGTATTTCTGCTCCATTTTTCTCCATTCCTGTAATCTTCAATGTTTGTAATGTTTGTATACATGCTTTATTACTCTGTTTATGCATTCCAAAATCAATTCCAGTATTTTATAACTCAGAAAAGAAATACCTCCTGTTCTCAGGTATTATACCTCTAAAAAGAATTGTCATAGAAACAAGTTTTTCTGTCTTTATAATATTGATTATGGTACTTACTGGTAGATGGATAATGTATTTTAAATTTGTTTTATTTGTATTTTTTTTTCTAGCTACATCCACGAATTGATGCTGCATCACCTAAAGCCAATCTGGGCGTCTTGTTGATAGAGTTCTTTGAATTATATGGGCGGCAGTTTAATTATATGCGCACTGGCATCCGCATAAAAAATAAAGGTTCCTATGTCCCCAAGGAGGAGATAACCAAGGAAATGGATAATGGACATAGACCCTCTCTGCTTTGTATAGAAGATCCCCTCAATCCAGGTAGATACGTGCTATCTTTTGTGTGTTTGAGAATATGGAGTTGGAAGGAGGAGAGTGTTTAGTGCTGAATTGAGAGAGAGAAATATGTTGATATTCATCCCTGTGTTGTAAGGGTGTCATAGAGGCCAAAGCATTTTAAACCCAAAATACAATTTTTGTTTGTTAACACTACCACTTTGTGCATTCACTATGTTGTCTTCCCTTAATTGGCATCTTTTGTGCGGAAAATAAATAAATTTATTTAGCTGTGGGGTTAGAACAAGGTGTATGAGGAGATAAAACCCATCGTGTTTGAGAGACGTCATATATTTTAAATTCTAATTAGTTGAATATTAATTAAATGTTGGTGATTGGTTCTTTTGATCAGCCAGAAGAATTGCTAGTACTGTTGCCAGTAGGGAGTTTATGCACAGCGTGCACCATATATACTTAAAAGCTTAGATACTAGATAGTATCTAGTATATTGGACAGTGACAACCCATGGTGTCACTCTTGCAAATGGCAAGGGAACCTTTGCATTTCTAATGGATAATAGCTATTTGTTATATGTAGACTGCAAGGTCTGGTGTTGCATCTTGCTAGTCAAAAGTGTAGGGTACCCCAGCAAGAGGATGGAGATTGTCCTGGGCTTAGTTCAGAAGAGTGCCAGTGCTGTAGCTATTCAGGGATGGATAATGAATACACTGGTGCAAACATTGCCATTTAGGAAGATAAAAGGATGCAGGTAAGTATAATACATAGTGAGTCACAAAGAACGCTGATCAGTCTAGCAACTTGAAATGCAGGCTAGACTGCAGCAAATTTGTCCAGTTATAATTATTTCAGAGAACCAATCCGGCCAAGTGAGGAACTGATTCAAGACACCTGAGTGGTGCGATGGTAAAATACATTGTTTTGTTTTTTCAAAAG
Organism: Sinotaia quadrata; assembly: GCA_028829895.1. Lineage (NCBI taxonomy): Eukaryota > Metazoa > Mollusca > Gastropoda > Architaenioglossa > Viviparidae > Sinotaia > Sinotaia quadrata. The sequence goes on along the minus strand of CM054181.1, from coordinate 113,115,799 downwards.
AATGCCACGTAAATTCTGATTTTATTATTTGCCTAAGGTGGTACCACATGATACATGAATTTGGAGTTATTAGTCCTTGTATACATGTGCTATCAGTAAATTCTAGTTTACAAAATAGTAAGTAGTTTCGATTTTGTTCACAGTTTGAATTCCATTGATTAGTGCTAGTCTCACAGATAAAACAACTGTACTGAAGAGGAGTTAATTGCATGCATATGCATTCTGTTGTACACATTCACCATAGGGGATATATTAATGCCATAATGCCATGAAATTTTTTCTCTGGACTTGTACCTGATCAGAAGACCTAGCACTGGAGGTTGCACAAACACAAAAAATAGCATATAATAAGCAGAAATGTCTGTTGTACCTGGTACATTTGGCTTGGGTTTGCAATAGGTACATGAGCACTACCTAGTGTTTGATTGTATGCATTTAAAACACTTATAATAAAACTATATAATTTTTTAATTCTTTCTTCAAGGAAAAGTTTTGATCTTTTAAAAGCAGGATTTTTTAAACAAACAACTTAAAATTGGTTTAATCTTTTGCCAATTATTTTTGTATTTTTAGCAAATATTGATAAGAAAAATTTATGGTTGTGATTTGAGGAGGAAAAGCCTGTAAATAATATGTAATATACTGATAAATAATAAAATGGTCAGTTTTAAATTTATTTATTATTTTTTATTAATTAATTTTACTTGATTAATTACTTTTACTTTTTTTTTCTCATTCAAAAGGCAATGATATAGGACGCAGTTCATATGGTGCCATGCATGTGAAACAAGCTTTTGAGTATGCCTACTTGGTCCTAAGGCATGCTGTTGCCCCTCAGAATGTTCACTTACTCATTGGAAACAAAAGGTAACAACTGTCACAGAAATTGGGTTATTTCCATGAATGACTCACTACTTGAGTAAATGACTGTTATACATACAGTCGAACTAACTTACTCAGTTAACTCGCCAACCCTGTTATCCCAACGCTTTTTGGCAAACCCCCTAGGCCAGTGACATAACTGGGTTCAACTGTAGTTATATTTAATATTTTACAGATATTTATAAATTTTTTGAAGGGTTTTGTACATTTTATTTTTGTACAATGTCTGGTCATTTCATCCTCACATTCACACACCCATACCTTCTCCCTGGCATTAACGTACATTTCAGTTTATTTCCTTCTATTTGATCATTTAATAATCATTTCAAACAATGATTACTGATATTTGGCATTATAAAAGCATTATTAAAAATATATCCTATGCCTAAATAGGTTAATTTATATGCTACAGTATTTAACATTGGGGTGCTGCAATTTATTTTTGTCCTGTCTTTATTACCACAGCATTCTGGGGCGTATAGTGCGTATTACAGATGAAGTTGTGGAATACCGAAAATGGGTAAAGGAACATTTCCCTGTCACTTCTTCACTGACCGGAGAGCCATTGCTAAAATGTACTCTGCCACTCAAATCTTCTTATGCAGCAGTGGCATCTTCAAATTCTGACACAACCACTACAGTTCTAGAATCAATAAAGCCCCGGTAAGTCATGACATTTTCATTTTTTTAGCAATTCTGTTTTAGATGTAGCAGTAATTGAATTTAATTTGAATTTAATGCACTAATTCAAACTTTTGGATCTCCGGGGATTTTTGACTGCTAACAATTGTTGATGGTTGCAGTGATGGAGTGATGGTGCTTAGTGATGATGCAGTGCAAGTAGGTGACAGTGAGAACTCTGATTCTGGTGGGAACAGCTCTGGGTACAAATCATCAGCATCAAGTGTTTCATCCTCATCCAGTGTGACCAGTGATTCAGTAAGTTTTTTTTTAAATGTACCTTTAGCCTGCTGATCACTTGAGTGACTAGATAAAATGCATCAGTATAGTTTTTTTTAATGTACTTCTTGCCTGCTCATTACTTGAGTGTCTTGATAAATGTATCAATGTATTTGTTTTTCGAGGTAAACCTTTTTACTGGACTTACTAAAACCATGAGTCTTTGCAGAGGCAAAATTATTTTAGTAAATTAGCACTCATGGAAACTGATAAAAAGATTCTAATATTAAAACAGCTGTCTGGTTTTCTTAAAAACAACAGTTGTCATTGATGCAGTATCATTAATTTTTAACTTTATTTTAGTAAAGTATGTGGATGAACAGAATTTTTATCTAATTGCATAGTTACATTTCTAGAAATATATTCAGAGAGCATGTGTTTATAATTCTATTAATACCTATTTTTTTTCATTGACTGAAGAGACAAAATTTATCACAATTTTCATTATTTGTTTTGATTATATATGTATTCTTTACATGAAATCTACAAATACTGAAATGAATATAAAGACTTTTTACATTTATTTGTTTATTTATTATGTTATTTGCTGTTTTTAAGCTTTAAGTAATTTAATAATAATTGTTAAAACCATACAAAAGCTACTTTATTTCTGCTTATAAATCATTTTCTGCAAAATGAAAATAATGAAGACTAGCTAAACAAACAAATGGAATTTAATCTGTGAGTTATATTATTAACGCTCATGAGAAACATTATGTGTTTGTGAGTGCAAGAAGAACTCAAAGTTCATTATGTTTTCTAATACAGACATACTTATCATTCTCCACAGGGAAAGCATTCATATCAGTATCATTCTTTAATTTCCTGCACCTGTAATAAACCTTTATAAATTCTTCACTTTTGCTATCCACCGTTAACATTCACAAGCTAACCTCCATGGATTATTTTGACTTCCCTAACTTCTTGTTGTGGTGAAGGTTATAAATAAAATCATGACTGAGCTGTAGAATATTCTTGCCATGGGAAGTGATTACTGAAAACCAATCCATGTTCATATACCTTGAAGTGGTTTAGATTTTTCCTTTTTATTATTATTATTATTATTTCATCCTCTCTTAGTCAGGAGCTTACATTTTTTGCAGTAGCCTCCTTTTTATACTAATTGTTCTGCACTATTCATTGATACCAATATGTCTACTGTACAAACCACCACCAGAAGCACACCACTTCTAATGCTGTGTTTTCAGACAGCATTTTTTCATATTACTTGTATTTGGTGGCTTACGCATTATTAAAAGTAATTATAAATTTGTATTTTTTTAATTATATCTCTTTGCAGGACTCTGAGTGTCCAGCTAAGGGCAATATTCAGCATCACCCCCTTGCTCATCATGTAACTATAGATCCTGATTCAAACAGTGGAAAGTCAACAGTGCAATCTTCCCCTAATGTCATTTCTTCTGGCGTGCGAACTGTACGTAGCCGTGATCATAACAAGGGTCTGCCAACTGGACCAAGATGCAGTCCTGCTCGGTCACGTGATGCTAGCAACTCCAGTGTCAGTTCCAACCGATCATATGGCTATGGAAATATGGGACCCCGCCCAGTGACTGCCAACTATGGTGGCTCTGGGGGAGGATATTCTCACCAGCCCCACCATCATCTTCCTCCTCACTCACTAAGTACATCAGCTGAACATTACACTGCCTCAAGAGAAATCCGGCATTCCACATCTTACTGTGCTGGGGGCAATGGGCACCCCAAACCTTTTCACTCCCAACCACATCCCTTAGGTGGACGTGCTGCATCCAAGGTGTTTCGTCCTACTGGAAAGAAAAAACGTAGCGGCAGTGGTGGACGAGGTGGGAATGCTGGTGGTGTGAACAGTTTGGGTAATGGACACCAGCCTAACCATCACCAGCAGCAACACCATAGACGTGAGAACACAAACAATAATGTGCTCAACAGGTGATGTTAGCCAGAAGGCTGTTGGCCCTCACAATACATCATTTTTTTAGTTTTCAAGTCATGCAAGCATGCATTATATTATGTCTACACACAAGTCATCCCAAGGAGTGCAGAAAAGCAAGCTGTGTGGACAGAGACATGCTGGTGGCATTGACACTTTTGAAGTTGTTCACTAAAGACTAAGGTGGTGGAATGGGAGAGAGTGTTTTATCAGATTTCTCTTTGATCTTTTATCCCATATGGACAGCATTCAACATAGAAACTGAATGGACATTTGTATGTAACACTTTTCTTCAGACCTGTTCAGGTTGTCCTGGTTTTATGCTAGCAAAGATATATATACATATATGCATTGTAGACTTGTGTGTTTGTGCATGTGTGTGCACATTTGTTATGCCAGTAATCATTCAGTTAGTGAATTTATTTTTGAAAGAAACAGTATTCATTGCATAGTCTACTTTCATAACTTTACAACACATCCTTTTAATACTTTACAGACAGGTAAAGGTATGCCCCTTCCTTTCTCTTTACCACTTCCTACATTTTTTTTAAATGGGGAACAAGAAAAATAAATTTGCTTCGTGTTTGATCTCTTTTGCATTATCATCTGTGCTAATTTGTATGTTGTTTATTTATTTAATGTGCTATTCATATTAAAAGCAGTTTTATGTTTTTTAAAAATGTTTTTACCTGTTAAGGAGAGAAGAAAATAATACTAAAAAGTTTACAATTAACAATTTATAAACCAAACGTAGAAAACAAATTAAAAGACTATAAATTACATTGATACATTTGAGTATAAATAGAAGGGAAAATGGATATGTGATTATGACTTTAAAAAATTAAAAATATGTATCTCTTGTGTCTAAAATTATTTTAATAAATCAGTATAAATAAATTATTTGGAATTTGTATTCCTTTAAAATATTTACTATTTTCTTGTAAGAACACAGTTTTGCTGTTTATGTGAAGAAATGGATTTCTTTTTAAATGTAAGAATTATTCTTTTGTAAGGGCTTATATTATTTAATTACTTTCTTTTTTCTTTTAGTTTTTCAAAATTAATATTAAAAATACTGTAATTATATTCCATTTCAAAAGTCAAAACTTTTCCTTTCTAATATGGCTAGTCATTTGGCTCTTAAATCCTCTTTTAAAGAAATGTATTTTCAGTACTAAATTCCCAAATAAATAAAAAGTATTTTTATTTTTCACTTTTATTTTATTCTATTTTTAAATATCAACATTTTGGATTTTGATACATCAGCTAATTTTCTTTGATTTTTGCATGTTTTTGATAGCTGTATGTCATGGGCTTTTTCTTCCCAGAAATTGATCATAAAAACTTTTAGCACACAGTATGGGACATCCAAGAAATTTGCTTGGGAAGAGCTCAGTGGTCTCACTGAGCAGTAACTCTATACTTGCATTTGAAAATATGCTGAACTCCTAAAGAAGTGACTATAATCATTGTCTCAGTGTATTCTTTGGACTCCCTGTGGCGAGTGCTGCTAAAGTGACAATAAGTCATTAGTCTAGGTATGCCATTGAAGTGACTGTGGTCATTAGTCTTACTACTAGACTTGCTGTGATTGGTTGGTTATCAGTGCACTCTTGTTTGCCCGAAATGTTTCTTTTTATTATCATTCGGTTACTGGATTTGGTAGGTTTGTAGGCAATGTAGACTTCGACAGATGACAGTTTTCGAGTTGGCATTCTGTCAGTCTCTTTTCAGGATCCTTAATCATAAGTCTTCATACTAATTTTACCACTAAAATTAGATTTACTTTGCAAATTTTCTTTTCACTAAGATATGCTTATCTTATATATTTAGAAAAGATTAAATTATGTTCTTGGTTAGAAATTTGTTTGTTTGGGGTGTGGTTTGGGAGAGTCATGCATTCTGTTCTGACTGGTTGCATTGAGAAAAAGAACAATTTACGGTCTTTGCTCAGAAAGAAAAATATATTATGACCCTACTAAAGAAAATGTGTCATCTTAAAACTCTTTATAATGAGTTGGTTCAAATTAAAACGTACAACTTTGCAGAATTTTTTTTTAAAGATGAAAGCTGGGGAAAAAAGATGAAAGTGAAATATACCAACAGCATTGCTTATCTTGAGATGACTAATAATGTGAGATGTACAGATTTTGTGCATATTGCACTATTTTCCAATTTTTCATAATGTTTGGGAACATGTTCATTTTTAAAAAATCTGATTTTCTTGAGACAATGTATTTATTAATACAGTTTGTAGTCCATTTTATTTTGATTTGAAAATGCCTTCCTTTGTTTTATAGGATAGTCTTTTGTCATTAGCTTATATTATTAGATTTTGAATGACATTTTTATAATATTGATTCCTTCATTGCAGTCTTTCATGCTGCCATGATTTCATTAACTGTCTGTAGATTGTCACAAGTCAAGCAGTTAAGAAAGCAGTTATAAGTTGTTTATCATCTTAGGTGATCTCATCTTCCAACATCATCATACTTTTATTTACATTTATGTATGTTTCTTCTTTGTGGCTACATTCAGAGTTCTTTCAAAAGGGTTGTGTTCAGTACCTTGGTAACTTACAAAGTAGAATATAAACTAAGAACATTTTGATGCAAGCAACTGCAGGCTCACAGAATGAATACCGCTATGGTTATAAACTTTAGAATATTCATTTGTGCTATATTCCACATGACACAAAAAAAATCTCTGAAATTTTAATAGGTTTAAACTTTTGGCTTGCATTTAAAAAATATTTTTTTCTTACAATGAACAAACAGCAAGAGTCTCCAGTGTTACCAGTAGCATAACATAACTGGCCGGTTTGAATTGAATAATTTTGAGCAAATTTAACATAAAAAGAAATTAAAGCATCAGAAGTGATAAATAACTGAATTATTTCTATGAATTGTTTATGTTTTATTGATAAAAGTCTTTAGTGACATTTTTAATTGTTTTTCTGTATAATAAATGAATTATATAATTAGATATATTCTTAGTCATCTTGTAAGTTGTATAAGATTTGTATATCACCTATTTCAGACAGGGTTTTTTGGGGTATTCAAAATAAAAAGCCAAACAACCATCTTGATTACTATAGTCAAATTTTTATTGTGATAAACATAAACAATTTTTAAAAAAATATATACCATTCTGAAAAATAAAATCTTTACTACAATTTTAAAGGAATATGCAAGTGCCAGAAGTTTTATTTTCTTTGTTTTATGTAATAGCATTATAGATGGAGAAGGAATTTAAAAGGAATCCAAATAAAAAGCAAATTTGTTTGCACTAAAAAAATATATAAAATTTCGATTACTTGGTGGTAAAATATGTGGTTGTGTATGCTTTGTTCATTAGACAAGTTAGTTTGACTGTGATGAGCAAATGAATACATGTATACAGTGTTGTAAATATATTTTTAAAAGTCATTCAAAAGGTGGTTATTTTATTTTGTTGTCATAGACATTTACACGTATGTTTGTCAGACAAACATTCTGGAGTTGATACTTTGCAATATTTGCATCTTGATATTTTTGTCTTTAGTTATCTTTCTGTTTGTAGGTCTGGACATTTGATTAACTGTAAGATGCTGTGATTGTGTGATAATTAACTTTACCAATGAATCTATTACAGATTCAGATTTTTACTGGTTTCTACAAGGCACACATTAAGTTTTGTATCATTCATGGGAGTTGAGCAAGTTTGTTGTGTTTTTTTAGCTTATTGTTACTGTAAAAAAGGGGGGAAAAATTCTTTATAGTTCTGCATTATATCTCAAAAAAACACTATACTTTTAGTGTCAATGTCCAGCTTTTAATGTAAAATATTCGGTTTAAGCATATCTGCACTTGTGTATCTGTAATCAACTCAAGGGATGTTATTATGTTTGTGTTTTTTAAAATTTTAATACCAATATGAATTTAATTTTGTGAAAGAGAAAATATACCTGGTGTTCATCAGTATACATTTAATTCTCATTTATGCTCATTGGTTACTACATATTAACATAATGATATCACTTTTTTAAAAAAATATCAATTGTGTTATAAGATTGTTTTTGAAAAGTGGTCTTTTTGTTTTTGTTTTTTTTAATGCATAGATCACACATATATGTTTTGCATAACTAAAGATATACATGTTTGTAAGAGCTGTGAATAAATTTAAATTATGTATATATTTTGTTGTTTCAAAGCAGATTGCTTGGGAAATTATTTGACTAATGGTGGAGCAAATTTCTTCAGCCTCTCAAGTCCATTTCTCTCCCTTTGGTTCATCTTATCCGGTGTTTTTATACAGATAAACTATGGAGGATATGGAAAATAATGTTTTAAGAATGTAAGTTTTCTGTAAAAATGGAAATAGTTTATCCTCATTCATTTAATCCATCTGAAACTATTTGGGCTGGGGAGGAGAGATCAGGGCACAAATCAACAGTACTTTTGTTTTGGTCTATGTTTCCTTGATTTCATTTCATTTAATCTTGTTTTTAGTTACAACAGACATATAAATATAACTGATACATTCATACATGCACTGCAAATGATCTGTATAAGTACTTAACCATAGTACATGTACTAGTGTTATATTTCAGAAAACATTTCATCATTTGATGAAAAAATATCTGTTGTCTTGAGCACATATCTTTCTATAGACTGCATTTCAATCCATAAATCATCTATACCTAATTTCATTTCAGATTTCTCCAGAGTTTTGCTTTTATTTAGATGATGTAAATTAGCTTGGTTATGAAATTACAGTCTGAAAAATTATAACACAAGGAGGTGTAGTCTTCACTTTAAAATATCTTCTTTAATGTAATAATTTTAGAATCTGGATAATTTGACATTTTAGTTTTGTAATTCCATAGGAAATTTTGCAATTAATAGTGCTGTTAAAACTGCTCTGTAAATTGTATGGTTATGATTGCTGTTTTAACACTTGGCCTGTATTTGTAATGGTCATTCTTTTCTGGTGCCTTCTCTTTTAATTTTATGTGGTTTGATTTTTTGATTATTTTTTTTTTTTGAGGCAGAAGAAAACTGGAAAAATAGAGGCTAGTTTCTCTGCTTCCAAAGTAATAAAGTTTTCCTGATGTGCTGGGTTTTTTCTTTAATGATGCTATGTATATGATTTTTTGTTCTCACCATGTGTAGTAGATTCTATTCAGTTGATAAGATTAGAAAATGTACATGCTTATTCTGCAAAATACTAAGAAATATTTTGTGTATAGAACAAAATTTTTTACAGTTCAGGGATTTACTCAACTGATATTTGTCCTCTTCTCCTCTCCCCCCCCACAGTGTGCCCTATACCTGATATCATAAGAATGGTATTGAAAGCATAGTTGGGGTAAAAATGGGTTAAGACACTCCAGTTTGAATGTCAAGAGTACTGATAATGATTATCCTTTGTGTTCGTTTGACTTTTATATAATTTATGTTCATTGTATCTAATTGAAGAGTTTGTAAAAGTATGTGTTCAGCCACTGTATTTAATTATATCTTCAGATGCTGAGTTTGCTCTTAATTCCTATAACAGGTATTAAGATTTGCGACATTTCAACCTGTTCTTCAGTTTTTGTATTTTTTTTAAAAGGGAGTTTATATTTAGATTTTTATGATGATAAAAATAACCTGTAAATTCTTAATTAGATTTTTATTTAAAGTATTTGTTTTGACCAGTCTGAAGTACTGACACTTTCACAACCTAGTGGAATCCGTGTGTATATTGTTAATCATAATTAACTTTGTCACTGGCAGTCATGCCAGTCTGATATTACTTTGCTTTGATCATTATTGATTGCAAGTAATATTAACTCTATCTAGTATCTGCAGTTGTTTGTTTATATGGTATTATTTAGTTTTATTTTAATAGGTAAACTTTTTTTCCTCTTTCTCACTCACTGCACTATTTGACACCACTTGAGTGTGTGTGAGAGTGTTGTGTTTGTGCATCCTACAATCTTCAAATGAAATATTCCTAACATTCAGAGAAAGTTTACATACAGATAACCCCTCTTACTCACTGATCATGTATCTGGAATAACAAACCAGTATATTAACAATTTAAAAGTAAATTTATTAATTATGGTCTGCCAGGTATATAGTAACATAGGGCAACAATAACAAAATTCATTTCCAAAAAATATGCATGTATACATTTGTGTGATTTATTTTAATGTAAATATGATGGACTTGACTTTAAGCAGTGTTAGCGAGTGTTTATATTATGCATAATTAGCTTTTATTTACATTTGAAGTAAAATGCAAAGATAAACATTTCAGGTAAATAATACTTATTGATAAATTACAGGTGCTCACAATCACGCCATTTGAATTTTTTTAATGGGTTATTTTTGCAAATAAAAAGAATTTCTTATTCAAGGACCATATACAAAAAGTTCACATCGCTGATACAATGTTTTATTTGTTTTTGCCTTTATTAGTTTCTTAAATGATGTCAAATATATTTGGTTGCATATCTCTTCATGTTTCAGAGACAATCATATTTCGAATTCTTAACAGTAATGCTGTCTCAATCTGATTTAATTACTTTCATTTTACAATTAAATGAGTTACCTTTTTCCAAACGTCATAGAAAATTCATCACAATAAAATGAGTATTAGTAGCATGATGTTTTTATTAAAACTACTTTGTTTTTTTTCAATATGATTTTGCAATACTTCAAAAGAACAAAAAACATTAATCATTTTTAAAAAGAAAGTGGTGATCTAAACACAGTAATGTAGGTATGAGAAAAGAATGGTGGCTTGTCTTTGTAAAGTTTGTATGCTGACACCACAAATATTGTGTAGGGTCACAAGGATTACTGCTTTTTGTGTGTTAGAATCTCTTAAATTAATACAATTTGTACCAATCTTTCTTTTTTTAAAAAAAAAAAAGCCAACACATTTGCTCTAGTCCAAAGCATCAAAATATAGACTTAAAGTTGATGATACTTAAATAAATGTGTGATTAATATTTGTACATAATCTTGTAGAATTTATATTGAATATTAGATACTTGTTAATAATTTAGTGTCTGGGTGGGATTTTTTGTTTGCTTGTTTATTTGTTTTATGCAAAGGATTTTGTTGTACTTATTTTCTGATTCTGGCTTGTCTATTTACCTTACAAATACCCCATGTAGCTATCCTTTAAAATGAAAATATTGCAGGCTATAGAACTGTAAAATATAAGTCTATATTTGGAATACTGTCTGCACACTTGTTTCAATTATCGGATGACTATTAAGATACCACTGATAATTTTGTTCTGCACAAGAGTTGGGAAATGTCACTTAATGCATTTTGATGTGACTATGTGAACATAGTTATTGAAGAGCCTGCTTTGTTTGAATTGTGCTAGTCAGTACTTGTATCAGAATTTTGCTGATTCATAGGTTTAAACATGCCATGAAGTTCTGTGTAAGGCAGCAGGTATTGTACATATTTAAAAACTGTACTGAATAAGTCTGTACACCTTGAGGCATTATGTTTGTTTTAGTGCAATAACATGATGATTTTTTAAAAATTCTAGGTGATGATGTCTGATGTGATTAGAGCATACTTTCAAATAAAATTTTAAAATGTCAATTTAAAGGAAATAACAAAAAGGAAAAAGACAAATGTGGGTTAAGAAATTTTTTCTTTAATAACTCACTGATCCCCCCCACAAAAAAAAAACCAAAAAAACCAACAAAAAAAAAAAACCCGAAGAAAAAAAAGTCAAAAAAGAATTTTGTAAAATGGAAAAAAAAAATAAAAGTTTAATAAAAAAAATGGATAAAATAAATGAAGTGTTGTTTTTCTGTGAGTGTATGTATATGCTTTGTGTTAATTGTGATTTGCATCAGGGTAGATACAGGGAAGAGTTCACTATATCAGTATATGGGTCAATAAAATAGGGGTTTCATATGCTACATACAGTGCATGCTTTACATCCCTTGGCAGTTAAAAATAAATAACTATGGGTCACTGTCCAGGCAAAACTGAATGGATAATGCACCCACATCTTCATAATTAAACTACAGCACTGTTTCTTTCTCTCTTCTAAAACTTAAAACAAACATCTCCCTGGCACTTCATCCATCACTGAAATTTGAAAAAATGTCAGGTATGTGTATTAGCACTTTATCAACTCTTCTAAACCATCTCACTGTGAACAGTCCCAAACTCAGTAAGAAAACTATTCAAACCAAGCTACTGTGTTCAGAATGGACAGTACTAATAAGAAATTCTGAACAATCTGGTACTGAAGCGCCTCTCCCCAATCCCCCAAGGGAGATGTATCAGGCAAAAAGGACGCTTAAGTTGTATCTGGCTGACTGATTTGGGGTTTTATGTCTCCTTTCAAATGGTACCGTTCTTTGGTCCTATCTAACACTTCGTCTCTTTAAAACTAGAGACATTCTCCCTCTCCCTCCCTTGTGCATTATGTCATTCCACTGCATCAGCATCCACGGTCCTTGGCATCCATTAGATCAGTAAGACACCGATTCCGCACCAAATGTTATGACGAGGTGGCAGATCGCCCACAATTTATTTTTTTTAAATTATTTTTTACTCAAGAAATGGAATCAAACTCGGAGTGGGAGGCCTGTTTTGCCTTAGCCCTACCTAGCCCGTACATATACTGTAAAGTGTAAAACATTGGTCTACAATTGCTTGTGGATACAAAAGGCTGCAATCCTCTCATGCACCTAAATTTGCTAACTGTAAGTACTTTTCAATTGCTTTGGACGAGAGCACTGACAACGTTGACATAGCACAACTGCTGGTTTTTGTGCGTGCAGTGGATGAGAACTTTGAAATAACTCAAGAATTAGCCGGTATGGCTTCACTACATGGGCGGACGACTGGTGAAGATATTTTTGGAGGAGTGACTTCCGTTCTTGGAAACCTTAACGTCCAGTGGCCAAAGCTAGCCAGCGTTACCACGGATGGTGCGCCTGCTATGACTGGAAGAGCATCAGGATTTGTTGCTCATTTGCTGTCACATTTGCATGGGGCTTGGAATTCCAACAGATAGTGTCCACATGTACCATTGCATAATTCATCAGGAATCGCTCTGTGCACGAATCTTGAAATTTGACAATGTCATGAAATTCATTTTTAATTCTGTGAACTTCATACGATCCAGAGGACTTAACCATCGACAGTTCAGATCATTTCTTGAAGACATCGAGGCAGAATATCGAGACATTCCGTATCACACATATGTCAGGTGGCTGAGTCGAGGAAAGGTATTAAAACGGTTTGTTGAGTTGCGAAAGGAAATTTGTGAATTCCTTACTGTCAAAGGCAAAGACACGGCTGTGTTTACTGACAAACAGTGGTTGGCAGACTTGGCATTTCTGACACATGACAGATCACTTGAATAGATTCAACCAGCGTCTCCAAGGCAAAGATCACTTTATCTTTGATATGTACAAGGAACTGCAGTCCTTCACGTTGAAGTTGAGGCTCTTCTGTTCGAATCTGCAAGCTGGAAATCTTTGTCATTTTCCAATTTGTTCAGCTTTTCAGAAGGAGTACCAATGTAACTTCAGCAGATACCATTGCAATTGTGAAACATTGCTGAAGGAATTTACTGAACGCTTTGATGCCTTCAAGGAGCACAAGGACTTATTCAACTTCATTCGCGATCCTTTCTCATGTAGTGTAGAGTCCGTGCCTGATCACTGTCAACTGGAGGTCATTGATCTTCAATGTTCACCTTAACTGAAGTCATCATTTCAGCAGAACAACATTTTAACATTTTATGGAAGTCTCAGCTCACGCACATACAGAAATGTCAAGGACTTGGCTTGCAAGTTGCTGTCAGAATTCGGCAGCACATACTTGTGTGAACAAACGTTTTCAGTAATGAACACGAACAAGAACAAGCTGAGATCGAATTTGACCGACAACAATCTCTGTTCGATTTTGAGGCTGGCGACTACAAAACTCGAACCAAATATTGACAAAGTTGTTAGCAACATTCAGGCTCACCCTTCTCACTAATAAAGACTAAATCTAGGTTAATAAGGCAAAAATGAATGTAAAGACATTATTTCAATATTTGTGTTGTTCTTTTTCTACTGAGCCATCCATGTGCAATTTGACTTGCGGCCCTCCACGCACTATCAATTGGAAATGTGGCCCTCTGGCCTAAAAAGTTTGTGCACCCCTGATATATATATACACTAATTGTAACTGTTGAACTATTTGTTATATGTAACCATGCTGTCTTGCTATTTCTTGTTGAATACAATTATTGTCGATACACAGACCACTGTGTTAGCACGACTCACTTACATGTTATATGTTGTAGACTGTCACCTGTTTTTAATTACTGTCCTGGCTGTATGTATCAGGGGGCTTGAGCTGTCTTCTAGAACTCTATCACTTCTATTCTACTTTATCTATCATTCCTCTTTCTAACGTGTGTGGTCAGCCGCCAGGTTTGCTTTGGAGATTAGCCTAAGTTTACAGGCAACCCAGGGTGGTGGAAAATTAACATCTTTCCCACCTCCCGGCAAAACATATATTTGCCCTCTGACTAAAAACAAAATCGGGGTTCTAAGTTTATTAAAACACACTAACACCAATGATAAAAATAGTTACTCGTACAGGGTTAACAATATATAAATATACATTAGGTTCATTAACTTCAAATAGAAGAGATACACTAAGAATTCTTAATAATTTCAATGTGACAATTTAATATGAAGTTAAAATAGAATTAATAATATATGCTTGCCAAACACAATGAAATGAGATGCTACAGAACCATCATTGGCATCTCTTACAAAGATCACATCACAAACAAAGATGTGCTTAGTAATACCATCAGACGTGAAGTTGGCGAATACGAAGACCTCGCCACTGTCAAGAAAAGAAAGATATGTATGGCCATGTTACTCGAGCCAACAATCCTGCAGGATAGCATTATATAGGTGGCAGAAAACAAGGCAGACAGAGAAAAATGTGGGCCTACAACATCGCAGAATGGTCTGTGAAAACATTTGCAGAGACACAGTTTGGCACATGACCGAGACAAGTGGAGGGAGCTGGTCAACCGCTCAGCAGCTCAGCTACCCAACGACCACACTAGGTCAAGGGACAGATGAGATGATGATGAAATTCCAAACACAAAATAGTAATGATAATGACAAACTCGATTAAATATGTAATATCAAGATAATGGTAAGTAATTCTTATGTACATTCCATTCACATATGTGACGAGTTAGATTATTCTTTAGAAAATTGTGTATTTACATGAATACGGTTTCTTTACATAGAGAGACAAGCAACCTTCTAGCTTCAAGTCAATTAATTACAAGAAATCAGTTGAGTTAACGAACAATTAACATATGGGTGACATTGCGGTTGCATTATGAAATTCAAGTGTTGACCTTATAAGGACAGTAAGTTCAGAGGGTCAGCAGTATGAAGTCGAAGGCATTCGGCCTTATGTAGGTAAATGGATGGGGTGTGCATGCAAGACTGAATGCATCTGTGTTTCTTTTAATGGCCATATGCCTGCTAAGAAAACCTGCATCATTGTTGATGTACTCTACACAGAATGGATATTGCTGCATTAAGACTGACCAATGCATAATATGTGCATTTAGCTCTGGGTAAATAAATGAGTGATTGGTAGACTTGCGACCAAACAAATAGGGTAGAAATTTCTTTATGGCCCAAACTACTCCCAATGTATTCAATTTATGCATCAGAAAGTTTATAGTTTGCGCACACGATCAGTAACGGATTTATTTCACCATCAGGGCACTCCTGCAACAAAACTGCTGCGCTGCCTAATTGTGATGCTGCTTCTGTGTGGATGATAAGTGGTAGGGTGATGTCAGGAAGATGTAGGACTGGTAACGAAGTGAGTGCATCTTTGAGGTTTTTCAATTCAGATTCACACTAGTCTGTTCACACTACCTTTTCAGGGGTGGCCTTACGAGTCAAATTTTAAAAAAGTGGAGTCACAAGAGGATAAAGCCTGGAATAAACTTTATATAATATCCAGCCATACCTAAGAAGGACCATACAGGGTGTGATGCATCTCGCAAATGACTTATCTTGTCTTCCTCTGACTGAAGTTGGCCATGGCCTTCTACATGGCCTAGGTAATTGAGTGCCTTACTTCCTATCTGACATTTGAAAGGATGTGCTGCCAAACCTGCTTCGCATAATCTGTGAAGCAATTCATGGAGCAGTTTGATATGCTCAGTCCAGGCTGAGGTAGTGATCAAATGATTATTCATGAAGTCAGATAAATAGTCACTCTTGATGGGATCAATAAGTTTCATCATCATCATACATGTGAAGGTAGCAGGCATGTTTTGTATGCAAAATGCCAGGGTAGTCATGGGAGAGATGGATGACAATTTCTTATCTTGGAAATTGAGCGGCAAGTTCATATCTCTGTCGCAGGATGAAAAGTTCGTATCTTTGACATGGATGATAAATTCACATCTTTGACATGGATGACGAATTCATACTTTTGACACTGCATGAAAGATTTATATTTTGACACTGTATGACAAGTTCGTATCTTTGACACCCATCTGCAAATTCTTCATCTTCCTGAAATTCAGTGGACAGTAAAGAAAGAGGAAATTGTTGCATATACAGATACGCAGTAAAACGAAAAGACGGTAAAATCTAACCGGTCCACGTTTAAAAAATTGTTATAATGATTTGCCAAATTCAATCAGATGGCTTGATAGCAATTTGAATACGTTTCAAAATTTTGTTTGACATTGACAAAAGTCTCTTTGGATACGGCTTTGATTTGTGTTGTGATCAGGGTTTACGATGGCCTGGACGTAAATGTTTCATGTAAGTTTACAAAAATTGCTATTTCAGCATTAATTATGCCTGAATTTTTTTACCCACAATTCCACCAGTTGTGTGCCTCGTCATCTGGCTATATAGTTAAAAAAATCGTAACCTTGTATTTGCATGTTAAATTTGTTTGCCGTCATCCAGTACTACTTTTTTTTTTTTTTTACAATACTCCCAGAGTTATCTGCAATCCGCTAAATGAGAGTTGCGTGCCTTTGCCCAACAGTCGTTTCCTGTGTTTTAGCCTTGGTGTGGAAAACCGAGTGAAAGAGTATCTGCTACAGCAACTTTATTCATTTTAAACTCAGCATCCACTAGATCCCACTGATAATGACCCGTCTTCTAGAGCAAATTTATTTTAACCACTTAAAAAGACCCCAAGAGCAAAATTTATTTTAAATTTAAACCCTTTAATCACTGAAAAATCTCCAGAGCAGATTCAAAGCCAAGGTCCATAACTCTCGCTGAATAACGTTCGCGAATATATATATATATTTTTTAATCCGCCACCCTTCGCCCGCTAAAACATCTCCGTTTACAATTTTAATTTTAGCTCAATACCTACTAGCACTCTGAAAGTCAGGGAGTTGAAAAGAACAGTAATTATTAATGATTACCATCAGAACACAAAGAACTTGGAAAATGCAGACACTAGAACAAGTATTGACATCTTGGACGTATGTGTGCTATAATACGTTTTCTTTACGGTTTTGATTTCACAGATTCATTTTGTGATATCATAAATCAATTTACATGTATTCTGAATCATCAATTTTATGGTATTCTAAATTCAAGCCATTCCGATCGATTGACTTTATATAAAAAATGCATTTCCATGGCAAGACTTTGTCCTTTGTTAATAAAGATTTTGTCATATCACAAATTCATTACTGAATATCACTAATTCATCTAAGTGATATAAAATAGTGAATAAAAGTGAAATATAAAAGTAAAATAGCCCATCATGTGACTGTGCATTTTCAAAAATGTTTAGTACATTTGGCGCAACACTGAGAAGTTTAGCGGTATAAAAATCGCATGCATTTAATTTTTTTTTATTATAGCCTACGGGTCTTTCTTGTACATCTTCACTTGGTAAAAATAATCTACACATTAACACAGAGAAATACATTTGCGTGCGCGCGCGCGCTTGTGATTTATGTACAAACATACTTTTAAAAAAATAAGATTTCGTGAATAGCAATGGCTCCCTGGCTGTACTCTTTACTGGGACACTAAGGAGTACATCTCTACAACTGCTAGTGTCACCTGTGGTGGCTAGTACCCTGTCGGATAAGATTCAACCTTTACCCGTAATTCTTCTCCATATGAGATATGCTTGGTAATTCGGATCAAAATTTAAACCAATCCTTCCCCACCTATCCCTTCAAATCTTCATTTTCTTGATAAATGGTCTGCCTAATAGTAAACATATAGTCCAGATAGGCGACGATGGACTGCCTGGTAGTAAACTAAAACATATAGTCCAGAGAGGCGACGATGGACTGCCTGGTAGTAAACTAAAACATATAGTCCAGAGAGGCGACGATGGACTGCCTCAAAACAACACGGACACGCAAATCGGTAGATAGAAAGATGATGAATGGATTATAATTCAAATGGTTAGAAAATTAGATAGTCGAATTGGTTAGGGCGGAGATGAATATAAAAGTGTGTGTATGTGGGGCCACCCTTCAAACCACACACCAGCTCTCTCTCTCCCTCTCTCTCTCTCTCTCTCTCTCTCTCTCTCTCTCTCTCTCTCTCTCTCTCTCTCTCTCTCTCTCTCTCTCTCTCCCTCATATATATATATATGAGACTGAGTCAATGTTCCTCGTGACGGTTGGTTGGTTGGTTGTGTGTGTACGGTTTCTTTGGTTCTGAGTTGGAAGAGTTCTGACTACGGATAAGTCTGGGCCTGGAGACACTAACACACAGTAAGTACTAAACCAACGAGAAAGTCCCACTGTATATCAATTTATAGCACAAAAGAAGATTTAACAAACTTGCCTAATCCATTAAGATCTTTAGCCTATCCTTGCTTGCTGGTTTTGTTTCAGTTTGTGTAGGTATGGTGCAGGCATTCGATTGAGTCAATTTCAAATCTCCACACGCTAAGCACATACAGAAGCACATTCCCAAAATCTTCATGGAATGTTTATCCAAACCGTCAATTAATTAGATAAACAGAATCCTGACATGCAAACCATTTGGTTGATCAAACTAATATATTTGGGATCAAACGATAAGCTAGTTAACTAAATTTTTTTGTTTATTTTAATAACCGATAATTATTTCAATTAAATCCAATCTGAAATGTAACCCAAAACACCATTCATGTACTTTAACCACTGCTAAATTAAGTGCTACCATTTTAGAAATGTGTTAGTCTAGACTAATAAACCAGAAACGTGACGCAAAAACATCAAGCAGGCACTTAGCTAAATTACGTTGCCAATTCAGCGAAAGTTTGTTATAAATTAGAAATGCGACCCCAAAACACCAAAGTAGCCACTTTAGCCTAGTCAAATTAACTCTTGCCAACTCAGACAAACATTTGTCTTGACTAACAACCTTGAAATGTTAATCCAACTATCCGCCGCTAATTTTGGACCAGCCAAATCTTTGCCTAGATACGAAAACCAACTATAACACTTGCTAAATTCGGGAACTTAGCAAGTCTAAGCATTATAGTTATATTTAGCAAGCGAGATGACCTACTAGTTTGGGTGATCAAAACTTGAATTGTGGTCCCAAGCGACCACCATATCTACTCACTCGTCGAGGCAATTCTAGGTTTAGCTTCTATTCTTAAGAGCAAGCCTTTTCATGTTCATCACTAGTCGATTACCGGGGCACAGTTTTACGCCTCGATAGCTGCGTTCCCACGGCCCGTGTCATTTCAACCAAAACTGCACACTTGCATAAAAATAATAACTGAACATTTTTGCATAAAAATAATAACCGGAATAGAATTGTAAAGAAACTCGCTGAAATAGTTGTCCTGGATTTGTCTTCAGTACATTTATAGGCTTATACCTTGATTGTTTTGTCTTCAAACTAAAAAAAAAAAAAAGTATATTTAGTAGCTAGATTTTATTTATTTATGCATTCTGTACAAAATGTAATGAAATATTTTTCAACTAGGCAAAATATTCAAAGCGGCCTTACAATTACTTTCATTTCTTGTTAAATCAGTTTCATAGGGCAAAGCTTTTTACCAAAATTAGATACTTGCTGAAGATTTTTTTTTTTTTTTTTGGGGGGGGGGGGGAATAAAAATATTTGTCAAACAATCCAAATTTCACTGGTAAGTGTCATTTTGTCAGCATTAGCAAACATATTTGATTGTTAAACTTTTGAATTTCATATTTCTGAACTGTTAAGGTAATCAAGAGTTACAAACCCTTAGAAGTTCTGTTCAGGAAGAATTCTGTTGAATCCCGACCCCTTTCCCATCTAAAACCAGAAAATATAAGGATATTGTTGAAGAGATATTATGATTACAGATACAATTTTATTAGCAGAAATTATTCATCATTAACCTATACAATATGAAACTCATTCATTTTGCGCAGGTAAACTTTAAAAAAAACGGATATACATGAATGATGAATAAAGAGGGTTAGAGGTCATGATTCAAACATATTTCTGTGAATTAATCAAATTAATCGTCGCCTAGCTACAATAATAGTTTCTGCTCAATTAAGAAGGAAAACTCTGTCAATCTTTATTTCATCCTGGTCATTGGGTAAAATGGTGTCGAAGGTACAAATATGAACAGCAAGAAACTGGCATAAAGAAAGTCATGTCTCTGTTTCAACTTGGTCATTGGGTACAATGGCATTACAGGTACGACTTTGAATAGCAAGAGACTGGCATAAAGAAAGCCATGTCACTGTTTCAAACAGGTCATCATATGGTGTGGGCTTTTAAAAAAAAAAGTGTTATGAAAAATACTTTAAACCCTAATGTGGCCAACCACATGTCCATCCACACTTCAGCAGTGTCAGGTGTCACGAGTATTTACATTTAAAACAACAATTAAAACATTACAATTACTAATGGCTACGATAACACCCAATCCAACCTGGCAGAGATATGAAAACATAGATAACATATAAAAGAAAACAAATACTTGTAAACCTGGGGATGAAATAGAAAAATTTAATAAGGAAAAAGTAATGATGGCGGAAAGAATTAGTATTTAAATCGCCATGACGAAACGCGTCTTAAGTGTTCGCTAGGTAGTGTTCACTTAAAGTCTTAAGTGTTCGCTAGGTAGGTAGTGTTCACTTTGCGCGATAGGGAAAAGAGTTTATGTACATTTTGTCTCTGAACTTGCCAAGCTGCAACCGTAGCAGGCTGACTGGCGGCGTGGTGATCTTTTAGGACCCGGGTTAGTCAGACATGTGGTGCAGGCTGTGGGCTTTGCATCTGTCTGTGTTCTGTTTGGTGGGCTTTGTCGGCCATGGCCTGATGATCAATCGGACTCGAGACACAAGAAAGCAGGAGAAATGCCAGCAAATTGCTGATGGCTTATGGTAGACAAAATGATGATATTTTCTTGGCAAGAAGACCTTTTTACCAATGTTGTTTCTGGGAGATGGTGCAGGGCAGTGCTATTGTCTCTTTGGACTCTGAGCAGTGGGTTCTTTTTCCGCATGAACAGGGATAGTCACATGGTAAATCTGGCTAAATATCTGGGATACTATTACAACGTGAACCAGGAGACATATTGGATAACATCACATTCTTGCACAAGATAGGAGATAGCATGTATATAATGAAGATGTATGATCTAAGGTTCAGTCTACTTGCATGAATTTGGTAAGTAGATTGAACTGCTAAAGTGGAAAAGATGAATGAAAGTTAGGCAGTCAGGTCTCTTATATGACTCATTGGATACATCAGAGTTGAGGGTACAACTTGACAGTGACAGATTTATTGCAATATATATAAATGTTATGTTAAATCTTGCCCATTTTTCAAATACATTTTTGCTTTGATTAAAATTTTCCTATCTGAAACAATACCTTTTATGAGTTTGTAAAATCATGGCTGCCTTGTCTATAGGTTATTTTGTAACATATATTTTTTAAAGTGTATTTTTGTGTTTGCATATTTTAGCTGATACAGGTGATTGTCTAGTCTATTACATTAACTGCAGTACATTTGTGTGATTGTACATCTTTGCTTGTACAACAATAGTTATATGTGATTGTATCTTTTTAATAGCGAATCTAAAGTTGTTAACACTAAGATTTTGTGAGGACAAGTGCTGTTAATGTTTTCCTTTTGATTAACACAGTTTATGTGCTAAATAATTTTATGACACAAGTCACTGTAGTTCTTTGTGTGTGAGCTACAATGGTTGATACCATCATAGCCCTCTGCTAACCGGAACATTGCAGTGCTTGATTAAAGAGCACACATAGACAAGAACCCAATCAGAAAATGGGACTATACATGTGATTATATGTATAAATAAATTCTCATTTTTCCCCTCTTGAACGTATTGAAAGTATATACAAATATATAAAAGTATATTAAACACTTCACATTGTTCTTAGTGAACCTGTTTATAAATTGATATGCTGTATTTATTATGCTCTGTGCGTATGTCGGGCTAATAAATATTGTTGCGGGAAATTTAAGTTGAAATTTGAATGTAAGAAAGAATGAAATTAAAATTGAATAAACTGGAAACTTAACATTTGTTCCCCGATTATATTTTACAGGGAAAAAGAAGCCTTTCCTTGTTTTATCTGAATCTCCTGGTTTACTGATTATAACCATTATGATCGTGGTAAACGAGAGAGGTATCGACTGTAGTGTGTAAGTGTTAAGGAATCTTTTTCTTTGTATTTGTTATATGTATACTGATTTAATAAATTTATTGAACTTTTTACACATTACTTATAATCTTATGCTGGAGAAGAAAGTGGGTGGATGGGGGTTAACAAAATATAGATTAAATGACAGATTTATCTTCTGCTTTAGTAAGACGTTTTCCACCTATGGATATATTGCGTGACGGTAAATGCTTGTCTTTGATGTTGTGGAAGAAAGAAAACATTTACAGCACCTGTATATCCGCCAAGTGAGAGAGACGAGTGGTGTCTGCTGGAGAATTACTAATAACATAAATTAAGTTTCTCATCACTTGTAATTAGTTATGGATGATTAATTAAATAATAATAATTATAACCATTAACTAGGTGGCATTGGCGTCACGCTTTCAGTTTATAATTTTTCCTCTTCCTTGAATCAATACATTTAAATCGACTTACATTGTTATTCAAGAAGTAAGTAGATCATTTTCCAAATATAAATAATTGTTCATTTTTAATCGATCTTGGTCACATTTTAGTTAACAAAGTTAATTTAAAGTAATTACACTTCATGAGGAAAATTTTTATATGAAAATGAATTGATCATCGAGGCATTTCGTGCTGAACACAGCATTAAAACTAACATATCCGGTAGATCAAATGTGTCTATAGTATGGTTTTTTGTTTTTGTTTTAATTTAGAAAACCAAGCGTAGGTCTCTTGTGAAAGTGAAACAAGTCTGTTTACAATAATCGAGTACTGACATGAGCAACCAAGTGTATGTGTGTGTGTGTATGTTACGATAGCAGTTTTATGTCACCACTAGAGCTTGCATTGATCATTTCATCATCAGACATTCTCTGATCTGGAGTGCACCAGTGGAGCCACTACCCCACACGTGTGTTCGGGGTGGAGGGCTTGCGGAAAGAGGCAAAGCGGGTAGCACCAGTATGGTGCACACCCTCCATCATTTATTTGTCCCTAGATGTGGTGCCTGACACACACAAATCTACATGCATTTGCATCTCTGCAACCTAATAAGTGATTTTAATATTTTTATTGTGATGTCAATACAGCAATACTGACTTTTCTCCACTCTGTCAATATTGGTCCACAGGAAAGCGTTCTGTGCAAACTGAGGGCTGTAATCGTCATAGAGGTTGTTCATTAACCCATTTAACCAGTATCCATCTAAATCCATATCCTTAACTGCCATTTCAGAAATTTCAATCAATGATATTTGCACTGTAATGAAACATTTTTATCATAAAAGAATATATTATTGTAGTTTTGTACTCACCTTCAATTATTCAACTTGTCATGTAATATCAACCATTACTGCCACTCTCCCTAATCATTACTAATGCATAAGTTCTGATCCACCCACCCTTATTTCAATCATTAATGATAAGCAAGTTCGATCACCTCATCTTCGATTCGTTTTTCTTTCGGAAGCAATAAGTCAACTGGGTAAAGCAATCATGTAATTTTAAGTTCTAACCAATAAATGTATCATGGATGTTGATTGCATTTGTGGGCCGAAGTATATGGGCAAAATAATCTTATGAGTAATTGTTTAAGTAATTGATAAATGGCGCATAAAAAATATATGAAAATTTCATTATTTTAACAAAATTCGATTGAGTATCTTTCAGTCCCGCACATTCCATAAATTTGAACTTACTTAGTGGATTAACTGTGTCGCAAAATGACAGGTACCCGTGATTTGATATGAAATAAAGGTAGTAATTTGAGTGAAGAAAAAAGTATGATTAAAAGTGCCAGTATCAAACCTTGCTGGAAATATTAGAACTTCTCTGCGCTGTGCATCCATGAATATTATGCACTGGACGTTTTGAAAAATCGTAGTCTTAATGATTAATTACAGACAGTTCTGAGTGATCGAATGCAAAGCATTCAACTAGCATTCTAATGTGTCCTTGACCGTAAATACTAGACACACTAATCGTAAATAGAGCGTTGTCGGATTTTCCAACACATTCTTTACTATTTTGGAAAATCCCACTTCGCTCTATTTACTTTGCAGTTCAGTTTCACCCTAAAAATGATGGCTATATGTCACATCACACAGCATGCAAATTTTTCCGAAGCACCCACAGGTGCATGTGCCAGATAGCGCAGTTAGCTTTGAGGTTCTGACAGGGTTAATATTTTAATATCGAATTTTAAACAATGTCCAGATAAAAATAATTAAAACATTTATATAAACTGCTTTGATACAATACTTATGCATATATTTTAATACATCAACATGGAGATCTTTATTTTATAAAATTTGCACATTTCCTTAATATTGCCTCTTCTTGTTCTGCAGCTAAATGTTATACATGTTCCGGTTTAGTTTCGAACGCATTGTGGGAACGTGGATGAACAGATGGCCCAAGATGGCGGAATCCCTATCACGACCTGGCGGGGATTCCCTTCGATTCTACCCACAGATCATCGTTGTGCGCTCAATTTGAATTTTATCAGTGCTTGTGAAAGTCTGGATATAAAATACGATTCTTTCTGGATTCTCGTTAAGCTCCATATATGTTTATTTTACGTTGGACACAACAATGGGTCAGTTTTTGTTAAGATTTCTGCAGAAGTAAAAGAACCTGTCAGAAAACAATGAAAGTACCACGGAGAAAAAGCAATTACGACCGCATTACATCACATCTTTCTTTATTCACAGCATAATAGCCGTTGATTCATATCAAGGCTGCAGACGTACGTATTTTTTCAAATAGCAAGTGAAACATGAATGTCTAATGTATACATTGTGTTTTGTTTATTGTACTAGATTTAGAATGTAACTTGCATTTATTAACTCTTAGTGTGGTGCCTGCCGTTGTGCCAGCATTGTTTTGGTAAAGGACCAAAGTAGCCTTCTGTTTGTTTTTATGGGTGAAAATTTTTAATCCAGAAAGAGTAGGAACAATGCCAGGCAGCAGGGGTGTATGTTTTGTCTGCGGCAGCCTTGGTGCTGACTTGCCTCTGCACAGCAAACCGCGTGAACTCGGCTCCTACTTTCCTTTCCTTGAACATCACGAACCCCCGAAGGGATGTCGTCTGCCTGGTTCTGATGGGGTGGTGGACAGCTGCCGGGTATGTTACGCATTCCTTACTCAACAATGGGAGACTTACGAACGAAGCAAGACACCAGCGATCAAGCGTTTGTACTGGCTAAAGCGTTCAGATGATTTGACTTTCACTGGGGCAGAAATGAAACTACAGGGAGAGTACATGGCTCAGGTGATGGGGTTACAATACCAGCCTAATTGTCATGACAACTGCTCTACAGCTATTTTATCCCCTGACGGCCACAGCGTTGCTTCAACAAGTTATATCAGCTCTGCTAGTGCCATTCGAGATAGCGTTGGATATTGTGGGACAAATGCTTCTCAGGATAATGGTAGTTATACAAATGTTGTCACGCGTGATAATGGTGGTGGAATAGGAATCACTATCAATGTCTCTAGACCTAGTTCCAGACATAATGCGGTTGTGAATGCACAGATGACAATGCGTATGTATCCATCTGAACCTGAAGGTGCACTTGATTTATCTGTCACAAGCAAATCTGGAACTGTGACCGGAAATGAAAACACAGATGTGACTTCTTTGCTCAACCGAGGGTCAAACACCGCTGCATCTAGAGACTCAATTGCATGCTTTACATGCACTTGTGAGATGCACAGCATGTCTTCAAAAGTAGTGTCGAGTGTGTTTGTGTCTAAAACTGAACCATGGTTTCCATTCTTAGAGAAGATTACACCACCAAAAGGTGCTGTTCCATTGAGTTCTCAGGGTTTGACACGTGTCTGTGAAATCTGCTTTACTTCTCTATATCAGCAGTGGCTTTCCTATGAACGTGCATGTACCCCTAGCACTGCTAGGATTTACAAAGTAAAGGATAGATACATTGATGTTTCTCGAATTGGTAATCCTGTTTCTACTGCTGAATTGGAGACAAAGTTAAAGGTGCAGGTACGTGCAGATGAAGTCTGCTACCTTTGTGGGCAGGTGCGTCTTCACCAACATATTTGCTTGTTATATACAGTACCACCTGGTGATCGAAAGCATCAGATGTATTTTCCTTTTATCCGAGAATTAAGGCGACCTCAAGGTGCTCAGCCATTGAACCCTGATGGTACTGTTCTTGTATGTTCTGCTTGCCATAGCAATCTTCAGACACAGTGGCAACAGTATGAAGCTGAGTCAGTTCCCCTTCTACACAGACGTTATTCACTACTACCTGTCAATCCTATAACATCTGGCCGAAGTCTTGAATTAAAATATGATACTTTTAGGACTGAATCTCCCAGAGGCAGGCAGTACAGGCAGAAGTCTGCTGATAGGCCACTTGAAGCATTTGATGTCACTCAACCTCTTAACATTCAAATCAGTAAAAGTCCTGTGCTTGCATCATCTACCTCTGTCCATGGATTGCTAGCCATTGCCCCTCAGACACCCCGAAGTATTTCAGGTGATGCTAGCAACTGCAGCAATCCTGGTTCTGTCATGCCTGAGCTGGCAGCATCTGGTTCAAATCCAAAAATTCCAGATTTACCACGTGGGACAAATCAAAGTGGCAATGCTGGTGTCACACTTACCACTGTACCACATCCCCTTCAACAAGCTACCAGTCTGCCTAAGAAAGTGTGCTTTTTATGTGGAGAGAAAAGTTTGGTTTCAAAAGCTCATTTGCTTTTTTCTTATCCAGTTCGTCATGAAGCCAAAACAGCAGGAAACTCACAGTCTGTTCCCTTTTTCCCATTTTTAGCTAGGCAAGAATCAGCCTCAGGCAGTGACTTAATGACTGAAGAAGGAACAGTCATTGCTTGCAACTTCTGTTACTTCAGTCTTCTGAGTCAATGGAAGGATTATGAAGACTCTAAGAAGCCTGCAGATAGTAACCGTTGGCTAAGGAAGTATTCTGTCCGAGATTTTGTCTGCTATGTATGTGGTTGGATGGTTTCACGATGCAAAATTCGATCATTGGAAGTTGCCAAATTTCTTTTTTTGAAAGAACACAAAGCGCCTAATAATGCTTTGGTGCTGGATGCAGGTGAGGCAGTGGCTGTTTGTACATCATGTACACACAGTCTGATGCATCAGTATGCAGAATATGAGCGGATGGGTGTACCTTTGGAACTGCGGAAATACAACTGGACCACTGCCCCAATGCTAGATGAAGTTCCAGATAATTTTGATCAGGTAATCTTTAGTCTAGGTTATACTGTTCTAATACTATTTTAGTAATACTATAATACTTAATAGTAGTTAGTACTAATAACATTATTTTGAACACTTTTTTTGTATATATCATTACTAGTTTTAATGGTAAAATTGTTTAGATGTAATTAAATATAACTTGTATAATATATAATTATTAATTATATTATTTTTGTTAGAAATTAATGTGAATAATACTATTAGATTACTATTTAATTAGCATTATTATAGAGAGAGTTTAGTTCTGTAGTGTATGTTCTTTATTTGACACTGAAGTTGAACTGATCATTAAAAGCTTGCTTGATAAAGAATATACTCAGTGCCTCTTAACTTTACAATTATAATTTTGAGATTATTCATCTTTAGTCATTTTAAAACCGTATTTATTATATAAAGCAAAGTTGAATAGTAATAAATGATAGTAAAAATATACATAATATACAAAAATAGCTGTGGTACTGATTCAGTGATTGATGGTGAATATTTTGATATTAAAAATAGAATTATGAACAAGTAAGAGTAATTTCTTAAACTGATCAAAATATTAAAAAAAATTATTGCTCATTGTTGTTTAAACATTTTTTCTTTTTATGACCCTAAAACTTTTGAATATTAAATCACCATTAAATGTTCCCAAAGACACTAAATAAACAGTTTACATTTTTTTTTCTAAGGGAGACTACTTTGTTTTAACCTGTTACAGCTCTTTTCACATTATTATTCTGCTGTTTTTAAAAAGAAAAATTAATTGTAACACAAAATTTATTAGTTTATTATTGTTAAGAAAAGCAACACATAAGTGCATTAGTAGATTAAATCAGTAATTGGGTGTTAACAATTATTAGCATTAATTGTTACCATAAAAGTATTAAAAAATATGTAGAAACTAAAATAGTATAATAATGTAGCATTCATCGATATTAAAAAAGAAAAAGAGTTTAAATGTAAGGTGATAATAAAAGAAAGTTCACTAATATTGTGGCTCATAGTTTTGGAGGTGTAGCCCATATTTTCATAAAATTTGTGAACTTCTATCCATATGGCAATATGTTCCAGTCCACAGCTTTAAAATCCTTTGCCACAGATTCCAGTATTGATCCAGTTCATGGTCTTGTACATGTTTTTCCTACTGTTCAGTTAATGTTATTCCATGAGTTCTTGTTAGTGTTACTATGGAGATTAGTTTTTACAACATGACCACTGTACATTTCAATAAATTATGGAATTCAGTAAATGGGTGAACTTATGTAAATAAGTTCATCCATTTACTGAATTCCTCCCTCCCTCCTTATTTGCTGCTGATTTGGGAAAAATAAAATTTATTTAGTGCAGATGATATGTCACTGTAAATTTAGTACTCTTTGTAACACTGGGTTCTATGACATATGGGCGGGCGACATATTACAAATGACACTTAGCGGGCGACAAGTGGCGAATGTCAACTAGCTACTGACACGTGCCTAGCAAAAACTGGCAAATGGCAAGTGACTTGTGCATAATACAATATACAACATTTTGCTAAACAACAGGAAAAAACCGATGGGGGAAACATTGCCCTTAAGTTCAAGCTGCAGGTTGTTAACAAGCAATGGCCATTTATCGTTAGCAAGATGGCAAAGTGGATTCAATAACTAACATTTTCAAAAGCCGGCGATTAGTCATGGGGATCGAGATAACCAATGTTAAGTGGCAATTTTGGCCCTCTTTTGTGCTTGAGATATTAGGGTTCGGCGACATAAAAGAATTGACATAACTGATGAGAAAATGCTAAGACAAAGAGTGAATTTGGCGGTTCTGCTTCAAAAATGTTGATTTAATAGGGTTGGCAAGTTAACTGAGGTCAAGATAAGTGGGTTCGATTGCATATGATAATTACAGTGAAATAGATTACTTGACATCATTATTCTGTGAACACATGTTTGGATAATATTACGTTACACAGTCTCTCTATATAAAGAAATACAATTATTGTTCAACAATAGAGTCAATACAAATCACAGGTTAGTCCTGTCAGAGAATAGAAATAGAGTTATTAGAGGTAAGTTGTTGTAATATTTTACATGACCTGGATTAAGCATTGCTTCAACAGTCTTTCACTGGCCTTTGCAATAGTGTCACAATGTCCATTAACACATATCTTCCACCACATGCCTGGAAACCACTGACAAGCTGTTCTGTTTTTGACGAACTTGAGCGCTCTCCTCACTGTCTGTTCCTTCAAGCAGAACACGATGATTACAGTAATTCTAGCAACTTCAGTATACTAGAATTCTCCCAATGTGTCCAGCATATATATCAAGGGTGTGTAGCATACTTCTCACACTTACACACACCACAACAGATGTTTCTGCACCTTCCTGGTCGTACAGGTTTATGACCAGTGAACATGTGAAGGGTAACTGGGAATTCGTAACTTGGAACTCAAACTCTTAGCTTGAAACCCAAAGTCAAAACTCAAAAGGCCACTTGTTCAGTGCAAAATATAATTAACCGCTTAGGACCCGGTCAGGCCGATATATCGGCCATAGCAACATTGCTCAAAAAGACGATAAGGCTGATCTATTGGCCTGGCATAGCACTACCAAAGAACAGCTCTGAAAGCTCCAATCAGAGCTTTGTTTACAAATCTGTCAACATCCTGCTTCCTGTTTTAAATGTCATTAAAGCATCTGCGATAGTTTTGAAAGCTTTTCAGGTAGTTTTTTTCTTGTTTTTACATAACGCAAAATAATGTTGGAGAGTGACAGTGAGATTGATGTGCTATCGAGCGATAGTGAACGGGATGATTTGAGTGAAGAAAGAAAGTAGCGATAAAAGCAATGAAGTGATGAAGATGTGATCACACCTTGCAACCCGTGGTTTTGTCTGCATGATGAAGAACAGAAAACTATTTTTATAAGGAAAAAAATCAGTAGTGCCAGCTGTGTTTGATTAATATTTTTTTCAATAAAATGCAAGAATATTTTTTGATATATTGTGCTTTTTTTCCAGTTTGTCTCGTTTATAAATATATATACTTCTCTTATAAGTCTATATGTCTGATGTTTAGATTTTTCACAATATCATATCAAAAAGGATGTCTCATCATGTCCAAATAATTCTGTCAAATTCCACTTGTCTTTTTAGCCAGTTACTTTTTGGTCAGGGTCCAAAGAGTTAAGGAGCAAACCTAAGTTTCATGTTCATCACAGTATAACTCCACTCTATCTTACATTCCATTCTCAACTTACAATTTCTTGCAACAGTATTTATTAGCCCAATACACACATGGTAAAATAAATACAACTTATCAAACAATGTCAGGGGTTAGCACACTACATGTGTGCAGCTTATTTCAAACATTTGTAGAAATAAAAGTCAACTCATATAGTATATCTCAACATAAACGCAAGTATAACATATCAATAGTAAAAATGCATGAAATATTCCTAAGTCCATTCTCTCTCAATCAGTCAGTTTTAACTCACCATCAAGCTAATGACTTCCTTTCAAAGCCAGACTTTCTTCTTCCACACCAAATTCAAAAGTTATTAGAGAGCAGAATTTTCTACAGCAAGAGAATTCCTTAAACTCAGCCCATTGGCTAGTCTCATTCTCGTAAATTATGATCATTGGATAATAGAAAACTACTCACTCAGTTTGCATTACTTCAGCAGAGAATTCCTTAAACTCAGCCCATTGGCTAGTCTCATTCTAGTAAATTATGATCATTGGATAATAGAAAACTACTCACTCAGTTTGCATTACTTCAGCAATCTAGAATGTTCTTGCCTGGAGCTGTTTACTTCAACTCAGACACTTTCAAAAATAACACCATAAGGAGTGCCCAAGGTCAGGTTACTCTGACAGTTTAGCAGTTTATATAATAATTTAAATTTAAAATAAGGAGGGGCAAATTTACTCTGACACACTGCAACTGTGCAAGATCTTAATTATAACTATTGTTGCCAATAGTAGTGTGTATAGTATGTGTGTGTTTCTGCCCCCCCCCCCCATTTCTCCCCTAGTCATTCTACTACTCCAGTATTAACGGGTTGGGTTCCTTTCTTTTGTTTGTGATGTGTTCTGTGAAGGATATGTTTTAATCAAATGTGAGGGACTTTACATATTTTATGTTTATATTTTTTAGTGTGAGAGTTCATTATATTTTTTTTTTCTTTCTGGTGGAGAATTCCATGTTTTGTCTGGTGTTAGTCAAGTTAAGTCTTGGGAAATAATAGCACTGTTTCAGTTTTTAATCTGTCTCACTGTCTCTTCAGTGAGAACAATAGTATAGTGATATTACTGCTAGTCCTTATCTACTTTGGACACCCTATGTTCATAAATATCAATATCACTATTTCAGTTTTCAGTCTATTTTGGTGTCTCATTAACTACAACAATCACACATGAATATTACTCTTTCTAATAATAGTAGTATTAGTCTTTAGTCACTTTTGACACCTACATTTCATTAAATCTCACAAATCTTAGAGAATAAGAGATTACAATTGTGAATTAGACATGTAATACTAAATTAATGCTAATAATAGAATGCCTTAGCAACCCTCCACTATGAACAAACATAACATACAGTAGCTTTGAGGGTGAAGAGACTAAAGAGTTAACTTTGCCATGTTGCATTCCTAGGGCTTTTTGTAATTAAAAGTAGAAAAATGAGCCTTATTGGGTTATTTTTAGTTTTGTTGTTTTTGTTTCTAATTATTTAAAAAATTGGAAACCTAATATTTCTTTTTTAAAAAAGCATAACTGATGAATTGCAAAAGGTTATTAGAAAATTTTCATTCTGTTATCTGAAGATGTTCTTAAGATATTGGTATAGTTTGAATTTGTTTTTGAATTTTTCCATACAAACTTGTTTAAGATACTAACAACAAACATATACACAAAATGGAGTGTGTTAACACCAATTTATGTTACTACCAAATTATGTCTGTTTTTCAGTTTCTAGTTTGTTTTTTTACCACCCTAAATGAAGCTGTTCTTGTTTTGTGAGACAGACAATTTTATACTAAACTTTTATCTTTTGGCTTTGAGAATATTGTACCCTTTGATCTCAGTTGGCTGACTGTGTCTTCTCTAAATATCATTATTACTCAATATTTTTATTGTTGTTGAAGTTGCTTCTGGCATCACCACATGATTCTTTCTTCAGACTTGTGTTAAATTTGAAGTAGCTTCCATTAAACCCAAACAAAATGCATTGGCTACATCAGGCCTGACAAATTAAGGCCTGTGGCCAGCATGTGCCTTGCCATCTCTTTTTATGCAGCTTGCAAGCTATGATAATAAATTAACAAATAGCTATAATTAAAAAAAAAATTAAAAACATATTTTCACAATGCAATTGTATTGCAAAACAAAAACACATTTATTCCATCAGATATTTTTGTCTGTCTTATTGTCGGATCCTCTCAGACAGACTGTCACTCATGGATCTCCACACAAGTGTGGATCATGGAATCCTGTTTCTACTATTGCACATGCCAGTTGTTGGCTACTGAATGACCTATTTTCATCACTCCAGTTTTATATACAGATCATGAATCAATGATGCTGCACGCGACTGACTATTACTAGTATTAGTATTAAGCAAATGAGCAACATTATTCATTCTCTATCATTCAACAACTGAGGAATCTTTCATTCCATTTTTTAAAAATAAGAGTTTGGGAATAATTGTTACTTCTACTATTCTACTGAGTCGTTCCAGCTGGAGTTTTCAGCACACACATCTGATCTAGCTGCAAAATGTTCACCGGATGTTCAATGCTAGTATTGTACCTAAAGGATGGAAAATAAAGATTTTAGTTTTTACTGATTAACTGATTGTAACTGGATTTGCGATTTCACATTCACACTGGACATTATAACACACCTGGGTGTATTTAATACTGTGTTACAAGAAAGAAGCTTCTTAAAGAGAAAGATTCCACTTGATTCCTTTTCAACTATGCAAGCACTGACTATACCTAAAATAAATTTGAAGAATATATTAACATTGTCAATGCTTAGAAGGATGACTTTCCCACATATTTGGTGACTTTCCCACTTATTTGCTGACTTTCACATATTGAAAAATATTTGTAATCATTCGTGATCCATTTTTTGAGTAGTAGCACACCAAGTGAACTTCAACCTGGAATTATTGATGTTCATTGTAAACATGCAATAAACTGTCTTGAAGAAATATGCACATTTTACAATTCTCTTGATCTAAATGAATTCACAAGCCTTCAAGAATATGCTAGACAACTGCTGATTATGTTTTGCCCTATGTATATTTCAATTCTGAACAAGCATTTTCATTGCTGAATCTTAATAAAAGCATCTTATGAACAAGCATAACAGATGGACTTTTACAATCAGGTATTAGGATCCTAACTACAAAAGTTATACCTGATATTGAAATTGAAAGCTGATGCAGGATTTGAAAAAAAAAATGCATTCATCTTATTAAAACTCCTTCAAAATCTGAATATTGTATATTTTTGTTTTAGATTGTATTTTCTTTATACTTAATCAAATTAATGTTGTATGTAATTACACATATTATGTTATCTGGAATGCAGAATCTCAAATTTTAAATGTTTCTAGTTTTTTGTTGTTGTAATATTAAATTACTCAGATATTCCTTTGGATTCTCTCTTTCTGTATTTAATTGAGGGTATGTGTTTTATAATATTTGAATTTTCACATTATTAATATTATATATTTTTGTTATGTTTTATTTTAATATTAAAAGGATTCTGGACCTTGAACAGTTAAAATAAAAATAACTATTAAATAGAGTAGCACTTATTTGATGTTTAACTTTTAAAATATTAAAATAATTCAAATCTATATTCTTGGTAGAATTTCCTATTAACAAATTATAAGCAAAACAGTATTTACTTTTTAGTTTTTCCAGTGTGTTTATATTTAATGTTCTATTAATAATGTTTTAAATAATAAAGTTATTTTTATTGAAACATTGTATATTTATTTGGTGGTCGGTTCTTATATTTTAATTCTCTATGTGGCCATTCTGCAAAATAAATTGCCCAGGCCAGGGCTACATATAGACATAGGATATGACAAAAGATGCAGTTGAGATATTTTAGCATGAATTCATTAAGTCCCTGAAGATACAACAAATATATTGACTCTAAGATCATACTTTTGACGTTCTTTATTCGGCCTTGAAAGTGTGTAACTGTAAGTGTAATATATGTATAAATTTGATTTTCTTCATTTGACTTTAGAAGAATATATAATATATATTTAGCTCTGTATTTCTATTGGATACACTTTCTTTCCCATTTGAATTCGGTACGTGTATACATATATTATGTCCTTTGTAAAGGCAGGTATGGAAAAACCCAGACATCGTCCCAGCCCTTGTCACCTATTCTTTACCCCGCAACCCCCCTTCCCCCTCGTTTTCCGAACCTCGTGGTCTCTACTGCGCATTTTAAATCCAACTGGTGTACTTTTAAAATAAAAAGAAAAGAAGGAAAAGCATTAAAAAAAAAAAAGTGCTGAACTGCAAGTCGAATCAGATGCTTGATATTGTATACCCCCTGTCGGTCCTTATGGAGCACTTCCGTCCCTTCCTTAAATAAACCAGTTATGAAAGTGAATCTTTATTTCAAACTGTTCTCGCACATCAGAAATGTCTTATTGTAGACCGGAAGGATGCGTTTCGGTTGTTGCATGTGGAGACAAAACAGCATCGATGACAGGACGACGAAGTTGGCATTGACGCTAATCTGTCTAGTTTGTATTCCCGCATTATCCCTGTAATGTAGAGAGTTGGCATTGACGCTAATCTGTCTAGTTTGTATTCCTGCATTATCCCTGTAGTGTAGAGAGTTGGCATTGACGCTAATCTGTCTAGTTTGCCTTCCTGCATTGTCCCAGTAGTGTAGAGAGTTGGCATTGACGCTAATTAATTTTGTCTAGTTTGCCTTCCTGCATTATCCCTGTAGTGTAGAGAGTTGCAGGCTTTCAGTAGATTCCGTTCTGCGTGAAACTTACAAGGAAACGGTATCTGGTGACAGAAATCATTTATGGTCCTGACGATGCTTCACGCCACTCATTAGAAAGCATTGCCGTGGAATATCTGTTTTGAGTAGTTTATATCATGTAATTGTAATTAACAGCTCCTCCGAATTATATTTAGAAAAAGTAGGTGACTTAATTTTTCTTTAGTTTATTTATATCTGTTGGGTCAGATTAAATAGAATCTCTAAACTTACAGGAAATTAAAAAAAAACAACAAGCAAATAAACGCAGTGGGTTGGTCGTGTTTTAAGCTCACTATTAACTGATGGCACAGTTACTGCCGTTGTCAGCTTGACAAGGTACAGTCGCGATAATGTTGAAGATGAGCGTAGGAAACTATAATTGTACTGCTTTTTATATCCCTTCCATTTAGTGAAGACACTTTTATGTCAGGGTGGGAACTCTTTAGATAAACTGCGGTATGATAGATATTTCTGGATACTGTCGCTTACGTTTATACCTAAAGATAGCCATTACTTTCATACATTAAAAAGTAGCCATCTTTGGTTACTGTGGAAATCGATGATCTCGCAGAAACGCTTTTTAACAATAATTTGAAAGATTCAGTATTGTTTATAGTTTTTGTTTGATAATCGTGTAAACGCACTACGTATAGCACTATTGGGTACCAGATCTTATTCTTAATACCCGCTTACCTGTGTGTTCAGTGATGGACAGTAGTTTGTGAAAATATTGGTTTTTAATTTGGAAAATTAAACATCCCCCCCCCCCCTCCCCAGTTTGAATTTTCATTTATTTTACTTTTGCACTTGCTTCTCTGTGTACCTTTTTTTGGGGGGGTGGGTGGGGGGTAAAATATACGCTGCAGAGTAGAAAGTCTTTTCTTTCTCGTTTTTTTTCTTCTTATTTTTAAAACTATTGTTGGGTCAACTATCTGAAAATGGTCAGGAGTTAAAAGATCTTATATCAACATTTTCTTCCAAAAGTGATGCCAGAAAACGTTTATAACTTATAATTATACATATTTATCAGAATGGCTGTCGTCGTGCTCCATAGATTGTCGTTATCACGTACTGAGATCACATTCATCTAATGAAATTATAACACACAAGTACAGTTTACCAGGCTCCGACTTAATGTTGCTTATATTTTCTGAAACGTACTTTTAGGAGAATTTCTTAGGCAGAGCGCTCTTTAGAAATTTCAAGAATGTTATGGTAATTGATTAAATGATCACTGGCGGGCGTGCTACAGTTGAACAGTTGAATTGGAAATGTTCTAGCTTTCCACTGTTTGGTATAGCTCTGAAACATTATTAATAACAGAAATGTGTAGTTTCTTTCATTGATTATATTAAATAATATCATAGTTTGCGGAAGGGGGGGGGGAACTGAAGGAAAGTATAACAAATAGTGTTGTTTTCATAGCGGAAAATTCGGTCATCTAATAAAACGTAAGAGTCGTGGAAAAGAAAGTCCTGAGTCGATTATACTAGGTACGTAACTCGGTCATCTAATAAAACGTAAGAGTCGTGGAAAAGAAAGTCCGAGTCGATTAATTATACTAGGTACGTAACTCGGTCATCTAATAAAACGTAAGAGTCGTGGGAAAGAAAGTCCTGAGTCGATTAATTATACTAGGTACGTGACTCGGTCATCTAATAAAACGTAAGAGTCGTGGGAAAGAAAGTCCTGAGTCGATTAATTATACTAGGTACGTAACTCGGTCATCTAATAAAACGTAAGAGTCGTGGGAAAGAAAGTCCTGAGTCGATTAATTATACTAGGTACGTAACTCGTGATTGAGTTATCAGTTTGAGATGTCGAGTGGTACAGGAACTTATTACACGTGTACTCTAAGTGTTTGAAAAATAAATTCATTTTGAATTACTTTTCTGACTTTGCTTGTTATCTAGATTATACGTGGTCGACACTAGCTTGTGGATTGCATTAATTCGTATGGAGGATAAAGTATCCGATCGTAGGGATTGTGCAACTCCGCTGGATAGTGTAAACGAGGCATTAGATTTCAATTATTTCAGCTAGCTTTCAACAGATGAAACCTGATTAGCAAACGAACCACGAATCTGAAGCTTCTTTTCAGCAGATTATCTGCTGTTCCAAAATTGCTTTCGATAAATCAAAGTAACATCATTAATGAGTTTTGATAATCGCGCTGGAAAAAAGATAATCCGAAAATCTTTAACAGTATTAATGTTTATCTTTAATCACTTGTAAAGGTGACGTCTTATTGCTCAGGACCAGGCTATTATTATTATTATTATTATTATTAATATTATTATAATTGCAGTCATCTTTTGGCAGAGTTGCTAAATGATCAGTCATTTTTCTTTTGCATTCGATGTTTGATACAGAAACATATGCTTGTTAGGTTAACTTTTTTCTCTCTTGCGCTTCCTTCACTTCAGTCCTTCCTCCCTCCCGTCCTTTCTCCTTTCCTTCTTTCTTCCCTTCCTTCCTTCCTTCCTCCTTTCCTCCCCTCCTTCTTCCTTTCCTCCCTTCCTTTCTTTCTTCCTTACAGAAGTATCTTTTCTCTCTCAGATTCCTCCTTCCACCCTCTTTTCCCTCTGTACTCACAACACTCCCCCCTCCCTTTTCACCTCTCTCGTCATCCTTTCCTTTCTGTTTGCTATTTTACCTCCCGTTTCTTCCTTCCCACCCTTTCACTTTCTTTTGATCACTCTTTAAGCCACTGAGTCATTGTGCCATTACAATATATATATATATATATAAAGTTGCTCGTGATCATAATAATAAAAATTGCACGCATATACACACGCAGTACATGCAGATATGCATATAGAGTTTAAAGATTCAGTACGAAATAAGTTAGTCTTTTCATTTTTATTCTTTTTTCTCCTTGTTTTCTTTAACAGGTGTATTCCCTTTTCTTTAATTCATGCTCCGTGTGTATGTTTGGAAAGGGTGTCACCTTAGGCAGTATGTAGTATTTTAAATGTCATGTGCAAACAAATTGATAACTGTCTGTAATTTAAAGTAAAGCATCGACCAAGGGCCATGATTCTGCTAAAGACACCTCGGATATAGAATTGAGTACCGTTTGCCTTGTATCATAAATCACATTTTGATTTTACCAGGTTTTTATAAAAGGAATTGCTATACATGTTAATAAATAAAATTTTATTATTGTTGTTTACAAAAGTAAGCAAAGTTTTAAAAAGTCCTTGGGGATGAGAGATCCCTGAAGTTTCTCCAGAATAATATTAGGGATAACAAAGTTTATGGACAAGCATACATATTACATACTATTTAATTTTTTTTAAAAATCGCTCAATGATGGAATAAATCACGAAACCGCTGCAAAATTAATGCAGTTTGAGATAACGTAAAAATCCTTTCAATTGTATGGGTGAATCACATTAGTTCTTTTCCATTCAAGGCAAGAAGACAGAAGTTCTTGCTCGCCCCCCCCCCCAAAAAAAAAAAAAAAAAAAAAATCTTGCACAAATTCATAAACCAACCCCTGCCACTCTGAGAGATCGTCCCTCCTCACAGATGATCTTCAGGCAAAGGATAGCCAGACCAAAAACGTATAGTTTTGTTGATGTTGTATGGTTTGTAGAGAGGAATGAAGACATTATTCTGTTTGATACTTCTGATTGCATCATGATCATGGGGCAGTTTTCGACAGCCTGCAGAGTTATTTTGGGAAGTAAGCATTATTAACCAGATGTTGAGTGATGATGTGACATGCCAGATG
The DNA here is from genome assembly GCA_028829895.1 of Sinotaia quadrata. Classification (NCBI taxonomy): domain Eukaryota; kingdom Metazoa; phylum Mollusca; class Gastropoda; order Architaenioglossa; family Viviparidae; genus Sinotaia; species Sinotaia quadrata. The sequence continues at coordinate 113,076,361 of CM054181.1, read as the reverse complement.
CCCTGTCTGAATCAAGGAAGTCTGTAGGACACAGCACTGAATGCTCTATAGGGTACTGTCATTTAGAATTGCTTGTCTAAGGATTCTGTCGCCCAGAACTGCCAGGTCTGTATTAAACTGTTGTACAGCACTGCGCGTGCGCACGTTTGTGTGTATGTGTGACGGTGTCATACAGAATTGTTTATGTGTGGAAGTTGTCGTACAGCACTGTATGATCTGTGGGACACCATCACGCAGCATTGCCTGCTGGGAGTCAGGGAACTCTTTTGGAGGATTGCCTTGTCCTGTGGTTCACTGTTGTAGTCTTTGGAACACTCGTACAGCAATGCCTGATGTGGGTCACCAGCATTCAGCAATGTCTGGTCAACGATGATCATCTTTGTGGGGCACTGTCATACATTTCTGCTTGGCCAGTTTTGAGGACCTTTGTTTCAGTGTCGTACAGCACTGTTTGATCTGTGACGAGAAATTGTGTAGGTCGTTGTCATGTAGCACTGCCTGGTCTGCTTCAAGAAGAGTTTCAGTGGAGTCGTAATTACTGACATGAAGAGGTAGTTGTCCCAGAATATCAGAGATTTAGCCAGTGTACTTTATTTTTCTCTTATTTTATTATAACTGCCAGTTTACCCATTTCAACCCAGCCAATTTATAAGCCAGGTGTCGCTACTTGGATCTTGAAAATCATTGTTCATGTTTGGGAACATTTCTGTACGAGTTGTGATGCTGTTTTTATGAAATTGCCACTTGCCTAAAGGAGGTAGGTGGAGCTATGGGTCTTAGAATCTTTCAACCAATTTGAAACAGTTTAATAGGAACACCCATTTATGTATCCAAGTCGTTCTGTAGTACACCAGGAAGGGGAGTGGATACATTTTCCCTCCCCCTCCCTAGCATAGCGGGCTTTCCTAAGAGGTTTCAGGCTTTTATTTCAAACTATGCACAAGGCAACGCCCTTTACATTCAACCATATCTTTATAATTTAGAAATTAAAAAATATATATAGAGAGAAATGGAAAGATTTGTAAAACATTTCTTGTTTTTTTAAGTCATCAGTATCTTTGTAATTTCCTTTGTGCACTTCAAACATTTAAATTTTTTATTTAAATAAAACAGCGGGTTTATATCTGTGATACAGATTGACTGGGGGTCTATAGTAACTCTTATTAACGTTTAATAGAAGCAAATATACTATGGATGTTTGGGATGTGTGATGGACCCAAGTGTCTCATACCATACTATCTAATACTGACCAGTAACTGTATTGAGAAGTTACTCGGATAAGAAAGACAGATAAGACTTTGGTTTGGCTAGACTAGAGCATCTGGTAATTTAATTAAATTTTATTAAAAATTTTTAGTTTCTTTCTTTTTTTTAAATTTTACTTGAATGTTAATATCCCAAGTTTTATTACATGAATATATAGTCAAATAAATTATGTGGACGATGACGAGGGCTGCTGATGTTTTATAGTTCAATGTATGGTCAGGGTTCATCGTATGACTGTTGATTATAAGAGGAAGTATTTATATTTTTCTTTAAAATGCCATCCCAAATATGTTATCATCGGTATCAGAATTTTATCGGTACAGCTAACATTACTAGTGTAAGATCTGATAAAAATTGATATACCTACACTGTTATCATACAGTCCAGCATTGTCATTGGTTGAAAGAATCTCGCGTATATAACGAGGAGGTAGGGTTGACTATATCATTTGAGGTACGATCACGTGAGAAGTCTAATTCTGGTTGGCTGATTGACGCTCATGAAAATGGGGCTGGACGAATCCCGCGAAGCAGAGATTTTACAGTTTATGACAGCTTTGTTCAGCAATGTGCATCATTTACCTGATTGTCTGACGGCCCGTCACATTTGTACATGTGTAATTGTATTTACCGCTTATTCTTGAATAATAATGTATACAAGTAAATAGACTTACTTAGCTTACTTTTTCTTTCTATGGGGAACTATTAATCCTCGAGACACGCTCCACAACAAATAGATAACCTCGTTCCACATCTGGAGAGGTAGAAAATTAATTTGTAGTTTTTTTATTTTTAAAAGAGGAATAAATGTGAAAATCTATATGTACTGAGAAATACATCTATGGTTGAGTTTATCTCATTTAGGTATAAGTTTGTCTCTTTACATACCTTTTTTTAAAAGTAAAATCATATTATAATTAACTTGACTAAAAAATACGTTGTTATATATACTGGTTTAGTCTCTATTCCTACCTTTTATATTAAAAATAAATCATCCCTCCCAAAATAATTAACTTGACTAAAAATATACGTTGTTATGTATATTAATTTAGTGTCTACCTACCTTTAAAAAAAAATTCATCAAAAAAGGTATATTATAATTAACTTGACTCAAAAATACGTTGTTATGTTTACTGGTTTAGTTGTAACTTTAAAACTGATTAACAGCAGATTATTGTAATTTTATTAAAACGTCCTCTTCCCATCCTTCGCCTTTTGATTATGAAAAAATAATCCAGCAGAAAGAAGACAAACATTCACCCACACAAAATCAACAAAAAGCGGAGTCTCTTGATTAATCACTGCACGTGCAGCTCTCATTATTATGCGGCATCTTGAAAAAAAAATGCCTCGGAATACTTGTCATACCGCCCACGTTGGCCTTTTGTAACTACACTTCTGCATCATTTGCGGCTCCTGTTGTACAGCATTGAGACCTTTTGTAACTACACTTCTGCATCATTTGCGGTTCCTGTTGTACAGCATTGAGACTTTTCGTAGCTACACTTCTGCATCATTGAGACCTTTGTGGCTCATGTTATACATCATTGAGACTTTTTTTGCAACTACATTTCTATATCATAGACGTCTTTGTGGCTCAAGTTATACATCATTGAGACTTTTTTGCAACTACATTTCTATATCATAGACGTCTTTGTGGCTTATGTTGTACGTCATTGAGACACTTTTTGACTATCATTGTACTCCATTGTGCCTTTCGTGGCTACTGTTGTACAATATTGTGACCTTTCTTGGCTAATGTTGTACATTGAGATTTGTATGGCTACTGTTGTACAATGGGACCTTTCGTAACTACTATTGCACACCATTGAGATCTTTTGCTACTAGTGTGTATACCATTGAGATCTTTTGTGGAAATGAAAACCATTGCGATCTTTTTTTTTTTTTTTTTTTTTTTTTTTTTTTTACTTCTATTGTATATTGGGGCCTTTTGTGGCTACTGTTGTACATCACTGAAATCTTTCATGGCTACTTTTGTACATTCTGGCCTTTTTGTGGCTGCTGTTGTATTCGATGAGACCTTTTATGACCAATGTTGTACATCTTTGAGATCTTTTGTGGTTCCTGCTGTACAACATTAAGGCCTTTGTAGCTGTTTTTGCCATTCATTGGGACTTTTTATGGTTACTGTTGTACAACGTTGGGGCTTTTGCTGCCACTTTTTTGGTATTACTGTTGTACGCCACTAGCACATTTATAACTAATTGTAAGTCATTGGGTCATTTTATAACTACTATTGTTACATAATTGGGATCACCCAGAGAAGTAAGATAATCGATGCTTTGAAATTCACGTGTAATGTTGAATCGTCTGTTTAGTAATAATAGTACTTGTAAATCTTAGTATTTTTTTTTTTATAGACCTGTTTATAAATATTGCAAGAACGCGGATAATTTGTAATGGAAGGTTGGGAGTATTTGTGAAAATAAGGATAAGATGATTGGACGAATTGGAAGAGGTGGATGGTGATTGGACTAAGAGGAATTAAGTGGCATGTGCGTTTGTTATTTTGGTTTCAAATATCCTATTTCTTCAGATTTTATAATTTAAAAACCAGTTGTACTGTACTCAGTGTACACCGTTACTATTAATAATAAATTATATAAAGAAGCTTACAAATATTTTTTTCTCTTTTTAATCCTAATGTATATACGTGTGTACTATCGTATTTGCAAATTGTTACAGCAATATATGTACAAGTTGTATCCCTCCCCCCCCCCTCCGCGCTTTGTTTCGTACTCTATTCTGCTTGCACTCACGACATTGCGTCTTTGACGCTCATCACAAAATCCTAATATATATAAATAAAGCAGCAGCCGTGATTCTATTTCGCCCAAATTTATGTACATCTATAAGTGTACTAGTGTGTTCAAATATTCTTACATGAACCGGCTATTTTTGTTTCATTTTCTCCCACTGTTTGCATTACAATATTTGGCAACGAATTATTATAGTAGCAAACATATTTACCCGATGTTGTATCCACTTATTACCATTGATTTTGAAAAGTTTTTTTAGTGAGGGTTTATTCCCCCCCCCCCTTCTTTTACTGCTTAAAATTTGTTGTTGTTGACGTTTTGCCTCAGCAGGTCCTCATGGCAACACCCAGCTTGCAGATCTCACGTCATACGAGACAAGCACTTCTAGCCACCTTTGTCGTTCTCAGTGTATTTACGTCTGTGATCTGGGTTACAACTTCTCTTATGGTCATAAAAATGTTCTCTCTCTCTCTCTCTCTCTCTCTCTCTCTCTCTCTCTCTCGTTGTGGGTGTTTCGCTGCTTCATTCAGCAAAGAGCATTTAGTGTTTTTCTTCAGCATGAGTCATATGCTCTCTGCTTCTCTCACATCCTTGAAGAAATAGGTCACATTTTGCATTTGAGGCGTTGGTTGATCTTAGCATCGGCTGTGGACGTTTGAGGTGACTTACATGGGTCCTGGAGTATCTTTGTTTTTATTTTTTTTTATTTTATTTTTTTTTTTTTTTTGGGGGGGAGGGTCTTTAATTAAAAGTGCTTACACACTTATATGAGTAAAGCATACACGCAAAAATCCAGTAGTAAACAAATCACATCAGCAAATTATACCTAGATGAAAACAATACAAAATAAAGTGAGGAACAAAGTACCAAACAAAATAAGCACTTAGGGAAGTACTATTAGATTTATAAGTGAGATATGGTAAATAATACTCGAAATGTTGCTGTGAAAAGGGGAAATCACTCAAAACTTCAAAGTACCGTACATGGTGGGTATTGCGTCCGATGAATGTTGTATAATCGCAGACCTCCAACTTGTGTAATTTCATCTTTTCCTTAAATGTATATAAGTATAAGATTATAACTTTAAAATTCTACGATTGAAATTGAAATCCAGCGATTTTTATTTATGCATTTTCATAATATATACAGTGCAACTTGTTTACATGCATTTGAACCCATTAGGCACGCGTCAACTGCATACATTTGACGTCTGAAAGTTACTCGCGAAAGTGTGACAACTCTGGATAACTGCAGCAGTTCAAGAGTTCAGTTTTCTGTGCTTGCTCGCCAAATAGAGCGTAATTCCGCAGCCATATTTTTTCTTTTTTTTCCTCTCTTCCCCCCCCCTCCCCAAACAAAATAAAAGAACGAGAAATGCACTAATCCCATTTGTGCATGATTTTTTGAAAATTTGTTTTACGATATGTACATGCACTTGACCAGAGCAAAATGACTTATTGAAGATTTTTAAGCTTCAGCGGTAGAGATGTCTTGAAATGAACTTCGTCGGTATCCCCCCCACCCCTATATATATTTAGAATTTGCAGTACGCTATTGAATATTTTAGGTAGTTTAAATACTGTATTATTTTGGGTTATTTAGATTTACATTTGAAATTACATTCTTAACGGGTTGCCCTCCAATTGATACCCGGACATATATATATATAATATATAGTTTATATGTAATGCAGCATACTTTTCGGACTGTTTTTAAATTTTACAAAATATTCCCTTCTTCTTCCTCTGCACCACCATCAAATTCATACTTAAAAATGATGATATATTTTGTGCACGAGGTTTCGTTTACTAGATGTAGTTGTGGCTAGAAGTTGCGTTATTTGCGAGGTCACGACCTACTCAGCCTTTACTTCGTTAATCGTTACAGACTAGCCTTTTGAATTCTGGATATGTTTTTGTTGACACAATTATTACTCAACTTTTGACTGTTTTGTTGTTGGTTCTGTTTTCCTTTCTTGTGGAAGGCTAATTGCTGACTTGCACTCACAATTATTACTCAACTTTTGATTGTTTTGTTGTTGTTGGTTCTGTTTTCCTTTCTTATGGAAGGCTACTTGCTGACTTGCACTCTTGACTGTTTTATTCAGGCTGCACGTCCACTTCCGACATTTGTTTATGTTGCGGACAGGTAATGCACTCTCTTGCTCCACTCAAACGAGTTCCATGTGCCCGTTCTAGTAGAGCTTCCTTTTTTTGTGACTTGCCAGTTCACTCTTGTTGCTCCCACCACTTCTACAAATCTTGACCAGCCACTCTAGAAAATTCCTGCCATAGAAAATCGAACTCACCACACCCACAGGTTGTAACAACCGACACAGATTTAGTGTAGAAAGTGCATAATGGTGTGTAGTGCACACCGGTGTTGGTGGCACATAGGTGTCTCCATTCTGTGAAAATAATTGTCTCCATGTTTCCCCTCCAATAAAACCCAACAAAATCAAAACAAAGAAAACAGCTGCTTGGACTAGCAATGGGGAGCAGATATCTGGCCAGTCTGTATCTTTGGTCACTGGTGGACTTAATTGTATGTAATATTGAAATAAAAACTAAATTGAACAAAAGCGGCCCTTTGCCATAATATATATTTTTCATTAATTTTAGCTGGGGATAAGGACAGATAAAGAATTTGAAAACTACTATTTTCTCTTAAATTGCAGACAAACATAAGTTTGCTTTAAATTTATTTTAGTCATATTTTTTATGTGATTATTTGACAATGCTATATTAAATTGTTGCTGCTTGAAAGTAGGTGGTCCCAATGTTGCTGTTTTAAAGGAATGAGTAGTATTTAGTGTACAAATTTGAATTTCTGTAGCGAAGTTGGGCACTTTAATACAATTATTTGTTGATACAACTTGATTACAATTAAAAATCATTTCTTTAACTAAAAGGCTGTTGTATTTTATTTAATGTGACTTAAACCATGTTTGAAAGAAAAATAATTACACTTACTAAGTGTTGGACATGTTTTTTCCTAAGAATGGGGCCTTGTAGCCATATATCTATATTATTGAAAAAATTGCTTTGGTTTGGATTTCTTTTTGCATGTGACCACGCATGACTTTTTCTTATATCAGTAGAAACAAAAAATAAAGGTGTGGCCATAAGCTTACTCTTGATACCACTTTTATTAACAGAACTTAAAATGTCGAGCTTTGGTAATTGATTAAAAACTTGGCTCATTTTGGAAGTAAATCTCTACATCAGTACATGTAATAAAATTGTTAAGGTTGTGGGTTTGCGAAAGCTGAATTTAAAAAGTACTGGACAGTTTTTCATCTTATTTTTTCTGTTGTATACATTAATGCCTAAGAATCAAGATAGCCTATATAAAATCATACTATTCTAACCTGCTCGACAGTGGTCCTTAAACACGAACATTTTCCATTGAAAGTAAAGCACATGCGTGCAGATCTCTTACAAGCAGCCCTAAAACATGCCTGCAGGTCTTGGCTAATACATCACTGTCATCTCTGTACATGGCAGACAATTTGTGTTTCACTCAGATTGCTTTTCTCATTCAGGATATTTGATTTTAGACTGTAGTAAATATTGTATTTTGAATTTTGGTGTAGGCCTCTGCTTTGCGATAGCGATTAATAAATCGCAAGGACAGATATCATAGACTACAGATATGAACCTTTATTCCAGCTGCTTTTCACTTAGATGTCACAAGCTCCAGGGTTAGCAGCAGCGACAGTCTTTTCAATTGCACCTTAGATAACACAGTATTGTATGGAGAAATCTTTGAATCTTTGTAAATTAACAAAAAGTTATAGTTAACAATCTATTCTGCTGACATTTGCACAAGAGAAGCAGCTGGCAAAGCTAGTGTTCAATAATGTCATGCAAGAATTAGTGAAAAGTAAATGTTAAATATTAATGGGAAAGGTAATGTTATTCAGGGCTAAAGTATACAAACTAGTGGCTCTTCTACATTAAAGTATGTTATGGAAAAGTACATATGATCACTGCTATACAAGATTTATTGGCTCTCCTAGATTAATACTGTTAAATTATTATGTAAAGTAATTTTTAAATAGTGCTTATACAAGTATTAGTGGCTGCCCTATTTTAACATTGTTAAATTTGTTTAGGCAGAGTATGTTATTTAGTTCTATAATATACAAATATAACTTATAAGTGGCAAAGTGATATTTAGTGCTATAGTAAATTAGAGGCTTTTGAAGATTAGCACTGTTAATTTATTATGGAAAGGTATGCTATGCAATGCTATATACAAATATTTGTGCTTTTTTAGATTAAGTGTTAATTTATGGTAAAGTGAGATTTAGTGCTATATAGTGTACAATATTTAGTGGTTTTCCCAGTTTAACATTGTTAATTTTGTTTTGGAAAAGTTAATGTAATTTAATGCTATACAAGTATTTGTTTCTTCCTAGATTAACACTAATAGCAGTGCTAATTTGTGATGAGAAAATAAATATTATTGTGCTGGCCACACTTACACACAAAGCATGTCTGATCAGACAGCAAATGGGTACCAAAATGAGCATGCTGAACATAAAGCATATTAAAATGACCGGATAAATGGTATTTATTCCATACTATCTCCATCCCTAGAGTCCAAAGAAATATAAAACACCATCCTTTATGCATCTTTATCCTTATTAATTATATCAAGTGAACTATTATCATTACTATTATTCTGTACCACTGAGTGGTGGTGGCTACAACTATAATGGCCATGAAATGTGTGCTATCCCTACGCTGTTATTTAATCCCAATTGAACACTATTAGCACTCCTAGATTAATGTTATTAGTTGATATGGGGAAGCAAAGAACTAGAAAGAACTGTTAATCAGTACTATATTGCCACAGGTCTTCACTTTGAGCTTTCACTTGATTGTAGGGAAATAAATGTGAAAGTACTAATAACATACTAGTAAGTTTTCTTAACTATCATAACTGCTCACTGACAAACATGACAGTATACATTACCTCTCTTAGTACTCTGAAAGTTAAAAATGAAAGAAATAAACCAGACATCTAAGTTAATGTGAATAGTCCAATAGACAGTTCATGCTGGAAGAATCCCATTAAATATGTAACTGCCATTGATTGATTAAGCATTCAAAAAAAAAAGAAAATGAAGAAAGTTTTACAAAGCATATGATTACTACTACTGTTATTAAATACCTACATGTAAATGAACCTTTTATTATGCTTATTTTCAGTTTTTACTCAATTTAAATTTAAGTATGACCTGGATTGGCATTAGTGTGAGACACGTGGATCTGACTAGCTAATATTAAATGACAAAAAAACTTTAGTGATACTGATATAGAAAAGGGTATTGGAAATTGTTATGGCAACAAAACAAAAAATTATCTGCTCACTCAGAAGTATATCTGGTTTATTAGCGTGGTTTGAGAAATACATTCAACAGTAAATAAATGCACTTTATACACACCCCACTCCACCCCAACAAAATACATATAAAATAAGTAATTTGATTAAAAATTAATTTTAAATGTAATTATACTAACTATTATAAAAAATGACATGAAAGGGAGGTAACTTTGCTAATGTTTATTATATGTACTTGCATCTCTGATTATCTTCCTTTCTATTTTTATAGCTTTATCTAGTTAAATGATGTATACACTTAAAATCCAAGTGCAACAGTAATGGAATCATAATATTTGTACTATAAGAGGTTAATACCTATATTAGCAATTATTACAGTAACAGTGAATCTAGCTGATCAATTTTTATTTTGTACTTATAATTGACTATAACGGCAACTATGAACAAAAATGGTCTAAAGCATGGTGGACTTCATGGCTTGTCAAGGACTTTGAGCCATATATAACTTTTCAGGAACAGGGTTCCAGAATCCAGATTCATTCATTATGAATATTAATGATTCAAACAGTTGTAAGAATTACACTTCTTAATGTTTGTTTTATTTTATTTTAAAATTTCCTTTTTCTTATATTAGGTTATCTGATTACACAAATTTTCTCATTTCTGTATGCTTCTTGCATAAGAGGAACTTTCAAAAGAACTCAGACTGAGAACTAGAGTTCAATGTAGATGTAAAAACAAAAATCAAAACAAAATCGGATACTCTTTTAAAAACTTTTGTACTTAAAAAAAATATATTTTTAAAGAAAGAATACTATATATGCAACCTTAGGGTTATGATAGAATTCTAGTTTGCTTTATCAGAATTTAAGTTGAAACCTATGCATAAATAGTTTTTGAATGAACACAAATATAAAGTTATATGTATTTTTAGTAATTTTAAAACTTTGCAGTGTACACATTTTTTTGTTGTGAAAACTAATGAACATCAAACACAACAACAATAACCCCATATAATATATACATGTAATTAAAAACCTGATTATATAACTTATTCTAAGTACATTAAAAGAAAAAATTGTGTAGTAGGTAAAACAATGATAGAAACTTTGCATAGAAAAATATAAATTCTTACATTTACTTGTAGTTACACGTGTGTATTTGATCGTACAGTTGATAGAAAAATTGAGAGATTCAGATGGACTAAGTTTCCATGCATGGTGTGAAGAGATGTTGCAGCAATGCACAGACCCGTCCATTTGCTCCTTCCTACCTGTTGCAGCACTAAAATGTGCTTGCAGTTAATAAATATGTAGAATGTTTTTACATTATGCTTTATTTTTTATTTTGTTTCCTATTTTTCTCAAAAGTAAAGCTTTATGTGATTCACTACTGGTAAATATACTAAGGTAGAAAGTGTTCTGACTTTTGATTTAGTGAAGTTTTAACTAAACTGTCTCTTCTATGGTCTGCTTTATAATGTTTTTTTAAAATTATATATTTAATTATATATTTATATATATAATTATAAAGGCACATGATTATACAAATTGCACATACAAATGTGCACGAATCGCTATTGTGTTATTAATGGCAGTTTTAAATATAGTATCACTATTTATTTGTATACTTTAATGTATAATATTAGTCATACTTTGGATACTCTTCTTCTTCTTCTTCTTCTTATTTTAAATACATATTTTCATATGATAAGTTTTCTGTTACATGTTAATTTTGTTTATCTATCTGTTGCTTACTTAGTTGCTTTGATTGTTATTTTCTTTTATTAAAATTATAGATTCAGCTAGAAAGACTATTGTTCTTTTAAAATAAATGATAAATGAAAAAATACAAATCAGTGTGTATATATTTTCTATATATTAATTAATTATTATTACAACTACAGATTTAAGAAAAAAAATTAAATGTGTGCTATAAATATGAAATGAGCAACCTATAACTCCTGTTTACTAATTTATGTATGCTTAGTTTGAATATATTTATAAATTTAACTAAATATAAATTAAATAGTGATGAAAAGTTGTTTTGTAAACATTATATTTTTTCCAGAGTGGTGATGATCGAGGGAGAAAAAATAACCCACCAGGCAATGAAGACAGCAATCTCAGCATTGCAGAGGCAGCACCTGAAGTTGAGGATTTCAGTAATGGTAAGTCATGCTTGTAGTTTTAAAGAAATAGGAATTTAAATTTGTTCCTCTTAGAATTGTTTTATTTAAAAAAAAAAAACCCCATGCAAGTTTTATCATTGCTGCTATTTTAGTTGATTTATTTATTTTTTCTTCTTTAATTAACCTATGTCATATTTTTTCCCTTCATTAATTATACACATAAGCACATCTATAAATTAGCTTTTGTATAGGAAGTAGTATTTAGTTATATAAATTAAGAATTATTCAGTTATGGGAGCTGGAGATAATGTAATGCCAACAGATGCAGTTAATGCAACAGCATTATTGATCTGATTTAGTATTGGTTGTACAGGGAAACAAGCCATTCTGAAATGTCATATTTAACCGAGTTATTTCCCTTGGATGTGAAAATTTGGCGGCGTTCATTCACTTTGGTGTTTTATTTCACTATGCTCCATTGGCAAATCTATATTCAAAGATTATTTATGCATGAGATTTTATATATGAACCACAGGAAAATTGTTAAAAGGCAAATCACCAGGATATAGATAAATATTTGATGTGTTTATGGTGAGTTTATCGGATCAGAATTTTCACTGTAGTATATAGTTGATGACCTTACGTAATATATTTTGTAATGATTATTTCAAGGAAATTTGAAATTTTAAGCAGTGTACACACTACAACTTTATAATTGGGAAATAGTTGAATGATGTAATATGGTTATTAAATTAAATTTTAATTTTTTTTTTTTTTTTTTTTTTAGAAAAATTATTTTGCCATTTATCATTAGTAATATTAATATTTTTTATTGTGTCATTTACAAGTAAAGCAAAATAAATTATATAGATTAGCAAAATGCCTAGAAATTTGTCCATATGTCTATTATATTTATAAAAATTTCCAGACATGTTGCTTTTTTTCAGACGTACTTACATGTATACGGTAAACCTTGATTATCCAAGTCAGCTTCCACAAAGAATCAGAAATTATATGAATAATCAGTCCTGCCACTATATAATAATTTAAACATTTAATTTCTTTATTTTCTTTTATTTTGATTGCACTTTGTTATAAGACCTAAAGTGTTAAAAAAAAAATCTTATATCAGTTTGGTCGACTATCCATAAATCAACCAGACATACATTATCTTTGTCTTTCTACTTCTTTATTTATGACCACATTCCTCTTTCCCTGCTCATGAGACTTATCTACATACCTTGCAAGTGACTTCCTCCTTAACGGTCTGATAACCAAGGTTTCACTGTATATCATATATATTGAGACTTCTTCCATACAAAAGTTTTGTATATACAAAGCTGCTTTAAAGAATACAATCTACATGAGTGTTGAAAAGTTGTTCTTCCATGGCATGGACTTAAATGATTTTAGATGTTAGAAAGAAGGGGTGTTTACTCTTGACCCAGTTAAGTTTATATTAAATAATTGCATAACTTGTGTCAGCATTATCTTTTACGTTAGATAGATCACTTTGCTAGACATATTTATTTCATTTAGCAAGCATTTGTGAATTTGTTTATGAAGCTAGTGCTGTTTTTTTAGCTACAAATTAATTTTTCTGTATAATTGTGATATATTGGGAAAGAAATACTATATAAAAAGAGATATAGGAATATTTTAAACTGTAAATAAAAAGTTGATATTAAAAACAGTGATATCTTTCATAAAAGCAGTATATAAATTTTTATGGGTAAGTTTATAACACAGCATGGCAGATAATTTTCATGCAGTGCAAAACATTGCAATTTTATAATTATACTTAAATATTTATTTCTTTTCATTTGTAATTACATAAAAAAAATTAAAGTTTGATTAGGGAGCTAGATGTTAAGAAGTGGTGAGGTTCTATACTTGGGGATCATGGGTTTGTAACCCAACCCACTCATTAAGAATTTTCCACTTGATCCCCCCTCCCCCCATCCAATCCCAGCATTGTCAAGCTTATTAAATTATTGAATGAAAATAATAATAATTTAATTATTAATATCAGTCAGTGGTATCAGTACATACACTGTATGTGCATGCCTACTCTCAGAGTATTAATACACCTTGTTTTCAAAACTTTTCTCACAGTGTACATAAATGATCTTTTTTCCCTTGATGGACTTAAACTGTTAAAGGTATATAAAATTTTAAAATTGTAATTTATTCTAATTTTTTAAAATAAACACAGTTGTTTGAAGTTGACAGTTATTCATGATATTGGTTGACATTTTGGCTGAAATCATGAAGATTAAAGCACCATGTTACTTTAAAAATATAAGTGTTTGTAAAATAAGCTATCAGTAATGTTTTAAATAAATGAATACACTATTCAATATAACCAAAGATTTGACTTTGGATCTTATGTTGGAATATTCAGCTGCAAGATTCGATTTGCGAGGAATCTGTTATTAAATAATTTTTATGAAACAAATAAAACAGTTTAGAGCAATTATATATTTGAAGATTATATGGCCTTCTTTGTTTTCCTTATTTAATAATACATGTATAATTTTCATTCAGAATTGTGTGAGAACTGCTGTTGTAGCACAAATTAGAATTAGAAGTTTATATCTGAGACTTGGCCATACAACTAATAGAATGGCTGCAATATATTTTTGTCTTACACAGTGATTACTTGCACATATGATATTTTTTTTTATGCATGGAGGCCTGGTCCTAAAATTTCATTAAAAACATTTCCAGAACATGATGAGTAGAGATATGTGAATTATTTTAAGAATGTAGGCCTGGGCCTAAAATTTCACTCAGAACCTTTCCATACCACGATGAGCAGAGTTTGGATATAACTGCCTAAATGACTATCATCTAATTTCTTTCACTGTTTTAGGGGTTGGAAATGGTCTACAGAAGAGAGCAAATATCAATTTAAGGAGTAATTTGAATATCATATAATAAATTTTAGACTTTTTTTCCTTTCTAAATTTTAAAGTAGGCACTTTGATTTTAAGCACTTGAAAATATCCATTTTTTCTATGGTACACATTATTTGTGTGCTCTGCTTTTCTTTACCTTTCTGTCTGCATCTTAAACTTTGAGTTTTCACTTTCAAGGTCTGATTTCTTCTTCAGCTTCTGAACTTTTGGAAAACTTATGGCTGAGTTGTATATGTACAGAATGATCACAATTATGACTTCTTGTTTAGTTATCATAGATGTACTTTTTTCTTGACACCGACCAAAATAATTCATTATTTCTTGCCAAATAATAGAAATAGATGGATTGTTTCTACAATGGTTTATTAGAACTTTACTTAATGCAAAGGTTAGAATCAGAGAGAGTGAATTGTTGGATATATCAGTTTTGGACAAATTCAATACTTTCTGTATTAAACAGAACAATTTGATTGTGGCCATAGTTGGACCTACATTAAAGCCTCATTTAGATTTTTGTTATGCACACTTGTGAATGTCCCCACGCTTCTACTACTACTACTCATAATACATTACTGAGGGTTTAATCATTTGAAGATGTTGGATCATCTGTATTTATGGTAAGTTCACTTTTTGGACATGCTTTCCACAATAATAATAGTAATACTAATAGTAATAATAATAATAATAATAATGGTTATATGAATTCATATAGTGCTAACCTTGATGCTTTGACAGAATAATTATTATTATTTTTAACCATATAACAAACAAAATGAATTTATATAGAATAAAATATATACCTAATAGTAAAATTTACTATTGTAACTATTAGTATAATGAACACATCAACTCCACAATAATATGTAGTTGGTATCAGCATATTGATGCATAATTTGTTGCATGTGCCACCAGTTTAGTACTTTAAAAGTAAATGTTAACCTTTGAATGGTGTGGGGATTTTTGTGAAATATTGCACTAACTGGAAAATGGAACTTCAGAGAAAATAGTAATTCTCCAAAGCAGTTAAAAAGTATCAGTGCAGGTGAAACAATTAATATCAGAAGATTATTTCTAAAGTTCCTAAATATCCGAAGGCATTACATCCCTTGTTGAATTATACTTTTCTATATCAATCTGCAGTCATTTGTTAGATAGTAAGCAGCTACTTTACTTGAAATTTTGCTACAGACTCCCCTCCAAAATACCTACCCCAAAACAGTAAATATATTTATTCAGATAGTTTAAATCAAAAATATATTGAAAGGAAAAATGTGGACATTAATGTGAATCTTTTCTTTCTAAAAATTTTGAAAAATGTAATTGATATCCGGCAGTTACAAAATTATATGACAGATTGGCCTCATCTGGCCTGCATATTACTAGTTATTGCCCCTGCTTTACACACTAGTGCAATGGTTTTCAACCTTTTTCAACTTGTAACCCACTGAATAAGGCGTACTGTCAGTTTTTTTAAGGAGAGATTTTTTTCACTTAAAAAGTCCTGAAGTATTAAGATTGTGTTTAAAAGTTCCTTACTAAAATCCTATTTATTGTGTTTTAATGTTAATCATGTATTTTATGTTCTTTTTGACCTTCCCCCAAACTTTTGTGGCATACCTGTGGACCCTTCATGACACACCAGTGGGCTATGTATGGCGCACTAGTTGGCATATGCTGGACTAGTGGCATCTCAAATAATATTCCATTGGCAAAAGAGCAGAATATGCATTGTGTGTGATCACCATGATTGAGAATCAGGAGATAGTGATAGAATTTGCAAAAGAAATAATTCTTTTTCTTATATTTTGTTTTATTTCTTGAAACTGTTTTAATTATTATTTTTTTAAAATTAAGATTTAATTTGTGCAGTTACTGTAAGCAGAACCAACTGATAATGAGTACATATCTCCATTTTTCTGTTGGGAATTATGTTTGATACAGAAACATAATTTGTTAGGAGGCTAATTGCTGTCCCTAAACATTTTCTGTTAGCAATTGGATGAACTAAAACTAACCAAAGAAAGCTTGCAGTTACTGAAAACATGTCAGCAAATTTTTAACATTATAATTAAGAAAGATAAATATGGAATAGTCTCCTGAGAGATTGTTGAAGTCTGATAAAGTAAGGCTTTAAAAAATTAATATTGAAATTAAAATTGTAAACTTATCTATACTTTGCCAGATTTGGCCACTGTCTTGACCTCCCAAAATTGTGGATATTTATGTATTTTCTTTAACCTACTTTTTATTTTTGCAATGATATTTTATTAAAAATCTAAATTTATATTGCTAAGCTTGAACTGATGTACCAAGGTACAGAATAAAATATATTTAGAAATTATGAAAGTTAGGATGCTATTATTTTTTATTAAACCTGTTCTTCAGATTCAGTAGTGTATATTTAAAAAAAAAATGGTCTTAAGATGGGTGCACTAGTAAAGTAATATTAAACACAACTTACTTCTTGCTTTTATATTTAAAAAAGCACACAATTTAAATATTAAAATTTCGAAAGGTTATATTTACAAATTTTATTTTCTTTGAATTACACTGCCCTAAGTCATTTTGCCACAAAGGTGAACAAAACCTGACGAATTATTTTAAATGCATGTAATTACAATAACAATGCAACCTGTAGAGAGCTACAAAACTATTTAAATAAATATATTTGTGACGCTATTCAAGTTAAAACTCCTTGTGAGTAAAAACTATGCATAAATACACATTTTTCATAGAACACTTGTTTTGTATAATAATTTTGATACTCTTCTAGTTTACGGTTACAGATCTTAGACTAAAACTACATTTTATTAGTTGTGTTATTTATATCAATGTTTTGTCCTTTTAATGCAACTCTAAAGGATTGTTCTTTTACTCAGCATGATATGACCCTGCTTTTTTTTTGTGCTTAAAAAAAAAAATCTGGTAGCAATACCAGTGTTTATTCTCACTCTCAGTTTAAAAATATGTAATTAAAATTTTAAAAATTCTTTCATAACTTTTTTTTTTTAAGGTTGTCATTAGCCAGTGGCAGCTTTCTAACCTTTCCATTCAATTTACACATACTCAATTTCATACACATAGACATATATTTAAGCTTTTATAGATGAAGATCACTATAGATAGTTGTCTATGACATGCTGAAGAATAATTTTATTATGGTAAAAGGTTTATCCTGTCGTTTATTTTAAGCAAGTATTTAAGTAGCCATTAACAACTGTCACTGGATGTCTTGACGAGTCCCTCTGGTAACATTCAGAGCACCTTGTGTGCATGATCTGACTTGTGATGCTCATAAAGATGTTAATTACCTGTGGGAATCCCCCCTGGGGGGTTGTTTTGCTTAGGCAAGGTGTAATCTTTCTCAGACATAAAAGCTCTTGTCAGGCAGGTGACTACTTTGATTGTTAACTGAGAAATGGTTTTTTTAAAAATAGCAATAGAGGTCTGTATTTCTCTCTGTGTGTCTATCTAAACATATGTATATATTAAACTCACTCTTTAGAGTGAGATGTTATTTTAAATAGTCAACACTAAGAAACTATTATCACCACGTAGGTGCATTTTTTTGGTTTATGGTATTTTAATTTACAAGCCATTGAAGTTTGTAGGCGCAACTGAATGACTTTGCGCAGGCTTTTATGTAAGGGAAGAGTATATATACTTTATGCTACTGTGCAGAAGGACCCTATTGAGATCGACCCATTATGCATAATCTGGGTAAAAGTTAGACATTAAAAATATTTATGGATATTAAATATAGAACACATTTTTTTTCTTCTTCTCAGGGTTATACCCACAAGCAAGGGTCATGCATGACAAGTCTGCATACACTGCTCTCAGTCATATATCCTCCGGGTCGTATATCTGGCAAATCACTTTGGGCAGGAGATATGTACATGTGTGGCGTTACACTCTCTTGAAGAACATTTGTCACCAATTCTTCCCTTGGTGATTGTATAATGAACGGTTGTCAAGCAAGCGTCTCCTCCTCAATCACGACGCGCGCTGCACAACATTGACGCCCGTAATGCTCCGTCACTCCGTGTTTGTTGAGCTAGGATTTGCTCTGTAGCAAGGTTTACATTACTGTGGCATGCTATCAATACACTGGAGGCCTGAAGCGGGCGGGTGGGTGGATGGTTAGAAATGCGTTTTAGGAAGGAATCTAAGGTTACTCGTAACAGCTCGCTTTGTCGCCACCGTTCTGGAACGTTGCCTTTCAAACTGCACGGGAACGGTGTTGCATCAAAAGTTTTAAGCTCTCGGGGGTCAGCGCTTCTAAAGACGGGTTGGCGTGGATTGCCTTGCGTTAAAAGAAACTCGGCAACTAAAGGACTGTAGTCAGGCCGATTTAGTCAACACTTGTTTCTTGCGGTCTCACGGCTTGACAAAAAAGACTTGATCTAGTCCAAGAGAGTTCGCGGAAACGATCGACTAACACGGCCTTTCAAGTTTCTGCGCTTCCCACACTGACTTGTGTGTATTAAATATATGTATGGCCGAGTTAGAACCGATTGGCACCGCTTTATGCACGCTCGGGCAGGAGAGAAAGTAAACGCAACAACTACAACCGATTTGCGCGACAGTCTCGTCTAAATGTGACCAGAGGTGCAAGTCGGCATTGTGCTATTTCGTTTTGTTTTGCTTCAGAACGACAGAATGCTGATTACCGTTAAATTAAAAAAAAAAGTCCGAAACTTTTAAAAGTAAAAATAAAAGTATTCCGCATTGTTTCATTGGGGATATTACTATGTAGATTATATCTTTGTATCACTGTTATTAAATATTTAATGCAAATTTAAAATTATATATTTTCTCAAAAAAACTAGTGTTTTATTTTAAATGATTATTGATCATTTATTCATGCACACAGCAAAGTGCAAAAACACACATCAGGATTTCTATCTCCTCCTCCCCCCCCCCCCCATCCCCACACTTTCTTGTTACGAATTGTTTTTGCTGTCACTGCAGTATTCAGTTGAATTTGCCAGATACTGAGATAGTTATTGCATTGCCCAAGATTTTGCTCCCCTAGACAAGTATAAATTATAAGCAGAGAGCCAATAGACTTTGAGAAGAATTAAAATGATGGTAGTTTAGATCACCAAGAAAAGGGGAGTGCAAACAAAACATAACCAGTAAGTCACACATATTTAAATTGTCTGTAGATGTAGTGTTTATACAGATATTATCATGTAAGCTTTTGCCATCCAGCAAAGATTTCTCTTATCTGTGATCTTTCATCATCCTATCTACAGTTAGTAAAAGGGTTATCCATATTGTATGACCTTGAAAATGAATATATCTGGGGGAATTTGTATTTGACAAAATGCAATAAGTTTCACTATCAACTGAATAGGTTAGTGTTTTGTTTATTGTTATTTGAGGAGTTCATTGTTTTGTTTGTTTTTTTCACTTGTTTAGTTCATTTTCTTTGTTTTCTATCATTAGTTCCATGTTGTGTTTGTTTTCACTTGAGTAGTTCTGTGTTGTTTGTTTTCACTTGAGTAGTTCTGTGTTGTTTGTTTTCACTTGAGTAGTTCTGTGTTGTGTTTGTTTTCACATGATTAGTTTACTGATTTAACCAAACAATATTTGTTTGACTAATAATAGGTTTTGTTATCAATTGAATTGAGATAGTTTATTAAGGTTTTAGACAAATGATAATAACTTGTGTTATTAGTTTCATTAGCTTTGTTATCATTTATAACAAGTATTTTATCTGTTGAAGAACTTTATGATTGCCTTCAGCAATCAGTATTGCATTATGTTATCAGCTTAGGTAGTGCAGCATCTTCCTTTATCATCTGAGCAGTTTAGTTCTTTGTTTTCAATAGAGTCTGCTAGATAGTGCAGTGTTTTCTTGTGTTATCAACTGAGAATTTAGTGCTTTGTTTTCAACTGACTATTGTAGTTTACTGTTATCAGCTGAGTAGTTGACTTGCTTGTTTTCACCTAAATAGTCATTTAAAAAAATCTATTGACTAGTTCATTGTTTTGCTATTTACTGAGTAGCTCTTTGTTTCATTATCAGCTGAATATTTCATTAATTTATTATCAGCTGAGACAGGTTAGTGTTATGTTTTAAGATGCAATATTTATTTGAAACTTATCTCCAAAGATATTTCAATGTTTTATTTGACAGTTGGTATCTAGATGTGTTGCTTGAAGAACTCCTATGATTTCCTTCACCAAACAGAATTGTATTTCATTATCAACTAAGGTTGTTCAGTGTTTGATTCATTGAAAGGTTCAGTGTTTTGTAAGGAAAAACCTGTATTTCTTTGACAATGCTTCATTAATCCTGTAGGATACAGTTTTGTTATCTACTGAGATAGTTCAGTGCTTTGTTTTATCAGTTAGGGTTTTCAGTGCTTTGTTTTATCAGTTACTGAGTTAGGGTTTTCAGTGCTTTGTTTTATCAGTTAGGGTTTTCAGTGTGTTGTTTTATCAGTTAGGGTTTTCAGTGCTTTAGTTTTGGACAAATGGCAACAGCTTTAAAAAAAAAAAATCAAATGAAGAACTGTGAACAGAACTGTATAATCAACCACAATAGTTCATTATTTTAATTTCATAGACAGTACATAGAGCCAAAGGGTGCATAATACAGTCATTTTGCTGTTTTCCACTTCTGTTAACATTTTCCTATTTTCAAACACCTGTTACCTTCTGTTTCATGAGCATGCAATATTTGTAGATAAAGTATTTTCTTTGTATGTGTATACAATATATACTTAAAGTTTCTGATAGTTGGTATTTTTGCTAACATGTATTATTAATAACAGATATCTATCAAAACTTCTATTTGTGAATTGTTAGAAGGCTGTTTGCTCCAAGAGGTTAGATTTATCAGATGATTATTGCTTAATTTATCATTGTCCTGTGTGTCATTGCAAGCTTTATTAATATGGTAATTTACCAGTATTGGTACTTTAGTAAATGCTATTTTTTTTTTAAAAAAAAGATTGATTTTATTATATTTTAAAAATATTGCACACCTTTGGTCAAAGTTATTGGACATCTTTGGTTAAATTTTGCCTGCAGTGAAAATGTAATTGGCTAGTAAAATTACAAATAATCTGCAATAAAATAAATCATAATATACAATTGACTATAATTGTATCATTATAGAATAGACTGTATTTATAAATACTTGAATGCTCAGCACAAATCTGCAGGTATTATTTACCATTTTATTGTACCTACCAGCATAGAAAAAGTGAATAATTTAAAGAAAATGGATATATGCCCCACATTCAAAATATGTCAGCCAGGAGTGAGGAGGACGTGACACCACCACCTCAGCTGTCCTAAATTTCAGGCGCTGGTGTTGTTTCAGGTAACATAAATTACGGCTTTAGCACAGGTAGGATCGATCCGTTCACTCCAGTCGCGGAACACTAGCTGTTTGCAAGCTGTTACTCGTGTACACAGTGCAAGCATTTCACTCCCTATGCCGCCTGTCCGTCCGTTCTAACCATTGATTGAATAGAAGCACCCCCCCCCCCCAGTTTCCAACTCTTTAATAGATTGTTTGTTGTTTGAGGTGGGGGTGGTTGGTTGGTTGGTGAGTCCATTAGTGTTCCCGAATGCCCGTAAGCTATGTACGACATTTGAACTGACTGTTGTGTCACTTGAGAGTTCGACGTCATATAGATGAGGATTGTGAACAAACGGAAGACCTTTTGAACCGCTCTTTAGCTAATTGTTTTTTGTACTGTCAATAGCAGAACAGTTCATGCATACATTGCGCATGCGCCTTCAGCGTTTTGCTGGTCACAGTGTGTGCCTGTGTTGAAGTGTTGTTTTGGTTTAACACATTCCGCAAAGTGAACAAATACAGTCCAATGAGCCTTTCCATCAAGTTGTTTGTCGCTTTCTCCCTCACTCCCCCACCCCTCCCCCGCCTCCCCACACCCACGGCACCCATTGATCAGTCGTTTGTCTGTGGTTCCAACCACCTTCGTGGTCTCACACTGTCTCACTTTGCCAATTAAGAATGTCTGTTCTGCACCTCCTGTCCAGCGTGGACCATGTTATCGGCAAATTGCCTTTTAAGAAGTCATGACCTGACCGCATCAGACTTTTCACTACTGCGTGCTGTGAGCATGCGCGTTTGTACAGAGACCTTGAATGCATAACCGCTACCGGAAAGCGATGGAGGAGCGTCTTGCGAAATTTACACTTAACTGCGGTAGGGTCTTGGCTCCTCTCCTGTCGTTCATTAAGCAATTCTTCATCTCCCCCGTCCCCCACCTCTAACTCTCCCGACACTTAAAATATAAATAATAAAAAGAACCCATCTCGTCTCTTTGTTCCATTTACTTCTTTCCCCAGAACCATGTAGGTCTACTGGCGCCTCTTTGACACAAATGCATTCCTTTATACTGCACCATCCCCTCTCTCTCTCTCTCTCTCTCTCCAGTTTACATGTTCTGATACGAAAATGATTTTAAAGGAATGAATTTTTGTGTGTGTAGAATTAAGGCAGTTTGTTTGACGTTTTAGATTGTCGGTAAGGGGATAAAATAATAAAAATTAAGAATTAGTGGTAATTAAAACGTTTAAAATTCTTCTGTAATTTTTAAAGTTTGTATATGTTGACCGGTTTAAAATGTGTGATTGCTCTTCCTGTCTCCCGGTCCATCAAAAGAAACAAAATTTCAGCAGCCCAATAAATTTAAACTTTCTTTTTATTTTTTTGCTTCGTCTCATGATATAAACATAAACTTGCAACCTAAACTCTGTACGCACGCGCACACTAGATATAGCACATTCCCAATAAGCGTAGACTAAATACACACACAAAACTAGAATTGTGTGCATTTTAAAGGCATTTTTTACTTTAATGCTTGTCACGCAGCTGGGTCATTTTAATGAGCATTTGTAGAATTTCATAGTACAGTGAAGTTTTAATTACTGCTTACCGAGAAACAAACCAAACATATATAGTTCAGCTCTTTACCCTTCACCAGATATTGTTCAGACAGTGTTGAAAATATTTTTAAAGCTTTCTTAATTAGTAATGAACGTTGCTTCTATATTACAAACTATTCGCAGTGCACGCGCGCACACACAAAGCGCGTCATCACTGTCGCACTAAACGGCATGACACGAAAGTTTCAGTTCTATATGGCAGCTTTGAAGGGTGATAACCGCATGTCTGCTCCTACAGATCGGCAGCAGATCAATAAACTCTGAGTGAAACTCTAAACTGGGCTGTCGGGCAAGGTCTACGTGTTACCATTAAACTATGTGATTAGTTCGACATGCCAATCTTGCCTTATTATCCCTTGGGAAGCTTACCAGCTGCCTCAACCGCTAAAGGCAGCGTCGAGGCGCGGGACGGCCTCATTGACTAGAGTCCAGGGGTGGGTGGGTTTGCTGGCCGTCAGGTCGGTTACGACTTAAGAGGATTCGCGATCTTTTACTGGTGGGCAATGGCGACGAACGATACCACGGCTAAGTCGCCAAGTGCGCACAACATCCATCGTTTATCGTCCGCGAAATCAACGAACGTTAGAAATGGAAGTTAACTAAGCAGAAATCAATAAATCAACCAATCCTTCAGCACACTGTGTATGTAATAAACAGAACAGATAATCACAGTACACACTGTGTATGTAATAAACAGAACAGATAATCACAGAGATTTACAGTACACACTTAAACATATTAATGCGCACGTTCCTGGGGACGTGAACAAAATGGTCAGTACAAAATTGTGCTTCCAGACATTGTCCATTTAACAGCAGATTATAATGTGCAAATTAGTCATAACTCATTCCCAATTGTTCTGTCTCAGCATCAGCCTCCATCTTGCTCCACATTTCTGATGATATGCTTTATAGGAATCCAGTCATATCACCCAAAGCCAATTAAAACTTGAACTTTCATTGACTCAGATCTAAACAGTTTTATTTGCTAATTTGAGTAATAGCCATCTTGGTTTTATTTACTATTCCCTAATATTACTGTCTTGTAAAAAGTTTATATACGCATTAGATTTCCCCCTGATGTTGCATTTTTTTTGTTCTTTATTCTGGCTTTTAAATAAAATAATGTATGCATTAAAGACCAAGGGAAATGGAATCTAGGTCAAATATAGTTTGTGAACAAGATTTACCCTGTTACACACACAATCCCAAAACCCTTGGGGTAAAACAAGCAAAAATGATATCAAGAATGGGGGTAAAATGGCTGCCAGTGTAATTTTCTCTGGTACATCGTATGACTTTATGCTGATGACAGCGAAAGTTCTGATAGTAGTTCGCATACCATTTAATGATGTTGGAGATACCGATGAAACAATGACTGATGATGACCGTGTCTGGAAGTTATTTTACTGATACTATAAAGTAACTGTACTACATGCATATGTTTGTAGTCATCATTAAGCTCATAGACATACTTCTAGCTATTATTAAAATGAGTTATGTATGATTTTTATATGAATGATTAAAACTTTTTTAAAGCACAGTTTTGTAATTACCTACCGATATTTATTACTATTAGTAATGGTATTAATTATCTGTGCTAACAATAACATTTAGAGAATAGCAGTATAGTTTCTGCTGTTTGTGCAGCCTTATGCACTGCAATATTTAACCATGTTTTAATTTTTCAAACCACGCGAAGACTAGCACCCTAATCAAGTTCTAATTCTTTTTTCCTACATGTCTTTGGTGAAACTGTTGAAAGGAAGAAGGCAACAGCAGAACTGCTTAAATCATAAAATAGAAAAAGCAACGACACCATACCAGCCCCCATATTAAATACAGTGTGTACATAATCGTTTATTCCCCCCCCCCCAGGCTGCACTAAGTGGTTGTCAGTCTAATCCGTAATCGGTCCTAGCTTGGCTTGCACCGTATTGGCGGTTCGAGGTGAAAGGTCACCTGGTGGCACTGGCGGCATTGCAGCATATTATAGGTCTAGTAGATCGGCAGTTAAGCACCTCCTCGGGCGGGCAGCTGTTTTCTCTCGGCAGGCTAGATTAGCCTGAAACGTACAGGCATTTTAACAAGGCGAGGAGGAGTCGGGTTGCGCTCAGCTTTACACTCGGGCAAACTCGGCAACAGCCACTGATAAAGCCTTGCCTTAGCAGGTCATCGGGAAGATGACACTTCGCATTTAATGGGAACGCGTTTATTGCAGCCCTGCATGGAGTTTAAATAGATTGTCGATGGCCTCTTATGTCAGGGCATCAGTTTAATTTAGTACCGTTTGACACGTCTCGGAAAGGAGTGGGAGGAGACTGGGAACTCATTCTTGTATTGTAGCTATTTAAACCCTAGCCTGTTGTTTGTTGACATTGTGCAGTAGCACACTGTATACTCTTCTGACTCGTGCTCTTCAGTATAGAGATTCACAAAATGGATCTCGTGTAAAAACTGTACAACAGCATGCCCTCCGGTGTTCTACCGGAAGTGCTAATAGTAATACGGATATACGAGCAATAAGCCTAATTGGTATGAATATTTCGAAGGACTTTTGATCGAAAATAAGCAATCTTGGTTGAATGCGGTGGAGCGAGATCAGAAAAGATGAATGAACTGTACCATTCTAAATCAATCCATGACAATCCGTTTCCTGTGTAAATAAAAGGTGTAACGTGCGGCTGTTGCAAAATATAAACAAACGAAAGCCTATTATACCACTGCGCGTTGTCTTCATGTAGCAGTTGTGCGCTCATGCCAGCCAGCCAGCCAGAGCCGTGCGAGGAGTAAGCGCTGGCCTGATCTCGACTCTGCCTTCCTTCCCGGGGGTTCATCAATAATGGAAAAAAGCTGCTCGATTAGAACATATTACACACAATCAGAGGCGGCACGGACTAGGCGAAGACTGTGATCCTTTTTTTCCCCCCTTCTCTCTCTCCCTAGAGCTTCGTTGCTATACTGACACTACTACTGGCTTGCTGTTTGTGTTATGTGAGCACGGGCAGCTGAGAAGATTTTTCGTGCGCGCAGCGCCGCACGGCGCGCACACACACTCACGCACACACGCACGACATTGCACAGCGCAACAGCCCGATGCACGGCACTTTGGTGTGATTGTTGTAGTAAAGCCAAAGCAAGCGGTATTGGACTGGTGGTTTTAGTCTGTTGTGTATGCGCAACACAGCCGAGGCCCTAGTTCAGGAAGTCAAACGGAGTTCGCCTGACGTGTGCGGTGACGAAATGTCAGGGCTAAAAACACAATTCGAGTGTCGAGAGTAGGTAGGGTTTTTTTTTTTTAAATTTACTTTTTATCGCTCTTACTTGGCGTCAGGTTATCATCGCGCACACCTCGAGTTATCTATCGTCAGAAAGAACTGGGTGATACTCGACGACTGCATGGTTGACGACACCCCGCATATATACACGAGGTCCCCGACCCAGTCCAACAGTCTAGTACAACAACTAGGCAAGCTTTGCTGCGGAGGAGACAAATGATTGTTCAGCTGGGATCCGTACATCCAGACAGCCAGCACACATGCTGTTTAACCCTCGCCTGCCCCTTTGACGCGGTTTTCTTGGCCTACCTACCGGGATTTTCGCCAGCCTGGGATTGAGAGGCAGATTGGATGGCGTGTTGTTGCAACAGCAAGATGCGCCTAGCGGTGGTGCGGGAAAACCTATCGTGAGATGTCAGAACTCGGGGCTTGTGAAACCTTGTGAAACTGAAACCGGAGTAATTGTTTCGTTGGTTGGTTGGTTGGGGTCTCCCCCTTCCCCCCGTCACCCATCTGATCTGATTCGTTTTTCGGGTAGACCCTGATGGATGGATAGAGCATTTATGTCTCTCAACAACTTGTACTTAGGAGGATGCTCGTCGTCCGGGTATCTCTTCCCCAACCCTGGGGGTTTGCCCGCCGCCTATTTTCCCATACCAGGTGAGTGTTTTATTGCTTTTTTGTCTACTGCTTTGTCTCACTCCTTCCTAACGTAACTGCTTAGGCCTACCTTTTAGTTATTTATTATAAAAAATGTTGATAATGATTAGGTTGGGGCATGCAGCCGCACGTGCCGCAGACGTGTACGGTAGCATTATTTATTCTGCAGGTGTCACGGCCTGGTTTGGATCATTTAGACTTAAATTTGAATGCGTACGTGTGCACTTGTGCTGGAAACGATGTGATCGGTACGCTGATTCCGGGTGGTTGCATTCTAAACGCGGTTTTCACGAGGTAATCTCATTTCAGATTACTACCCTTACCACCACCGCATAGTACACACCTTCCGTGCCCTGTGCTTTAAAACCAAACGGACCGTAGAGTAATGGCAGGCTGGCCTTGCAGATAACTTTTGCGTTGGGTAATAATTATGTGCTTTTTACGACTATGATCTTGGCGGTCGGTCGATCATAAAGAGCGAGATACACCACCACCAATAATAATAAAACAAGCAACGGACTGGAAAGTTGTCACAAAATTCTAAAGGATTGCTTGAAACCTGCCGTATTTCTTCTAATGGCCACAGGAAGGTGATCTCTTGTTAAAATCTCTACTGACATACTTAGAAATTGCAGTAATTCTATTACTACCATTAGAAGTCACGGGAGAGTGATGTATACTACAATGACTAAATACATATGTCCAAACAGCCCCAGTGCTATGAAGGGCGATCTTAATATAGAAATGCCTGAATATATACTTTGAACCATGTAGTGTTGTATAGCTACAGAGAATGATTTCAGGCTACAATAAAAACTGTTAACAATGTGTAGTTCAGAAAAGAAATGCAGAGGAGCCCTTTGAGTCCATTTTTAACGGCACACAAGAAAGACTCGTTCTTCGTGTATATAGCTTTGAGCATGCCTGTTGTTTATAGGTGTTCATGAAAATTATTCAAATAATTCTATTAAAATACACAAATCTAGCGCTAATGGCAATAGAGAATTTTCCAAGACACAATTATATGTTCACGTTGAAGACAAATGTAGTGGCGTTGCTCTGTAAAATGGGTTTTCTGATATGATGCTGCATGCAGGTAAAGATAGTGTGTTGTTTTTTTTTGGTATTGTTGCATTTGAGACTGTATGGGTTATGAATGGTAGGAATTCTAAATAACCAGAGTTGGTTTTGAACCCTGCACCCACAAAAATAAAAAAAATAATCTTGTTTCTGTGAACGCTGTGTAGCTCATGTGAACGCTGTATTAATCAGTTGGGTATATTAACGGGTTCTTTAGATTAATGTAGAAATTTGTAGCATATTGAAATAGAATGATTTAATTACCAAAGCAGATTTTAAAAAAAAGAAGTGTACTTCTTTTTTTTCTTTTGTGGGCTAGGATTTAAACTTAGACTATCCAGGATTACATATTATAAAGCTTTTAAAAAAAAAATCCTACTAAAATTTGGATTTGTTAGCTCACCCAGTCAGTTAGCAAATGTGTGTATCTATCACACAACAAACACCATAATCTGCTAGATTAAAGTGTAGTTGCCAGTGCGATTCATTGCTGTAAACGCACATAACATTATCCTTTATACCTGTAGTGTGGGTATCTACTTGCTTCTGACTATCAGACACGTTTTATCTATACAAACTTACAGCGGTAATTAAGGACCTTGTTTACTGTTCAGTAATCATTGTCCGCTTTAACACATAAGTATTAATAGCACATGGGGAGACAATCGTTATTAATAGCCTCGACGCGTTCCATGTCCCGTCAAGTGGTAGGATGTTTTTGTGAAAGCAGTTCAAGCGATTTGGTGCCCGGTTAGGTCTCCGTAAGCGAGGCTTACGAACGCTTTATCCATTGTAACAATCGATACCTTGCCTAGTGCTGGGTGATACCACTGACAGAGTGTGGCAGATTTCACGTTTGCAGCTTTTTTTTTTTTTTTTTTTTTAAAGGAAAGGAAATTGATTATTGTGGTTATTTTATTTTGCCAAGGTTTCTAAGAGTCGGTTCTTATCCTCGCAAGTATAGTGGGAATGTTTACCTTTTACATACAGATTTGTTTTATATTTAAAAACAAAAGCTTCATTGCTATATTTGTTTTATCCTACTTGTGTGTGTGTGTGTGTGTGTGTGTGTGTGTGTGAGTGAGAGAGAGAGAGTAATCGCTGTCTCTCTAGCTCAACAACAGTACTTTTCACCTCTAGAAATGATAGTAGCACCTTTCCGCCTGTCTCGCTCAGTTATAAATTGTACTTTGTGTGTGTGTGTGTGTGTTCCTGTCAGAGTGTATTTGTTAAACAAGGTAAACGAACACTAATGTATGTCCTGAGGAATAATTGTATATTTTTAATTAATAATTATTTTTTACTGTACTAATTAAATTGCTTCTGGCATATCAGTAGATAGGCTTAGTGTGAAATAAATTAAATATTACACAGAATAGTGAAACATACAAAAATATCTTAAAAGTGTTAGTGTGATGAAATTGCACTCACATCATATTGAATGATATAAAATATTTTAGAATGTTCTTATCATTGTTACTGGGCCACTCGTTATATGAATTACCAACACTAGTGAGCGTACCACTACTGTCAGAATAAAATAACAAGCAACGTGATTGTGACTTTCTCAAAATAAAAGAAAATCCCAATGCGTCATTGTTGCGTCACTGCTTCTGACTAGGAAAAAAGAATCGAATACATTACTTTAGAGTACCAATGTTTTATCGTTACTGCGTCATTCTGAATCCACCTCGAATAAATTACCGTGCACTGTCTGTACGTCTTTGCTTGTGTTGTGCTGCTGTGTCGGCCGCCTCAGTAGATACATAGAGTCACTGTTCATATAAATTATATGTTTGTATGTGTAACTTAATTTAGTCCCACAAACACCAAGGATTTGCTTTTTATTCTCCCTGCATGACGATCGGAAGCCAGTGTTATCGGGAGCTTAACTGCTTCACAGCGACCTTTTCCATAATTGACGCGCGGCACAACACCCCCTCCCCTCCCCGTTTATTTTCACGAAATTCCTGTTTCGTTTCGCTTACCCGCTCTCATTGACACGCGAGCGAGAGGCGTAGGGAAATTAGCCTTGTGGATGATACTCTTGTACAGATTTAGGGAGGCTAACACAAAGTTAGTCTGTGCGTTTAATTAGTCTGTGCATTTCAATTTAGTTGTGTGTGTGTAATATATATATTTCTCCAAATATAGGTGTTGTGCACGACACTTGCTCCTTAGTCTCGTTTTGGTTCGGTTTGCTTTCACAAGCAGAGACTGATAGGCCGGCTGTTGGATTCGCCTCTTTGTGCACACGTCTAGTAGGTTGATTTCGCGAACGATGGTTTAGCAAGATACTTCACTCTTAACTCTTTAGTCTGAGTCTTGAATTGCGTTCAGCCAGTCTTTAGACGTCAGGCTACGGCTTTGCTGCGAAAAAAAGGAAAGAAAGGAAAGAAAACCTTCCCAACGCGAGTACATCCATCTATCGGGCTAGGCGATCGATAACTACTTTGGTAGGTGGTTCTTATTCTGCGAGGTATGTGACGTCTGGCAGGATTAAGTGTCTGAAAGATATGGCATTAGAACATGCTTGCGCATATTGTGTGTCGGTCGTCTGGAGCCACTTGGAGTTGATACATTTTAGTTTTATTCTCTGATAATAGTTGGTGATATAATGGTTGGTAAGGTATTACTTATTAATTTATTAATTAGTTATTTTTACATATTTATGTGACTTTTTTCCTGAAGGATAATTTAAGCTTCAGTAGGACATGTACGTCCGGAAATAATAGGAGACCGGTATTTTAGGGTTATTTACTTTTACCTTACCTGCATCTGTGGTGGCAAGGAGAGGATTTAAAGAACAACAAACTCTTACATCTTGTTGTGTAGTCCTAGCGAAAGAATTCTGCATCTCTTGCACCTTGCAACAAGTGTTTTACCTTGACCTCTGTTGCACCTTATGGAGTCTTAGGGACAGTATTCAATACTACACATTGTAGAACGTGTTTTACCGTGATCTCTCTTGCACCCATTGGTATCTTAGGGAAAGTGTACATATCCTATAGAAATTACCTTTACCTAACTTGCACTTATTTGTTTTACCTTTACCTATCTTGCACTTTACAGAAATACCTTTACCTAACTTGCACCTTTGTAGGTGTTCTATCTTTACCTAACTTGCACCTTTGTAGGTGTTCTACCTTTACCTAACTTGCACATTTGTAGGTGTTTTACCTTTACCTAGCTTGCACATTTGTAGGTGTTTTACCTTTGCCTAACTTGAACCTTTGTTGAGAGTGTTTAGTTTTCCTAACTTACATCTTTGCAGAACGTATTTTTCCTTTATCTCTTTCACCTTTGTAGAAAGTGTTTTACCTTTAGCACCTTTACAGAGAGTGTTTTACTTTTACTTTTCGCACCTTTGCAGAAATTGTTTTATTTTTATTTTTCGCACCTTTGTTGAAAGTGTTTTACCTTTACCTCCTGCATCTTGTGGTGGCGTTTACAGCGGGGAAGACCGGTTACGTGATCTCGCTGAAAGTTGGCTGTTACTTCCTGAGCTCGGCGTCTGTCTAAATGCGAAGCATGTGTGGGGCAGGTAAAGGTAAACAAGGAAAGAAAAACCGGCAATTATGTCACTGGATGCGGTGCCACTCGTTCTTTTCATTCTGCGAGGTCTGCTGGTGGTGTAACGGAAAGGAGCTTGAGAAGAAAGGGCCGGGATGGGGGTGGGGTAAAGTTGAAGTTAAGACGGATCATGTAGGATGGAGGAGAGAGGGACAGGTTGAAGGGGGTTGAATTAAATTGAAACCCGGGTAAAGGTGCTGGGAATGGCGAAGTTCTTGGTGAAAAGAGTATGGGGTTTGGAAGGTTCGGGTAACAATAGAAATATAGAAGTATTTTTGTGTGTGTCTATATTAGTGATTGTTAGAATAATAGAACCATTGGCAAGTGTTCAAAGTTGTAGTGACTTGGAGAACAGTATAAATGTTCACACCTATAGTAGGATTTCTTCAGATGTAAAATACAATTTAAAAAAAAAAAATTTGAAGACTATAAGATTATCTTGTGAATTAACAAAAGCATTTTATAATTTGAAGACTTATTAAATTGATCTTGTGAATAAAAAAAATGTATTTCACCTTAATGAAGACTACAGAGGGAACTTCTTAAATGACGGATTCTCTAAACCTATGGTGCTTTATTAGTGAAAATAGAGTACATGCATATTGCTATGGTAGTAATGATTTTTATGACAGAAAAGGGTACTCTATGGCAAAATAGTAACCTTAATTACAGTAAAAAGCAATGATCTTCATGATGGTAAAAAGTACTTAATGGTTATAATAGTGATTGATCTTCGTGATGGTAAAAAGTACTTAATGGTTATAGTAGTGATTGATCTTCGTGGCTTTGTGAAAACACTTCCTGGCTAATGTAATGACCTTCACGACAATAAAGTACTTTATCTATTCCTGGCTGTGATACTGATAGTGATCTTGGATTAACATGCACATGTGTTGAGAGCGTTAAGATTCGTGCAGAATAATAAGGTTAGAACGTAATGGCTCCTGTAGAGTATCTCATTAAGCACATGGTAATTGTGGCACGCACATACCTGGAGTTGCAGGCTGCGGGATTCTGCAGTTGTCGGGTGATGGTGGCAATGTTTGCATCTTGGCAGGTTGAGTGCGATGTCAGTTACGTGAATCTGGAAGAAGGAATACAGGTGTGCCGATAATTAAATATCCTCCCTCTCTCTCTCTCTCTCTCTCTCTCTCTCACACACACACACACACACACACACACACACACACACACACACACACACACACACACACACACACACACACACTATTTTTTGTAATCAGATTGTTTCACATAGCAAGAGACCCACCCGTTTATTAAAAAGTATCTACTCCACTCTTTTGTCAAAAATCTAAACATGAACATGTATACAATTTAAATGCTTGAGTGGAAATGAAGAAGCTTGCCTTTTGTCTTTAAAAAAAAAAATGGTATACTTACATTTCATACTTTTGATGCACAGAAGTTAGAAGCATAATTAAGAATGGAAAAATATTAAGAAAACAATACTCAGCAACAAAGTGGGGTTTGTGAGAATATAAGCATACAAAAAAAAAACTTGGAGCAGCGAAGATAAACTACTTAGGAAACAAACAAAGCTTTGTTGCTTCAGAGCCAGTAACCTTAGCAATATTTGAGCTGGAAATAAATTCCCACAGTCAATCTTTCACATTTAAAAAGTCAGTAACAAGAAGTCTGTCTTGTAAAAAGAAAAATACAATTAAAAAAAAAAACAGAAGCAAAACTTACAGCCAGAAACTATTAGCATTGTTAAATAGGTATAAATCGATTTTCTTTAATTTTTAAAAAAAGTTTTATTAAAAAATTTGTGTGTGTGTGTGTGTAAATGTACATTATTTCACATTGATTGTATCTTTACATGGTAACTATAACTATGGTTTATCTTACAGTCATATGTAACATGTTTGCTTTAATGTTTAATTATCATTGTCGTAAAGAACTAATTGGTAGTTTAATATTTAACTCTTTGTTGATATTACTGGTAGCTTTTATTTAATTGTTATTAAGGGTTTATAGGTCTAACAGCATTCAATGTTTTCTAGTTTTTGTTCATGAACCTAATGATCATGATAATTGTAACTGGTGTAAGGATATAGGAGTTGGTTTAAAGTTATATCACATATATTAATATGGTTTTTTCAGCGTTCATATACTATATTCACAGACCTAAATCAGTAACTTATAGAAATAATATATAACACACTTTAACAAGGGGGGCGGGGTGAGATGTGCAAGGCGGGTCGATCCTCAGGCTAACCGTTTTTTTCTAACCTGACAGTCACGACGGCGTTAGATTATATGTGTGCGCAGACAGTCGCAACGCGGTCGGGGTTCAAGTCTTTCTGTATGAGAAAGGTTGCTTCTCGTCTAGTCTTTCACTGTGAGAACAATTGCTTCTCGTCTAGTCTTTCACTGTGAGAACAATTACTTCTCGTCTAGTCTTTCACTGTGAGAACAATTGCTTCTTGTCTAGTCTTTCACTGTGAGAACAATTGCTTCTCGTCTAGTCTTTCACTGTGAGAACAATTGCTTCTCGTCTAGTCTTTCACCGTGAGAACGATTGCTTCTCGTCTAGTCTTTCACTGTGAGAACGATTGCTTCTCGTCCGTCTAGTCTTTCCGTGTGAGAACAATTGCTTCTCGTCTAGCCTTTTCGTGCGAGAATTCGTCTTGGGCAAGACAGCTGAAATGAATTAAAAAAAATATATATTAACTTCACCTCTCTCCACCACATAGAAAATGTATGTGTGCGTGTTACTGTTAATGACCGACTTTAATCATTGGGCGTTGGCGGTGAAAGATTTGCATTATAAATATAATAGTTTGGAAGTTTGGGGCGACAGAGACCACTTTGACGTCATAAAATGTACTGAAAGTGAGACTGCAATTTGACAGGCTTAACGGGGTCACCTCCGGAGCGAGAGCTGTCTCCTGCAGGATTTCAGACAAATCAACACACAATTCTTTGGAATGATGATTAGATTAAAAAAAAACAAAACGTGCAAGTTGCTGAACAGTGCTTAATCTTACTGTTATAGTATATATACTCTATATCTCTGTTTCACGCCACATGCTCCCCTATTTCTTTAAAAGAATGCATAAATAAATTTGCAACAGCAAGAAAAAAGCACACTGTTAACTTGCAGGTCACTTTCTATTGTCTTTCTGTGTTCGTTCTTTGCATTCGAACCTGATCTGTCAGTCTAGGATTACTGAGGTTTGCACGGTGTCAGACACGGATCGATTTGCTGTAAATAAAATACGATTTAAAGCCAGATTTCTTATCTTTGTCTGCCAGCTTCCTCCCCTCCCCATCGCAAGGAAATGACCATGTAGAGATGATGGACCGAATAGATGCTACCTTAGCAGTTTCCTCATCTTCAAAGATTGATTGTTGATAAGAAGCATTCTTATATCATCAGTTCGACAAAATGGCAGTGCAGTTTATTTTGCATACTTCACTTAAGGCTTCATGTGTCCTTGTAGTTTATTGTGCTTGCTTACTTGAATGTTTGCCTGTATAGGATCTTTCTGAATAGTGTTATATTTTAATTTTCATTTCAAGGGAAGGAAATCCATCTGTAATTTTAACAATATACGGACCTAATCGTGAAGATGGAGAGTGTAGAAGGGAGATGACGTTGTTAATTAAAAAAAAAATAGTTTTTCACTTATTATTCTCACTTTTCACCACTCTTTCACATTTTTGTCAGGTGTTATGTATAATATAATTAGCACACAACAAATAATTTAGCTGTTGAACCCTCACTCCCATTTAGTGAATGAACATAAGATACTTGAGAACATTTTAGGGATTTTGTAATAATTATAGAACGTAATATGCTCTGTGTTTTATCACTGAATCACTATGACGAGTGCATATACACAGAATTGTTTGAAAAGCCGTATCCACGGATATTTTCCCAGGAGAAAAAATTATATGTTGTAGGCCCTTGCCGAATTTAAAGCTGGGGGGTGACGCTTTAATGGTTGATGAGATTCTGCCATCTTGTCGACGGGCTGGCGGGTGGGTGACAACAGGTGGCCTGTACGCTTCCTCTGGT
Organism: Sinotaia quadrata; assembly: GCA_028829895.1. Classification (NCBI taxonomy): domain Eukaryota; kingdom Metazoa; phylum Mollusca; class Gastropoda; order Architaenioglossa; family Viviparidae; genus Sinotaia; species Sinotaia quadrata. Next base: position 113,040,337 of record CM054181.1, on the reverse strand, counting down.
AGCAAACTGTTCGCTGCAGAGTTGTGTGGCTTTAGGGTTGTAGCGTGGCGGCATGGGGTGCAGAAGCTGTATAATGAAATCACTTCTTTTGCCCAAGTCTCATTTGGAACGGATAGTGTGTACTTATATATGTCATTTATAATTTTGGGAAGATGAGAGTGACATGGAATAAAAGGAAAATTGCAGAGAGCTCAAATGATTGAGTAGAACAGAATTATACTGATAAGAACCACGTATCACGTACCAGTGAAAATTAACGGGCCGTCTCGGCATAAATACGAGGCAGGACGGTGTCTGATCATTGGATAATTACTGCGCTTTACCGAGTCCGGAACAGCATTTCATCTATCTTTCTGATGGTGAAAACAGCTCTGGTATGTTTCAGCCTGTTCTTGCCCGGTCTAGGTGGTTGGTAGGACTAAATATTTAGATAATTATTGAAGTTTGACCTACAGTGGCTAGGCCAAGTTGCATAAGGCAATCACTCTAAAGAGGCGAACATTATCTTTTTGTCTGAATTTACTAATAGCTTGCTCCTTCGGTGAAATCATAGTGGGGAGAGGAAGTGTAATACATTCCCCCCCCCCCCCCGAAAAAAATTGTGGGAAATATTTAGGATTATACAGTAGTAAAATTGAACTTCTTAAGGGGCACAAAAGTCACTAAAATAGGTCACTGGAGTACATATTTCCTTATAACACTCCTAAACAGTCCTTACACAAGTGGGATTCGTCTTACCAGATGAATTATTTTCAATCGAATTTCAGAACTTTGCATCTAGAGTTGTGTTCCCCAATCCACCTCTATCAGGATAGTAACATTAACGTTCTAGACGGAAATGGGTGTCGCTGTGTCTTGGAAACGTCCACTGAGCGTATCAGTGTGGCATTTTGAAATTTTCGTTAGTCGCATATGAATGAATAATAGACAAGAAAAAAAATATACGCAGTAATTGTCATAAATGTAGACTTAAAAAAAAGCCACACCCCAAAAAGACCTTAACATACACATATATTGGCTTGATGCGCGCGCGCGCACACAACAAACACACATACATACACACTAGTTTTCTTGTCGATCCACCCCTTCCTTTCTTGTGCGTCAACACCCGTTGATTTCTCTAACAGTGAGCCTGCAATATACTAAACGTCGTTTATGCCGGATCCAACGTTCTGTGAACCTAGCGGACGATTTGCTGTTTGGATAGATAGGTCAGCTCGCAATCGACTTTTTTTTAGAATGGCGATTAGAAACTGGCTTATTTTTTTCATTCTTTATTGTTTATTGTGTTCTTTTTATTGTTGTTTACTAACTGGTTGTGTCAGTGCGAATTTTCTCTTGCTTGTTGCATATGAACGTTGTTGCTGGCTTTATAAAAATTTCTGCTGCCATCTGTTAAGTTGTGTATACAAACTTTTCTTATCCTGGAAGTTGACTTTTGTCATCAATGACAATTGATGTCGCACTTCATTGATGACAAAAGTCAACTGTACGTGTACGTTCTTTCCTTTGAAGTTATGACATGGTGTTCACCCAATATGATAATGCACATGTTCCTTCCTTTGAAGTCGTGACATGGTGTTCACCCAATATGATAATGCACATGTTCCTTCCTTTGAAGTCGTGACATGGTGTTCACCCAGTATGATAAATCACACGTTCTTTCCTCTGAAGTCGTGACATGGTTTTCGCTCAGTAAGATTCCGTACAGTTGCAGATAAATACCGTTAGTATGAATATTATATTGATCAGTATGTTTAACGACAGTTTTTTTTTCTTTTCTGACGTCCGTCCACCACGTCATCACATCGTCTTAACATGCATAGTGTATCTGCAGTTGTTTATCTTTAGATTATTTCAGATCTGATTGTAATTAACAGCAGAACCCCATTCTGAGGGTGTTCCAACAGTTAGAAGACTCGTTTCATTAATCGTGCCAGTTGAGTGGATCTCTCCTATTTGTTTGTTTTGATTTGAACATTTAGTCATCCTGTATGTCCAGTCGCTGATAACCGTGTAGCGAAGATCAGGAAAAATTGTGAAGAGGTTTTACGAGTGTGTCAAGTGCCTATGCACGGAAGTTGCGCTGACAACAGGGCGTTATCAGGAGATTTGGGACGGGGATAAAAATAAGAGGCAACTAGCTTTCATAGAAGGATGTGTTGCTGAATGTATATTAGTTTTAATATTTATATATCAGAATACTGTGATAATTATATATTTTTTTTTATTTGTCTGTATGTTTGTATATGTGGATTACCGAACTCATTCTCGTTAAACGCGTACGATGGAAGAAAGTAAAACGTTGGAGCGAGAGTTGTCCGGGGTGCAGACAAAACAAAATATTTTTCATAGACGCTTATATAAAAAAATTATCTCTTGGTATGATCGAGTCCGGGATTAACTGTAATAGCAGTGTTTGAAAATAAAATAGATTTACTATGACAATCAATGTTAGTGCGTGCCCGCTGACTGCATCCTTTTTTTTTTGCAGCACGTGATCGAGTTTCAGCACTTGTGTTCGCAGGTTTGTGCACTAGTGGGGGCTTTGCAACTCTCCTCTCATTCCCCCCCCCCCCCTCCCATCACCTAATATGCACGTGTGAAGGTTGGGATGAAAATAAATCAAGCCTGATTACTGCGGTTTTGGACTCCTGTAATGCATTTGTTTCCAATTCGTACAGCCTTGCGCTGAACTGTGGTTCCTGTGTGCTCCAGCTGATTGTAATTGATTTCGGGGTAGGGGACGCAACCCTTTTGATTAACTATGTGTGGATGGCCCAGCATCAGTGGCAGTTGTCTTCAGGTAGAATATTGAACTTAGATTCTTCAGCCTCTTACCTACTGCTGTGTAGGATTTGAAGCTTAATTTGGCTCGAAGGTTCATGGTTAGGCTGCTTTGTCTGCTTTTAAAAATTAGAAGTAAATAACATTTAAACATTAAGATTTCTGTCGATAGGACACGCACATTAATTTGTTATTCCTTTTTTTTTTCAATTAGCTTTTGCGTCTTGTCAATATAGGTTTATTCCGTGCTTCGACACAGATCTGTGTATAATCTCCTTTCATTAAATATTCGTTTTCTCGACACAGAAATCTTCTGTGTATAATCTCTTCTCCAGATATTCGTTGTCGCAACACAGAAATCCTCGGCTTATAATCTCCTTTCTCTAATTAATATTCCTCTGTTTATAATGTCCTTTTCTCTAAATATTCATTGTCTCGACATTTGCGTGACTGTTCTCAAAATATCCCCATCTTGACAGATTATCCGGGTGGCTGAAATACAGAGACTCGGCTGGTGTTTTGAAGAAAAAATGTCCACGCCAAATGATTTTTGAAAAGTGTCAAGAAAAGTGCTTCCACACCTTATCGGTGGTTATTGCTGTAGTCTCTAGTGTAGTCTGTGGTCTGTCAAGCTTTATGGTCACAACGAGGCTGCCTGTATATCTTCAGCCAGCATCTGATTTCTTTTACATTTTATCTGAACAACTAGTATTATTGAACAAAATTTAATCTCAACTACCATCATTGAATCAAATTTAATTTTATCTCAACTATTATCAATGAATCAACTTTAGTTTACTGTATTCTGCATTATAAAAGTTTTTATTAGCACATATCTTGATATTTAAAAGGTATTTATGTTTTGTAGAGAAGTAGTAGTAAACTTTATTTGAAAGAGGCACTGCGACTTCTATTTATTTTTTAAAAATAATTTCTCCCCCTTTACCTAATTTTTATAGTTATATTGTATTTTTTGAAGTTTTCCTCTCCGGCTGTAGGAAGAGTCATCAAAAATGTGATGTTGACATGTTAAGGGTTCATCTGACAGTTTCAAGTGCGATGTCACGATGTCGTGCTGTTTCATTATTGCGATTACATCCAATTTTGACCTACAGAGTCCGGGTCACATCCGACACACCCTTTTTGTCATTGTTATGTGTTGAAATAGTCCCCTCTCTCACTCTCTTCCCTTCCCCTCCCACCCATCCCTCTTTCGCTACCTCTCCCCCCCCCTCCAAACTTTCCTTCCACAGTCGTTTTTTTTTGTTTTGTTTTTTAAAAAGCGCTGTCTCTGACTCTCACACACAAACACACCACACATATTATGTCAGACTCAGTTTCTGGAACAGGTCACACAGTCATCAGTTGAACATATATATAACGAATGATATAATTATGGTCCATAGATCCTAAATGGATTGTTTGTATGTACCAATGGAACATTTATCGGTTACGTAACTGCCAGCAGAACTTTGACTGTTTATGAAGAGCTTTAGTAGTAGAATATATCGTCATACGTACCAGTAGAACATTATTTTATCGGTTACATACATGCCAGCAGAAGTTTGACTGGTTATAATGAGCTTTAGTAGAAGTTATATTATCACACATACCAGTAGAACATTATTTTATCGGTTACATACATGCCAGCAGAAGTTTGACTGGTTATAATGAGCTTTAGTAGAAGTTATATATCACACATACCAGTAGAACATTATTTTATCGGTTACATACTTGCCAGCAGAAGTTTGACTGGTTATAAAGAGCTTTAGTAGAAGTTATATCATCACACATACCAGTAGCAGATGTGGAAGAGAGAATCTTGAGCAGCAGTTAAGATTTGGGTGGAACTGGGAGGAAAGGGTGGGTGGGTAATAAATGTGAAATAAACGATTATTATATTTTAACATGTATATTTTTAATAATGGGGGACTAAGTCTTGATAAATTAGTTAGCTTTTTAAAAACAGTTCAGCGACGAGGCAAGATGCAACAGAGAAATTGTCGGGTGATAAATTTTAATGTTTTAATGAGACCTTAGAAACATTTTACACAACATATTTCAATAATGAGACAGCAGTAATACGTGACCCACACAGACCGCTTGTTTCTCGTTTCAAGGCATTGTCGTTGACGTCATTTAATCACGTTCAGAAGGCATGTATGCAATGGAGTGCATTCTATTCATGTGACCACGTTTATAACACTGCGGGCCGCTGTCATAGGGTTGGAGTTGCATGAGTTTAGCATTTCCAGTTATTAATCATATCCTGTTCACAACCCATATATACCATTTGCTGTCTCCGCACACTTGTCAGCTTCATTTAAAGAGAGCATAGCTTAGCTGTTGAGTACATAACCTCTCCTTCCTTCCTTCAGCCTTGGACAAATTTTGTTTGGGACCACTTTCTGTTTGCTTGCCTATTATCCTTGTTCAGTAATAAAGCTAATAATATTTCGAGCTAGGGAGAGGAGTGGTTTTTTGTTTTTGTTTTTTTGTCTCTCCCCCCTCCTCGGACATATATACTTACTTCACCAACTCACAATCCAGTTACCAAGTCCCAAGGTTTGAACCCTGTGTTACGTTTCCAGTATTTATTTAGAGACCCTGCTTAGGAAATTATAGAACTTTAATTTACTATTTAAATTAATTCCCCCTCATTTAACCTAAACAGACTGGTTGCTCAAATCATCATTCGACTAAATTAAAAATGCATCTTTGTAGTCTAGATCACAGATTTACGAAACTGATAATTTGCGTACATTAGCTAGATTGGAAATCGTTAAAAACTCTCTTAGATTCATATGCATTCATTACGTCATTCGTTTAGCTCAGACAGCCCCCATCCAATCCCATTTGGTCTATATGCATACAATTTACTACAAAAAGAGGTTCTTAACAAAATGAAATAAGATTTAATAAGTTTAACAATTAACAGCAACGATTAATTACGAACACGACGTCTTAATTCTACACAGCGTTGTTCTCTCATTTTACCGTCTTTGTTAAAAGTCTTAACGAGAATTCTCTTGCCAAATAGTCATTTGATTCTGGACCACAGTAGATATACTTAACTACACTTTTGGTCGCACGTGGGGTTCAACTGGTTAGAACTGGTCCACATCCTTTGGCTCATCGTCAGTACTGCATAGCGTAACAGTCAATCGTCCACTCAATTACTGCATCGCTAATGTACTTGCGACGAATCGTTAACCGTAGTTAACACGAGGTACTTCTGCATAGTTCACGTATGGGTCATGAAGACACCCGAGTCGGTGTACGACTCAAGAAGTACGAAGGTAGAGAGGAGTAACATAAGAAGCCGGCTGAAACAAAGGATTTGGGCTCTGTAACTATTTGCGTGTATATTCGCAAAACCCAAGCACATGTTTCTTTGTTTAAGGTTCTGAATTTAGAATCTTTGACTATCGTGTCGTTTACAATTCAAATATGGTTATATTTAAATATACATTGTGGTTCACGTGTGTGTTACATATAACATTACACGAACGCATGAATTCTCAAATATTTACAGCATTAAAAATTGGAATTCACACAAAGGATTAATTCAAAATGAAGCATGAATGCTTTACAATTTTACACGAAAAATTATATGCAAGAACAATTTGAATTACAAAGAAGAATTCGCCACGTGCACAGACATACTGGCGGCACTAGTGAATTTAAGATTATATAAATTAAAGATAAGAAAAAGTTACAATAATTTATATACAATAACTTTTAGATTTGTCCCTTTACATCGAAACACGTGCTTTGGCTAAAATAGCGCTAAGCTGCACAAAATACATACATCAATTCAATTTCAAAATACAATCAACAAATGCAATAGATACTGTAAGAAGTAGACGTGTTATTGTTACCTCTTCAAAGTAGATTTTACTGCTCTAGCGCGGGTTCAACTTCTCTCTTACGACTCTGGTATGGCGGCGGGACGGAGCTAATGTTAAAGCTGCCTTGTATGTCTGCCGGTCTGGGAGTGAGTGACTGTTTTTGCGCCTTATGATCATTTTTTATGAAACTGCATTGAACGCATCACGTGACCGTTCACGTGGTATGTTGTTGATCTCGAAGGTGCTGGACACTGGCCTAAAGTTATGCAACAATCCGACCTTGCTAGAAGCCTCTAGATACTGATGCATCACGGGTGAATTTCAACAAAGGTCCGTTCAAAATTTTAATTTTGAAACGAGCAATTGGGTCACGAGGTCATGACACAGAATTTGTCACACATCGTCACACCCCCTTGCTTTTGAGGCGTTTATCTTACCAAAAGATAAATGCCTCCTACAAATTATGTGTTATAAAATGTAGAAGTCCACAATGAAGAAAAAATTTACAATTAAAAAATTTCAACATAACCAGAAATAATGTAACGTGACGGAAAAATCAACCCTCGATTAACGGCACACTCATACAATATTTCTCACTTCAGAAATCAAAGAAAAATGATTTAAGAAAAGGTCCAGTCTAATTTAATAGACATCCATCCAACGGAATAACATGTTCTGAAATTCTCACTATCTGTCCCAATAATCAATAGTTCACACACAACCTAGTTCGATCTAACCAGATTATTCAGAATAGAAATCCAACATCAACCAATTCCACTGAATACGTATCCAACAATAGTGTGATCAAAAAAGATTGACTTCCAATGAACAACACTATCAATATGCAGGTTATGAAAAGTTCCAGGTATTGATTTCCTGTATCAACCAAATATCAGAGTTTGTGAATTACCAACTCAATGAACCATCTATCAGTCTCCCTGTCATATTCAGAGTTACAACACTAACACAATTCAATCAGTGTCATAGCTTGTCCCAAGTTTTTATGAAATGTCCAACATATTTACAATAACAACCACCAACTACGGTACAACAAGAAAATAATGAAAATTCAAAGAAGGTATCAAATCATTATTTCTACTGCTGCACTATCCTGCCTAGCACAATCTTCGTAGTTCTATCCCAATCCCAATACACGTCGTCGCCCATGTATGTCAACATGTCTATGGCATGACAACTGTATTCTTTCTTTCTTACTCTGTTCGTCAGAATGTCACTGTGAGGTGCAATATATTGCATGTCAAGTTTAGACTTTTCATTTCTCGTCCGGTAAGTACGTCCTTGAAGTGTTTTATCGTCATGATCTCTTTCAAAACTCTCCAAAGTACTTGTCAAGTTTAAAATGTTTCTGGTAGTGTCAGTTTCTGCATGACTGGTCCCTACCCTGTCTAACAGTTTCAAACTTCTCGATACGTTTCGTATCATGTCAGTGTCACTGTGGCGTTGACTATGCGAAGTCTGAATTTCAAATCTATCGCTCTTAGCCTTGTCACTGAACTCACGCAAATGGAAATTTGCTCTCTTGGTGTTTCGTGCATTTGTAGTTACGTCATTGTGTACACATTGAACGTCTCTAGTTCGCATGCACTCAACGTCTTTCGTCGGAATGGCGTCAGATCTACTATGGGTCCATTTCGCATCTAGTCTACCGTCATAGGTTTGCAAATGTGCTCTGTCACGGCTACCAGTCTCTCTGAAGTACCTGAATTGCAACATTAGCTTCTCCCCTAAATCTGGAGGTTCTGTTCTCCTGATTTTATCATAGACTGAAGTGAAATACCTCATCCCACTAGTTGTTTTCTGTTTTAACCCATTCACAACTAGGTGTTCGACTGTTATGTCTGTCAATTTGTCTCTCTCCTTGACAACATAAGTCTGTGTCTCTTTTGTGACTCTAGAATTGTCTAACTCTCCACTCGAGTATTCCCTAGTCACTGTGGGGTCAGACTCACTCGCTAGCAAGTCGGATTCCTGTGGTTGTATGAACAAGGGTTCTGTCCTAAACTCTCCAAGAGTTATCGATTGTCTCCCCTGGACCATACCGTTTATTGAACTAACATAATCTGTCTCCACTGACTTAGTTAATTCAATGTGTCTCCTCATCAAATCGTCAGAATCTATGATGGAATTTCTGTCAGTTTCAGTCACTAACTGGCAGTGAATGTTACCTGTCTCTAATACACTGAATAACATCACCATGTCTACTCTCTGTGTGTTGTAGGCTACACTCCCACTGTTTCCTCTATCATAATTCTCTGCATCTGATGTCAGTAACAGCCCTGATGTCCCACCTACTCTGGTTATCAGTCCGTCACTCCGGTTTTCATTATCTATCAATCTAGTTCTGTCACTCATTTGTACTGTGTCTTTGATCAACCAAGGATTACACTCCGCACTTATTGTCAGTGAACCAAGGAACATATCAGTTAATGAAACCCCCTCCTCCTTACTTCCACTTGTCTCAGTTTTTGGTACGTACTCACGACATTCCTTTATCTCAACAGGTGAGTCAATAAAGGTAGTCCCTGTACCGTGGCTTCTGTCTACGTCACTAATTCCGTTAAGTGATTTATCTGCAGACGGTTCTGCCATGTCTCTGACAACTGCGTGCATACACGTCAGTACACATGCATTGTTATCGTCGACCGTCCCTAATATCTCTAGGTTAGAAATACTAGAGTTCGTCCCTGTACAGTTTTCGATCATATCTTCTTCCATGTCACGTTTGGAAAAGAACTCTGTCTCAGCTCTGACAACTGTCATGTCATCTGAAGTAAATGAACTTATCATAGGCACATTGTCTCCGTCTGTAATGCTACCTATACTGTCATCTGGATCAAATACTTCTGTTTCCCTGGCTGTCAATGTGTTAGCACTCGAAACCTCGCATAACGCAATAATCTTGTGTTCCAAAATTACGTCATGACTCACGTCAATCATCGGAGATCGAGATCTACCGATGTCAGTCTCAGTCTTCGTAGCGAGCACATTTTCATGACTCTCTCTTAAACTAACAGTTCGGTCAGTAGACTCAGCGAATGCGTCACTGCCCTTTAACAATACACAACTGATAGAACCCGTTTCTATCTTCTCATGCATACTTGTCCTGTCAGAAAAATCAGTCACTGTGTTGCTAGAAGTTTCATCACACCTTAACGGTACACAACCGATAGAATCTGCCTCTATCTTATCATGCGCATTCAGTCCGTCAAACGAGGTGTCACACGTACACGGCGGTGTATGTGTTTGTCCAAATTCTACACGTGTTATTAAGTCCTTAACAACAGTGTCTTTTCTTGTCTCTGTTTCAAGATCAAGCTTTGGTGCGCTAACTGTTTCTGTAAACCGGTTAGCAAGTTGAACTGTAATGGTTTCGTCAAAACATTTGTTTTTGTTTTCAATCAAACTGTCTACTTTGTCTGCTGTGTTTGGTAGTGCGACTAATTTCTGTGTGTCAGTCTCCACGCTCACGGTGTTTGACCTCGGCAAGTCAAAGTTCACGGCCTGACCTTCCTGTCGTACTTTGTCAACAGTACCGTTACTTTCCCCAGCAAATTTAGACTCTGTTTTGATTTCTGTCCACAACCATTCTAATTCTAGACTTTCTTTCCTTTCCGTAAGCACTTGCCTCTCTTTCTTCAACTTTCTAATTTCGAACGTTAGGTCTCGTATTTCAGCCTCCCCTTCCCCTTTGAATCGGAAATCTTTATCACACAACTGTTTTGCTCGTGAGCTTATTGAAGATCTAATTTCTTCCCTGTGTTCTATTTCCTTTTCATTGAGTGCTAGCAAGATGAAAATACGTAGCTGTTCACCTTTATATTTTAGTGATATGCCTATTTCCTGTTCGCGTTTTAGAATCTCCATGAGCTGTAAGCTCCCTATCCGTTCATCGATCCTTAGATCTATTAAAGTCGTAAGGTGATCATCTTCTATCTCTATCTGTTCCATCTCTCGTTCGTATCTCTCTCTCCTGTCTAGTTCAGTTCTCACGTAGTTCGTCAACTCTTCTTCAGTTCGGTATCCGATCAAGGAACCTTCCTCTCTCAGATTCTCAATAATCTGTTCGAGGTCCATCTTATTTATTTAGCGCGTCTGGCTACAATAAATATCTCTCGTGATTGTGTATCTAACCGTAGGCGATAAAACTCCGCTTTTATCCCACAATAACTTTTAGGCTACGACCTTACAAAAATTATTGGATTTATTCAGAACACCTTCCGAAATAAATTACGCGTTGGTTACACGTTCACCTGCTTGGCTACAAATCTGTTGTCTCCAAGGCTTTCGTAATGTCACGGCTCCGACCATACAACATTACACATTATACTTAGCACCCTAAATATAATAGTCCGAAGTCTGTTACTACCGATAACTCTCCTAGCTGGCGGTATAACACGTCGACTTCTCACAATGAAGTATCCAGTAACACAATACTAAATAAATCATTCAATAGCTAACATGACATATTTAACTACGCTTAAATATATCAACATTAACTAACATGCACGCTACTCTGCAAAAGAATACATGCACATGTCACAACAAAAGCAAGATAAATATTTCAACAATCCTGAATCAATAGAATATTGGCAATTCTCAGATGTTCGTTTGTTTCTAGGTTTATGATACGCCCTATGTATAAAAAATGTTACAATTTAATACATATCAATCCGCGGACGAGGCACCACTTGTTACGTTTCCAGTATTTATTTAGAGACCCTGCTTAGGAAATTATAGAACTTTAATTTACTATTTAAATTAATTCCCCCTCATTTAACCTAAACAGACTGGTTGCTCAAATCATCATTCGACTAAATTAAAAATGCATCTTTGTAGTCTAGATCACAGATTTACGAAACTGATAATTTGCGTACATTAGCTAGATTGGAAATCGTTAAAAACTCTCTTAGATTCATATGCATTCATTACGTCATTCGTTTAGCTCAGACAGCCCCCATCCAATCCCATTTGGTCTATATGCATACAATTTACTACAAAAAGAGGTTCTTAACAAAATGAAATAAGATTTAATAAGTTTAACAATTAACAGCAACGATTAATTACGAACACGACGTCTTAATTCTACACAGCGTTGTTCTCTCATTTTACCGTCTTTGTTAAAAGTCTTAACGAGAATTCTCTTGCCAAATAGTCATTTGATTCTGGACCACAGTAGATATACTTAACTACACTTTTGGTCGCACGTGGGGTTCAACTGGTTAGAACTGGTCCACATCCTTTGGCTCATCGTCAGTACTGCATAGCGTAACAGTCAATCGTCCACTCAATTACTGCATCGCTAATGTACTTGCGACGAATCGTTAACCGTAGTTAACACGAGGTACTTCTGCATAGTTCACGTATGGGTCATGAAGACACCCGAGTCGGTGTACGACTCAAGAAGTACGAAGGTAGAGAGGAGTAACATAAGAAGCCGGCTGAAACAAAGGATTTGGGCTCTGTAACTATTTGCGTGTATATTCGCAAAACCCAAGCACATGTTTCTTTGTTTAAGGTTCTGAATTTAGAATCTTTGACTATCGTGTCGTTTACAATTCAAATATGGTTATATTTAAATATACATTGTGGTTCACGTGTGTGTTACATATAACATTACACGAACGCATGAATTCTCAAATATTTACAGCATTAAAAATTGGAATTCACACAAAGGATTAATTCAAAATGAAGCATGAATGCTTTACAATTTTACACGAAAAATTATATGCAAGAACAATTTGAATTACAAAGAAGAATTCGCCACGTGCACAGACATACTGGCGGCACTAGTGAATTTAAGATTATATAAATTAAAGATAAGAAAAAGTTACAATAATTTATATACAATAACTTTTAGATTTGTCCCTTTACATCGAAACACGTGCTTTGGCTAAAATAGCGCTAAGCTGCACAAAATACATACATCAATTCAATTTCAAAATACAATCAACAAATGCAATAGATACTGTAAGAAGTAGACGTGTTATTGTTACCTCTTCAAAGTAGATTTTACTGCTCTAGCGCGGGTTCAACTTCTCTCTTACGACTCTGGTATGGCGGCGGGACGGAGCTAATGTTAAAGCTGCCTTGTATGTCTGCCGGTCTGGGAGTGAGTGACTGTTTTTGCGCCTTATGATCATTTTTTATGAAACTGCATTGAACGCATCACGTGACCGTTCACGTGGTATGTTGTTGATCTCGAAGGTGCTGGACACTGGCCTAAAGTTATGCAACAATCCGACCTTGCTAGAAGCCTCTAGATACTGATGCATCACGGGTGAATTTCAACAAAGGTCCGTTCAAAATTTTAATTTTGAAACGAGCAATTGGGTCACGAGGTCATGACACAGAATTTGTCACACATCGTCACACCCTGTACGTTTCTAGATATCGCAGCCACCCAGTTCCCCCCGTCTGTACATCTACCTGTCCATCAGTTCAACTGCGGCTATATGTCTTGTAAAATATATTTGGCTCGAAATTAACCAAAGCGATGCTAAGACTGCGATTCTAAGATGTATGACATATATTTGACTCTAAATAAGTTAACGTTATTAACAAGTCTTCTGAAGACTAAAGAATGGTTAACTGACTCTGGAATTATAGCCACTCTTTGAACAAAAAAAAAATGACTGCTAATGCACGTATGCTTGCAGAGTTTTCATTTTGGTTTTGGGAAACGTGGTGGGAAGAGAAAACAAGATAGTAAGAAGATTTTTTTTTTAAGTTGTACTTTACTTCCCATTTATAGGACTCGGTACTAAACCAGCCACTGGGAGGTGTTAAGATTTCTACCGTTTGAGAAGATCGAATTCCGAATGTTCTACTTCCTGTCTCGACTGCACTAAAACACGAGAAAACGTGTGTGTGTGCGCGCTAGTCACTTCGGCTTCAAACGTTTGTTGATTTCGTGCTCGGAGCGCCACTGATCACACAATAGTTAAGCTGTCAGGTCTTACTTGGTTACAGTAAAATAATTATTACAAGCCTATCAAGTCGAACAATCTTGATGTATAGCCGTTGAAAACTGCAATGGCTCAGACGTTGAGATTGTATCGCAGGGGTGCACAAACCGCGGCCCGCGGGCCGCATGCGGCCCCCGACAGGGTCCTGTGCGGCCCCCAGAAGACTTTAGGATGTTACCATTATTTGTAACAGGCAAGGAGCTTTTAACATTAATCTGAACAAGGGAGTAGAACAGTGGTTTGCTTTCCCGTGGAAGCATCTTGTGCTGTGTTGAAAACAAACGCTGGATGCGGTATTGAGGTGAGCGGCTGTGTATTGGGCACATTGTTCAGTTCAGCTGATCAAAGGTGTATGTGTTGAAATAGTAGTATCTGCACATCTTTGATGTATGGCGACATCAAATAGCATTAGAAAGAGGTCTATATCTAAACCCAAGTCGGCAGGCAGCCAGCTATCTGGGGATGGGGTGAGGTGACGCTGGTGGGGGGGGGGGGAAGTGCAGTCAGTGTGTGTGAATATGTGGCTGTGGATGTCTGGTTGGAATGTACTGAATGAATTACACTGTTCCAGAGTGAAGTTGTTTTTAAACTACTGCCCTTTGTTAATATGTCAGAAACCTGCCCGTAAGAAGCCTAAAATTGAAGACGAAAATCATCAGTTTAAAGAAGAGTGGAGGCTAAATACTTTATGCGGCATTTTAATGGAGCAGCTATGTGCTTAATTTGTTGTGAGTCTGTTACTGTAATGAAGGACTTCAACTGCAAGCGGCATTACAAAACAAAGCAGCTGCGACTTTTGATGACTTAAAAGGCACTGGAGAAACAACAAAATTGAGCAACTTTTAAAAGGTCTGTCAGCACAGCAACATTTCTTCACAAAAAGTCTGAAGAAAACAAGTATTTTGCTGGTGCAAGTTGCAAAGTAGCACATATTGTTGCCAAATCATCAGGGCCTTTTACTCATGGTCATTGATCTTCAATGTTCACCTGAACTGAAGTCATCATTTCAGCAGAACAACATTTTAACATTTTATGGAAGTCTCAGCTCGAGCACAAACAGAAATGTCAAGGACTTGGCTTGCAAGTTGTTGTCAGAATTCGGCAGCACATACTTGTGTGAACAAACATTCAGGCTCACCCTTCTCACTAATAAAGACTAAATCTAGGTTAATAAGGCAAAAACAATGTATTTCATTATTTCTGTTGTCATCCATGTGCAATCTGACTTGCGGCCCTCCATGCACTATCAATTGGAAATGTGGCCCTCTGGCCTAAAAAGTTTGTGCACCCCTGTTGTATCGCTTGCCACACATTACATATTAGTGGTGTTCATATTATTACAATAAAATACATTAAAACTGTTAGCACACTGGTTCTGCTTTTCATTTCATAGGGTAGTGTCGTAAAACTGCGTTCTGATGTATGCACAGTAATGGCGCATTGTTTTCGTTCGCGTGTGCTGATCGACCCACGTGCATACTTGCGTTAGTACTCTAGTCATTTGCTTGGGACTGCTGATCGACCTACGTGCATACTTAACTTGCGTTAGTACTCTAGTCATTTGCTTGGGACTGCTGATCGGCCTACGTGCATACTTAACTTGCGTTAGTACTCTAGTCATTTGCTTGGGACTGCTGATCGACCTACGTGCATACTTAACTTGCGTTAGTACTCTAGTCATTTGCTTGGGACTGCTGATCGACCTACGTGCTTACTTAACTTGCGTTAGTACTCTAGTCATTTGCTTGGGACTGACGCGCTAAGGCGTCATCACCTCGAGAGTCGCGCGACGACGGAGCACGTGTTCTCGCATCGCTAACACTCAGGAAGCAGCGGAAATGTAGTTCAACAACCAAATCTGGACCCTCCAGCATGGAAGCCTGCAGAGTACATTAAAAATTAATACTTACCTGAAACTACTACTGCCTTTCGATTCAGGGCATGTAACGTTTTGCATTCAGCCTTAGTTGCTCACGAGGCAAAACTTAACAGATGAATAATAGAAAATTACAGCAATGTCAAACAAGACGGGGTTCGGTCGGGGAGGGGATGCAGGGGATTGTAGAAAAAAAAAGATGGGGGGGGGGGGAAAAGCGAATCCAAGTGGTTCTTGAGAAGTATTGATTGCTGATCCATCTCTTCTGCGTCATTACCATTGTTTTGCGGGTCGCACCTTCCCTGTCGCGTCGCTCTTACTGGTGGGTGGTGGTAGGATTCCGCAAGATGGCGTACGGACGGGTAAAGCTTTTGCGACCTCAAAATGACGTTTTGATGGTACAGAAACGCACGCGGGCGGGCATGCTTGTGCACGTCTTCAGCATTACTGGCGATTCAGTGGCATTTTCTCCTTGCCCACTTCCCTCGCCCAGCCATCTCTTTTATACAGATTTTTAACTAGGTGAGAAAAAATTGAGGGGGGTGAAGGGTTTAGCCTGCGTGGTGATAGTATTTGTCTTCAACAGTTGGCGATTTTGTTTTTCCCTTTTGCCAAGTGGTTAGTAGTGTGCGTCTGTTAACATATGTACATGAGTTGTTTTGTTTGTTTTTTTAAAAAAAAGGCTACACGTGTTTTTTTTACCAAATAGTTGTTGAGAGAAATATTTTATTGGAGTAAGACCTGTGAATTATAAAGCATGTTTACATCGGCTTATCTTTAATACTGAAAACGTCCAAACATATCTTTCTTTCTGTTAACAATTTGCACCTGTATCTATATTGTTTACAATCTTGATACAACTATGTTATTGTCTTTTGAATTTGATTTTTGTTGTTTGTGTGAAACCCAGTAAGCTTAAAAATGGTAATTGAGTGTCTTCGTCATTCAGATTGCTGCCATTAATATTGCCATCATCAAAGGATCCATCGATGCACATAAACGTTTCCTTTTGACAACCAATGTATTGACCCGTTTCAGTACATTGGAAATAGCACGTGTGTACTGGTGTGTACGTGTCATGATCCCCGAACAGTGGGATACAGGATACATTACAAATAACAGTGGGATACGGGATACATTAAAATAACAATGGGATATAGGATGCATTAAAAATAACTGTCACGGTCCAGAAATAAATTGAAATCTCGTTGTAATGGCTCGAACACACGCACAGATCACGGTTTTTCCATTTGACGATTGACTGAAATCTCGTTCTGGTTGTGATAAGAAATGATACTAGTCTGTTAAGGCATCATGACCCAGAAATCGAATTGCTGTTTTAATGGTAGATTTTTGTCCAAGTCTCTTTCATGTCTGTGAAGCGGAACCGCGATACTAGTGTACGACTTTCTATAAATTGAAACAGATATGTTGGACAAATGTTCGCGCGGGTCGTATTGTATCATAATTTCAACGATATGGGCAGTTAAAAAAAAAAAAATCATTAGTTGATCTCTCAAAGGAGAAATCTTAAGGGATTTCATATTTAATAGTTCGTTACTTTCGCGCGATGTTAGTCTGTCTGGCTGTACTTTACATCTACAGGTAGTTTGTTAGTTCGTCTGGCTGCACATTATATCTACACGTTCTGTTTGTTAGTCCGTTTTATATTTATTCATGTAATTAGTCAACTGTTTGAGTGCGTGTGCTTGGTACAGTCATTAAAACATTAAATGTATCCCAGTTTATTATGGTGTAACTTTGATGACTAGTTATGTTATGTTCTACGCAGTAACAATAGAAAATATAAATGAAGTATTCCATCATTTAATATCAATGCCCTCAGTGGTTATTTAAAAAAAACATACACACAAGACGCACACATGGCATTATTTATTTAATTTGTATTGATATCATTACTGGGGAGAGGGGGTGGCTGATAAATCATTATTACAAGAAACTGACTTGGTGTCTGCGTGGGCTGCTTTTTGCGCCCACCTGAAAGATATAAATAAACAAAAGTTGCAGTTCCATTACACAAGAAAATCGTACCGAGTAATCTCAGGAGAATTAAAAAGAGAAAAATCGAACAACAACAACAACAACAAAAATAATTTTTCTTAAAAAGCCCACAAACTGAAGACGTTTTTTAGAACAGAGATTGAAATCCATGACGTTGACGGGGTTAATTCACTATGTCGGAAATGTTGCGCCCTCCGAAACGAGTCGTGAAATGGGAGGGCGATGTAGGAGAGACAACCTGCCGCAGTGTGAAAATTGCCTGCTTGGAAAGGCGCAGTCTTAGATTGATGTCGGCATGTTCCAGAAGACCTGCTAGTCCGTGCGGCCTGGCCAGCACGCCGGCATGCCTGGAAGACGCCAG
This sequence comes from Sinotaia quadrata, assembly GCA_028829895.1. Taxonomy (NCBI): domain Eukaryota; kingdom Metazoa; phylum Mollusca; class Gastropoda; order Architaenioglossa; family Viviparidae; genus Sinotaia; species Sinotaia quadrata. Next base: position 113,022,454 of record CM054181.1, on the reverse strand, counting down.
AGTGCCTTCTCAACAGCCGGCCGTTTTTCGTACGTTACTTCTTTGGGAAGAACTTGGGGATCGTTTTAACTTTGCTGCTGCGTGCTCAGCAGATGTTTTTGTTTGTAACAGCGGGCAGTGATTTATGAAAGTGAAGTGTTTACAGGTGCTTGTTGGACTGAAACAGGTTTTCTAAAAAGTATATTGTCCTGATTGATATTTTTTTTTTTTAATAATCTGTCCCGGTTGATAATCTATATCAAGGGTGTGCACCATTTTTTCATTGGTGGGTCATTTTCAAACAATGGAACAACAATTAGGGCCAGTCACCGTCAAAAATATGTAATCTAATTACAACTAGTGTATTGAGTTATGAATACATTGTAAATAACAATTAGGCCGGTCACCGTCAAAAATAGGTAATCTAATTACAACTAGTGTATTGAGTTATGAATACATTGTGAATAAATGTGAATAAAGACAAATAAAATTAAGTTTACTTTTATGAATGTGAAACTTGGTATTTTGTTTTCGCATGACTTATCTATGCTCTGACTGATGTGATGGCATCTCGAAGCTGACTGGTCAGATGTTCATCTGTGAGTTGACTACGGTATCTGTTTTGGTAAATTTCATTCTTGAGAAGAACTGCTCAAAACAATATGCGCTGCCAAAAAAGTGATGTAATTTTCCTGGCATGTTGCTCCAAATGTGGATGCTTTCCACTTACATAGTTTTTGTAGGAAGTCATTGCAATCATAAGCTCTTCTTAAGTCCTTATCAGACTGCAAATCTATCAGCTCCATTTGTTAGCAATCAGAACTGTCCTCGAGTGCCATGTCAAATGGCTGAGCAAACAGCTTGAACTCAGTTTCACATTTCCTGAAATCAGCAAATATGCTTGTAAATTCAGCACACAACTTGCCAACACTTTCAGCGTATTTGGAACAATCCAAATTTGGCATTTCTGCTTTTCTGACAACTAGACTGGGAAAATGAGTGAGTGCTGTTCTACTCACCTGAGTCTGAAAAAGTTGTTTCTTTTCAAAAGAACAAATGTGTTCAAACATCTTGTTTACCAACTGACTTTTGCCTTGCAGCATTTAAATCTGAAAGATGTTGTGTGATGTCAGTTAGGAAAGCAATGTCATTTAACCATTCATCATCACTTAAATAAGCAACAGCTTGTTGCTTATTTATCATGAATGATTCAATCTCCTTTATTACATTCCAAAATCTTTTCAAAGTTGCAGCTCTACTAAGCCAACGCACTGCAGAGAAGTACACATGAGAATAATCAGAGTCAAGTTCTTCTACAAAGGCCTTCAATCGCCGATGATTCAGTCGTCGAGCACGAATGTAGTTTATGCATTGAACAACATCTTTCATAACGTCTGTAAATCCAAGTACTTTTGTGCATAAGCTTTCCTGGTGTATAATGCAGTGGTTCACCACAACCCCATGTGAACCGATGGTATCCCAAAATTTCCTGGCGAATCCATAGGTTCTACCTGTCACGGAGGATGCTCCATCTGTTGTAGGCCACACAGTTTAGAAGGGTCAAGTTGAAACTTTTCCATCAACTTCAAGACTTGTTCACTAATGTCTTGTACAGTGGTTGTTGAAGACATATTGGCCATGTCCAAAAATTCTTCAGTAATTTCGTAATTGTCAGTTTGTGCATTGTCACGTAATCTGTGCTTTCATCAAGAGCCAAACTATATACTGCACATCTATTTATCCTCTCTTTTAAAGTCTCTTCCATATTTTCTGCAAGTTGATTTATCTTGCGGTACACAGTAAAACGAGACAGACTGGTTTGTTTTGCTTCTTAATTGACTTGGTCATCTATTCTAGTTTGTCCACTGAGCTTGACCTACCCATTATCGTAAACTGTTGAATGTTTCGTTGTATAATGACGTTTATTGTTGTATTCCTTCATTACGGCTATTGTAGTTTGGCAGATTACACATATAACACCTTGGTTGTGATGAACAACAAAATATTTATTGTTCCAGTCATTGTTGAATATTCTTCCCTCGTCATCAATTTTCCGTTTTTTTAGCAGCAAATGTACTTACCTGCATAAAATAACAACAACACAAAATTAAAGCAGTTTGAATTAATTATCACAAAGGCAAAAGGGAAGGGCTCAAAGAGTGCAATTAGCTGACACTGTGCCAGGGTATAATTAGCAAATTTGCCATTTTGACTCGGAAATGAAATTTAAGCATTCAGAACAAATGTATTTTAAAATGTGTTAGCACCTCCCTTTGTAGTAGTATTTGCCTAATTAAACTGTATATCTGCTGTTGGACGAACTAATTTCATGACTGTTCTCGGTTAAACAGGTGAGTATTTCATTTTATATGGCTTTGTTCAGTGTTTATTTGACATGATAAATGTCCAAAATACAACAAAATATCTGATAAATCGATGTTAACTCTTAGGCCGATAGAGGTTTAAATACATTGATAAGCTCTGTTGAATATAAACAACATCATAGCTACTATCAGACAACCACTGGTATTATCACCGCGGAAGTACTTTTTAATGCACACAGCATTGGGTTACCATTTCAAATAAATAAAATTACTAAATTTTAAATTTTATTAAAAACTTACAAGCAATCACCAACAGTAACTGTATAAGACTCTTCAAACTTTGAATTCAAGACTTTGTGTAGCTGCTGTAGCACACTCGCTCGAGAGTAAAAAATGTGACGTCCCTGACCTTGACATTTTGTATGGTAGTTTCACTGTAAAATGTGTCTTACGGCTACGAAAAAAAAATTGAATTGCAAAAAATAAAAACGGTTAGCGAGGGCCACACTGACTGTCCTGGAGGGCCGCCTGTTGCATACCTCTGATCTATATAATCTGCCCTGATTGATAATCTGTAATCTGTCCTGATTGATAATCTGTATAATCTGTCCTGATTGATAATCTATATAATCTGCCCTGATTGATAATCTATATAATCTGCCCTGATTGATAATCTATATAATCTGCCCTGATTGACATTTTTGACTTATTTAGTTATAAGAAAACATAAATTCTGATTAGTTATGATTTTACTATTTTTATTTTTGTGGGGGGTGTGGTCAGCGAGACAGAAAATGAATGGACCTTGATTTGACTTGTGTTTCTAAGTGAAACTGTTCACTAAGTACTGGGTAAATTTTGTATAACTTTGGTTTTGAATTATATCGCACCAAGTGTAAGGTTTCTTGTTCACTGTAAAGCGCATGTCACACTGTAAAGAAAGAGCTATTTTCCCTTCTTAATATGATGACGTCGCTATTTTCCCTTTGGTATGATGACGTCATTATTTATTATTTTAGTCTCAAATTATTTAGGGAGCAGGATGGCCAGGAGAATGAGAGTCTTCTCAATTTTGCAAAATAATGGCACAACTCCCTCCTCCCCACACTACCTAGTGCTTATATGGTAACGACACCCTTCTACTAAATCCATTTCGTCATTTTTCAACATCGTTTTCCCCAAGAGATAGGCAACCACGAAAGCTAGAGCTTGACACAGCATAAAATCCACAAGTCAAATCAATAATCTGTCTCTTGTCCATCTGACACTTCCTTCTCTTCTCACATCAACCCCCCCCCCCCCAATCCCGAAAACATAATGAATAAACCCAGCACGCCCCGCTTCATTGGATATGTAACATCATGCTTAAAATATTATTTATTTACATTAGAAAAGTAAATTATGCAAATCAACATTGTTTCCTTTGAAAGTGTATGATCACCTCTAGAACACGAAAACGCAACGCTGTCTGGTGGGGACTGTCAATTTAAGGTTCTAATCCTAAAGGGATTCTGTCTTGTCAATCTAAGGTTTTACCCCCAAAGGGATTATGTGTGTCAATTTAAGGTTCCACCCCGAAAGGGAATCAATCTATCTTTCAGTTTTAAGTTGTGCTTCAAAGGTTCTACTCGCAAATATAGATGATAATATAAGTGATAAAGATTTGATTATTTCACTCGAAACAGTTTTATAAGTAAAAGTAATTTATTAGAGGAGTGCGTGTGTATGCTATCTGTTATGCTATCATAGTTGGATTACTACTTTATCAATATATTTTTATTATTTCAGTGTGATATCGGAGTAAGCTGAAATATATCATTAAGCTAGGCTGATTAAACGAATTTAAAAACTAAGAGTATTGCATAATATAACAAGTCTCCGTTGAGTCCGTTCATTCCAGATGTAAGTACCATATATAGTAATAAAATATTAATTCTTGAGAAATAAGTTTAAAGGATTGATAGGTAAGAAAATTATGTATATGTTTACACAAACTAGCTCTTATTTTCTGTAATTATGTTTATTCAGGGAGTTGGTTGGATGTGGATACAGTACGGTGTGTGTGTGTGTGTGTGTGTGTGTGTGTGTGTGTGTGTGTGTGTGTGCATGCGTGCATGACGGATGGGACGATAGCGCGTGTAGAAGTTGGATTCGTCTACTGACTCTACATCTTACTGACAGGACTGCGCACATTCTTTTAATTGTTAATACAACTGGATCGAAGCACTTTCGTGTGAACTCCGCAATGCACATTCTTACCCATCCGCCCACCCACCCTCTATCCACGCGAGAACAATTAATCTGGGTTGCTGCTAAGCGTAAAATCGTCACTTGGTAGAGCGTGATAAGGGGAGAGAATCTGGCAAGATGCAGTTGTTAAAATGTTCTCCTAATTGACCTAATTTTATTATCGCTCATGGCTGAATTTGCGTAGCACAGAAATACTTCTCAACATTATGGTTACTTCTTATTTTACTTAAGAACATCCCTACCCCTACTCCTACTTATTAACCGATCGTCGACGGTGAAATTTGCCGAGTTTCTTTGAGGCTGTACCAATGGAAGAGCTAAAAATTCCATTTACTATTTGCAATGACCTAACTCCTACAGGCACTTTGTATAACTGGCTTATACTAAGCATATCTTCAGATAGAGAGGTAATGAACAGAAAACCGCTCTTTGTGTTATCGTGCTCGCCTGTTACTTACAAGTGCATTGTTGAGGGGGGGGGGGGGAGGAGACACTTCCTTTCTATAAGACTGTCCACACCAAATGCACCCTGCGTCGCCTTCGCCAAGAACATTTGCTGAGAAAACTACTAGATTTTTTATTTTTTTAAAAAATGATTGGAATGTCTTACTCTCTTGTCCTCTCCGTCTTTCGTGCTTCATGCTTGTACTTCCTGTTCTGTTAGCATCTGTTTTGGCTCAATTTTTACTGGCTTTTCTTGCTAGGATTTTTTTTCTAAATATCTTTGGCCCAGTTTTTAGTGGCATTGCTTGCTAAGATTTGTTCTAAATATCTTTGGCTAAGTTTTCAGTGGCTTTGCTTGATAGAATCTGTTTTGAATATGTTTGGCTCAGTTTTTACTGGATTTTCTTTTGCTAGGATTTGTTCTAAATATATTTGACTCAGTTTTTAGCGTCTTTGTTGCTAGGATCTGTTCTAAATATTTTTGGCCGTTTTTATTGGCTTTGTTTACTAGGGTCTGTGTGTAAATTTCTTCCAGATTATAGCGGAAGGGACTAACTATCCCCCTCCCTCGATAAAAAAATAAAATAAAGAAAAAGCAAAAGAAAGAAAGTAATTGCGAAATAAATAGTTTAAAGTAAACGTTGATGTACTCGTTTAATGGATTAAAATACCGATATCTATATTTTTTGTAGTGGTACGTAACTCTCAGGGAGACAGGTTGTGTGTGGCGTACAGGCGTGCCACCATTCGCGGTATTTATGACGTCGCTGACAAGTTCGCCATGAGCTCGGCGTAACACGCACTGCTAGATCGCTGTTCCGGGTGACCTAGCATCATGGCCACCTGCCGTCAGGCGGCGCTACTCCACTTCGCGCAATGCTGATTGTTATTGATTGCTCGTTTCATGTTGTGCAGTAGAGTGGGGTGTTGCTTCCACCAGCCAGACGGGTTTCCAGAGGTCTGTCTCGCAGTCACGCACGACCGAAGTTTACAGAAGTGTTAGGCTGTTGGGATCGTTTGACACGTAGAGCGTAGGGACTTTGATTGCTGCACACCCCCCCCCCCCTCTCCCCTTCTCTCTTCCACAGGTTTTTCTTCTGGCGGAGTAGCACGCACTTCTGGAGCCTCCAGGGCTGGAGTCGTCGGGACCTAAGCAGGTGGAGTATTGGAGACCAAGGCGTGTATGGAATCAATTGACCGATTTTTGTTAGTTTGGTGGTTTGTTTTTTTGACGCGGTTTTTGTTGTTGTTGCAAATACAATCTGAATCGTGTCTCGTTGGCTAAATTTATTCTTTATTTAAAAAAGTGAATTGGTTTTAGAGCACTAAAGAAACTGAGTATCCCAAATTAAATTTTTCTAAATAGTCATTAAACTTCTTACAGCAACAACAAACAAGCAAATTATTTCCTTTTGTAAATTGCAATGGTACATTCTATACTACATAGATGAGATTTAATGTTGACGTCATTACGTCACTTTGCACCAAAATGTGAAGAGTTAATAATTTCTGTGACTCTTACCTTTTAATTTTATTTTTAGAAACTTTATGTATGCGTCTTTTACACGCGCACATACACAACACGCACAGAGAGAAATTTTGATTATTACATAAAACATCAGAGGAATATTAGATTTAGAATGTATAGGGCATTAGGTATTTGTTTTTCTGGTGCTTTCTTTCCTTAGTTTATAAATATCCAAGGTTTCCTTATTTTCTTAGTTGTAAATATGGACAAAAGAAATGACATTATTTTGTCCCTTAAACAAACATTTTTCCTTAATTCATCTAAATGAAAAGCATCCTTATATATACAAAGTGCTAGATTTCCCGCGGGTTATGAAGCCTGCATGCATAGACATCATTGTTTTAACCGGGTTTACCCCTTTTCTAATTGTGACTGTAAGTAAGTAATTGTTCAGAATGTTTATGTGGGGCAAATGTGACTGAAGAAATAGCTGGAAACAAGTGTGTTATACAGGGGTACATGTGGTAATTGTTCCTGTGAACTGTGGTTATTTCCTCCTAGTAGAGGACATTCTAAATATGAAGATGAATGCGTTATATGTAAATAATTATATTTCCTTACAGCATTGGAAGTATTACACGTAGAACCTAATATGGTGTACATGAGATATGTTCGCACCTTGACATTACCTATTTTATGCCTTTGAAGAATATGAAATTATTTTCCACAAATATTTTATAAATAAATTCATGCCGTTCTTTCTTAATAGTTTTGTGAGTTGTCATTTGTAGGAATTTCAGGTCTGGGTCAGTTCGATTAGTAATGTAGTAGTCTATTTAGAGAATAAGCCCACAACACACCTCTTGCCAGAACCTTGGGCAGGACGACAAGACTCAGCCGGCACTGAAAATGTTATGAGATTGAAAGTTTGTTGTGGTTACTAGTTACATTATTGTAAGCCAGACAAGTTTTGCTTTCTTCTCCCACCAAGATCATCCTGCCCATGCTTTTTTTACGTGCAAAATTTTCTTGCGATTTTTCGTTTAAAAAATTCCACAAAAAAACCAACTATTGTTATTTATTTAACAAAAGTCTATTGTTATCACTTTTGTAACCATTTATTGTTTAGAAACCTTAGAGCATACTATTGATGATGGCTTGATAACCTTGATAGGGTCTAGGACATTTAATTAAATTGACAATAAATAAACGTCGTGACAACAAAATTAGCCACGCATTTGCGTAATAGTCTGTTAACATTTTCCTTTTTTCCTCCGCCCACCCACTCACACATTCCACTTGTTTGTTTTTTTTCCTCCACCAATCAGCTCTTTCTGCATTATTAATAACCCAGTGCATGTTTTCTCTCAACGCACGATGACGCCTCCCCCTCCCCCCCCAACGCAGACACCCTTTCACGTTTGCCCGTTCTCCTGCTTTAAAAGTATTGACGCCAAGCTGAAACTGGTTGATATCATTATCGCTTTCTTTGTGCTAGTTCTTTTTAATCCTCTTTAAAAAAAAAAAAAATCCTCATACACTCTTTCCCTTCCGCCCCCCTCCCCCTCTTCTCACTCATCTCCATTGGTGACGTGTGGCAGACCGGATGCCAGCGCTCATTGCCCAGACTCCCATGAACAAATGTTTGCGCTGCCACCTTGTCTTTGTGTGCAACTTATTTGCAGTGACCCTCCGCAGACTGGAAATCGATGCTGCCAGAAGGCAGCCGCAAAGGTTTGCCCCGGCTCGCGGCTGTCCGTCAGCTGAGGCGACGCGATAGTGGTTAGTTTGCTCGAATAATTTAACGCACTCTCGACCCCTAATACTTGCTCCCCCACCCCAACACACGCACACACGTTTAAAAAAAAATAAAGATGTTGGGGATGGTAGATATTCGCATTCTTAGCAAATTTGTGAGGTAATTGCAAAACTACGTCTAAGGCCTTGTTCATTTGAAAAGTTGATGTTTTTAGGGACTTGACTAGCATATGATGTCGTATAACACGCGATTGTATAAGGATACATTGCAGGAAATATACAAAATATCATAGTTCAGACTAGATTATGCCATTTTTTAAAAATTAAGCAAGAAATGACAACCCGATGATATAAAAGCAAGATGATATAATAAACTTTTTTTTTGACCAATTAGATTAATTTTATGTATGGTTGGTGGTTAGGCAAACTGTATAGTGTATAACGTGAATTAGGCAGTCATATGACATGCTGTATTATTCCATACTAACATTTGACGAGTATAATATTTATCGTGCCGTCTATGAAAGTATAATAGAGATAAACTCTCTTTCTTTCTCCACCTTGGTCTCAATTCACAATGATTAGAGATTATCAGTACGCCGCCTCGAAAGATCGCCCACAAATCATCGACCGATGCCGCCTAGGCGCTTGCGTGTGTGCTTAGGATGGTCCCCACTAATGACGTGTGTAGGCATCTTGTCGCTATGCACTGGTCTGTCGTGTAGTCAGTCAGCTTGCAACGCTCGGCTCAAAGATTTCTTCCTTTTGACGACCAGCCAACGAGCAAATTGATAATTATGTTGCTAGGTTCCCGATGTCCCTCGTAGACAGTGTAGCAATTGTTTCGTTTTGCTGGGTGACTGAAGAGAGAGAGAAAGTGTAGCAATTGTTTCGTTTTGCTGGGTGACTGAAGAGAGAGAGACAGTGTAGCAATTTTTTCGTACTGCAGGGTGACTGAAGAGAGAGAGAAAGTGTAGCAATTGTTTCGTTTTGCTGGGTGACTGAAGAGAGTGTAGCAATTGTTTCGTTGTGCTGGGTGACTGAAGAGAGAGAGAAAGTGTAGCAATTTTTTCGTACTGCAGGGTGACTGAAGAGAGAAAGAGAGTGTAGCAATTGTTTCGTTTTGCTGTGTGACTGAAGAGAGAGAGAGAGTGTAGCAATTGTTTCGTTTTGCTGTGTGACTGAAGAGAGAGAGAGAGTGTAGCAATTGTTTCGTTTTGCTGGGTGAGAGAAAGTGTAGGAATTTTTTCGTGCTGCGTAGAGGGTGAAATTGTGTGTTTATGTGTGGGGTGTATGTTTTAGGAAGCTTAACATTTACCTCGTGTTGCAGGAAGGGAGGACGAAATTTTGTAATATGTGTGTGTAGGAATTGTTTCGTGCTGCAAGGAAGCTCGTATATGTGAAAGTTAGTGTGTTTTGTGTATGTGTAAGAAGTATACAATTGTTTTGTGTATGTGTAAGAAGTATACAATTGTTTTGTGTATGTGTAAGAAGTATACAATTGTTTTGTGTATGTGTAAGAAGTATACAATTGTTTTGTGCTGCAGGGAGAAAGGATGAAATTATTTTGTAGTTTGTGTGCGTGCGTGCAGAAGGTGGGGGGTGGGAGAGTTTTTGAACTATGCAATAATTATTAAGAAAGTTATAAAAATTGTAAGTAAATGCCCATTTCAGTCATCATGCACACAGACACGCGCATACACACATACATAAAATAAAATATTACCACTCCCTATGCATATGCGCAAATCCTTCGCTTCGTAAACCGACAGAATTAGCGATTGTCAAAAAGCCACATCCAAGTATGTGCTCAGTCTGTGTAACAGATTGCAACTGTATATAAATATGCTATAGTGTTGGAAGATTTATATTTATCATCCTTTATCCGTCTGTGTTCGATCGCCACTTTATTTTCCTAATATTTTTCATTTTTATTATTTTTTTATTTAAACTCCACGGAAATCCAGTCTATTATTAATCTGTCCAAGCGAAATGAGATTGAGACGCCATGATTTTGTAGATTAAATTTGCATTCTAGATCAACAAAGTGATCGACTTTCTCTCCCTATTTCTCTCTTCTTTCTCTTTCAGTCAGGAAAACCGATGTTTTGTTGGTGTGTGTGTGGGTGTGTTTTGCCTGCTTTCATTCTCATTTGTTTTTGCTTTTGTCTTGCCACCTTTTCAATCACTGTCGACAGTTTATATGTAATTTGTAAAAATATCCAACAAAGTCAGCCTCGCTTTGAACCGTGTTTCCGTGTTTTCGATTGGACGAGGTCGTTTACTTCCGCTGTTCTGTAGGTAAGGAGATGTTGCCCTGCCTGCCTTTTTGTATTCGGTTATGGCGCGAGGAAAATAGCTTTGCTTTCCTCACACGTAGAGTGCCATGCTTTAGTACATTATCATTATCAAATTGCTCGCCTCTTTACAGATAAAACCCGACATACGACCCGTTGTGTCTAGACCCGTCGGAGCCAATGTGTCTGGTCGCAGCAAAACGCAACGATGAAAACACGTTGGAGCCAATGTGTCTGTAGTGACCAAACTGCGCGCGCATTAGTTCTTTGTATCCACTTTATTGTTTTTGTTTGTAAACTCTTGGCGTGAACATTGTACCACCTTTACTTGATATATTTAATGAGAGAGAGAGTTATGGTTTTTATCATTTGTATGTTGAAAACAAGAATCGACTACCGTCATTACTGTTTGTTTAAAAGGCTCCCTTCTTTCATAAGAAAACTATTTTTTATGAAGCTTACATGTTTACACGAAAAGCAGGTAACTGTTTATTTTTGCACAGTTTCCTTAAGTTAAATAATTTCTCTATTAACACCGTAAAAATATTTATTACGAAGTGTCTTGCTTCTTACGTAAGACGATACTAAAATATTAAGGCGAATTTTCAAAAATATTTTTATTTATTTTTGTGTAGTCACATTCTTAACCCACTCTCCACCGAACGTGTTGATGTGGCATTGCGCACCCGTAAAGAAATACTTTAAAGTTCATGGTTGGATCCTCGCTAAACAAGCAGACTGACATTTTCATACAATGGATTTATAAAAACGAACAAAAAAAAAATGACAAACACACACAGTCCTTACCTTACCTTACTCCACAGTCATTGCCACATGTAGATATCACATTATCAGTTTATCGTACCGACGAGTAGAACTGTGCGCTAGCTGAGCAGCACAGAGTTGTCTCCCTTACCAGTGGGTTTGCTGATAGATAGCAGAAGAGCGGTCGGTTTTTAATCATCGTCTGTTCTCTAGCCGAGATGTAAGAAGAGACGCGCCCTGCAGTAATCGAGTTGAAAATTGCATCTTTAAATCTACTTACCCTACCCCATCCCTGCTTCACTCATACTTATTGGGGGAAGGTTATTTATCTACTGTGAACTACAATGAAAGAATACATTATTACTTTTTTGTCGGCCGAATTCTGATATATAGTTTGTGTGTGTGTGTGTGTAGACTAATTTGTACAACCGCTGCATATTTGCACATTTATATATTTGAGTAAGCGAACGCACACACAATTTTCGGTAAATCTCGTTGTAGACATTGTTCCGTTGAATCATGTCAGTGTTCTCTCAGTAACTTCACTTCTAAAGTTACATCGGTGACCGAATGTCCACAGCGATATGAAAGGGAGGATGTTACATCGGCGATGCATGAATTGGCTTAACGTTGACAAGTTTTTCAAGTCCTTTAATATGGTGTCGTCTCATATAGTGGGTAAGTAGAGAATGTAGTCAGTTCTATCATGGTCGAACAAGAAAATAAGTAACTTGAAAAATTCATTAAACAAAGTCAACTTTGTTCTGGTTTTCCTCAGTACCCCCCCCCCCGAATCTTCATGAACAGAAACAAGATACATTTGCATAAGCACATGTACCCGAAAGTAAAAAGGTACGGGCATTTGCCAGACGTCTCCTAATGTCGCGCCCACAAGAGGCTGCAGGATTGTATAATCTATGGAGTCGGGTGCACTTTAAACTCAAATGCCCGATAGCCCTCAGTGTAGACTAGAGGGTAAGTAAGCCGTTGTGCGGGTAAGACAATAGTCATATATTATAAGCCAATTTCTGGAGTCATTCTGTTCCATCTGTCAGGAGTCATTCTGTTCCATCTGTCAGGAGCCATTCTGTTCCATCTGCCGGCAAGATATATCGGATGCCTACATTGCTTTCGTCCGGAGTGCCTGGCTACAAGCATCGATTTAGTACCGGATTGCCTGTCTACGCATACATCGCTTTCATACCGTCAATCTACAATTACATATTTTTTTGTACTAAATATCTATACATACGTCACTTTTATTCCGTGAATTTACAATTGCATCACTTTTATATAAATAATCAGTTTCGTCCTGTGTACTTACTTACATATACATCACTTTTATATAAATAATCAATTTCGTCCTGTGTACTTACTTACATATACATCACTTTTACATAAATAATCAGTTTCGTCCTGTGTACTTACTTACATATACATCACTTTTATATAAATAATTAGTTTCGTCCTGTGTCCTTACATATACATTGTTCCCCTACACTACAGCTACGTCGCGATTGTTCCCTGATACTATCACTTCGTCAATTACGTACCTTGAAACTAAAACTACATCACTTTTGTTGTGTTTAGTTCGAAGTTGCACGAAGCGCGCTCACATTCATTGCCGGAGACGTCAGCTTGATTATCAGTTCTCATGAATATACTAGCAGTAGTTCCTGAGCGTAAGCTGTTTCAAGGGTTAAAAAAGGAACTTTGAACTCATTTCAGGCTCTGCTCGAAGGATACAATGCACACGCCCATTACTCAAACTATCTGATCTCACTCTTTAAAAAAAAAAAAAAAAAGAGGATTAAAAAGACAAGGGGAACTTTGAACTCATTTCAGGCTCCACTCACTCTTTAAAAAAAAAAAAAAGCAACAAAACAAACTCGTCATATTACGAATTCCATTTGACCAGTAATCCTAGGAAAGAAACGATCTTGTAATGCAACACGCTTGTAGTACTTGTTCCTGGAAAAGAGAGACCGAATATTAAAAACAAATATTAGACATCTTCTCTTCTTATACAAGTGCCGCGTAAGTCATGAGTCACATTCTGTGTCTCCCCTTTTCCGTCCTTCCCGGCAACCATTCCCCACCACCACCATTCCCAATTGGTACCAGGCCAAAAAATCAGCAATTTCACATACTACCCACCACCAGACAGTTTTCAATCGAGTGGAAGTTGTGTTTGAATGCGCGCGAAATGTGCCTTCATTTCTTAATTCTCTCCCCCCCCCCTCTCTTTCTCACATACACACACCCATTGAAGTAATATTCCATACTCTTTGTAGAAGTTCAAAGTGATAATAAACGAACTCGGATCACATGGCATTGTTTTTCCATGCACCAGCTTGCTGCACGTTAAAGCTATATAACCACCACAGACCGCCGCCTCACGCCAGACCTTGTGTTACAGATGTTCTCTGGGTAATCAATTGTTTTCATGCATTCATACGCCGTTGAACTGCCTTTGGTAAATACATTTATTTTAGTCAGTATCTTCGGATGAAATGATACTTATCGATTTCCATCGAGTTCACATCCCGTAGGTCGTGGTTCGCGCAGTTGTCTTTTTGTAACACGAATCAGATGACCCACTTTCCATAAGCGACAAATGGTTCTACAATCTACAGGTATGCATGCTTGCCTACTTGTGAAAGTTCTCTTGGTTGTTATTGTCTTACCTCCTTTTCACCCACAACAAAGTATGCATGCGCGCCTACACACATTGCACACACACACACACACACACACACACACACACACACACACACACACACACAAATGGCTACCGTTTATTTGGCTTCCCCTGTGATGTGCTAGTTGTGTAAGTTTGTTAGTATCTTCATTAAGGTGTGTGTGAGAGAGAATATTTGACATTGAATATCTCCATTAAATAGTTGAAGTCCGTTTTTATGTTTTTTTAAAAATCAAATACACCCAGACAAGCATAACTTGTAAATTTTATTTTATTGAAAATTTAAGTAAATTGGTAACAGCCTACCTCCAGCCAATCTATCCACTAACTGTTAAATTCTCACAGCAACTCTTCGCACTGTTGCCTGCTGTTTCTTCAAATGCAGTAGACTTCAGTCCGTGAGTTCATGGGGGGGGGGGGGGGCGCTCCCGGTTTCCGCCGCTTTCGCGCTGTCTTCAGTCCTCTCGTAGAAATCCCACATGAAAAGTTAACTCTAAAATCGGCGCATTCAGAGTTAAGAGATGGCATTCAAAACTTTGACGATAATAGTATTGTCGGTGAGTTTCAAAAGAGTTACTAGAGGGTAGAAGATGTGGTGTGTTGCTTAAAGAATGTACCAAAAACTCTGTTAAAAACAGTGGACATTTCCGGCTTTTGTTTATCGCTTGATGAATAGAGATTGTTTTGAGAAATTTGATGATACACTAGCGGTACCTAATGGTTATGATACATAATGGTTGTGTGAATCTAGACTCCTGTAGTTTTTATGCCATTCACTGTGTGTAACACACACACACACACACACACACACACACACACACACACACATCCACAGCTTACAATTGAGACTTCTAGGTATCTTACTCTACAATTATCAGAAATATTAACGTTTTCATTACAAAAAGACATGTTACTCAAACTAAATTATAGAATATTTATAAAATTATGAATAATTCTACATTAAACATTTTTCTTATTTCAAAATTTATAACAGAATTCTTCAAAAGAAGAGTATGTTTGATTTAAAAAAAAAATTGGTACTAGAATGTGTGTCCTCTTATTTGCTAGTATTAAAACATTACTTTCCATTTAATTTTGTAACATTTCAAACAGTATGTGTGATGTTAAGAAAAGAAAGTGTAATAATACTTTACATGTGACTGTAAAAAATTACATTCAAATAACTCATTTAAATTTTAGAAGGTAAGAAATAAAAATTTCCAATTTAATAAATAAACTTAACTGTCTCTTTAGTTTCAAACTGAATTCTAATACTTATATTATTTAGGCAAAACTGATCTATAATATACATATCAGGCATGTCGACCAGGAAAATATAAAATACCACTATATTTTCTTGAGTCACCAGATTGGCTTCTAATCCATACCTTAATCTGGGTGCTGTAAGTGAGAGCTACAAAAGAATTAACAATAAGTAGAGATTGCATTGTTGATATACAAAACAATTAATAATGAGCAGAGGGTGCATTGTTTAAGAATGTATTAAGAACTCTGAAGAAAATAGACATGTACCATGTTCATTCACCACTTGATGAATAAAGATCAGTGTGGATTTGTAAGCTGAGAAAAACTGAATTAACGATCAGGCCTGTTGATTGGGTAAATAAACCTGTCTGCCTATTTATCCGTGGCTGGGTTCGTAATCCATTTCTCGATCTGGTTGCTGTTAAGACATGCATCTAGGTCAGTCAAGCGTAGTTTGACATTATAGCCTCCCTTAGTAAATGAGTCAAGTGTAGTAGGCAGCAATTTTTAATCAAATTATCTATTGATACTATGATGCTCAGAATACTAAACAATAACATTACCTGTTATCATTTTTTTCCCTTTCAATGAACACGTTTATTTTATTTCGATTTACTTACATTGTTATTCAAGAAGCAAGTAAATAATTTTAAAAATAAAAATAACTGTTAATTTTTATTTGATCCTGGTCACGTTACCTGACAACTATGATTACGGTAATGACACTGCATAGGGAACTTGATTCTTTCTGTACAAGTGATAATCGAGGCCAATCATGCGTAACATAGCATTAAATCTTTCCACATCGAGTGGATCGAACGCATCTAATCAAATAGTAGACATTTCTGTTCACTTAGAAAACCTCAGTATATGACTCTTGTGATACTGAAACAAGTCTCTTTCTAATGATCGCGTATTAAAATGGCCATACAACTATCTTTTCGCCCGTCATAGCAACGGAAGCGCATAGCAACCGTGTTGTGACGTAGGTTGGATTTCTATGAAAACACAGTGCGACATTTGAAATGTATTTATAAAAAATGAAATAAGTGAAGGTTTTGAACATAAATTTTCAGGCATCGTCAAGAAAGAGAAATGAAAAGTATAAGTCGAAGAGAAATAAAGTATCGATGGAAGTGTGCGTCAGAGATTTAAAAATGATCACAACTTAGGAATCACACTTATTTTGCTTACTTCAGTGCTGAATTAAGGGATATATGTATACTTTTTTTTTTCATTTTTAAAACGCCTTTTATGAGTTTATTGAAAATTATTATTATATAATCATAAAGAGTGGCCATTTAGAAATCAGGCTCTTTGAAAATAAGGGAGATAACCTTGAAAACTGAAATATTTACGACTTCGCGAACTTCCAACACTCATCAGTTCCATTTGTGTTTCCTGTTGTTGCTGCGGCATAAATATTGTGAAAAATGGGTGGAATTAACAATAGTTGCTTAATTTTCGATCTATTTAATCCCACTCACCGACAGGGTGGGTCTTCGTTCATTTGCAGTCAGAGAAACTAAGTCAATCCCCAGGGACCACACTTAATGAATATCATATTCTATCCATCCCTGAGTGTTACTCGTTCAGAAACACCTACACTCCGCAAGTACTACCACTTCTAGGACTATGTGTTACTCGTTCAGAAACACCTACACTCCGCAAGTACTACCACCTCTAGGACTATGTGTTACCCGTTCAGAAACACCCACACTCCGCAAGTACTACCACCTCTAGGACTATGTGTTGCTCGTTCAGAAACACCCACACTCCGCAAGTACTACCACTTCTAGGACTATGTGTAGATAGTATCTCGCCCTTCACCAATTCTCCAATTAGCTTAAGAGGGTCAAGGTATACTATTGACTGACTTTTAAATTTCGAAAATAATACTTTTTTCATCCCTTAAGCCTACTTACCTCCTTCATAATTAATAACTCGGAAGTGAAAGTGGAAAATAATAATAACAATTTTATTAATTGCAATAAATCAAAGAGAACAAATAATAAGTTATTTACACAATTAAAAAGAACATTCATAAGGCATTTGCAAAGAAAATTATAGTCTAGAACTTAACAAGCCTTCTGCTAATGATTAATCAGTTCAAGAGTTCTTAAAATAATGTTCGCAGTAACAGATGCTCTAAATAGACTCCAGAGTGATACAGTTCAGGAGTACGCATGTTCTTTGACTACTTACTCGAGTTCATTTATCAAATTAAGAGAATCGAAAAGAATCGGAATCATAGAAAGGCAGAAGTACATATAGAGCTGAAAAACAGTTTACCTGGGGTTTTTATGGCTCGTTGCATGGTCATCGCGCCTGTCTCGCCGGATCAAGAAAAGGGTGGCACTCCTGTTTGTGTCCACGCGTGGTAATGTCCACAAGAGAGAAAGGTCACTAGGCGACAGTTCAATTGACATCCAGGTGTCTCAAACATCAATTCAACACACACTGGGTGAACTGTGTTATCACTTTTACGGTTTATGAGAACCCAACAGGTACCAGCTCCTGGAATCGAAGTCTCTAGGCTTTAAGTTTCCAAATAGAGTTAAATGAATATAAGTCCCTGAATGTCTCTGATTACAGGGCCGGACTAGAGCAGAATGGAAGCCGACCCTAATATGGGCTGATAGTCGCTGACGCAGTGTTTGGACACTAGGTTTAACGCAGGTGTAACCTTGATTCCATGTTTCTACCTTGTTGGCTTTGAAATTAATTTACACAGGTGTCTGCTCTTGACTAACAAAATGAACTAGGCTTCCCACGCTTCCACCTTTCGCATACATCCATTTACACATCTTATTCATAAGCCAATAATTTCTGGCCACAACAAACTCAGCCAATACATATATAATTGCTTAGATTATCAGATCGCGTTGTCCAGGTCAAGAAAGTATTTGGGATGGCAAGTTGCTGAAAGGTGACCACCATATTAAGTCGTTCGTCAGCTGACTGCTGTTTGTGAACGGTCGAGTGATTGTCTAATTTTGATTTATTTTGAAGTGTGGATTCTTTAAGTGCTTTACCCAAACTGGCGTTGACCTTGGCCATTGAAGTGATGAAGGGGCAAAAGGGAGAGGAGATGACAGCATTTTTTTTTTTTTAAAAGAGAAAGAAGGAGAAAATAAATGAGACTGGTCAGCCTGGAGTAGATGATAAGGATGGCTTTATGATTTAACGTGTAGTTCTCTACTTGCTGAAAAGTGATCGAGGCTAGTGAACAGGCAGGAGAAAGGTCGATCAGAATGCAGACAAAGGTCGATAAACAAACGTAGCTTTGCGCCGATTCGCCTCAGAGGGCAGTCAGAATGGAGTGCAAGTGCGTGACGAAGCCCTGCGGGTACTGTGGCCTACTGTCGACTCCTAACAATTGATCCTGACGGATAATACGTGCGACTGCCGTACTGGCACATCCCCAGCGGATCTGCCGCTAGCTGGCTCGATGAAACTAAAACAGAAATGTAACAACGCTGCCACTGATGATTTTATTTATATTCTTTCAGTGAAGCAGCAAAGGGTGGGTGGGTAGGGAAACAAAATGCCAAGTCAGGACTATAGCATGACATCCTAGATAATAGTAGTGTAAGAGAATTTGTATTATTTTGTAAGGTTACAATTTCGGATTATCGATGGCAACATATCATCATTCTATACCGAATTTCATTTTAAAGGCCAAGTGCATAGGAATCCACTTCCATCTCATTCTAGTGATTCTGAAAAATATATAAATCTCCGTTGAGCTGAGACTAGCAAATGAGATGAAAAACCCCTTTTAAGTGCATTTCCATGCGCGAGTTTTTTCAAGTGTGTGTGTTGGTTGTTAAATGTGTATAAGTGAAATAAATGTACTCACGTAACGTTACAAAATAATAAATGATTCTTTCCCCTCCAACCTTCTCCCTCTCCCTACTCATCAAACATCGACTGGTGAATGTAGCCGAGTTACAAAAATAGCACGCGCTTAACCGATGGTCACCAAGCGCGCCAGTCTTTCAGCGCGCTGCTAATACTAAATTAACTCTTTCACCGGGTGAGACGGGTGGTGGTGTGGTGGAGGTAGTTTGCGGCTGGTTAATTTGGGCATTGTCGTCGACGTCAAGCAAGGCCATGCAGTTTGGAGTTAGAAGCAGCGCTCTCCCCCTTACCTGTTGTTGAAAGAAAGTTATTTATTTAAGACAAAATTGCTTTAATTATACACGTATGCCCTCCTAGTACACTCTCTTTAATAGCAAACTTTCATGTGAGTACTTTATATATTTAAGGACGAGTGGTGGGGTTTCTTAATTTAAAAATAATCTTTCAATAGTTTTTAAAGAATAGCATAGCTTAAAGAGCATAGCAATTATAACCGTGTCCAACCACGCTATCATGCAGATTTTCTCACATACATGATAACGCACGCACGCTCGGATGTATGCATATTTTTTTTTTTGCACTTGACAGGTCACATTTTGGGTTTGACAGGTCACGTTTTGAATGTAAGGTTTTTAACTTTGTTAACAAATGAAACGGTGTCACTCACAGAATACAAAGCGAACCAACGACAGATGTGTAGCAGTTTGCATTATTGTTCAAAGCTTGTTAAAAACGTCGCAGTTGGAGTGAGTGCTTAACAGTTTTACCTTTGAAGGAACAGCTGATGGGACCCATCAGTGTTTGCTCTTCATGCACGGGGATGTGTAGACAGACACGGAGGGTGAAGGGATGCGACTTTGTCAGAACATGTATTAGTGACGCAGATTGCCCTGATCTGACAAGTTGTATGTGTGATTCTTTTGCCCGTCGTGTCTGGCGACTAGTGCGCGGCAGACTTTCGCACGCCACAGGTTCAAAGGATGTTTGATCAGAGCCCGAGATAGCTGTCACGCGGGAGAGCGATGTTTCTTTCCTTGTCTCTCCCCTTCCCCTCCTCACCACTCAGCCACAAACGAACCCCACACCCACACCACCACCACTAAAATAAAAAAAAAAAATATATATCCTCCTGTTTGAAACTCATTTCTTTCCACCTCTTCCCTTCGCCCCTTCCCTCTCTCTCTACACATACAAAGAATGTTCTTTGTCTTATTTCAGTGCATCTTTTACATTTCAGCGATTTTTGTTAATCTGCAACCCCGTTTTAACTTTGATGACCATCACAATATTATACATTAATTTATGTATATTTTCTTTCGTTGGTTGTATATGTATGTTTCACGCGCTTTCGTAAAAACATATTCGCACGGAGAGATGGAAGTTTAGAGCAAACAGTACCCACCATGTTTACTGATAATTTTCTGCTTTCGCACGGCAAAACGGGATTGCTCAAGAGATTGAGAGAGTTGATTGTATTGCCGCTCATTCGTTCTTTTACAGCTGTTCTATCACGAAAATGGTCCAACGACAGCTGTTTCATCACTTCAGTGATCAGTGGTAGAATACTGATCACCTCTCATATTTAGCTAATTTATTATAAATCTCAGTGGTCCGGGAATTTAAAATCTGACCTTGTATCTGGAATTCATACGGTCTGCTGTTAACTCTTGTTAATTATTTGTTAATGATTACAAAGCGACACACACACACACAGAGAGAGAGAGAGAGAGAGAGTAGAACGTGTATTATCCGAACCAAATTGGCGTTAAATCCGATAGTTCGGATAATCAAATATACATGAGAATTCCCAGTTTATACGGCAAAAATGTATGATTGGGCTTTCAATTAAATTATTGTACAACCACAACCCGGCGCTTACAACACAACGGTGCAGCGATGCATCAGGGTCGCTGGAGAGTTTGAGTTGACTCCGGCGCTAAAGCCAAACTTTGACTTTTAACCCCTGTAAGGACAAATTAAAACTATTCTGTTATACTGCATATATCTTCGGATAAATAATCGTAAACGAATGCAGTAAGCAGCAGGATTGAGAAGGATATCTTTACATCCTACTGAATGACCTTTATAGGAGCCGTAAGAACTATACCTGAGTTGCAAAGACACCAAGAAGTCTTGGCTAGCAGTGTGGAAAAGGAATTTTAACAGTTATTGCACTGGCACAACTGGAGGTGGGTGGGTGGGGGAGTGCTGGTTCGGATAATCGACGTTAAAAATTAACTACACCGCGAAAATCTTTCAGCAACATAAAAAATGTAATTTCAAATTATAAAATAACAACAATTTTACCAAATTAAATTATTCTATGAAACTTTTAATGGCTGCGAAATATGCAGTATATTGAATTAGAAGAAAAAAATTACAGTTTAAAATTAGAATAACTATGAATCTATTCACAACTCCTAAGACCAGGAATTCTTAATGTCTCTTTGCATGGACGAAAATTTGAGGAATGATTTGACAGATAAATTTTCCTAACCTCTGACTGTGTGATCCCTTTTCATTAGCACTCTTGATTGGTCATTTACACTTGTTAGGCACTTCGTCATTGATCACTTATTTTATAGAACCCTGTCGAAGACTACTGTCAATCAGTCTCACACACTCAGATGCACTCAATCAATCTCGAGCAGTACTTGGGGTTTAGACTACCCTGACGTTAGGGGTACACTTGTAGACCAAGCAGTGTCGATGTTATTCCTTTTAACCGTGTGGAAGTCATTTTTGTGCATTAATTCACTCAGTTTAGGCTTTAAGACCAAAGGAAATGGAATCTAGGTCAGCCACAGATAAGAATAAATCCGTATGAAATGAGTAATTCCAGTTCTTAGAATCAAGACTGCTAAATTTAAACTTTCACAAGATTTGTTTAAATGCGTTTACTTTAGTATTGAAAGTCAATATTTCTGAAAGAAATCAGAGTACTCGTTCATTTGCGAGACTGACTTCTCACCCTAGCATCATAGATTGTGACGTCACGAGTGGGAACAACAATCTGCATGCGCTGTCCGACATATTATCTTGCGTTAAACACATGGTTTGAAAAAATAAAAACATGGTTCAATATTGCAGTGCACATGGCTTCACAAACAGCAGACAAACCAAAAATATTAATTTTTCTTTTTTTACACTTATCAAAGATCACAGATTATGGAGAAAGTGGATTACAAAGCTGAAAAGAGAAAACTTTCATCCGACAGCACAAAGTGTATAGTGAACACATTACTGTGTAGTGAACATAGACGGTAGTGTGTAGTGAACACAGAGAGTAATGTGTAGTGAACACAGACGGTAGTATGTAGTGAAGATAGACAGTAGTGTGTAGTGAGCACTTCGAAGAAGACTGAAATGTAAAGCAGACAATCTTTTCAGGAAAGTTTGGCAGTGACAGGCATTGAAGTGCCAAAAGTAAAATTTAACCAGTTTAAAATCAATCTTACACTTACACACTTATAGTTCTATCGTTTGATCATTGACACTGATTTGTAATTTTACATACAATCAGTTCATTACAGTGACAGCTGTCATAAATATGTGGTGTGTGATGTTAACTGAATAAATTCTAAATCCACTCATTCAATGAATCTTCTTGTAACTGGGAAGTTGATAAAGTAATCACAGAAATTTTATTGAAAATTTTACTACAATTTCTGGTGGGTTTTATATTTTCTTAATTACAGGCATGTAATTAATTTTTGATATATTGTACACATACTAAAATTAATTTAAATTCACTTTCCACATTTGCATCTATCACTAAAGACAGAAAATAGTATTCATGCAATAATTAATAGCACTCTTGGTAAATTAATAATGAATATTAGTTGGTTAGGTGCCTAAAAAACAGTAATGGAATATTAAAATAGATACTTTTTCTTGCAGTTTCAACTTATGTGTCATTAACATGATTATTAGTATGATTAATTAACTATCAATTAATCAAATGTTGTTTAATTACTTTGAAATATCTGATTTAATATTTAAAAAATCTACTGAATAAGATGCTTCATATATTAAATATATATTCATTAAAACCCTATCACCATTTTAAAATCTGAATTTGTATGGATGCATTTTATTACATTAGTGGTTGCTTGTGTGTTAATTGCATCATAATATTTTACTGTAGAATTACTTTTAACACTATTCATAACATAAATGTAAATAATATATTTTCTTGAATAGATGATAACCTTATTACTCTAGCCAGTACCAGGACAAAAACTGAAGTCTTTATTTTCTGCTGTTAACTTTAGTTGGTATATCTATTAGAATTTGATCATTTAAGCAATTGCCAAAACTACTTGTGTACAAATGAATAGTTGAAATAATTTGTTCGTAATTAAATATTTTACTTTACAGTTTATGGTTTTATAATACTGCATATTAGCAAAGTTATAGAATTTTGTTGCACTAATTATACTACCACTAGTAAGGGGGCAAAACTGGGATCCCCCCCCCCGAATTCTAGACATTGTTGTTGTTGATTATTACTTTAGGTCATGTATTTTGCTGTAACCATCATTAGAAAATAAAGTAATTTTAAATTATATACGGAATGATAATCACTTATTTAAAAAATAACTGTACTGCTCTTCTCTAAATATTAGTACAGATCGTTAATATTATCACTAATAGTAAAAAATATCGGTAGTAAATATAATCTATCTATCTATCTATCTATCTATCATGACAATTAAAAACTATTTAAAAACTTTCGTCATATAAAAATCATACATAGCTCATTTTAATAATGGTTAGAAATGTCTATGAGCTTAACGATAGTTACAAACGTGTGGCGTATAGGACGGTTACTATATATTATCAGAAAAATAACTTACCAGACATGGTCATCGTCAGTCATTGTTTCCTCGGTATGTCTAACATCATTAGAAATGGTATGCGAACTGTCAGATGACTTTCACTGTCATCAGTACGAATTGGATCAGAGTGGTACGGTATGCCAGAGAAAATTACATTGGCAGCCATTTGACTCCCATTTGTGACGTCACTTCTGCTTGTTTTAACCCCAAGGGCTTGGAATTTTGTGTCTTGGTAACGGGTAGTTCTCGTTCACAAACTTTGTTTGACCTAGATTCCATTTCACTTGGTTTTTAACGGAACTTTCCGACACTACCTTTTACGCAGAGAGCACAATTTCACAATTTTATGCATAGGTTATTTATAAGAATAATAAGAAAAAATACATCCACAACTATGAATATTTTATATGAACACAAATGTAGGATTGTCCTAATCTTCATGATCATCAGCAACAGTAACCACGCAACAGTTGTAATAATAATTTGACGGACTGCTTTTAATGACATATTTAGTTAAAAGTTATAATAACCTCTGTCGCTTTGCTTTATATTCAATGCATATTATAATAATTAACCAGACGACTGTTACTGTAGATGCTGGAAGGCTTTGATGACGAAAGCATTTAGTTTATAAAACTTTATAGGGTATACTTGCTTAATGTTTGCTACCCTCAAAACCATTTATCTCTTACGTGCGTTGTTAAAAGAAGAGGAAGTAAATTTAATTCGAATATACTTTCGCCCGTTTTTCTAATTAGTATATATTTCTTAATAAAATACATATTTCTTTTTTTGCGTTATATTTTATGTTCGTATAACTTGAAAAAACATGTGGAAGTATTACTTACAAATGCATAATTTATTTCACTTTACATTTGTTTATTCTGTTAAAACAGTTTACATAGGTTTCATCCTTTCCAAACAATTTGCATTTGTTTCGTTCATCTCAGACATTTTCTGTTGACTCCATTTCAGACAGTTTACATTAGCAAAGCATTGTAAATTTGAAAGATAAACACGGCGTCACATTTATGTGATGACATTCATGAGAACTTAAGAGACGTACTGTAGAAATAAATCTGATATTGTTATACTTAAAGGCAGCTGTTTACAGTTTATTTCTCTCCTATTTTTCGTCACATTATTTTGTCTTCTTGTGAGACATAAAGGAGATTCAAGGATTGGAATTGCTGAGAGTTATCATCCTTGTGACACTGTGTCCCCCGAGCTTGACAAGTTAGACTACTACTGTGGGTTTCTCCCAGACCTCGAATGCCACAAGTTTGCTTCCCACTTTTTTTTTTTCTTGTTAGTATGCGCTCAGCGTTTCTCACCCACCCCGCTCCTTGTCAACAAATCTTCCTCTGCACCATGTGTAGAGGTTAGAGGTCATCAAGTCACAGGGCACATGTGCAGAGATCTCTACGCATGGAGTTAAAGAGGCAACATGGGGATGAACTTGGAAGATCCCGCCCTACCGCCTCTTATTTATATTGCTTTTTGAAAATACACGTATTAGTGTGTCTATATAAGTGTTGTGTGTGTGGTGTGTGTGTGTGTGTGTGTGTGTTGTTGTTCTTTATTTTGGGTACTGTTTTATTTATTTAGTATTGCTGCCTGTAATTCGCGGTATCAGATTCGTGTCTCTCCCCGCCCCCATTCCCCTCTGATTGCTTTTCATTGCGTAATATTTAGGGCTGACGTGATTACGTCATTTGTTCCAATATACAGTAATTCGAGTTAGAAGGCAAAAGAGAGTGGTTCGATAGCACTATATGGTAGAGTGGATGGATAGTGGCCGCGCGCTCATGCTTGGGGTTTGATCCAAACTCATGACGTTACTGGATGATCCTTAACCACCATCGCCCAGCCCCACCTCTAAAATTTATGATGGTAGCTGGCTGTCCGTCTAATCCTTCAGATGGGACCATAAGTTAGGTCCCGTATGCTTTACAGCAAGCCTCGAGCGTTTAAAGATCCATCTGGCAGTTATCAAGGTTTTCGAAAAGAGCAGGCAACTGCTTGGGCAAAATTTCACATTCAAAATCTACCAAATACCCGTTAAACCCTCACTCACCCTACCCAAGGGCACCGTATCTCCCCCAAGAAATTCATCTTTTCTCTCGGCGTTCAGTGGAAGTTGGAAGTGACTCTAAAGCCCATCTCAAACTAACATTTTGGTCTTAACGTATCACTTAAATATCTGGAATCCGTACGTTTTGAGGCCATCCTTCTGGGAGCTGGTCCTGACGTGAGTAGAAATAACAACAGCGCGTACGTTTTGAGGCCATCCTTCTGGGAACTGGTCCAGACGTGAGTAGAAATAACAACAGCGCGTACGTTTTGAGGCCATCCTTCTGGGAACTGGTCCTGACGTGAGTAGAAATAACAACAGCGCGTACGTTTTGAGGCCATCCTTCTGGGAACTGGTCCAGACATGAGTACTTTACAGAAACAACAGCGCGTACGTGTTTGAAGCTAACAGCGCGGCGCGACGACGAGAGTCTTACAGGTGTTCATCCTGTCAGTGTTGCTCGCCTGTCGTCTGTGTGGGGGTCATCGGCACTGTACTGAACCCGGCTTGCTCTTGCTTGCACTGAATTGCTTCTTAGCTCCCGTTTCAAGTTCACATAAATAAAATGTTACAATAGAGTCTTATCTCAGAAATTACCGAGTTTAAAATAAGCAGCAGCACGGAATAAGCATTACGATACTTTCTCGTGGGATTTATTAGCTGTGCACCGGTAGGACTGACATTGGACTATATTTTGCCATAAGAGTACTACATTGATTTTAAAAAAAAAAAGTTTAATTATGAGAATCTGGAGAGTACTTGTTATTATTTCGCACAAGATAGAAACAATAATAGCAAAAATGATTGTTTGACTTTTAGACAGTAATCTTGTATCTAGAGATTTTATACCACTTCACTCACTCATTCTTCGACTTTTTGCTCCTTGAGATGTAGTTGTTAGGATGGATCCTTTTGTACATATAATTTACATATTAATTCGCCGCTGCTTCCAGCAGACATGATCGATAAAGAAAAATGTACACTTGGGATTGGCGAGATCTGTGACTTATGTCGACGCATTTTACGTTAACTGCATATGCTTGGCTGGATCAGCCGGTGATCAACTTGCAGTAATAATACTATTTAATAGCACCAGAGCCATGAAAAAAAAGGCATTTATCGATTTTCCCATTTCCCAGTCAATTGGCTGACCCTTGGCACTGGATCTTTGGGCTTGCTGCCTTGCAGGAAGGTATGACATTCGGAGCGCGTGATGGATGCAGCGAAGACTGGCGTCCACAGTACACCAGACTTATCCCCCTTTGCCTGCGTAGGGTCTCACAACGGCGGGCCGACTTTACCTCGTTCGTTTTTCTTATTTGGAGTCGTTTCGTTTAGCTTCCTGTCTTAAAACGCCTCCTGATATGAGCAAACGTTTCACTTGATTTTTGCGTCCAAATTTAAAATCACCAACTAGACCATAACTAATCAATTAACCAACTTGAAAATCAGCTTAATAACCAACCAAGCTATTAGGTAGCCAGCCAATTCAGCAACCAGTCATCTTTCTAAATAATTAACCAAACAACCAGTCATGCAACCAACTTGATAAAAACCCATTTAACCAATTAACCAACTGGTCAATAAGCCTTACATCCAACTCATTAACCAGCAAGTCAGCCAACTCAATCAATCTACCCAGCAACCCACAAACCAACTAACCATACCCAGCAACCAAACAATAATTGATTCTTCCTTATACAAGGAAACAAAATATATAACCAAGATAAAGTTAAAGACCAACCAGAATTTGGGAGCAACAGAATTTGTGGGTGTCTTGATATACTATTAAACCACATAACTCAGTGTAGTCTGTACTCTCTCTTCTTTGTTTAAAAGAAAAATTAAGAATCGGGCAGTGTGTAAGTTAATAATGTAAAACATATGATTTTAAAAAAAAAGAATACATATTAAATTAGGCCTCTTAAAAACATTGCAATCATATTTGATTTTGAGAAAAATGTTGGAATATGTGAATAATGTTTTATGTTGCTGACGCTATAATTTAATATGGTCAGTGATTTTCTCTTATTTTAGAAGACATTTGCTTTTGTATTAATTTTATAATAATTTTATTTGTTAGTACAGCTTCTTATTTTGTGTTGTTAAAATATGCAAAAAATAAGAGATTGGTATTTTCATAAAAGACGTGCACTTAGAAAAGGCGATTTGCTATTGAATGTTACTCTAGACTCTAGAGGCTACTCGTACGTTATTTATAACCTATGAAATTTTTTTAAGATGGATTTTTGTAGAATCTTGTGTGTATTTTTTTGATTGGACTTCTTTGTGCAATATGAAGTTTTCTCATGGATTGTTTATATTTAAGTATTCTATTTCTATCTTCTGTAAAGTTTTTAAGAGAGTTGATTTATTCATACTCTTTAAAGGCATTTTGTTGTTGTTGCTGTTTCCAATGATTTTTATTTTTTTTATTTTGTGGATTTTTCTGTTGGATTACTTCTAATCTTCTGTGTAGTTTTCTTGGTTTAAAAATGAAGAAAAACTAGCGAAGTGAATCACTGAAAAGGGAAATAACCCGCTCTTGCCGATCACGGACGTGTTTCAGCATAATTGCTGCGTTCGGCAGCTGCGCTGTGTTGCTGCATGTTGTTAGCGCAAAGTGAGGAAATCGCAGGGATGGAATATCTGTTTATGTTCACGAACAGGCTGGAGCGTTTAAAAGTGGCTTGCTGGATGGATTATAAGGAGAGACAGAATGCAGAGGTGGGGCGCTTTGAGAGTAGGAGAGAGAGATAAGGTTCATTTTTCTACGGGCCACAAAGAATGCAGTTAATTATCTGGCAAAACTTGATTTTGAGAAATTAAATAAAACTAGTGTAAAAATTAATCCCTCAGTATTTTGATGAGGTTTTCTGGTGGAAGATATGTTTGTCGTCGTAAACGTTATGCAAACTCGCATTTAATTCATTACTGCTGACCTTTTGTTCCTCTCATTTAGGTGTTTTAATGTTTATTTTACGCTAGTGGTTTTGCCATTTCAACAAGTGTGATTTTGAAGGAGTAGTTAGTTCATTACTTGACTGTTTTCAGGTCAGGCAGCCAGGTGGTGGTTGCTAGGCTGCCTTCAGGAGAGACAGGTGTAGAGGAATATTTGTAATTTGCAATACTCTTTTATACATAAACCCGAACAATCCGACATCACCGCTTTTCATAACATTTTACATGATTTAATTTTTATTATTTTCAAGAAGATTTAGATCAAACCTGTACACGGATGAGTTATTGTTTGTTTATGCCGACATTTAAGCATCGTGATTTAATGTTTGCATCGAGATGCATTGAAGATTCTGTAGTGTATGAACTGATATTGAACGTACTGTCATGTAGTTTAAGTACGGATATTTACCGTTTCCTTGACTTTGTGCTACATGTTTCGAGTGTACCGGGATACACATGTATAATTGTGGTGTATATTTCCTTAGTGCACCGGGATATACATGTATAATTGCGATGTATATTTCCGTAGTGTATCGGGATATACATGTATAATTGCGATGTATATTTCCTTAGTGTACCGGGATATAAATGTATAATTGCGATGTATATTTCCTTAGTGTACCGGGATATACATGTATAATTGTGATGTATATTTCCTTTTAACGTATGCCCTACATGCGTACCGAGATATAAATATATTGTGATCTATTGAATGTTTCCTTGATGTATGTGCTGCATTCATTAAATGCACCATAATATATTTTATGTAACACTGAATTTTGTGTGCATTTTGACATCTTGTCAGCGGCGTAATTACTTACCCCTGCAGTACCTGGGGACTATCAGCTAGAGCACAATATTTG
Source organism: Sinotaia quadrata (assembly GCA_028829895.1). NCBI lineage: Eukaryota > Metazoa > Mollusca > Gastropoda > Architaenioglossa > Viviparidae > Sinotaia > Sinotaia quadrata. Next base: position 112,992,599 of record CM054181.1, on the reverse strand, counting down.
TTCCTTTAAAAAAAAAATGTACCCTATATTTGAAAAATATACGCCATCATCAGATTTCGTAGGGCACACGGGAAGCCGATTTTCTTTGTGTGAGAGAGAGCATGTGGAAAAAAATGGGGGAGGCAGCATTCGAAGTTATGCTTAATGCATCTTGTTATTGTATATTGTACGTAAAGTGGGGTTAATATGTGCTAAGAAACATTTTTTTTAAATAATACGTTTTAAAAAAAATACCAAGATGTATTTTGTTTTTCGAGACAGACAGCACCATAGCACCATGATGTATTTTGTATCTCGAGACAGATAGTACCATGATGTATTTTTGTATTTTGAGACAATTAATACCATGATGTATTTTGTGTACTTTTACGTACGTACCATGCCTTTGAGTTTTGAAGTTATCAAAGAAAGTTTGATGAAATTTCTTTATACAAGGGGATTCCTAAAAGAGCTTGAAAAGGAAATCCCCTCCCAATTAATTAATTATCTGTTTAGTCAGGGCCAAAGTTTTCCATTTCACCCCGAGATGTATACACTCAACGCTGAAGTGTTTTGGGCTAGTTGTGGAATACCTTACGAAAAGTTTACACGTTTTTTTTTAATAGCACTTCCTTTGAAACACGTATGTTACATTGTGAATGATAAAAGTCGCGCTATGAACATTCATAACCCCGCGAAGATAAAACACAGGCCGGCTATTGTGCCATCGCATATTGTGGATGTTTCTCATTGCGGAATAAGACCACACGCTGAGTTGAATACGAAGTTATTCTCTCCCTTTGGCAAATGTCAACTCGTGCCCCTTGTGCCTGTATTCTACATGTAGAGACACTCGTGCAACAGGAATACAATCACTTGTTGTGTTTTCAGGAGAGAAAAAAAAGGAGGGGGATAAATTCCTATCAAGTGTCTCGTAGTCAGTTCTCGCGTATTGTTTGTCTGAAACGGCTAAAGCTGTCTTGACCTTACCTCGCAAAGGGCGCCCCCTCATCTTGAAGAAGTGGAACCTTCAACATACGATCGGGCGGGGGTGGTAGGGGTGTTGCCTGCCAGGCTTTGTAGGCAGTGGTAGTGCGAACTGACGCAAGGCAGGGTATCAGACTTTTGACGTCATCGGCGGGTAAGATGGGTCCATTATTGAAATCATATTACATCAGATTGGACACGTGCTATTCTGTATCAAGAGTTTTCAGTAAGTCGATAGGTCAGGGTTTTGTGTAAATTTGACATCATTGATTTAGTGTCCAAATACATTACATATTAAATACCGAGAGTTAAAATTATTCCTTGAACATTTATTTATTTTCATTAATGAAAAGGGAACACTTTCAAAAATTGTTACAACATGCATATCTTAAATACATTACATTAACCGCGATAGTTTTTATTATATACACAACACCTTGTTGGCTTTTATTTGTGTCCAATAAATAGTTTGGTTTAAAATAACAGCAAAATGCTACAGAAGATATGATCTGGTATTCACTCTCCTCTCATCCCCCCTCCCTCCCACACACTTCTCTCTCTCTCTCTCTTGACCTTCATTTAATTGTCAGCAGCACTCGGATTTAAATCAGAGCGGTTGAACACGGCAGTTTGCAGCCAGTGGGTATCTTTTTCACAAGTTTTGAATACGATCACGATTAGCAAGCTGGCCCAGTCCAAACATTCAGTTCGTGCATACTTAGAATCAAGAGCTCGTAACTGTCAAGATCTGATATGACTTGCTTGATTTTCTGAGACACACTATTTACACCGCCGTTTGAAGCCAGCTCTGTTTTAAAAATGTGTTACCCCGCAACCCCTACCAGACTATGCTAGTGTTTTATTGCAGGTCTCACGCTGACAGTTGTGCTATGAAACCGACACCATGTCACTGACTCTAGAAGAAATAACCTCGTCCACCACGGAAAGAACGACACTACATCAACGAGGAAGGGGAGAGGTATAATAATCGACAGGTTCGATTTATTCTAAGTATCATCAGACTTGAAGGCGGAATTGTTTTTCAAGATATCTGTTGATATCTGGGTGTGGGTGTTACTGCTGGGGGGGGGGGAGGACGCTGAGGAGCTAGGACAGTCTTTTGACAACACCTATTACCACCACCCACTCTTTCCTCAGATCACTATCCTCGCACCCCCTTGACGACCCAGTGGAAAGGGTCTTCCTGACTTCTGCTGCTGTAGAGATAATGTGCGAAGAGGGGAGAGAACATCTGCCGCTAGTACTACTGTACTTCAGTCTTTGATGTGTCTTGCGCTTGTGTTGGTGGCCATTGTGTCGTCTTGTAGCGGGAACATGGCGCACGCATACTGAATACCGACTTTTATTATCACCTGGAGAGCTTTTTGTCCAGCAAGTGAGCCATGTTCATACTCTTGTTCGGATTCCTTGGATATTTCATAAAAAAACTACTTGTAAACAATTATCTGTTGAATGTTTTTATTTGTTTGACCCATAAGATTTTAAACAGGCATGTACTGGTGACGCTGTTGCTCATAATGATTTATGTATGAAAAGTGTCTGATGATATTTTTGTTTATTAGTTGGCTGTTTTAAATTGTCTACAAATAACCTCATACACAAATATTGCTACATTTTATGATTTTTGTGTCTTCAATCACATTTGCATTGAATAATATATTTTCAGTTAATTAGAGGACATTGATGAATTATTGTTGAAGTCATTGACATTAACAATGAGCACTACCACATAAATGCTGGAAAATTAATAGAATTATGTGGTTCAAGTAATCAGTAGTAGCATACTATTACTAATGAACTGTATTTAATCAGAATAACCTTACATAAGTAATTTTAACTGAAGACAAAGCTTTTTGCATTTAATATAAGCCAGCAGTTTTTGCTGCTTTTGCTCGATGATGACATTTTTAGATGATTTTGAACAATTTTATCTTAATGAAATCAACAGTTCCACACAGAAGAATAAATCTTATTGACATTAGTTATAGTTATACTACTTATACTTATCACTTGTTTCAATAACTTGGGCTGGTATAAGTTATACTTATTACTTATTTCAATAAAGATGCATCCATTTGGGCTGACATAAGTTATACTTATTACTTATTTCAATAAAGGTGCATCCATTTGGGCTGGCAAAAGTTATTACTTATTTCAATAAAGGTGCAAGGGTTTGGGCTTCTTTGGTAGAAATTATTTTTATATAATTCTGGAGTGTACTTATTTAAATTGCTCTAAATAGTATATTAATGCATGAACTGACAAAAATGTGAATACCCTTACAGAGAGTTGTGACAGAGAGCAGAAATTAACACTAAATATAAAAAAATATTTTTATAGGAAGTGTATATCAAAATGCTAAAAAAGTTTATTTTAGATACGGAGTTGCTGTATTTTAAGATTTCAATTTTCTATACAAAGATTTCTTAAAAACAAGAATTAGATAAACTTGATAGATTTTACTCATACAGTCATAGCTAAGGTCTCTTTAGAGAATGCACATTAATTTTTTAGTAATTAAAAATGTAGCACAAAAAACTTTAAAAACTTTAATTATTTTTTTATTAGTTGTAAATTACATGTTACAGTTTGGATTTATACTTTATAGTAAATAATATAGAATTTAATAAGTCAGCATGGTAGTGTCAGAGTTTGTGAAGGAAAAGACCACTGAAACCCCCGAACAAAGATTTACTCTGTGCAAAAACACATTTCCAATTTGGGAAATCTTACATCTCAGAGTTGTTTACATTTTTTCCCTGTTTGTGTATATCATCTTCTAACAAACCATCTTTATAATTAGCGAATATTAAAAGGAAGCATTATCTTTTGCAGAATATTTTAGTTGTAAATTTTATATTTACATTTTGGATTTATAATTATATTTTAAAGTGAACAAATGCAAAACTCTCCTCCCAAATAAATGAACGGTGCACAATTCAAAAGCAACATTGATCAGTTTAGTATATTTTTTTGTTTTGTTTTGAGTGAGTAGAAAGTGTCTATTGCAGTACCTTTGAAATGAATTAGTTGCTTTACTGGAGATAAAGCACATATAATAAGCCCTTTGTTTTCTTGATTCATTATTAAAAATTTCCTTCTGGGATTCATCGATGTTTAGAATGAGAATTGTATACTGTCCAAAACTAATCTGTATTTTCATTTCATTGGATCATTTCCTGAGCTCATAAAAATGAAATTAAACTATCTGCCCAATAAAAATAAAAGAAATTATAAAGTGCAAAATACACATAAATGTTTATCCCATTAAAGTGAACAAATGAATAATTTATAACTTTGTGTTTCTTATCTCACTAAATTTATACCTGCATTTCTTGAATTTATAAAGAACTGGTCTTTTCTAAATAGAAAAGCAAAGTCACTACCCAACAATAATTTATTGATAAACTATAGAATTGTAAATTAATATTTGCTATTTGCCCTAAAAAAATTCTTTTTCTTTTAAAGGAAAGAAACAAGTATATTATATCATTCAGTATCTTGTTAGGTGTATACATTAAAATAATCTTGAAGAATGTTCTGACATTTATAATTTTTTCATATCTTATTAATATTACATTATTAAATAGAAACTCCTTTGGAGAATTGGGATGCCTTTAGGGGAAATTACTCAGGTCTCTATAAGTTAGATGAGAAAAGTTAAAAGGAGACCTGCTGTCTGTGCTTTTTTTTTTTTTTTGTCTTTTGAGAGTCCCCTTTTGACAAACTGGTGCCAGGGTAATTATGCTGGCACCATGGGGAAACAGACATTGTGCTTGATTTCCAGTTTGTCTCTTACTGCTCCATTGAGCCCGCCTCACTATATTGGTCAAGCCAGTGGGAAGGAGGGAGCTAACCAGCCTATTGAACTGTGAATAGCTGGAGGACAGGCAGAGGGCGTTTTGTTGTGAAAAGTGGTGTTTGGTTTGGAGAGGTGGGAGATAAGGCTGGCTTAGTTAAAGTAACAGACTAATTTGCTGTATTGTTTTTGCATTCTTATTTTTATGATAATTTTTTGTTTTTGTTGCACTTATTTATGGTTTTTTTGGTCACTATATGCATTTCAGCATTGATCAGTTTTCATTTGATACTTTTACTTGTTAGTTTGGGGCTTGTTGAAGGTATTTGTGCTGAAGTATGAAAGAAGTCTACTTGTTAAGTAGACTATAATATGGGGTTTTGCCATCATAAGAAATTATGGGTCTCAGCAGATGACGATAACGACAAGCTTTATTTAACTAAAGCCACACAGTCTTAGTAATTCTAGTAAATTTTGCCTAAGCATTTATTTATTTTAATTTTAAGTTTAGTGCCACATGCTACAATAAAAAATGAAAAAGAATACTTCTGAGGTGATCAAAGTTGTAAAATGAGATTGAATTCTTTTAGAGGAATTCCATTAATTAAGGGGTTGAGGATGGGTGGGTGGATGGTGTAGAATCTTGCATTGGAATGTAACATTTAGATATTGCATACTTCTGGACTTTAAAAGTGACTTTTAGTTTCACTTACTACATTGTCTCCCGTTAATATTTCTAATCCCTAAAGTGCTAATATTTTTTGTGCATATTTTCACCAAAAGAGCAGTATGAGCACTTAGCAGCATATATTTTAGACAAGCAGAGATAAGGAAGGCAGTTTTAAAACTCTCCCATTGACTTCATCTTAAGCCTTTCCTGTACATCTTTGACCCAGCAGCCTCAGACCTCAGAGTCTGGCACATTATTTCTACAGCTCAGGAACACCATTAAATTTACATTTTTACCAGGCATGCAGAACCAGAAAAAAAAAAAAAATGTGCAGCAGTTTTTAGTGCACAAGCAGCAGGCAATTTCTACAAGGAGCAACCTCTGATCTCTCTCCTTCTTATCTGTAACACTTAGTCTTTAAAGAGCAATACAAGGGAGATAAACTGTCCTACTGTTTCAGATGTCTTCACAACTTCCTGTGACCAAAGCAGGGGGAATTCAGTTGCAGTTAGACTTGTAAGGCAGTCTTTCTTGAACTCTTAGGAATGATTATCAAGGTCACTTCCTGTATGAATATTTGAAGGGCAGGGTCGAGGTGAATTGTGTGCTAACCCACAAATAAAACTCTGGTTTGAATTAGTGACAAGTGATTGCTCAGATCTTTGCTGTAAAAGCTCCACAAAATTAACCATTGGTGGTGGTGTTTGCATGCATGCATCCCCCACCCTATACATATTTTCCTTTTTAAAAAAAAAAATTCTCCTTTTCCTGAGCATCTCTTTGAGCCTGGTATAATTTCTTAACAAAATACAAAATACAACTATTTGTATACTAATTTAAGTTTAGTAACTTTTAATACACAAGTCATCTGACTAATGCCAGCATGTGTATCTTATTTCAGCAACACACAAGTCATCTGACTAATACCAGTGTTTGTGTCTTATTTTGATAAATGATCTTTTACAGGGCTGGCTCAAGGTTCAAAACCCCCACATCTGAGTATGCTCAGCCCTTCCAGTGGCAAAATGACACCAAAAACAGCTACTGTTCCTCCTTTGTCTCAGGCCTCACCAAGCAATGGGCTGACAACTGGTGGAGCTAACTCTGCCCTGAACGCTACTCGAACCTCTAGCTTTGCAGCTGCTCTTCGCAAGCTTGCTCATCAGGCCAAAGATCCACAAGGTCAGTCACTTTTATTAGCATTATGTTAGCTAAATGTTAGTTATGTATAAATGTTTAAAATTAAAATAATTTGTTTTCAAAATTTACAGAACATATTTCTGATTGGCCTTTCTGGTGAAATCCTCTGCCTTGTTGGTCTGTGGTTAAGGGTGTTCGGTATTTTTGTTTGACAAATTGAGCTCAAAGTATTTGTGATACTGCACAGGTGGATTTGTAGGCATAAATCATGAGTATTTTTAATTTAATATTGTACAGATATAATATATTCTTTGTAACATATAGTTATGATACTTTGAAATTGTATATTTGAAAATTAAATAAACTTCTTTTTTATCATGTTCTAGAAGAAGCAGTAACCAAGCACAGCAGCTCCCCTATTAATAGCAGCAGTCCAAGGGCAGCAACTCCCAAACGAGCACCCCCACCACTGGTCTATTCTAGCCACTCAGCGTCATTGACCTCACCCCCAGTGGTCACTATAGCTCCAACTCAGTCCATCTCCCTCAATACTGATGGGCGTCAGGTACTTGTATGATGATTTTTATTGTAATCATATTTGTATCTAGGATAACAGTTCTGGGGCTTCATGAAATATGAATTTTCTTGTTGATGTTAGTTTTTAATGTCTGTCTATTAAGATATGTTAATATATTTGATGTTTTAATATGTATATTCTGGTCTTTCATAAAATATCTCCTTTTTTTCTTTTCTGAAGACAGAATCTTGTTTTGAACACATTAAAGATAAAGATTTACTGAGATGCACAGTTGTTCTTGAGGAACTGCTACTTTTCCATTAATTAATATTAAGAATGACTAAATGCCTTTCTAGTTAAAATTTGAATAACTTGATGTCAATGCAGAGTGCAGACCGTATACCATCAGCACACAGTACTGCTTCATCATATGATCACTACAGTGTTAAACACGATCGTGATCACAGGCCACACTCTTCCCATTCAAGAGATGAAGATCGATCATCAGTCAAAGATGGCGGTTCATTATCTCAAACACCCACAAGAATGTAAGTTATGTTTTTAATAAAACAATTTATTTAAAGCAGAATTCTCCTACACACTAACTATTGGGGTGTGAAAATAGAACATGCTTACACATATCCTTCTGAGTTGCTATATGATGTATTTTGCAAATTACACATTTTGGTCAGCATTTGGCTGAATGAAGTTATTTATCATCCATATTAGCATGTCAAGTTGTGCCCAATTTATATTTGCTTGTCAAATGCTTTAGTATTTTTTCCAATTTGTTGCCTGTGTATTCCTTAATAAAGGCTGCTAAGATAGAAGCTATTTACATGGGCATGCTCATTCTAAAATGTTTCGACGAATTTTGGAAAATGTGCTTATTGCTCTGATCTGACCTGGTGGTGAAATATTCCATGACAAATCCTGGCACACATAATGAGCCTAGGGTTTTCTCAAAGTTCTTGTAGCAGCTAAAAAAAAAATGGATGAAATTAAAAAAAGTAAACCATCTTACTGAAGTGAAAAGATATTCAGTTAAAGTTGAGAGTTTTTAAAAGTTTGCAAAAAAATTAATATTGAAAAACTCATAACTTTGGTTCTAATTAAGTAACAAAATTGATTTTAGTATCATTGAAATCAGCAGGAAAAGTTCTGTCTGTCTATGTACTTTTAAATTATTAGTAATGATTTTGAAAAATTTATTTGGAATACCTACTAGAAGTAAAACATTTTATTAGGAATTAAAATTAAATGTAAATATGCTGTGACTTTGCACCATTGCAATAACAGGACAGTGCTTTCAATCAGTACTTTCTTTGTTGGGAAAACACTCCAGTTTGCAGTTATCTAAATGAAAACTCTGATTCAAGCCTAAAGTAAATTGATAAATATTTTAAAAGGACTTTTTCAAGTAAATGTATCATGCCAAATTGGATGTAAAACCAATATATCAGTTCAGATATTTATAAAAATAAAAACTCTGATTAAGATTCTTGTTTCTGTCAAATTACATATAGATAGGAATAGATTGAGAGATTGAATTACTTCCATTTGGAGATGTATATGAGATTTATTAATTTGTAAATTTAATTGTAAAACTAATTAGCTAAGATTCAGCATGACTGTTGGCAGTGTGATAATGATGTTAAGAATTGAATAAATAAGAAAAAGATAATTTTGAAATGCTTAGAAATGTAACCTACAAGGAGTACATACTTTAATTGTTTTTACTCGGCTGTTGCATATGACTAAAATGATCCATTTATATACATGTACTTTTGTTTTCCTTTTATGGCTTGTGGAAGAGGTATATCCAGTATAAAGGTTTCATTTACTGCTTGTAGTTTTATACAATTTAAAGTCTAATTAACCGCCACATTTGCATCAAATGGTTTATCTTTGGATGAAAACCGCATGTCTAATTAATAAATATATAGTGTTAAAAATATGTTATAAAACTACAGTGATTTGTTTTAAGCTATAGCGATATAAATGTTTTAAGTCTATACTTGTAATATGCTTAATATGTTTTTGTTTTTTTTTAATGTTTTTGCTAATTAGGGTTCCACCCCAGTCCTTGTCAGCATCTTCTCGAGATGAAGGACTAGTTCGTGGGTTCCACCCTTATCGGCCGGATGAAGAATTACATCGTGCTGCAGCAGCGGCAGCAGCAGCAGCAGCTCTCCCTCCACCATTTGGCCTTGACCCTGCCTATACTTACCATCCTGCCTTTCTGCAACCTCACCCTTATTCTCATCCTGCCTTTAGGTTTGTTGTTTTTCTTGTGACTCTTGTAACATTATGGTATGTCTAGAAGTTTTTCTTTTGACTCTTGTAACATTAAGGTATGTCTAGATTTCTTGATATACTTTTAATATTATGGTATGCCTTTAGGTTTGTGAGGTTTTTCTTGTGACAGTTTAACATTATGGTATACCTATTATTTTTTAAAACTTTATTTAAATATGTTTTGTTTTCTTTAAAAAAATATACACTTTTTTTCTTATTTATGCAAGAACTCTTTAAATTTTTAATGTTTTTAGCTTTATTTGTATACTTTAAATTAAGAGCATAGATTAAGTGAATAGTACAAAAAAAAAAAAGACACAGTATTCTTTTATTGATTTGATTAGGAAATTTGTATAAAATGCATATGTTGAAGAATTTTAATTATATAAAAATCAGCTGTCTGTTATATTTAAATGAAATATTTGCATTCTATTGAGTTAAAAGGTAGGTCCTGTGAATGGTCAGGAAATAGGTAGTTTTAGGCCACATATAACTGTGCAACATTTAAATTGTTTATAAAACATGCTCTTATTCTTTTGCAAATACCTAACAGGTTCGAGGATCCTTTACTGGAGCGTTATCGCTTAATGCAAGCTACTCCTTTTCTACCATTTGTACCTCACCCAAGCATGCACCCTTTACTGTCAGGCTCTCGGTACCCACCAGAATTGTTGCACCAATATCAGTACATTTCACCTAATGCACAAGGACTTGACCATCGGTCTCCACAAGTAGCAGCTGAACGGTAAGAGCAATGTTCAGAAATGCAGATGTCCTTTTCTTTTAAAAAAAAAAGCATTGTTTACTTTCTTATATCATTAATGATTATATAATTAAATTTTTTGCCAAGGCTCCACTCAAACTTTTTCATCATATCCCTCCTTAATATGACTGATGTCAAGTAGAGTTGTCTAGGGAAGTTTAATCATAAGCACTGCTTTATGAAACGCATAATCCAACCCTGAAGAAAATGTATTAGTGTTTGATAAGATTGTGTTTTGAAAAAGCAAAAGGTTTTCACTTAATTTCCTAACTTGTGTCCTGCTTTTAATAATAATACATTTTTTAATGAAAATCTGAAGCATCATTTTTGTGTCATTATTGGTCTTTGATTAACAACAGTGGAGTGTGTTGAATTGGATGGTATTTGTTTGAATCCTGTTGAGTGGATTGTGTTGTTTGGTTTTTTTTGAAAGTGATAACAATGAATGAATGTGAATAATTGATCCAGTAGTGAGTTTATAAGAAAACTTGAAAGGATAGCATCCATGATTGATCTGATGGTGAGTTTAAAATAAAAAACAGTGAGTTCACAATAAAACTGATTGCAGTGAAATCAAGAATTTTTACAGGTTTGAAACAGATCAAGCTTTTAACTCAAATGGTGCTGGCAGAAAATGGATTAAAAATGCTTGTTAAGTTTAAAGGATTAGTATGTCACATAAAGGGATTAGTATGTCACATATAAAAGAATTAGTATGTTATATACAGATTGTGATTATTAATATTATTATTATGCACAGTTCAATGCAAAATGAGCAGTCCTTTCTTATTTGGCTTAACTATAGCATAACATACAAGTCAGTGTGCTTAATAAATCAAATTTTATTTTGTATTTTTATTTTTCTTGATGAACTTGTTATGCCTAAAAATTAAAAAAAATTTTTTAAAGTACTCATACATTTTTGTTTAAGCACATAAATGAAGTTTAAAAAAAAAATACTTGAGAAAACCAAACACCTAATCACACTGTATTCACTGTGTGTAAAGTTGTAGAATTTGTGCTTTTGATTAAATAATTTAGCATTCATGTAAACAAAATACAAACTGCTGTATGATTGATTATGAATGAAATTAATAGGAAAATATTTAAATTAATTATTGTTACTTTTCATTTAGTATTTTTAATATTATGGATACTGGATACTTGATGGATCTGTTTTCAGTAATAGTAGCAGTATATGTTGGCAAAATGAGTTAAATTAACGTAATAAAAACTATTATATAATAAAGATATGCATTGTAGGCTTGTAATCCAATTAATATTTGTTAACTGCGTAATATAAATTGTAATATAAAGTCACTTTTATATGCTTTGTGAGCTGGAGAAAACTGCGTTTTAAAAAAAGTGTGCAAATTAAAAGTATTGTGTACTAGTTTGTTTTTAATTGCGTAAATGATTTAGTCACATTATTACTAGTTGATCCTTGAGTCAAACATAGCTGTTTGTTTTGACAAATCTTCAATTATTTTAGCTTATAAATCTACAATATCTGGACGAAAACTATGAATATATATCTTGACCTAACTTCTTGATCAACTTACCAGCACGTTTATTTTTGAAACAGTTTTGCGGATTTCATCTTCAGTCAGTAGGCATCAAGCTTGCCATCACACAAGCTGTTTCTTTATGCATTGATAAAAAATTGATTTCCTTTAATCATAGATTTCATAGGCAAGTAATTGTTAACATTTCAGGTGAAAAAAATTACATGGTCACTGAGTATCCAGAAAATTCTTTTGCTTTTATTGATTGAAGAATTCCCATTTAAAATTTCTTTCAGGGTTTTGTGAAAATACATACATTTAATAAATCTTTCATAATAATTAATATACAGTGTTTTAATGATCCACAGTGGCAGAATATATTGCAGTTTAAGAAAAATATTACATGACATTTTACAAGATGAAAACCGTTCTAAAATGGTAATTAAATTTTGAATGTAAGGACCGACTAATGTTAGCTTTATGATTTACATGATTTGTGCAATTGAACAAGAACTTGCAGATTATTTTATTTCTTTAAACTGTTTAATAGGTACATCATATATTTTAAAACCCAGTTTGATTTCTTATTTTTACTTGGTTACACGGTTTAATATCAAATGAATTGACAGGTATTTAAGAATACTTATATATTAATCATTATGTTATTACAGTATCTCCTGATGTATGTATAATGCTATATTAATGCTTTTGATCTGCTTACTGCCTAATTTGATGAATTCTGTTGCCTTCATTGGGGTAATAGAATATTTTTATTAACATTGATCTATTTATATGTGAAATTGCTTTAATGCTCAAATAGCTTGAGCTTGTGTCAGCCAAGAATATGTGATTTGAGCAATATGTGTTGCAGGTTATACATATTTTTGTAATGTAAAGTAGATGTAACATTCTTTTTTAATTAAAAGAAAAAATCCAGTTTTTTTATTTGAAAAAATGTTCACTTTTTGTTATTGTATCCAATTATTATTTTCATAATTGCTCAATAGCAGTGACTTCAGGCTTTCCTTAGAAAAAGTTGCAAGTATTTAATAAAAATATTTAAAAATAAATAATATTGAAATATTCTTACGTTTTGGTTTGAATATAATTGTAAATGTGATGTTTTTCTTTTATACTATTGAGTGTTGCAATGAATTATTACTATATAATATGCACAGAAAAAGTTTAATTCTTTTATACTTTCATACAATTTTTGTATAGGTCTCGAACTGATGATGAACGAATTAAAGAGCTAGAAAGAGAAAAGGAGAGGGAGAAAGAAAAGAGGGAAAGAGAGAAAGAAAGAGATAAGGAAAGGGAAGTCGAAACAGTGAAGCGTGAAAAGCTGCATGAAATAGAACGTGAGAGAGAGAAGCAACGAAGTGTGGAACCTAACGAGCGCCGTGATATCTTGACTGTACCGTCACGGTATCGCAATGACCATAGCAACAGTGGTAGTGGTAGTAACCGGGAAAATAGTCAGGACACACATTCCCAATACCACCATCATCACCACCACCACCACCGTAGTCGGGAAGAAAGCAACGGTTAGTTTTTAGAATTTTAAAAAACATCTGAAGTGAGAATATATTGCACTTAAGACTTGTCAACAATTTTAAGACCATAGTGATGAGTTAATCCTGATTACAAATTTTACTCCTTTTGTTATTACTGTAAAAGTTAAAAAGTTTCCACAAAAGTGTTAGTTATATAATACAACTTCCAAACAAACCAGTCTGTTTAATGTGTGCCACTTAATTATTGAAGATAATTATTATTTTTAATTAATCTTTCACAACTAATTTCAAGTGATAATATTAATTTTATTTTGTTAATGATCCTCCAACAGACACCACTCGTCTCTCACTTGGTGGATATTTTGGTGTTGTAAACGTTGCCAAAATTCCACATCATAAAATAATGTTTATAGTCACATCAGGTTTCTGTAGGTGGAAATTTCTTACTAAAGGAGAAGACAAATCCGACTTTAATCTATATTTAGCAAGCCCCCATCCACCCACTTTCTTCTCGAACATAAGAATATCAATATCAATATGCATAAGGTCAATAAATTTATTAAAAGAAAAATCAACTGTACAGATGATGACAATTACAATGAAACAGAAAATTTGACATCACTATTCCACGAACCCACGTTCAGGTAATTATAGTTTACAGTCTCTCTCTCTCTCTACACACACACACACACACACACACACACACACACACACACACACACACACACATATATATATATAAAATAATAAAATTACAGCTAATTATAGTTCAACAATAGAGTCAATACAAATTGCAGGTTAGTCCTGTCAGAAAATAGAAATGGAGTTATTAGAATATGTTATTATAAATTCACATAAGCTGGATTAAGTACAGCTTCCCCAGTCTTTTCACTGACCTTTTCAATCACGTCACAGTGTCAAAATGTCTGCGCTCAGCATGTGTTCCCGCCTTGTGCGCAGGAATACACTGAAGTGTCGTTATTCTCAACTGACCTGGCACTCTCTTGCCATCAGTTTCTTGAGCAGAACACAATCATATCTTCACTGGACTGATGTACTTAGCATCCTTGCTTTGGTACATCAAAAGTGGGGATGTAGCATATTCCCTTATGCTTACACACTCTGCAGCACACTTTGCAAAGTCTCTTGCAAGTCTCCTGGTCACTCAAGTCATGACTAGTAACTAAACAAAGGGTAGCTAGGAACTTGAAAGTTGAACTTGAGGCTCCACTTGAGACTCACAGCTCAGGGTTGAACTAACACTCACTCACAGAGTGAGACAACCACAACCAAAAGGAAGAAATAGAAGGCTGCTTGTTGACTGTAACATACAATCAAGGAGCAAGCCTAAGTTCATCACAATATAACTCCATTCTATTTCACATCTATTCTCAAATTTACAATCTCCTGCAACAGTAGTTATTATCCCATGCACACGTGATACAATAAATATAATGTATCAAACAATGTCACATATTAATACACCATATGGGCGCAGCTTAGTTTTAAACATTTTTAGTAAATAAATCAACTTACATAGTACATCTCTACATAGCACAAGTGTAGCATATCAATAGAAAAATGTATGTCCACTCTTTCTCAATCAGTCAGTTTAAACTCACCACTCAAGCTAACGACTGCCTTCAAGCCGGACTTCTCTCTTTGTCTTCAAATTCAAAAGTGAATAGATAGCAAAATTCTTTACTGCAAGTAAACTCCTTAAACTCAGCCCATTGGCTAGTCTTGTTCTCATAAATCATAATCATTGGATAATAAAAAGCCCTGCTCACTCAGTTTCCACTATGTCAGCAAATCTAGAATATTCTTGCCTTAGGCTGTGTTTACTTCAATCTCAAACACTTTCAAAATAACACCATAAGGAATGCCCAAGATCAGGTCACTTGACAATTTAGCAACTAAAATAACAATTAAAATTAAAAAATAAGGAGGGGCAAATTTACTTTGTCAAACAGTCCAACAAAATCAACTGCATAATACTGTTAAATTAAAATTTAGAGAAGTTGGATGTATATCTCATATTTAATTAAACTGGCACATTTTAGTTAATTCTTTTCTTTTCTTTCTTAAATAGCTGTAACTTGTGATTTTTTTTTTAAAATGTTTTTTTATTTTAATAAGCTGCATTCATATTTTGTAAGATTGATTTTCAAAGTCAAAAGTGTAAAGTAAATTTTTCTTAACTTTGAGCTTGACACAGACATAACCATTTTCAGAGCCATCACATTTTCACTATTTCTTAGAAGACGAATAACACAAGAAACAGTATCTTGCCATGCACACTTACTGTAAATTTTAAGATTTATTATATTCAAAAGATTTTGTTTAAATGAAATGATTTTATGTTTGCCTGAAATTTGTTTTACAGAAATGATTTTATGTTTGCATTTAGGTAAAGTGGGATCGTATGGACACAGCATTCATCATGATTTAGAACGATCTCGTTTGTCATCAGTATCTGATGTTGGGATGGATAAAAATCACTTAACATCCAATTCTACTAGGAACAATTATCACAAGAAGGTAGTCTAAACCTCTTTTTTTTTGTGTAAAAAAGATACCAGAACTTTAAGAACAAAACCACTTTATTTAAAAATAGCTACATCAGTATGTTCAAATTGATCTCTTGAGTGCTTAAAGAAAAAAATTCACTAAAACTCACCATTGTCTCAAAATGGTACTGCAGTGGAATAGAGATAAATAAGGAAGGTTATATTAAGCAGGTTATGCATATTATATTTCCTTCAATAAGACTGCATTTATTGTTCCTACTTCACATCACTGTTGCTCATATTGAGTGCCAACATACAGCCCCATTTACTTTGACAAGACCCCTCTCTGGATGATGCAGACATTGAAATGCTTCTTGACTTTGCAGAAGTCAGGAAAGAGGAAACAAACCCTACTATTTTTTAACAGAAGTACTGAGAAATACTCTAGCTTTTACATGTATATTTTGTAATGAATTTAAAATATGTAAAATGGTTTCAGTTGCTGCTCTATCTAAAACAATCATCTTCAAGAACATAGTTCATTTTTTTTCTTGGAAGCCAGAGGCTTCCTTTTGGCCTTAAAACATATTTACATATCCAGATTTTTTTTAACTTTTCATTTCTCTCACTCTTCTTCAGCTTATCTTTAAAAAACTCTGGCTTTAACCATCACCTAATTAATGAAATACTTGAATCATATACTCTTTGCTCAGCAAAGGAAAGGACAAAGCATTTTGTTAGATTCCCAATCCTATTGATATTCAGGCAATGACAAGCCATATTGGTATACAGGCAATGACAAGTCATATTAGTATACAGGCAATGACAAGTCATATTGGTATACAGGCAATGACAAGTCATATTGATATACAGGGCAGTGACAAGTCACAGTAATATATATGGTGGTCGCATGTGGGGTTTATTTTAGCAACCCTGCCTTAATATTAATGACCAGAGTTATTAATTATGAAATTTGGATTACATTGACTTTAATGCTGACAATAGTCCGCACCTAATTTACTCTTCAATGCTTATACTAAATCAAACCATTTGTGTTATAGGACAATCAAATATCTAGTATAGCAACAAGTAGACACTAGTTGACATTCCTTGGAATTGGCAACATTATCTTTCCCTTTGATTAATTACAACATTCAAATATCCTGCGGCTTGACCCCAGCCAATTCCCATTTATGGTCATTCCCTGAAATTAATCAAATATGAGTTTAAGATAACAGAAAAAGATTTAATAATAAACGATAAAAAAAAAGAAAAATTTGATTCCAAATACAATGATCAACCGAGATCATTCTATTCAATACTGTACCTTTGCTTAGTGTTCTTAGTCAGGTTATTGATGTTGAGGTTTCAAGGATCTACATCCTGAAGGATAGGTGAGTGGTTCTGCTGTCTGCTTCGCTCGTGGAGTGTTCCTTTGCCAGTAGCAGCTGTATCTTCAGATCACATGGGGGTCCAGTTAGCTTGCAGCAGAAGGGATGTGTCCCAGAAGAAAACTCGAGAGGAAAAAGGCCAGCTGCAAGGATATTGTAATTCCTTTATAGCTGCCAATAATTACTATACAACATTAAGGTTTTTGTGATGACAGCGAATGGATGCCTCTCACAATTTATCACATCATCAAAATGTTAGCTACACGCTAACTTACAATTTACAGAATTACTGTCCTCAAGGAACATTTATAAACTGTGACAATAATAGTTCAAATTCTACATTCACAATCTCAATAGCAAGAATCCATAACCAATGGTTCACATTAAATTTACATTAAACACTTACATCACTGTTTAATTTTACTTGGTTCAAATGGTTTCACAAGAATAAAGAATCGTAGTGGCACAACATGTGCTCATTCTAGTAACTCCAATGACAAGCCACAGCAAAGTCAGCTTTTGGTGACAGATTTGCCTGTGGGATATATTCACTATTCTTTTATTAAATTCTGTGATTTTGATAGGTTATAATAATTAGTAATAATTTAAGGAAATGAAATATCAGTATGTCTAATTTATTTTATTGCAGTATACCAGTTTAAAAAATTAACAGTTTCAATCATAAATATAGCAGCAAAATGTTATATAATAAATTTACTCTTGTCTTCATTTTCTTTCTTTTCCTTTGGACAGCCTGACACAAATTGACTAGTAACTTTTTGGTCCAATTTTGACACTTGTTTAGGCTGATATTTAATTCAAAACATGGCTTATGTAGTACTTATTTTCTTATTCTAGAATAAGAGTTAGATATAATTTTGCTTGCAAAGTTTGGATAATTGTTTATTCTATCCTATAATTTACTGGAATCAGTCAAATCTGTTAAGTGCAATAGTTCCTACCTGAAGGTTACCTTTTAGTCAACTTCTAATCTAAAACAGGATTAGTCTAAATTGTGCTTTGAAAGAATTGTTTAGCATTAAGAGGAAAACTAGTTTTGTAAATCATTTATTGTGCTTGATTAAATATTTTTTTTTTACAAGCAATAGTTTCATTGGAGCACCAAACTTAAAAAGTTCAATCAGAGCATAAAACTTTAAATCCCGAATGATTAGATTTAGGTATAAATATACATTTAAAAAATTATAATAATGGAAATGGATCAAAGAGCATCAGCATTAGATGATTCCCTACATTGAGAACAAGTTGTTGTCTTTTATTTTTTAAAGAACCTGACCTCGGACTTTACTGTTAATCACATGCCTTGGATAGAAGTAGGGGAGTGGACTGATGGTGGTTAATGGTGGGAAGAATCCATTTTGCAGAATTTTACCACTTAGTTGAAATGCCACTGGCAAACTTAATCTTTTGGCATTATTTTACTCCCATTGCTAATACTTGTTTTGAGCTCTGAATTATCAAATAATTAACATTTTAAGAAAAATCCTGCAAATTTATTTATTAACAAAGAATTTTAAAAATGAAAAAGAATTTCTAAAGGGAAATAACTTTTGAATATTAGTTAACTAGATACTTTATTATTATGCAAGATTAAAGATAAAATGAATTGATGGATAGCTTTGTGAATCTCTACCTTTGTATGTGTGTGTGTGTGTTAAATTTTGGTTTTTGATTAGCACAGTAGGTTTGCATGTGGATGTAAGTATTTTTTTTTAATGTTTATCTTGCATCTGATTGTGTAGACCTTGCAGCTTTAAAGCATATAGTGTCACTAGTATGAAGATGTAAAACTGTATCATATTTGTAACATTTAGTGTATTTAGACACTGAAATCAAATAACCACATTTTCTTTTATTCTCATTTGTCTAGCAGTATGAAAACCATGTGCTGCCAAAGCAAGAAACTGCGGTAGATACTACTCGTGTTGCGTATCGACTCAATTCCCAGCACAGGGAAGCTGAACAGGCAAAAAGCCACAGTGCACCATACCTCACCTCTTCCCACCATTCTACTTCAAAAAGTACTGGAGAAAGTAGTATCTTTCGTCCGTTTGAAAAAGACTGTCCTTCTCAGCCTGCAGCTACTGGAAGCTTGCCATTCAATGACAAGGTCCAGGAAGTGCCTTGTGTGGAATTGACAAATACTGGAAAAGAGTTGTGCAAAGATGCCAATGGTGTCATTGTTGGAGATAAGGATGATCTGTCAAATTCCAATTCACAGTTGACATCTGTGGTGAAAATATTTGGTTCTACACCCGAAGCAAAGATTCTCAACTCTTCATTTATCACTCATCGCGTTGAGCGCTTTGATTTCAAGAGCTTGGCTCGGGAGTGCACAAGTACCTCTACATTGGAGACTTCAAAATCTGTGTCATGTGACGGAATTCCTAACCTCACAGCACCTAGTGTACCTCAGTCCCATTCAGTCATTCCTCACATTTCTCCTCAATTGCTAAGCAAATTAGATGTGAAAGAGCGGAGGTTGCGTGAGGCAAGGGCTAATGGAACTTACAACAGTGAGAGTGAAAATGAGAGTGATTCTGAGGCCGAGGAGGATAGAAAACGTGAGAGACTTACTGTAGTGAAAATTGGCTTGCCATTGGAATTGGATGCTACCCCTCACAAAGTACAGTTGATGGATGCTTTGGGACTGGCAACACATCAAAAGAAAAAAGGTATTATTAGTCTTTTTGTTAACTTGAATTTACAAACATTCTCACACCAATATGCTTTTTCAGCTAAATTCTTGCCTGAACTCCTTTAATATTGCATTTGAATAAAACAAAATCAGACATAATATGAATCATTGAAAGAAATGCACCATCTGAATTAGCTAAAAGAGCTATCATGTTGTGGTTATTTTATTTATTTACTTATTTTTTAAAATCATAAATATTTTGCAAATTATAGTTTCCAAGCTGCTATCCAATGTTTCAGAGCACACTAAAACACTAAAAATTTAATTTTTGCTGTTTTGTTTTTTAAACTTAAATTTATTTCACAATGCCACCCTAGTTATTGGTTATGATTATTATTATTAATTAATTATCCATAATTATTTAAATGTGATGAGAATCTTAATTTATGTTATTAATAATTTTCCAGAAGACACCATTCGTCTCTCACTTGTCGAATATGCTGGTGCTGTAAACATTTTTTCCTTCCGCAGCATTAAACTAGATAAGCATTCACTGTCACACAATATGCCCATAGGTAGGGCTGTTAATTTTTTCTAAAATGCTGCCCTGGCACCCATCTAAATTTTGAATGCGTTCCCGCTTGAAAATTAGCATAATCTCCATCGCAACTGGTGATCTCTACACAAAGCTACTTAACCATTAACCATGTGCTCTATTTCACACAGTAGCCAATGGTAATTTTTGGTATGCATCTAATGACTATTAATTATGATCTTTATATGTACAACACAAACTTTAATTTTAATATGATCAATCATTACATAAACTAAACTAAAACTAAATAAAAATGTCAAAAACAATAACGTAGTTAAAATTAGGGCATCGCTGACAGAATTTCATCGCACAGATTGCATTTTGCTATATCACTATTCAATCACTTGGGTGTGAAGTCAATGTCATACCCATATTAAAAATATTACAATGTTATTATTTATTAATTTATTGACTTAAATACTGACAAGTTTGTTTACTGAAATCTTATTAACATGTAACTCGTGTTAACGAGTACAGGAAACTGCGTGAGCTATGGTGATCCATGTCGTCCATAATTAGGTCTATGATTGGCATGCCATCTGCGAACGAGATGCAAATGTGACTTGGGGGGGGGGGGGGATGTACTAAATCGAGACAACCAATTTCAGTTCTCTCATCTATCGCGTGATTGGCTTGCCTCTGTCGGCTTCCTTTGCACCCCACTCTACATTACCCATTTCTGTGCCAAAGGCCACGTTATCACTGGTACCCGGCCCACAATTTTACTACCCGGGTATTAGCATGGCAATGGGTGTTGACACCACTACCCTTAGGTAGAAAAACTTCTTATTGGAGGAGAAGATAAATCCATCTTTAATCTATATTTAGTAAGCCCCCATTCACCCATTATCTCTCCAACATATGTGTAATTTAATGATAAATTTATTAAATGAGAGTTCAAAGTTCCCAAATTGGGAATTGTAATATATTGAGTTTGTTTTTCTTTCTCATTCTGAAAGACAGTGTTTTCTACTTATTGCACATGTATTTTGATGTGATTATATTTACATTCTATTCACTTGGCTAATTTATTTACCAATTTCATAGACCTGCAATAGTGTGAATTTGATTAAATAATAAATGAGAAATCATTGGCAAAAGAGTTGGTTGCTATCATGCTACACAAGAAAGAGAATAATATACTTATATTGTCTTGGGTCATTCTCTGGACCAGTATACTATATAGGGTGGGTCCATTTGCTTATAAATATATTAATTTCTATATATATTCAGAATTAATGCGAGAGATAACTTAAATAGTAACATGAATTTCTCTTTATTTATTTTGTAATTATTTGTAATGTAAATCTGTTTTGAACTGAAAATGACTCCTCTTTTTTTGTGAAATGCTTACAATTACATATACTATAGCTATTTTTTTTGATTTTTAATTTCTATAAATAATCTCTAGTTTATACTTAATGTATCAAGGTACATGACAGTCATTTCTATAGCTATAAACATAAAAGATAAAGTTTTATTGAGATTTTAATGACTAGTTACTAGTTTGTGAGATTTACAAATTAGCTCTTTAGAAAGTATTTACTATTAAATGAACTTGATTGACATTTCTGAATAGAGCAAGTTTGCAATATAAATAATAGAAGATGGGTTTAAGATTGTGAAAATGAGTTACAAATAAATGCAGTAAGATAGTTTGAGTGCCTGCAGTATACATCACAGTTAAATATACAATATTTCCTCTGAAGAAGCAGATTAAATTCTGACTTTATTTTGTATCTTATTGGCAGAATTTCAGTATAAAAAATTTCGCAAACGACGAAAATTAATGCGAGAGCGTAGCATCAGCCCAATTGAATTAGAAGATGAAGGAGAAGAGACAATGGACACGAGTATAAAATTCTGTACATCAAGAATCGACCCTTACTTGTTGTGCCAAGAAATGGACTATAAGGAAAAGTGTAACTTTTTGAGAAGTTTAGAAATCATGCCATTATCTCCAGAGCAAAGAAAAGGCAAGTATTGGACATTTCTTTTAAAAATTGTTTTCAAGGACTTTTAGATAAAAATATTTGTTTAATTATTATTATATTTTTCACTTTTTAATTTGTAAAATGGCAGGTTATTTTGAAGAAGATGTGTATTTAATAAATACATCACTATTTGAGATTTTGGGGTTTTGATTTATGTGTTCTCTCTTCTCCCCCCTCCCTTCCCAGAAATATGAATTGTTTGTATGAATCTGTATGTATAAATATTTAGATTAAAAAATAAATATAACTTATAAGATGTATATGTAATTTTATTTTTTTAAAAACTCATATAATCTTTTTACAAATTTTAAGCCTGGGTATAATTATAGTTTTAATCATCTCTGTATGTAGACATTTGCAAAATCAATAAGCTCAGAATCAAATCCAGAAAACAAAAACTGTTTGGAAATGGAAGATGGTTATGTTATTTTTGTGTGCACATATGTGCGTGTGGGGGTGTTGAAAAGTATGTTTTACTTAAAAATTGAAGAAAGTCCAGATAGAAACTATACCTGTCCACTTGCTGTTTGAAGCTGGTGAGTAAAAGTTTTCTTTTAGAATAGAAATAAAAATAGAATTTAAAATTATTTTTTTTTTGTAAATAGAAATAGAACTGTAATTTTTTTTTTAAAAAGTATTAAAATTAAATTTTTGAAAGTGTATTTGCCTGAAAATTACATTTTAACTGATAAAATACTATAGACAGCCTTTTACAATTATTTTTATGTAGAAGGATTTTGGATTACAGAAATTTGCAAGACTAGCAGGAATTTGATTTACATTGCTATTGTTAGTTGTTACATCAATATTTATTTCACTTAGGCATTTGAAATACTGTTAATGAGTCTTGTTTCACTAGTGATGTGCGAGTATTGTAAAGTATCTACAGAATTTGATTACTTACTGAAATTTATTTGCTGGGTAACAAAAAATTATTGAATCATTTCTTGGTAATTTCACATCATTCATCTCTTAAAATGTTAAATATAAGATAAAGTGGCTTCTGTGTAATCTCATGTACATTTTTAAAAAGAAAATGTCTTCATTGCCATATTTAACTAAGTCATTCAGTTAAGTTAAATAGTTAACACTTTTAGTTTCATTGACAGTACTATTTTGACAGTTTTAACGCTATTCTTAGAATTTTCTTTGTTTTTAGTATGTTTAAACCATCACTGCATCAGTGCAGGCTGTTCATAAACTGAATGTATTGATTGAATGAAGTAACAAAACTGACATGAAATTCATCACATTTGGTAGAGTTATCTGCCTTTGAATGGACCTAACCCATAAGATCTAACCCCCCCACCCCCCACCCGTACATGTCACAATATCATCTAAAGCAGGGAATAACGAATAAGTAAGCCTTTATTATTTTCTACCCTGCTGGCAATCAGAATCAACCAGGTCCAATGTAATTTTACCAGTTCAAAGCTTTTTTATTCTGTTAGTAGTGTTATACATAAATATTAAAAATATTATATAAGTACATACTGACTTAACATGTAATGCATATATATGCATATTTCAATAACTTGTTTGGTGTCAGGTAAAATGTATTAAAATTAGATTATTACTTACAATAAATTACTTATATTTTAACATTTTGTTAACTACAAAACACAAATATTTGTGCTTTTGCTGTATATTTTATTATAGATATGTCTCTCCTGTAGCCATTAGTCTGGCCTGATACATTGTATTACAAACATTGAAATAATATGTTGTCAGGATCCCTTCTTTTTGGCTCTCCTTTTTACTTTTTAGTTATAAATAAGGTTCCTACACAGGTCTAGAATTATGGATAAAGTCTGGAATTTGATTTTAACCTTTCCAGGCCTGGGAAAGGTCTTAAAAGTAGTAAAATATCAAAAGAGTCCTGGAAAAGTCTTAAATTTGAGTTGTTTTTTTAAAAACTATTTTAATAATTTGGTGGTCTACAGACTAAAAATTGGAAACTGAAACAGGACTTGTCTTTTAACATTCGGAGTAATTGCCCTTTTTGGATAATGTATGCATTACTGAGAAAATGTGGGACAGTGCAGCCATTGTGAATTTCGTTTACACTGAACACAATTGTTCACTAGTAATAAGTATACTCTAACCTTGGCCATAGAGGTCAGATTACATGGAAAAAAATAATTTAGAAACCAATAGAGATATTGTCAAAAAATGGTGCATCCAGACTTGTATCGAATTGGTTATGCAATAATTTGATCTGTACATCCTTATTTCATCAAACTCCAATATTTACAAGTCTATTTCTTTGAATATAACAATTTTGAATGTCCTTCTTCATCATCATCCCCCACCCCCCACCTGAGAAGAGCCAGTTTTCATTTTAAAAAAACAACCTTTCCCCCCAAAACTTTCTCTCAGAAATACACCAAATTCAAATATCTTTAGTACTTCCGGAGATATTCACATCCTCCACACCCACCCCTAAAATTAAGGTGGCACAATGTTCACTCTTGTACAGCATCATAACCCAGGAACTGTTTGTTTGATTCTAACAAATTTGGATATGTTCTACATGTACAAAAACTACAATATATACATGTATTTACAAGCTGAATTATTTCATAATTTTCCATTAATAACGTACAAAGATAATTCATTAACACTAAAAATGGCACAATTTCTATTACTGCTATGTTTCATGATGACCCTAGCATACTTTTGTACATTTTAATTAACATTCTCTTGATAGTATTCAAAAGAGGAATCAATTTCCTATCACTGAACATCAAAATTGTGCATACTGCACAAGGTTAATCAAGGTCACTAATTTTCACACTTTTGCCCAAAATGCTCAAAAATACGGCAATATTACACACTGTAATAGCATGTTGAGCACAATTCAGAAATTAGTTTTTAAAACTTTACAATACTTTAATAAATATTTGCATATTTATGAAAAATTAACATTAATTAAAAAAAATTAATAACTCCACCAATTGCCAACGTTTAATTATGTAAATTGACATATTTATTTAAATTAATGCTACCAAAAATCTATAGGATAGCTTTGAAAACAAAAATTTATCTCATGAACAAATATACACATAAAAGTGAAGGAAATACACTATTTTCAAGAAAATTCCTACTATTTAATTTGTATTTAATTATCTACACTTCAGAAAGCAACTACAATTGGTATGCTTCAAACAGAATGTATTCTAAAACAGAAACAAAAGACAGATTTCAAATACCTTTGTTAATACTGGAGATATGTCAAGCCCCTTCCTAAAATCCAGATAGTGCACTTTGTTTTGGTGCATTAAAAATAAAACTATGATTCTTTCTTGACAGCAAATCTGAAAACGTGAAATTGAGTGTTTTATGATGTAGCTTTAGATCACCCTCCACTCCCTATGATACAATTTAATATTTGTTGTTATCAACACTTAGCAGTAGATTATAAACCAAGTCTTTAACCAAGAAATGTTTCTGTATGTTATTTTTATTATTTTGCCTCTTTCTCTCTCACTCCTTCTTTCTCCCAATAATAAATATACATTTTTTTAGTGGGGAGAATATAATTTAACAATAATAATTTGATACTTTTAAATATTTTAAATTTTTCTTACAGAATTGGAAATTATCCGTCAGGCATGTGAGCGATGCAAATACCGCAGATTAGAGAAGAGGAAAAGCTCCACGTCATATAAAAGAATCTCATTGAATGTGACAGTTAATGGTAAGAAGTTGTACGGGGTTCATGCGCAAGTCTGCAATTAGATTTAGTTTTTCCAGGCCTGAAAAAGGTTTTGAAAATCAGTATGTCAGAACAGTCAAGAAAAGGTTTTAAATTTGAGATTGGTGGTGGGTGGGTATTTTTTTTTTTTTTTTTACCATTTTAATTTTTGGTCGTCTGTAGACTGAAAGACTCTAACTAATGATCTAGTTTATTTAGTACAAAGCATGTAAAAGGCTTGCTTTGACTAGTTAAACAATTCAGTTGCTGACTATGCATACAGGTCCTTTTCAAGCATTTCTAGAATTGTATTTCATTGGTCCATTATTAACTGTAGATAATCAAGATTTAAAAAAAAAAAATTAATCTCTGCATTATATTCTTCCAAATTTTGGTCTGGAAAATTATTTGAAAATCTTAGCAGGAACCTAGAGTTTAGCTCTTTGATTATTTCCGATTGATAAAATGGCCAAATGCATGCTTGCATATTATTGGTATGATAACAGATAAACCCAAGAATAAACATACTTTGTATACTTTTAATGTCCCTCTACCACCACCCCACTAATTGTAAACTGTTGAGGTAAAGTACCCACCTGTGGCAGAGTGAATTTTCCTATCCCTATTTCTAGACTTAATTGTAATACAAATTGTTAAAGTGACTCGACCTTGGGCACTCCTTCGGTATTTTAGTATGTGTCAGAGATGGAGTAAACAACTCTAGTTGAGAATATGCTAGAAAATTGCTGATGCAATCCAAATCAGTTCCAACTGGATGAGTATTTTCTGACTAATAGTCTTATACTTGTTCATAACATTTCATCCAATGTGAATGGACCAGAAATTTCTTTGTTGAAGCACTCCTTTATTAATCACTTTGAATTTGAACATAACTCAATTCCAGTCATAAAGGCGATTGTTAGCTTATGGTAAGTTAATGGACTGATTGAGAGAGAATGGACTTAGAAATATTTCATGCATTTTGCTATTGATATGTTATACTTGTGTTTTATGTAGAGATGTATTATGTGAGTAGACATTTCCACAAATGTTTGAACTAAGATGCTCTTATATAGTATGCTAAACACTTGACATTGCTTCTAGTGAATGCGCTCATAAAATTGATTTGCTGTATTTATTAATCTGTGTGCTTGTATCAGGCTAATAAATACTATTGCAAGAAACTGTAAGATGAGACTTGAATGTAAGAGAGAATGGAGTTAAAGATGAATAAACTGGAAACTTAGTGTTTGTTCCCTGATTATAGTTTACAGGGGAAAAGCAGCCTCGTTATACCTGAATATCTTGGTTTACACGAATTACAGATTATAAACTGCTATGGTCATGGTAGACATGAGAAGTATATACTGCAGTGTGTAAGTGTAAGGAATACACTGCACTCCGTTGATGTATGGTGGCAAAGTATGCTGACTACATGGTGGAATTTCTTTTAAAAGGAAGTTACTTGAAATTGCTACAATTGTTGTTCTGCCTGAGGGAGCTAATACAGCAGAGCACCAGATGGCCTCAAGAGAATATTGGCTAGATAGTGTTCTACAACATGAGAAGGGGAAACGTGGAATTGATTATAATAACGTGAACAATAAACTTGTGACTTTGTTATGAAAAGCTCATGATAAGACTAGACAGGGTTATGTAGAAACTATTATCACTTATAACTCTATTTCTGTTCTCTAATAAGAACTATTCTGTGATTTGTACTGACACTAATCTGTTGAATTGTGTTTTAGGATATGACTGTATAGGTATTAAAATTACTTTTTAAAAAAAAAAGCCCACAAAACCCACACCTTCTCCACACACGTTTTCTTATTTATTTAAACATTCACACATCACAATGGTCACCACCAAACTAAAGCTCACAAAAACACAGCTACACAATACTATCACCATAAAACACCCCAGGAAGTTACAATATAGCCTCCTCACACAGTTTTTATTTAAAAAAAAAAATTTTTTCTATATATTTATAACTGGGGGAACCCCCACACACACACACACACACCATCACCTTCTGCACACATTTTCTGATTCATCTAAACATTTACACATCACAATGGTCACTACCAAACCCAAATTCACAAACACAGCTACACCACACTTCCACCATAAAACACTCTACCCAGCCCACTAGTACCCAACCCCAAAGGCAAAAGCATACTCAAACTCTTAACAACAACAAATGCAGCCCAGTATAAAACAAGACAGTTGCAACTCAGTTAAAAGTAATGACAGAGTCTCAAACTAATCGGGAAATCGACTGTAGCTCTGCAACTGAGAGGACTCAAAACAGTCGCAAACCAGAGCAGACAAAGAAAACGACTAAATGCAGAAACACAGAACAGCACTACCCTCCTTGAATACCAGGGAAAGGAGGAAGGTCCCACTCAAGTAGATGAAAAGTTTTCATGCAATTCCTGTGGAGAAAAGAAGTTAACGGAAATTTTAAAAAATTATTTGAACATGGTTTCATATAAATATTGATATCAAATAATCTTTTTCATTGTATTTGTTAAATGTATAGTTGATTTATTGTTAAATTTATTGACCTTACACATATTGATGACCTTATATTGGAGAAGAAAGTGGGTAAATGTTTGACTTTAATGTTGTGGAGGAGAGAAAATGTTTACAGTGCCTGTATATCCACCAAGTGAGAGAGATGAGTGGTGTCTGCTGGAGAATTATTAATAACATAAATTAGGATTCTCATCACTTATAATTAGTTATGGATGATTAATTAATTATTAATAATAATAATAATCATAACCATTAACTAAGTGACATTGGTATCACACCACCCTCACCTTCAATCCTTCAGAAATTTACAGAAAGTACAATGATTTTTTTTTTTTTAAAGTAGCAGTTTGCTAAGATTATGTTAGTATTGTTTTGCATTGGAATGTTAAGATTGCTCTGTTCGTACTTAATTAAATTTTTAAATGTTCAAACTGAAATGAGCATACATATACATTTTTAAGATAATATTTTATTTTTGTCATAGTCCAATTACTAATTTAAAAAATAGCATATAATCCTTTAATGGCTTTAGTGATTTATCTTTGTCATCTGAAAGATATATAGTATATATATAGGGTGTAAAATTTTGTGTAGATGTACTCTTCTAGTTGACTAAGATAAATTCAGGCTGTAATTGATTTTAATTATTTATTCTTATTCTCTTACACTCTTATGTTTATATTTATGATAGCTACTTAAGTTATTGAAATCTGTCAGATGGAACATTTTGTTGAAAATGCTTATGAACCTAAGAAAATGTTTAAAACTCTTTATACATCTTGGATAATAGGTCTGACTACAGCACCATGTGTCAAGCGAAAATTTCAACATAATGAGATGGAAAACTCACAAGACTACTCCATTCATCCATTGCGCATCACCCTTGGACAACTACAGGAGCATCATATGGTAGCCAGTAGACAACAGCAGTGCAAAGTGAAGTCTGTTCAGATAAATCATTTGCATTCGAAGACATCAAACACTATTGGTGTGGATGGGAGCCGAGCTGTGATATTTCCTGAGACTCGTGATCGTCAGTCCAGTCGTGAATTTGCAGAACAGTTTCATGAATCTGTATTACAGAGCATTCGCCAGAAAGATTTTCAGAAAAAGGGTATAGATTTGGATTCATTCTTAAAACTATCATACAATTTATATTTATATTTGTTTAATAACGGGAACATCCACCAGACTTAACTCATGCATTTCCATTAAGATTCTTTTGCTGGTCATGTATTGTTTATAGACAAATGATATGATTTAATGATATTTTCAAATTAACCTTATTATTATAACAAATAATTTCACCAAAACCGTCTGTTACCTACTAATTAATTATCATATACATATTAATTAAAAAGATAATTATGTGTGATTTCTGTGAAGAATAATCGTATGATTTTTATAGAAGAATAGAATCTTCCAGTATTTCTTAAGGTTGCATTCAAAATTTTAAAAAAGCATTTAAAAAAATTATCACTCCAAAAAGTATGATGAGAATCAAGTTATTCATACTTTTCAATTGTACCTACAGTGCATAATGGAGACAATGGGTTACTAGAAGGATTTATACCAGACCCAAACAGTAAACAACATTTACCCGCTGATCTTCCAACAACCACTTTAACCAGAGCAGGGGAGGGGTCTTCTCGTCCACCTGTGTGGTTATGGCCAGGGATTGAAGGCGTGTTGGAATCTTATCAACGTCATAGAGAAGGTAGGAGTTGTTGGATTTTAAAACTTTATTACTGGTAAAAAAATTTGAAATGAAAATTGCCACAGGCTTTGCAATTTGGAGGCACTTATTCACATGCTATTAAGGCTATAGATAGCATGAGCCAAACTTTTTCAAAGTTTTTACTTTTTTTCACTTTGAGATTATTATATATTTGCATTGTTCAGAGTCCTCTCTTTCAGGATTTTATATTTTATGAACATAGTTAGGAAATGCATTTTTAAAATGTTAATAAGCACTTTATTGAATGCACCGATATTGAAAACTATATTTCCCAAGCCAAAAATGCAATAGTCTGACTTAATGATTGCCATCATTATTTGTATTGTAGAAACGAACATGGCCCATGGAAACAGAGAGGATTACCTCCCTTACATGATAATCGTTAAAATACTGACTCAAACCAGTTCCTTGAGAAACTTTACCTCACCTAACAGCCTATTTAAATTAGATCTCCTAAGTTTAAAGAAATTATTAATATTCTTTGGAATATATTCTTTACAGTTCTGTGTTGTCTGTCTTATTTGGAAGAGCATGGTGTTATGAAAATAGTTGTAATGAAGGGCACTTAATGGTTTGACTGTTCTGATTTTAAAAAGAAAATGATAAATGTGCAAAGTTAATAGACAAGTGTGTAATAGCACTCCTAAATGTGCCCCCCCCCCTCCTCCATTTTTTTATTATCAGTTGAATTAGAATTTATCACTTTTGGCTTCGAACTGATGTTCTGTTTTACTATAAAGGTTTACACAGGTATTGAGATAATATATATATGCACGCCTTGTCCTCGACATACACTTATTTAATTTTTAAAAATGTTAAAAAGTCATGTTGAGTGAAATAAGAAATAATTTAGTCATGGGATATGTTTGTGTTCAAAATAAAAATTACTTTTATTCATGTTATTTCTTTACTGCGACCAAGTTTTGACTAAATTCAGATAATTTAACTTAGCTTTTCCATGTATAATGTTCCTCATTATTAACATAACCCCTAATGAACTTTTAAGACTTGGTGAGATATGTAGCGAAAGCTTGTACAGGTTTACTGGATAAAGCTACAGATAGAACTGCATAATTTATTCACTTCATTCTTTTAAAAATAGACATTGCATTAAAATTCTTCATAAATTTTACATTTATTGTGGATTATAGCTATAAATGCTATGTGTATTCATGGATGTCCTCCAGGCCTGGAAACAAATCTGAGTGGCCATCATTATTGGTGTGAAGCTGGATGTAATAATAATAGACAAATGTTTGTGTTGGTAGGGCTTCCTCATATCTTTTATTTCTTACACAGAAATTTTTTGGTTGGTGTATGCTTTTTTAATTTTAAAGAAACATCCCTCATATAATTGAGAACCAAGTTTAATTGAATTTGACTTTATTTCATTTTTCATCCTTATTTATTTGGCAGAAGAAAGAATGGAGGCTCAAATCTTGCTGGATCGGTGCCGACGACTTCACTCAGAAAACTCTGAATTAAATAAAACTGCAGAAGCTTTGAGCAAAAGAATGAGTGTAAGAACTTTACATTATTAATGAAAGCATCATTAATATATACTTGTCACTGTGTAATTTTAGATATTTTTAATTTTTAAAAAAACTTTTCAGATTACTTTAGACATGTCAGTGTAGATTTTCAAGCAGAGTGGAAGTATTTAATAAGTAGTAATATTAAATTATATATTCTTTATATGAACATTTCTTTATATTAATATCCTTGAAGAAAATTCAAGTTATACAGAAAATAAACATTATATGTATCTTTTAATTCATTTATCAACTTTCTATTTCATAAATTGATGATATAATTTTTTTAAAGGCCAAAGAAAAGAGAAAAAAATGAAGAAGCAGTCATTATCAGTAAATTCAAGAATTGGTAGAGCTGCATCCTTGCATGCTTAAGAAATAAAATATATTTAAATATTTTGAGGAGGAAAAAAAATCATGTGTTGTCAAAATTATATGCTAATAATCTGAATAGTAGTGCTACAATGCTACAACATTAAGTTTATTATATATTTCATACATTGCTAGATTAAATCATTACACCATTATAATATTTAATTTTCTTCTGTCCAAACAATTTAGATTTGTACATAATCTGAAGATCGTATATGTTAACCATTTTAAGACAACATATATTTTTATCTGGCTTTGTCTGTGTATGCTTGCATGCATTAATTTGCTCAATAGCCACATTATTTTCTATTTTTACTTTTGTTTTATTGGTTCCAGACCTTGTTGGAAGTAAAACACACACATGAAGTGGAGCGACAGCAACTGCAGAGTGCAATAGACAGTATCAAGAAATGCCTTCATGTGTACAGATGATAAGCATTTACATGGTGGACTTGTGTAGATGTCTAGCGCTAGCAGCTGGGACTTGTACAAATGATAAGCTTTTACCTGGTGGACTTATGGGTGTCTAGTGCTAGCAACAGGGACTTGTACAGATGATAATCATTTACATGGTGGACTTGTGTAGGTGTCTAGCGCTAGCAGCTAGTACAGATGATATGCATGAACCCAAGGAACTTGTGAGTGTCCCCAGTGGGGACTTACACAGATATAAGCACTTACGTTTTGGGCTTATGTGGATGTTCAACACTATACAGATATAAACACTTACATGTTGGGCTTGCATGGATGCACGTACAGCAAGGACTTAACAGATGATAAGCATGCACATAGACTTGTCTAGCTATGATTAGGGCCATATATATATATATATACAGATGTTCAGCACTTGAACAGAGATGGTGCATGAACGTCAGCATTGAAGCTGGGGTGGGGGTGGGTGCACTTGACCAGGGACATGTTCAGATAGTGAGCACATGAAGGAGGTGCAGATACAATGACAAGTAGGAATGCCTAAGCATGTAGGCAAAAGATAAACTCTACTGTGGGGTATTTGAAATATTCAGGTTAGCCATCTGCTATAAGCAGTGAACATTTTCTTTGGGTTTCTTTCTGTTCTGGCAGCATCTGTATATGTGTGCAACACAAAGTTCCAGTTGATGTTTTACATAACAGCAGAAACTTACTACAGAGTAAGAATGTCATGCTATTTAACAAATTAAAGGCAATGTTCTAAGGATGTGTCACTAGGACACCTTTACTTGACCAAAATTTTCTTGTCTCAAAACTGCAAAGGGACTGTTACTTTCAAAAGGTTGTCAGTTGAGATCACAGAAAATCTTTAACATCGCCATGATACAAATGTTAGTTTTTGTCTGTTTTTTTCCTTCTTTTATTTTTAATCAACGAAAATCAGTTTGCTTTAATTGTAGGACTTTAAAAATTTGTGACATATTTAGAATTTGCTATGAAAGTAGAACAGGTAATTGTTTAATCCACCATGATTGCAGGGATGTTCTTTCTAACTGGGCATTTATACTTCGGTGGAGACTTGTTGGTGTTCATTAGTGCCATCATTTCTCCAGCAATGGATATTGTAGAAAAAAATAGATTGTTTATTTTCAAGTGATTTTTGGATGTCAAACAAATCTTAACTACCACAGACGCAATGGCATAATCATAATCACTAAATATGCTGTACAAATGTCTAAACTTATCTGTATTCCAATTACAGATACTTAAGGTTATTCATAATACAGGGCTTTTTTTTTTTTTAAAGAGATGGAGAAATAAGGCAAGATAAAATTAGACACAGAAACAGTTCTTGCACTTTTTTGAATTAATATATTGGATCTCAAAATTTTAAATTCATTGTAAGAAAGCTTAGATTATATTATTCATTGCCATAGAGTGTTTCACCTCTTAACTTTTCTTTTCCAAGATCATTGAACAAATTAAGATAATGACTCTTGGTACAAGATATGTGTTGTTCATTGCCATAGAGTGCTTCTCAACTGCATTTTTCTTTCTCAAGATCATTGAATGCATTAAAATAGTGGCTTATGTTGTGTTTTTATTGTCATAGTACTTCTCAGCTGCACTTTCCCCAAGATCATTGAACAAGTTGTTTAAAATCGTGGCTCGTTACAAGATTTGTATTTTTCAATTTTTAAAGTCTGTGTTTACAGATATGAATTTATTTGTGTATCACTGTTTAAATTATTTATTTACACTCACTGTGCATAAAAGAAAAACCCTTAAATGACTTGCTTTGAGAAGTTACTTGGTTCTTTATCTTATGTTTATAAATGCCATAGTTTTCTGTATAAAAATTGGCAGTGAATAACTTGCATTTATATTTTTCATATTGACATTTTGCTGATTTCTTACTGACACAGATATGTAGATCATTTGTAAAAACTTGAGTGTTCACTCATTGAAATGCATAATAGTTACTTTTTCATCTGATCAGTTTAGATTTGTTATCAAATACAAGTGGTAATTTGTTGTTTTGATCTCATTGGCTTTCAAGTTTGTAAATTTTTATATTAAACGAAGAAAATAGAAGTTATCATTCAGGAGCTATTCTGATAGCAACCCTACTGTGTATAATATGTATCCACACAAGTCATCTTTCAGTTACACAGCAATTTAAGGAATAGGTAGGTACTGGTTACCTGAATCTGCTAGGTACCTGAGAAATACAACACACATATTTATTTAGCAGTTAGTCAGGACAAGGAGCAGCTGTCTTGGAATGTGTTTGACTACCATTGGGCATGTAGACTTCAGCATATCGAATTGTAAATGTTTTTGAGAAATAATAAACTAAAATCACTCTCAAGAAATCTCGTGTGACCATCATGATCTATTCCACTATCCTCTTTAAGATTGCTAGTGATGGCTGGGAGAATCTAGTCTCCAGTATGCCTCCAAGAGGGGGGAATGGCAGACAGGCAAATGGTCTACTGCTAATGGCAGTTGGAGGAACTATTGCATGGTGAGCGAACATAATAAGTAAACACTGAGGACTTTGAGAAATATTATTTAATAAACTGTCTAAAAACAATATGTTTTTAACAAGATCCAACATTTGCCAGTATAGTATTATTGTGATTGCAAACCCAACTAGCCATCATTGGAATGTGCCTATTTATAATCAGATAGGAACAGTTGACAGCATCCAACTCTATCAAGCTTGCTGTGAAATCTACCTCAGAATTAGTAAACATAAGCACATAGAACTTATAGTAGGTTTTGAATAGACTTTCTATTTAAAAACAAACAACAAAAATCCTTTAAAGAAACTGCTAAGTTTGCATATTTAATGTGGAACAAAATTGGCAAGCTTTCTTGGGTGATATAGAGGCAGTGAGCAGCAAGTAAATGTGAACAGGAATTTATTGATGGGCAGGTGAACATTGGAATGAAAATTTGTAACGTTTATAAATAAACTTTCTGTAAAAAGATGAGTAAGAAAAGTAATTTTCTTTGAAATTGTTATTGATGCTTGAAGATTTTGAATGCTTGAGTACCATAGAGCTGAGAGTTTACTCGTTTTGAAACATCATTTTGTATTGATGAAATGTGGACTAAGCTGTAATGTTTCTTGTTCACCAGACTAGCTTTCACTTTTTGATCCTCATTGGTTCAAATATTTACAAAGAAATGTGTTTGTAATTAATAATATAAAGTCGTCACCATGGTTAATGGCAAGAGGGCTTTACATGTCTGGGGAGGAGAGTACAACAAATCTTTTGCATAAAGATTTGAAATATTTTTAACACTGTCACTTCACACTTTATATAGATTGTTTGGTTTTTTAAAAAACAAATGCATTGATTAATCTAAGATGTAATTTTAAAATTCTGTTTTATATCAATATTGCAACATCATTGATTAAAAAAAAATTAACATATTCACAGTGCTGGTAATCATGATTGAAATAGTCATTTTCGTCTGTCACTTAGTTGAAAAGTTGTTCATAATTGTAATTCTGTAGAGCCAGAACATTTGAGCTAAAACATACTAGGTTTTAGGACATCATTAATTATATATTATTGTGATGATGGGTTGCTGGGATATAAAAAAAAGTCCTACTTAGTGTCTTTAAAATGGGTTACTGGGGCATGGAAAACAACTAAGGAATGTTTTGATAGTGGGTTTCTTGGTCATAGATAATGACTATTCTGTTATGACTGAATTTTGGGGACAAGAAAACTCCTGGGAAGTAGTCTGCTTGC
Source organism: Sinotaia quadrata (assembly GCA_028829895.1). Classification (NCBI taxonomy): domain Eukaryota; kingdom Metazoa; phylum Mollusca; class Gastropoda; order Architaenioglossa; family Viviparidae; genus Sinotaia; species Sinotaia quadrata. The sequence continues at coordinate 112,956,172 of CM054181.1, read as the reverse complement.
TTGGACTAAACTACAAAATGCATAATGAAGAACATAGTCTTTCTAATTGGCATGCAATATTTAAATGAGGAATTCCAATTTGCAGAGTACCTCATATGAGCAACAAAATAGAAAGTACACTGAGAGAATTTTAAATCTTAACTCGAATAATTTTGGAACTGTAGTCTTGCTGCATTGGTTCATTTACTTGCAGAATTTTCAGTGCAGCTGCCTTTAAAACTGTTCTTCTTTAACTGCTGTCTGCCTGTTCCTTATGCTTATGCATTTGGTGAAGTGTTGACATATAGCATACCAGTTTGGGCACTCTTTACATCTGTGTTCAGTAGCAAAGGTATGCTGACTTAAGTTCAGCCAGTTTAAATATATGAATGTTTTTCAAGCAAAGACAGTTTGCTTTATAATGAGTTGTATTACATTTTAGTTTGAATGTACAGTGCATTGTGTGAACGGGTTCACTCATGAGATGAGTGTAATCTTCTGTATGTTTGTAAACTGTAGTTTATGTGCTGCTCTGGAGCTGAAAGCTTTTTATGTGCAATTTATTTTTTAAACTTTTTCATTTTCATATGTGTTGTATACTCTTACGTGATCTACTTACATGACTGTTTTGATTTGGTATCCAAAACAGGTCAAGGTGGAAATTTAAAATAATGTTTATTATTTCACTTATGGTTAAAATTGTGAATGTTTTCAAATGTGGCATTTTTACAACTTGCAGGCACTTGTCTTTTCTTGTATTAGAAAGTAGTTCTGGACATTACATATTCTGTTTGGTGTACACTTTCTGAATTTTGTAAATTTTCCCTAACATGATGCAATAAATTATTGATACAGATGAAACCCTTGCTGTGGACTTGCAGATGTGATTCAGCGTTTGGATAGTTCTCGATGTGGTTATAAAAATATTAATTTAAGAGTTATTTGCAAAAACAACAAAACAATTTTGAAATGAAAAGTAGCTATGATTATAATTAAACACATAACAAGTATTTATTACTTCCAATAAAATGAAAATGAGACATCAGCAGCCTTTGAGAAAATGAGACATCAGAAAACAAATAGATAAAATTTAGCCAAATCAGTACTCAAAGCTAGAAAAGGCATGCACCCTCTTATAGATCAATGGGTAAAATATACTTATTTTTTCAATTGAACTAAGACAGAAACAATTCTGAATGTCTAAACTACGACTTGGCAAATTTATTCACATACTGTACCTGTGGGGATCTAACATGTTATTAAAAAAATGTACTTCATTAAGATCAGAAAGAAAAAAATTAACTGACTTTCTAAATAAAAACATTAGCAATTATACCTGGGGTACCTAACAGCCCTAGGCAACACTGGCATGAGTCAGAGTAGGCTAAATAAGCTGATAATTGCACACCCATTGCACAAAAAACTTTAATACAGACCATTGATATGGGAATCTTATTAAACTAAGATGTTGGACAGTTGCACGAGTATAGTTATGAAAATGAGATTTTTATTGATTACAATTTTAATTAATTTAATAATTATTAGTAAAAGAACACTAAATATAAAACAGAAACAGTAGGTGAAACAGGTAAAGGAAAATTTATTATACAACAAAATGTCAACACTGCTAATGATAGTAATTGTAACAGCAATAATAATAATAAGATGAAAAAAAACATTTAAATAATAAGAAAATAAAAAAGAAAACGAGAAAAACAACATAACATTTTAACCTTGCACAAAATTAAATAAATCCTTAAATAAAAATTGAATAAATATGTGTAACATATGGCTAGCCCCTAATTCTGCCCCCATCTGTCCCATGGCACTTCACCTGACACACCTAATTTGGCGTGAAATCTGCGTAAGCCAGAAGCATCCTCCAATTAATTTTTTGAAAATCTACGTCATAAATCTGAAATGTGGAATGCAAAACCTGCTTGAAAAGTGTAATTTCAAAATTGTTTTATTTTTGAAAACATATGAAGCTGGTGTATACTGACATCTTTTTTACTGCAGTGTCCATATTCTAATTAAAATGTCATTACAAAAATAAATAAATCAGAACCAATTCCTTTTCAATGTGCATTATATTATTTGTGACATAATTAGCAATGAAAGTTCAAATTGTATGTAGTATGTTGCTTGTTCAGATCCTATCTAAATCTGGGAATTTGAAACAGCAGGAAATATAAATGAGTATTTTACTCTAAGAAAAGTTAATACATTTTATTTAAATAACTTACATAGAGATGAAAGGGTTAATATTTAAAGCTTTGGAGTAAACATTTTAATATATATTTTCATTGGAGGAAGGCTGCATATATTTGCTTGCTTTTTTCATTGTAGTGCAGCTTACGTATTTTCAATCAATTAATGAATTATCATTAACTGTGCACTCACTTTAATAAAAAAAAGAAAAAAACCTGTTTAATAACATACTGACTTGATACCACAAAGAAAATGCTTTAAGTGTTAACCATCCTTAGATATTTTGTCTTCTTTTCCTGGAAGAGTTACAGTTAAAATAAAAGCAATTGTAAAATAAATGTAAAAATCTGTCATTTGCTAATAACTTTTACCATTTTTGTGACTGATCATGTGAACCTAGCAAAAGCAAAGCTTTTTATGATATCACACTTGACGATGTTTTTAATAAATCTACTTTCAATAATAGGACATAAATCAAACACATTTATATCCCTGTCAAATCTGATTCTAAAGAAATGATAAACAGATCATTAAAGAACATTCATATTTTATTTCACTGGTTTCTTATTCTACCATTTTGTAGGATCACAAAATACTTGCATTCCAACAACAGTTAGCTTTTATATTTTAGCTGCATATTGAAACACAAACCAAACTCAACAAACAACAAACTTGTCATTTCAGTGTATATTTTTAGTACTGAGAAAAGCATTTCAGTACCTACAACCAAAAACTTGTGCATACAAATCAGACTGTTTGGGGGCAAATATTCGGAGCTGTTTTAGAGTTGAACACTTTACAACCCGCAAAGTGTAAATGTTGGCTAGTGTTGATATACCTAGGTTTTCTTCACTGCCCTCAAACAAGAAAGTAATTTAGCAGCTTGCCAAAACAAAACAATTGCTGATCCCAGTAACTGGCAAAAAAAAAAATAAAAAAAAATCAGCTATAATTGATCAACACTTTGGCTTTAGGGAGATAATGAACTATTCACAAAAAGGTATAATAGTATTGTGTGTGTGTGTGTGTGTATATAAATATAATATTTTAATTTGACAAAGAATAGTATACTGTATTTTGTGGCAACTCTTTAATCCTGACACATCCTGTGCTGAAGAAACAATGTTATAAACATGACCGATATGATGTCTCTCAACAGTCATGAACATTTAAAAAGAAGAATTGCACAACTGTTTTGATTTTATCACTTTCGATTTATTTATTTTTTTTAAAAAAGCTCTTAGAAGTATTCACTTATCATGAGTGAAAACTATTCTTTAAAAGTGTATCTTATGAAAAGAATTTCCTCTTAAGTGGAAACATAATGTTGTTTTACAGTGAAACCAGTCTGGTAGATTCACAGAAATTAACTCATTGGTATGAGTGCATATGTGATGTGTGTGTGTAAATAGACTCTCCTCCAGCAAAACAGTGCATTAGCTTCAAGCTTTCAGAGCCACTCACTCAAATCTAAGTCTTACTAAATGAAGCTAGTGTAAATCAATATTATAGCTCTCTCAAGTCTGTCCTATAAACAAACTAGTGCCAGTCAACTCTGTGCTTCACTCCTGTCTTGTTAAAAAAAAGCCAGTGCCAGTCAACTCTGTAGTTCACTCAAGACCAAGTTTTGTTAAACAAAGCCTGTACCAATCAGTTCTGTAGCTCTCTCAATTCCCTGTCTTGCTAAACAAAACCAGTGCCAATCCCATGCATCAGTTGTTTATTTTAACTCAACAGAATTCTAAGCACTTGTCTACTGTATAAATCTATGTATCTCATCAATGCTCAATGTATTGTTAAGTGAGAAACAATAGCCAGGCCTAGTTAATCTAAAGGATGCAAAATTAAAATAACAGTATATGCAAGTTAAAATCAAAAATAAAAGAGCTAACTCTAATATCAACCACATATGACAAGCAAAGCATCAGTGAAAAAGTAAATAACTTTTGCTGAGAATGTATATATAAATAACTGATTTACTGTCTTTATTTCAGTTGCAGACAACTCACGTTTTATTGTATATACACATTATAAAATTTTACAGGTAAATATACATGCACTGATTAAAAACAAATCAGTTGTCCCATAATTAAGAATTGAGTAAAAAATAAAAGCATGCCAATTGCACTTAATAAGTGTTTTTGTTATTTGCATATACATGTATATGAAACCTTATTTATGATACATTCAATTTCATTCAATTTCAAATGCAGGTACTGTGAAGATTTCTTGTATAAGAATCACTGCTGATTAATAAAATTAAAATATAACTAACAAACACTACAAAAGCAGCACTTTGTTTAATAAATATTACAAATAATCAAAAGAATAAGATATAAACATCTAATTAAATAAACACAAAAATACGCCATTACAGGACTAAAACTGTTTTTCATATTTACAAATTTATCTAATACAAAAAGTTTAGAGCTATCAAAACATTCCCATTCTGCATTAGTCTTGGGAAGATCGAACGCCAGAAGTCAAGTTTGAGCGGAGGAAATGCATATGGTTGAGAGCAGAGGTCAAGAATGGCCGTACTGTGTTTATCTCCATCAGAGTTAAATGGTTTAGCTAGTGGGAAAAAGAAATTAAATTCAAAATGGATATGACACATACAAGACATAAACGTGAGAGTGAAAGATGAGAATGTTACAATAAAGCTAAAAAAGTATAATATATACAATGAGTAGTTAGCAAAAACTGAATGCAACTTGATAACAGAAAAGCACATGGACTTTAATTGTAAGAATTAATATATATATATATAAAGGGTATAGTGAGTAAAGTGTCCTTGCTATAATTAAAAAGAGCAATTAGTCAAGTAACAATAACATCACACTGCCATCACAAATGTATCACATTTGATTTTCACACTCCAGCAAGCTGTAAAACAATTCTTTCAAAGGTAAACTATAGTTTCAAAAGAAAACATAATGACACAAGCAGAAGAGCATGGTATTAACCTTGGCATGTGTAGCATCACTTTTTACAAAAACATCAATACTGCTTCTGAGTTTAGCCATTCGTAGGTCCCAAATATCTTTAATCAAAGTCTTCACTTCATCTGCTCTCGGGATGTCATCAGTGGCACTGATAAAGAGATTAAGTGAACAGAAAAAGTTTCAAGCAAAGGATGTAAGAAAATTAAATTTTATAGCAATTTGCTGTACAGAACAAGCAATCATTCTTCCAAGGATCCCACCCTATCAGATTTGTAATTTGGTTTCTCTATTTTATACATAAAACAAATATGTACAAATGATAAACTCAGTCTTTGTACAATTCTAGTCTTCTTTTTCCAAGTCAAGCTTTCATTCTGTCTGACACCTTTCAGATATCTCTTTCCATCTTTTCTAGCCATGTTTCTAAATTGTCTATTTTTAACCATGTTTATATGTTGTCCCCCCCCCCCATTTATCTTTTCTAGCCATGTTTCTAAATTGTCTATTTTTAATCATGTTTATATGTTGTCCCTCCCCCATTTATCTTTTCTAGCCATGTTTCTATCTTGACTCCCTGTCTCTCTCCCCCCCCCCCCTTCAATGATTACATCTTGTTTACTGTCAAATGATCTGATTTGTTTAGGATGAAAGCAGCTTTCAGCTTTTGTGGATTTTTGCTGCCTGGCATGAAGTGCACCATTGTTGGAAGATGTCAGATGATGGACAGAATGAATGAGAGAATTAGATAGTATTTTTTTTATCCTTTTACTCATTCATCTGTTTAGCAGCTTGTGCTTTTTTCTTCACATTATTAGCAGTTATTGGAAGTGTGCAGTTAATAGTTATCATATTGAATATTTTGGCTTTGCAATAAATTCCTGTGCTGTGCAGAAAACAAAGGTTTCCCCTTTTTTGCTAGGGCACATATAATTACTCTTTCTGTGAATTTCTGATCGTCATTTTTGTTCATAGTGCTTTTTCTTCCTTGTGGTTTATCTTCTTCAACTTGATTTATTTCTGAAAGACTTTCTAATTCTTCTTTGATGTCAACAACTTCGCACTCTGTATCCACCATCTTTTCCACAATTTAAAGACGTTTTGTCAGCGCTAAGTTTTGGTGACGGTCTAAGACACACTACTTAAAAATGCATAATAGTTAACCGGAACTCTGATTCAACACTAACCCTAACCCTGAACATACTACTAACTTGTTTTAATATATTTAATTTAACGGATAAAATCTCTTATGAATACTATAGTAATAGTGGATGATAATGCAATGCTCCAATTTGAAATGAGTGACAAACAGGCACACCTTCCAAACAGTGTTTTGATACGATTGGCCAACTGGAGAAGCAAACTACCAATGATTACTTATGGCACCTGCTAGTATTTTACATAACAACTATCATTAACCAACACGTGTGGCTGGCCAACACAGAAGGTGATTGTATACAAGACAAGCAGGTTTTTTGTCCTGTCAAAAACTGATCAGAAAATTATCGAAATTGAAAGTGGAAAATTGCTTCCATAAGCAAAAGATTTTTCTGCTCAAAACGGAAGGTAGGCAGGTCTGGAAGTGGCAAGAACAACTGAAGTAGATAACTTTCCAAGTAGCCCACCACCAAAGAGACTGTAATAATATGATAAATTTACAAGCCAAGGTGAGTGTGTTGCTGTTTATTATGATACTGGGTTTTTCATTGGTGAGGCATTAGAAGTTAACAATACCAGCAATGCAAAGATAGTATTTATGGAGCAGTATAGAGATAAAAATATTTTGAAGAGGAGTGATAGATTGACAGTGATAATGTGGATGCCAAGTTTGTTTTTAAATGAGGTTTAACAATGGAGGCAACCAATGGAAGAACCCGGACAGAAGATGACTACAGAGTTATAAAATTATGTATTGTGACTGGTATATTACTTATTTTTCTCTATCAATATGAAGTTACTGGGATTAAGTACATTACCTGTGTTCAAGACTTACTATTAATTTAAACATTATTGTTGTTACTACATGATGCTTATTGTATGTGTGTATTATTGTGCACATTCATTATTTGAAATAAATAAAACAGAAATTAAATGATCTTTTATTCATAACCTACATTGTAATTATGTAAATATGTCAATATTTCTTTAAATCATACACACGTGGGTAGAGCACTGTTTTAACAAGAAAGATTTCATGCACATTTTCAGTGATTTAATACTTGTTCACAAAACCTTCAGAAAAAACGATTTTTTAAAAAAAGGGGGATATAATTAGTAATGGCATGTGTTCAACATTTTTATGCATCTTTGATGTACATATGAAGATAGAGTGCTTTTACACCAATCATACAGTTTTAATACGGTTTTAAGATTTTAAATATTAAAATTATTAAAGTTTTAAATTTTGTATTATAAAATATTAAAACAAATAAAATGCTGCACAAATCTTTTGTACAACCTGCTGATCATTTTAATAGATGAACCATAACGGTGTTAACATATAGTTTCAGAGTTGTGACAATTTATCTTTGTAAATAGAAATTGCAAAACAAAATAATAAATGCAAATTAAATAAATGATTAAACATAAATTATCTTTATATGTTTAGATAGAGCACAGTTTACTGATCATTTTGATATGTGAACTAATTATGTATGTTGTATATTTTTGAGATAAGACAATTTGTGTTTTACGTTTTCTGTATAACACATAGTTACTGCTCCTTTCTGCTTAAAATTTGTTGAAATTGTCATTTTCAGCTTCACATAATTTCCTCAATATTGTTGCTATGCCTTTGAAAAAAAAAAGGCATTAACTACAAGGCAAATGATTTAATAAATAAATAATATGCATTCTGGATATACTTTGTTCATTAGTTGCATGTGCTATGATGCCATGAGTATTCAAATTTGTTGTGTTTTGTAAGCAATTTTATAAAACAAAAACATGTTTTACTTTGCAATTTAACAATAAATTGAAATTACAATTCTGCATTATGTCTGTTTTTTCTTGTTGTCTGTATTTTAATTTAAATTGTTGGACTGTTGATCAGTATGGTTTATATTTTACTTGTATTGAGTTTGACAAATTGCACATTCACTATGTCTAAAAAAAACCACTGATTGCAAATTAAGATACTATGTTTAAAATGTTGATGATATCTCAAAAAGTATTACAGCTATCATCATAATTTTTTCTACAAAACCTTATTTTACGAGAACATATTTTGAGAATAAACATTTTTTACAATATCAAGTGGAAATAAAATGAGTGGACTACTAGTCTTAACTGGTTTCCCTTTTCTAGCCTTATTTCAATCTGGTTTCCCTTTTCTAACCATATTTCTAAATTCTGCCTTTTCTAGCCTTGTTTCAATCTGGTTTCCCTTTTCTAACCATATTTCTAAATTCTCCCTTTTCTAGCCTTGTTTCAATCTGGTTTCTCTTTTCTAGCCATGTTTCCATCTTGTTGGCCCAATTCCCTTTCAAGGTTGTAAATATATGCCCACTGCAGATAGCTAGCAGCATTACCATTTGAGTAGTAGCTGGGAAACTTCCAAGTAATATCTGCTTGGCATTTGTGTAAAAAACTTGGACTCCATTTCCTCCTGTTTCTTCTCCATAAGTTTTTCTGAAAACAATAAATGAGCTATGCAAAATGGATTGATAAACAGACACAGCACATTTATATTTTGCAAATTTTTGCACATTTAATTTGCGGGAATCCCAGGTAACATATTTCTTTTTAAAAATCACAAAACACAAGGGATCAAAATACATGTCCAACACGAATGGATCACAAATCCCGGCCATCGCAATGGACAAAAAAACATTGCAATGAACCAAAATGGCTATTTTACCAATATTTGTTGCAGGAATCAGAGTAGTTAAAGGTTTATGAAAGTGTAATCTCATATAAAACAAGAAATCATTAAATATATGTAAATATCCACCCCTTTAATATGTATGTTATGTGTTAAAAGTAGATAGCTACACGTACAACTGAACTCTTTTCCAAGCTTTTGAAAGTGACTGCCAAACATATAAAAATTCCAAGTAAATAAAATCCACAAATTCTTCTACTAAAGGCTCTTGGGAGGGATGAATGGAGAAGTTACCTATAAAGTATGATGAAAAGTAAGAAACAATCTATCACATATAGCCGATCTATAACTAATGCAGTGAACTATTACTATTACTTTGTATTAGTACTATTAGTTTCTTATTCATGAAGGAAGTAGTAAAAAAAATTATATGTTTTAAAATGTTTATAAATGGTCATTTTCAACGAGTCAGTCATGATATAATGTAGAGTATATTTAGGAAAATAATAAAGTATATGTAAACGAACAATGTTGCTGGGGTTGCTTTGATATTTAAATTGGCAGTAGTGAAAGTGAAACAGATTTATATTCAGGCCATCACTGTCAAATATTGCTAGCCTATCCACATTCAGACAAAGACTATCAAACAGTGGTCAAGCAATTAAACAAGCTAAAAAGCAAATGCATTGTGGTTTACAAGTATTATAGTTTATACATATACTTACTTTACAAGATTACAGTACTGAATGAAGCAAAGCAGTAATAAAGTTTGGTTGAAAATCACAAAATTTGCAAGGGTCCTTTTAAAATCTATCTAACCCAATTTAAAATTAAATTGAACATTTGAAGTCAACTTACAAATACAAGACCTAAGTGATTAAAATTATGAAAAATATAATACATACATAATACATACATGTAACTTTGGATAATAACATAGAATTCTTTCCTACTTTAAACATTTTGTTTTACACTAAAGAGCTGTCTAATTCTAGTAATTGGAATGTACAAACAAATTTATGATGGAGACTCAATATAAACATTACTGAATATATAATATTAATAATGCTCAGCAAACTCAACAGAATTAACATCATTTAACTTTTTAAGTGCATATGCATTAATGCTTTTTCTAAAGTTGAATAGGAACATTAAATGAGATTAATATTAGTATTATTGGGGGCATGAACTGACTGGAGGCATTTTAATAGCTTTTAATCCTAATTTTAATATAAAACTGTATTGATGAGACCAACATTTTATTCACTACTATTGTACTAAAGACAACATTATGGTTACAATGATCTTTGGAACAAGCAGATGGGTTAATATTTTGATAATGTAAAAACAAAAATAGAAAAAAAATGACATTCATGTTTCTTGTATTATAATTTATATTAATAAATAATAATGAAATATTTTAGCATCATAACTTCTCCGTAAAATCCACATATACATTATCTGTCAGATGCTGATTGTATTTCATATCTCTATATGAGCCTATACATACCTATATCTTTTAAGTATATGTCTGTCTACTTATCTATCTATATTATAGTTCATACCGACATCCATCCAATCTGGTGGCACGATTCTACATTTCTGTCGCTGCTTGAGACTACACGCCATCCACAGAGGGACAGCAGTTTGTAGACCAGGGTTGAATGGTCCCAGATCTCCCTAAATAATTAAAAACATCTTAACTTGTAAGAGTATTTGATACAAATAATGGTAAACTAACTAAACAAGATATGTATATTAGTAACTAATTAAGGCAGCATTTGAGTGATTCTTAAAGTTAAACTTAGCATTTTAAACTAACGAAATAATAGCCAGGACTGAACTCACACTTATGAGATATATCATGTCTAACGTGAAGTTCGGAACAATATTGATGCTTTCATTTTCTGCCAAAAATTCTACCTCCGATGGATCCATTATGATGATTAGCCACGCATTAAAAAGAGCTAATGTTTTGTAACGTTAGGCCCGTTCGCGCTATTGAACGACCCGTTTCCTGCTAGTGTTTGGTTTTTTTTTAATTTTTATTTTTAACACAGAGAGCTCTCCATAAAACCTTTATAACTCGCGGGAGATCATGTTTAGAGGTGAAGGTTACGTTTGTCACACTTTCGGTTCTCACAATACAAAAGAGTGTGCAACTCCTCTGGGACGGCTGAGATGGCTGCCTCCTTTCTGAGAGAAGCCGGGATATTTGGCACACTTGTTGTGAGATGCATTGCTTTAAAGGTAGTATTTTTAAAAGTGCTTTAAATAGCATTTATATAATACAGTATGACGAGTTAATGAAAGAGATTAATCTTGAATATTATCCTATATGAAATATTTAGCTCGTTTCTACATAACTTCCATAACTTCAGTCGAACTTGAAGCGTTCTTGAGAAGTTAAGTTAGATTTTGTTCTCTGCATCTTTAGTTAAATCGTAAATATATCTTCTGAAAAGCAGAAAGTGCTAGTGTTGATTCAACAAATCGTATCACTTGAAATACAGAAGCGTTTCTTTTTTTAAAATTGACTATTGTCATGAAAATGTAATGAATGAATTTTGTTTACAAAAATACTTGTAGTTGTAATAAATTATGTGGGAGATTCCACACTATTATAAAATATTCTGTATCATTTTTATTAATGTTGATACTACGACTTAAGGACAATAAAAATAAGGGAATCCATGAACAGTTTCTCTCCCAAATCATTTATGGTTTACACTTTCAGTTAAGCTATAAATTCAATTTTATATAAACATGGGTTATTGTTGTGTTGACAGAATATGCTAAGTTCTTTTAAACTTTTTTTTATCATCCCCCCCCCCCATCTCCTTTTGTCTCAACATGCTGTACTTTTTTAAAGTATCCATTGGCACAATACTTGCAGAATCTTCCTTGTAGTAAAGGAAAACAATGTTGTACAATATAAATTGCCATTTGTATTGAATTTAATAACATTATCAATGTATAGGATATAGACGGAATCAATTAAAATTGTTTAAAATTAGCACATTTAATATCATTTTATAGGAGTGTCCATTGTAATATGCTGAAGATGTTCCAAATTGTTTACTAAACTTATAACTCCCTAATAAATTTGAAATAGTTAACTCCCTAGAAAATAAAATTATTGTTTAAATAACATACATTTAAGCCTTAAAATAAAATGTTTCACAGAAATGATTACAGATAATGAGATATGCAATTACACATATTAGTGTTGCATTTAACAACAAACAAAACAACAACAAAAAACAGAAAAATCATTATAATAATAAAATGCCAAGTTATTGTTTATATAATAATAGTATAGTTAAGCTTTAATTATAAAATATTTTCTGTATATAATTGCAAAGGTGCTAATGTTACATTTAACAGAAACAGAGAAAACAAACTAACAACAACAAAAATAGCAACCAAGGAAAAAATATCTCTGTATTATAATAATATGCCACATTATTGTTTAAAATGTATTTCATTCACCATTTGTTGGTGTTGTATTAGACAAATTGCAATATTATAGCTACAGTAAGGGTCTTTAAATTCTTACAATCACTACAAGGAGACTTTATAATTAGCACTATAAAGAGAACATATATACAATCACTATAGGGAAACCACTTATTTAGTCTCCTCTACAAGTATAAGAATACAATATTTACAATCACTACTACAAAAGTACAAGGTCTTTTATAATCACCACTACAAGATTATATTTACAGTCACCACTACAACTATACAACTATAAGACATCTATTTTGATAAGTACCTCTGCAGCTATAACTAGTATAAGGAGACTATATTTACAATCACTACTATACTATAGTATAAGTAGATCATATTTATAATCATCATTACTACAAGAAATCCATATTATTATTAAAATCACTACTGTGTTATAGTATATACTATTATTTATTAACAACCAGGCAAGTAATAAGACTGGATAAAAAAGGTCAAGATATTTTGTGTCTGGTGCAGTTATAATATACAGTAACACGAGATTCCAGAGGAAATGATTTGTCAGATATTGCACCATTATTATAAAAAAGTGTCTATTACAAGACCATTATTACCATCTTTGCTTATCATAAAGGTTTGTGAGATTGTGTATATATTGGTGAAATGAAAATCTTGAAAGTATTTTTTATAGTAACTTTTTAAATATATTCATTGAAACTATAACATTGAAATTTTTACGCTTAATTAGAATACTAATCTTTTTTTTAAAACTTCATTCTGTGGCAGATCTGAAACTGTGTTTATTATTGGCTGAAACTATGACCGCAAAAATATTTGTAGTTATACTTGCATTGAAATTTGAATGTTACCTTTTTCAATGTAGTCAGAAGTTTTTAGTGTCAATAACATTGCACATATTGTTATCTTATCAATTGTAGCCAAAAGTATTGAATTATAAAGATTGTTCCTTTTGTCAACTGTAGCCAGAAGTATTGAGTGACAATAATATTACAAAGATTGTTACCTTTATCAGCCATAGCCAGGAGTACTAAATGACAGTGAATTTACAAAGTAAGTATTGTAAGAAATATTTTTGTTAAGCATATTTAAAAAATAAAACAATATACATGTATGTATAGAAAGTATGACATTGATATGATATTATGATTTTTAAAACATGTGATAGCCCACTGAATAATTTTAGTTTTCATTTATAAAATTTTTTTGCTTATGCAGTCGATTTATAAAATGCATATAAATCCAAATGATAGTTGCACTGAATATTTTAATTTTTTATTTATTAATTTATTTTTTTGTTGTATCATGCAGCAGTCATCTTTAAGTGGCTCCAGGGGTTGTCAATGTTATTTACGACTCCCATTTTCACACCATCAGAAGTATGGTTTATACATTTTCCGGTCACTGTCCTCATCTCAGCTACCAGCAAAACCTGCTGAAAGAAAGGTGGAGCCAGTGAAACTAGACTCCAAAGCAGTAGAACCAGTGAAGTTGGACTCAAAGGTGATAAAGCCAGTGAAACTAGACTCCAGAGCAGTAGAACCAGTGAAGTCGGACTCAAAGGTGATAAAGCCAGTGACACCAGATGCAAAGGCATCAGCATCAGCGAAATCAGACCCCAAAGCAGGAAGCAACAGCTCCACTTGGATTAACATAACCCTAAAACCTGTGAAAGCTGTAGAGGAATCAGAGGATATTTTAAAGTATTACACTTTTGCATTGTATTTGGTTTGATTGTTTGATTATTTTTCTTTTGTCTTTCTCTCCCATTTTGATATTCCCCTCTTCTCTGCTCCTTTCTCCATATAATCACACACATCTTGGCATCCGAATTTGTGTAAATAACATTAGTCTTGCTTTAACTGTAACATTTAACATTTGTATTGCTTTAAGGTCAGTATTTGTTGTATAAGCTGTAGAATGTTAGCGTTCTTTAGTAGGCATTGGTATGTCCAAGACCATCATTTTCATTTCCTTCACATAGTTAGATGAAAATTGCTTGAACTTCAAGTTAAAATTTAAAAGAATGAAGGAATGCTTGCATTGTGATATGCATACAATCTTACATAAATTGCATCTCAATTATTTCAGAAGTTTCTGCCATCATAGCTAATGTTTGTTCCTCCCTAAAAATAAATAAATAAAATTTACAAAATTGTGAAATTTAGGCTTTCAAATAGTAGTGCAGTCATGATTTGATCCGAACATGACCCCTAAACAAATAATGTTACAAGAGTACACTGTGTGTGTGCGTGCATGCATGTCTGCGCACATGCATTTGACTCTAAACCTGACACCTAAACAAATAATGTTACAAGAGTCACTGTGTGTACATACAAAACATAGAATGGGGAATATTTTTTTAAATTAAAAATATTTCAACTGGGAGAACAACATTATTATCAGTGACATGAAGCAAAATAAGAATCATTGAAAGAGATGTTTGCCAGAACATTTCCACATCGCCAGCTAAATCAGTCATAATATGTCACTTGATGATTAAGTGTACATAATGCATTATTTTATGACACCACCAAGAGAATGACAGTAAGACCTGACACCAACTGACTGACAGATTAGACCCAACACCATTAAGAGAATGGCAGAGTAGAACTGTTTAATCTTTTGCCTATCAGGTCACATAGTTACAATATGCGTGATCTTGGCAGGTTATTTTGCCGCTCAGCAATAATTGAATGGGTGAGCTTATTGAGAATGAAAAGCAGCAGTAATTATGAATGGATTTTGAAAATATAAATTGTTACCTATGCTAAACCTATGAAAGAATGTAAAAGTTATTATTTTTAAAATATTTAAAATTAAAAAATAAATATATAATAAAAAGTTCCCTTACCTGTCGATGAAAATGATGAATTTTTTTCACAAGAGTGTTCACAAGAATTCTTTTTTAGAAAAGCAAATACAAGTCCAGTTAGTTACAAATGTATATTGCAAATTGAAGTACATTGTTGATTATTACACAGACATTTTTGTCTTCTGAAACTCCACGTGAAGAAATGACCACGCTGTCATAGCATGTAGTACCTATTTATATCAATCCATTGTTGATTAGATGCAAAAGTTATATTTATTCTGCATAATTTTCAGATATTTTCTAAATGATAATTATTTCTTCAAGTTGAATATAGTCCAAATGTATATTTTCTTTTTACAGTTCAAGTGAAATTACTTGAGTATATGTTACAAGTGACAAAAAAAAAGGAATGATGAAATAAAATCACTTAAATTTGTTAGAAAATTTGTTTACATATATAATTTTGAATTATATAAATTTTAATTATAGCACTTGTTGCAAATCCTGGCACAAAAAGAGCAGCCCACAGCAAACAAGAGTGGAGATGCAATATGAAGATTTATAAATGTTTACAACAAATTAGAATTAGTTTAGGAGTCCAATGCACATCTTTTTTTAACAATTCCAGTGAAAGTCCATAAAAGTTTACACATCCAAATGAAGTAATGAAACTGGTTTTTTCCCATATGAGCTGACATATTGACTGCTCTAATGCCACACCATAACATGTTGGCTGATTGGCTTGACATTGTCACACTATTTTCTATGAAATCACTAGGGGCTGGCAAAAATTCCTATTCAGAAGAAACAGAACATGAATCATAATCTGATTCAGCTGTGGATTGACAAAGACTGTCGATAAAAGCAAAAGCATTCTGACTTGAATCCATGACTTGCAAAAATTCTTTTTCAGCACAAGACACAATGGCTGCTGGTTATAGAAAGACAAAGCAGTGGGTGTACAAAACGGGGTCTTTCTATCATATGACCAATCTAATTATAGCTATCCAAAGGTAGAATTGATACAGTTTGCTAAGGGAAGCACATATTTCTTTCAAACAGATTGGCTCATTTTGAATGACTAAAAATGAGCGTGCATGCGAATAGGTCATATAAGTCCCTATGACATATAGCTACATTTAGATTTAGGGACGTATATGGCCTAATGCCATTGAATGGGTTAAGAAATCATCACTTTCATTGTGCAGATGTTTAGATTTGATTTCATATATTTAGATAGATTGCATATGTTTAGAATGATTGCATATGTTTACATTGATTGCATATTTAGTTTGATTGAATATGTTTACATTGATTGCATGCTGGGATTGATTTCATTATGCTTAGATTGCTTTGCAAATCAAACGGAAGCAGTTTTCACTGATAAGTTTGCTCAAGAGTAAAGCTTGCCATGTAAAAAAAAACAAACAAAAAACGCAAGTGCTTAAAAGTCAAGGACGCTTTAGTATTATACATAGATAGAGCTGGGAAACTATATATAGATAGATAAAGAGATTTGTTTAAGTCATACCTGATTGTTAGGTTTGTCTAAGTCATACCTGATTATTAGGTTTGTCTAAGTCATTCCTGATTATTAGGTTTTTAAGTTTTTATTAGGTGTTTAAGTCATTCCTAATTATTATATAATATTAAGTTTAAGTCATACCTGACTGTTAGGTTTCTTTAGTCATACCTGATTATTAAGTTTGTTTAAGTCATTCCTGTTATTATTAGGTTTGTTTAAGTCATACCTGATTATTAAGTTTGTTGAGTCATCCTGATTATTAGGTTTGTCTAAGTCATACCTGATTATTGGGTTTGTTTAAGTCATATCTGATTATTAGGTTTGTTTATGTCATACCTGATTATTAGGTTTGTTTAAGTCATATCTGATTATTAGGTTTGTTTAAGTCATATCTGATTATTAGGTTTGTCTATCTGATTATTAGGTTTGTCTAAGTCAATCCTGATTATTAGGTTTGTTTAAGTCATACCTGATTATGAAGTTTGTTGAAGTCATACTTGATAACTTATTAGGTTTGTTTAAATCATACCTGATAACTTATTACAATATTAGGTTTGTTTAAGTCATGCCTGATAACTTATTACTTTATTAGGTTTGTTTAACCCATACCTGATAATTTATTAGGTTTGTTTAAATCTTACCTTATAACTTATTTTTCTTAATACCTAAGATAGTTGCTTCATTTTGAGCATTGTAGACTACATGTTATTGTTAAGCAGTTTATTTTACATTCGGATCTTTCTGCCATTTCTTGATCATTTATTGTCCTTGTAATTTGCTGCAACCTTAATGTAAAGCAGTATACTGTATAGTATACATTTATTAGTTTACTTTTTGAAAAAGTAACTCTGATTTCATCTTTTGCAGAGAGCAATTTATTCCAGTTACAAGACGATCTATTATCCGTTTTTTGATGGAGCAGAAGGACTTTCTCAATGAAGATGAGAAGAAAAGGTTTGATGACTTTGCTCTGGCTCTTGACAGCGCCATTGTCAACAAATACCATGGCATCCTTAAAGATCTAAAAGTATTAATACTTACTGTATACTTGTGAATTAGTAACACTAAATGATGGTTTCTTCATGTCTTCAAAGTATATATCATAGTTTTATTTGAAGAGAGCAAATCCAGATTATTCTTCAGTATAAAGCCACCAGATAATGTCTATATGCATACTCTTTTTATACAAAAAACAAATCAAGACATATTTATAGTTGTTTAAATTGCTGATTTTTACAAAATTTCTAAAACTTTGATGATGCATTTTGTTGGTATATTGTGAGTGGTAAAAGTTGAACAATTAAAGTTTGGTGTTAAAAATAAAGGACAGTGTTAGGTAATTTAGTCAAGTTGGTCGTATGCTTTTATCATCTGCAGTATATTTGGAATTGTAACTTTAATTCTAACTAGAGTTGGTCATATATGTGACATTTTGCTGGGAGATGGGCAAGATGTTAATTCTCTACCACCTGGGCTGCCCATAACCTTAGGCTAATCCCCAAAAAACACCTTCTGTCTGGCCATACATTTGTTGAAAAGAAGAAAGATAGATATAAAAAAGAAGAGTGATATTCGAGAATATAGCTCCAAGCCCCCTGATACATAAGGCCAGGTATATTAATTAAATATAGGTGACAGACTACAACACACAACATGTAAGTGAGCCAGGCAAACACAAGTGGCCTTAGTATTAATATTAAATATATTTTATCAAGAAATAAAATAAGACAGACTTTGGCTCCACACAGTGAATAGTTTGATGGTTATAATTAGAGTTTATAAATGTATATCGTTCATAATCATGACTGTGTAGTGTAGCAAGAGTTACTTTGCTTTGTATTCTATGATGTGATTATTTTGAATTAAGTTCATGTGAGTGACATTATGGGAGAAGCTCTGATAAAAACTCTGAGAGAAGCTGTGAAGTTCTTGATTTAATGGTCCACTTATCTCGGGATTCACCGGACATGTCATTTAAGGGTCCTAGTGGTGTTGCAGGGGAGGATGAGCACTTGTTCCATTAAACTGTGGGTCCCTCTGCTCTGGCATTGCTTCGTGGCTCAGCACTCATCAAAAGTCAATGTCAGAGATAAAATGCCTATCTACCAGTAAAAGTGCGTGGATTAAGAATTTGTCCACATGCTTTCCTTTACATACATGGTCATCATATAGTCTGATATCCTAATATACAAATATAGTTAATTTTAATGATAAACATGAACATAATATTTAGTTAAACAAGCAAAACTACATACCTTTCACAAGTAATATACACAGAAGATAGGTTCTTGCTGTGTCAGTAACCTGTAGTAAGGATAGTAGCTGCAGTGCTGTATGATTATAGCTTATTAATACCTGGAGAGTCAAAGCACGTTACCTTGATGGTCAGTTGCGTTGGACTGCCGAATAACAGTAAGGTTTCTGGTACATTCATTGTGCATGGTTGAGAATGTATTCCTTAGCCTGGGGATAAGGGCCAACTGTCCTAGAGTTAGGTTTGATTGTAATCTATTTTTAGAGGGTGAGTTTGGGCTACATAATGCCATTATGTGACAATATACTTCTCTCACCTGCAGTATACTGGGAATTGTAACTTTAATTTTAACTTGTCAGGACTTGATAAAGACTGTTTTCTTAATTTCAAGATTGTCAGAAGAATTTAAGTGATTTAATTATGAACAAAATGAAATGCATACTTTATCTTGAATCCTGCAAAAATACTTCTTTTGTGCAAAGAATAGCTGTCTGATATCAGGGCATTTAGTCTATGATTCACCCTCATGCCATTTTCAGTACATTATAATGCCTCTCTTATTCAGGAACTAGTTAGGGCATTGAAATATATGCTGTTCCTCCCATTCTCTTTCTAGAGTGAGAGATATTTATCATCATTAAGATGTCTTATGTCTTTATAGTTGAAGCAAGTAATTTTTCACATACATATCCAAATCCTGCTAGGACCCAGAGCTATTTAATCCAGTTTGGCATTTGATAGAAATATGGCCTTGAAGGAGACTAGATTAAAAGATGATTCCTTCTCTTCTCTAGATTATGTCTGCAAGATATATATACTCTGACTTCTGGTCCTTCTATTGGTACAGGAGCAGTTGTCTATTCCACCTCAGTTGTCTCTCTAACGAGTAGAAGATTTTATTTGCTAGCATTTTATACTTGTATCTAATTTTCTTGACACTTCTGGGAATACTTGTCTCCACTTCACCATGCCTATATTCTTTGCTGAATTTACATGCTCTTATTGTATGCTTGTCTCTTTCTATAGTGGAAAATATTCTTTTCCCCCGAATACCTACCAGATTTGCCGACACAGACCCTCTCACTTTGCTTTTTCTTCCTTTATCTTGCTCTAGTGCTTTTAAACAGGGGACACTACTTACAGGACCTTGCTCTAGAGTACTAAAGAGGGACTACTCAAGGGACTTTGTGCTCTAGGAATATTACAGATGAGACACTACTTCAGGAACCTAACTCTAGGGATATTACATAGTGGGCACTTCTTGAGGGGCTGTGCTCTTGGAGTGTTAAACTAAAAAGGGAAATACTCAAGGGACCTTGCTCATACTAGAGGTGCCAAATTGCGACCTTGTTCTAGGTTTTCTAAAATGGAGCTACTTAAGGGATCTGCATTTTTTTTTGTTTATCTCTCTGATGTACGTTTGTACCTGTAAGCTTTAATCTGATGGTTAATTGCTAGCCCCGCCGAGCACGTCAGTATTTACAATATGAAATTAATTATCATTATTAATAACAATATTTAAATCCCTGACTTACAGGCTAGCCACACCTCCTGGGGTGGGTGGGGTGTGAATATTTTCTTCCTATGCCTATCTATCAATCACTTGTGCTCATACACACACCCACACACCCCGATTAGGCAATGAGACAAGGAAGAATCAGAATAATTATTAAACATTAATTTCAGTATACAAAACATCAGGGACACAACGAACACAGGCTCATAATCACACAAAAGACTGTAACAGGTGAAAGATTACAAACTCAACTATTTAATTAAATACAACAAAGAATGAATAGTGAAATAAATTAATAAAGAAATGATTGTGCATGTTAATTCCAAAGTATATAATATTTTGTCTATTCTTTCAGTTCAGAGTTCTTTAGCCAGAATTAAAGTATTTGCAAATGTCACTTCTCCATAAAGCCACACATATGAGGCTTGTTTAAAGAGATACTTCTAAGAAAGATCTACCTTAATTTTTATTTATAGGACAACACAAGAAGGTTTCATTCACTCTTACGCCATTTACTTGCGTTATGCATATTACAAATACAATGTACGTCTGATTAATATATATAACCTACAGGTAGCTTGTAATCTTTTCTCTATCAACAAAGGAATACAGTGAATTTTGTAACACTGTCTTTAGTACACTCAGCTAAATATTAGTAGACTCTTATGGCTAATAAAAATAGTCATATCAACTACTGGTACAACAGACTTTTGCTAACTCCTGCCTAAAAGAGTAGAACCAACAACTAACACAGACAATACAACTGACATTTCGCTCACCCATAAGCATTGCACCAAAGATTTACACTCTAAGGCAGTCAGAGAATCTGAATCAGAGAACTTCTGGACAGCTCCTGAACATGCATTCATCACACATAGTGGTCTCTGAATCATCATGCAATGTTCTAACAAGAATTTTAACCAAAATCACCTCCTGAGTAATTTGTACATCTAGTTATTGACTAGCAGGGATTCATTCAGCTTTCTGAGTCTGACAAAAATCTGGATTTATTTACACTTGCACTAATGTGGGGGATTATAGATTGTATGGCTACAAGTATGGAAGTACCCTGGCGAACAGGCTTCAAACCCACAGGCTGATGCCTCAATCCACTGCAAAGGCATGGCCCTGTGCGCATGCACTGGTTATTCCTAACTGATCTTTTGTTGGCACTCTGAACTATTCCCAAAAAATATACTTAAAGCGACACTCACATCAGAGCATCGATATGAAAAACATATTCTCCTGAATCAGCAAAAACCTCAGACACATACAGCCTTCAAAAAAGTTCAAATAAACATTACAATAAAAAGAATTATACTGTATGAAGAATTACATTGCCTACGTCAGCAGCTTGCTAAGGTTCATGCAGAGATAAACATTTTCAAAAAACGAGTAACTAGCTACATATATGTTAGAAAATAAAAATATTAATAAAATATTAATTAATGGAATTTTGTATCTTTATAGGGGCAATGGCTTAGATACTCCTCACTCAATGTTTGTTTTCAAGAAATATATATTTTTCTGTTTACATTTTTTTTTCCTGAGTGAATTATATATTGATTCTTACTGTTTGCAGGGGCTTTTTGATCCTATTAATCCTGACAAGGACACGGCAGAAACTAGACAGTGGACACGGCGAGAAAGGCTGGACAATGAATTTTGGCTGCTGCAGAAGTTACAAGACATAATGGAGCGGGCCCGTTTTCGTGAACTAGAGAAATCAGAAGTCCATCAAATGCTAGCTGAACATGGTTCCAATGAAGGAGTCCGAGTGAGGAGCTGATTGAGGCGCTTAGTTCAATATGGTGTTACAGTCATGCCTCACCGAATGAGGGGTTATGTTCTTAGAAACAGTTTCAAATTGCAAAAGCTGCATCTACAGTGATATCTAACTGACTAAGGGAGTAATTTTCGTAAAAATGATTTTGAATTGCAAAGTTGCTGTAGACAAAGTGTAAGTTTTATGGAATAAAAGTTGAATTATTTTCCTCCATATGCCAAGATAATCATATATCCTCTCTAGATTATCATATCTCTCTATTATTTTTTCAGTAATTAAAGCCTGCCATCACATATTTTTTTTAAAAACCAAACTGTTCCATTTCAAAACCAAAATTAATTAACTGGTTACAACGTAAGACATAAAGGGCTCCAAGATGATTGAAAGATTGTCATATCCTTCATGTTGACCATGATTTTAGGGTTGATGGCTGAAAGTAGTGTACTATGTATTAATTGTTGTAGAATCATGCTTATTTGTAAACAGGGGAAACTCATCAGATAGCCTGTAAATGGCTTATTTAAGCAGTAGATATTTTAGATGAAGGAATAAAGAACATCATTATCTTTTCTGTTTTCTAGCACATTTATAAATAGGGGTTATCTTATAGTACAAGACTTTATGATCCTGTTGATGAATGGTACCAAGACTGTGATGTGAATGATTGGACTATGGTAAAGTTACTGAGATTGTGTGAACATTTGGTTGATTGGACAGTGACAAGGTACCAAGACCATGTGATCATGTGGGTGATTGAACTATGATGACCAACTATTTCTCCTTAAAATTTTGAAGTATTTATAAAGTTTGTTGGATGGTTGATGAGACTGTTACAGCTGTATCAGATTTATAAAACACCACATTATTCAGTAAAGATGTAGAGAGCTGAATCAATCTTCAAATTGTGTATTGAACTGGAAAACTACATTCAGTGAGGCATGACTATTTTAGCATAAACTGCTTTCATAAAAGGGTCAGATATTTTTTTATAGTAAACTTAGTAGTCGTAAAAAAATAGTAGGTACTTCTTCCTGCTTATGTACAATGCATATACATTTATACAGTCATTGGATCATGTACATGTGTAACTGACAAACAGCATGTACAATGCACAAGTGTTTAGACAAACATTGGATCATATATATGTATGATTGACAAACAGAATGTTCAGTGCATCATTGTTTATATAAACATTGGATCCCGTATATGTATGACTAACAAACAGAAATTCAGTAGAAATAGTAGTGAACAGACACTATAGTTCTTGTGTTTGTACCTCAAGTCACAGCTGGTTTTGTTAAATGAATCCAGGAATAGAGATACATGCACATTCTTTCTAGATTGAAATATTTGACAAGAATGTGTTGATTGGGCTGCAGTTAATTAAATATTATATATTTCACCTTGATTTTGTTTACTTGTGCTTTTAAACACATTATAGTTAATATCAGCAGAATTATTTTTAAAATTTATTATATATATATATATTTTGTTGTTAACAGGTCACAGTAAATCTAGACAGATATGATGTTTTGAGGTTTTGGGTGCTGGGCAAAGAAAGACCTGAGCCTGAGCCTTCTTTATTTGAAATTTTAGTCAACCGAATCCTAAAACGAAAGCCACAGAAGACTGTTGAGTTCTACAAGCGAGTTATAGTGGCTATTCGCCTAAAGAAAGATTCAAAACTGATGTTGAAAGCATTTAAAGAAATTCCTGTGAACAGTCTAGAAAAGCTTCTACCAGATGGAACCATGAAAATGAACGTGATAGACAAAAGTATCGTGACCGGATCCATTGTTGTTGCCTCTGGTGGGGTTATAGCCAAAATCATAGCAGTATTGGCGTCCGTGAATGTTGACTGGATGCTTCTAATTACGCTTGCAGCAGGAACCATTGGTGCTCAGGCTTGGAAGTCATACATGGATCGTCGAAATGCATATCTCACGGATGTTTCACGCACACTATACTTTAAAAATGTGACCAACAATCGAGGACTCCTGGCAATGCTGGTAGACAGAGCTGAAGATGAGATTTTCAAACAGGCACTGCTGTCGTACACTTTTCTATTGACAACTCGAACACCAACAGTATACCATAAGCCAAGCAACCTCCAGCTTCCAACCGAGTTGGGTAAGTCATAATTTTTGTATCAGATTGTGACACGCCTGGTGTGTTTACGCTAATTAATAGTTTTATTTATTAATCAGTTGGTCATAATTACTTATCAACGATAAATATTAAGATTAATTCCCGTTATAAGTCTACACACCACCGGCACATAACTTATCGCAGGTGGAATTTCTCACTTAAGGAATAGTCTAAAATATAACAACATAAATCTCCTTTCATTCACTAGTCTAGCTCCCGAACCCCCATCCACCCACTAACTATTCCAGACATGCGTCAAGGCACGCGTAAGAAATATATAACAAAAATAAGGATTTATTATGAAATAGTATCTATAATAACAAGTAATAATTCAGAAAGAAACCAGTCTTGGTATCAATGTCCGAAACCTGATATTCTACTTAGAAAGTTAATACTTAATTGTTTACAAAGTTGCCAATTCTTTACATGTGGTTAAATAGAGAGAAAGAGTGTTAACAATGAACAATGGGCTTGACCTGAGATGGCGAGTTGCCTCCCTGTCCCGCAATACGGCGAACGCTCCGTGATAACGGCCAATGTCAATTCTTTCCACTACCCTGCCTTTCCGTAGTGAGTCCTAGCTGGACGAAGGATTGAATTACAGCTACGTACTGTAAGTGATGACGGCCGAAGCATGGGAGCGAAGTTGAACCAAGCACTGCCTTTGGGCTTAGGTGTAATTCTTTCCAAAGGTATAAACGTAGAGAAACCACTGCCTTTGGGCTTAGGTGTAATTCTTTCCAAAGGTGTAAAGTGTAGAGAAACCCGCCTTTGGGCTTAGGTGTAATTCTATCCAAAGGTATACAATGTAGAGAAAATTACTGCCTTTGGGCTTAGGTGTAATTCTTTCCAAAGGTGTATAGCGTAGAGAAAACTTGCCTTTGGGCTTAGGTGTAATTCTTTCCAAAGGTGTATAACGTAGAGAAAATACTGCCTTCGGGCTTAGGTGTAATTCCTTCCAAAGGTGTATAACGTAGAGAAAACTTGCCTTTGGGCTTAGGTGTAATTCTTTCCAAAGGTGTATAACGTAGAGAAAAGGCACACTCGCACGTGTTCTAACGGCCGCCTTTCAAAACCAGACTCGAATGTCTTGAAGAATATTTTCGCAGTGCTGGTACACGGCGCGGCCAGGGTATTTTATGGGAGTTAGGGCTTTAGATGGGTCAGGATCAGACACATGGCCTAATTTACACCGCTCTGTACTGGACCATCTACGGTCTTTTCCCCCTCCCATCTGGTTGTACTTGGCAGGGCTGGTCAGGGAGCAGTGTGACTGGACTGACTGTTGATTCGGATGGTCCCCTTTCCCGTTAGTGTAGAGGAGAAATAGTTAATCTTGGCCCGAATCAATTAGTGACGAATTCCGGGCGTCACACAGATTATGGAAGAGGTCAGCTTGTCAGGTTTGCCAAGATCACCTTCTCAAATCATATTATGAAAGGGAACTTATCTATGTTCCTTTAAAATTTAAATCATGCTTGTTAAATAAGATTATGGAAGGAAGCTTAATTAAAGTTTGTAAGTTTTGCTTGTGAAGTTGGAGTGTATATTTTGCTTTTTTGTGTTGATTATGAAAGAGAGCTTGAAGCTTTGTTCGGTCGACTTGTAAGTCACCTCCTCATTTTTCACTTCATATTACGATAGGGAGCTAATCTTAAGTCATGCTTGTCAAATAATTTTTTTTTTAAAACCAACAAACTTTTATTTAAGAATCCATCATTGACACTGTGGCAGAGTAAATTTGCCTCTCCCTATTTCTAAACTTAATTGTTATATAAATTGTTAAATTGTCAAAGTGACCTGTCCTTGGGCATTCCTTTTGATGGTATTTTAGTAAATGTCAGAGTTGGAGTAAACACACGAGTTGAGAATATACTAGAAATTGCTGATGCAATGCAAACCAGCTCCAACTGGATGAGTAGTTTTATTATCCAATGGTTAAGATTTACAAGAACGAGGCCAGCCAATGGACCGAGATCAAAGTTTACATGCTGTAGAGCAGGGGTGCACAAACCGAGACAGGGCTCTATGCGGCCCCAGGGGGACTTTTGGATATGTTACCATTATTACGAATGTAAAGCACATTATTTCATTATTTGTGTTGGTTTTTTTACTGAGCCATCCATAACATAATGTTATTAATTCAAGATAAAAAGAAACATGAAATTATTATTATTATACTTGTATGGAAGTGAATGAAATCTGAATAGTAAAACAAATTTTGTTGATTAATTAGTAGATATGGATTTAATTATTGTCTTTGGCTAAGAAAATGTGTTTATGATGGTTCATTACAAATCCTACTCAGCCATAATGATAATCATACTGTTTTTATGTTTTGCTATAATTTCCTGTTTGGTTTGCAATGAAATAGTTTTTCTGTACTGTTTTCACTTTTGTGTTAGAAGCCATTGTTAATTATTGAAGGTTCTGTATTAAGTCTTACAATAATCAGAAAATGCTGTTAGTGTTATACTCAATAGTTGTGAAAAATTTTAGCAAGTGTTGTGAACAATATATTTTTTTTACCATCTATATATATTATATTTATGGAACAAGTTTACAACACACCCATGATTAATTGTCTACACTATTTTTTCAAGCTGTTCTTATATGCAAATGATGTTGGATTGATTCCAATTAGACTCCTATAATAGTAAAGAAAAATTGAGGTAGAAAAAACAGAATAGGTTGTATACAGCTTTTCAAGTTTTCCATTAAAATGGAGCTTTCACATCCTTACATTTAGCAGATCATGTCTGGCATATAAATTCTCATATTCTTGCCTTGAGTGAACCAGCTATTTGAGAGAACCTTAATTGCATAAGGAAACTGTAATTGCAGCCATCAGAGTAAATATTGAGATCTTTGCTCAATTCATTTTCTGCCTGTATATGTTTCTCATCTTTCACTGTGCAATAAAATTGCCTGCAAATATTTTGCTTGACAATAATTAGTGTATTAATTAGTGTTTCTGTAGATTCGTTCACTATTTGTTGACATTTTTAATATTCCCAACTTTAATATGAAATAATATGCTGTTAGGATGCTTTAAATTTTTTAAAAATATTTTATTTGTATACAGTGACATATTCTAATTAAATCACTGTAGCTCATGATAATGATATTAAAATATATATAGTAGATGAATGTGAGTAATTCATAAATCGTTTTACTTCTAAATAACTTTTTCTGTTAAAATTAACTACCATTTAAAATATGATTTTTATGTTTTATAACACAATTTTTCATATTTCATTTCATAAATTTACTAAAAATTTTGCTTTTTATTCATTTGTTCGTCCGAGCATAAGCATAAAAATGACAATTTGCAGAAGCCACTAACTGTGCATTTAAGCATTTTGAATTATATGTTTATTTAAAATTTCATTTAATTACACATTTCAGAATATGATCTTAAAGACCCTCTTCAAGGCTATGGATATAAAGATTCATAGACTATGACATAAACATTAATAGGCTAGGACACAGATATTTTGGAAGAGAATAGAAATTTCATCGTAAGATTTTACATAGATTGCAGTGATGCTGAATTACGGGGCACATTCATTTCTTCATGAAAAATTAAACTGTGTAAAGGTGTTGTTTCTTACTAAAGGCAAAATATTTTAGTGATGTTCCATCTTCAGTTTTTTTTTAATGAGAAAGCGACGTCAGTTTTAATGCCAATCATCTTTTGCTTGCGCCAAAATTCACCTTTAGTATCCATGCACAAGAAAATTTTTATTTCAGTATGCTTTGTGCATAAATAGGCATAAGTATCCACCTCTTGTTCGTTACTGGATATGCTACATGTTTCAGTTATGAACTGAATTCAGAATTTTTCTATGTAAAATAAGTTTTTCTTGAATAATTATTAGACAAGACTAAGCATATATCCATTCAGGCTTCCTACTTTTTCTAACTGTTCCTTACTTATAGGGTACTAAAAGGACATCACTTGTGGGATATTATGCTGGATGTTTCCATTCCTGATAGGTCTTTGGTCCATTATAGACTCTGACTGTTTGCAAGCCTTAGGAACTTGCATATCTCCTTATGCATGCTAATCTGTAAAAAATTTAAGAAAAACTTCCCATACAAGAATAATAATTTTAAAAATACTTTTTTCCAAGAATAATATTGATGATTTAAAAATAAATTAGTTGAGGCAAACAAAAAAAATTAATCAGGATGCTTGCTCATCAGTACTTGAAATTATGTTCAGCACTTATAACTAATATAGTATAAAGTTAAAACTGCATTTTCTGCACAAAAAAATCTTGTTTGTTCTGTTAATGTTCTCACTCACTCACTCACTCACTCACACACAGACACATTCTAAAAGAAATATTTGAAGTATATGTTTAGTTGGTTTGCTTATTTTCACATGATTCAGGAAAATGAAGATTAATTATTTACTTAAAAAGCAAATAATAGGTTAAAGGTTTATATTAAAAGTGATGGTAAATGTAAGACACCCTCCCTCTGTTACTTAAAAGGTGAGATATGTGAAAGATTAAAGGCACAATTGCTATCACCCCATATCTAGCAGGTAAAAGTGACTAACAATTTACACTTTTAAGAGTAAATCTTTAATGTTACTGCATTGTCTTTGGAATTGTAATAAATTTAAGACGATGATCAGGTCAGCAGTGGCAGATAACTTTTAATAATTATTTAGTATTTATTGAACTTTCTGATTATTTCCTAATGTATTTTTACAATTTATTCTTTGATTTTAAAATCTTATATAATTTTAGTCTTAAAGAGAGGTAATATGTGTCATTTTATCAGTTATAATGCCATATAACATTGCAAGGTAATATAGCTGTTGGTCTTTCTCCTGATGTCAGATCACACTTTTATATAACATAATTAATGATTAATTTTCTGTATAGAACAAAAATGAAATATGAATATCTCTACATCTATCAAGCATTTAATATTTTTTATTGTTAAATTGAATTAATTTTAGCAAAGGAACAATTTTTGTTTTGCTGGGCTTACACAAAAAATATTTTAGCTGAAGAAAATTTATTCAGTTATGAGTTCTAGTTGATTGGACATCACCAAACAAAAGAGGGAATAACTTGCACTTGAAATTAGGGATGAATTTTAAAATCAATACAAAATAATTTATGGACATAAAAATTGTCAGTTCTAGCATTTGATTGAATAAACACCAGGGAAAAAACAACCCTTGAAATCTTATATTTTCAGTAGTCTTGAATCTGTTTGGCACAACATGTATCATGTGATATGATATTTTACTGACTTAAATCTGTGGTACATAACATCAGAACATACGCTGTTTCAAAAAATCAAGTTGTAAACAGTAATTTTTGAAGAAAACTGCTTAGGTAAGAATTTCTATATACATGTAGATCATGCTGAATTCAGAATAAATTTGATTAATATGCTTGCTTTTAGCTTTTTGATTTGTTACTTTTATTTCATTTTGGTTGTGATTTTATTTTAATTTTATTTGTTCATCACTCCATGCAGGTGGCTTGACTGATACTGCTCTAGAAAGAAAGGTGGAGCAGTGGGTCAAAATTAAGACAGGTGTCCACCTGGAGTTTGATTGCTCTGAATCCGTTACACTTCTGAAATCTTATGGTATTTTGAGTGAAGCAAATGACAAAATGAATGTGTTGCCCTTAGAAGCAGCTTTAAACTGCCTTCCCATCACCCCACAGTCACTAATAGCCCGGTCTGCAGAAGCTGACATCACAGAAGGATATGACCGTGATGAGTATTTGGAAACTGAACATGAGTTCAAGGAGGAAGATAAACGCTCCAAAAAGTATGGTTGGTTTTAGAGAAAATCCTGCACAGACTCTCATTCTCTTTGTTTCAAGTTCCACCTGCTGTAGTATGTCTGAGAAAAGCAGATTTCATTGCTGGAAATTCTTTTACCCATGTTCTGAAATTCCCATAATTAAATTGAAGAGAAAGAATTCTGATTAAACTAAGTAGGATTATATATTTATTTATATATGTGTGCAAGGTAAAAATATGGATAATTATGCCACTTATCTGTGTGATGAAAGTAAGTTAAATATAATTTTGTGTGCATATATGCCATTTTAATATTCTGTTTACCAGTACTTTCATTTTTTTAAAAAATATTTTAGCAGAAACTCTCTGCTTTTATAAATAGTAATATTATTTTGTTGAAATAGTTAACCTGAAAATTATCTAGAGGAACTCTGTAGATATTGTACAGAAATCAAAGAAGAAATATTCTCGAAAAGTTTGCAGCTGATCATAATGCTTTGAGTAAAGCTTTGTACCGAATGCTGCTTGCTTCATGAATTATAAATTAGCATTATAGGCAGAACTCAGATGTGTAGCCTTTATTTTTCTTTTAGCTTATGCAGACAAGTAACGATGTGCTTTGATGTATAGTAGTTGTATGATTTGTAAGTTGAAAGTTCTTGAAATGTTGTGTGAAAGGATGTGCAAAAAGGTGTGCCTTTGAGAAATTAGAAAAAAAGATATGCAATATGCATTGTTAACTAACTTATATAAGTAATGATAGAAAAAGAAAATGTCTGACTAGTTTGATTTGAGTCAGTGTGAAGACACAGTATTTAGCAGACAAAAGAGAATCAATGAAAACTTCAATAAAAACAAAATTATGGTTGTGAAATGTCACTTGGTCACTTCTGCCTATGGAGTTTTCTGTTGAATTTATACTCTCAGTTTGTTTTAAACTGATGAATAGAATCTGTTTGTTTTGTAGTTGTTTGGCAAAAGTTGGTATTTGGGAACATGCTCTTTATTGATAAAATCTATAGGTTTTCTTCTTATAATTGTTTGACAAAAGTTGATATTTGGGAACAACCTACAGTGGAGTCACAACATATGGAAATTTAACTTGTGTTAATTCAGACCTGTGCTGGCATATCTCTTACAATACACACATTTCATAGCACAGAATGTGATTCTACTGTGCTTAAATCTTGGTATTCTTGACTACACCATGTGGTTTAATATTTTTGGTGTTAAAAAATTCTATTTGTGAGCAAGCTATTTCTTGATTGTTCTTGGCACCTTGTATTGGATGCTTTTTTTAATTTTTTATAGAGTTCTCTATTCAGAGGATGGTAGTTTTAATGCTAAAAATAACTTGTATGTTTGAATACTGATAATTTGATATTGTGAGCAAATTGATTGTGGTGAAAAAATTAAAGCAGGGAGTCTGTATCTGGTATAAAGCACTCTATTTGTACTAATATCTGTTTTGTTTGTTTTGTAATTTACAATAAGTGACAAAATCTCATTAAACTATTGTTCCCATATAGAGTTTACAAGAAATATAAATTTTATGACTGTATGAAGACCAATTCAGGCTAGTAGTGGAAATAGGCTAAGTCATCAATGATAAATAGATTTCATTAAACACAGCAAACTTAAAAGTCCTAGCCTTAAGTGACATTACTTAAGCAAATGAAAGGGTATGTATGTGCATTTTTAAAGTCTTTCAGTCATACATGCTTTTGTAATAGATGAGGGTGATGTTAATACCAAGGTCCAAATAGGTATTTTTTCTAGCATTTGACAAAAACAGATTATGATCTGCACAAGCATCATTGCTTCCGTATAAAAAGAAATTATTCTCTGCACTAGCATTATACCACTGTATAAAAAAAAATTATTCTCTGCACTAGCATCATACCGCTGTATAAAAAAAATTATCTACACCAGCATCCTACCACTGTATAAAAGGAAAATATTTTCCGCACTAGCATCATACTGTTGTATAAAAGGAAATTATTTTCTGCAGTAGCATCAAACTTCTTAAAAGCAAATTGTTCTCTGCACTAATGTTAGACTGCTTGAAAGCAAATTCTTGCCAGCACTTATATCAAACTGCTTTAAAGCAAATTGTTGTCTGCACTAGCATTATATTGCTTAAAAGCAAATTATTGTTTACACTAATGTCATATTTGCTGCTTACAACAAACTGTTGTCTGGACTAATATCACTGCTTACAACAAACTGTTGTCTGGACTAATATCACTGTTTACAACAAATTGTTGTC
Source organism: Sinotaia quadrata (assembly GCA_028829895.1). Classification (NCBI taxonomy): domain Eukaryota; kingdom Metazoa; phylum Mollusca; class Gastropoda; order Architaenioglossa; family Viviparidae; genus Sinotaia; species Sinotaia quadrata. The sequence continues at coordinate 112,923,631 of CM054181.1, read as the reverse complement.
TAATCCAACGACATGCTGTTGCTGCTTATCTTAACAGTTAAAAAAAAAAAGGGGGAAAAGTATGTCTAATTTAGCAAGTGTTTTGGTTTGTAGCATTATTGTAACGACATTTACTTAATTACTATTGTTTTGTGATTTCTTTATTGGAGTGGCAATTCTTACATCCATTAGAGCATTGATTTTTTTTATCTACTGCTATTGAAAAAAAATAACAATTTCTTAAGTTGTTGACACTCCTGTTCAGAATCTTAACTGATCTCTCAGAGCTTTAAGAAAATAATATGAAGACATTTTAGAGGATCTATGTCAGTTATTATTTTGATTTGATGTGTCATTATATGGAGTTTTCAGGAGCATTTTTTTTGGCAGCAGAATTCATATCGACTTTTTAATAGAACTTGAACTTCTGGTCTGTGTGTTGGTCAGTCACAAGCATTGATTTTTACTACAATCTGGTGAATAAGAACTTGTACATTTCAAAATAAGTTTATTTATTTATTTATTGACCATATTTTAGCATGTCGTTTTCAAACAAAGGATTTTATTTCAGTCATTTTTTACAAGATATACAAATAGGAAAACAGTTTTTCTTTTATAATTTAGATTCTACAGTTTATCCTTAGATAACTTTGGCCTCAAATTTAATTTTTGGCTCTTTTAACCACACTTCACTGTGACTCCTTTTTATTAAATTAAACAAAACAAATAAATAGAAAGAGTTATTTAGACTTATAACAGTTAATCATGTTCTGAGTAGGCTGTTACTTGGGTATACTTTATTAATTGTAGAAATGGCATGAACTTGAGCATACAAAATTACAGATGTGTGAATAATTATTTAAGTATGATTGAATTTTCATTCAACATCTGCCTTATGTTTCCACCATAGAGAAGTGAATGTATAATTGGTAAGAACACCATTCTTATTTTATTATTACTTGCATCCATTTGTTAGATTCCTGAAAATTCCTCTGTAGAGGGGATTAAAGGTATACATTTTGACACTGCCCTTGCTTGACAAAAGTATTTCACAGGGATGAAATGGACTGAAGGGTAAGGGAGAGAACTCCCTGTATTCTTTATATTCTAACAGCACTTTGAATTAATTTTTCAAGTCCTGCAGTTTCATGAATGAAGTAAAACAGGGAGGTGGATATTGATGTGTATGTAAAGATAGTAGCAACAAAAAAAATTCAACAAGGGGTCAGTTGAAAATTATTTTTTCAACATGTATACTAAATTGATGGCTCCTCACCTAAAGGTAATGTAACTGATGATATATCAGAAGTGAAACATGGAAATCAGCTTCATGATTACTTCTTTAACATTTCACTTTGTTGCCTATTTTACATTATCTCAGTGCAGGTGTACATTGGTTTCTTTTGGAAACAAATTTAATTCTTGTGGTGTTTGGAGCAAATTAGTAGCATTTAAAATTGTATTTCAGCATAAAGCAAATTGCCTGCATTTCACTCTTTTTTCTTTAATGAATGGCATTGCAAATTTTTAAGATTTATTTTTTATAAGTTGTGAAAATGGAATTTTATTCTAAGAGATAATAAAATCAGGTACATTGAATATATCACTGAAAAATATACACAGTGAAGAAAATAATAAAAATTAAATTATAACCTAACCAAATATATAGGAAAAAATAATATTTAAAGAAAGAAATCCAAACAAAACATTAGACATCTGATACTACTGTTTTCTTCAAAACTCTTCTATTTATTGATCTTCAACTGGTTTTTATTGTTGTTTTGTAGTAAATTTCCTTCTATAAAACCCCACAAATTCAAAAATAAATAAGAACCTACATAGCATCCCAGTCATAAGTCAAAGGTCCAGACAACATGCTGAGTACTGAGCCTCTCCAGTTCAAACCCATCTACATATTGTGCAATAGGTTAATCAAAATTACATACTCCATTTACTGTTCATTATATTTACATTAGATTCTAAACTTGAGTGTACAATTAGCATTACTCATCATGATTTTTACAACAGAAGAAATAGCAAAGTCCAGTCAGTCTTCTATTTGTTAACATTCTGCAATAACATGAATATAAATAAATCTTCTCTAACATGAAACAATTTATAAAATTCAATCATAAATCATCATAAGTCTCTGACATACCACACATTTAGATTACTGAAACTGATTGGCTGAAAACTATACTTTGACTGCTTATATTGTTGCTGGAAACAGTGACGATAATATGATAGTTAAGTTCATCATTCTTTACTAGAACTGCTGGTGACAGCAATATGATGGTTCAGTGGTTCTCAAACTGGGGTCCATGGTCTTTTAGGGTACTGCGAAGCAGTTTCAGGGGGACTGTGAACGGATTACTTTCCCGAGATATCTCGCCAATGACTTTGCGGCCCATTCATAAATCGGCTATTGGCTACCCCAAGATATCTATCTAGACTGCTCATGAAGGTTAAGTATTCATTCATTCACCTGATGGCACTTATTTTTGATTATTTACAATGATTACTCTTGCTGAAATCTTTAGTTTTCATTAGAGCCCCCTCTGCAAGTGCAACACTCTGTCTAGTCTAAAATTAGTGAGTATTTGTCTGGATTTCACTCGAAATATGGGACAAAAACCTGGCATTTTCGGACGTAAGTGACGTTTTTCACTAGTTCAGATTATTTGTAACAAAGAAACAGATGTTTCTTGCAACGTTTTAAATATTTCTAACTTTTGAAATAGTTTTGAAACATGTCAAAGAAGTCATTGTTCTCAAAAATAAATCGCCGCCATGGGAACGAAATAAACAAATTAAATGGCCAGAAAATAGGTTAATTGTTAAATTATAAATTACTAAAATTAAAATTTTATTTTTATTTAAATTTTTTTCTTCTCCAGATTTATAATGCCTCCAAAAAAGATAATATATGACATTTCATATTTGAAATGTGGTTTTACTTTAATAAAGTTGAATGGGAAGAGAAACCACAGTGTGTTTTGTGTTCTGAGGTGTTGGCATCCTAAAGCCCAGCAAGTTAAAGAGACACTTCGAAACAAAGCATCCCAGCTCAATAAACAAAGATGTTGACTTCTTTAAATGCCAAGCTGAACGACTGCACAAATCCAGGCTTTTTCCACACTACTTGCTATCAAAGCAAAATCCAGAAACAAATTAGACGTGACAAATGACATCAGAGTTTCACTGGCCAAAACAAAAGCCAAACATAGAAGAACTGGCTCAAGCAAAGCAGATGCATCCATCCCATTGAAATTTGAATTTAAATTTGATGACTAAGATTTGCAATTTTCTGAATAAATAATTGTTCATCAAAAAATGTTTCATTAACAATAGCTTATATGTTAATTGTAGTTATTTTAAATTTTAAAAGGGTCCGCAAGCCATCAAAAACATTTCTAAGGGACCACCACTCAAGAAATCCTAAAAAGTTTGAGAACCACTGGTTAAGTTCATAATTCTTTAATGGATATGTCAATGACAGTTGTTTGTCGTTCTTAAACAGATGTGTCATTGACAGCAATGTGATGGCTAAGTGCATCATTCTTCAAAGGATATATGCCACTGATAGTTGTTTTCTTGGATGCAGATCTGATTGACCTAATTTAAAGCAAAATTTTAACTCTCCAAGAACCCTTTATCTCCTCTGTATTATAAAGTAACTACTCTTTTATCATGGAGAATTATGTATGCTTTCCAGTTATTATTATATAATATTAGTCTACTTATTTGGATTCTTATTAATATTATCAGCCAATTTATTTTGGTTCTTATTACTTAATATCGGCCAATGTATTTTGGTTCTTATATAATAGTGGTGAATGTATTTCAGTTCTTATTACAAAATAGCAGCAGAGTAAAACGCTTTCTCTATGCTCACTTCATTTTAACCAGCTGCACCATTTTCTCTTTTCTATTTTCAGATATATTTTTTTTTAAATCGAACTGTTAAACATATAATAGTTTGGTCTGCAGGTATTTAAAATGTGAATGGCTGATACTTGACAATGATATTCATTACACAAAGTCTGGGAATGCACAACTTTTATGTCATACTAAATCTTTTCCACAAACTTGAGACTATCAAAATTTGACTTTAAAAGGTACATAATCATAACAACATTTCTCTAAAAATGCACAGGGGTCATAACTTGACAAATGTTTTATACTGTAGATAACACAAATTAATAACTTCAAAAGTCAAAAATAGAAATGAAGAAACAAAATTGATTGATAGTGACAAAAAAAATTACAGAATAAAATAAACAAGTGTTTCCCTCCCCAGTAAAACTCAGTATAAATAAATGCTGCAATAATACATAGGTGGTTTTTATATTTTTTACTTTTTAATTCAAAATATTTTTATTAATCTATAGTATAACAAATAGAAGTGGAAATTTTCTTATATGGAAAAAAACAGTCAGTTGACAGACTTGATAACTGCTACTAGTAGACTGATAAAACCATTGTTTATATTGAAACATACTCTTGTACCAATATATAAATAATAATTATAAGTTATACGTTTATTTATACCAAGCAAAAAGTGTTTAAGAAATGTATGAAGATGTGCATTTAATCATTACTGATTAACATAAATTGAAAGTTAAAAGTTCTTGTCAAATTTAGTAAACTGCATTCACATTCAATAAATTAATGATACAGAATTTGGTGCTTTAAAAAAAAAAAGAAATATTCTATTTAAGCTTTAACTCTTCATTAGAACATTCTTTTAAATTATTCTGTTGTATCAAATTTTATGATAATTTTTTTTTTTAAAAAAGTATCAATCAGCTTTTCTAATCTAGCCAGCTAGGTCAAGTTTTGTTTTTTTTAAATCTACTGTTTTTAAACTTTCAATTTTTAAACCACCGTTTGGATTGTACTGTTTTGCTTGCAATATTTCAAAAACTCCTAATTTTATATCACTTTATATGAATGTTCTTGTTCATAACTTTCTGTTTGATTTAACAAATCCCAAATAAAATATAAACATCAACATCAAACCCTTGAAGTTTAACATAAAACTGAAAAGTGTCCAGTGAATTTCACAGATGCACTTGGGAAAATCATGAATGTGAGCTTTCAAAATTTTAATTAATCTCTCTTATCAATATTTCATGGATTTGGATTTGACTATTATAATCAAAACCCATTGTTTTCAAATATTATAAGCTTCTTCTTAGGTGTCATGAAGGCAGAAAAACTGAAATGTTAACCTTTACATCTCTAACATTAAAGATTACATCTCAGAATATTCAACATGACCTTTTATGTACGTTTCATGTTATCACAATCAAGGGACTGCATTTTAAAATCAGTACATCTTCAAGTACACGCACAAAAAAAAAGAAAAAATAATTAAATAAACTTTCATAGGTACATGTAGCTGTAATTTCAGTACACATAAAGATTATCTTGTAAAGTGAGAAAAACCACTGAAAGCAGCCGCAAATGCAGTTCTGCATTTTTCATTAATATGTACTTGACTGGTGTTTACATGACAACACTATGAAAATTTCAATGGCCCAAGCCATTTTATCTTTTTTTCTAATTCTCATAAATCACACATACAGATATGCCAATGTTTTTACATGATGGAATGTTCCTTCAGTAGAAGAGATCTTATATGACTACACCCTTCACGTCAGCTGCTAAAATGAATGACACTGATCAGAATGTGACCGGTCAGATACATAGTTAATCTATTTACAAGTCTGACTAATAAAAGCATACACACACAAAAAAAAGCCTTGTGAAAATATACAATTCTAGTCATCTATCAAGGGCAGGAAGTCTAAAAGATCCTTATGCAATGCAAGAACAATAGGCAAATAAGTGGAGCATCTGAGCTCATGACAATGGCAGTGATGGCTTTCTTTGAGTTGGACTTCATGTCCACTAACTTTTGTTGATTTCACATCATGAGAGAGATTTATATTCTAAAACGGAAAGGAATTGTGCCATGTTTTGGGTGAGTGAATAAGAAATTGGATGGGCTGTCAAAATCAGAGACTTACCTCTTCCTGATTTTCGACTCCCGGGAGATCTTCAGCAGGTAATACAATGGACCTGATAGTTATGAGCCACAATTTTTTCACCCTCTAACAAGGTAAAAAATTTGTGGCTGGGATCTCACTCTAGCAGTGAGTTGGTTACAAGTATGGAAAAGGCAACATATTTTTCTGTTTCATTAGAAACTGCCTACATATATGAAGAAGACTATATAACTTTTTATTTTGTTAAAGTGGAAACTAATCTTTGTCATGCCATCTATTTGTTATGGTGCACATGTGCATTTCTCTACTTGAGCTAAATAGAGTGTAACAAGAACTTGCTGTGTGCCTGTATGTGGGCTAAGTAGGATGTAATGGGTGTAAGAAGAACTTGCTGTGTGCCTGTATATGGGCTAAGTAGGATGTAATGGGTGTTGTGTGCCTGTATGTGGGCTAAGTAGGATATAATGGGTGTAAGAAGAACTTGCTGTGTGCCTATATGTGGGCTAAGTAGGATGTAATGAGTGTAACAAGAACTTACGTTTATGGGACTGTATTGGGCTTAGTAGAGGGTGTAACAAGAAATTATGTGTGTGGGTCTGTTTAGGGCTAAGTATAATGTAATGAGTGTAACAAGAAAATTGTTCATGTTCATGCACAGTTTGTTAAATGAAAATATTAACTATAAATGAATTTAAAGAAAAAGGAATAGATTTATATGAAATAACATATCCTCATTTACAGTCTTTGCATTTAATACCTAATAAAATTACTTCCCTTATTAGAATTCAGATGGACGTTTCAGTGCATTTCAAGGACACTGAATTATTGCACAGGACAAGAGGCAAATAACAGGTATTATTTTAACTATAAGCATAATACATGATTAAAACTACATGCTTATTAAAATGAAAGGCAAAATATTTTGACATAATTTGGTAAAGATGTATAAAAGTACCATTAAGTCATGCAAATTCATTTCAATTTTGTAAAATTTAAATTAACAAAAATAATTCCATCTATATGTATAATACAAAGAAAATAATCTAGTTTTTTTAAAATAAAAAATGTCCTAGAAATTGTCTATAAATAAGAGAACATTCTTTTATAGATGAGTCATTACAAAATCTCTGCTGGAATATTAGTATTGAGTTATATAATTTTTACCAAAAAGAGAAAAATATGATTAATATAATTGGCTACATTCAATTTTGGCACAAAATTTCAAATTTAGTGAGTGTTTTTTTTAATAATAGAGAATGCATGATGGGTACAATTTACCTTGCTTTCAAGTGGTCTAAAACCTGAGCAAATAAATAAATAGCCCTCTACATGCAAAAATGTGGAAAAAAATAACCAGATCAACCATACAAGAGTCGTCTTCAAGATAAAAATGGAAGTCATTGCAATTTAGTCTAGTTTAATAAAATAATGAAATGATGTCTAATATCAGCTGAGTTAATGAGCACTCCCTTGCTGTAAAGAAAAATCCCTTGTCTAGCAATATCTTAATCTGATTCTCTCAAGATTCTTTACTACATTTATTCACCTGTGAACATTTAGCCTGACGATTTATAAGAACAGACATATTTGTTGAACAAATTTCATTTGTCAATATGTATACAATAATACAAATATAAAGAATCAAAGACTAAGGATGTGCCAATCATTTGGTCTGAGAACTATGCTATACATTTGGTAACACACTGTACATCAACAAATAATCACAAGGCTTTTGGCAGAAAAGAAGGAAAATTCAAAAAGGTCAGGATTTAGTAAGAAAACATTACTAACTATGGAATGTTATATAAACAGATTAACTAACTGTATTCATGAGTTGAAGTGCGAACAACAATGCTTTGTGACGATAAAATCTAAGTTCTTTATAATGAAAAAGGGATAACAAACTGAGTGTTTAGCTATAATCACTGTAAAGAAAACAATATGACAAGGATAATTATAGCTATGACATCAGTAATGGGAAGAGGAATATACAAAGCATAGCTGTAGCCACTCTAATAATAATAAGAATATACAAATTGAGTTATTTTTGTAGCTATATGAACTAAGCTGTGAAATTCATCAAGGCTACTTATGGATTAGTATATTTACCAGTTTACTGATTCAATCAAAAATCTACCTTACAAAGCAATTTTAAACACAATTTCCTCTTGTACAAATTTAAATTAGGTTTTTTTTCTTTGCAAATATTCAGGCCTTTACTAAAATTTTAAGTAATTCAGATATGTATTTCTGATGACATAATTTCTGGAAACTACTGCAATTTCAAATTTGAAACTTTATATAGTTAATAAGTACAAACCTTAAATTTTGTTTAATGAAAAATGTTTAAATTTTGTTAATGAAAAATTTACACTTTGGGACAATCTACAGAAAGATTGAGAACATATTTAACAGGATAATCTTCCACTACCAAGAGTGCAGCTAACAGGTCAATTTTCCATGATATGAAGAGCACACATCAAGGAAATAGGACAATGTTCCTTTACAAAAATGTATCTAGCAGGGTCACATCAAAATTTGATTTATATGTGTACACTTGCATTTTAAAAACTCTATTTTTTCCATTCAATGGTTTACTTTTTATTAATCCTGTAGTGTAAAATAAACAACAATATGTGTCCAACTGATGCAAAAATCATGGCATAAATAATACCACCAATAAAAATTAACAGGACATAATTGGGTGACCCAACAAATGCGTGAACGACAACTGCGCGCTGACAAATCCGCGATAGACAAAAGCACGACAACAAAATCACGTTCTTTAAAATCGACAAATTCACGCCGACAAAATTGCGATAAACATCGCCAAGTAAAGAATGCATGCAGTATCTCTTAATATTAATCTTTAAATAAAATTATTAAGATTTGATATATGCTTCATTCTTTTCATTAACTTCGTGTAAGGATTATTTGCATGCAGTATCTCTTAACATTGTGTATCGTAATATTGATATCTATGTATGTTATTATTACATTTTTGTACAACATGTATCATCTTGATTTTGTCGATCGCGATTTTGTCAATGTGATTTTGTCATCGAACCACATAATTGCAATAGAGAAAAACATTTTTGTTTACACTATGTTTTAGTAAGTACAAAGGCTTTCAGTATCGAGATAAGAACAATTATTGTTAATAAGTAGTTAGATCAACAACTTTCTAATGACTCTTAACATGTAAAAGTGAAAGACAATGAATATGAATAACAACACAATTTTTTATATGGGAAATTAACTACAAGAATAATTTTTAGAACAATTTCATCTTTTACAATATAAAATACTAAATGCATTATAATTTTCTAAAATTCTATCATTCACAATATAGATTACTTAATGTTTTATTTTCCTAAACTTCAATCCTTTGCAATATTAAATACTTAATATACTATTTTTCTAACTCCAAAACAAAGAACATTTTTCATAGTCATATTGGTTTTATTCATCAAAGTTATGCTGACTCTTGCAAAATGCCTTGGATAAAGGCAATAATAATAATGTGTGTCTTGCCCAGTTGCACTCTTAATGAGTATATACATTTACTATATGATTACATTCTTGGCAACTTTAGCATGTAACTTTAGTAATTTTGCAATCTTAAAAAAGACCTAGTAAAACTTGGCATGGAATAATTCTCTGTTGTGCTAATGAAGGTGCCCAGATCTTGCATGCTTAAGCCAATTATGTCAAAGTTGTTTTCAAAGTAATGTTCATTACTGTGAAAGAGTTATAATGAATTTTTAAGGAAAATGTTTTCTATGGCACATCTTTTCACCCTGATGAATCCAACAGATCACTAAACAAATCAAAGTAACTGACAAATGAACTATTGACCAACCTAATAAACCACACACCAATGAAAGAAATATTTCTATAAAATATAAATGTGATCAAAGAATAAATAACTTTAACTGAAATAAAATGTATATTACCAACTATGAACTCATATTCTGGCATTAAACTCACAGCTGTACAAGGTCATTTGAGAGGACAAAGTTTACTTGCTTCTTTAGGCCAATAGCTGTATGAATATGTCTGTATTACAGTATATAGAGGTTGTGATACATATTTAAAAGTGCCACATGATATATTTTCGAAATGTGTTTGCTGAATGGATAATTTCTACACTTAATAAAATTAATAATAATAACAATGATAATAATAACAACAAAGCAGCACTCCTCAGAAGTGCCCAGATAATCCGTAAAACCTTGGATCTTCCAAAATATTGATAAGATTCCTAGACCTTGGTTCACAACCAACAATCAACAGAAGTTATGAAAAAATGCTAAATAATAATTATTCTTCTCTGTAAAAATGTCACGTGATGTATTTTCAGAAAATGTGCTTGTAGTACTACACGGAATACATCACATTAAGATAATACATGTTCACCTATATAAAAATGTAATGTGATGTATTTTTACAAAAATGTAATCTGCAATAGAGGTAAGTTCTATAGTACATAAACATAAATGTGTGATGTGTTCAGAAAACAGGCTGCAGCAGTAGAGGTAAATTCTCAGTAATGCAACCACGTGTTCGTAAAACTGCAGTACAAAAGTTCAACGTTACACAAAGACCAATACCGTATAAGCGCCCAGTTGACATGAAAACTGACAATATTATTATTCAACAAAACCCATCTTTAGTTCTGTTTGTTGCATTTTAAGGTTTATTTACTTGCTGGGGAGCACAACAAAATAATACGCAAGCATGGAAATGGAAATAGTTACTAATAAGGTGTCCTTATGAGCTTAACAAACTCACTGTTCAGTATATGATAAAGTTTTGTTATTTTGATGATTAACAAAAAAGTAATTAACTGTAACAAAGAATTATAATATATCTTCAATAACAACTAGACTAAATAATACTACAAGAGGAGACAGATGGCTTGGTCAAATTGTGCAGATGAAGATACCCTCCCTGGCAGGAAGCTTACTGGAAGGATGACAAATCACTGCAGCTAAAAATAACACTACCTGGCAGTCTGCAAGAGTTCAAGCAATATCCAATCACCAGCAGCCCTCTACGTGTCCTTCATTTTCTCAACATTCTCACGAAGTAGTTTAACCTGCTCTATAAGAAAAGAAAATACGAATCAATATGTTAGAAATTATAAAATTTATCAGATCCAAATCAGAACCTGTAACAAATTTTCTTAAGAACAGTTATTTAATTTGCAATAATTATGAAAACAAACTACTAATATTATTAAAAAGCAACAAAAAAATCCCACTGCATTAATTTTGCAGATAATGCTATAATCAAGATTCTGTAAGGAAACATTCCTAAAATTAATTTCTCTCTTCAGGAAAGATCACTGATAAAAATTGTAAATACTATCTAACCAACCAATCAAGAAACTATTTCTTCTTTAAGCAGTGAACTCTTTTGATAGCATATGCAATTTCATAACCACCTTCATTTAGAATGATACGTATGGAATGTCTGCAATGGAGGAATGTGACAGTTGTGACACATAAATGATGACTAACTTTACTTAGATTTTCAATGGTGGTATGTTTGCAATAGTGAGAGTTGAGATATCTTTTGTGCACTTTATAACTAATTATCATTCAGATTTGCATGGTGGAGTGTGACACAGTGAAGAGACATGTAAATGATAACTACTTTTATTTAGATTGGCAATGGAAGAGTGTAACACATGAGATAAAATGAAAGTGATAACTACCTTTATTTAGACTGGCAATGGAGGAGTGTAACAGATGAGATAAAATGAAAGTGATAACTACCTTTATTTAGATTGGCAATGTGAAGTGTAACAGATGAGAAAAAATAAAAGTGATAACTACCCTTATTTAGATTGGCAATGGAGGAGTGTAACGGATGAGATAAAATGAAATGAAAATGATAACTACCTTATTTAGATTGGCAATGTGAAGTGTAACAGATGAGATAAAATGAAAATGATAACTACCTTTACTTTGATTTGCAATGATAGTGTTTGCAATAGCAGAGTGTAAAACAGTTGAGATACTTATGAATGATAATTATTAACTTCACTTAGATTTGCATAGTGGTGTGTTACATCTAGATATACTTAAATATTAATTAACTACCTTCACTCAGATTTGCAATGGTGGAGTGTTCATCTAAATATACTTAAATATCAATTAACTACCTTCACTCAGATTTGCAATGGTGGAGTGTTACATCTAGATATACTTAAATATTACTTAACTACCTTCACTCAGATTTGCAATGGTGGAATGTTACATCTAGATATTAAATATTAATTAACTACCTTCACTCAGATTTGCAATGGTGGAGTGTTATCTAGATATTAAATATTAATTAACTACCTTCACTCAGATTTGCAATGGTGGACTGTTTTCTCAAAAATTCCATACACAACTCTCGGCTTAGTCCAAATGCTCTCATATTGCAGGCAAAGGTTCTGCAAAATATATTTTGAGTCGTCCTGTTAGAATGACAACTTCTAGCATATACAATTCCCCCCCCCCCCAAATTGTCAAATAAAAATCTGGAAGTGTCTGGAAAAAATTTCAATGCAACATCCTTGAACAGGGAGAAAAAAAATAATGTTAAAAGTTTTTGATATCTGAACAGTGGTAGAAAATGTTGATGCTTAAAGTTTTTAACTGTTTTTATTCTTTGACAATCAGTAAGGCTGGGCATTCAATGGAGATGGTAGTATATGTGACACATGTAACCTATGCAGTCTAGAGGTTTTATGTGACATATGTAACTTATGCAGTCTAGAGGTTAGTATGTGACACATCTAACTTATGCAGTCTAGAGGTTTTATGTGACACATCTAACTTATGCAGTTTAGAGGTTTTATGTGACACATCTAACTTATGCAGTTTAGAGGTTTTATGTGACACATCTAACTTATGCAGTCTAGAGGTGCTGTATATTTGACTGTGATTTAATAAATTTATTGCTAAATTTACTGAACTTGCATATATTGATAACTTATGTTGGAGAGATAGTGGGTGAATGGGGGCTCACTATATATAGATTAAAAGATAGATTTATCTTCTCTTTTGGTAAGAAGTTTTCCACCTACGGAAATATTGTGTGACAGAGAATGTTTGTCTTTAATGTTGTTGAAGAGAGAAAACATTTACAGCACCCGCTGTAAACATCCCTTGTAATTAGTTATGGATGATTAATAATAATAATAATCATAACCATTAACTAGGGTGGCATTCTGTATCTATCTATCTATCTATCTATCTATCTATCTATCTATCTATCTATCTATCTATCTATCTATCTATCTATCTATCTATCTATCTATCCATCCATCCATCCATCCATCCTACACAAATACATTTCTCAAATCTTTACCTATATTTATTCTAAAAGTTATATCATTTTACTACACCAAACTCATATTTCTCAGACAAGTGCCTAGCACTTAACAACTATACCAACAGGACACTATCCCTACATTTCTCAAACACTGATAAAATAATATACTCTTAGTACTTAACCCATACTGAACAAAAGTCTTAAGCAAAGTTTATTAAAATTTAATTATACCTGGTACTCATCATAACTTACTTACAAAAGGAAATCAATCATTTTTCAATACCAATATGCAAATATCTCAAATTATATATCAACTACTCACCCCAGCTGACCAAAAGTGATGTTTTCTTGAAAGTTTCTGTCATCGGTCATGGTGTCGTTTGCAGCAGAGCTAAAATACAAGCAAAGAAATAAAACAACAACTTATTTTGTTAAATCTGTTAGAAGTATATGAAAATGGTGACTAAGATTAAGATAGATATTTTTCTGTAGAAGATTGTTCATTAGCATACCAAGATGGCTACCCAATTCTGTATTTTTTCTCCTATGCTTTTGCCAGTTTGACTGCTACTATTCATGTAATACAGTGTGAAAGTGCACATGTTTTGTATATTAGTGTGTGTGTGTGTGTGTGTGTGTGTGTGTGTGTGTGTGTGTGTGTGTGAGAGAGAGAGAGAGAGAGAGAGAGAGAGAGAGAGAGAGATGGAAGCAATATATTAACTAATCAAATTAGTCAGGTGTGTTTCTAGAATATACATGTATATCAAGGGTTCACACATTTTTAGAAATATGGTTGTCAAATTCAGGAGTCACAACAAAATATTTTTTACATATATATTTCTCCTTTTATTGATTTTTATTTAATGCAAAAAGAATATATATATATAAATAAATGTGACTGCTAAATTATGATACTATTTTTTAAAAGATGAATTAAAACAAAATGGCAAACTTTTGCTACTAACTGTAATGCTATTTGCTGGTTTAGTCTAATGATGTTTTTTTTCCTTTGTCCTTAAATATTTTGCATTGTAAAATTAAGTATTAAATAAATAGCACAGAATAATGATGAATAATATTTTGGGCTAAGTTTCTAGCTGTCAGAAAGTAGTCTCTCCTAGAAATTTAACTTTTATTTATATAGCATAAAATGATTGCTAGATTCATAAATGATCATGAAATTTTAGGTCACAAACATGAGGAAAGGGTACCCGTTCAAAATCTGGATGGGTATCTGGGCAGCTTTTTAGAAAAAAATGACAGCCCTAACATTCACATACCTGGTTGTAACAACAACATCTTTAACAAAAATGTGAATCAACTTTTAAAATATCAAAAAGTAAATCACTTGTGTAAACTATTACACCTATGTCTGCTAAAATCTGATCTTTCACATACATGTTAATTAAGCATTACGAGTATAAGGTAGTTAATAAGAATGTTAACATAAAGGGTTATGCCCTTATACAGAGATGCTTAATGAAAAGGGATGCACCCCTATAAAATGATATTTTATATATCATTTTATCCTTATATAAAGTGATAATTAACAAAAAGCGATATACCCAGCGATGTTTAACAAAAACAAGACCTATAAATGTGAGAGTTAATGCAAGAGGATCTATTGTTTACATTTTTTAAATCAGGGGACTGAACTCACTTGGTTGGCATGGGGCGCCTGGAGCGTTCACACTGTACAGCATCAAAGAATGCAGCATTCCAAAAGCGAAGTGATTGCCAGATTGGCTGATCACGCAGAAACATGTACAGAAAACTTCGGTCTTCTAATGGACCTGGCACTGAATTAAAAAAGGAGATAGTAGAACATAAATCAAACATGCTGTATATAGTTTCCATTTTGAGTCTTATTTTAAAAGTAACATGAAAAGACATTAGTATGACATTTAAATCAAATGCATAATATATTTAGTGCTACTACTGAAACTTTAAATTAGAGTCTATTATGTTATTGTACCAATAAAAGCAGTATAAATAAATAATGAATTATTAACATATTTATAATTTGTTTTGATATTTTCTTTTAATACAGCACATAAATAGGAAAAATGTAACCAGTTATGAGTGTAAAGTTACTTTTGCATCTTGACCACTCCAAAAATACAGCATAGTGCAAATAATATTAAAACTAATAGCAACAATGAAGCCAATACAAACACTATACACATAAACATGTAACATTTAATTAGTACTGGTAGCAACATAATATAAAATTCAAACACTTATATGGTATATTAACAGATTAAAAAGTAAATTAGAAAATAAATACAGAAATCATGGAGTCATTTAGACAGGTGCTTACTCTAAAAGTTTGAAAAGTCCAGGTCAAACATGGTGTACTGCTGGTATTCATATTACTCTTGTTGTGGTCAGTATTGTTAACATTATTATTATTTCCTATTGTTACTGTCATTATTATTATTATTATTATATTTTATGCAATATCCTAGAGAATACTGATCCCAAAGGACTACATCGGGTCACATTAAATTTATATTATTATCATTACTCAAAGGTCTACTTAAGGACATATTAAATTTATATTCAGGTCACATTAAATTTATATTCGTATTATTGCTCAAAGGTCTGCTTAAGGTCACATTAAATTTATATTCGTATTATTGCTCAAAGGTCTGCTTAAGGTCACATTAAATTTATATTCGTATTATTGCTCAAAGGTCTACATAAGGTCACATTAAATTTATATTCTTATTATTGCTCAAAGGTCTACTTAAGGTCACATTAAATTTATATTCTTATTATTGCTCAAACTGTAAATTCTGAGAATTACCATGGAGAAAGAAATGATAAAAAAACTAACTGGGCTTTTAAAAATTAATTTATAACACAGAAAAGGACATGAAAACAGAAAAGGGCTAGTCACATAGTTATTTGATGGTAGAATTCTTCATACGCATTAATGATATTAAGAACTCAGTCATCTCCCCTGTAGTGAGTTGTTGCTCACTGTACAGTTGGCTGATGAATTGTTTTACTTAACAAAGCATGTTAGCAGTAAGAATATAATTATTAAACTTCACATCTGATGCTGCAAGTACAAGACAATGCAATACAAAATAATTTTTTTTTCTTTTGCAGGGAATGGGGTATGAAGGGGATATTACTCTGTTATAGGTCTTGATGTATTTTACAGATCATTATGATCTTAACAAATCTGTTAAGAAAATACATTAAGATAGTCTTTACATTCCTTTTGGAAACATCTGATAATTGCAGTGTGATTTGTGGAGTGGTGAAACAGCAATGCCAAATAGTTCCTTTAAATTTGATAACATTTAAATAACCTCTCTTTTCTTTAAAGCAAACAAAACAACAAAATACACTGAAACATTTTTTTTTCATAAATAATTACAATGAGACAATAAAACCATATAATAATGGTCATTTTCACTTGACAGGCTTCACCATTTGGTTGTAAAGTGGCACTCAGTCATGAATAATATGGAAACTAAAGCAATGACCACAAGCAATGAATGAATATATTTAGTTATTATCTTGATAAGAGTAACAGAGAACCAGAAATACATTTATCTTAGTAAATAGAATAGAGAAATATAAAAAAAAAATGTAGCAATATGATCCAAAATGAGCTCTCAGAAAAGTCTCCAAACTCTAACAACAATATATCTCTTTAAAAATTTTACACAGCAGCAGAAACAAAAAAATTAAAATTAAATAAACGACACATAAAGTTAAAAGACAAACAAAAACTTCCCTGTACACCCAATGAGAGTAGTTGCTTCTTCACCATGAAATACCAAAATGAATAAATGCAGAAAGAAAATTTGCTTCTATTATAGATCTAGTATTAGATAGTTTGTTTTCTGCTGATGTTGTATTCATTTATTCACTTGTTAAGAAATTATTTACTTGGCTTATTCCTATCATTGGTATGCATAGGTCTGTGTGATATTTCCTGGCTTTCATCTCGATGATGATAAATCAAATGAATATATTTGTCTACTTTAGTGTTTCCTGACCTTTTCACATCCAAGAACCACTTTTTGGTGGATAATGCACCAGTGATAATGCGCTGCAGACCACAGGTTGGGAATCACTGGTCTATTACACAGACAGGTTTAATGTACTTATTACCATTATGTCTCTTCTTTGTTGTCTAGAAATTTACATTAAATTTTAAATTACTTAAAACTATGTGTAAACAATGTGTAAAACATATAAATTGGGTCATTATATAACAAATGAAAAATGATCATTATATCCAAATAACATAAACCTGGTCATTGTGGTACAAATGAAAAATGATCGTTATATCCAAATAACATAAACCTGGTCATTGTGGTACAAATGAAAAATGATCGTTATATCCAAAATTACATAAACCTGGTCATTGTGGTACAAATGAAAAATGATCGTTATATCCAAATTACATAAACCTGGTCATTGTGGTACAAATGAAAAATGATCGTTATATCCAAATTACATAAACCTGGTCATTGTGGTACAAATGAAAAATGATTGTTATATCCAAATTACATAAACCTGGTCATTGTGGTACAAATGAAAAATGATCGTTATATCCAAATTACATAAACCTGGTCATTGTGGTACAAATAAAAAATGATCTGGTCATTGTAGTACAAATAAAAAATGATCTGGTCATTGTAGTACAAATGAAAAATGATCTGGTCATTGTAGTACAAATGAAAAATGATTTGGTCATTGTAGTACAAACGAAAAATGATCTGGTCATTGTAGTACAAATGAAAAATGATCTGGTCATTGTAGTACAAATGAAAAATGATCTGGTCATTGTAGTACAAATGAAAAATGACCTGGTCATTGTAGTACAAATGAAAAATGATCGTTATATCCAAATAACATAAACCTGGTCATTGTGGTACAAATAAAAAATGATCTGGTCATTGTAGTACAAATAAAAAATGATCTGTCATTGTAGTACAAATGAAAAATGATCGCTATAGAACTTATACTCTAAACATGAATAAGTATTATCATATTTAAAGGGAAGTTTGTGTGTGCGCGAGTCAATTCACAACTGCTTTCATCTTTGTCAGCTTTATCTTGACTCT
Organism: Sinotaia quadrata; assembly: GCA_028829895.1. Taxonomy (NCBI): domain Eukaryota; kingdom Metazoa; phylum Mollusca; class Gastropoda; order Architaenioglossa; family Viviparidae; genus Sinotaia; species Sinotaia quadrata. Next base: position 112,905,213 of record CM054181.1, on the reverse strand, counting down.
GGCCTCTGAATCACATGAAAAGAGAAACGGCAATTTTCCACCAAGAAAAGAGTAATTTCCCCTTGCCTTTGAGTAGATTGTGTAGATATACTAAAGTCTACACTGAGAGGCTCTTGTTCTCCATCTTTCATATCTCACATCTTAACAGATTTATGAAAATACTGATTATGTGCAATTTTAGACATATGAAATACTACAATAACAACCTAAGAAGTAGCTTAAAATATATTTTGTTTGTCCCTAATGAGATTGTGTGTGTGTGTGTGTGTGTGTGTGTGTGTGTGTGTGTGTGTGTGTGTGTGTGTGTGTGTGTGTGTGTGTGTGTGTGTGTATGTGCATGTATCCAAGCGTTCTGGTATAAACTATTTTACTTTTCTTTGAACTTTCAGACAATTTATTTTTTAGTCAATTATTTACCCCACCACCACCATGTTCATAATCAGTTTCAACGAAAAATTTGCCTGAAACTGGCGAGACCTGGAAATTACCATCTCAAGGTGTTTTAACACCCCATCAGTCACCACAGGAGTATTCTTCAATAAAACTCTCTCATATTAGTTACAAGAAATGGCAGTAAAACTCTTAGACATCAGCCACTTAAAGTTGTTCTTAAATACAAATTTGACGTCATTTACAACACAGTGATTCTTCAATAAAACTCTGACGTCACACCACAGAATCCTTCTTGAATAAAACTCAGGCCTGTCAGATTTAAAAATAAACTCTGACATCAGAGCTGCTGTTATTGAAGAACAGTCCTGTGGTGACTGCGTGAGAGTTTTATTGAAGAACAACTCTGTGGCGACTGACGTGAGAGAGTTTAAGAACAACAACTCTGTGGCAACCGGCGTCAAAGAGTTTAAGAACAACTCTATGGCGACTGGCGTCAGAGAGTTTAAGAACAACTCTATGGCGACTAGCGTCAGAGAGTTTAAGAACAACTCTATGGCGACTGGCGTCAGAGAGTTTAAGAACAACTCTATGGCGACTGGCGTCAGAGAGTTTAAGAACAATTCTGTGGCGATTGACGTCAGAGGGTTTAAGAACAGTTCTGTGATGACTAGCGTCAGAGATTTTAAGAACAATTCTGTGGTGACGCGTCAGAGAGAATAATTCTGTGGTGACTGACGTCAAAGAAATTTTGTAAGAATCATTCTTTATCACTGCAGTCATTCTGTTGTCTGCTTAAGTATTTATTTTACGGACTGCATTCTTTCTGTTGTCTGCTTAAGTATTTGTTTTACGGACTGCATTCTTTCTGTTGTCTGCTTAAGTATTTGTTTTACGGACTGCATTCTTTCTGTTGTCTGCTTAAGTATTTGTTTTACGGACTGCATTCTTTCTGTTGTCTGCTTATGTATTTGTTTTACGGACTGCATTCTTTCTGTTGTCTGCTTAAGTATTTGTTTTACGGACTGCATTCTTTCTGTTGTCTGCTTAAGTATTTGTTTTACGGACTGCATTCTTTCTGTTGTCTACTTAAGTATTTGTTTTACGGACTGCATTCTTCTTTTGTTACATGAATTCTACGTTGGAAAAATAAATTCTCTGGAGAGCTGCATTTCTGTGTAAATATATTTGATATGCGAACGGTCGGGAAATCGCAGCCGTTATCCAAAATCGACCCCAGCTTTCTTTTATAAACATTGTCGAGAAGCCGATTTGTCCATTAGTTTTTGACTGGTAACAAAAGTAGAATTGCTTATGATCTTCACCGTAACTATAGAGACCGTTCACTGGAACAGCTTTTATAATTAATTATTAATCACTTTGAAAACGCAACAAGTCCACGACACACACACACACCTTCAATCAGTGACACAAGCTGTTCTTATTTCGCTCTTATTTCGACAGACTGCATCGAAAGACGATAAAACCCCAATTAGTCACAGATGTTTAAAAAAAAACAACAAGTGATTTTCGAAGTTGACAATGACAGTGTTGTCTTTTTGCCATTTCATTTTGATTTGGAGTATGTCTGTCTATCTGTATGTCTGTCTATCTGTCTGTCTGTTGCAGCCAGCTGTTCACAGCAGCTGGTTTCATAAAATAATATCTGAAGTTCGATGGCCCTGGTATTGTTGGACATAGCTTCAGTAGTCGACACTGAAATAAAAACGCATAAAGTTAATTCGCGAAATGAGAAACATTATTGCGTACACACACACACACACACACACACACACACACACACACACACACACACACACACATATGTGTGTGTGTGTGGTGTGTGTCTCTGTGTGTGTTTAAATAGCTAGCTAGCAAGAAAGAAAGAGATTAGTCGAAAGTAACGTTTTACTCAACATTTACTGTAACAACAACAGTACAAATCCAAAATGTAGTCATATTTTACTCAACATATACTGTAACAACAACAGTACAAATCCAAAATGTAGTCATATTTTACTCAACATGTACTGTAACAACAACAGTACAAATCCAAAATGGAGTCACAAAGCCGCAGTTTAGTGTGATCTGCAGTTCTACGATTCGAAAAGTGCAACAATTAAAAGCAGACATCTACCTAATAAGAAAAAAACAGTCTAAATACCTTATACTAACTTTAATTTTTGCCTTTGTGGAATTCTACTTTTTCCAGAAAACTGGAAGAGTTGTGTTATCACCACTATTTGCAGCAAGCAAACAAACAAAACAATAGCAAAAATAACATTCAATTAGAATTGTGGATAAACCTCAATTTTATATATTGCGCTCGAAATGGAATCTGAGTTCTAGCGAAAATAAAATCTCTCAGAGAGAGAGAGAGAGCGAGAAGGGAGGTTTGCAAAATAAATGGCCATAAAACTCCACAGGTCAGGAAAGAAATATCTATGTATAGTGTGGTCCAAGGGAATACCGTAAGATGCTGGTCACTGTCTGAGGTTTAGAGGCAAACACCATCTCGACGTAACACTATTATTCTTGACTAATATTTTTTTTTTAATTAACAGCAAAGATGACACGTCTTTGTATTATTGACACTCTACAATTAAGGTTAGAATCAGGTTAGGACTAGAAGTAGAGTTAGTAAGGTTAGGATTAGAAGTAGAGTTAATAATGTTAGGACTAGAAGTAGAGTTACTAATGTTAGGACTAGAAGTAGAGTTAATAAGGTAAGGATTAGAAGATAAGTCAATATAGTGATTTTTGAAGTAGAGTTAATAATGTTAGGATTAGAAGTAGAGTTAATAATGTTAGGTTTAGAAGATAACCAACCAGAACACACACAATGCAGCAAGATCATAGATAACCAACCAGAACACAAACAATGCCGCAAGACCATAGATAACCAACCAGAATACAAACAATGCCGCAAGACCATAGATAGCCAACCAGAACACAAACAATGCCGCAAGATCACAGATAAGAGGAAATTAAATCTCAAAAACATATACTGACTTATACGTTTTCTTTAACATCTTTGACCAGACTGCAGACCGTCAAAACCATAAAGTAGACACTCTAAACACAATTCGCAGCACAACACAATGACGATTTTAGGATAAACAAGTTTTCACTTCCTTAACTCCCCTTGTACAACCCGCAGCAGAGAGTTATCTCGCTTTCGAACTGCATACACGGTGGCGCTAATTATCTATCGACGGTATTCGTAGTTATTGAAAAGTTAGGCAGCAGGCACAGTTGCATGGATGATTATAGCTGGTCAATTTCCTGTTCGTCTAGCAGTCCGTGCGAGAATTCAATATTGCAGTAAATTATGAATACCATCAATATTCGGGATATTTACAATGCCTGTAGAAGATCTATCTAAGGACTGTTTACAATGAGTGCAAAAAATCTGCCTTGAGACTGTTTGCAATACCTACAAAAGATGTATGGTTCATCTGTTTACATTTTCAGCAGAAGATTTACTGTTCACAATCTCTTTACAAATCCTGCAAAAGATTCAGCTTCTTTACTGTGCCTGCAAAAGATATACTCTTCAGCCTACTTACAATGCCGGCAGACGATTGTTCAGTCTTTAGCAGGTGGGTTGTTCAGCCTCTTCACACTGCCCACAGAAGATCTACTGTTTAGTCTGTTTACACCACTTTGCAGAAGATCTACTTTACAGTCTGTTTACACTGTCTGCAGAAGATCTACTAAAGCCTGTTCAGCCTATTTACAATGTCTGGAGACGATTTACCTAAAAAGTAACTGACAACAAAGGCATTGTTCAAATGTTAAAATGTATTCTAAAATATAAATATAGGAATATAAAATAAAATATAAATATAGGAATATAAAATATTCAGATAAATCTGGCGATGTGGTATATGGTGTGTGTGTGTGTGTGTGTGTGTGTGTGTGTTTTCGTGGACGTAATTTTCTGGCGAGTTTATTGGTGTTGTGGGTGCCACACAGGCTAAGCCTGACTGCTATTTTGTACACTTCCGCAGGCGAAAATTGACAGCATTCATTATGCTGCCAGATGTGATTATTCCTGTACCCCAACATAAACTTCTTTGGTCCAGCTAAGATTTTATTATTTCTTTTCTGACAGATCCTTTGCTAAACTGGCTGTGTGATATTGTTGCAGTAAAACCTTTCCATCGGACTGAAGGTTATGATATTAATGCCATTTACAGAAAGATCTTTCGGTCACACGTGTTACTGTAGAAAGGTAAAGGAAAATTCGTTTGATCACAATATTAATTGCGACAAAAATGTAAAGGAAAATTCCTTCAATCTAACTAAATACTGACAGATATGTAAAGAAAAGATCGTTTGTTCAAACTATAATTTATGACAAAAATGCTACTGTTCAAAAAAATCTTTAGGCCAGGTTGGTGGTTTGTGTAGTTAGTTGTAAAGTGGTGAAAATACTCTTTCTGTCGAGTGTACTGGTCGGGGTAGGGCCGTCGAGTTTGGGCGGGGTAAGTGGGTGATCAGGCTACATTCTCTAGGCTTACATCATCCTAAAAGGCTCTTCACGAGGCAGGATTTTTTGTTCTCTTTAACAGTGCAAGCATTATTGCAAGTTAATGTACTTTTTTTTAAACGATGGGATACACCAAAGAATTCAATCAATAGAACCCCAAAAGAGCTCTCAACGGCCCTGGATCATGGGATCAAGGGATCTTAGGTTCAAAAGGGTGGTTACAGTTTTAATGTTATGAAATAACTTTTAGTTAAGCTGGCGTTATATTATTAATATTATAATTAATATTATAATGAAACAACTAAAAGTTAAGTTGACGTTACATAACTTTCAGGTACTTGGTTGTTGCTGTATTGTTGTTAAGGAAATAACTTTTAAATTAAGCTGGTAGTTACAGTGTTAATATTAAGGAAATAACTTTGAATTAAGTTGGTAGTTACAGTATTAATGTTAAGGAAATAACATTGAATTAAGTTGGTAGTTACAGTGTTAATGTTAAGGAAATAACATTGAATTAAGTTGGTAGTTACAGTGTTAATATTAAGGAAATAACTTTGAATTAAGTTGGTAGTTACGGCGATAACACACACACATACACCATTTGGACATCTGTCTGATGTTGACACTTTTTGGTGTCCAGAAAAACTAAGAAACTAAGGATTGGTAATTTCCTCTATCAAGATTTTCGGGGTAGTTGAGGGAATATCACAAGTGTTGCTTCTGATAAAATAAAAGAAATGAACTGCTTTTGTCTCACGGTGTTGTAAGGTTGACGTCAGATAGCTGCGTTTGTCTCACTGTGTTGTAAGGTTGACGTCAGATAGCTGCGTTTGTCTCACGGTGTTGTAAGGTTGACGTCAGATAGCTGCGTTTGTCTCACGGTGTTGTAAGGTTGATGTCAGCTAGTTGCTTTTGTCTCAAGGTATTGTAAGGTTGACGTCATTTGTCTCAAGGTGTTGTAAGGTTGAGGTCAGGTAGCTGCGTTTGTCTCACGGTATGGTAATGTTGACGTCAGATAGCGGCATTTGTCTCACGGTGAAAATAATGAAATTAAAATTTAAAAAAATCAAACTAATCACTATAAATGCTAGCAGCCAAAGTTCAGCTTACTCTCCATAACTCTTGCAAGTGATAAAGGTATGAAGAATGTACTGATTGTATACATCATACTGCACTAGCTTCCTGTTGTTTGAAAATGTTTTTGTAAGAATAATACTATGTTTAAAGAGAGAACGCCTCCTCAAGCCTACTTAAGCATAATTACTGTCTTGCAATTGTATCGATTCTGTCTTAACAGCCATGCATTCATTAATCCTTCTTGCACGCTCCAGTACTAGGAACCTCTTATACAAGCCATATTTTTAAAGACCGGATAATACTGGTATTAAACACAGAGAATATCGGAATCTGAGTTCTTAGACTAGATAATACTAGATCTTAGGCTGAATAATACCGAGATCTTAGACTGGGTAACACTAAGAATTTAGACTGGATGATACTGAGATAAACTGAATAATAATGGGATCTTAGTTTAGATTATACTGAGATCTTAGACTGAACAATATTGTGATATTAGACTGAACAATACTGCGATTTGAGATTGAACAATACTGCGACCTTAGGCTGAATAATACTGCGACCTTAGGCTGAATAATACTGCGACCTTAGGCTGAATAATACTGCGACCTTAGGCTGAACAATACTGCGACCTTAGGCTGAATATTACTGCAACCTTAGGGTGAATAATACTGCGACCTTAGACTGAATAATACTGCGACCTTAGGTTTAATAATGCTACGATCTTAGTCGGACAAATACTCCGAACTCCGAACTCAAATGGGATAATTCTTAGATAGAGTCAAACTCGGGTCGTCGAATATCGTGGACTGTTAACAGTTTTGCTGATTTTTCTGAATGTCACTCAGAAAAAAGCCAGTGTGGGTGGGTGGGTGGGTGGTGGTGGGGGAGGCATTAATGATCTGTCACTAGCCTCAGTGGGTCGTTAGAAATAAATTAAACGCAAGCGGATAGTAGAGAAGAGAGCAATGCCAAATAAGTGTAATTTTGTCAAGAATTAAAAATAAAATACATACATAAATAAAGGTAGAAACACAATCACTCTTACCAGCGCGAAAGCGGCGGAAGCCGGAAGCGCCCCCTACACTCAATCAATCAACCACTCTTTCCTTAAATTAAAACACAAGCACACACTAAAACAATAAAAACTAAACTAAACAATCCTCAAATTATAGAACAGGAAAAGCGGAAGTCACACTCGTAAAAGTGCTCTCGTTGTCACCTTCACGCGCGAAGGCAGCTGTTGTAGCAGAGATTACACTTCTAATCGTGACAGTCACGCGATGGGGACATTAATCCATCTTAGGCTAGTTAATCTATTGCAATCGGAAATCTTCAGAGTGTGACCTAACGACTCAGATCAACTAAAGACGTCAAAAACCGGCCAGCACTTCGCACATTAGCAGAACTAATTAAACATCACAGAGAAATAAAGAAATCTTCGGGGTGAGGGGGGGGGGGGAATGAACGCCAAGGCATGAAGATGTTATGAGTGAAGAACAAAAGACAGAACAAATGTGGTCCTAAAAAGCACACACCTAAAGAAATACAATTATAAATATACAGGAATGACTAAAAGTGGAACAACTCACAGAGTCAAAGAAAGAGAAAGTAAAATAGAATGAAGTCAACGAACAAGTAAGCTGGATTTTATTCAAAGAACAAATAAAATGGTTGAAGTCAAAGAAAAAGTAAATACGAATGAAGTCATGGAACAAATGAAATGAAATGAAGTCAAAGAGCAAGTAAACTCGAAAGAAGTAAGAAAAAAAACCAACTAAAATGTGTGTGTGTGTGTGTGAGAGAGAGAGAGAGAGAGAGAGAGAGAGAGAGAGAGAGAGAGAGAGAGAGAGAGAGAGAGAGAGAGAAAGAGAGAGAGAGAGTTTCAAACCAATGCGATCAAAGATCGAAAAACAGAAAGAAACGCTGACAGGAAACTATAAAGGGAGAGAACAAAATACAACCTTTCGCATCTCGCTGCATAACAATTTCCAATCCGTCTCTTGATTTACAATTTACAATTTCTTTTTATAAAAGAAAAAGGGGGAGTGGTGTTGCAGCAACGTATTGTGATGTATATAAATGCGTAACAGCAGAGAGTGGACAACATTCTCATTTATGTAAACTGACAACACACAGTGGACAAAATTCTTATTTATATAAAAGCACTTGGCAAAGTTCTCATTTATATAAAATCATTGGGCAAAATTATAATTTATATAAAAAACATTGGGCAAAATTCTCATTTATATAGAAACGGTGGGCAAAATTCTCATTTGTATAAATGGATAAGAAGAGACAGCGGAGACAATTCTTATTTCTATAAATTAATGGCAGCTATATAAATATATAGTGAACAAAATTCACAGTGGATAGCAGACTTGAACACAATTATGAGTTACATAAATAGATTATACTGTGAACAGAATTCACAGATGTGCAAATGGATAGCAGAATTGGACACAATTATGAGATAAATAAATGGATTATACAGTGAACAAAATTCACAGTTATATAAATGAACAACTAGATTGTGAACAACACTAGCAAACTAGGATCCAGTCGCACTTTTCAGGAGCCCAGGTATCTGTTACTGAGATCTTTCTGATATTTCTTTCTGATATTCCTTTCTGATATTTCTTTCTGATATTTCTTTCTGATATTTCTTTCAATCCACCCCAATATAAATAAATAAACAGCAACTTATGTAAACTGAAAAATAATAAAGTATGCAGCCTCTTTCTTTCCTTGAACAAAATCAATGACTGATTAAATGTAACAGTTTCTCTTTACTTTTATGTCTTGTGGGTTTTAAGCAAACTATGTTGTTGTTTTTTTTTAAAATGTAGACTTGACATTTTACTGTCTTTTTTTTTTAAAGAACAGTTCCGAAAAGAAAGAAAAAGTCACGGGTATTGCTTGAAGCCCGATAATGACGTTGTTAGTGAACTTTATTTTATTACTTTTATCGTAATTTATTACACTTTCCCTCTGTTTAGAAATGTACCTATCGACAGCGGGTCGGAGATCAGTAGTGCAACCACCCACCCCTCTCTCCGGCCACCGTTAATATTGTCAAATCAATAACTGAGCAAGAGAGGAGGAGACAAGGTGAAGGCATTAACCTCGCAGGAAGATAGTCTTGGGTTCTAATCTTGCTATGATTATCGGGATTTTTCTCGAATCGACCCTCACATGTGTTGAGCCCAGGGGCCTGAATTCATACTCTGACCTATGTTTCAGTTTATACATTAATACATTAATTGTTTCATCACATTCGGAGACTTTACCTGTATAAGACTCTTGATTATGGGCAGACAACTGTAAAACACAAACGGCTCACAATATATCTTCATGTAGTATTTCAGAGACATAATAAACATGCTGGGTGCAGGCAAGGTGACGGGATACAAGAATGTAGCTGTTGTAGCACCTTATTTTATAAACTAGAAACTAATTGCAGATTTAACTAATTACATATAACTAAAATTTAATACCTTGTTGTACATACTTGCACTTCACAGCTTATTTTACAAAACTGAAGCTGAATACCGTGCGTGAAATACTTAAAATTAATAGTGTATTTTACATAATTAATATTAATAGTGTATTTTACATAATAACAATTAATAGTGTATTTTACATAATTAATATTAATAGTGTATTTTACATAATAACAATTAATAGTGTATTTTACATAATTAATATTAATAGTGTATTTTACATAATAACAATTAATAGTGTATTTTACATAATTAAAATTAATAGTGTATTTTACATAATAACAATTAATAGTGTATTTTACACAATTAAAGTTAATAGTGTATTTTACATAATTATAATTAACAGTATATTTTACATAATTAAAATGAATAGTGCATTTTACATAATTATAATTAATAGTTATTTGCATAATTAAACTTAATAGTGTATTTTACATAATTAAATTTAATAGTGTGTATTTTATGTAATTAAATTTAATAGTGTGTATTTTACATAATTAAAAGTAATAGTGTGTTGCAATGAAGGAGTCGAGGAAGACAATACATAACTTTATCAATAATGTGAAAGATGCATGCTATTTGCAGTGATGAGGTTATCAATAACATATTTCGTTTTAAAATATCTCCATTAGTATCAGTTTCTCAAATTTGTGAAAGATGTAAGCACTGACGTAATGGTGGGGTTAATAATAACAATATATTAGTATATGAACATTGCGAAAGATGTAAGTACTAAGCAATTTTATGAACATTGTGAAAGATGTAAGCCCTGACGCAATTTTATGAACATTGTGAAAGATGTAAGCACTGGCGCAATTTTATGAACACTGTGAAAGATGTAAGCACTGACGCAATGGTGGTGGTAAAATTAGCTCAGCACTTTATCAACACTCAGAGGTATGGGGGCACTAACACGGTGATGGCATTAAAATCAAAAGAACAGTGTGTCTGCACTGTGAAAGATGTGTATACCGTTCAAATGATGGGGCTAACGGTAAGAGATCGAAAGCCGTTCTAGTGATGTGTTTACAGATAACAGATTGTTTACAGTACGATACATGCAAATATTGCGCATGATGGGTGTAAAGCAACATAAGATTGTGTGCATTGTGAACGGTACAAAAACAACACATCCGATTATCTGCGCCATGAAAGGTGCACATATTGCAGTAGTGATGAGGCTAAAAACAACAACAGATATGTATCAGTGTGAAACACGTTGTGAAGGGGTTAAACTAATAAAACTGATTCTATATCACGTGAAAGGTGATGTGAATGAACTATAAAACAAAACAACGGAATCTATTTCTATACCACTGAAATGTGTAGTGTGGGGGTTCAACAACACAACACTTCCCATACTGCTGAAAGACATAGTGAAGGTGCCAACAACAACAAAAAATCCGCAAGAGAGTCCTTATCACTGAGAGGCTTAGTGAAAGGTTAACAATAACACAACACAGTCTGCACCAATGTGCAAGGTACAGAGAAGAGGTAAAAAACAACTATAGTATATACAATGTGTAAGATGAATCGAAGGGGTTAAAAAGAACGATACTATATACTACGTGCAAAGTGTGGTGAAGGGGTTAAAAGAAGTATGTTATATACTACATGCAGAGTGCAGTGAAGGGGTTAAAACAACTATACTGTGTACTTGTGAAAGGCGTACATACTGTCGCAGTAGAATGTGAAGCACATGTTCATGAGAGTTTTAGCAGGCGAGAAGTCCTCCGCGTCATGACACTCAAAGAGGCACACGGCCAGGTACTGGACAAGGCGGAAGAATATCTGCTCTGGCACTCGCTTGTTATTAACACGCTGGAAAGCAAGATGACAACGTGACTTTGATCATACCGCACGCTACTGATTAATCAGATGACATGCGTCGACGGACAACAATAAAAATAAAACAATAATAGCATAAAAAACAACAACAGCTCAAACAACACCAACAAACAACATCTCAAACAACAAAAATGAACACTACAAACCACAAAAAACAACAGCTAAAAAACAACAGCTCAAACAAAAAAAAATAACAACTCAAATAACAGCAACAAACAACAGCTCAAACAAAAAAACCCAGCTCAAACAACATCAGCTTAAACAACAAAAAGCAACAGGAAAAAAACAACAGCAACAAACAACTCAAACAACAAAAAACTTCAACAAACAACAAGAAATAACAGCAACAAACAACAACTAAAATCCAGAAATAGTGAAAAGGATAACAGCGGTCAAGAACAAGTTGGGTTGTTTTATTCACTCGTCATCTGTCCATCGTTAAGTTATGGGCCATATGTAGGTTTACTAGTTTTACCAACCATTTGTTGTTGTTGTTGTTGTTGAATGATCACATTCCAAACATTCGACATCCGATTGGCACATTTAATACAGGATTTGTGATACTGTATTAATGAACACAACTGTAAACAGCATCACCTTTACTTACAAAGCTACAGATACTACGTAAGCAACCATGCTACTGAAGTAACATCAAGAATTTATAAACTGAACTCTTCATTAATGATTTGAAAGCATATTTAATTTAAAATAAGTTTAAGCAGGAGAGTTAAAAAATAAATTGCAAATGTATTTTATTCGTGATCTGTTGGAGGGGAGGGAGGGGCATACTGTTCTAAAATAAAACACTGTTTTGCAAGGGAGCGGATCACTGCTCTATGAAAAACAAGACAGATAACTCTGTAGCACTGGAGTTGCGTTTCCGGTTGAAGCCAGATAAAATGCCACGGGCATCAATAACTGCCTTGTGGGTAATTAGTATTTTTAAAGGTAAGAGAGTTAGGGGGATAGGAGAGAGGGATAAAAATCCACGGCAATTCCCTCGACGCAGTCACATTTCGAATTTGTAGCAAGTGCCTCGTTTGTATAAGATGCAAAATGTCGGGGGACAATCTCCTTCAGAACACGATTTTTCATTGTGTTTTACTTTTCTACCGTTGATATTTCAACGTTGTGTTTTACTTTACTCGTTGACATTTCAAAAGCAATCTCGTCTAGTCTATCTTGGCATTCACGACCACGCAGCGCAGACAGATTTGCACTCCGAAGCTGCTAATGGCTGTCATAGAGTGTAATCATTTACTGAAGCTATATTTAGTCCTTTTCAACACGTATACATTTGCACATTGTGGATCAAATAATAGCGTTGTCAAAGAATTCCCACTAATCTGAGTGACGTAGCTGTATCGTGAGATGCTAAAGAGTTATACAAATCATCAATGTCGATGTCATCGCTATAGACGTCACTACCATCATCGTCGTTACCACCACCATCCATCTTAACCCCTGCCAGCGTCATTGTTATCATCATAATCGTCATTATCACAGTCGTCGTTATTATCACTATCGTCATTATCATCATAATCGTCAATATTATCATCAACGTCATTATCCTCATAATCGTCATTATTATCACCATCGTCATTATCATCATAATCGTCATTATTATCACCGTCGTCATCATCATTCCCCTCAACCCTGAGAAACATCCAACACAGACAAGAAAATAAAGAGCAAAACAATGTGTTACCTGTGAATTGACGTATCGCGCAAACCAAAGTCGTCCTGGGGCAAACTGCAAGAAAATAAATTTAGTCACGTGTGAGATCAGGGTGGACGAAGCACAGTCGCTCTAGGCCGTCTAGGGTGTGCTGTTTGTAAGGTCCAGCTTGCAACTGCAAACCTGATCACTAATGCAGATATTTAGTCCCTCCTACCACCCAAATCCTAATCCCAAACTACGCTCTAAGTTGTGCAGCTATCTCTCAATCCTAATCCCATCTACTCTCTAAATTTTACAATTATCTCATCTGCGCTCTAAGCTGTACAATTATGTCAATCTCATCTATACTATAAGTTTTACAATTATCTCCCAAGCCTAATCCCATCTACGCTTTAAGTTAGAAAGTTTAACAACTAACAACGCCATCTCTTCAACATTTCTTTGCTCCAATCCCACAATTAAATGTTAAAATAAAAAGAAAATTGGTTAAAGGGGAAGGTAAGAGAAAGAAAGTGATGTGTGTGTGTGTGTGTGTGTGTGTGTGTGTGTGTGTGTGTGTGTGTGCCTGCCTGTGCATTTGTATGTATGTGTATAGAGTATTAGTAAGAACCGTGCAAGCTGTATAGTTTTTAAAATATCCTTGCAAATGTTAATAGTCAACTATGCACTTGTCTAGTTGGTAGCAACATCTTCCTTTCATTCTCCTTCCACCACGACTATTACACCTTACACGTACATACATGCATACATACATACTCTTACACACATACATACATGTACACACATACAAATACATACACACACATACATACATATATACACATTTGATTGTACGACTCATTATAAAGTACACAGAAAATCCTCGAGCTTTTAAGGTTTAAAATCGAAAACAACAATAAAAGAGCAGACGCACACACACACACTCATTCATGCACACATATGCATAAGGATACATACTCATAAGCACACACATGCATACACATAGCGCACTTACATGCACACATGCGCAATACAAATACATATGTACATACATACCTGCACGCGCACGCACGCACACACACACACACACACACGCACACACACACACACACACACACACACAGTCACTGATACGCTTGCACCAGCAGCACATTCTCGAACTGCTGGCTCACATTAATGAAATGACTGTGGCCATAATCTGTACACAATGATACAATTAACTGTAATGGAGTATTCCAGTGCTCGTGAAGAGTACTGGCCCCTGTTCATGTGGCATGTTAGTGATGAGGCGTCAAATACAGATTGGGGGGAAATGGAATGAGGTGGAAAGAAAATATTCATGTGTGAATGTGTGTTTACATGTACGTACGTACGTACATACACACACACACACACACACACACGCACACAAATTTATATTCAAAGTGATCTGATACGTGTGTACAGTACTGAACACATCTGAAACATAAAGATAAACTGTGTACTCCCTAATTGTACAAAATACGGTATGCTTCGTGTCTTGTAGAAGTCGAACACTAATTGTAGAAATCTCTATAACAATACAGAGACCAATATTTGTACAAATCTCTATAACTATACAGAGAGCAGTATTTGTAGAAATCTCTATAACTATACAGAGACCAGCATTTGTACAAATCTCTATACCAATACAGAGACCAGTATTTGTACAAATCTCTATAACTATACAGAGACCAGTATCTGTGGAAATCTCTATAACTATACAGAGACCAGTATTTGTAGAAATCTCTATAACTATACAGAGACCGGTATTTGTAGAAATCCCTATGACCAATATGGAAAGCAGTGTTTATAGACATCTCTATGACCAATACAGAGACCAGTATTTGTGGAAATCTCTATAACTATACAGAGACCAGTATTTGTAGAAATCTCTATGACCAATATAGAGAGCAGTGTTTATAGACATCTCTATGACCAATACAGAGAGCAGTGTTTATAGACATCTCTATGACCAATACAGAGAGCAGTGTTTATAGACATCTCTATGACCAATACAGAGAGCAGTGTTTATAGACATCTCTATGACCAATACAGAGAGCAGTGTTTATAGACATCTCTATGACCAATACAGAGACCAGTGTTATAGAAAGCTCTATGATCCCTGTTAAGTTACCGTGTCCTCCCACTTACTTAAAAACAAAACAAGTAGTCTGTAATTTAAAGAAATTGAATGAACACTTGCAGTACTTAAAAATACTATTTCTCTTCACAACAGATGTTAAGCAAAAGTAAGCTGATCAAACAGTCAATCTACCTACCTACCTACCTACCTACCTATCTATCTATCTATCTATCTAGTGGAGACAGCTTAGGACTAGAATAGGCTTAGTGTTTAGCCAGAAACTAATTTTTATAGCAAAATAAGAAGGCAGCATATAAGTTACAAAGGTGTCAGTCATACAAGAAAAAGAGAAATGTGTTGTGTAAGTGTCAGAGTGCTGTCAAGAGTAACAGACGCTGAGTAGAATGGGGAGAGGGGGGGGGGTATGTGTAGCGGGTTGATTGGTTGAAAGATCTAGCTCCCATTATGACTGAGGGATTTGAAGCCAACGGGGAAAACATGTGTTAGAATGTGCGATAAACAAAGAGATGGACAGTTATCATCATTTTGTAATTATACAAGTAGATGAGCACAGCTTTTGAATACATTAACTTGGATTGGGTGTAAGCCACTGTGAGTGGGGCTTGTATTTTCTATAAAAAACAAACAAACAAAAAAAAACCAATAGCTTGGCAGAGGCACCCATCTTTGAGGCAGAGTTAAATTAATTGTACCCAATCAATGACCGCCAAAAACTACCACTGACAAAGTAAATTGTCAAGATGTAGCCAAAAGAATTTATTCTTTCAAATACTTTCAGTGAATAAGGGGGTCATTGGTGGATCCGTGTTAAGCCCAACATTAAGACCTGCGTTAAGACTCACATTAAGACCCACATTAAAACTATCTTAAGACACACATTAAACTTGCATTAAGACTTGCCTTAAAACCCATGTTGAGACTCATGTTAAAACCTGAGTCAAGACCCACAGTTAAGACCCGCATTAACGCGTGTGTTAAGACTCACATTAAAATCCACATTAAGACTCGCATTAAAACCCATGTTACAACTCACAACAAAACCCACATTAAGACTCCCATTAAAACCCATGTTACAACTCACAACAAAACCCACATTAAGACTCCCATTAAAACCCATGTAACAACTCACAACAAAACCCACATTAAGATTTGCATCAAGGCATGCATTATGACTCTTGCTATGACCTGTATGAAGATTCGCATTAAGACCTGCCTTGAGACTCACATTATGACCCGTGTTAAGACTCACATTAAGACTTACATTAAAATTTGTATCAAGACTTCTGTTTAAGGCTCACATTAAGACCCGTGTTCAGACTCAAGTTAAGACACAGTTTAAGACTCACATTAAGATTCGTGTAAAGACCCAGTTTAAAACTCACATTAAGATTCGTGTAAAGACCCAGTTTAAGACTCACATTAAGACTCAGATTAAGACCTACATTAAGACTCACATTAAGATTCGTGTAAAGACCCAGTTTAAGACTCACATTAAGATTTATATCACAACTTCTGTTAAGACTCGCATTAAGACTCATATTAAGACTCATGTTAAAATTCACACTAAGATTCGTGTTAAGACCCATGTTAAGACTCACCTTAAGACCCACGTTCAGATTAAAATTAAGACCCAGTTTAAGACTCACATTAAAACCCATGTTCAGACTTTAATTGAGACCCAGTTTAAGACTCACATTAATGTTTGCATCATGACTTGTGTTAAGATTCACATTAAGACTCTCGTTAAATCCATGTTAGGACTCTCCTTAAGCGCCACATTATGATACATTAAGGACTGCATTAAGACTTGCATTAAGATCCACATTAAGACCCAGTTAAGACTCGCATTAAAACTCACGTTAATACTCACATTAAGACCCACATTAAAACACAGTTAAGGACTACTTTAAGACTTGCGTTAAGACCCAGGCTAAGACACACATTAAGACCCGCTGGAAGATAAATATTAAGACCCGCTGGAAGATACATATTAAGACCCGCGTTAAGGCTCGCATTACGAAAAGCCATCAGGAATGTGTAAATATTCTCATTTTGATAAAACAGAACAAAAATTTCATTCTTTCTGGGATAATTAGTATGCATGCACACTGTTGCATTAACTGTTACGTGACTGAAAGGTGTAGAGTACTGCTGTCAATATTACGTGACTGAAAGGTGTAGAGTACTGCTGTCAATATTACGTGACTGAAAGGTGTAGAGTACTGCTGTCAATATTACGTGACTGAAATGCGTGCGTGTACTGCTGTCAATATTACGTGAATGAAAAGTGTACGAGTACTATTGTCAATATTACATGAATGAAAGGTTGTACCAGTAGTGCTGTCAATATTACGTGAACAAAAGGTTTACCTGGAGTGTTGTCAATATTACATGAATGAATGGTTTACCTGGAGTGTTGTCAATATTACGCGAACAAAAGGTTTACCTGGAGTGTTGTCAATATTACGTGAATAAAAGGTGCACCAGTAGTGCTGTCAATATTACGTGAACAAAAGGTTTACCTGGAGTGTTGTCAATATTACATGAATGAATGGTTTACCTGGAGTGCTGTCAATATTACGCGAATAAAAGGTGCACCAGTAGTGCTGTCAATATTACGTGAACAAAAGGTTTACCTGGAGTGCTGTCAATATTACGCGAATAAAAGGTGCACCAGTAGTGCTGTCAATATTACGTGAACAAAAGGTTTACCTGGAGTGTTGTCAATATTACATGAATGAATGGTTTACCTGGAGTGCTGTCAATATTACGCGAATAAAAGGTGCACCAGTAGTGCTGTCAATATTACGTGAACAAAAGGTTTACCTGGAGTGCTGTCAATATTACGCGAATAAAAGGTGCACCAGTAGTGCTGTCAATATTACGTGAACAAAAGGTTTACCTGGAGTGTTGTCAATATTACGCGAATAAAAGATGCTCCAGTAGTGCTGTCAATATTACGCGAATAAAAGATGCTCCAGTAGTGCTTCAATATTACATGAATGAATGGTTTACCTGGAGTGTTGTCAATATTACATGAATGAATGGTTTACCTGGAGTATTGTCAATATTACGCGAATTAAAGGTGCTCCAGTAGTGCTGTCAGCGTTACGTAAATGTACCAGTAGTGCTGTCAGCGTTACGTAAATGTACCAGTAGTGCTGTCAGCGTTACGTAAATGTACCAGTAGTGCTGTCAGCGTTACGTAAATGTACCAGTAGTGCTGTCAGCGTTACGTAAATGTACCAGTAATGAAAATGCTGCTTATTACATATTGATCGGCAGGTTAACACAAAGATCATCTGAAAGAGAAGTAAATGGCCGGACGAGAAGGAGATTACAGGCTTTATGGCTATGGAGATATGATAATTGAGGAATTCAGGAATATTTCGTGGAAGTCTTTTCATTCATTATTCATTCTTTCTTTCTTTCCTACCAAGTCAAATCATGGTTTGCAGTTCCTAGGCGCACTTTTGGACCTAGGGTTGGTTTTTTGCTGCTCGAACTTCATCTTTGACACGTCTATTGGACAAGGTAGGACAGAAAACAGGAGACAATTCTTCGTTGCTATAGCTACGAGAGCTAGGTAGGAGTGACAACAGGAGGTGTGTATTACCTGGCGTCAGCAGCTACTACCTATTGTCCGGTGTGACATTACTGTGAGATGCTGTTGTTCTGAGAGTACTATATGCCTGTCTGCAAGTGAAAATGTCAAGACACCTAGTCAAAGGAAGGAACCTGTCTATCAAGAGCGCAAGAGGAAGTGTATATAGAAAGCTAGTCAGTGGAGGGAACCTGTTGGATTGAAGCACGGAGAAGACAAGGGAAAATAAAGTGTCATCCAAAAGTCAGCCATATTGCTAATGCCAAAGTAATAAAATATAAACATAAACATGGTAACCTTACTTGTTGAAGTGAGTGACACACACACACACACACACACACACACACACACACACACACACACACACACACACACACACACACACACACACACAGAACAAAAGCTATGAGTTATTGCCATTATCAGTTTGATTCTTTTATACGTTTATAAGAATTGGAGTCTGGACTACCAGAGGATTAATATTAATGAGAATCATATATATTTTCAGTTATGGTTTTTCTTAAGTATACTTACTTATGCTATGTGATTCCACTTTCAATTTATTTCCGAAACCGTTTTGGCAGTTATATGCTAGGCATACATTTTGTCAATAATGAATACTTTCAAATACATGTCTTTTTCACTTTTGTGTTTGTTTGGTATTCCCAAAATGGTTGCACAGAAGCTTCAATTGGCGACACATAGGACGCGCTTACTTTCGAATGATGTCCACTTCATCTATATATAGCTCAGTGAATTACAGTATTACTCCACGATCGACAAAACAAGGGATGTAACATACTACATTCACTAACAAAATTCACACTGTTTCTCTTTACCTATACACTTTGTGAATTCTACATTGTACTATTGTTCTTAAAATGTCTGATTGCGGTAGGATTTCAAGATCAATAGTTAATTAGGAATATATGTGTAGACAGGTTTATAGATAAGCCCGTAGATACTATTGTGTCAGTTAATTAGGAATATATGTGTAGACAGGTTTATAGATAAGCCCGTAGATACTATTGTGTCAGTTAATGCAAGTTGACTAACGGTTGGAAGGGTGACATGGGCGGCATTGATTACTGTCATGCTTTCACTTTTCAAATGAACAACCATCTTTATAACAACTAATTTCTAGTAAATCAAAATAGAACTCAGTGTAAATGACATTTCAAGTGGCTCATACCATATGTTCAGATTCTCGGTTTGTAATTATAATTTCATCTGTTAAGTTCCTAAATTATAATTTCATCTGTTAAGTTCCTAAATTATAATTTCATCTGTTAAGTTCCTAATGTTCTCACAGTCGACTCCGTATGGATCTAACGTAAAATTCTAAATACGTAAATACAACTTGCATCACAACATAAACATACCTGACATAATCACGTTGCATACATACCTGGCATAATCACATTACAAACATACCTAACACAATCAGGCACATAATAATACCTTACATAATCACGTCACATACATACCTGACACAATCACATCACATACATTCATGACATAATCACACTACAAACATACATGACATAGTTAAGTCACATACATACCTGACATAATTGCATCACATAGGTACCTGAAATAAGCACGTCATATGTATACATAACACAATCACATCACATACATTCATGACATAATCACACTACAAACATACTTGACATAATTAAGTCACATACATACCTGACACAATCACATCACATACATTCATGACATAATCACACTACAAACATACATGACATAGTTAAGTCACATACATACCTGACATAATTGCATCACATACGTACCTGAAATAAGCACGTCATATGTATACATAACACAATCACATCACATACATTCATGACATAATCACACTACAAACATACTTGACATAATTAAGTCACATACATACCTGACACAATCACATCACATACATTCATGACATAATCACACTACAAACATACATGACATAGTTAAGTCACATACATACCTGACACAATCACATCACATACATTCATGACATAATCACACTACAAACATACATGACATAGTTAAGTCACATACATACCTGACATAATTGCATCACATACATACCTGAAATAATCACGTCACATACATACCTGACATAATTACATCACATACATACCTGAAATAAGCACGTCATATGTATACATAACACAATCACATCACATACATTCATGACATAATCACACTACAAACATACATGACATAGTTAAGTCACATACATACCTGACATAATTGCATCACATACATACCTGAAATAATCACGTCACATACATACCTGACATAATTACATCACATACATACCTGAAATAAGCACGTCATATGTATACATAACACAATCACATCACATACATTCATGACATAATCACACTACAAACATACATGACATAGTTAAGTCACATACATACCTGACATAATTGCATCACATACATACCTGAAATAATCACGTCACATACATACCTGACATAATTACATCACACACATACCTGAAATAAGCACGTCATATGTATACATAACACAATCACGTACATACGTGACAGTCACGTCACAGACATACCTGACACAGTTCTCCGAACTTGGCCTTTTCCACTTGTGTGATGTCCTCCCTGCAGAGAAAAGGGCAAAACTGATCACTGTGTGACGAACAACTAAAAGTGGTGAAACAAAATATGGTCGTTTACATTTATTTATCTAAAGAAAGAAATGAACGAAAATCAAGTTTTGTTTAAATTGATTAATTAATCCTTAACTTAAATTGTAGCAAAACCATACTGACATGGGTGCTGAGTTTACTGTAGGTCTGTGACAGAAAACCCATAATATTCTAAAGGAAGAAAAATCGAGTGTATCATGTAGATGGGTAATCTGTGAAGTTCTTATGACGTCATTCACTGGGTCCATTTGGCCGTGGGCAAATATAAAGTAGGCATTATATTTACAGGTAAAAAATAGCATCATCTTACAAAGAATATGAAATGCAAAAATATAATAAAACAATAATAAAACAAACATTTAAAATACGAGAAGGATTTACAGGTGTTTGTTTTCTGAATTGCGAACAAGTATAATGACAGTTTCCAGTAGCGTCAAAATACATTACTGTGCAGATGTCGTAGCTACGGAAACATAAATAAGAATATCGGATTTCGAGTTGTTCTCGAAATATGAATTCCAGCTTTTAGAACACGAAAAAAAAATCAGCAGAGTAGATGTAGTTTAACAGAAACGTAGGATATCAAGATGTGATTTAAGATACGTAATGAACAGGTTAAGTAACGCAAGGGACTTTCTCACTACACACACACACACACACACACACACACACACACACACACACACACACACACACACACACACACACACACACACACACACACACACACACACACACATATACAAACACACACACACATACAAACACACACATACACACGCACACACACGCACACAAACATACAAACATACACACACACATAAACACACACATACAAGCACACAAACACATACAAACATACACACGCACGCACACGCACACAAACACAAACATACACACACACACAAACACACACATACAAGCACACATGCGGAGTATATCGTTATCTATAAATGTGTCATATATATATATTATTTGTGAGTGTGTGTGTGAGTGCATGGTCTCTCTCTCTCTCACAAACACACACACACACACACGCACGCATGTATACACGTACACTCACTTTAAAACTCTCGGCTCTTGCATGTCTGCGAACTGACATTCTCGTGTTTTTGTAGTGCAGTCAGGTGTGACTATGCGGCATTCGCAATAGCCAACAGTTTTAAGTTTTTAAGTTTTACACATTCCGTCACACCAGAGGCTCACACGACGTCATCGGTGGGCTCCGAAGGTTGGACAAGGTGTAAATTCCCATGCGTGACGGCATCTTGTCTTAGGCTGGAGTCGTGACGTAATAATAGGCCTATTCCCCGAACGAATTCACGGTCAAAGAGCGCGCGACGCTGAGGCAAGCTCTAGACAACGAGTTAGCTTCGGCACAGAACTGGAAAGACACGCATGGGTAACCATGGAAGTGCAGCTTTCGAGGAGAGTTTCTCTGCGGAGGAGATACGAAGTGACTCTCCCAGGGGATCAAGTTCAGTGAAGCGGCGACACGACGCGTTGGTTGCCAGATTGACCTAACCATAGTAGAGAATTTTTTCCTGACTCAAGATGCTGCGCCCATGAAGATCAAGTGACCACCGAGAAAGGATCTAATTGATGACAGTCAAACTCCCTTCTTTCAAATTGTTTTCTCTCTCCAACACAGAACACGAACGTACACTCACGACCGTACACACGAACGTACACACGAACGTACACACAAACCATTGGCGAGAAGAAAGATCAACAAACAAAAACTTAAAACAACTATGTACTATTCCATGCATCTAGAATTACTTTTAAAATCACAAACATCAGTGAATTACATTCACGGTCACATACATCAGGGAGCGGCTTTCACAATCAAGCACATCGGTGAAATTACTTTCGCAGTCATTCATTAGCTGACTGCTTTCGAAATCACATATGTCAGTGAATTGCTTTAACATTCACAGCCATCAGTAAATTGCTTGCACACTAACGGTGCATCAGTGAACCACTTTCGCAATCACACATATTAGTGAATTACTTTCACAATCACATACATCAATGAACTGCTTATGTATCAAAGAATTGCTTTCATAATCACATGTATTATAATACTATGGAAGACTTCTCTCTAGAGTCTAGAGCCACATTAATAGTAGCTGGCCCTCAAACAAAGTCTTCGTTAGTGAACTGGTTTCACACTTATGTATCAACGAATTGCTTTCATAATCACATGTATTATAATACTATGGAAGACTTCTCTCTAGAGCCACATTAATAGTAGCTGGCCCTCAAACAAAGTCTTCATTAATGAACTGCTTTTACGATCAAATGCAGTGTACTATGGCAGGTTTTACGATCAAATGCAGTGTACTATGGCAGGTTTTACGATCAAATGCAGTGTACTATGGCAGGTTTTACGATCAATTGCAGTGTATTATGGCAGGTTTTACGATCAAATGCAGTGTACTATGGCAGGTTTTACGATCAAATGCAGTATACTATGGCAGGTTTTACGATCAAATGCAGTATACTATGGCAGTTTTTACGATCAAATGCAGTATACTATGGCAGGTTTTACGATCAAATGCAGTGTACTATGGCAGGTTTTACGATCAAATGCAGTGTACTATGGCAGGTTTTACGATCAAATGCAGTGTACTATGGCAGGTTTTACGATCAAATGCAGTGTACTATGGCAGGTTTTACGATCAAATGCAGTGTACTATGGCAGGTTTCTCTGACAGCCGCATTCACGAGTATAGTGAGCTGGCTCTCAAATATTTCATCTGTCTGATGTGTGAATTGCTTTTATGATCACATTTCAGCAATATGCTTCTCTGTTGCTTTCATGTGGGTTGACTTTACCCGCGTTTCCAGAGAAGTGCCTTATCTTATGCAGTGGTACTTTATTTATGTACATACTGGCTAATGTGACCCCCACCCAACCGCCATTGCCTTTACAACCTCATTCAGCGCTACGTTTCTGCAGTCACATTTTTGTGTGAAGTGATTTTACCAAATCACAGTCACACTTATTTTTCTAGTGAACTGGTCATCATCGTATTCACGAGTGAAAACCGCTGACTACATAATCTGTCAATTTAAAACTAGCAAACACATTCCTCAAAAGAACTGTTTTGAGAAGTTTTGAATTGACAGAACTTCACACTGTGTGATTTAAGTACATACGTTATACGTGTACTACAAAATGAATCACATTCACTAAAGCCCTATCTCTCCTGCAAAGAACAACCGCATATATCATAGTGGTAACACTACAACACTCGTGTACGCTCTCACACAATGTAAAGATAATTATGCTCACAAGATATAGCACTTTTACACACTCACACAATGTAAAGATAATTATGCTCACAAGATATAGCACTTTTACACACTCACACAATGTAAAGATAATTATGCTCACAAGATACAGCACTTTTACACACTCACACAATGTAAAGATAATTATGCTCACAAGATATAGCACTTTTACACACTCACACAATGTAAAGATAATTATGCTCACAAGATACAGCACTTTTACACACTCACACAATGTAAAGATAATTATGCTCACAAGATATAGCACTTTTACACACTCACACAATGTAAAGATAATTATGCTCACAAGATATAGCACTTTTACACACTCACACAATGTAAAGATAATTATGCTCACAAGATATAGCACTTTTACACACTCACACAATGTAAAGATAATTATGCTCACAAGATATAGCACTTTTACACACTCACACAATGTAAAGATAATTATGCTCACAAGATATAGCACTTTTACACACTCACACAATGTAAAGATAATTATGCTCACAAGATACAGCACTTTACACACTCACACAATGTAAAGATAATTATGCTCACAAGATTTAGCACTTTACACACTCACGCAAAGTAAAGGTAATGCCCACAGTGATATTATCATTGTATTATATTCTTTATAAATTGTGTATGTACGCACACAATGTAAAGGTAATGCCCACAGTGATATTATAATTGTATTATATTCTTTATAAATTGTGTATGTACGCACACAAAGTAAAGGTAATGCCCACAGTGATATTATCATTGCATTATATTCTTTATAAATTGTGTATGTACGCACACAATGTAAAGGTAATGCCCACAGTGATATTATCATTGCATTATATTCTTTATAAATTGTGTATGTACGCACACAAAGTAAAGGTAATGCCCACAGTGATATTATCATTGCATTATATTCTTTATAAATTGTGTATGTACGCACACAATGTAAAGGTAATGCCCACAGTGATATTATAATTATATTATGTTCTTGTATTATATAATTGTGTATGTACTCACGCAATGGCTAATATGGAGAAAATGCACACAGTGACAAGCTACGTGTTGGGAGAAAAAATAATAACGCTGTCAAACAGTCGGATCACGGAAAGATTTCTATTTTTAGAAACTGCGCGATCAATGAACTCTAGTTCTGCCTTCTTCTACTGTCAATTTTCCCCTCCCCCACTTTTTTCCCCCTCTTCCCTTTCATCTCCACCTCTCGCTAAACTCCTTCATCGGAAATTCTCGTTTTCTTGTCGCTTTAATCTTGCTGCTCTGGGGAATAAAAGACAATTTAGTGCCATTTTGAAAGTTAAAATCTTTATAGGTTAAAGCTAAATTGATTTAATTCTGCAGCAGCTTATTTGAATTCTGCTGTTTCTATCGATTTTTTTATAGTCTGTTTACCTCTTCTAGCGTTCAGGCTACTGTGTTAATTAATTATTATTAATGTGACGCACTTGTGGTGAATACATTAGCGAAAGGTCATAATGTGCAACACTCATCACCTCTCGCAACCAGTAAGCCTAACAACAAGACAATGTCGAACTTGGCGATATTTACATACAGACACACTGAGACAATCACCTGATATTTACATACAGACACATCGAGATAATGTCACAAAATGAGTAATTTGACAATCAACTGACGATATTTACATATAGACACACCGAAACAATGTCACAACATGAGTGACTGGACAATCATCTGATATTTACATACAGGCACACTGAGACAATCAGCTGATATTTACATACAGACACAATGAGACAATCACCTGATATTTACATACAGGCACACTGAGACAATCACCTGATATTTACATACAGACACATCGAGATAATGTCACAAAATGAGTAATTTGACAATCACCTGACGATATTTACATATAGACACACCGAAACAATGTCACAACATGAATGACTGGACAATCACCTGATATTTACATACAGGCACATCGAGACAATGTCACAAAATGAGTAACTGGACAATCACCTGACGATATTTACATACAGACACGTGAGTTCTGTCATGGCATCCCGTCATACCCACCCTCAATCAATTGATTTGAAGTCTTAATTGTCAAACATGTGGTAACTGTTGAATGTAACAGACAATAAAGGAAGAAGATTATAGGCTACACGAAAACCAACCCACTACCATCATCAGGATGGTATGGTTTCTTCTAGAAAACAGTTTGAAACAGGTTAAAAACGCTGTGACACTCATGGTGTTGGCAGTGACACAATTTGCCGAAAGACAAATCCATAAGTCAAATCAAAGAGTGCTGAAAGCAGACTTTTAAGAAAAATTTAATTAAATCAAATCCAATTGTTGTTGTTGTTAAGTTGGTGAACGCTTCCAATTTCACCCTGGGAGAAAAGGGGGATGGTGGGGGTGGTGGGGCTGTCCAGTAGACATATCGTCGTAGAACTTATTAAAATCAACAAGTAGTAATTTTTGCAATTGAAGAGATTTGTCAACTTTAGAGTAGAATTTTTTCAAATCAACAAGTAGTAATTTTTGCAGTTGAAGAGATTTGTCAACTTTAGAGTAGAATTTTTTCAAATCAACAAGTAGTAATTTTTGCAGTTGAAGAGATTTGTCAACTTTAGAGTAGAATTTTTTCAAATCAACAAGTAGTAATTTTTGCAGTTGAAGAGATTTGTCAACTTTAGAGTAGAATTTTTTCAAATCAACAAGTAGTAATTTTTGCAGTTGAAGAGATTTGTCAACTTTGGAGTAGAAATTTTAAAAGTCAGTCTTGTAGTGTCCTTGCTCGTTCGTCCGGTGCAAATATGTCTGACCGGCGAAGGCAGATTCTAGCCCGGTATTCCGTGGGCTAAAGTTGTGGTGGATGTGGTGGATCAAATCCATCCTCGGTACAAAGTTCTTTAGAGTCTATTCACCTTGCCCTGGTGGAACTATAAGGACTTCTAATCCACGTGCACATACAAAGTATATCTCTTTCCCATGAAAATGTTTCAAGAACTTCCGACTTAAGTTGTCAGTGAGTAGAAGGCAATGCTCACTCCACTAGTCTATGTAATTAACAGGCATACCAATGAAAGATGCTTGAGCAGATGATAAATTATTTGTAGTGGATTATGGAAATAAAATCCATAGCAAAAAAATCAATATCCATTTTGCAACAAAGTTTGTATATCAGCACTATGCTCTATTGATTGCCTTCTAAAAGTTATAAAGCAGATATAAATCAATGCCATCATTTGAAATAAAAGCAAAACATACAAACTAACATTTAACAACAATGAGCAACAGCATACAGCAGTAAGGCAAATTACCAATGTGGGTTAGTAGATAACGCTGATAAAGAATGGGTTCTTCTTCCTGTATTTGGCGCACGTGGCCAAAAAACTTCTTTCTTTTTAAACTTAAAGTAAAATTAGTGCAAGTCAAATATCATGAGGCAAGATAGGTAAACGTTACCCCCAACTAATAAATTAAATTTAAATCGAGTTAATTAAGTTTATGATGGCAAGAGTTTAAGGTAGAAATGAAGTTGTGCTCTTTCTTTGTCAGCTGCAAATGCAAGTGCAGCAATTATTGCCAGCCATGAAAAAGGAAAATATAATTTTAAAAAATATTACTGTGATATTTACCATCTATCGCTGAATGGCTTTTATATGGAAGATTTTTAATTGCGAGATTTATAATTTATTTATTTGTCTGTTTATTTGTTTATACAGACGGTGATTTTTTTTTCTAAACTAGGCTGCTAAACTTAGCTCCTAACAGCCCAATTATTCCCCCTTTAATTCGCTTGCGATGGCTAGCTCATGCGAACGTGACTACACAGCGCGCGCGCGCACACACACACACACACACACACACACACACACACACACACACACAGAGTCAAACTCCTTATTAATCCTCTTCCGTGCAAGCGTACTGAATGAACGTCACTTATTAAGGTCTATGAGTCGAGTTTGCCATCTGCATGTTGTACAAATTAAGTAGGGCACTTGAACAGGTAAGTTGCAGTGTCGAGTATGCCAACTGGGTATTGTACAATTTAAGTAGGACACTTGAACAGGTAGGTCTTTATTGTTTAAGTTTGTCATCTGCATAGTGTGCAAATTAAGTTGTACATTTGAACAGGTAGGTCTTTGTTGTTTACGTTTGTCATTCTCTTCAGACTGTACAATCACTGTTAGGACATGTGAATAGGTCTATGTTGATGAAGTTTGCCATTTGGTGCAGATTTTATTTACTATGCTCAGTCACGTGACCCAGGTCTCCCTATAGAGCTTGTAATGCAATCTTATAATCCCTGCTTCTCCCAGACTACTGGTGCAGGCCGAACTCAATGTCCAAGCAGACTCGTCGACTGATTATTTGGGGATTCCTGAAAGGCCTGAAACGGCTCAAGAAACTTCCCAAGCGATGAAAGCAATCTTCCCCACCAATCAAGGGAACAGCATTGTGGCTTAGACCTGGAAAACTGCGGTGCGTACTTTTCAGTTGTAATTAACCTCCAGACGGTCAGGCTGACCACCAATTCACTAACTAGTCCTGTTATAAACAACCTTTTAACTCCTCATGTGACTGCACATTTAATTTGTCTACTTAAATGTTATTGCTTGCCATATAAGGATAGGGGCTTTGGCCCCATTCATACTGCCTGGCCTTTTGGATCTGTCTACATCTACCCGAAATTAGAAAAAGGGTACGTGAAAATTCGAGTGACTCCACAACTGGTATGCGTGTGCATGTGAGTAATTATATTTGTGTTATATATGTGTGTTTTGTGCGTTTGTGTTTATGTATGTATTTGTGTTATGTCTGTATATGATTATATGTGTATACGTGTTATAAGTGTGTATTTGTGTTATGTTCTGTATATGATTATATGCGTATACGTGTGTTATAAGTGTGTATTTGTGTTATGTCTGTATATGATTATATGTGTATACGTGTTATAAGTGTGTATTTGTGTTATGTTCTGTATATGATTATATGCGTATACGTGTGTTATAAGTGTGTATTTGTGTTATGTCTGTATATGATTATATGTGTATACGTGTGTTATAAGTGTGTATTTGTGCCTGTGAAAGCGGTAAATATGGGACACACAACTTTCTTTGAAACGTTTAATAGTAGGATTCGGACGTGTGACGTCACCAGAAATGGGTGTTCGATCACCTTGTACGAAGAAGGGATTCGGGGATTCGTCCCCATCCCCGCCCTTCACACAAGTAAACGTACTTCTATCCCAACCGGGTCAAGGTACCAATAGTTCATTTTCAAGGGTACTTTCGTCTTAACTTGAGACTGTTATGTTTTACCCAGATAGGCGATCACGTTTCTTTTTATATGAATTATGATTATGCGTAATTTATAGGTGATCGCATTTCTTGGGTACATGAATTATGATTATGCGTAGGTGATCGCATTTCTTGGGTACATGAATTATGATTATGCGTACTTTATCGGTGATCGCATTTCTTGGGTACACGAATTATGATTATGCGTACTTTATAGGTGATCGCATTTCTTGGGTACATGAATTATTATTTGTGTACATTTATTGGTGAATATTTCTGTGGTACACGAATTATGATTATGTGTACCTTTACTGGTGATCGAATTTCTTTGGTACATGAACTATGTTTATGTGTATATTTATTAGTGATCGTATTTTTTTTTTTTTGGTATATGAATTATGTTTATGTGTACATTTATTGGTGATCGTACTTCTTTAGCACATGAATAAGCCCATGTACAAAGTATGCACGATTATTATGGCAACAATATGTCTTTAGCAATTGTATCATTTAGTCCACGGAACAAGAATGTGATAATTGCTTGTGAACATATCTCTTTAGCAATTGTATCATTTAGTCCACGGAACAAGAATTTGATAATTGCTTGTGAACATATCTCTTTAGCAATTGTATCATTTAGTCCACGGAACAAGAATTTGATAATTGCTTGTGAACATATCTCTTTAGCAATTGTATCATTTAGTCCACGGAACAAGAATGTGATAATTGCTTGTGAACATATCTCTTTAGCAATTGTATCATTTAGTCCACGGAACAAGAATGTGATAATTGCTTGTGAACATATCTCTTTAGCAATTGTATCATTTAGTCCACGGAACAAGAATGTGATAATTGCTTGTGAACATATCTCTTTAGCAATTGTATCATTTAGTCCACGGAACAAGAATGCGATAATTGCTTGTGAACATATCTCTTTAGCAAATATGTGTCATTAATCATCGGTTCACGTTTAGTGATAATCACTTGTGATTATTTCTCTTGAGCACATGAACGTTTCAGTTTGTCCAACGAATGTCATTCTTTGTACAATGTCATAGCTACGCTAAAGATTATATTTTGAGAATGTTTGTTGTTGTAATTTATATCTGGTTTCTATAAGTTTTTATGCTCATTATTAAAGTGATTAATAATTTATTTATTATTATCATTATCCTATCCCTGCTGTAGTTAGTACTGATCGTTTTTAATTAAAACAATTATCTTGATTCATCGCTTTTGCCAATTTCTACAGTGCATTGACGAAGTGCATTGTCAGCTATAGACATTGTAAGGGTAAAATACATGCAGATTTAATCACACATACACGCAAGCAAAAATCTACATACAGACACAAATATACTCACAAACACACAGGCACACTCACAAAGAATCATTGCGCACCCATGCACAAGCACACATACACACACACATATATATACACGCATAAAACCACATGTCAAAACGCACGCGCGCGCGCACACACACACACACACACACACACACACATGATAAGTGAAGCAATCAGAACTGAGGGGACCGTTACCCAGAAGTGATATGTCTGGGTGCAAAGTCCCACAAGGTGCAAATAAAGATATTTCCCTCTCTATTTTCCTCGTTTTTTTTTTCCTCCCTGGCCAACCGAGATTACTTTAATTCCCACTGACACAGCCCACGCCAGGACAAATTAACGCGTCTGGAATTGGTCTACAGGCCGTAATGTGGTGGGGCGAAGCTGGGCTCTCATCAGCCGACACAACACTTTTGAGAATAAAATCAAGAAGAAATCTACTAATATTTGAAATAAGGTGACACTGATTTAGAGTAGCCTACACACTAATTTTTTTTTTTAAAAGACCCTTTTAAAACATCTTTTTCTTCTTCAACACCAGTCTTGGCTTTTATGATCTTCTCTATTTATTTAAAGAAAAAATATCTGGTCCACATTCAAGATTGTTCTTTTATATCTGGAAATGTATATATGTTTGATTGACAATCTGACAGACTATTTTAAGTTTAAAATGTGAAGAGCTCTGGTCAATGAGGGAGTCAAAGTGTTTCAGCAATTATTTTTCAAAACATTCCACCCAAATGGCTCTACAACACACGTTTTAGATGGCTCTACAACACACGTTTTTGATGGCTCTACAACACACGTTTTTGCTCATTTGAACAGTCCCCATGGTGAGTATGATCACCAACAGATAACAGATAATGATGGTGCAAGCATTGCTGGGTGTATTTACATGAGGAAATGATCAGTAATTAACAAGATGAATGAAGAATTGAAGAAACAAGGATTTTTTAATATAACAAAATCATAACTAGACAATTACTTTTGAGGCAAGCCTCTCCTACGTTATACTAGATTCTAGACAATTAAGATCTTTAGATATATTTTCTTGAAAGTGGATATAAAGACCATTCCACTTAATGTAGAGTTTATTTTTCATTTTTTGTCCCTGCTCTACACTATACATTGTAGAGAATCAGTCACTGTGAATCTTCACAGCTCAACTTTTAACTGTGGCGATTTTTCAGAGTTGCACCATACCTAGGCATAGTCAGTTGTGTCCTGCTGACCATGCAGTTCCACGTATTCACTGGCATTGGTAATGTTCTCATTCCAATGAGGGTTTTCATGCTTCTCAAATACCTTTGCAAGTCAAAATATGACTTTGCAGCTAACTTCTGACTCCGAATCTGAACTTGTTACAAAAATTTTTTTTAAAAACAAACAAAATACATCTTTAGAGATGAATATATAATCTCCTTCCCTTCATTTCTGTCTCTTCCCCCCCCCCCCTCATTCATACACTTATGCATATAGATCTTTGAAAGGCTTGTTTCACTGGGTAAAGATACATTCATTTTAAATGTGCCTCTATAACAATTTTGCGACTAATGTGCGTCATACCTCCTGACGTGTCAAGAAGTTAGTTAACGCCCTTTACAATTTCACACGCAGTGTGTTCTGAGTTCGACATATTGTTCCTTTAATGCAAGTTTCAAAAACGTTCTACCTGGCCAAGGCTGACTGCGTTCTCAGTCAATCTCTGCTGTTTTTTGTCTCTCGTTTATCGATTTCTTTAAAAGGAACAGCTTGACGATATGTCAACGAAGTGTCGTATGCAATTTAACGAAATGTCAACGAAGTGTCGTATGCAATTTAACGATATGTCAACGAAGTGTCGTATGCAATTTAACGATATGTCAACGAAGTGTCGTATGCAATTTAACGATATGTCAACCAAGTGTCGTATGCAATTTAACGCAACGAAGTGTCGTATGCAATTTAACGATCCGTTATGTTTGGATTGAAATTTGGATGTTGTACTCACAATTCTTTATTCTACAGAGCTTCCGACAGGTGCAACTAGAAAAACTCGGAATAGCGCTTCCCGATTATTTATCACACAAGACTTAAAACCAATTTACATTTATTAAAAGTATAATGGCGAAATTAATCACCCACCATCGTACGATTTAAAGGGAGATTATGACACTCCTTATGAGATTTGTCTAGAGCTTTTGACAATAACGGCATACAGAGGTTTGTCTGGAGCTTTTGACAATAACAGCATATAGAGGTTAGTCTAGAGCTTTTGACAACAACAGCATATAGAGCAGGATTGTCTAGAGCTTTTGACAACAACAGCATACAGAGCAGGATTGTCTGGAGTTTTGACAACAACAGTATACAGAGCAGGATTGTCTAGAGCTTTTGACAACAACAGCATACAGAGCAGGATTGTCTGGAGTTTTGACAACAACAGTATACAGAGCAGGATT
The DNA here is from genome assembly GCA_028829895.1 of Sinotaia quadrata. Lineage (NCBI taxonomy): Eukaryota > Metazoa > Mollusca > Gastropoda > Architaenioglossa > Viviparidae > Sinotaia > Sinotaia quadrata. Next base: position 112,871,454 of record CM054181.1, on the reverse strand, counting down.
GTCTAGAGCTTTTGACAACAACAGCATACAGAGCAGGATTGTCTGGAGTTTTGACAACAACAGTATACAGAGCAGGATTGTCTAGAGCTTTTGACAACAACAGCATACAGAGCAGGATTGTCTGGAGTTTTGACAACAACAGCATACAGAGCAGGATTGTCTGGAGCGTTTGATATCAGCATATAGAGCAGGATTGTCCGGAGCCAAGGTGTATCAGCACTATTCGCAAGTTGTTTTTGTGTGTGTATGTCTTTTTTCTTTTAACTGTTTGATGCTATAAAACCGCTGTGTTGTTCACTAGTGCTTTCTCGATTTGATTATTGCAACTCTCTTCTCTCTGGCCTACAACAGTGTCGTGTGCAAAAACAAAACAAAACAAAACAAAAACTTCAGAAGGTCCAAACATTGCGGGAAGGATTATTCTCTGATCTTTGGAAACTGATCATGTCAAGAGACTTCACTGTTACCAGCCCTAAATACCTGCCAGATCTCACGCACGTGTACACTCCAGCCAACAGGCGTTTCTCTAGCATTCCTAAAACAATTCTCTAGCAACATTCCCTTAGGTTATCAGGGTCCATCTACCTGGATTCGGTTGACTTTGAGGTTGATATGCTCCAGGATTATTTTCTAGACCCATACGCTAGAGTAGATAGGTTCTTTGTTCTGTTGTGTGCATTTGTAAATTCTTTGTATTCCTGATTATCATTTTTATGTATTGGTATTGTGCCATGTGAATTCATTATATTATCTTCAGTTTCTTATGTATTTTAAATAGTTTGCATTAAGATCTTTGTTCTTTTTTTAGCGTATAATTATTGTAAAAACTTAGAACTTGTATAAGATACAAGATATTTTATTAAATGTTCACGAACACCACCACCATCATTACAGCACAATATGGCCATCAACGACGTAACACTGTGATGACGTGCTAGCCGCTCATTCCTTTTACTCGTATCTACTACGTAACACTGCGATGACGTGCTAGCCGCTCATTACTTTTACCTGTATCAGCAGTATTGTGATTGTCTAGAACCCACTAACTTCATTTCGAATGTTTTCTAGTTTCGCTTAGTATTTTCCCCGTGGGTGTCCACACCATACAGAAGTCGACTCGTTCATACTGTTGACAGCTACATTCCGTTAGTACTGTTTCCATTACCGCTCTTCCTACCCACCTATCACTTCCGCCCACCAACCTTACATTCGCATCAAGGTAATTAATTTACCAGCGCTTGTCGATGTCTGCGAAAAGATCGATGATAAGTGATTTGAAATAATGACACTATCTCTAGATACAGGATTGAAACTTGTACTGTCATCGTTTTGAAGACATCGTGAGTCTGTACTCAAATGGAATCGATCGTATGCTATTATTTTTTTTTTCTTTTTGCAACAAAGATTTACCTTTGACCTCTTACAATTAATTAAAAGCAACAACAGCATTACATTAACGGCCATCTTTAGCTGCGCATGTACTACTGGTCAGTCTAGTGCAGGGGTGCACAAACTTTTTAGGCCAGAGGGCCACATTTCCAATTGAGAGTGCATGGAGGGCCGCAAGTTAGATTGCACATGGATGGCTCAGTAGAAAAAGAACAACACAAATAATGAAATAATGTCTTTACATTCGTTTTTGCCTTATTAACATAGATTTAGTCTTTATTAGTGAGAAGGGTGAGCCTGAATGTTGTTAACAACTTTGTCAATATTTGGTTCGAGTTTTGTAGTCGCCAGCCTCAAAATCGAACAGAGATTGTTGTCGGTCAAATTCGATCTCAGCTTGTTCTTGTTCATGTTCATTACTGAAAACGTTTGTTCACACAAGTATGTGCTGCCGAATTCTGACAACAACTTGCAAGCCAAGTCCTTGACATTTCTGTATGTGCTCCAGCTGAGACTTCCATAAAATGTTAAAATGTTGTTCTTCTGAAATGGTGACTTCAGTTCAGGTGAACACTGAAGATCAATGACCTCCAGTTGACAGTGATCAGGCACGGACTCTACACTACATGAGAAAGGATCTCGACTGAAGTTGAATAAGTCCTTGTGCTCCTTGAAGGCATCAAAGCGTTCAGTAAATTCCTTCAGCAATGTTTCACAATTGCAATGGTATCTGCTGAAGTTACATTGGTACTCCTTCTGAAAAGCTGAACAAATCGGAAAATGACAAAGATTTCCAGCTTGCAGATTCGAACAGAAGAGCCTCAACTTCAACGTGAAGGACTGCAGTTCCTTGTACATATCAAAGATAAAGTGATCTTTGCCTTGGAGACGCTGGTTGAATCTATTCAAGTGATCTGCCATGTCTGTCAGAAATGCCAAGTCTGCCAACCACTGTTTGTCAGTAAACACAGCCGTGTCTTTGCCTTTGACAGTAAGGAATTCACGAATTTCCATTTGCAACTCAACAAACTGTTTTAATACCTTTCCTCGACTCAGCCACCTGACATCTGTGTGATACGGAATGTCTCGATATTCTGCCTCGATGTCTTCAAGAAATGGTCTGAACTGTCGATGATTAAGTCCTCTGGATCGTATGAAGTTCACAGACAGAATTAAAAACGAATTTCATGATGTCAAATTTCAAGATTCGTGCACAGAGCGATTCCTGATGAATTATGCAATGGTACATATGGGCACTATCTGTTGGAATTCCAAGCCCCTGCAAATGTGGCAGCAAATGAGCAACAAATTCTGATGCTCTTCCAGTCATAGCAGGCGCACCATCCATGGTAATGCTGGCTAGCTTTGGCACCTGGACATTTAAGGTTTCCAAGAACGGAAGTCACTCCAAAAATATCTTCACCAGTCGTCCGCCCATGTAGTGAAGCCATACAAGCTAATTCTTGAGTTATTTCAAAGTTCTCATCCACTGCACGCACAAAACCCAGCAGTTGTGCTATGTCAACATTGTCAGTGCTCTTGTCCAAAGCAATTGAAAAGTACTTACAGTTAGCAAGTCTTTCACACAACTATTCACAAACATCTGTTGCTAAGTCTTCGACAGGGCCTTGAATGGTCGTCAGTGAGAGTGGGACTGTGTTGAAAAGGTCCGCCTTTTCAGGACATATTGGACAGCTTGGATGCAGTCTTTGACGAAGTCACTGTCAGTAAAGGGCCATGATGATTTGGCAACAATATGTGCTACTTTGCACCTTGCACGAGCAAAATACTTGTTTTCTTCAGACTTTTTTGTGAAGAAATGTTGCTGTGCTGACAGACCTTTTAAAAGTTGCTCAATTTTGTTGTTTCTGTCAGCGACTTTTAAGTCATCAAAAGTCGCAGCGTGCTTTGTTTTGTAATGCCGCTTACAGTTGAAGTCCTTCATCACAGTAACAGACTCACAACTAATTAAGCACATAGCTGCTCCATTAAAATGCCACATAAAGTATTTAGCCATCCATTCTTCTTTAAACTGACGATTTTCGTCTTCAATTTTACACTTCTTATGCAGCAGGTTTCGACATATTTACAAAGGGCAATAGTTTAAAAACAACTTCACTTCTTCATTAATTCACTACATTCCAACCAGACATCAGCAGCAGCACATTCACACACACTGCCTGCACATTCCTTCCCCCCACCAGTCACCTCACCCCATCCCCAGACTGAACTTTGGCTGGCTGCCTGTCGACTTGGGTCTTTCTAATGCTAATTGATGTCACCATACATCAAAGATGCGCAGATGCTACTATTTCAACACATACCCTTTGATCAGCTGAAGTGAACAATGTGCCCAATACACAGAGCTCTCACCTCAATACCGCATCCAGCGTTTGTTTTCAACACAGCACAAGATGCATGCACGGGAAAGCAGACCACTGTTCTACTCCCTTGTTCAGATTAATGTTATAAAGTCCTTGCAGGCCACAAATAATAGTAACATTCTAAAGTCTTCTGGGGGCCGCACCCGGCCCTATCGGGGGCCGCATGCGGCCCGCGGGCCGCGGTTTGTGCACCCCTGGTCTAGTGCCTTACCGATCGTCGCAATTCTAATGAGTCAGCGAAAGTGCCAGATCTGGCACAAAACGATGATAAAATTCAGACCGCCATCGATTTATTCTTTCACGTCGTCGGCTACGCCATCTTTAATCTCCACACTCTCATCAGCGCGGATCAATGGTAAGCTTTGTGACTAGCGGTTCCATTCCTTCTTGCGTCTCTCACGCCATTCGGAAACGAATCCGTTGTACCCCCCCCCCCCTTTGTTGTCTTTATCTCCAAATCCCCCCCGCCCTTTCCCCATTCCTTTCTTGTTATCTTTGGCTAAAGGTGAATTGGAAAAATATATAGTAGGATGGAAATACGACGAATCCAGCCCTGTATACATATTTGTGAAATTTACATAGCAATTTTCTGCAGGAAAACTGTTTCGGAGGGCAAGAGAAAAGAAGCTCACAATAATTCAGTGCAGCAAGGTACAGTAGGAAATGACGTCAGGAGAGAGTCAATGAATAAATTTCTCTGTCACTGAGTTCCTCGGGTAGCTTCCTAAGCTCATTTATTAAGTGGTACAGATCTCACAAAACGTCACATTCAAGGACACACATACACAAGCCCACCAGGAATCCCCGCATTTAAACGTTTGCATTGACCCCACAGGGAGAGAGAGAGAGAGAGCGAGAGAGAGAGAGAGAGAGAGAGCGAAAGAGAGAGATAGGTAGATAGATAGATATATAGATAGACAGACAGATAGATGGATGGATGGGTAGATGGATGGGTGGATGGACGGATGGGTGGATAGATGGATGGACAGATAGATAGATAGATATATAGATAAGTAGATAGAAACAGACCGAGCACATAGAAAATGGATCTATCTATCCATCCATTCATCCTGGTTTTGACTGTATGTCCGTCCATCCATCCATTTATCTACCGACCTTTCTGTCGATCTAACCATGTATCGATCCACCTACTACCTATGTGTCTCCAAACTGCGACAGTTAAGTATTATAATGCAATTAACAATATTTCAACACATTAGGTCAGGACAAGCAAAGGTCTGCAAACTAAGACAAAGCGTGCACTCAGAAATGTGCCTATGTGTATGTGTGTGCGTCCGTGCGTGCGTGTGATCTTGTTGTGCGAAAGATTGAGTTTGACAGTCTTGCAACAATATCTGATCATAGGAGATACAACGTCTGCAGTGAGAAGAGCGTTACTGAGTTAGCTCACTTTGGTGCTGCTAGCCCTTAAGTCAGATTCCAAGCACAGAAGTGACAACAGTGAAAGTAGAGAACTGTCTAATTTCTCTCTCAGTGTTTTGTAGACTGTAGAGGATCTGACGACATGTTGGTCCTTGAAACTCAGCAGATTATTCTGGCACATTTCCGCAAGTCGCTGAACCCCAGCGAACCATTCCAGATAATACGTGCCACCCCCACCCCCAGTGTACGTGCAGTTACGTGGTATACCACAAGCCATCGACATAATTTTATCCATCGAAAAGACTATAGGTACTGTCAGCAATCCGGCAATATATACAATTAAAAAAGACACATCTCACTACATTTGCTATCATCAGTCTGTTCGAGCCTGCAATGCGCTTATGCGCGCGTGCGTGCGTGCGTGTGTGTGCGTGGATATATGGCTATGATCTGAACAGGTATCGGGTTCAGAAGTAATTGACACAGCATGCGTTGCTATGGTAAACAAACAGATGACAAGAAATAAGGTTAAAGCAGATTTTCTCAGCCATTTTACCCTTGAAATAATGATCATTTCTCGGGGAACCCCTAGCGACCTCTCGCAGAACCCCAGCTGAGAAAGTGACTAAGCCTGTCGAATGTTTATTATTAAATCGCCATTTTTATAAACTGATAATGAAACGACGATAAATGACCGTGTGCTGAACCAATCAAGGAACATGTCAAAATAATAAGAAACACAATATCCAGAAATTAGCTCCTTGGTATATCCATTAATAGAGAAAGACACAAGATTGCAGTAATGAAAATATTTAAAAATAAAACAGCATGCTTCAAACTAATGTTAATATGTTCTAATCCTGACTATACAAAATGTATGCATATCTATCTATCTATCTATCTATCTATCTATCTATCTATCTGTCTATCTATCTATCTATCTATCTATCTATCTATCTATCTACCTACCTACCTACCTATCTATCTATTAAAGTGTTCATTTGCTCAAGTATTAAAGAATCATTATTAACCTCAATAAACTATAAATTATACTTTACAAAATTTCAATAAAAATAAGTAAACATACCAATCTGTGATAAGCGGGATTAATCCGTTAATAATTATAATTCATCTAATTAATTCCCTTAAACCCACCCGTAAAAGACTTCATAACTGCTGACCAAAATTCTCTGTCGAGTCTAAGTGCTTCATTAAGGAACAATAACATTACCCGCACCATAATGTTACCTGATTCAATTATACGTCAACTGACGTGCTATTAACTACACTGTTGCCCATACCGGAATGTTACCAGATTCAATTCTACGTCAACTGACGTGCTTTTAACTACGTCATTGTTGCCCATAGCGGTTTTGGTCTCTATCTTTCTCCACGGCAGGACATTACTAAAGGTATATAGCTGTTCGACTTTCACCACACACACCCACCCCCGGCCAATCAACATCCCATCTTTCTGTATAACGTTATGAAACGAAAGTGATAACAATAAGAAAAAGAATTATTTTAACCAAATAAAATTAAACGAATTAAAATCGAACAGATAAAATGAATATTTAGGTAAGCTGTTACAAAGGCAAATTCGTGTCTCTAGAAATAGATAATAGATGACTGACGACAATTCAAGCTGGTCATCTACAGCACAGCACTCAGCACGCGGAAAACTTTTATCATAAAAGTAGAAAAAGAATGTCTCGTTCTTCACAGTTTGGTGTATATTTTCTCAGTTCCTAACAGTTCAATGTAGACTTTTCACTTCGAGAGAACTGTCACGTGACAAAATGAACCAATACAAATGGATTAAGAAAAAGTAATCGCCACTGAGACAAATTTACGAGGGGATGCATAAGGTGGAAGGAATTAATCTGTTGTCCTTTGTCTCTGATGCGTTTCCTCAGTTCCTCTCTCATTTCAAGACAAACGTGCCGTCCAGTCGAGGCCTGTCTACATTTACTGAATTTGTAGCTCAGACACAAAGATCTGGCACCCGGAATGCATACGCTTACTACTCACGGCAGTGCCATGCTTACAGACGAAGGGATATGGCATCTTCACCCGAATGGGGTATAGGAAGATAGAGTGCCTAGGTCTGAGGTATAGGAGGTACAGTGCCTAGGTCTGAGGTATAGGAAGTAGAGTGCCTAAGTCTGAGGAATATGAGGTAGAGTGCCTAGGTCTGAGGTATAGGAGGTAGAGTGTCTAGGTCTGAGGTATGGGAGGTAGAGTGCCTAGATCTGAGGTATAGGAGGTAGAGTGTCTAGATCTGGGATACAGAAAGGTAGAGGGCCTAGGTACGGGGTACAGGAAGGTAGAGTAACTAGGTCTGGGGGTAGATTTCTAAGAGAGTAGTACTCCGAGTGAACTGCAGACACGCGTAACTTCCTCACGAGACGCCATCTTTAGTTTATTTTATCTGACATCTTAGATACTTGCTTTCCTTCATAAAATATAACTTTTTCTCTTTCCTTCATAAAATATAACTTTTTCTCTTTCCTTCATAAAATATAACTTTTTCTCTTTCCTTCATAAAATATAACTTTTTCTCTTTCCTTCATAAAATATAACCTTTTCTCTTTGCTTCATAAAATATAACTTTTTCTCTTTCTTTCATAAAATATAACTTTTTCTCTTTTCAAGTGGCGTGAACAACAAAGCATAACAGGACATCATTGCCCAATATTCTGGTACGCCATAAAAGGCGTGTTTTACCACTAGGGATGAAAAGAGAGAAAAAAAAACAACACTGTCAAACAAAACAAAAAAATAAATCCGACCTTATGAACACACAAAACCCATACACCGCAAGAAATCATATCCCACCATTTTTTAGATTATGCCAGCCATATCAAATTTCGTGTTTGATTCGCACTCCCAGTTTCACCTCGCACCGTGCAGAACTGGCTGGATTGTGCTGCCTCACTTGCAGTATTTCAGAAAAGGAATAACTGCTTAGGTTACAGAGCAGAAAAGTATTGGATGTAAACGTACTGATTACTGAGTGTTAACGCAATACGAGCTATATAGAAGTATTAATGTAAACGTACTGATTACTTAGTGTTATTGCAATGCGAGATATATAGAAAATTAGCCGAGTCACTAATATCTTCAATGACCTGCTGAAGTTCCACACAAAGCTATAATGGCGGTGTCCATTAAGTAGTCAGGAAAGCCGCGAATACTACTCGAGAACTCCCTATTAAAATAAAAAGAAGTAAATAAATATAGATTTTTTAAAAAATCTCTTTTCAGTTATTTTATAAAATATTAAACGAATGTTCAAATATGTAAGCACTGCAAACACTCAAAAGCTGACTTTAATTCATTCCGTTACGTTTGTCAATATGATTCCGAAACGGCGTATTCCCAATAATAGCTTTTCATTTTGATTGATTAGTTCGGACAGCTAGAGTTTAGTAGAGTCGAAATTAAAACCCTTTGTCCCCTTGTGAGTAATATCAAAGACCGCTGACATTTAACAGAGTGCTCTGTGGATTTATTCTCAAAAGTCCTGAAATAGACACACTATAGACATAGGGCTGCACCCGGTAGATGTATGAAATAGACACACTATAGACATAGGGCTGCACCCGGTAGATGTATGAAATAGACACACTATAGACATAGGGCTGCACCCGGTAGATGTATGAAATAGATACACTATAGACATAGGGCTGCACCCGGTAGATGTATGAAATAGACACACTATAGACATAGAGCTGCACCCGGTAGATGTATGAAATAGACACACTATAGACATATGGATACACTCGGTATATGTATGAAATAGACACACTATAGACACAGGGCTGCACCCGGTAGATGTATGAAATAGACGCACTATATAGGGCTGCACCCGGTAGATGTATGAAATAGACGCACTATAGACATAGGGCTGCACCCGGTAGATGTATGAAATAGACACACTATAGACATATGGATACACTCGGTAGATGTGTGAAATAGACATACTATAGACATAGGCCTGCACCCGGTAGATGTATGAAATATACACACTATAGACATAGGGCTGCAGCCGGTAGATGTATGAAATAGTTACACTACAAACACGTGGATGCACCCGGTACATATCTGAAATAGTTACACTACAGACACATGGATACACTCGGTAGATATATGAAATAGTTACACTCAGACATATGGAATAACCCGGTAGATGTACACTATAGACATATGGATACACTCGGTAGATATATGAAATAGTTACACTAGAGACACATGGATACACCCGGTACATATCTGAAATAGTTACATTAAGGGCACAGTAATAATACACTCGATATATGTCTGTATTCACACTATTGATACAAGAACACACTTCATAGATTTATGTGTTGACATTATAGACACGTGGATACACTAAAGATTGACATTATAGATACGTGGATACACTAAAGATTGACATTATAGATACGTGGATACACAAAAGATTGACATTATAGATACGTGGATACACGAAAGATTGACATTATAGATACGTGGATACACGAAAGATTGACATTATAAATACGTGGATACACGAAAGATTGACATTATAAATACGTGGATACACGAAAGATTGACATTATAGATACGTGGATACACTAAAGATTGACATTATAGACACGTGGATACACTATATATATATATATTGACATTATAGATACGTAAATACATTCTACCGATATATATTTATATATATTCACTCACATACACACGGATACACTGTTTATATAGATACAGGTATATTTATTCACAATACAAATAACATTCAAACACTCTGCAGACATAGTTAATCTACATTATTTAATACTAATTACAATTATTTTAAATACCCTTTCCCCCACAAATGAAATAAACACCAATTCTTTATTAAGATTATTACAAAATATAGCTTCATAAAAACCTCTATTGCTTGTGCTTTCTTGGCAAAAAATGAAAAAGAGGGTACTTTAAGAATAGTTTATTTTATAGTTTCGTAAAAATAAATAAATAAATTCTTACATGTATTTAAATAGTCTAGTGTGTATGCATAGCAAAAAAAAAAAAAAAAAAAAAAAAAAGTAATTTGCAGATCGTGATAGCTTCAGTAGTATGGTAGTAGTGCTGATACTAGCGACAGAAACAAAAGTGGTGGTAGCAGTAGTAAATGCTACTGCATGATAACATTTTTTTAATGATTACACTGATTAGTCAGATACATCGATAATGCTCGAGGTTTGTACCGTGCTTTACAAAACCCAGCTGTCAACAAATATTTAGTGTGACTGAATGCAGCAGTGATGCAGTCAACAGAAAGGATGCAGACACTGACAAACAAGTGCACTTTTAAAACCTGGCTGCACTGCTGTGTCCTTCGTTCACACGGAAAGGCCCGACTTCCTGCCTACACACTCGCAATTGTGTCTATTTTTAGACTTTAGACTTTGACATGCAAGCAATGTCATTAGCACTAGTGATGTTATAAAATTAAAATGTGCAGCATCTGAAGACAACGATGCAAGCAAGCAAACAAAGTAACGGATGAACCAAATTAAAAATAACAACAACAAAATAATACTGCCTTCCGGCCGCAGTGCCTGCTCACGTTTCAATACTTCCAATGTATTTCAGGCAGCTTCAACGTGACTGGCCTGATCGATGTGACCGACCATGATTTATATATCTGAAGATTGCTCTTGGCGATGCCCACCCCAAAAAAATAAAAATACACTGCATCAATGGCCAGTGTAGAAATTTGCTACAGCATCGACTGGCGCCAGGCTGTAAACGATGTTAGTGTGTTTGTGTGTGTGTGTGTGTGTGTGTGTGTGTGTGTGTGTGTGTGTGTGTGTGTGTGATTATATGTGTCAGTGTGTGTTTGTATGTGTGGCCGGATGAGCCTTATTCAGTACATCTGTAATAATAGGCTGAGTGAGACGTGTAAGTCTGAAGCCATGCGAAGTTCGGTGTTTGAAATGTGTACACATCTACTACTATAACTACATGGTTTACTGCAGTACCAACTGGGTCTGTCCGCATACAGCTACTATACCGGTACACTGCAGTACCAACTGGGTCTGTCCGCGTACAGCTACTATACCGGTACACTGCAGTACTAACTGGGTCTGTCCGCGTACAGCTACTATACCGGTACACTGCAGTACTAACTGGGTCTGTCCGCGTACAGCTACTATTCCGGTACATGGTAGTACCAACTGGGTCTGTCCGCGTACAGATACTATTCCGGTACATGGTAGTACCAACTGGGTTTATCCGCGTACAGATACTATTACCAGTACACTGTAGTACTAACTGGGTCTGTCCGCGTACAGATACTATATCGGTTCACGGTAATACCAACTGGGTCGCAAACAAACTACTATACTGGTACAATGAAGTACCGACTGGATCTGTCCGCGGTCAATACATGGACTGGGTTTGTCTGCGCATAGCTACTATACAGGTCTGTCCGTGTACAGCTAATATACTGCGGTCAGTATATGGACTGTGTCCGTGTACAGCTACTATACTGCGGTCAATATATGGATTGGGTTTGTCTGTGTACAGCTATATGGACTGAGTCTGTCCGCGTACAGCTACTATACCGCGGTCAATATATGGACTAGGTCTGTCCGTATGAAGAAGCAAAGCAGTGATTTGGGTCGTCTACTGTCAAAATTTTCCTGGATCAAGGAAGAAGAGTAGAAGTGAATATGGAGAATTTATACCTTCGAAATGGCACTGTTCTAAAACTTTGCACAAATGAAGGATACTTTCTGCAATCTTTTCGACGAAAAGGGTTTCATGCTTTGAATAACATAGCGTAGAAAATAAAATGTTATTTCAATTCTACTTACCTATGCGAAACCTTAGTGACTACTGAAATCAGGCTACCACTAATATATTAAGTTGTAGCCACTATAGGACTAAAGAAACCAGGCTACACTAACCATCAGAATAATTTGTAAACTACTACAGTAACTAATGCAAGTCTGATAAGGCTGCACTAAATAATGCAATAACACTAATGTAAGAACGCTGCACTAACTAATGCAATACACGAGTGACCAACACGTCAGCTTGCAATAGTGCAGGCAGTACAGTGTATATTATAGTCACAGTGTAAAGGACCTCGGAGACTGAGGCTCTAGCTTGCAGGCAGGCAGTACAGTGTATATTATAGTCACAGTGTAAAGGACCTCGGAGACTGAGGCTCTAGCTTGCAGGCAGGCAGTACAGTGTATATTATAGTCACAGTGTAAAGGACCTCGGAGACTGAGGCTCTAGCTTGCAGGCAGGCAGTACAGTGTATATTATAGTCACAGTGTAAAGGACCTCGGAGACTGAGGCTCTAGCTTGCAGGCAGGCAGTACAGTGTATATTATAGTCACAGTGTAAAGGACCTCGGAGACTGAGGCTCTAGCTTGCAGGCAGGCAGTACAGTGTATATTATAGTCACAGTGTAAAGGACCTCGGAGACTGAGGCTCTAGCTTGCAGGCAGGCAGTACAGTGTATATTATAGTCACAGTGTAAAGGACCTCGGAGACTGAGGCTCTAGCTTGCAGGCAGGCAGTACAGTGTATATTATAGTCACAGTGTAAAGGACCTCGGAGACTGAGGCTCTAGCTGCAGCAAATACGTCAAGGGGTTTTCTCGAATCGACTCCAGCCACGGCCTTCATTTGACATGAAAACACCCCCTACGTCACTGAACAGCTGTTCCTAACGCACTATGAACAATTAACTCAGACAAATGCCCATTATTATTACAGAGATTACATTAATATCACAGAAGACAATACGAAGCGCATTACCCATGAGGCAGAAGAAGAGAGTGAAAGAAGTGTCACGTACAAACACCTCGCTCCCAATTGTGTCGACACCGCTACCTACATCACGTGCAGCTTATTCAAGCATGAAACGAAACACGCATTCATCCGTAAACAAAGTGAAAGGAAGCCGGTAACACGTTCAGTCAGACGTAAACAGTTATTTAATCAGATATTGTACATCAAGAAATGCACAACAGAAAGTTTCACAGTTTACTGTTAAACGCAGTGCCGATGTAGTGATGTAGCGACATAACGATATAACATTACGACCGTACGTAAAACTGTCAGCTAGGGAGTATTTCCAAAGTGCTTTAATAATAGCATTTTAAATGAATAAAATTACGAATCCATCCATCCATCATCCGTCCGTTTATCCATCCATCCATCTATCTACCTACCTACCTACCTACCTACCTACCTACCTACCTACCTACCTACCTACCTACCTACCTACCTACCTACCTACCTACCTATCTATCTATCTATCTATCTATCCATCCATCCATCCATCCATCCATCTATCTATCTATCTATCTATCTATCTATCTATCTATCTATCTATCTATCTATCTATCTATCTATCACATTTCTAAAAGTGACGCAGACTTTCTCTTACTATAATTTTATATCTAAAGTGACATTTTACTTCAAACGAAATACAAAACAAACCCGGATGTAATATATACCGTTGACGTAAACGTACAGCAGATCAATATATAATCCTCGCCACGTTCGGATTCTGAAGTGTAGTTAACATTTCACTTTCAACTCCTTGGGCTTAATTTCTCTGGCATTTTTGGTCGATGATTCGTAGTGAACCGAGATGAACACTAAATAATATAGCCCACATATCCAAAAGCATGTAGAGATGTAAAATGGTACATCTATCATTCTTTCCTTCTTTCCTTCCTTCTTTTCTTTCTAGTCCACACATAAAATGAGCTAATAACTTGTCAAAACCTACAGTCTTTATATTTAAGAAAGTAATACTGTAAAAATATGCGTATCAGTTCTTTTGTTAAATTCAGACGAGAGGGACTAAAATAAAATAAATAATAATAATAATAAAGAACAACTAAGAATACGCCAAACAACGACAAAACGAAGCAACAACCAAATTAAAAAACAATACACATAAACTAATATTTAAAACCATGACAATAAACGTAAACCATGACAATAAACGTAAACCATGACAATAAACGTAAAACATGACAATAAACGTAAAAAAGAAACATAGGAGATCGGGGGAGAACAAAAACGCTACAAATAACACGAATCATCTGAAATGTCAATCAATCAGCTAACACCAGTTACAAAACGCCCACCTTCCCCACCCGCTACCCTCAAGATTTAAAACAAGAACTGCAGAAACAGGTGGTTTTAAGTTTTATATTCGTTGCAGCCAGAGACACATGCAAATGTTAACCACTTAAACGAACTTGTTCATGAATAATATCGACAAGTCAGGACAGGTGTGGGAGGTGGATTTTATACAATATGATCGATAGATACTGTCAAGTCGACATGGTTTCACGGTAATTATTTTATAAACACTCTATATCATTGAAGAGAAGTTTCTCTAACAATAACTTTAAAAAAAAAAAAAAATCAATGCACACTGAGTTGGTAGCAGTCCGGAAAAGACCAGCGCTCTAACAGTTGCGCCCCTTTACCAAGTATCGTATTACAGACTACTTATGAGTTACCACGTAGGCGATTTACGACGCCTCGCACGTGAAGATGGCCACAAAAAAAATAAATTAAAAAGTGTGTGTGTGTGTGTGTGTGTGTGTGTGTGTGTGTGTGTGTGTGTGTGTGTGTGTGTGTGTGTGCGTGCGTGTGTGTTGTGTGTGAGTAAGGATGTGTAAAAAATAAAAAAAATCTAAAGGATTTCCGTTATGCAAAAGAGAGTATTCTTACCAAAAAAATTTCAACGATTCCCAGGGTGCTGCAGGTACACTAATGACGTACGGTATGACGTCAGAAGGGCCACCCCATTACATTATTTTTGAAAGCTTTCTGTTTTACACAGTACAACGCATTGTAATGTCATAAAATCTTACATTTTCAATCTTTGTACTTACTGAACAATCTACGACTTGTAGCAAATAATAGGATGGAATACGGACTTAGAAACATGTAAGTCAATAATGGATGAGTGGAGTAACGACTAAGTCGATTTGCTTGACAGAACCTCACGTCGTCGTAACTAGAGGAGAGTCTGCACGGACCTGTGTAAATAAATCACACATCAAACAGTCTTCACATATAAAAAAATGTATTCCTTTATAATATGTATTTTGAAAAAAAAACCACCACAACATAGGTGTGCATACTAACCAAGTTTAAAAACTGAGAATTTGACAGATCATTCATTATATGTAGTTATTATTTTGGCAGTACAAAGCCTCTACTCTTTAGTGCATTTCAGTCCCATGATTCCGTAAAATAAAATAACGCATAAGCGAGAAACAAATGCAGACCCGACTCACTTCTACATTGTAAATAAGTTATTTCTTATATTTAAAAAGAAAAAAAAGGATTGCCAAGTTTGTTATTTAGAAAACAATGTTTTTTAACACTGTGTAAAATGTTTCGATTCATGTTTGTAAGCGAAGAATTAATCTAATGGCTAAAATGAACAAATCCATGCACGCATGACCCTGATATTTCATGCTTCAAACGTGAAAAACAATAAACTGTCCGGAAACCAGTCTCACTTGCTGACGTAATAAATGACATAGGGGGTTGGGGAAACTGGATTCCCACAGCGAGCAATAAAAACTAACTCTGAACCACTTCCAGTACTGGCCGTTCTCCTCGTGACGTTTATAATATTTATGGAATAGTTGTCAGAAATCCGGGCCAGGCTAATTGTTTTGGTTTTCTGAATATTCTGCATACATGACCAAATAACATTTAAAACTAAACAAAACAACGTCAACAGCAAATAACATGCTCGGTTTTAGTATTACGATTCATATGCCGTCTTTGTTTAGTAATGGATTACAATTAGCACGCCACTGTGCTGTTGTGTTCCCGATTGTCGTTCTTTTTATCTTTCTATTCATGTTCTTGACATCTCTGTGACCCGAACATTGATCAAAATCTGTCCATAATTTTGCAGAACTTGCCAAAGCAGTAAAACTACAGCGGGTTCTCTACAGTTTATTTATTTATTTATTTATTACCAAATGAAGTCCACCACCACAACATCAAAAACGAAAATATTCAATTATGTCAAGGTTAAGCCCATTTGAGGTTTATCAATTGGTCTGTGGATTAAGACTGATTAACACACATATAAACATTTCCGATGTATACACAACTGTGGATACAGAATTACTAACACATAGATAACTATTTCCATTGCATACACAATTGTGAATTCAGAATTACTAACACACAGATAAGCATTTCCAATGCATACACAATTGTGAATTCAGAATTACTAACACACAGACAAGCATTTCCAATGCATACACAATACATTCAGTCAGTCTTTCATCTACATACAAAGAGTCCCCACTCTTATTCAGATAAACATCACTCAACATTCAAACAGTATTCCATCTACATTCAGGCAGTCTTTCCTCTACATTCGGGCACTTTCCATCTCCTAGTTTCAGACAAGTCTCTCTACATTCAGGCAGTTCCCCCCTACATTCAATCGTCTCTCTACATTCAGGAAGTCTTCCTTCTACATTCAGGCTGTTTTCCCTCAACAATAAAATAGTATTCAGGCAGTATTGTCTAAATTTAGACAATTCTCTTTACAATCATGCAGTCTTCTCTCTACATTCAGACAGTCTTCCCTCTATTCAGTCTTGTCTTTACATTCAGCAGTCTTCTTTTATATTCAGTCTTGTCTCTACATTCAGCAGTCTTCTTTTATATTCAGTCTTCTCTCTACATTAAGACTGTCTTCCCTCTACATTCAGCACTCTTCTTTTATATTCAGATAGTCTTCGCTCTACATTAAGACAGTATTCTCTCTACATTAAGACAGTCTTCTCTCTACATTAAGACAGTCTTCTCTCTACATTAAGACAGTCTTCACTCTACATTAAGACAGTCTTCACTCTACATTAAGACAGTCTTCACTCTACATTAAAGACAGTCTTCACTCTTTCATGCAGTCTTCCCTTTACATCCAGACAGTTCCCGCTTTTCAATGTGCAGGAAATTTCTTTCCCAATTAGTCTAGATAGTTCCCCCAACTTACAGTGAGGATTTTCTGCTCTAGTGTTAAATTGTCCTACTTTACAGTATTCCATTCAAACGTTTCCCTTTTCCTACATTCAAGTAGTCCCCAGTATTAAATTCAAGTAGTCCCCAGTGTTACATTCCCAGTAGTCCCCAGTGTTACATTCCAGTAGTCCCCAGTGTTACATTCAAGTAGTCCCCAGTGTTACATTCAAGTAGTCCCCAGTGTTACTAATTACCTATGCTTCCTTCACTTAGTTCCGTCTTTTACTCTCAGGAAAATCTTTCTTCAGAAATCCAGGTAGTCCTCTCAACTTTCTTCATATATTTCTACATCAGTCCATGAAAACATTTCTTAATTTAGTTTTACATTAGTCCATTGAAACTTTACTTAATTTAGTCCTGCGACAATCAGATGGCTGCTTTCTCCATCAGGCATACTCACAAAATTTCATTCTCCTTATTGAGAAAATACCAACGCCTAAATAACAGTGTTCCAATTAAAACATTCAATGAATTTTCTCTCCAAAATTCAGAAAAAGTTCTCTCTTACATTAAAGTTCCCTCTTCTCATGCACTCCCTCTTCACCTGATCCTCCCTTTCGTTGTTAGTTTCCTTCCTCTCAGAGAGTTCCCTTTCCTTCGTTAAGTTAGTTCTCTTCCTTGAATTCACGTAGCTTCCTCTCAGAGAGTTCTCTTTCCTTCATTAAGTTAGTTCCCTTCCTTGCATTCACGTAGATTCCTCTCGGAGAGTTCCCTTTCCTTCATTAAGTTAGTTCCCTTCCTTGCATTCACGTAGTTTCCTCTCGGAGAGTTCCCTTTCCTTCATTAAGTTAGTTCCCTTCCTTGTATTCACGTAGTTTCCTCTCGGAGAGTTCCCTTTCCTTCATTAAGTTAGTTCCCTTCCTTGCATTCACGTAGTTTCTTCTCGGAGAGTTCTCTTTCCTTCATTAAGTTAGTTCCCTTCCTTGCATTCACGTAGATTCCTCTCGGAGAGTTCCCTTTCCTTCATGAAGTTAGTTCGCTTTCCTGAATTCGCGAAGGTCCCCCCCCCCCTAGACAGTTCCCTCCCTTTCATTTAGTTCCCTTCCCTGAAGTCACAAAGCTTCCTCTCCGAGAGTTCTGTATTTCATAGCGAGGGTGATTTTTCTCTTTCTTTCTTTGCTTTTCAATTTTAATTTTTAAAACGTGACAATCAGAGAGTGTGAGAAACAAAAAAAGGTAGTTTCTAGATTCCTTGTCGTGAAAAAGACAATGCCAGTGTCAACAGACCTGGCTCTCTGCTGCAGCGCGAGATCGATTGTGAAGTGAGATCAGGTTGTGCGAACCTAACAGTCCTCTACACCTAGCACGTCACTTGAGGATATGTAAACATTTCTCTCACTACATTAATCAAATCAGAGTTGGGGGGGGGGCATGAAACGTCATCTCTTGAAGAGAACTGCTACGGGTCAAGATTGTGATCGCTGTGAGAATCTTACTTCCGACATTCCAATAAGGAGTGTGTATGTGATATCAAAATTGAAACTGAAATAGTTACTTAAACAGCAAAACAGACAGAGACTCAGAGTCAACCAACCTTTCAGGCAGTCAGGCAGATAGATAGATAGATAGATAGATAGATAGATGGATGGATGGATGGATGGATAGATAGATAGATAGATAGATAGATAGATAGATAGATAGATAGATAGATAGATAGATAGATAGATAGATAGATAGATAGATAGATAGATAGATAGACAGATCATTATTATTATGCATTTGCCAAACCTACTTGTGTACAAATGAAAAGTTGAAATAACTTGATCATAATTAAATCTTTAACTTTACAGCTTATGGTTTCATAATACTGTGTTTATAGAATTTTGTTGCACTAATTATACCACCACTAGTAAGGTGGCAAAAACTGGGATTTACCCCCTAGAATACACCCATTTTTCTTTTGTAACTGTACTTGATTGCTACTTTAGATAATGTATACACAATATATTAAAAATTGTAATAATAATAAGAAGAAATGCAAATATTTCAGTTTTATAAGATTATCCAACTATTAAATTAATATAACATTGGTCATTAATTGTTAAATTTAAAAGCTTTTGATTTACAATACTAAATAAACAAAACAGTACACACATAACACTTATACAGACATTCATGCACAAATATGCAAATATATATAAAGAAATATAAAAGAAACTACTCAACTAGTAGATAAAGTAATTAAAAGTTATATCTATATAATATGAATAATAATCACTCAATTAAAACCATGACTACACTGCTATTCTTTATATTGTTCATAATTAAAAAATAAAGTAATTTAAAATTATACACAGAATGATAATAACTTATTTTTAAAAAAAACATAACTATACTGTTATTCTCTAAATGTTAGTAGAGATTGTTAATGCTATCACCAATTGTAATAAATACTGGTATTAAATGTAATATAAATATATTATATAATGACAATTACAAAACTGTACTTAAAAAGCTTTCATCATTTATATAAAAATCATATATAACTCAATTAATAATAGTTAAATATATGTCTATGAGCTTAGCGATGACTACAAATGTGTGGTATGTAGTATGGTTACTTTATATTATCAGAAAAATAACTTACCAGACACAGTCATCATCAGTCATTGTTTCCTCAGTATCTCTAACATCATTAGAAATGGTATGCAAACTACCATCAGATGAATTTTCGCTGTCATAAGCATGAATTGGATCAAAGTCGTACGGTGTACCAGAGAAAATTACATTGACGGCCATTTGACCCCCTGCCTGACGTCACTTCTGCTTGCTTTTACCCCAAAGGCTTGGAGATTGTGAATCTTAATAACGGGGGGGGGGGGGCAAATTTGACCTAGATTCCATTTCACTTGATCTACAGAAATCTACAGATAAGAATCGCTGTTCATAAAACATTCATTTTTCAGTGTCAGATGATTTAATTTTACAAAGCAGCATTAAAAGGGCAGGTTTAAAAACTTAAAATAGTGACCAATAATTCAGCAGTTAAAAGAAGTAGAAATTAGTTCAAAACAAATTCCTCCATGATTTATTTGTATTTTTCTAAAATCTGTAAAATACCTTTATTTCTTTTAATAAACTAACGTGAAGGTCAGTGGACTGGAAATTCAAAGTGTTAAGAGGTTATATAATTTCTTAACCTAATAGCACTGTGTGGTATATGAACTTAGCACACTAAATGCGTTATTGAAAACCACTTCAACAGATTTAATAGCAGCTGTTGCCATGGTCATTGTGGCAGATCTCATCTCTAAAGGCGAATTTTTTCTTTCTTCTGAGGTGTAGGGAAGTTAAATTATGCGTGCTGCATTATGCTCTGGGGACAGCTCTATTGATCAATATCAAGCCGAGTTAATCTGGTGTAAACCAGTTTTAAAGATTCGTGAAATCGATGTTTGTTCCATCCAGTGGTTTGTTGTAGAGAAGCATGTCCACAAACAATCAGCTTGCGAGATTCTTCAAATAAAAAGATCTATCTAGCTCAGACTGGGTGGCGGGAGATAGGGCATATTTACCACAAAGGAGTTACTGTCAATCCAGTTACTGTATCTCCCAGGCGCGTACAGATCTAGTTATTCAATCTCCGGGGAACATATAGATCGAGTTAGCCTAGGAACTCTGAGACTGTGCAAAAGATAAATTACAGAAAGATCCTGCCTTACGTTGACGTAATTAGCTGGGAGTCCGTGTAGATTCTAAAGATAAAGTAATCAATTGACTGTGATTGCAGATTGCAATAATACAAATTGAATTGTCTATCAATTTTAGTTGAATACTCTACTAACAAGTGGGAATCACTGCAAATTTCAAATATCTATATTATTTATAAATCTGTAAATAAATAGCTGATAGTCACAAAAAAGATTCCAAATATCTCTACATTAAGTATAATTCTGATAACATAGTTAACTGATTGTCACACTAAAGACTGAAATATCTCTACCTTGTTAATAGTTATTATAGCCATAATTAGCTGACAGTCGCTGTAAAGATAGGAAATATTTCTATATTGTTTAAAATTCTTATAACATAATTTACTGATTGTCATAATAAAGATTGAAATATATTTACCTTGTTAATAGTTATTAAGGCATAATTAGCTGACAGTCACACTAAGTCGCTATATAGATAGAAAATATTTCTATATTGTTTAGGATTCTGATAACATAATTAACTGATTGTCACTGTAGAGATCTGAAATATCTTTACAGTGTTTATATGATAAAAGTAGTTAGCTGAAAGTCACGCTAAATATCTCTATTATCATTTATAACTCTGGTAGCTGACAGTCGCAATAAAGACCTGCAATTACCCTATACTAATAATAGCTCCTGATGAATTAATTAGGTGATTATCGGTGTCAAGGGTGGAAACATCCCCATATTTTTATATCTCTATATTATTTATAAACTCCGATAACATAATTAGCTGGTAGCCACATTAACAAGTGGAAATATCTCTCTACTATTTATTATTCTCATATCGTAATTAGCTTACGACAGCCACTGTGACGGTTGGAAGTGATCTGTCTTTCTACGACTCTTAAAAAAAAAAGAAAAAGTATGCCCTGGTTTTAGCTCACGACTGGGTCACACAGATGAAAGCTTTCATTAAATAAATAAGTGTCGTGTCCATTGTGGATGTGTTGTTGCCGTATATATGACTGAGGTGGTTGTTTCAGTGTAAGACCCAACACACACGCGCACGGGGCTGGGGTATTTACCATTTCAACAATACACACTGTAAAATACAAACCACTTTCTAGTCTAACACTGCCATCATACAAAGAGCATAGTACACACAATCTGAAATGCAGATCAACAATACAAATAAAAATTCACGACTCACACAGTTATCCACCCATTCAAACATTTCAGTCAAGAAATACACAGACCCCTCATGCAACCCTTTACAAAACAATCCAGATACAAGAAACCCCATATAGATGGCAAAACACAGACCCCTCATGCAACCCTTTACAAAACAATCCAGATACAAGAAACCCCATATAGATGGCAAAACACAGACCCCTCATGCATCCCTTTACAAAACAATCCAGATACAAGAAACCCCATATAGATGGCAAAACACAGACCCCTCATGCAACCCTTTACAAAACAATCCAGATACAAGAAACCCCATATAGATGGCAAAACACAGACCCCTCATGCAACCCTTTACAAAACAATCCAGACACAAGAAACCCCATATAGATGGCAAAACACAGACCCCTCATGCAACCCTTTACAAACAATCCAGACACAAGAAACCCCATATAGATGGCAAAACACAGACCCCTCATGCAACCCTTTACAAAACAATCCAGATACAAGAAACCCCATATTGATGGCAAAACACAGACCCCTCATGCAACCCTTTACAAAACAATCCAGATACAAGAAACCCCATATTGATGGCAAAACACAGACCCCTCATGCAACCCTTTACAAAACAATCCAGATACAAGAAACCCCATATAGATGGCAAAACAGCCAGTGGGGACAAGCCGTAGTCCGACCGAAGTAAACTGTTAGCGAATGAAATAGAAACCAGAGAAATTAGATTAATGTAAGCACGCACGCACGCACACACACACAAATATATACACGCCAAGCTGCATCATGCGGTCAATTAATTAAACTTTAAACATCGAAAGAACACTACGTGCTGGATGGACATCGCAACTGTGAAATTCGGCCATAATTCAAGTTAAGTATATGTTCTTCCCTTGGGTAAAAAAATAAAGTTAAACATTTAGAAAAAAATACCCCAAACGTTTACTGGTTCTGCCTCAAAATATATAAATATAAATTTAATTTAAATAAATTTAATTCTACGAAGTATATCATTTACAAACGCGGGTATTTATTTAGTTCCAGCAATAACTTTTACTGGCTGATGCTCATTGTACACAATGTTTAGCTTAAGAGGAAATAACATAGTCAATTCATCAGCAAGCACGCATAGTACTTAACTAGGAGAGACGTCCATTGCTAGATCTCCCTGTGTTAAATGGGTGGCACAGCTTTTAATTTGCTCGAAATTGGCCTAGACCAGAAGCGCTCCCCATAAATTAAGTAAAGCTTTTAATTACAAAAAAACGCCCGTTTAATTAACACTTCGCATTTCATCCGGTTCTGCGCAATTGGGTACGCAACAAGCAAGACTGACCTCCCGAACGACCACCAACTGACGGCTAGTGAGTGGTGAAACAGAGACTACATATGATTAGTGAAACACAAGTTAAATATAGCCACACTGAATCACCACACTTGCAGTAGTGATTGTGCACTATGCATAGCTTCGAGTGCAAGAGTTAGAGAAAAGAACTGCTTTTCCATGTTTCTGTGTCCTCGGGAATTCTTGTCTGTAATGCTAACCGCGGGATTATTTTCGCGATAAAACACTGACGAAGCTAAAGGAAGAAGGTATATTGCCTGCCAACAGAAGTGAGCAATAGCAAGCATCAAGAAAGGAAAGGATGGTGACCTTTCCGCTAGCCATCAATTACGCATTATAGCGGATTGACTCCCAAAGTGGACTTTTACGGATGTGAATTTTTACGTCTGCTGAAAAAGACAGGGGAAAAAATAAAAAATACAAGTAGAAAATACACCACACCACACAATATATATATGTTTGTTTGCGCGCGTGTGTGTTTGTGTTTGCATATATATATATATATGTATGTCTGCGAGACAAAACTATATATTTTTTTTTAATTTTAAGAGAATTATTTAATTTTCTTTTTTTAAAAGCTACATGCGTGGATTGATTTAATTAAAAAATCTTTACATATAATATCTTATTAAACAGCTATGCACCACTGTAAACACGAAAAGCACAGTGGTTTGTAAAACAGCTATGCACCACTGTAAACACGAAAAGCACAGTGGTTTGTAAAACAGCTATGCACCACTGTAAACACGAAAAGCACAGTGGTTTGTAAAACAGCTATGCACCACTGTAAACACGAAAAGCACATTTAAAAAAAAAAGATACTTTGAAAGTAAAACAGGATCGTCAAGAAGATGATCAGTGTCGCTGGACACCTCACAGCACCCACCACTACATTACAGTCCACTAGGCAAGCATTTAGAGTAGTTTATTTACAGTCAATTATTAAAACTGAAGACTGTGTATTGACTGATTTCACTACCTGAACTGCCATTGACACAGTTTTCACCACGATTTATTCCCCTTTTATAGAACAAATGTTCACTACAACACTGTGTATTGTACATCTTTAAAGTGGGAACTAACAATTTTTGCTGCTGTTGTTAAAGAGAGTGTCAGAACAATAAATCGAATGCCGATTAATTAAATCTTTTCCATCTTACTTCACACCAACAATGTTGCATGCTCTGCGTCTCAACCAACTCAACAGATGGCGCGGTTTTCTCGCCGAGATTATAAGTAGGGCCTATTGGTTACATTTCACACACACAGAATCCTACGCTTGTGATTGTAACGAGCGCGGCATCCTGTACTCGATAAGTGAAACTTAATACACTTTCTCCGACGGTTTCACTGACAGTTTTATTTAATATTTGTAGGCCTATTTAAAATCTCCTAGTTGAGTTTAAAGCACAGGAGAGAGGAGTCGTCAGCGACAATATTCCGCGAACAATAATTAATTCCTTTCGACGCTTCAATCGCTGATATCACTACGGGTTCGAATCTCACCAAGAATAAAAAATCCTCTTAAGCTCAGATTCCATTTTTACAATACCTGATTCGTCGTACGGGAGGGGGGGGGGAGGGCAGGCCGGGGGGGGGGGGCTGAAAAAAATTGCGGCCCTCCGCAATTAAAATTCTTCGATACATAAATCGTCGTGAAACCGGAAGTCATTAGTAACTAGGGCAGCCGACAAAGGATATTCGAGAACTGCGAGTCTGTGATTGGCTATAATTAGACATTGCACATTGCAAATGACGAGGCTAGGGAGTCCAAATCATAGTTATATCTAGTGGGGCCTAGTATTACTAGACAGAAGTGCAGACAGAAACCGAAAAGAAACTGAAACGAGATGGCGGCACTTCGTTTGCCATTGCCGATTTGCGCACTTGGAGCTTGGCGCATTGTATGGATTTGACCGACAAGAAATTCGCTGATCATTAACGGTCACTTGCTCAAAAAGGCATGGATCAAACCCATTCCAGAAATGCGTGTGCCTGCGTAAGTTCATATTAACATAAAATTTTCTCTTTTTTTAAAAATAATGTGAGAGAGAGCATTGAACTGAACTGAATCGAGTAGATAGATTACTGTTGTAGGCTTGGACCCTTAACAATGGTGGTGAACAACAAATACAAGTGATTGCAAACTTTACAAGAGACGCTAATGGTGGTGAACAAAAAAGCACACACATACACACACGTATGCACGCACGCACGCACGCACGCACGCACACACACACACACACACAAGTGATTGCAAATATTTACAAGAGACGCAAATAAAGAGAGAGTGAGAGAAAAAGTGACCGAAACAGAGTGGAGAGAGAGAGAGAATGAAGACAAACTCAGAGACCTAGGGGATGGGGATATATTCTGTGTATATGTGTGCGAGTGTTTTGTGGATGCGCGTGCGCGTATGGCTAGACAACAAAAAAATGAATAGAAAATGTGAAAAAGAATAAAGAGAGAGTGGGGGGGGGGGGTAAACGAAAGATGGGAGGACGTTTGAGTATTGTGTATGTATGTGTGTGTGTGTGAGAGAGATGAGAGAGTGAGAGAGAGAGACACACACACAATGATAAAGAGAGAGAGAAAGAAAAAAGCAGGAGAGAGAGAAATTGAGAAGAAAGATAGAGAGGGAGAGAATGAGAGAGAAAGAGAGAGGGAGAGAGAGAAAGGGAGAGAGAATGAGATTTCTCTGTCAGTACATATCGTTAAGACTGAAGAACATGTTTTCATAAAAACGCCAAAAAGAACTTTGATGTCCACCTGCTCACTATAAAGCTTAGTCGCGATATCCATAATAATAAAACATCTTCTTGCTCCTAAATTTTAATATACAATGACGTACATATAATCACACTTGTACTGCAAAAATGCACGCCCTTGATGAGTTTTGAAAGCTCGAGCCATTGCTCGGAGCCAAACGACGATATTGGAAAATCTGATTCGTCTTGCTCTCAATAATTGGGGAGAGAAAGAAAAATGCAGAATCGATATGGAATCCTGAGGAAATCAATAATATTTAAGGCAAACAGCAACTTATTTTTTTAATGTCGCGCAATAGTGACTTGACATGAACTGTATATGGGAATCGTCCAGTCGAAAAACGATTGACTCATTATACAATGTTTGACTCATTATACAATGTTTAACTCATTATACAATGTTTGACTCTTTATACAATGTTTGACTCTTTATACAATGTTTGACTCATTAAACAATGTTTGACTCATTATACAATGATTGACTCATTATACAATGTTTGACTCTTTATACAATGTTTGACTCATTATACAATGTTTGACTCATTAGGAAATGTCTGACTCAGTGCAAAATGTTTGACTCATTAAGAATGACTATTATAAAATGTTTGACTCATTAACAAATGTTTGACTCAGACTCATTAACAAATGTTTGACTCATTAGGAAATGTTTTACTCATTTTTGAAATGTTTGACTCATTTTTAGAAATGTTTGACTCATTAAGAATGACTATTATAAAATGTTTGACTCATTAATAAATGTTTGACTCATTAACAAATGTTTGACTCATTAAGAATGACTATTATAAAATGTTTGACTCATTAATAAATGTTTGACTCATTAGGAAATGTTTGACTCATTAACAAATGTTTGACTCATTGCAAAATGTTTGTCTCATTAGGAAATGTTTGATTCACTGTATAACGTTTGACTCACTAGTCATAGCAAAGTTAGGCAAATGTTCTGTTTGCCGCAATAAGTCATTCGATTCTTTCATAATCAAAGTGAATCAAATATTTCCTTAACACTCTGGGAGAACGTCATTTACTTCAATAAAACTAAGCAAGTCTTTCATTTACCCGTCCTTAAATTGTGTGCTGTATTAAAACTAAGCAAATCTTTCATTTACCCGTCCTTAAATTGTGTGCTCTATTAATAATGAGGTCATCCACGAAGTATTTCATTGACTGTTATTGCATACATTATTCGCCATTTAATACAAAGTAAAGATAGGCAAATATTTCATTGACTGTTATTGCCCACATTATTCGACATTTAATACAAAGTAAAGGTAGGCAAATATTTCATTGACTGGTTATTGCCCACATTATTCGACATTTAATACAAAGTAAAGCTAGGCAAATGTTTCATTGACTGTTATTGCCTGCATTCTTCGCCATTTAATACAAAGTAAAGCTAGGCAAATATTTCAATGACCGCCATTACATGTCTGAATCGATTTAACCAGGAAAGCTAGGCAAATATATATTGTCTGCTATTAACTAGGCTAACATTTCATGTACTATTATTAAATATGCGGTCTATCTCTTATTGACTAGACTAACATTTCATATTCCATAATTAAATAAAGTACTGGACACTAAAACGTAGCTAAACACTGACATGATTTATCATGAGGCTAATGCAACATGAAAGTTCAAAATACCTTATAGTGTTGCAAGACATGAATAAATAAATTAACAATAATTAAAATTGACATAAGTAACCATAAAGAAAAGAAATGGAGGTTGTTAGAAGACATCCTGTAAAGACAGGAACTGAGAAGAAAATAAATATAACACACTTGACGATAACAAATGTGTGACTAAAGTTGATAATAAAATAATGTAAATGACTAAGAGTTGATAATAACATATATGTAGATGTTGGAAAGCTAAAAATAACGTGTAGATGACGGAGAGCTGATAAAAACGTGCGTGAAATGATTGCGAGCTATTAATAAATAATAACGTACGCGAAATGATTGCGAGCTATTACTAACGTACGTGAAATGATTGAGAGCAAATAATAATGTGCGTGAAATGATTGAGAGCTATTACTAACGTACGTGAAATGATTGAGAGCAAATAATAATGTGCGTGAAATGATTGAGAGCTATTACTAACGTACGTGAAATGATTGAGAGCTATTACTAACGTACGTGAAATGATTGAGAGCAAATAATAATGTGCGTGAAATGATTGAGAGCTATTACTAACGTACGTGAAATGATTGAGAGCTATTAATAACGTACGTGAAATGATTGAGAGCAAATAATAATGTGCGTGAAATGATTGAGAGCTATTACTAACGTACGTGAAATGATTGAGAGCAAATAATAATGTGCGTGAAATGATTGAGAGCTATTACTAACGTACGTGAAATGATTGAGAGCAAATAATAATGTGCGTGAAATGATTGAGAGCTATTAATAACGTAGGTGAAATGATTGAGAGCAAATAATAATGTGCGTGAAATGATTGTGAACTGTTAATAACATGCTTGAAATGATTGAGAGTTGATAATAGCTTTGCGCATAGATGTCTGAAAGAGCAATGTGTAGATGACTGAGAGGTAATAAGCTAACGTAATGTTTTCTACCATAAGAATGTCTGGTGTCCACAAACGTAACCTAACCGGAAGTTGTGTGTGTAAATTTTTTTCATGACGTCGGTCAAGGAGAAAGAAAGTCACCTGACCTCTCTGGATGAAACGCATTTGCACTCAATAAATACTGGCTGTAGGGGGATTAAGATTTTGAAAAGCTGCACTGAATTTTGATTATTGCATTTACTTTCATTTATTTATTTTTACTTCTGTACGAGTTTCACACGGTTGCTATGACTACCCACCAAGTGACTCGATGCAAGTATGCGTGTATTAGTGTGCTCGCGACCTGATATCTAAAACTGAGATTTTTAAAAATTCAAAAAGGAGTTAGATAGTGTATGTGTCAGTGTGGGGACTGAAACTGGATTATTAGAATCAGTTATATGCCTTATTTTTATATTCTGTTTTGTTGTATATTGTCCTTTTGCACGTTTCGTGTTGTAAATGGTGTGTGTGTGTGTGTGTGTGTGTGTGTGTGTGTGTGTGTGTGTGTGTGTGTGTGTGTGTGTGTATGTGTGTGTGTGTTCCATTGCTAGATTTGTTTCCCTTTCGACGTATATTATTTTATTTTATTGTCGTTTTGTACGTTGCATGTTGTAGCACATTGTCGTTTTGTACATTTCATGTCGTAGCACATTATTTTGTATATTTCATGTTGTAGTATTTTGTCGTTTTGTACATTTCATGTTGTAGTACTTCGTCGTTTTGTACATTTCATATTGTAGTATTCTGACGTTTTGTACCTTTCATGTTGTTGTATTTTGTCATTCTCTACATTTCATGTTGTAGCACATTATTGTTTTGTATATTTCATTTTGTAGCATGTTGTCGTTTGTATATTTCATGTCGTTTTGTGCATTTCATATTGTAGCATTCTGTCGATATGTACATTTCATGTTGTAGTAAATTGTTTTGTACAGTTTTCATGTTGAAGTACAATGATGCTTTGTACATTTCATACGGTAGCACACTGTCGTTTCGTACGTTTCATATTCTTGTAAATTGAAGTTTAGTGTGTTGAATGCTGTTACATTGCACACTTTGTGTTATAACTTTGTCGTTTTGCATACTTTGTGTTATAATATAAATTCCACCACCCCACCCTCACTAACTGATAGGAAGTATATATATATAATCAATAACGATTAATTTTTTATTTTTTCTTTGGATTGTGCATGGTATACTATATATACTGTAGGAATTTTGCGTTCCTCTTGAGAATACATGAAGTGGTGTGTGTGTGTGTGTGTGTGTGTGTCATTTCAGAACAGCTGAACCCTTGGTCATCATTTACTTCTGATATAATGTCGGTAAGTTGCATATATATTTCTACCTCAAATATAAATTGGATTGTAATGTGCGTTTATATATATATAATTCAGTATTTATTTACGACTCGTTATCTTTTGATTGTTTCCTCATCCTTGTTTCCGTGACAAGGTTCGTCCGTCTAGCGTACTTTCTTTGTTTCTTAACTTCGGCTGACATTTTGACATTGCTATAAATAGCTTTAGCCTCTTTCTGAGTTTCTACATGTAATGTCTTAGTTGGATGGAAAGATGAATGTGTGTGTGTGAGAGTGAGATCAAACCACACAAGAGACACAACAAAGACAGCCTGACTTGGGTGAATGAGGAGTCTAGTGATGTAACAGAGAGAATAATACACAGGATAAACACAAAAGCACTACAAAGAAAGCTAGTCAAGGTTGAAAGTGTGTGTGTGTGTGTGTGTGTAAAAGAGAGAAAAACTCTACAATAATGATAGCCAGACATGAATGGCTGGAGAGTCAAGCGATAGTGTGTGTGTGTGTGTGTGAGAGAGAGAGAGAGAGAGAGAGAGAGAGAGAGAGAGAGAGAGACAGACAGACAGACAGACAGACAGACAGACAGACGGACAGACAGGGAGCAAAGACCATAAGAAAAAAGTACAAAGACCCAGGTTAATACTTACTCAGCGCTGAAGACTTTCTCCACGAAGATCTTCATGAACTCCATGCATTCCAAGGTCATTTCGTCCGGCTGCGAGTCGATGCTATAAGTAGAACTCCACGACTTCATGGATCCAGTGGAAGTGGAGCGCTGAACTGAGGCTCCACCGTACTCCACATCAGAAGACTCCACGCTGGACGAGATGTAAAGGTTGTTGTTGCTACTTCCGGCGCCACCTTTCCCTCCCTCAACAGAATCCTCACTGCTCTGGCTAGGATGGGGGGAGGTGCCCAGGTGCACTTCGTCCGCCTTCTGCTGGCTCTCCGTTTCCTGGTCGAAGGATATCAAATCGGGTGGAAGGTTGTCTGAAGCGAAAACAGTGTCGATGGCCGCATCTTCGGGCTCCACGTAGTCGTCGAATAGCATCTCGTCCACCGTGCTCGACCGGCGCTTGGTGGTGGTGAATTTCGGCGCCTTCTTGCCAGCGCTGGTCACTTCCGACCCGTTGCCAGGTAGTATAGGGGCCGTCCCCCCTTCCACGGAGCTTTCAGCGTCCATTGCGCTAACCTTCACTCTGTCGTTCACGACCCCATCTGGGGCCGTCGTCGTCGTCATCATCACAACCGGCTCCGCTCCCTTGCTGGCGTCGCACTGGACATTGTTGGAGGGGTCGTGCGAAACGACTCCGTTGAAGCTCTCTCCGGGAATGAGGTCCGCGGAAGTGACGTTGTTGTTTCGCGCGTAGAGGGGCTCGTCGAAGCTTATGTTCATGCCGTTCATGGAAAACTGCCTGTCCACCCCTCCCCCAGAAGTCGCGTCGGTGCGGGAGTACGCGGGCATGGAGGACATCCGCTTGATTATCTTCTCCTTTTCCCTCATCGCCTGGACCGAAGGGGGCTTGCGAGGGGGCGGAGGGCGGGGAGGGGGAGTAGGCGGCGGAGTGAGGTCTTTGCTCACCTTGCGGACGGATGGGGTGCCGCTGGCGGTCTCCTCGTTCATGTCTTTGGAGGCGGCAGCGAACGTGGTCTCGATCTGCTTAGAGATGTCACTGATCAAGCCATTCTTCTTGGCGATAACTGAGCTGAAGAATTTTGACGTGCCGTCTGCTAGGCTCTCAGACAGCGACCGGCGCTCTTCCCGCGAGCGGGGCGCCGGCACGGGTTTGACCGAGGAACAAGGTACGTGTTGTACATTTACGTCCATATTTGGTGAGGTCTCGCAGACTGGAATGCAGAAACGTATAGAATGACACGGGTCGATGAAAAGGAGATTAAAAAAAAAAAGGGAAGAACGAACAAAGGAAAGAGGAAAAAAGGTCCACGGCACCTGACTTGAAATAAGATCACATTTGCACAGATTTCTGTGTCCGTAACTTCCAGTGAGTCACCGCGGCACCTAATCCCTGCATTTAAAAAACAACAACGCTGTCTTCTTGGAAAGCTTTCAGTGCGGGCTGATGACTACGCTACGTGTGGCTAGAGTTAGAACGGAGAAACACAAGCGGGATAACTTAGTCCGTCGATGCTGACCGCTATGACCCCGCTCCTCGCTGAGGCGAGTTATCGACCGTTTACTTTTTTTTTTTTCTTACCAGTCTGCAGTCAGTCAAGAAAGACAGTGATCGGCTGGCTCGCACTTAACCAGCAAATCTACCCTACTGTGCGGTACTACTACGGCACTAAACACCCTGTTTCGGCCCGTAACACGAGAGATTTGGTACAACTCC
Organism: Sinotaia quadrata; assembly: GCA_028829895.1. Taxonomy (NCBI): domain Eukaryota; kingdom Metazoa; phylum Mollusca; class Gastropoda; order Architaenioglossa; family Viviparidae; genus Sinotaia; species Sinotaia quadrata. The sequence goes on along the minus strand of CM054181.1, from coordinate 112,839,002 downwards.
CGTGAGCTCGCTGCGGACCGTCCTTTGATGTATAGCCCCGTTCGCTCACTTAACACAGAGATAAAGGAATGCAAGAGTGTGTCGAATTAGTGCTTATCACGGGAGTTTAGTTGCGTTGTAGAAGTTGTCACCAGGCCGCACCGTCTTCCCCCAGCATCAAAACTCTCTCTCTCTCTAGAACGCGGGGTCCCAGCAGGTCGATAAAACGCACACCGCTAGCGCAGAGCTAGGCTTTTGTCGATCACGCAAAGTTGTCTCTCCTGCTGGTGGTACTGGTGGATTGTGTGTGGGGGGAAGAGAGAGAGAGAGGGGCTGGAATGGGAAGCGGCCTCTTTGTAACTCGAAAAAGACTTCCATGTAACTTCGAACAGACTTCAATGAAGCTCGAAATAGACTTCCGATCAGCATCGTCTGAGTGCAAACGCACTTGAATTCGCCTTAATAAAGAAATAAAGAGTTTCTGACAGTTCTGCTTCACTGAAGCATCCAAGTACAACTGATCTAAACGGTACTAGCGAGGCTGAATATAAGTGAACTAAACGTCGTTATCAGATATAAAAATGTAATAATGTTTTGATTTTTTTTTTTTTAGGTCGATACGTGCAACTTTCCCCATGGGTCCTTCAGATATTCTAAGAAATCGAGGAAATTCAGAGCAGTTACAGTAAATGCCAGAATTTATTTTCATCCAATAGAATAATTGAAAGATAGTCGATCAAACACGCATGCGCGAAAAAACACGGAACTGCTACCTCGTACCACAACCAAGCGTGTGCGTGTTTGTACACAGAGCTAAATATAGAACGCGGTCAGGGCTTTAGACTCATTGGTGTCACATGATGTAAACAAATACACGTGTGGCAGCTGTACATATTTTATTGAGCTGTTGAAGATGATGGCTGTTATCAAACGCCTCAATCATTAATAGATTTGAGGGTCATCGTGACATGTCTCACCTCTCTCTCACACACTCAAACACTAATCTTTTCAAAGAAATGGATCTCTATTAAATTTAGCAAACGATGTGAATCTGTAATCCGAGAATCAGTTATAACTGCAAATCCATTAACTAAGCTTGCGATTTGCCGGGAAAGAAACTCCAGTTTCTGGCAATAAAAGAATGTCTAAAAATGTAGAAATGTTGACATCGGACAGCAACTGTTTTAACATTAGAGCGAACCTGTTCACTTTGACAATTACAAGTTCGAATAGGTTATATTTCTTTTTCGGGACTGCAGCAAATTAAATACACGGACTGATTTCCACGCGGCTTTGTGCGTTGAACAAATTTTTTTTCATAAAGAAAGACAAAATGTTATGTGTAATTATATAATTTGTATTTAGGTGTTCAAGAATATTTTAAACCGATTCGGAAATAAAGTGTCATTCAACAACATCGGTATGCGCACGGGTATTCTCGCTACCGTCTTGCTCACGCGATCTCGTGCTCTGTCGTATTGTTAAAGTTACATTTAATACAAAATCTCTGTTCTGTTTTCTTTGTGTTCTCTTTAGTCTTAATTAGTGTATTTATAAGTTAACTAAAATTTGGGATATTAGTTTTATTTTTTAAAAATAAATACCTTGATTATTGGAAGCTAAACTCTAACTTAATTAATTATATCTACATTTGACAGCTTATATATTAACTTGGTTATTAATGCACCATTTTAGATGTTTTCTGTAATGAGATGGTCGGTAGTAAACAATCTCGACTGTTGTAGAAAATACTGCATATAAATAGACACTCGGTATAGAGGCTTCAAGGACTGTTAATAAATAAATATTGGGTAGAGAGGATTCAAGTGCAATTAAACATACTCGGTAGAGAGGCTTTAAGAAATGGTTCATAAATATATATTGGGTAGAGAGGATTCAAGTGCTATTTTGCATATTCGGGAGAGAGGCTTTGAGGACTGTTTATAAATAAATACTCGGTAGAGAGGCTTTAACTGCTGTTATACATACTCGGTAGAGAGGCTTTAAGGATTGTTTATAAATAATTATTGGATACAGAGGGTTTAAAGATTGTTTATAAATACATTGTCAGTAGAGATCTTTAAGGATTGTTTATAAATAATTATTGGATTAGAGAGGCTTTAAAGATTGTTTATAAATACATACTCGGTAGAGAGGCTTTAAGGATTGTTTATAAATAATTAATGGATAGAGAGGCTTTAAAGATGTTTATAAATACATACTCGGTAGAGAGGCTTTAAGGATTGTTTATAAATAATTAATGGATAGAGAGGCTTTAAAGATGTTTATAAATACATACTCGGTAGAGAGGCTTTAAGGACTGTTTTATAAATGCGTACTCGGTAGAGATGCTTTAGAGATTGTTTATAAATAATTATGATTATTGGGTAGAGAGACTTTAATTGCTATTACATACTCGTTATAAAGAGGCTTTAAGGACTGTTTATAAATGCATACTCTATAGAATGGCTTTAAGGACTGTTTATGAATGCATACTCTATACTCTATAGAATGGCTTTAAGGACTGCTTATAAATGCATACTCGGTAGAGAGGCTTTAAGGACTGTTTATGAATGCATACTCTAAGAATGGCTTTAAGGACTGTTTATGAATGCATACTCAGTATTTAGGGTTTAAGGACTGTTTATAAATGCATATTAGAGGGGCTTTAAGGATTTTTTATAAATACATACTCAAAAGAGAGGATTTAAGGACTAAATACATACTCGATAGGGGAGCTTTAAGTGCTGTTAGCCCTATAAAATACACACTCGGTAGAGAGGCTTCAACTGCTGTTGTACGTACTCGGTAGAGAGTCCTTAAGGACTGTTTATAAATAAATATTGGGTGGAGAGGCTTCAAATGCTATTATATATATTCGGTCGAGAGTCCTTAAGGACTGTTTATATGTACATACTTGTACCCGGTAGGGAGGCTTTAAGAACTGTTTATAAATGCATACTGGGAAGAGAAGTTTTAAGGACTATTTATAAATAAATATTAGGCTACATACTCGGCAGAGAGGCTTTATATACTGTTTATCAATACTTATTCGATATAAAGGCTTTAATAAGCACTGTTCATAAATACATCTTTATCTTTGGTACAGAGCTAGATTCCCTTGTCGGATCTTAAATTACATTATGCTGCAATTTTTGGAATTGTCGCGCGTTTGAACTGTGATTCAGTTATAGTAAAACAAAACAGAATCACAGAGAATGTTTTTATACTAGTTAAAGTCTTTGTGTCTTGCAGTGTATTGTAATTGTGAAACATGAACACACCAATACGGTGACTTTTTAAAATCAAATAGATCGATCGTTCACAAAAACATGCATGCATTAATTATCTAGTTCTAACTGTACAAATTGATCACTGGACTGAATACATGGCTTTAGTGCAACTTAAAAAAATTCTTTAAGAAAAGGAAATGGTCAAAGCAACTGTCATTTGGTAATTTGAACATCACTCATTGGACTTTTAAAAAAATGATCGGTTTCTTTCTTTGTACTTACCTATCTGTTTCAGTTGAAATACTAATTCTAGTCATTACGGAAAAAAGACACCTGCGCTTATTTTCTATTATTTTTTTTTGCTCTTCATAATTATCATCGTCGTCATCATTATCATTTTAGATATTTATTTTGCTTCTGACTGGAAAAATTTGCACAATATGATCAATATTCCCTAATTGTTTTCCCTGCGGGAAACTTTGCACACAAAACAACAAGCATTTGGCTTGCATAATGTAGCCTGTTCTAAAAAGAGAAAAACGTGAATTCATAACTAAAAATTTACAACCAGAATGCATCTGCAGTAGAATGGCAAATCAAAGAAGTGATTCTTAAAAAAATAAAATAAATTCTATTTCAGAAAGTTTCATAAATGCTTGCAGTATTTATTGTCCTGCATTCAAAACTCAATACTGACAAATTAACTGACAGTTTCTCTAGTATTTTTCAAAACAAACAAAACAAATCAATATAATGATTTTGAAAACTTTGCTGATGTTTAAATGGTTTGTGAATGAATAAAGCTCAGTCAGAGGAAATACTTAAAACCTTGATGAAATTTCTTGTTCGATACTCTTATGATGCTGACACCAAAATAATGACGTAAGACAGGAAATAATACTTTTGCATTAAGTCAGTATGTAAAACACATCCACCAAAACAATAAAAGCAGGAAAGATGTTTGCAGAATAAAAATCAATACATCACCAGCCTCGACACATTAAATAAATACGAAAACCCTGAATAGATTCTGAGAAAGTATTGATGTTTGAACTGTGTACAGCTTTCACTTAATAAACTACATGTAAAGACTGAATTTGCATGTAACATATGTTACAGTAAATACTTATAATCACTTTGCAAACATTCATCATGCTTACACAAGATGCGGATTCAGGCAGGCACCTTGTACTGAAATATTTTAATATACTGTGATATTCTCTTTCCAAATGGATGCAAAGATAGCTTAGGACATGAGTGTAGCAGATCCTCTACACATACAGACTCTTAGTTTGTCTGACAATACCAAAGAGAAAACCCAAGCAAAACCAGACAGAAAAATGAAACAAACAACAGACTAAGGGCTTCATTCAGGAAAAAAATATTACCAACAAAATTTTACTGTTAAATACTTGTACACAATAGCATAAATTAAATGTTACTCACAAAGACACACACAAAACAGTATACATTAAATGTTACTCACAAAGACACACACAAAACAGTATACATTAAATGCTACTCACAAAGACACACACAAAACAGTATACATTAAATGTTACTCACAAAGACACACACAAAACAGTATACATTAAATGCTACTCACAAAGACACACACAAAACAGTATACATTAAATGCTACTCACAAAGACACACAAAACAGTATACATTAAATGCTACTCACAAAAACACACACAAAACAGTATACATTAAATGCTACTCACAAAGACACACACAAAACAGTATGCATTAAATGTTACTCACAAAGACACACACAAAACAGTATACATTAAATGCTACTCACAAAGACGCCTATACAACAGTAAACATTAAATATTACTAACATTTAGTATTGCTTCCATTAAATATAGCTCTGTATTTGTATATGAATTTATTTAGTAATTGCAAGTTAATTTTAGCAGTTAGCTTATTAGTATTACTTCCATTTAATATAGCTCTTTATTCGTGTAGGAATATATTTAGTAACTGCAAGTTAATTTTAGCAGCAAAATCAATGTCTTTGATCCTCATTTCTATAGTTTTTAATTATTTCTTTGTGACAATCCTACGCTGTTTCAAACCAATTTAAAACTATATATGAAGCATGCTTTGATAAATATAAAACATTAGTTTTGTTTTATAGTAGTATTTATTTTATGCTAAATATTTTTAGACTGCCTTATTATTTGAGTAATAATATATCTTATTTTAAAGTTAAAATTTTCCGAGATCATGTCTATTTTTTTTTTAATGCGATTTTCTGTAGTTGTTTGGTAAAAATCTTCATTTATGAAATTGTGAAGTTAAAATTATAACCAAATGGTATATTCTAAATGATAAAAGAAAATAAATACAGAAAATGCATTATATTTTACAGTGTGCAAACATAGCTCTTCATTATGTAAATGCACTTGTAATATAAAGTACATATTCAAGACAATAATATTCAAATAAGTGGCTTAAAATGTATTTTCTCCCTGTATTTTAGATAATAAAGTACCAAGGAGTTTTAGCCCAATGTTTTCCAAAGACACTGATCTAAAAGCCAGTGATATATGAGATCTCAAACAGCACCAAAAGAGTAAGTTTAACTCATTAGGAAGAAAGATGACAAAAATGTTAATACATTGTACATAAAATCTCTCGAAACATATAAATTACAGAAATGGTTCAAATATTAAAAGAAAAAGGAATTTGTGCTCTATCTATTTATATATGTATATATATACATTTTTAGATGAAAGAGCACATAACATATTTAGATGATAGAAAACATACATTTATCCATGTTTGTATATACATTTCTGGATGATAGAACAAATATTTATCCATATACATATATGTACATCTTTAGATGAAAGAACATATAATTTATATATTTATACATCTTTAGATGAGAGAACATATCAATACATATATATACAAACATCTTTTGATAACATACACATGTACAATATATTGGATTTCATGGTCATTTCACTGCTGAGCTGATACTGTGATAATGATAGCAGGCATGCTCACCACTGTCTGTCCTCAACAATTGAGGTAAGTGGTGTAGATGTGATTTAAGTTTGAGTATAAAATCGTTGTCAATTTTTCCCCACTTTAAAAATTTTATTTGAATAGATAATAATTAGGTTGGTATTTTATTGACTGGTGATATTTTATTTATGCTGAAGTTTTCAAGTTCAAATATAATTTTTGCTGGCCACAAAATTCTTTGTTACATGAATAGGCATGTGAAAGTTCACTCTTTCAGTTACCGAAGAAACTTACGTCGTGTAAAATAACATTTACAAAATTGTTTAAAATATTTTACTATCAGTTTGTTATTTGCTAAGTAAAAGTACTTAAGTCATGACGAACACGTGTATCATCTGCTCTAGTTCATAACGAAGGTTCGCGTTTTGCTTTATTCTTACTTTGTAATATCAATAAAACAATACATATAAACGTTAGCAGCACAGAACATGCCCTCCAGCTGTGAATAAATATGGACATAATCAGGTCTACACATAAGACAGCTTAGGGAGAGTGATCTTTCTGAATCTTTTGGACATAACCAGGCCTACACAGCGTAGGGAGAGTAATCTTTCTGATTCACAGGGAGGTCTCCTTTACGAACTCACATTCTGATGCAGACTGTAGAGGAATCACAATATGTAAGCAGTCTTTGCAAAAGTTTATATGTAGTTCTATCCGGAGTTTTTATCGACAGCTGAAGGATGGATATACACTGTTTTGTTAGCCTTCAGATCTATTGTTTTATTCTATATTAAAAAAAACAATACTTTGTGCACTTGGAAACATCTTACTTTGTAAATTTATTAATACAGACGGAAGAAATAATCGTTTCGCTGTGATTTATTTTTTTTGTTGTAAAAAAAATAAATATATTTAACGTTATTAAATAAAAAGCAATACTATGGCTACACACTCCCAAAATAATTTTTGTCAATTTTTAAAAACTATTCTTTTTGAGAAACTAACATTTGCTGATTAATTATCTCTTTTCAACATGTTACCTAACTAGTCCAACCATTGATAATAAATGGGACCTTTAGCAGTTATCTGTGTGCACATGCGATCTTTGGTTGCTATATATAAGTAACGTTGCCGATGACTGATTTTTATCTTTAAAGGGTTTGGTTGTATGCGGTTCACTATCAGCAAAATGTACAGAAAGACAGCAATAGACAAACGTAACTTTTCTTAGAAAGAGCTCGTATAGTGTTATGTCGCAGTTTTAGCTTGCGTTTAATGTTCAACAGTAAACTTTAAATATTAATATTTTTGTACATATACTTATTATGATCAATACGGAATTTTTTATGAAAAAGGATAATGGGTTGTGGGTTCTCCCATATTTTCCAGAATTTATTGGGGCTTAAACCAAAAGAAAAAGAGCTCAACTTCGAGTTTCAAGATTTGTTCGGGGATTTGTTCCCCACTGGCATTAATGATGTAGAGAGAGTGAAATTATACACGGAGTCACTGGAGAAATGCGAAGGTAATTATTGTCAAGAAATCGCTGACAGTACAATCTACAGGAGCACCGATGTTCAAAGAGTTAAATTACGTAGAAAGAAAAATTCATTGTCGAAGCGTGAATTATATGCGGACTCCGTGGCGTACAACATCAATATGGTAACTATGGAGGAAGCTGCTGAGATAGCTGTGAGAAACCGGAACAAAGAACAGCTTCAGCGTATTATCACAAAATGTGGGGAAGGATTTAGTCTCATACCAGTACACGGTCTTCCAAAAAGGAAGAAGAATGCAGTGGAATTGGCATGCACTTTAGGATACTATGATATAGTTGAAGTGTTTTTGGATAATGGCTGCAGTCCAAACCTTCCTACAACGGCAGGGAAACTGCTTCACTCAGTGCTCGAGTCCTTGAAATCACACAAAGAATGTGTTAGTGTTGGACGCAGAGTGGTGAGAAGTCTGTGTGAAAAAGGTTGTGATTTAAACATCAAAGACTATAGGGGAAACACACCCTTGATGCATTGTGCTCAAATTGGAGACTGTATAATACTAAAAGAAATATTGTTCAGGTGCTCAGAATTACAGTTAAGCTACAGGTGCTCAGGTAGCCAGAACACACCCTTGCATATGTCTGTGATGCGTGGTGACTATGAGTGTGTCAAGCTGTTGCTCTCTCGCTCACCCCATAAACATGTAGATTTAGTTGACCGATATGGAAACACAGCTCTACACTTAGCCTTGAAAAGTATGCTCCATAATATCCCATACCTAAATGCTGCAAGACAGCACATTGAATTCTCAGCAAATGAAACCAGCTCTCAGAAAGCTGCAGCATGTGAAAATCTCATGCGTTTTCAGCACAACACAGTTGCTATTGTTGAAGAATTGATAATGGCTGGTGCTGACCTTCATGCGGTTTGTTGTCGACCAGATTTTATGAATTTCCAATATTACCCTCTTGTGTATGCCTTGCAACTCTGTGCAGAAGATGAAACAGAGGGCTTTGATTTCCAGCAAGGGAAATTCTCATCCACTCTCCATCTTGTTTCTAAACAAACTATCCAATCTTTAGAGGATTGGAGCAAAGCTTGGAAAGAAGATACAGTTACAGTTGCAGGCAGTTGCCCCAAAAAACTGTCAGTTTATGCAGGTGTGGTAAGACTCTTAGTCTTGGCAGGAACACTTGTCTCAAGCAGTATGAGAGCTGAACTGTATAATCGGTTTGGCAACATAGGTCATTTATTGGATGAATTATGTGTATTTTGGGACAGATATAGAGTGGAAAAACCACCGAAGCTTATCCACCTATCCAAACAAAGAATACGATCACATTTGGCCAGCCTTCATCGATTGCATGAAATCAACCTTCTTCCTCTGCCTGTTCGGCTTCAAGACTATATCAAACTCCATTATCTGTGAATGTTTTTCCATAAAAACTGATCTACTGCTTTTATTGGATTTATTTTTATAAATTGTTTTTCTTTTACTTACCTGCAATTTAATTTATTTGTGTGTTGAGTATATATTTGTTCTGATAAGTGTTTTGTATATGTATATGCTTAAGTTCATTGTTACAATTTGTTATAATTCAGAAAGTTTAGTTTTTTATTACTTATGCCATTAATTCTAATCGAAAAGTAAAATCTTTGGTTATCTAATATTAGTATTACTTAAAACTTGTATAAAAGTTAAATTATTTTTGGCCTGCCCATTAGTCATCAGGTACTTATTAAGCATCTCCTTAACAGCATTTTGTTAAGCTTCTTCGCTTCTTGTGTCAAAATTCTTCTCATTAAGTCATTTATTCTTTTTGACTTCATCAATTTTACATTTGGACAAATAACAGCTATCATTGAATCAGAAGCTGTATCATCATCATTGGTTTACACCCTAGCATTTGTGCTTATGCTTCATAGTTGTACATAAATTTTGTAATGTTTGATATTATTAGCGTATGAGCAATGATATAATTTCTCTGTATTATTTATTCTGTTTCTGGTCTGAATATACTCTATAATAAAAGTCATAATTCAAAGTTATTTTAGTCTGCATTTATTTTTGTAGACTGGAATTGTCATTTTAAAGTAGATTAAGGTGCATTCTAAAGTTAAGAATTCTTTCATTGCTCTCTCCCATCCACTTCTTGTTTGAGGATTTCACAGATTGCAGTTTGTTTGTAATCCTGTACTTGTAGGTATGATTTTGCAAATTGTACTGCCAGTAGTCATGTTATCAGTATTACTAAATACTAGTCTAATGTAGTCATTTAATTAGGACTAGTTTATAACTTTGTCTTTTGTTTGGCCAAGATATTATAATTCCATATCGTTGAAACTATAATAAACAAAAATGCTATTAAAGTATTATACAATTCCACTTGTAAAGTGGTATTCCTCTCTCAGTTGTTTGATTGTCACTTGAGTGTAACTGTAATTTTATTTTATTTTCTATATCTGGTTTGTACATCAGTACACAATAATGTATTTATTTTTAAGAAAGATTTAATTTATACTTATAGTTATTAACTGTGGACCTTGCTAAAGGTTATACAGTGTATTTATGGCTTTAATTTTATGTCTATTAAAAAAAAAGATAGCTTCTGAAAAGGGTATTAACATACACTTACAGTATTATTATGTTAACTTAATAATATTAATTATTACTTTAATAATAATTGTTATTAATAATACTGATATACTAATAGTAGTTAATAAAACAGATTAGTATTTTAATAGTTATTATAAATACTATAATACATTGTCATAGTAATAAATTAATTCTATAACTAATACAAAGTAATTATAGTTAATTTATGCAATACTTTTTTTTAACTTCTTAAATATTAATTACTTATTATTTTTATTTATATTACAATCTGCAAGTAATTTTTTTCTTAAGTCCATATGTAAAAAAATCATTTGGTTTGCAACATCATTAAATAATGAAAAAGTTATTATTTTTATTTAGAATTATATAAATATTGTGTATGATTTAATTTATAACTAATAATAATATACTTTAAAATGAAAAGGAAAAAACTCAATATATGAAATTGCAACAGTTTTAAGTTTTACTTGTAGGAAAAGAATTAGGAAAGAATGCAATACATTGTACTTAATACCAATTTTGATTTATTAGCAGTGCAACTTAATAACATATTATTTTTAAGTAAACGTATTTTATGATATAATGTAATAGACAAAATATTTTGCTTAGAATGTTGCATTTATTAGTTCTGATTATAAATCTTAAACAATGCACCTTTGGTAATCCAGAATCACTTTAAACTCCTAACTAGTAATCCAATCAGCTCAGGCCATGTTATAATTTTGCTATGGCAAACAGAAGCAGCCAGCAGGATAGCTTTTGCCTGTGTTAATTATTAGATGGTGTGTATGTGATTTTTTTTAATGTTCACACATTTTTACAGCATTGCATCAATTAGATCATTACTGTAGATAGTTGTGCATTAAATTATAGAAGAAATGCATTTTTCTTTAAAATCTAGTATATAAAGTAGTAATCAAAACACACTTGTACAATTAATTAAATATGGATTACCATTGTTGAACTGGATAAACAGTGAATCTTCTAATAGTTTTCTATTGCAATGCAACACATTGTTGTACAGTATCAATGTATGCTGGCAGTGGTGTTATTATAAATCATTAAATGCGAACAATATGTAATGAATGATGACATATGGTATTAAGTTTATTTATTAATTATAAAATCCAATACTCATATCTGTGTGAGACATTTCATGGACCGATAGAAATTTTATACTATGTATGAAACAAATTTGGATACTTTCTGGTGTTTTTTTTTGAGAAACTTTTATTTTATTTTTGTTTGCTTGCTTATTTTCTTTTTCTTAAGTTAAATTTTTATTTGTGATGTAATGACATCAAAGACATTCTTTCCCCACTTGCATGAACATTGAAAAATATTAATTTCAAAGCAGCCTTACTGCATTTTTTGTTCTTGGCAGTTTTTCTTTTCTTTTTCTTTGCTTCAATGCTAGCATTTATTTATTCTTTTAAATTTAAAGGCAAGCATTACATATCATAATTATATAGAAGAGTTTAATTACAATTTATCTAACAAGCTGTAAGAATGGAAAATTCAGAGGCATTTAATTGTATTTAAGTATTATAAAAATCTTAGGCGTGTATGTTATTGCTTGACCTTAATTTTAATTTGTTAAGTAATGTATCCTAGTTAATGTAAACAGTTAATTAACAAATTCAATCTCTATCAGTAACACGAATCTGTATGACAAAATGTATCAGTATTTAGAATTATCACTTCATTTAGTGTCATTATTCTTGGCAGTGAGTTGTAAAATTTGTAAAGTTGTATTTTGTAAAATTTCTCATTTTCCACACAATTCTGCAACTTTTGCATATATTGATAAAAGAAAAAAAATTCTTGTTTTTCTGAATTAAATGAACCTTTTCTGAAGTTTAGACAAGATATTTTAATTACAAAATTGGAATGATGCTATTTTAAAAGTTTGGAATAACATTTAGTATTAGTAATCAATTAAACATCAAAATTTAGTTAAATTTAAATGAAATATTTATCTCACAACAGATTTAAAAAAAAAGCAGACATTAGTTAAACAGTTGTAGGTTAATATTTTAGTAACAAATGAAACATGAAAATCCAGTTAAATTTATTGTGAAAAATGGTGTTTATGTCACAACGCATATTGACATTTGTGTTTATATAATTAAATGCCAACACCAGAACAGTCAAAAGCGTGCACACACTTGTACAAAAAAAATATCAGTGAACCAATCTTAAACAAATGACTGGTGTGTTTAAAAGAAAGAAATGATTTATTGGTTACCTTGTAGAGCTTTAAAGTGCAACTCGTTTGATTAATGTTAATTTTAACATCTTTAAATAAATTGTAACTAATTGCTTATACAGGAGCATACTAAATATAAATATATTTTGCCTTTGAGACAGATTTAAAATCTGACTGTTGGTGTTTATTGGTCTTTCAGTGTAATTTGAGTTTTGAGAGAAACAGAAAATGTGACTGTTGTGTCTAAACACATCATATTTATAAGGATTGTAATTGTTCTTTAAAATAAACTTTGTGAGTGACGTCGCTTAAAGATGACAATAAAAAATGGAAGATTGTATTTTTTAAAAAAAATTATTGTTTATGTGTGGGACCGACCATATGCTTTTATTCTATTATTGATATCTCTTTAGCACACATGCTAAATGCAATGCTTTGTTTTACCCGAAGGTGATAATTTAAGTGTTTTTCTGGACATTAAAGTAAGTCAGAAAAGAATGCTATCTGGGCTATACAATGATGTCATAATATTTGGGGCTTTTAGCCAAATTCTCATTGCAAGTAAATATTTTCTCTACACAGAACACTGATGAGATTCTGTTATATATTTTGGTGTTTGGTCAGAGCATTAATTTACTGATATTATTAACAATATATTTATTGCTACATAATTAGTCTTTTAGTCATTGAAATTTTAAAACTGTCATTATGTGCACAATTAACATTTCAAATTTTATAAGGAACTGCATTTATCCCCCACCCCCACCCCGATTGCAAATACAATTTGATGTAGTATATTATCTGTATGCTGTAGGACTTGGTTTTAACTCAACATTAATGAGGCATTTCATTATACACATTTACATTTCTGGTAATGAGGTAACACACACTCAATCACACTCCTTTCATCCTTCTGACACAGTATGAACAATTTTGTAGAAACCATCCTTTTACTTCCAGGTTTTAGTCATATCCAGTGAGTGCAACATACTAAACTGTGAATACATATAAATATTTGATGGGTACAACCCAGCAGAAGTTACCATAGGTTAACAGTACAATGAATGTAAATGGTCGACACCTGTTAGAAGACAAAAGAAGCTTTTTCATTCTTAAACTATATTTTTTAGAACATTCTAACTTGATTTTGTAAGTTATTGAGGGATTCTGAAAGAAATTTTAAAAATATTTTAAAATTACTATTGTATAATGTAAAATTTATGTAGTAAATAACCTTTAAATAATTTAAATACTGTATATATAATTTTAGTTGAATAAATTAATGGCTATAACTTTAAGGAAATTAAATTAAAACAAGTGAAACATAAGAAAACAAAACTAAGTATTTTAAGTCTTTCTATTGGAACTCCCCTAGAAAGAAAAATAAATTATAGGGTAAAGAAGGGTGGAATATATGCATACATTTTCTTATCAATCAAGGAAAACTGATATCTCAAAACATAATTTTTAATATGTAAAGAAATTCCAGTAAAATTCTAATAAGGAATTTATATGACAATTGTTTTAAAGCCAGCTCTGTACACTCTTCTCCCAGTTTACAAGCATTCGGTTCACAAATTTTTGCTATATGCTGTAAATCACATTTGCTGGAAACTAGTTTTGTTGGAATGAAGGTGTATCTATCCATACCCAAGTATGCTTGGATAACATATCAAAGTGAAGGAATATTGTAGTACACATACAAAAATGTGATTGCGCCATTGATGCAATAGTCTTGTAATGTTCGTTTCACCCATTTGATTCTTGATGCACTTACAATCTCCTTGTGAATCTTGCTAAATGAGTGCCATTAAAAAAAAAAATGTAACTGGTGGATGTCCTATATGGTTTTAATACAGTCATTGTATCTCAATATAGTGTTGAGTATTTTTTCTCCATTTTGTCTGCAGAATAAATACCAAGATGTACAGCGGACTCAATTATCTGGAGTACTGGAGGGGAAGGGTTGCCTGGATAGGATAAAGCACAGATTATGCAAAGCTTTACTGAAAACTTTGCTGAAGAGTATAATGGAGATTTACAGAATTGCTAAGAGCATTATAAAGGTAATCTAAAACAGTTGCCATTTTGAAACATTATTCAGGACATGCAAAAAAGTGATCCTAAAAATTGTTTGACTACATAATGATGTAATGAAACTGATTAAGGTAACTACAAGAAATGCCAAGTGTTTTTCTAGACTACAGAAACTAATCAAATGCTGCTACATTAAAAAAAATCCCATGTTTTGAAGTTTTGCTTTGTGAATAATTACAAGGAACAATTACCTTTGTAAAACAGAGGGATATATTGCACATACACCATGTAATAATTTTAGAATTGATGTCTAATAAATAACTTTTACTTAAGACTACATCTTGTAAATAAATCAGGCAACCTTGGTGTATATTTCTGCTCTAAAATTCAAAAATATGTTTCATTCAACTGCCCATGGACATTAATGTCCCTGTAGTCAGTGTAGTGCATTCTATAAACAATACACAATTATGTGCATCAAAACAATATTTCTGGTGGTACACCTGAGGTGACCATAATATGAATCAATAGCATTTAGATTTAGTTCAGATTACAGTGCAAAGAAAACATACAACATAGACATATATATATATATAAAACTCTGTTAAGCATTTAAAAATAATTTAATACCAAGCCTCTCAGATAATTTTTAGCTGCTATGATGAACACATCCACTAAATCACTTTGTTGAAATTAACTGATAAAAACCAAGGCAAAGATAATTAAACAGATAATACATACAATTAAATATAATTTCTGTTCAGTCAATAATTAAAAAGACATGGAATCCATTGTATCAGAATGAATAAAAAAAGAAATATACCATTACAAGTTCTTTCACAAATTCACAGCAAATCCTATAAATCAAAATTAACAATTGTAGTCATATCTTTGTGGACAAAGAACCCACTTAATTAAGTGATTTAAATAATGACATTATCAATGTGCACTAACCTCCACCCATTTTTCAATGTAAATGTTTCTATAATGACAACTGTTAAAACATTATTTAAAAAAAACAACCTTACACTGCATTTTGGGAAAATACTTTAAAATATAGTCGGGTCTTGGGTAACCCAATTTTGTATGCAAGATGGAATTTGTATGTAAATGGTCTGTTGGTCCTACAATACTGAGCAGTACAAAAAGAGGGCAAACAATGAATTAAAACGATGCTTGATTTGTGCACCGTCGTACATGAGTAACACACTTCTACAGTTCATCCATGTTGAAATTAGGTCCCTCAGTTCAAACGGAATGGATGCCACTATGTAAGTCTTAATTTTTTTAAAAAGTCCTTTATGGGCTCTTTTGTTTCAATGGACTGTTGTAAGTCAACACTACCTGTAACCCAAGACCTGACTAATAATTAACTTTGATCTAAAACTAATTTCTTGTACAGAAGTCCAAAGCATCAAGCTGAACATTTATTTTTGGCAGTACCAGTAGTTTATCCACAAAATCAGATTCTACTAAAGAAAACAATAATCTGATAAAAAAAAAACAGTTTATTAAAACATTAAAAAATAAAATCATTATGTTTGGTGCGCCCAGTCTATTATAACCCAAAACGTGCAAAGAAATATAATGCCGTATCACCATTGTAGCCAAAGTGTGTATAAAGTCTAAATTTAGTTCTCAGAGAGAAATTAAAATAACAAGGAAAATGTACATCATATAAGTGAAAAATAAAAATCTATTAAATGATTTATAAACACATTTTAAAAATTTCATTTATCACTTATTGCTAGTTTTTAGGTCACTTTAATGACACATTTATGCAACCATGAAACAACCAATCACTCATCCTAAAAACATTTGCTGCTTACAGATTCAAACATGTAATCCATATATACTTTTCGATCAGATGCATTTAAACAAACTAAAAAAAAAAATTAAAAAATCACCAATCTTGATAGTATGTACACACCTGCCATTTAAAAAATAGCCCCCCTCCCCCAATGGAATAAAATAATTTAAATTTTAAAATACTTTAAAAACCATTGTGCTATTTACATTTGTGTTGTATGTGTGTGGTACGGGACAGGGCAGGTGGGAGAAGAGTAAAATAATGTCTAAATGTACTACAACTGAAAAAAGTAGGTTGCTTTTCAAACCAAGGGTAGAGAGTTTTACCCTGTTCCCTTGCAACAGGGTTGCTGTAACATTATATGAGGCTGATGGAACATACTCTGACAGCAATACTAGAAGCCAGAGTAATGCATCCCCCAAAATAACTGCAACAGATTGCTAAACACATGTGACTATCCTGTGAATGAAAATGAAAATAATTCAAGCACATTGTCATGGTTTTGCTCATACCTAACTAGACTACAAGTCATACCTAACTAGACTACAAGGAAAATCTGAAGCCATTTAAAAATGAATCTTTAAAGACTGACTTTTATCATTTAATTAACATTCATTTATTCATTTCACCAACATTATATACATTCTCTTTTATCTAGATGACTAATGACCAAGGAAAATCTGAAGACAATTTAAAAAGAAAAATTTTAAAACAGACTTTTATCATTTAAGAAGTAAATTAATTCCACCAACATTAAATTCTCGAATATCTAGATGACTGACGACTAGCAAACCATGTACTTCTTGAAGTCTTTCACTCCTATGATATGCACATATTACACAATGATTCAAAGGCTGCTCTCTCATACGCACACACATAATACATAAATATTATTTTATCAAAACATATTTTCTTATTGGGCAAAAACATTATTATATTTTTCAATGCTTTTTTTTTTTAAAGTGAATCTCTTTTAGTTGAAACTGTACGGTAAAATTCTACAAGATTTCAAACCAATAGGGTAAATCTATTTTTTTTTCAAAGGAAAAAAGTGCATGAAATGATTTTAAGAGTTTTTGATTAAACGGGCATTTGATAGGTTTACATTAGGATGAACATTATGGGAAACAAATCATCCCCATAACATTCATTATATGAGTTTTGCATTCCTTTATTAATTGATACAATACAATGATGATTTCCCCAAAATAATCAAAATAAAATAAAATAATTTTCATTCACAAGACCTTTCACACTTTCCACAAGTCTGTTTCAATGCTGTACCATACATATATGGACTTTTGAGTTCAGTGGCCTGAAGGGTTCTGTAGGTAACTTTCGACATCAACTCACCTCAGGGTTAGTCAATTACCTGTAGTTATAATTTAACATTTGCACTAAAGATCAAACGAAAATTTTCGTTTTTATGTGACATAATTAAAAAAATTCCAAAGAATGCCAGCATTTTGTTATATGTGCTGGTTCTGATGCAATCTAACATTTGTGTTCATCCACATAAGTATTAATTGCTATTTTAATGAAAATGCAAGGAATATTTGATTAACATAACTATATGCTCATCCACATTCTCCATGACAGCATTTATGTATTGGTTATACAATTATTTTCCACAGTGTTGCATCCACTTTACTGTTTTAGCAACAAAAAACAAACAAACACCCCAGGTATAAATAACCAACTGATAAATTTTTTTCTTATTAATCAAACCACTGAAATGTGAGATGAACACACTAATATAGTAGTTGGACATTTCTTTGTTGGATACATTGTAAAACAAGAAAGATTACTTGGTCAGTAAACATGCATAAAGTGTGAGAGAAAAATGATATATAAATAGTGAAACAGATGAATTTCAATTACCCACAAGTAAAAACAAAAACAAATTTAATGTTAAAAATGTCATTATCTTGCTGCAGAACTTTACAAATAAAAATTGTTAAATAAATAACACAGAAACACCCATGACTGCAAACAAAAAATGTGACATGCACATGTTAACACACATTTTGCTCTTTCTCACAAATAATGCAGAGACAAAGTAATGCCATGTCCTATGTTTTTTCATGTATATTTGAACAAACAGTCATTTGCTTTGTCAAACTCCAGGCATTTTTGCTCCATAAATCATCTGCTGCAGCTTACGAGGTTTGGGCCGTTTTCTCTTGGGTCGGGACCGGCCATGGTAGTACTGATTCAACAAGAAAAGCACCACAAGACCTGTCCCAAGAAAAGCAAGGACTGGGAAAAAATTTGAGTGATCCTGTACAAGCTGTGGGCCAGAAAGATTCATGCCGTCCAGAGGATATCCTGGCTTATCTTTGATGCCATTGATATTTCCTGATAGGGGATTGTGCTTATTGTTGCTGAGTATTGGAAGACCACCAGCATTATCCAGATCAATTGACATAAGCTTCTGGTGCTGATACAGGTTGCTGTGAATGAAAAAATTATAAATGGGTAAAACTTATAATTTATCACATTCAACCAACAGTCCTTAATGTTAAAATTTCCCATCCATAGTGTTCTTTACATATAAATGAATTTTTATCTAGTTTATATAATACAACTGGGATTGCTGTCAGCACACTGCCTTTCCCTGGGGTCAATGCTTATTTGAAGTCGTTAAACATCACTTTACTAAGACTGCTCAGGGAAAAATAAAACTTGACACAATAAGTGCTAAATATTATTAAAAGAAAATTAAGTATTTTCACAATAAACCAACAATCATTAAGTAATGCACTCTTTTAAGAGGAAATTAATTTAGATGTTGCAGATAAAGGAATTAATTCATTCCATAATATAGATAGAATGGTCTCTATACCACTAAGATTTAGATGTTGCAGATATAGGAATTAATTCATTCCATAATATAGGTAAATGGTCTCTATACCACTAAGACTTTATACATGTCCAACTTTGAAAAGTTCATATGCCGTTATAACCAAAATATATTTCCTGCATATTAAATGTAGGACATATCTTCCAAAAGCAAAATATAAACAATAATTATAAAATGGCAAAAAGTGATGTTACATTACAATATAAGACGGAAGAGAAATAAATATTTTAAGCATTTATTTAGCCTTTTATCCAACATATACATATTTAAAAAGACAATTAAATAAAATATAGTGAAAAATGATGTTCAAACATGACCATTACTAGCGCTATGGTAGGGCAAAAGAACATATATAAAACATTTGTGAAACTAGTGCTATACAAGTGCAAAAGAACATGGACAAAATAAGTTGGCTTGTGAAACTAGTGCTATGCAAGTGCAAAAGAACATGGACAAAATAAGTTGGCTTGTGAAACTGGTCTAAGTTTCTAAATAAAGTGCACAAGAACATCTGACTGATAGGCATTCATACGGATACAATAAAAAAAATTATTTCTATGCAAATCAGAAGAAATAAACATAAAAATTATGCTTGGTCTGATTAAAAAAAAAATTGGTATTATACACTCATTTCAAGTAATTTATGATGATTACTGTTTATTATTACTGTGGAAACATTAAATTTGTTTGTCTTATGAAACATCTTTCTTCAAGAACTAATTTAACGAATAGATATTCTCAACTTATAGCTTCTGGCATGCTTCAGTCTGCACTTAAATCAATTAAATGCTAGATACTGTTTTAATCTCAAGTAAAATTTTAATGCACATATTTTAGACTCAACAAAAATCTTTAAAAAAATAACAGGTACTATCTTTATACTGAAGTAAAATGCTTTAAAAACTAGGAACTGTTTTCACTCTCGACTAAACTCTATTATGTGGTGCAATTCAACTTGTAAAATGCTTACCTTGGTGCTGATTTGTTCAGTGGATGTGGTTTGGCCCAGTTCAGACTAGGACATGGTGGCAATGGACGGGATCTGGGCTTCCCAAGATTACCCTCAATGACTTTAGAATATCGATGCAAATGATTTCCTGTTAAAATTACAAATTGTCGTCAATCTTTTCAAAATGCTAATCAAAAAGTAGTATAAAATATTTCATCAAATTTTAAAAGAAAACAAGTTTCACATAATAATAAAAAAATAATAATAATAATGATATTTAAATTATTTTTATTAAATAAAAATATTGTTATTCTTATAATTATTCCAGTGTGAAATCAAGAATATTAATGACAATTTTAATTTAAAAAAATAAAATATTGAGTGTGTGAACAAACTAATACACATCTGTAAGGTCTACAAATCTAATACAATATTCTTCACATGTATTCTTTTTTGAATCATCAGACAATGAAAGTTGTTGTGTGGGTTATGTTTGTCTGTTTCATTCTCCTTTATGGTGAAATAAGTTTTATTCTTCTTCAGAAAAATAGAATAAAATAAGTTGGGCAACCTTGCTGACTGAAGATGTCTTACCTCCTAAACAGGAAAATGAAAATATTAATAAGGTCTTTCACTGTTATAGGTGCAGACATCAAGATATATCCAACTTATACTACATATTAGGTAATAACTTACACTATGTTTAAGATAAAGAGATACACATCAGATATTGTGATCCATCCATCTCATACTGTGACTGTACTATATAAATATATGTACTAGATCTACAGATAAATATCTCATATGGTGAATGACTGTACTAGATTAAGAAAAAAATATGTACAAGGTAAAGATATGAATTTGATAAAGATAGATACTAGACCAAGATACAAAAAGAGAGATGAAATGATAGATGAGCAATGATATGAAAGGCTTTGATGGGTAACTTAAATTACAATTATAACTAGAACAAGATACGTATGTACTTGATACAATCAAAAGACAGATGAAATGATAGACGAGCAATGTGAAAGGCTTTGATGGGTAACTTAAATTACAATTATAACTAGAACAAGATATGTATGTACTTGATACAATCAAAAAATAGATGAAATGATAGATGAGCAATGATGTGCAAGGCTTTGATGGGTAACTTAAATTACAATTATAACTAGAACAAGGTGGAATATGATATGTGACACCTTTTTACTCAAAAACTCATGAGCAAAAAACTAAAAGAAAAGAATACAGAGATTTTTTATAAATAATCAAAGACTTCAGAAATGTACCTTCCATTCTCTCTGGAAGTTCTCCCATGGGAGGCAGCTGAACTGAATCTTGAAAGAAGATAGTGGATGGCAAAATTTTGTGGGCAGTGTATTCTAGGACAGCATTCAACAGCCAAAAACACTCTGTGACAGCAATGTACAAGTACTTGTTAACAGGTAAAAAAAAAACCACTCTGTGAAAGTAATGTACTTGTTAATGTAACAGGTCAAAAAAAAAAAACCCTCTGTAAAAGTAATGTATTTGTTAAAGTAATAGATCAGAAACATTCTGGGAAAGTGTGACACTCTGGGCACCCTCGACTCATTTCGGTTATTACTTATTAATTAATAACACATAGCTAATTACAAGTGATCAAAAAACTTAATTTATAGGTATTAATAATTCTCCCACAAGAACAACACTGTTTCTCACTTGGCAGATTATAAGGGTGTTGTAAAGCTCTTCTCTTTACACAAAAATAAGATAGATGTTTTACTGTCACATAATGTTTCTGCAGGTGGAAACTTCTTACTAAAGGAGTAATAAAAATCTGTCTTTTATTTATAATGAGCCACCCAATCCATCCACTATTAGTCCAACATAAGGCTTTAATATATGTGCAAGAAGGTTAATAAATTTATTAAATCAACAATAAAATATACAACATATGAATATAATCAAATTAATTGGTATAATTCATCACAGAAATGAGACTGAAGTTTCAGAGAGATAATTATAGTCAATGTACATAACCTTTTCTAAGATGGCAGCTGTCACTGCATGTGTTTACAATCACTCAGTTTGCAACAAGTCACTTTCATATTAGGTGATGGTCCATTATATCCTTCTAAGCACATTACATAACTGTTCCAGAATATTTGATGCGCTCACAAAGCACACCGTGGAGAATCATCCAGAACTTTGTGTGTACTCTCAAAGCACATCACAAAGAGCGTTCCGGAACTTTACTGTGCACTACTCAAACACACCTTGTGAAATGTTAAATAAACTTTGTGAATTCTTGAGACAAAAACTCAAACTTCAATTTCTGTCATATTGGCTCTCGAACGGAATTCACAGAAATCAACAAACAGCAACACATTTACTGATACATTCGATGACAATTCTGGATACACACACCAATGTGATCCAGTAGAGTACAGTAGTCATTGCAGTCTGAGCAGATACAAGATTACAAAACAAAAAGGCCGTAGTCCTTTCTGCGAAAGTCAAATTAAGGCAGCACTAAATTTCAGGCATATTTCATCTCTAAACTCATTTATCTCTTATACACATTCTCAACTTACAATATTCATTAGCACAATACACACATATCATAAAAAATATAGATTTGATCAAAATCATAAGTATAATGTACAACGTAATCAAATTAGTGAACAGTGAAATAATGGTTCAATTACATAAGCATTCTCCAGTTCAAATCATAGATCATTAGCAATCATGTATGAAATATTTCTAAGTCCATTCTTGCTTTATCAATCAGTTAACTTACCATAAGCTAATGATTGCCTTTATGAGTTCAAGGCTTCATTCTATCCCTGTCTAATCTTTCTATTCATCCCCAATCAGTTCTAATCTTCCTATCCATCCCCAATCAGTTTTAGGCTTCAATTTATCAGTCTATCCCTGTCTAATCTTTCTATCCATCCCCAGTCAGTTCTAGGCTTTAGTACAAAGACTATAAACAATTCTAACCTTTCTGCAGGTGACTGGTGTCCAGACAATTGGAATCTCCATAGAGAGCAATACGACCAGATCCTACTTGTGATGTGGTCTGGTACAGACCCAGTATGGGCACCCCTTCTTTCTCTTGAGTCTCACCTTTCAATACTTCATAGCCTGAAGATAACAGTATCTTGTTTTAATTAAAAGCACTCACCCACAACTTAAGATAAATGGTTTCTTTAAAGTCCTATTCATTTCTGTACCATTAATCTCATGTAAAATAACAGCACCATATTTATTAATTCTTGAAATTGCTATTGGGCATTCACTTTCATAAATAAAATGATAAAATCCAATGCTGCTTCAATTTAAGTGATATTTATTTTTATGCTAATGTTCTGCTTTTCATATACTGAATTCTTCTCTAATTCTACTGGCTTCAGTATTTAACATTCTATGTAAATGTCATTCAATCATAACTGTTCAATCATATAACAACCATGTGCCATAGTATTAATTTTTGTTGTTGTTGTAAAACACCAGCTTCCTGTATTTGTTTTCTTCATTTAACCTCAACCAATTATACATGACAGTTCTGATCCATCCCATATTATAAGCCTGAGAGCAGGTTTCAGCAATAAATTGTCAGTGGTGTTTTTTGGTACCCTTTCTTTTGTACATTGAAATTTTTTCTTAGACATGGCAAGAAAAATGTTTCAAATAACCAAAATTAAAACATCTTAGCTTAAATTAAGCATGGGTTGAAATGAATAAAATATTGAAAATTTGAGATTTTTTCCCATGCAGCCTGAAATGAACAGAAATCTGAATTAGCTAAGTCTGAATTAAGTAAGTTATACTACTCACGACTGGTAACAATTTATTAGTTTTAGCAATTAGGTTAGAAAAGCAAATTAATGAAGTGAATGGTTATATGAGAGAAAAAGAAAATTATAAAAAAACTGGACTAAGTGAACACTGAAACAGACAGCTATATATAAACACTGAACTGGACAAATATAAGTAAACATTGAAATGGACAGCTATAAGTGAACACTAAAATGTACAGTTGTAAGCGAACACTGAAACTTCTCACTAGAACATTCACTATGATACCACAACCATACCAAGAATTATATGATATGAATTTAATATCTTAACCTGTTTGACAGTCAGCATCACATAGTAATATGTGTGTGAGCCTGTAAAGTTATTCTGCTACTCATAAAAAATTGTATGGGTGACCTTACTAAAAAATGAGTGGCTGAAATTATAAAAGGATTTTGAAAAAGTACAGATTTGCTAATGCCAAACATACTAACAAATTTTAATATTATTATTTTTTAAATTTAAAAATAAATATATAATAAAAAATTCCCTTACCTTTCGATGAATATCTTGAAAATGTTCTCAAAGATTATCAGCAAAAATGACATGACACCCATTAAGTATCAATTTTATAAATGTTGTAATACACGAAAATTTCCAAGGAATTGTACAGTTCAAATTAATTCTTATCAATATTTTTTTCTTCAGCACAACACTGTATTTTGAATGAAATGAAAAGTTCATTGGTGAGCATTACACATTTTTTTAAATACATAAATGTAATGGGTATAAATTACAAAACTGTCAAAGCACATTATCATTATTTTGCCTAACCAAACAAAAGTCCCACTGCACAATTAATATTTTAATGAAATCCATTGTTCATTTGTTCAAGCACTGCATGCCATCCACCCAATTTATTTTTACTGGTTTCACAGCACACCATTTTTATCGACCGGTTTCATCTCTTCATCAATTTGAAAATCGCTAGGAGTTGGCAAATATACATGCACCATCTGAATACTTTTCATAAATAAACAAAAGAATCATTTGCTTCTCAAGTCCAAACTGGCTGCATGTTGACAGACTGTCAACGAAGTAGATTGCATTTGAAGACATGACATGCAAGATTTCCATGTTGTGTAAAACGACAAGTGACCCCCAAAACCAGCTTAGTTCTATCACACGAACAAGCTGAATTAAACCATCCAATGGTAGATGTGAAACTGATTGCAGGGTCTGGGAAATGCATATTTACTTCACATTGACTGGCTTATTTGAAGGACTAAGAAAATGGCAACAAACTGGTATACGGTACCATGACAGGCTGTGTCCACTTTTACCTAAATGTAGCATGGGACCCGAATAGGCATTGGGTTAAAATAAAACAATTAACATTAGAAAATCACAATAATTAAATAAACAAAAGAACATTACTACACAGACTGACCCAGGCCAGATGTAAAAGAAATTTTGGGTATGCAAAGAACTATAGATAATACAATTGCACAAAACATTCTAAAAATTTATATTATTAAAAAAAAGCAGACAGAGATTGTAATATGTTACACAAGCAAAAAATACATGCTCAGCAAAATCTTTTTAAAAGTAGACAATGGAGTAATAGAAAACTACATAAAGAGAAAAATACAAATAAATGTGCACAGCAAAGATTTGGACAAGCAATATGACTGATGCTGCAAATTGTTAATTAATT
The DNA here is from genome assembly GCA_028829895.1 of Sinotaia quadrata. Taxonomy (NCBI): domain Eukaryota; kingdom Metazoa; phylum Mollusca; class Gastropoda; order Architaenioglossa; family Viviparidae; genus Sinotaia; species Sinotaia quadrata. Next base: position 112,813,324 of record CM054181.1, on the reverse strand, counting down.
AGAAACTGTTTAAACACGTGGCTACAACAATGAGGCTACAAAGTGTTGCATAACAAAAACGGTGGGTCCACAAAGTGTGACATAAAAATGCATTGTGAAATCAGGACGTTACAACAAAGATTAGGACAACAAAGTTTAATTAAAAAAATGCATCTTCCTACATAAACACAAATTTCAGACTGTAAAATGTTACTTAAGTAAAAGATGAGGACAGTAACCGGCTACATGAAAGTTGTACACTGTAAAGCATTGCTTATTAAGTAAAAGATTAGAATTGCAATGTACTACAAAAACAACAACTTTAGACTGCTAAGTGTTAAAAGATCAGAATTGCAATGTACTACATAAAAGGTTAATATTATTAAGGTGTTATTTAAGCAGAAGCAGCAGGACTGTATAGTAACATAGAAAAATAGGTTGAGTACATTAAAAAAACCAATGGCAATAACAAACAAACACACAGATTGGGGCTGTGAAATGCTAAATATGTCTAGTACGTATATACTGAAAAGCCAAAAGAAATGTCAACACAGACTAGAGCTGCACATGCTATATATGTATAGTACGTTGAAAAACCAATAGGAATGTCATAAAACACAGTCTGAGTCTGCAAAACACTACAAAAAGTATATTAAAAAGTTAACGGGAATGTCAATAAGTACATCCAAGGCGGCAAAGCACTACAAAAAGTATATTAAAAAGCCAATGGGATTGTCAAAAATTACAGTCTAAGGCTGCAAAGCACTACAAAAGTATATTAAAAAGCCAATGGGATTGTCAAAAATTACAGTCTAAGGCTGCAAAGCACTACAAAAGTATATTAAAAAGCCAACGGAATGTCCTATAAACACATTCACTAGGGCAGCAAAGAGCTCTACCTTGGTTTTTCAAAGTCTGAGTCAATACATGCCCCCCGTCCTCTGGGAATCTGGCAATGCTGGCACCAGATGCAAAGTGCACTGTTGGAATTTAAAAAAAAAAGAACTCTCAACTGTAATTTATTTCTAAATTTTGTTACTGACTATTAATTTATCTAGATTTGAGCTTCAAACAAAAATATGCAGAATATGAAAGTGGTTGAAAATTTCTGAAAATAGCTGAATGAATTTGATTTTTAAAGAAATAAGGAAAAATTAAAAGGAGATTAAAGATATTATCAAACCCTTGTTTGTGTCAGAAATAGTCTGAACAATAAGCATGCTCTTTAGCATGTAGCTAAGAAGCAGCAAATGTAAAACATGGTCTATGACTAAATAACGCTTGTTCACAAGTGTTTGGGTAAATATCTTTATTTTAATTAAATTCAAATTACCATAATTTGTTAACATATGTTTATGCCAATAACACCACAATTCATTTATTATTAAAAATTCCATAATGTCTTCATTCATAATTATTAAATTACTGATTCTATTCATTTTAAATTCTCAGAAACTATTAACATAATTAGATTTTCTAAAATGTTAAGAGCTTAGTAACTTCTGTTTTACTGATCACTATAAAATCTGGTCTGAATTTTTTCTTAGTGATTTAATTTACATTTTTGAACCAATGGGTAAGAAACTTTTACTAATGAAAATAACGATAATATTAATTAATATAACAGATATTTAAAAAATTGCATGTTTATGTGAATCTGTTTGTGTTTGAATGATCTTTGTGATGAAAATCATTTAACAGGTTTAATTCCAAATTTGAAAATGACAGTTACTTACTGTCATGGTCTCCAATTGTGAAATCTCCCTCATAAACTTCATCACTGAAACATAATGCAAAACAACTATAAAATTTACCATGATAAGAAACAACATTCAAAACACACTGGAAAACATGAACCACAATACTGTCAAATTAATCTCTGAAAACATTTAAGCACCTTCCTATAAATTTTACCATTGAAACACTGCTAATTATAAAAAACAAGGGTATTTAAAATGTCTAATGTAGGGGAAGGTAGCAAAGAATATAAATTATGTAATGAATATATTTTCACAGTGTCCATTTTGAATACAGTGCAAAGTACAGGAATACCCACCACTTATGGCTTCCATCAGAAAATGCAGACTTATATTCTGTTGTTGACTAACTTAAAAGCTTCTTGCTGTGGCAAGAAAAACATAAATACACTGACTATTTTCTCTATCTGTTTGCACACAAACTCCAAATTTTGGCTTTAAAAAGAAAGAAAAGAAAACATTCAAAACTAAATGTATTTTATTACAAATACTACTTCATTATCAGCAAATATTCTCACCCAAAGGCCATGTTGAAAGGCATGAGAAGATCATTGATAGCAGGAATGTTAGCACCACCTGTGTCTGGCATCCACCACTGCCTGTAGAAACATTCAAGTATATTTGCCTCATTTATTCAGCACAAGTAAGCTAACCTTTGAAATCATTTTAATTGTGGCTGTGTGCTGTCAACTCTGCATGCTTGAATAGATTTTTCCCCTAGGCAAACTATCATGCCTTGACCACACACCCATAAAATACCAGTACATGTGTACAGTTTTAGGATGCTAACATAGTGATATATACACTAATATAACATTTAATCTAATAAAGTGAACATCCAAATGATGTATACATGAACAGTTAAAAATTGAAATTTCTACACTGTCACAAAATGATAATGAAAATGTATTTACTGTACAAAGGCATCTTCAAAACACCAGCACATATATTTACAGTTCTTACATTTCTGTCATGCCCTTTCCCTAAGCTGTCTAATACAAACACTTGTTCATGGAATAAATCTATAACACTGTTTAGTGCACATTCATGCCAGAACAGATCCGAGCGAACCGAATATCCTGATGTTCTAAACTATGTAAAATATTATGTAATTGAATATATTGGAATTCTGACACTTACAATTTACTTGAAAAGCACATTTTCCAATTGCCCACTACATAAACATACCGTGTATTTTCATCGTAAAACTTGACTTTCTTCATAACAGACACATTGTACCAGTCTGCAAAGATTATGACAGAAAGACCATTGTCAACATCACGCTTTAATTTTGTCACCTCCTCAGGAAAATACTCTTCTTCAGCATCTACAATTAGCAGAGTGCCTGTGGACAAGAAAGCATAATGTATGAAGATGACATAACCACTGTTCTCTGGTAAATAAATCATGGAATACATTCTATCTTTCCAGAAATTTTCATGCTCCTTGGTTCATATATACAACAGATAAGAACAAAAAAACACAAAGACTTTTATTTAACAATACATAATAAAACAAACAAAATACTTTAAAAAAAATTCTCCACATTGGGTCATATTTGCTTGTCAAACATAAAGTGGGTCACTCAATTTAATGTAGGTGTAGCAAAAGGGAGACTATCTATTTTGGCATACAAATTAAATGTAGTCAGCTCACTAAATTTAATACTTAGGAAAAGGGAGACTACCTACTTTAGCATGCAAAATAAAAGTGGGCAGCTTATAAATTGTTTAGTAGTGACATGGAACTAACAATTTACTTTAGTATATATAATACCAACTAAACACCAACTCTGGTGTGTATGGCATAAATAAGTTTTCCTGATTCCACTTATATAAAAAGAAAAATGGCAGTCCTAAAAGGAGTCATCAACAGTGTGTGCTTACAAAATAAAGGGCTTCAAATTTTAATTAAATATGTGTCTAGCATGTCAATAACAGTGATCCTGTTATGCAGTAAAATATAGTCACCTTCCTCTTTTCACTCTTTTTTTAAACACCAAACTGGACTTAAAATTAATTTAAAAAAGACTATTTTGAAGTCCCATTTTAAATAAAACGTATGATTTAAAAAACTTTATGTTTTTAAATTTTAAAACCACTATTGTATTTCTCTTACACTTTAGATTTGAGCAATTTTAAACAATTTTAAACATTTACTAAAGCATAATGATAATGAAATCTTTTATTGCAAAGAAAGACTTTTCAGGAAAACTACTAAAATGAAAGAATTTGTTCATACGAAGAATTGAAATATATCTCAAATAGTAATACACTGCCAAATCTGAAAGTGTCTTCATTTCTAGGTGCACACTGATACTGCAGACATTTTCTAACAGCGAATTGCAAGTTGTCTAGTTCCTCTAAATGCAATCCTTCAAATGATATGACTGTCCCTAGCAACACAGTACAATAAATCTTTTTGGGCACTGGCACGATGACAAACAAGTAGCCTACATACCAAATTTCAGCTGCTTAGGTTTCATAGAGCTGGAGATAAAAACATAAAAAAGGTTGTGGATGAATTTCGAAAATGTGTCCAACACACCAAATGAACCACATGAAATATCCACTGCTCTGTTATAAAAAATTTTTTTTGTGGGTGAGTAGTGGCAGAGACCAGTTACTTCCCTTAATTTGAAAGCAGTTGAGTGATGACCAGCTGATGCTTTCTCACACAATGATCAATATCTTGTGTGATTTGAAAGACATAACTGTCTCAAGTTAAATAAAAATTATATTAAAAGAAAAAATTCACAGATTCACTCATCCGTGTCCTGTCTGCACAAACAAGCCATGCTTAATTTGCATAAAACAGTAAGAACCCAGACTTAAGAAGAAAGAAAAGTACTTAATAAATAAAGTTACTGTATGAAAAGCATTGTTTTTGCCCCCAACAAGCATGCTTAATTTGCATAGAATATTAAACTCAGACTTAGGAAGAAAGAAAAGTACTTAATAAATAAAGTTACTAAATAAATGCATTGTTTTTGTGCCCCCAACAAGCATGCTTATGTTAAAAGCATAAGCATTTGAAGATCATAATGGAAAAATGATCAGTCACTTTTTCAGTAATAGTCTTTGGTGGTATACTGCTAATGATTTTTGTTGTTAGTTTTAATGGTGTTGCTGGTTTTCAATGATATTTTGCTCTGTCAGTTTCAATGAATGATCATGAAATAGAAGATAGGATGATGTCAACTTCACAATATTCTGAAAATTAAGTGTAATATTTTTATTCTTTTTTGACAACTGTGATCATTTTCCCACTGTAGTTTGTATTTTTAGTTGCTGTAGTTTAGTGATATAGTAAGACTGCGGTTTACCTGATGTATTCTTGGTAATTCAGGCATAATTATCAAAGTTTACATTGTCACAACAGAGCAAATATTATTTTAAAAACTAATTAGTAAAGTTTCCTTTCTCAGACCGTTTTTCCTAGATAATCACACCATTTGTATTTTTGCAGCAGTTTTTGACTTTACTGCTTGCAGAGTGTTCGGTTTGGCTTAGTTCATATTATGTAATTTTATAAGTGAAGGAACTGATTGGTTCATGAATTAGGTTGATATTCACTCATGGTATTAAACTAACAAAAGATTTTAAAATTTAAAAACACCCCAAAGAATTTATTGTTGTTTGACATGATTTGACCAGTAGTATTTTGCCCCCTACTTTTGCACTTTCAATTTAAATCAATCTAGTAAATGACCACAACATTTATATATTTAGGTTTACTTATAAAGAGAAGTATTAATTATTATTGACATCGGCAATATAATACATTTTGCTTCTAGTGCAAAGTATCACTCTTGATATTAATTTTCTGTGCAACGCAATGCTTGTGTTCAAATTTGGGGAGTGGGGAGGGAGAATGAAGATTTCTGGAATTTGGAAACAAACAATTATCAATCAAATTACCTAAATCTGAAACTTGAACTATTAAACTTTGTTTTTAACATGAAATCCCAAAAAAAAACCAAACCCAAAAACCCCAAAACCCACCCACCCACCCACCCACCCAACCAATCAATCAATCAATCAATCAATCAATCAATCAATCAATCAGCTGTATAAAACCTTTGAACATTTGATAGTACATCTAACAATAAAAACACTGTAACATTATTCTGATAAGTTTTAGATGGCATGAAGGCTTACCATACTGACTGGCATCAAAGCAGGTAAATGGTGAACCTGAAATGAAAAAAAAACAAGTAAATGAAGACTTGTACTTGATCAAATATGTACCTAAAGCAAATGATAGGTGTGCCTAATACTGTAAAAAGTTACTATCTTAATTAAACTGTATTATTTACGTGAATGTGCACCTACATTCTGAATTTTATAATAAAAGACAGTTTAATTAGACAATAAATGGGTAAATTTAAAATTCAAGAAATGCTGTTTCAAATAAATCGATTTTGTGTGCTCTAAAATCTTACAAAAACAACAAAAAAATCTTATAAAATACGATGGGACCCCACTATAATGTGACCCGTGATAATGCGATTTCGGATATAGTGCGGTCATGACATGGCTCCTGAAATTTCGTATATTCATTCGCACATATTGCAAAACCCCACACTAACGCAATCCAATTTTATGGACCCCAATTATCGCGTTATAGCGCCGTTTTAGTGTATATTATTTAAATAACGAATTAATTCTGTTTACAAATCATTGTCTGGTTGTCTGCCTAAAACCAGCACAATAATATTAAAAAAATTTCAGGAACAGAACAACAGATGATGAATAGGTTTAAATATAATGACATACTACAAAATACTGAAAAAAGGAAATGTGTACCCAGCACTTCCACATAGTAACCACTTGTGCGCAGGTGTTGGTACATATCTCTGAAGTTGGTGTGGATGTGATCACCATTCCTAAAGAAAAGAAGCAAAATAATTGCATCAGTCTGGCATTTTTGTAATGGTGCTCATCAAATATGTCAGAGATCTTTCTGCACAAATAGGGTACAAAAACACTTGGCCCGCACAAATAGGGAACAAAAACACTTGGCCCGCACAAATAGGGAACAAAAACACTTGGCCTGCACAAATAGGGAACAAAAACACTTGGCCCGCACAAATAGGGAACAAAAACACTTGGCCCGCACAAATAGGGTACAAAAACACTTGGCCCACACAACGGTTAGGAATTCCTTTGCTATTGTGCACTAATGACACTCTTGCAAACAATTTCTATGTGCATATTGGACTGGGAACAATTTATTTTCATGTTCCTGGAGAAACAAGGTGCCAATTCTGGCTTGCGAAGCAACAGTTCTAACAAGCTCTTAAAAAAAAAAAGGGTAATTATTTCAGTATGGATTCTGTGTAGAGCTCTCTGTTCAGTTTTGCAAAGATATCAGCATATTGTTTTGTCCAATTAACTTGGTTAAGCTTATTCTTTTTGACATGGCCTATCAGACATGAAGTTAAGTTTGTGAAGTCCAGAATGAACTTGTGATATGAACTAGCCATTCCAATGGTGGAAGAGTCCTACTGTTTGGTTTTGAAATGACTAATTGTATTATTGTGTCAAACAATTCAGTCCCCACAACCCAATATGTGACCTAAAAATTCTTGCTGTTTAAATCATGCCTTTTCCTTAGAAGATCTGGTTATTTCCCTGCAAAGTCCTGAGCATTTCCACACAGAGGGCTCTTCAAATCTTGTAACATAAAATGAGCATGTCCATCAAGGAAGTCGAGCATGTCCATCAAGGAAGTCAAGCATGTCCATCAAGGAAATCAAGCATGTCCATCAAGGAAGTCGAGAATGTCCATCAAGGAAGTCGAGCATGTCCATCAAGGAAGTCGAGCATGTCAAACTCAATTATTGACAAGTTTTCTCACCAACTAAACAAATGCTGCCTGTGAATTTACTATAGCAAATGGAATTTTGCACAAAATGAAAAAGCCTTATAGATGTCTGGAATGCAATGTTAGGCTGATTCTCCTCAGCTACAGTAGTAATATGTCAAAAGCTTTTAAGAGTGGGATTAAATTTTGTAAAACATTTTGCACCCTGTTAGACAAGAAAATAATTCATCTTGTAGTGGAAATGGCTTAGCATCAAAGAAGGTGATTTTGCTGAGCAGACAATAATCAATAGAATCAATGTCTTTCTTGTTAAAAAGAACAACAGTGGGATGCATAAGGTGAGAGAACTCAAACATCACCTTCTCTAACAACTTCAAAACTCCTGTTCTAGATAATTTCTCTGGTAGTGATTACACTTTAAAGATAAACCAGAATTACTTCTGATATCAGATAGTGTGTCTTACTAACCCTTTGTGGCCAAACGACTGTCTAACCATTTTCTTATGAGAGAGAGAGAGAGAGAGGGAGGGAGGGAGAGAAACAAGCAGATAAAATAACAGAGTGATAGAAAGAGAGAGAGAATAAAAAATATGCACATAAATAAGAGAGAGAGAGTGATAGAAAAAGCAAAAATGATAGGAAAAAGGGAGAGAAAAAGAGGATGAGAGGAAGAGAAATAGAGAGGGAAGGAGAGAAGATAGTAGATATTTGAAAGAAGGTACAGAATTTAAGACTGAAAGATAAAATAACAATTGTGTACTTAATTAATAGAGAGATAGAGTTCAAGAAAATACAAGAAATTTGAGAAGAAGAGGAGACAGAAAGTATGAGAGCAAAAGAAAAGAACAATAAATAAACAGGTGATTCAATACAATAGAAAAGAACACATAGATGATTTTAAACAACAGAAAAGAACAAGAAATACAGGTGATTCAAAACAATAGAAAAGAACAAGAAATACAGGTGATTCAGAACAATAGAAAATAACAAGAATACAGAGGTGATTCAAAACAATAGAAAAGAACAATCTACAGGCAACTAAAAAGAAAATAACAAGAAAATTCACAAATGATTCAAAACAAAAGAAAAGAACAAGAAATATACAGGCAATTTACAACAAAAGAAAAGAATAAGAAACACTCACGTGATTTAAAACCATTGATTAATGGCAGAAAAAGAAATGATAAAAAAAAAATACCTCCTTACCAATCAAGAGGATCATTTTTCATGCGCAAATTGTCTCTAGGGAAATAACCAGGAGGGTATCGAAGGTTGTGATACTGGTCCCACAGGATTCTTTTACTACAGAATAAATGAAAACAAAATCAGCAAATATGTTAATTACTGGCAGACAGCAAACAGTTTATTTAAGAATTTAAAAACCATTCAAATTAAATGCAAAGCTTTAAAATCAAAAGAAAGAGAAAAACATAATCAGTGTTGTTGGCACTTTATTTCAACTGTAGTGTTAAAAAGCAAAATGCAATGTCATTTTATTTTTTAGAAAAAAATAAAAAAAATAATGCTAATAAATATAAATGTTAAATGTGTTTAATTCACTTGTAAAAATAAATGATTTAAAAATGATGTAATTTTATGTTAAAAAAAAAATATAAAAACAATACATTAATTAATTTCTGTCAATTATGTGAAATTCATTTGTAAATAATTTTAAGACAGTGGGATAAGGAAAAAGGAACACACACTACAAATACATTACATCAAATAAGTTAGACAATCAGTGCTCATACTTTCGTGGTGGTGTTGGCACAATTTTCACACGAATTGGAAGCGTGACTGTGGATCGTCTAGCCTCTTTCTCATCCTCCTGAAAAAAAATAAATTCCCCAAAGATACACTAGCTTTAATACAGATTTGTAGATAAATAAAATCAGTAAGGAGAGTCGTAGTCAATGAAGTGTGTTTTTAATTAGTAACGTTAAGTCAGAGAGGCATACTCAATGAAGCAGGTTTAACTTAGTAAATAAAGTCCAAACAGTAATTCTGATAGTTGTACTCAATGAAGTGTATTTCACTAATTACTAAAGTTCAGACAATAAGAAGCAAGAGTCATACTCAATAAAATATGTTTCACTAGCAACTCAATTTAAGGCAGTAAGAACAGAGAGTCATACTCAATGAAGTGTGTGTCATTAGTAGCTAAAGTTCAGAGAGTAAAAAGGGAGTCATACTCAATGAAGTGTGTGTCATTTGTAGCTAAAGTTCAGACAGTAAAAAGGGAGTCATACTCATTGAGGTGTGTGTCATTTGTAGCTAAAGTTCAGACAGTAAAAAGGGAATCATACTCAAAGAAGTGTGTGTCATTTGTAGCTAAAGTTCAGACAGTAAAAAGGGAGTCATACTCATTGAGGTGTGTGTCATTTGTAGCTAAAGTTCAGACAGTAAAAAAGGAGTTATATTCAATGAGGTGTGTTTCACTAAGTTCAGACAGTAAGAAGAGAATCATACTCAATGAGGTGTGTTTCACTAAGTTCAGACAATAAGAGAGTCATACTCAATGAAGTGTGACAGACTTAGCTAGATAAACTCTTTAAAGGGCAAATTGCATTTGTTATAGTGTGATAATAATTTGCAGTATGAAGTGTGCAAAGTCTATTATATTTACTACAAATCAGCGAGACACTATCAGTCATTGTACTCATACTCCTTGCAGTGCACAAAGTCAGAGATACAATATACAGGCCCATTGGTTACATTCTTAATGGGGCCCCCTATAAAACAAGTTCAGTAGCAACAGTACAAACAGTGAATGGTGTTTCACCGGAGATATACACATTACAGTGGATAGGCCTGTTACCCTGGACCAAGTTTTGGACATTTAATAACATGTTTCTATGCATTTTATTTCTGGTTGGTTACTGTATTTATTATTTGGTTATTTTATTAAAAATTAAACAAGATCACCTCGTTTCGTATTCCTTTAAAATAACCTGAATATGTACAATTATTACTGAAAAGACATCAATTTAAAAGCATTTATATTTTTTAATGTGACTTTCAGGAACATAAATGTCTGTGTTCAAGAATAATCTGCACTAAAATTAGGTCAGAAAATCTATAAACTTACATCTGGTGGTGATTCAATGGTTAGAGTGACCTGCCCCTTGGCAATGCCTTCCCACGAGCCTGCTGCCTTGGAAGCAGAAATAGAGATTGCCAAATAACCAGACCAGGGCCAAAGATGTGTAGAGTAAGAAAAAGCTATTTCAATGTAGGCTCCAAACTCTGGAATGAATGGCTCCCACAGAGGCTAAACAGTAAATTCAAATGGTAAAGAAAATAGAAACAAAACACAGTACAGAAGCTAAATAGTAAATACAAATAATAACAAGAATAGAAAGAAAACATAACATAGAGGTTAAATAGTAAATTCAAACACTAAAGAGAATAGAAAGAAAACATAAACAGAGGTTAAATAGAAAATTCAAACACTAATAAGAATATAAACAAAACATAAACGCACAGATTAAAAAGTAAATTCAAATGACAGGAGGAAACAGAAACAAAATACAATAAAATAAAACAAGTCTATTTGTTAATGAAGCTGAATTTAGTGAGATCCCAATAACAATATTTAAAGTGCCATGTAATGCCAGACCCTTCAATGCTGCATAAGCTGAAATGTAATGGCAACATGCCCTATGGGTTAACAAGGAGAAAGTAACTGAGCAACTATCTGTTTTAGAAACTGCTTAAAGTTTAGGACAACATTCCTTAAAGTAGGCACATCTGAAAAATGACTTTATGACGGCCTCTGAACAAAAACAGAATGATTAAATCAATTTAAAGATGAAAACATTTAAAGTTACTTGAAAATTTGACCAATGATCATTTTAAAGTGTAAATACATACATTTTAAAATTTAAAAAAATCATGATGTGGTTTAATAAAAATAAAGATATACAAAGACAAGTGGGAAAAAAACACAATAAAACTAACAAACAACAGATTTTGAGCATAACTTTTCTTGGTGTTAAATCAGTCACACACAACTTGCCAAATTTATGTATACATGTACACACACACACACAAACATGGTTAATTAATTTCACATTTATTTTTAATATGGTTATTGGCAATTAGTCTTAATATAGTTTTACACATCTATTTATAACAGTTTTACTTTTATAATAATTTTACACATTCAATTTCAAAACAGTTTTATGCTTTCAGTTTTTTTAAATAGTTAAAAATATTTAGCTGTATAACAATCTTATGCATTTAATTTAATTAAAGTTTATGCATTTAGTTTTACAATAGTTTTATAATTATTTAATGAATTTTGTTTTATAATAATAGTTTAAAAATAGTTTCAAAGATTTTTAGGAACAGTTGTACTGCCTCTGGAGACACTGCACATTGCAGTATTCAAAATACAGGAAACAGAATCAGTTCAGTAACAATATATTGTGGCATATAGCTACTATAAATCCTTGCATACCTTTACAATCAGTCCTCGCATACAGTTACAATAAATCCTGGCAATCCTTTACAATGAATCCTGGCATAGAGTTACAATAAATTCTGGCATATCTTTAAAATCAATCCTTGCATACAGTTACAATAAATTCTGGCACATATAGTTAGAATAAATCCTGATACACAGTTACAAAAGTCCTGGCTTAAGTTTGCAATAAATCCTGGCAAATATAGTTAGTTAAAATAACTCCTGATATACAGTTACAAAAGTCCTGGCTTAAGTTTGCAATAAATCCTGGCAAATATAGTTAGTTAAAATAACTCCTGATATACAGTTACAAAAGTCCTGGCATAAGTTTGCAATAAATCCTGGCAAATATAGTTAGTTAAAATAACTCCTGATATACAGTTACAAAAGTCCTGGCTTAAGTTTGCAATAAATCCTGGCACACAGGTATAATAAATCCCATCTGGGCATATTAATTAAAGTAATTTGGCTTTCATATGAAATCTGGTTTCAAACTAAAATATTTTTTAAAAAAAGAATGAATATTAAAAATAAATTGGCAGTTTTTCTTGGCACTTTTGTTATTAAACGAAAAGGAAAACTGTAGGAGTATGCCAAATTCAGGTGGGATAATTACTGTTGAAAAGTATTCCAGTTTTGAAAGGGAGACAAGTGCATTAAACATCCATATCTTTGGGCTTTATAGCAGTCAAGTAAAAGAATATTGCTGGAATGAACCCAATAAACTTTGTACACCACTACTTCCCCTCTTACTGATTATCCACCCCCTCCCATAGCCCCCATCCCCCCCGAAGCATGTTCCTTTTTCAAACCATCAATGAATAATTCTTATAGGGAATGGGGTGGAGAGAGGTATTATTTGTGCATGTGTGTGTGTGTGTGTGTGTGTGTGTGTGTGTGTGTGTGTGTGTGTGTGTGTGTGTGTGTGAGAGAGAGAGAGATGATGACCTCTTTTCTTCTTCTTCTTTCTCACTCATCTGAATTAATCTAGACAACTAGAATCACTCACACTTTAAAACAAAGTTTGAACATATTTTACCCGCTTGTGCGAGAGAAATAAGGCAACATAGAAAAGCAAAGGTAAGTGAAGGCATTTTTTTTAAATATTACAAAATCACATACATAAAATTATGAAACATATCAAACTCCACTCAAAATATTTGTAACTTATTTTAGATATGCAATAAATTAGATTTTAAAAAAAATCTTCTGAATTTTCATTTTCACTGGAGAGAATATCTAAATTAGTAAGAAACATTTGAGATTTTGTACAAATGTGCACTTGGATACTATTAAGTAATTCTTTTACTTACGATCTGAGTGTCATTAACAGGAGGAATTCCTTCAAGAAGCATTTATACATCATTAGTAATTCCTCCACAAAATGTTTGTGTCAATGAGTAGAAACAATTTAGTGCATGGACATAATCTCTTTATGAATTCACCTGGTGAATATCCATTACCACTCAATTTTATATTGAGTGAGATATAGATAAAACAGACTATATAATACCCAGCTCTGTATTTGTAATATCAGTAACTGAACAGCCAAGGCTCAAACATTTAATTATGGAATTACTTGAAGGCACCCAAATGTTTACAGAAGGAATTAGTATGGTACCCAAAGTTTGCTGAAGGAATTAGTTAATGGAGTATATTATTAATTGCAAAAAAATGCTTACTTAAAGAATTAGTTCATGTTGCCCAAATTTTTAGCAAAGGAATTTAATGGTGTTGTAATGTGCACTGAAGGAATTACTTAATGGTGCCCAAATATTTAATGAAAGAATTACTTAATGGTACCAAATGTTTAGTGAATTAACGGTATTCCAAAGCTTGTTGAAGTAATTATTTAATGGTATCCCAAAACTTATTATAGAAATTATTTAATGGTATCCCAAAGCTTATTACAGAAATTACTTAATGGTGCCCCTAAGCTTATTGTAGGAATTACTTAATGGTGTCCCAAAATTTGCTGAAAGAATTACTTAATGGTATCTGTCACAGTCTGATAAAAATGTCATGACTTGCTGACCCACTTGTTGTTTACTTCAAATATTGAAATTTGAAAACCCTTTGTTCAAGCTCTCTCCTATCGAGAAGCTTCCAGAACAGGTCAAGACGTTATGTAACTTTAGGCCCATTGTCTAGGTTCTAGAACCAACTACATGCCACGCGATCCGTCACGTGATATGCTTTATGCTTTCCTATAAATATGGTAAAAACGCACCCGCTCTTCACTGCGAGAAAACAATTAGCTACACACCGACGTTAGCTACTCGAGTCATACGGCAGGCTGACGAGGTAGATGAGAAATAGACACTTCGACTTCTCATAAGGTACTATTTTTATTTGATTGTATTCTGTATATTTTAACTATGTATGTATTTGTGCTATGTATTATATTATTTCGCTATATACTTGAGCACGGTTCGTGGAAATGACTGAAAACCTATAAGTTATGGAATATAAATTTATTGTAACTCTTTTCCATTGTAACTTTAATTTATATTGCTTTAAAATTCACTAGAGCCAGAATGCCTGCGCTCGACATGAATTTCTCATGTAATTCAATTATTGCGTGTAATTTTAATTGTAAATTGTGAAGCGCTTTGCTGTTTGAATTACCCCTTTGTATGAACATTAATTTAACGTTGTAACTATTTTTATGATTCATATGTCATGCTGTTAAATGAAACATGCGTGAGAAGATTACATTTTTCTAAATCTAAATTGTAAACGACGCGAGGTCGAATTTCTAATTCAGAGCATTTAAACTGGAACATGCTTGAGTAGGAACTTGTTAGCAGAGGCTATATTGGGACACATTTGCTTTCCCCAGGTTGGCCTTGGCTTGGCTTTTGGTTTTGCTTGGCTTTGCTTTGCCTTGCCTTTGTCTTTGTCTTCGTCCGAAGACCTGTACACGCTGGTTTGAATTCTAACAAGAGAGTTCAATCATTCTGAGAGTCCACACCATTGTAAG
Organism: Sinotaia quadrata; assembly: GCA_028829895.1. Lineage (NCBI taxonomy): Eukaryota > Metazoa > Mollusca > Gastropoda > Architaenioglossa > Viviparidae > Sinotaia > Sinotaia quadrata. The sequence continues at coordinate 112,798,308 of CM054181.1, read as the reverse complement.
CAGCGTCAAGAGTAGACGTATGCTAGTCAAAACTCAAGTTCACTAGCGACATAAAAGGACAATCCTCCCTGTATGCCACGTGCATCTCCGCTAGAGTGACTACTGTGAGAACAGACCGGTACGGACTGGAATAAAGAGACCAGGCGAATACAGACTTACAGCTGAGTATTCCTCAGTTGAATTCAAATATCACAAGGAAACAATTGAGCACTTCTCCTCTCGAGGGACGATAAGCACATACGTGCATGAATTAAGAAATAGACTTTTCGCGCTCGTATTTGATTATTGTTAAATTGTTAAACTTTATTAAATCTTATTTTAATTGTTAAACCTCTTCGTAGTTAATTTTTATGCATAATAGACCTATAGATTTCTTGGATTGGATGGGGGCGGATGAGCTGAATGACATAACGAATGCATATTAATTTAGAGGAATTTAACGACTCCAATCTAGCTAACGTACGCAATTTATCTGTTTGTAAATCTGTCGTCTGCACTACAAGACACATTTTTAATGTAGTCAAAGGATAAGTTGAGCAACCAGTCTGCATAGGATATGAGAGAAGGAATTAATTTATCTATTATCTTTTAAAGTCCTTAATTATCCTAGGCAGGGTCTATAAATAAATACTGGAAACGTTAACAGTATCCCAAAGTTTGCTGAAGAAATTATTTAATGATACTCCAAAGCTTGCTAAAGGAATTACTCAGTGGAGTCAATATGCTTACTGAAAATTAATTAATGGAGCACAAATGTTTACTAAAGGAATTACTTAATGGTGCCCAAACACTTAGTGCAGGCATTAATGGTATCAAACATACTTACTGAAGGAATATGCTTAATGAAAGAATTATTTACTTAATAATATCCTGATGTTTAAATTTTTAAACTGAAGAAAATAACTAAACAAATGTTTAGTGAAGGAATTACTTAATGGAGCTCAAATATTAAGGGATGGAATTACTTAATGGTGCTCAAATACTTAGTGAAGGAATTACTAACAGTGTGCCCAAGTGATCAGTTAAGGAATTACTTAATGGCATCTAATGCTTAGTGAAGGAATTACTTGACCATATCCAAACAACTAGTGAAGGAATTTCTTAATGGTAGTGAAACATTTAGTTAACACAATAAATAATGGTACCCAAATATTTTAGGAGAGATTTATTTAAAGGTGCTCAAATATTCAGTCATATTTATGCTCAACAGTGCCCAATAGCTTGGAAAAGGGATTACTTAATGGTGTCCAAATACTTGTAGCTAGTGATTGATGTGCTTATTGGCACCTACCTGACTGGTGTGCTTGCTGGTGACAATTGGGTACTGATGGAAGTGACAATAAGTGTTTAATGGGATGTGTTTAATGGCAATAAGTGAGTACTGAGGGATATGATTAATGGCAATAAGTGAGTACTGAGGGATATGTTTAATGGCAATAAGTGAGCAGTGAGGGATGTATAATGGCAACAATGGATACCAAAGGCTATGTTTAATGACAACAATTGAAACTGAGAGATATGTTTAATGACAACACACTGAGTGATGTGTTTAATGATGAAGACTTGTGGGATGCTCTAAGAAAATAAATAAATGTTTGACGGGGGAAAAACCAATAAACCAATAGCATAAACCACTAAGCAACACATTCTAACGTTCCTGCAGAGAAGACCCTCTGTGTTTGATTGGGAATAAAACGAAATGAATGAATGTACAGCGGAAATCGGGCGTGCAACCAAACGGGTGGCCTCTTGGCACTGCTACACAACACGTAGTGTGGGTGGATGGGGATTCTGAGAAAGTCATTTGTCAGTGATGCTTACTTAAATTTTTCAGAATTTGGACCCTGTCTCACTGCCCAACCCTTGCAGTAAGCAATCCAGTCGCTGCAGTGTATACGCCTTGTATACAACTTGTATACAACTTAGACCTCTAGCGTTTTGGGGAGCATAAAATCAAGACGCAAACTTATAGCACATTGTGTCGTTTACTGTTGAATCAGGTCCTTCTTTCGTCAAGACAAACAAAAAAAATACAGCGTGTTACAGTTGTAAGCCTTCCGTGCCAACCAGACGTCACTTTTTGCAGCCGCACGCATGTTGCACGTCACAGTCACATCGCACAACACATGTTGCAAATCAGGCACCACAGTCGCACATATGTTGCAAATCAGTCAGTCACACGCATGTTACCAATCTGACGTCACAGTCGCGCATATGTTGCAAATCAGACGTCACAGTCGCAGGTCCTTTGGACAGGATACAATCCAGGTTAGGATATAACTGGACAGTGCTAGGTCAACTAATATATCCAGTATTCATATTTTTAGAAAACGAAGACAAGATCTAAAAAAGTAACGATTATTGGTAATTCTAAAACGGTAACACGATCTTCATAAAAATAAATACGAAGGCAAGATTTTGAAAAGAAGAACAACCCTCCTTTCAGTGATCCAGGACATTTAAAAACGAGGACACGATCTAGACTTCTAAACGGAGAGACAGGAGCAGAGAACACATCGACAGTCCGTCCCCTCCCTCTCCCCCCCCTACCCAAACGCGAAAGCCGGAAGCGTCCCCTACATGACCAACCAATACTTCTAAAATAAATAAGCTATTTCTTTAAACCCTTTGACAAAAAAAACAGGACATTTTTCTAGAAAAGAAACGACAAAAAGTCTAAAGTGGCAAGGAAACAAACGCGACAGTTTTATAAACGAACACGTGATATATATTTTTAATAAAGCAACCAGTTGCGATCAACTTTTGTTTGGCCGACAAATGAACGCCACCACAAAATCAAGCGCATTAAGATTTGTACATTATCACCCCCACCCCCCACTCCAAGGTCTCGCACTGACTTCATTCTAGCATTCATTCAGACATCCTCCCATGTCTTGAAGAAACTCCAAAAAGGCGGCATTGCCGAAAATGAGCCCGATCTAGCGTCTCCGGAAGGGCTGCAAATTAAAGCGGAGGAGTGACTCTGTGTCATATGCAAGCTCGAGTGGCGGCTTCCTGCCCGTAATCCCAGGACCCGGACCCTGCCTGTTTTTCTCTCCTCGAACTAGCGCCTGCCCTTTGTGCAGATTGAGAGAACACTCTTGGTTTTATGCAACACGAAGTTATCGACTCCAAAGGAAATGATATGTGCTTATTCTTTAGGAAAAAAAAGAATTTACGGTAAGCCCAAATACTTGCATTAAATCGCCGCTTGTTTGTTTGTTTGTTTGTGTAGTTTCGGCGCGTGACACTGTTGAATATAGCAAATTCGAACCTTGGACTAAACTGATGCGTTCTGTACACCACTTAAGTCGGAAGTGTCTGTCTTACCCTTTCAACTCCTGACGTGACCCCTACCTTAGTTCAGTGCGATGACGCTAGTGACAAAACTTGACAGCACCATGAAGGTGTTAAAAAGATGTCTTCTCATAAATCTTCGGCCCTGAATGTTTTTGCTCATCATTTAAAAAATATCTGCTGCCGGACAAAAACTAACGTGAAACTTTTGTTAACTGTTTTGTTAGTGACTTCCAGTGAAATCTACCCTGCAAGGAATGCTAGTCATCACGGCTTTAATACACAGCTCGTTAGAAACATGGGGGTAGCGATATGAGATATCGTTTGACGAGATTCGGGTTGGATGAAACTGAAATCTCTCATCTTGTATTAGCGGTTATCAAACATCAGTCGTCAGAAATGCTCCAACCCCTCCCTAGCCGTTATACTACTGTTACAGTACTTAAAATGTTATTGTTGTTACAGTATTTAAGATGTTACAGTATTTAAAATGATGTTAATGTTGTTAGTGTCATTTTTGATAAATGTGTACTACTGTTGTTACGGTATTTAAGATGTTACAATATTTAAAATGATGTTAATGTTGTTAGAGTCATTTATGATAAATGTGTACTACTGTTGTTACAGTATTTAACATGGCAAATGGATTTAACAGGCACTAAGAAGAAGATACGAAGTTAATATTATAAAAGGTAAACATATTTCAAAAGGTTATCTTTCTCAACATCATGCTCGCTGGAAGGTAGCGGCAATGGTGTTTCACTTCATATTCTCAAAGAGTAACACCTCCAACACCACCCCCTTTTCGAAGTTTCGTACATGTTTATATAAATACCCGTACATTTACTCAACAGCTCATTTCATCACTACTCTATTTAAGCTAAACAGTGCTTTCATCTCATAACTTCCTCACCTCAGTGACAGTGTCGCGCCTGACGGTGTCAACGATTTAATTAATGAGTCACGTGATTTCCAAGAAAGGCCAGCAATTAATTTTGAGCACCCAACCAGAGGGAAGGTGGGTTTAAACTCAGTCACAATTAGATTGCAGCGCCCCGACTCAGCTATGGGTGTTTGGAGTCACGACGGTACATTGCATGAAATCTGCATGTCTCTCCTTTCTCGACCCTAACTGTATCTCTCTCCTTTCTCGAACCTAAATGTATCTCTCTCCTTTCTCGACCCTAACTGTACCTCTCTCCTTTCTCGACCCTAACTGTATCTCTCTCCTTTCTCGACCCTAACTGTATCTCTCTCCTTTCTCGACCCTAACTGTATCTCTCTCCTTTCTCGAACTTTAAATGTATCTCTCTCCTTTCTCGGGCTAAAGTATCTCTCGCTTTTCTCGAATCCAACTGTACCCCTCTCCTTTCAAGAACCTAAGTGTATCTCCCTTCTAGAACTTTATGTAACTGACGACAATTGGAACCATAATTGGTCGATTTTAATTATTATTATTTTTTGTTGTTGTTTTGGGGGGACTCTTCCACTGCTGCTTTTGCACTTGAGCCACGATACCTATGTTTTCAAGGTCGTGCCCCCCCCCCCCCGCACTGTGAAACTGATAGACGACAAGACATAAGCCATATCGCAATGTTTCAAGACGTGTTTACTCTTACTTCACGACTGCGGTTGTCTCCAGTAGATGGCGCACCGCTGGCACGCGAATCTTCATGCACAAAGGTCACGTACTGTTGTGTGACACATATCATGTTACGCACTGGACCAGCAGAGAAGGACCGCGGTCTTGCGATCCCCCAGTACAATAACATACCTGCCACACTAGATTTCGTTAAAAATACATGTATGTGGAAAAGATATTTAAAATGGATGCCGGGTCCTTTACATAACTTTAAGGCAAAGTTAAGATGCAAACATATCCGTCCACTCGAGCAGCATTCCTGACGTCACTAACGCTTACACACGGGGAGTATTGGCGGTAAAGTGCTCAATACTATTTCCCCACAGCAGTTGTAGCATTGCGACAACGGTAGACTAGAGACTGACCACGTTCTACTGAAAGGAGAGATTTATACTTCCGTTGAAACGAACTGTGAAATACACAAGCAATACCCCCCCCCCCTCCAGCGCTGTTTATGTTATAGTTGACAAAAGGAACACACTACACTCGAATTAGGTCACTTAACGCTCCGGTCAAGGAAACCGTTAGCCCGGACAGATTTTCATTCGATGTCTGGACTGTCTCGGCCACAAGAAGAAATAAAGTTAGTTACTGCTCTTTATACCCAGCTAAAAAAGTACACTTCTTATCGGAACTGCACAAATAAATATTTAAACAAAAAATAATTTCTATGTAGGCCTATAGTATTTTTGAATGAGAATCTATTTCAAGAAATTAAAAAAAAAAGTAACTAATAATCTTAAAAAACAAACAAAACAACTATTATATTTTTTTTAAAAATAGGTTTTCTAAATGCATCAAGTTTCACAACTTCTGTATTAATCTTTGCTAATACACACTGCAAACTAAAATAATTTTTGGCTGAATAAGCTGCTTGTTTAACAACAAAACTGTTGATAAAATCTCAGATTGCCATTTCTTAACAAAAGGTAACTTTGTATTATTTTCTTGATGCAATATCTTGCAAATAGCCTCCCCACCTCAATGGAGGTTCAAATCATTGGAATTTCATCAGGATCTGGTCAAAATGACCTCAATATTCTAGAGATTTCTTCTGTTAGACTCTCCATGACTTGAACATACTGTAATTATAACTCCCATAATTGAAACTATGATCATATGAGATTTGCATAAGTCCCATGTACAGTTTTATGGTGTTCAACTGCTCCTATTACACAGCTTGTGTGCGAGTGAATACAATTACGGATAAGAGAAAAGTCTTTTCGATTTTCCTTTTATTAAAGTGCTTCTCAGTATTGTGTATTAAAAAAAAAAAAAGAAAGATTCTAATGAAATGCTGAATGTTTATCAAGATGTTTCCCCACAAGTACACTAACAGTCCAATTACAAATATAATTAAAATTAAATTTAAAAAATGAGATTATGTTTTTACATTATTTAGAGGGGATAGAGGAGTCACTAGTGGTAGGAGACAGGAAGGCTGACGGAACAGGCAGTGTTGTTGAAAACCCTTACCTCCCACACAAAAGCAAGAAGAAGAGAAGACTGCTTCTTTGTATTTCAAAGTCAAGACTGCTTCTTTGTATTTCAAAGCCCAGTTTGGAACAAACATGTCAAAGAATGTAAGGGGCATCGATTGCTGGGAACAATATTTATAGGTTGAATTTTGACCTGTTACAAAAATTCTGTGTCTTGTGCCTTTGACTGATCTTGTATTGTTAGGAAGAATTACAACCAAGTTTACAAAAAAAAAAAGGTAGTTAGCATTTCCTTCATTTCTTAGGCTGAGAAAATACTTAATAAAAACCTCTATTACAGACAAAAACAAAAAATCCTGGTAATAACACTATCAAATACAGGTACTAACTTCAAATCAAATTAATGAAACAGCTATGTGTGTATCATTTATGAATTCATTTTGGATGCAACAGAATTAATTAACTCTGGTTATTGTGCCAACGTGCCTAATTTAAATAAACTTGGTGTTCAGTTGTTTATTTTATTTGTCAAATAAATAACCTATAAGTAGTACATATTTTTATTTCTCAGAGAATAAATATCTTTTTTTCTTTTCTTCTCAGGAGTGCATTGTTTACTTAAGTGTAGTTATATAAAGAGAGATTTCCAGAAAAGTTATGATCATTTTCAACTTTTCTTTAATGATGAATTTTATCTTAAATTTTGCCAAACAAACCAAACCTACTTTGTTCATAAGTCATATGATATGACAGTAAGTATCTCAATACCATACAAATAGATTTAATCACTGATTTCATGGTTGGAAATCTCGCTTGATTAAATATTTTGTTTTATATACAATTTACGGAACTCATAAAAATTTTATTCTCATAAAAACATGATGGGTATTACAAACACTCTGACCAAATCCCCATTCTAGTCATATAAAAAGAATGCAAACAATGAATGAAATTTACAATAATTTTGTCCCCTGTACTTGCAGGTGAATGCAGACAAACTCACAAAGGTGGATTATAATTGCAAGAATAACTTTTCACATGAATGCATGGAGCTCTCATTAATGGATTTTTAAAAAAATTTTCACTGACATCATAATTTTGTAGAAAAGCCTAATTTTGCTTATATATTTCAAATTTACAAAAATATGTAAATTAAAAAATATTAAAAAGCAGAAGACTTTTATAATGCAATTGAAAGCGAAAAACCTCAGCATAGCTGACAATTTAACTGGAATGAACTGTGAATAATGGCACACACAGACTGGAGTAACTTCACCACATATGGAACAACACTTCCAAATCACTACCATCAAGTCACGCAGACCCTCGTTGAAGCTAGCATCAACCCGCGCTTGCCCAATGGCACCATTATTGCTGTTTTAATGCTGATAGGTATAGTTGGAAATGTATTAGTTGTGTACATCTACCAGTTCAAACTGCCCCAAACAGTCTTCTCTATGTTTGTGACAGTTCTGGCACTGCTAGATCTCTGCAATACATTTTGCAGCATGCCACTGGACATTGCCATGAAGTCAGCCATTATCAAAGATACCAATGCTTTCAATATCATGTGCAAGATTGCCCATTTCACTGTCTACGGGACAAACATGGCAAGTGGGTCTGTTTTATTGTTGATAGCTGCCACACGCTATCGCAAGGTCTGCCAGCCGCTGCAACCTTCCATGACAAAAAACCAAGCCAAATTCATTTGCGTTCTGTGCCTCATCGTGGCTATGAGCTTAAGCAGCATCACCATTATCATCAAAGGAATTGAAACCATAAAAATTGCTACGGATGAAGTTGACATTCAGGAACTGCCTGTAACTCGCCACCCAGCCACAGGTGCTGTCACACGAGGTACAACTGAGAAATCAAGTACGAAAAAGATTTCTATTTCAAGTTCAGGAAACACTGTTAGTGAAGTGCTGGGCTTGCCTGGAAATACTTTATCACCCGCGCTTAGAGGCAACTTTGCAAATAATGCACTTATGGACACGAATGCAACCAATAATCTGTTTGTCATGCAGCCAGTTCAAACCACTCAAACAAGTGCTAGTGCTACTGGTCAAAGGATTTCCATCACCTCTGGGCATTGGGAAAATCCATCCACAGTGCCAAGCCCAAGTGCAGTGAAAAATAGTCCAAGTGTGCAACCAGTTCCCAGCAGCAGTGTGTCAATCAACAAGGACAATTACTATTCTAAGGAAATCATTGTGGTTGAAATCAGCATCTGCCGAACGAGCCTAGAGTACCAGAACACAGTCTTATGCAATGTCCTCTCCTTCATTCTTGCCTTTGCTTTCATTACTATCCTTCTGTCCATCATCATTCTGCATTTTCACATCTCTAAATCCGTCACCAGGTTCCGGAGAGATCAGTCCAGTATGCATCAACAGTCAAACTTGCACCGAGAAAGCATCAACTCAGAGACCAGCAACTCTGTCGGCAGCAACACCATTAACATGAATGCCAATATGTTTCGTATCTTTGCCTCAATAACAGTGGTTTTCATCGTGAGCTACTTACCACATCTAATCTGCCTAGTAGTCGAGCCATTTCTTTATCAAGATGGCGCACCAATGCCCACTTATTGCAGGATTTTATTGGATCTGGCCTATAACAGCCCATACATTAATGTCATAGCAAATCCTTTCATTTATGGCTACAAGAGTCCTACTTTTAGAAAGCAATGTTTCAAAATGTTTTGTCGCTGCTGTCGCCGTAGAGTAATTTAAACACTGGTGGATGGGTGTTTTGCTCTTTATTTAATGTATTTTAACACCTATAAGATTTTAAACCGTTGGTGTATGTTTGATACAGGGATTCATACCATTAAGCTAAAGAAAGAATGCACAAGAAATTAAATAGGTTTTGACTGAATCTCGTTTCAAGCAACAGACAATCTCTGTTAATATCTCCACCTTCTTCGGACAGGTACTAGAGGTTATATTTTTTACAGGAGAGCTAAAGTGAAAACAAAATGGAATTATAGGCCACACAGTATGGTGTACATGTATTTAAATATAGTAACTCATAAAGATGATTGTCAGCATGTCACTGGTTATACCTTGAAGAGATGCTGGACAACATCATGATTCATATATATATCAGACTCCCACATAAAAAAGTTTGAGGATAACAAATTTTCATTTTAAGAATTGCTTTCCATAGGCCCCATTGACTTAGATAATGAATTTTTCTCATATAACAAAGTCAAGCAGATATCAATTCCATTCAACTAGTGTTACTCACTAACGAGCGTCTCTAAGATATTGTTTTAAGGTGAAAGAAATTACTAATGAGGGTTCTGCAACAAATTAGATCTTAATGTTTGCTGACACATGACAGATTTGACTTGTTTCCATTTTAAATGAAAGTTCAAAATTAGTATCAATGTGAGTCTTGTAGTGTAGTTAATGAGATTTTGTTCCTATCTGATTTCATATGATTCTGAAAGAAAATTATTTCTCACTTAATATAGTGAAAGGCAATTGTTACTATGGAGGCCTAAATGTCCAGCATAAAGCAAGTACCTAGTGACATAAAAAATTATTTCTCACTTAATATAGTGAAAGGCAATTGTAGCTATGGAGGCCTAAATAGCCAGCATAAAGCAAGTACCTAGTGACAAACTGATTAGGCAGTCCATGAATGGCTGGCTGTGCCAAAGAAAATTTCGGAGTCCAATAATTTATAAAGCATGTTTTAGGCATTCAGTAAGCAAATGATTACTAAGCTGAACATTCAGTCTCCAATTAAAGAACGGTTTAATTATTATATACTTTTTTAGTTTGCTTTTAGTATTAAACATCACTCATCTTTTTTTCGTTCATCCTATAGGTATTTACAAATTACTTATAGTAAACTATCTTAAGTGTATAGTGTTTACATTTAAAAAAAAAACTTTTTAATAAAATATCATAAGATGATTTACATTAAATTGATTACTTTGCAGTAAACCTCGTGTACATTACAAAATTATTAATTTTCAGTAAATGTTTGCAAATTAAACTGATTACTTTTTGGTAAGCCTGTATGAACATTAAACTGATTACTTTTTGGTTAGCCTGTGTGAACATTAAACTGATTACTTTTTGGTAAGCCTGTATGAACATTAAACTGATTACTTTTTGGTAAGCCTGTATGAACATTAAACTGATTACTTTTTGGTATGCCTTGTGAACATTAGATTACTTTTTGGTAAGCCTGTATGAACATTAAACTGATTACTTTTTGGTAAGCTGAAGATACATTTTTTAGTAAATTTGTAGATACAGATATTAAAATGATTATTTTCAGTAATTCTGCATGTACATTTCAAAGATTACATTTTAGTAAAACTGTGTGCACATTAAAATTATTACTTTTTGTAAACTTATATATACATTAAAACAATTACTTTTCAGAAAAAAACTTGTATGTACGTTATAACAATTACTTTTCAGTAAATATGTATGTACGTTATAATGATTACTGTTCAATAAATCTGTGTATACACTAAAAAGGATTATTTTTCAGTAAATTTTTGTGTATATTATATATAAAATGATTCAGTTATCTCATATGCCAAGTAAAACACTTGTAGTAAATTTGTGTGTACATTAAAACAATTACTTGCAGTAAACTTGTGTGTACATTAAAATAATTACTCACAGTACACTTGTGTGTATGTTAAAACAATTACTTGCAGTAAACTGGTGTGTACGTTAAAACAATTACTTGCAGTAAACTGGTGTGTACGTTAAAATAAGTACTCACAGTAAACTTATGTGTACATTAAAACAATTACTTGCAGTAAACTGGTGTGTACGTTAAAACAATTACTTGCAGTAAACTGGTGTGTACATTAAAACAATTACTTGCAGTAAACTTATGTGTACATTAAAATAATTACTTGCAGTAAATTTATGTGTACATTAAAACAATTACTTGCAGTAAACTTGTGTGTACATTAAAATAATTACTCACAGTACACTTGTGTGTATGTTAAAACAATTACTTGCAGTAAACTGGTGTGTACGTTAAAACAATTACTTGCAGTAAACTGGTGTGTACGTTAAAATAAGTACTCACAGTAAACTTATGTGTACATTAAAACAATTACTTGCAGTAAACTGGTGTGTACGTTAAAACAATTACTTGCAGTAAACTGGTGTGTACATTAAAACAATTACTTGCAGTAAACTTATGTGTACATTAAAATAATTACTTGCAGTAAATTTATGTGTACATTAAAACAATTACTTGCAGTAAACTGGTGTGTACGTTAAAACAATTACTTGCAGTAAACTGGTGTGTACGTTAAAACAATTACTTGCAGTAAACTGGTGTGCACGTTAAAACAATTACTTGCAGTAAACTGGTGTGCACGTTAAAACAATTACTTGCAGTAAACTTATGTGTACGTTAAAACAATTACTTGCAGTAAACTGGTGTGTATATTAAAACAATTACTTGCAGTAAACTGGTGTGTACGTTAAAACAATTACTTGCAGTAAACTGGTGTGTATGTTAAAACAATTACTTGCAGTAAACTGGTGTGTACGTTAAAACAATTACTTGCAGTAAACTGGTGTGTGCGTTAAAACAATTACTTGCAGTAAACTTGTGAGCACACTATTCCCTCTCTTTTCAGTAAATCTGTGTGAAAATATCAAAGGTACTTTTCAAAACTGTTTTCATTATAAAGAAATAATTCTAAATTAGTTACCTGGGAGTCTAGGCCCACACCTTAACACATGCAAAGGTGAAATCTGCAAGGATTCTTTTTGAACAACAATAACTATTGTTTGTCAGAAAATTTCTAATTTTTCACACAGCACTGGTTGAGGATATTCTTCAGTTAAATAGAAGTTATCCCTTTTATGGATGGAAAAACTGCATATGATTAAATTGCCCCAAACTAACAACTTTTACAAACCCAAACTTAAGTTGCGGGGGTTTTTTCTCCATGGTTACTGTCCACAACAAAATTTTTTTGTCATATAATGGTTTCAAGATAAGTGTTAGGAAAAGGAAATTTGCTTTGCTTAGAACTAAAAATCATAAGTTAAAGGTCTGAACATGGTGTGTCTATTACTAAAATCTGTGATGAATTACATGTTGCTAAAAATATGTTTGATGAATTGCATTTTGCTAAGAATACAACAAGTAGGTACCGGCAACTAAAAATTATATTAATGAGTAACTACTTAAAATATTTTCTTTAAAGAAAGTACATGAAAATGTAAGAAAACAAACAAAAAAGTAAGTGATTATTTTCATTGGCTGCTGAGATATACCCTTTCATAGTGGTGAATTTGTGCGGCATAAAAAAATAATGCATTTTATCACAAATTTAACAAGTTGCAGTTCCTACAAAAAAGTCAACAACATTTTGAAAGTTACTTATTTAAAAAAAGAAGTTGGTTGTAAGCACATAGCAGGAAATGGAATCATTTGAAATAATTATCATCATGCAATTAGCATGTCAAAGTTGCTCTAAATAGTAAATTTTCGCACTCCAATTTACAAAAAACAGCATTTGTGAGGTCGACCACTGGTTGATGCAATAGAGACTGGTAGGTATAAATTATATTTTTTTGGCAGTACCCACTATCTACAACAGTGATTTTTTTTCCCCAGCAAGGTCTATCACTTACATTTAAAGATATACACCAGCAAAATTTGAAAAATCATCAATTTTCATAATATAAACATTTTTGATTTTTTGAGAAATGTAACAGAAAATTATAAATATTTTAAATACCTCTCTTATGCAATGAAAATTGGCATGGTGTTTTAACTGTATATGCTCCATGTTAAAATATATCCAACAACACTTAATTTTACTTAGTCATTTGCTAAAAAATGTGGGTAGTGGGGTGTTATCTGGCTGGTGGAACATGTTTTAAATCTTTGTACGTACTGCAGATATAGCCGTGAAAACTTGCAAATTAACTGCCCTTGATATATAGTATCCAAATACTTATTTATTTTGGAGGACAATTATGAAGAGTAATTATTAGTGATGGTTATACTTTTTTAAAAAGTGTAACGACTACAGCTTGCTCAACAAGATTAAGTAAACAAAATCAACATTATCTATTAAATTTAATTAACTAATAATTATTTTTACTCAAATACTTCTTTGGTCACTTAAAACAATTAAATGACACTAGATATCTTGGTTCTGCTGACGAAATAACTTCACAGACTGATTGTAATGACAGGCCAGACAATATAATTGATTTCATTTTTATTAATAGTTCACAAATTAATATACATTTTAAAAAAACTGAAACTATTGGTGTATAAAATCTATAAAACCTTAATGCATTTCAAAGACTAACAGAACTGAAATCTTCATCAACTAATGTGTCCAACAAATGGTGCCTTAATATTCCAACTTTTAAAAATGCTGTCCTACATTTTTGACTGTATATGTCTGCTCAATATGCAGTGGCAGGATAGAACTAACATCAGTCCTCATTTTGCATGCTTCAGCAAACTTCATTTTGACTCCTTCAGTTTTTTTTTCTTCACATCTAAACCAAAAAGACTATTAAACACTTCTGAGCCAATGATCCTATGAAGAAAATTATTCATATCTTCCCAAGTCTTGGAGCATTTAATGTACATAATGCTGAATATTTTATCTCAATAAGTTCCCCAATTTGTTGTTTTAAAAGTTCAAAAAGCTTAACAATCACTAAACAGTAATGACCTCTAACCTTTCCTCAGATACAATGGTAACAGTGTACATCTAATCTCACCTTTTGTTCTTTCACAGAGTACAATGAAAATTGCAATAATCTATACAGAAACCACAAGTGATTAAATTTTTTTTATTCTCTGTATAACTGATTGTAGGTATTTAATTTATTTCTCCAAGACCAACATTTAATATAATTAACTTTTCAACACAATGACCAGTCAGCATGTATTCCACAATATACAACTGAGAAAGCAAGTATTTGTCAATATCAGCAGAAGCAAATCATTACTGTTAAACAGTAAAGTCACTAGAATGGGTTGTGATATTTGCAGTTTTGAGTTTTAGAATGTGACGGCTAATTAACTGGATCTAGAAGACTTGGTAGTGGTAAGGGATAAGACTTAAGATATGACTTGAAAATTATCTTCCTTGTTTTAAAAATAAACACCTGTTTTAAGACCGATATATCACAGATTAAATATAATTTGACTCAAACCAAATCAAACCAAAATGGACAAAACAAAAACAAGAAGCACAAAATCAAGTAACTTACCCTGTCAAGAATCTTTCCAGAAACCCCCATTCCATTCAGAATTGTTACCTGGAAAAGAAATAATTACTTTCAAGCAACCACAGCAATGAATCTCTAAACAAGTTATATATTTTCAAACAATTAAGAGGTAGGAGTAAAATATAATCAAAGGTGATCTAAGAGTTAAGCAGCAATGAACTAAATGACTAAACCATCCAAAGCTTTATCAGGTAAATAATTGTAAACTTCATGTTATTATTTTCTGCACACAGCTATGGTTCTGTTCTTTCTTTCAATGGAGTTAAATGGAGTTTTTATGTATGCTGCCAAGATACAAATGTTTATTATACTGTTACAACACAGGCATTTACATGCAAATGTTTATAATACTTTTACAACACTTACATTCATGATGACTGGCATTCCCCCATAGTACACCGGCTGTGTGTAGTATGGCCACATGTAAGGATCTTCTGTCAGATCGATGTAGCTTGGGATCAGACTGAAATGATATACATATCAACATTCACCTATGCATGAATTTGCACAAAACAACTTAACATAAGACATAAACACAATGCTGCATTGTACAACACAATCTGGATGATATTTTATCAATTTTCCTTCTACACTTTTATCAACCACCACAAAATAAAAAATAAAAGAAAATGTGTAATCTCATCACACACATTCCAAATCCCAAAATAATAATTTTGAAAAAATGAATGCTTTCTTCTATCATTATAATTAACACCATTCCAATCGCAGGCTATTACTAATTTTGTTAAGAACAAAATGCCCAAGGAATTGCACTGGTTTTACATAAATAAATAAATAAAACAGAATGATGCAGCTTCAATAACCAGCATTTCACTGACTGAATCTTATTTAAGAAAAATTATTGTAAAAATCTTTTCTACCTGGCTTGTGGTTTGTAGGCCCTCAATATGTGGTAAGCTGCCAGCAGGTCAAGCCGGCCATATCCTTGCTCAAACATGTTGACGTCCGGTAAACGGCGAGCAGAGGCCATTAGTGCCTGCTTTACACTGGCCGGGTTGATAATGTGGGAACGCTCTAAAACACCGCTAAGAATATAATTGTTCAATTGCAGTAACAATAGCGCAATAATTTCTAAAGAGCAATAAATATTTTATGCACAAGGGTATCTTTTAAAAGTACTTCAGAGCCTATACAAAAAAAAATACTGAATTTTAACTTATGTTCAGAGTGAATTTGATAACCAAATTAACCAACTATGACTGTATTTATCTTAGCAACAAAGTGACTATTTATCAGTAGCCATGAACTTCCCTTGGCAACAGAGTGACTGTTAATAGCAACTAAATGTTTACTTTAGCAACTAAATGATGTTCATCAGTAACTACAAATTTATTTTTTTAAGCAAAGTGACAAGTCATTAGTAAATGTATTTAGCTTAACAATAAAGCAATACTGTAGCAGAAACACACAATATCTGCAAATCAGTTTAGTCAAATTTTACAAAACATTATCTCATGTATGACTGTAGTTTTCTACAGAATATGCACCTTTGTGTGGATGTAAAGCCTTCCAGGAATACGACATCGATGCAGAAATTCACAAGTTCAACAAAAAAGTAAGAAAACTTTTTATTATTTATTTATTTTCAAATTTTAAATCAATTAAAAATAATACTTTATTAATTATTTAGTTTTTCAAGATTAATTTTCAATGAACATTTTGAAAATCTGTAAAATGATCGTCGCTTTTCATATTTTCCTAGAGTAACCTATTGAAAAATCGTTGGGCGGCAAAAGTGCCTGACACCATGACGTCGTGCGAGTTTTTCAAAGCCGACAGCGAACGGGCTAATGAAGGTTTATTTTTGCTGTGCTATATCAGAAATGGGAAATGATGGCTAAAGAAGTCAGTAAACATGAAACCAACAGCAAATGAAAAAGCAAATATTAAAAAAATGAGTAGATCCATCAACAGGATAGTTTTGGTACGAGCAATGGTTGACTCTGTTACACAACAAATTCATAGCCATGACCCTCAGAATAACAAACTGTTTAAAATTTTTCAGGTGCAGCATCAGACCATTAAGAACTCATGGCATTACTATGAACAGATGCATTTGTAAAGCCTGTATGTAAAATAATGGCACTAAAAGCAAAGAAACATAAAACTAAAGATGCACCAAACTGTCACAGATTTTAGTCACAATCAATTGTGTGGAGCTAGCTCTGTAACAGTAGAACAGTATTATCACAAATCCCTTCTTAGAATTACTGCAACGAGACTAGTTCCTGATCACATCTGGTGGATGCTCAAATCAACTTTTAGGTTAAACTCTTTGAATAACTCTTTCTTATCCTTCTTAATTATTTAAATGGATGTATGTCATAAAAGAAAGATAAACCAGGAAATGTGTAAGTGTAACATGTGTAGCAGCAACCTAAAACATGCACACAAGCACGGAGATAACAAAGTGTTACACATAGAATTACAGATTTTTTTCTATTATGATAAAATTCAAGTCAGGGTGGGCATAATATACAGTTGAGTATTACATTCGAGGCTTTACAGGAGTTCACTGTCAATTAAATTTTTATTTTGACCTTAAGAACAAAGTGACAAAGCAATTGTAGTTTTATATATTAAATACAAATTTCAATCTATTACCATTATATATATATATAAACATTCTCAAAATATTGTGCATTTGAAGACAATATCATATGCATATGAATTTTCATTAATTAATAAATTATTCAATCATTTGAAATAAACAACCAAAGAAGTGAGTTGTTTCCAATTATTTTCCTCAAATAACCATAAGTGTCCACCATTTTCTTCACCTTTAATTTCAATTCATGAAAAAATGTTCCACTTTTTGTTGAACAAATTACTTCTGAGACCAGAATTTCTTCAATTCTTTGCTGGTTGAACCAAAAAATACCCTAACTCCATTTTATGAAAACAATCAGGCATTGTTTTATAAATTAAAAAAACATTCTTTGACCATTTTTACGAATGATATATCACTCATCATTAGAAACTTATTTTGTTTCTCAATATCGTGCACAGATTGATTATCAATATTGTATTTATTCATTAGCATCTTGATGTTCATTTTTTAAAGCAACTGTATTTCTGTGTCCTCTATTTCATGTGTGTGTAGTTAAATCAACCTCGGATAATCATGCACATACACTTGCATAAACACAAGCGCACACACAGCAACAAACTGTCAGCTTATTTGCAATTTTATATTTACCTTAGCAGTAAAGTGACTGCTCCAGCTACTACAGGTGAAGCAACACTTGTACCCGAGAGTGAACGACATCCACCCCTAGGAAGGTACAAAAACCAATAGCCATAAACAGTAGTAATATGTTAATCAATACAATAATCCCACAACAAACTTGTCCAGCAATTGGTCATCTTTGTATCGTGAACTCTGAGTTAACTTATTAAGCAAGCAGTCAGCCTGTACTTGTTGAAGGGACGCTATATTATTTTCAGTATATAGCAAATCTTTGCCAAAAGGTTATTACTGTTTAGTCAACCTTGTTTAAAAACAAAATAAAATCACAGCAACCACCCTTGCAGATATTAATTTTAAGAAAATAATGTTCACTATCTACTACCATTTTTCAATGTTTTTTTTTTGTAATACAGAAAATAAATTAATAAATATCTGATTAACCTTTTGACTCCCAGTCATGCTTCTGATTTCAAACAGCAGAGATCATGTGACTGAAGTCATAGATAGCAACACACATCAATGCAAATGGCGGCCGCCTTTGTTTATCTTTATCTTTTGTTTTTGGTCAATTTTCTTCATTTGTTTGGTCAAAGTTGTGAAGCGTGACTTTCTCTAGCAGTCAAAATGGTGTCTCAGTGATTCAGTGCTGAGGACTCCAGATGATTTTTGATGGAACTCCCTGATGATGGCGATGTTAGTGATGAAGAAACTAGTGGTGATGAAGGGGATTATGTTATGGAAGATATCGATAACACAACTTCAGATTCTAGTGACAGTGATTTTGAAGCACAACTGAGTACATCAACAGTTAGGCATGGTTGTGGTATACGTGGGCGTGGTGTTAGTGGATGAAATTGTCAAAGTGATGCAAACTTTGAGCAGCTGTCTATGCATACTGATTCTTTTGATATTCTTATTGATAAACAGCATCCTATTTATTATGGTAAGAATGGACCAAGAGTTTTTACAACATGCCGATCAAATGGTTGAGTTCTATGATCTGCTCTTTCTTGCCAATTTGGTGACTTTCATAACACAGCAAACCAATTTTTATGCTAATCAGATGAAAAATACTTCTGGTGCTACTGAGTGGGCTAATGACACTACTGAGAAGAAGTTAGAGCATTCAGTGGTATGCTCTATTTTATAGGACTTCACTCTCAAAGAGACAGAAATGAATTGCCAGTGACACATCTGCTTTTCAGAACATTCGTTATTGACGTTATTATGCAGGGATGGGTGTCATGACAGATACCATCAGATTATGTTTGCAGCACCATAGAGTGAGTAAAAAAATTACTGGTTTCTTGTTCTGCATGCTCTAACTTCTTCTCAAATTAGAAAACAAAGAAATGAACAATTCGATTTCGCGACTAACATAGAGAGTGTTATTCTGCGGCCCGATAAATTATTTGCTTAACCACACAACACGAGAGTTTATCTTTTGTTTAGATCAGGAACTTAGCTAAGTTTAGTGTCCTCTGAACAGTGGAACACACCGTGCGTTATTGTTCACTTGGTGCAACGCTGACATCACGTAGCAGTCTGGCGGTCTCGCGGTTCGGGCATAGATAGCGATGCTGACTTTAGCACGGATGCTCACTCACTCCCCAGGTTGGCTTCTGGATCCCCGTCTGTAAGACTATAGGTTCCCTCCACCGAGCTCAGCATTAGCAGATAGCGTTAGTTTGAGAGTTAAACTCAAGACCGGCACTATGTGTATCTTATGTTTGTCAAAAATATTACAATATATCTGAGAAAGCAATGCACACATCATCTTATTCAATGCAAGACAGATAAGTTTCAAATAACTAGCACAATTTCAAAATGCTCATATACAGACAATGACTTTTTAACCTGCCCCTCAGACTGTATTAAAATGCTATAAATATTTTATATACCTAGAAGATTCATGTGTGCCCTGCAAATTTTGCAAGAACATTTATTACTTATACTTAAAGAATAAAAGATCCAAATTTTCCCTTTGTTAACAATGTTGTATTAATAGTATGCTGCAACTTACTTGAGAGCAGAACCTCGGACAGCAGATCCATAGGTGACAATATCTGGCTTGAGACGTCCATACCCACCAGGAAGTTCCTAAGACAAGAAAAAACACAGGAATCAAATCACAGACTAAAATAATAGTAACTTTAATGCTGGACAGATGACATGGGTGATGGGACGTGACTAAAAACAGGCCTGCATTCATTTGTGCCAAGTATAAGAAAGAAAGCAAATGGCTTTTAGTATTCAAACCTGGAATTTCAAGCTCACAAACACAGTAGGGAAACAAGAAAGAGACTTGTGTTATAGAATGTTGCTTATCTGAGTGTGCTCTTAGTGCTTTGAACTTTATACTTTGTTGCTCATTCAAGTGTAGTGTGAGAGAAGGATGTTATTTGGGTTAGAATGCTCTTTATCAGAGGATGTTGCTTAGGTAAAATGCTCTTCATCAGAGAATGTTGCTTAGGTAAAATGGTCTTCATTAGAGAATGTTGCTTAGGTAAAATGGTCTTCATTAGAGAATGTTGCTTAGGTACAATGGTCTTCATCAGAGAATGTTGCTCAAATGAAATGCCCCTTATCACATAATGTTACTTAGGCAAAAACAGGTGAGAATGTTGCTTAGGTTCATTCTAAAAAATTAGCTTCATTTGAGTTCTCTATTTCAATTTTAGTGAACTAAACCAAGAGAGAAGGGAAGGAAGATAAATGGGTCACATGCACACACGCATACTTACCCACGTGGTCATGCCACGAGAAGAAAAGCGAGCAATCTGGTTCTCAAAATTTATGCCTCCCACTCCAATGACATCCATCTGGTCAGCGGGGTTATTCAAAGTACTGTAGATCATTTTTACATGAAAGAAAAAATATTTATATTTAAGAAAGCAACTTGTGTGTTTTGTTAATTTGAAATAATTTCTTTCGGAGCATTATTATGAAAATCTTGAAAAGAGGAATGCTCCTGAACTGACTGCAAACTCAAACCAACATTACATGGATGGCACTCTTTTCAAAAGCTAAAAATGAGAGTTAAGACAGAGAGTAGGAAACAACCATACAACTTTTACCCCCAACCCAACATATATATATATATATGTTGGGTTGGGGGTAAAAGTTGTATGGTATATATATGTTATATATATGTTAATTCAACTACTGATGTCTGTGCTAAGACAAAGTGAATGAGTGTCTAATGTAATCAGTGTTGTAAAGTGATGTAAATGTCAACGCTCTTTTGATTATACATGTATTCATATGTTGTATATTTGATTGTTGTTTTAATAAACTTATGTTAAATTTATTAACATTCTTGCACAATTATTAAAGCCTTATGATGGCGTAGTAATTGGTGGATTGCTCATTAATATATATAAAAGATTTTATTACTCCTTTAGTAAAATGAAACATTACACGACAGTCAAACGTCTATCCTATTCTTATGTAAAGAGTACAGTTTTCCGACACCCTTATAATCCACCAAGTGAGAGACATGTCAGTCTTGTGGGAGAATTATGAATAATATAAATTAAGATTCTCGATCACTTGTAATTAATTATGTGTTATTAATTAATAAATAATAATCATAACGAGTGAAGGGTGCCCAGAGAGGTGTCACACTATGCAACTTGTATACATTTATGACCAGGAAGCTGTGCAAGGACAATTTACAGTTTTATGTAGAAGCTAGTTATCCCTTTTAAATATAAAAATAACACAATCTTGAGTAAAACAGCCTCATGTTTCTGCAAGCCACCAAGACAAGTGTACTTTAAAACGAAATATTTTCCTCACCCATAGAGAGGCCCATCATTTCCTATTGCAGAAACCATAATGACTTTGTTGGCTGTCAGTTCCCAAACCTGCAAGTTAACAGGAAAAAAAGAAATTCTTTGTGAAGCAAAGGTGCGATGCAAACTTTAATTTTGTTTATTCCTTATTAAAAAAAAAAAGCAGGAAATCAAGTGAAGAACAAATTTGAAGAAAAGAAATTCTTTGTGAAGCAGAAGTGCGATGCAAACTTTAATTTTGTTTATTCCTTATTAAAAAAAAAAAGGCAGGAAATCAAGTGAAGAACTAATTTATCTGCAACAATGTTTAATCTATTGATGAAATGATGTAACTAATTAATAAATGCTAGTTATAAAGAGCACATTGAAGGAATTATATCCGTGGAAGAGAAGCAAGAAATCTTTGCTGCTTCAGATCTGACCCAAAGACACAGCAAAAGCAAATTTCTTAAATAAAGTAGTTAATATGGAGCTTATTCTTTAAGATTAACTTTAAGAGATGTTTGTGTTGATGACCTTGTCAACGAAGGGGTGATCCATGAAGTCTGGACCTCCAATACTGAGGTTGAGCACGTGAATTTTCTTCAGGATTGCATAGTTGAAAGCATCTAAAAACCACGATGTATAAGATACCTAGCCGACAAAAGAAATTGAAAAA
The DNA here is from genome assembly GCA_028829895.1 of Sinotaia quadrata. Classification (NCBI taxonomy): domain Eukaryota; kingdom Metazoa; phylum Mollusca; class Gastropoda; order Architaenioglossa; family Viviparidae; genus Sinotaia; species Sinotaia quadrata. The sequence continues at coordinate 112,775,997 of CM054181.1, read as the reverse complement.
TAAACATAAGCTATGACTTCGCTTGTAACCACAATCATTGTGAATTACCATAAACTCCTGTTTTCCATAAAATAATTAATTTGAGTATTCCTCACCCTGTCCTATACCCTTGCATGTCAATGAATCATCTGATCACCCAATCCTCCCCCATTTTTAAAAAATGCCATTTTCGACTTTCAGAGGCAATCAAGATCTCTACCCTCACTCCAAAAATACAACTGCTACAATCATAAAGTAAATGTCAACAAGTTAAAACAGATTTTTAAAAATTGCATTCCATGATAAATGTTTACTGTAGGTCAAATTTTGAAGTAAAAAAATGTCTCTACTCTTACACAGTAAAAATTGATATCATAGTTCAAAGAAAATATATTCTAACAACCTGGTTGTTGGTAAAGACACGGAAAACATAAATATCAGCATCTGATGCAAAACCAAGGCACTCCTTATGACTTGCAATCACCCCAGCAACGAAGGTACCATGGCCCAAACCTGAAATCAGAATGTTTTGGTGCAATATAATATTTACTCATGTTCATACTTATGCCTAAAAAAAAGACCTAATTGTTTACTACAAATTACAATACTAAGTTCACTCTCATGTTCACACTTATGCCTAAAAAAAGACCTAATTGTTTAGTACAATATTAAGTTCACTCTCAGAGGAAAAACATACAGGACTAAAGTTAGCTCATTTATTAGAAACAGTTCTCTTTAATCCGAAAGTAATAAGAAAATTTATGGAAATTCTTAGTAATTATCAAAGAGAAACATAATAACACTGTCTAAACATTGAAAAAAATCTACAGACCGTCATCCAGTGTTTTCTCATTAGTCCAGTTAGTACGATCCTTGATTCTTCCTTTCTTGAAATGTGGATGGTCTGATGCCAGACCTGTGTCAAACACAGCTACTCTCACACCAGCACCTGTAAAATCCAAATTTGTGCTAAGTTGTCTAATCATCAACTTGTTAAAAATCTTATATCAAGCTGTCCAATTAAATACACATTTAACAAACTCATATTTAACTACTCAATTTGTTAACAATCTCATGTTTACCTACACCTGTTATCCACACTCATATTTAACTGCTTACTCAGTAGTCATTGTTAAACAAATTTACATTTAGCTGCTTTTATCCACATTTATATTTGGTTGCTTAATCAACTACCTGAAACCCAAACTTCTACTTAGCTGCATTGTCACATACAACTTTCCTGAAATTAAGTATACTCAAACATTGTCACATACAACTTTCCTGAAATTTGTATACTTAGCTGTATTTTCAAATATAATTTTCTGAAATTAAGTATACTCATTCTCACATATAACTTTCTAGAAATTCTGTAGGTTTAACGACACGGTGAAAAAGGAATGCACATACTGTATGCGTATATTTACAAATACCAGAGTTTTGTTCATGAAATTTTTCTAAACTCCTTTGGCAAAGTCTAAGTAGTCAACAATTTGTAAAGATGTTATTTCAGTGTTAAAGTAAAATAAACAAAGAAAGCTGTCACTGATGCAATTTATGTATGTGTTGCTTCTTTGATTTGCATGCAGTTAATGTACGCAAAAGTATGAAAAACTAGTGCAGATAATGTTTGTCAAGAATTGTACTTTCAACACACAAGCACCCTTACGTCCCTGCATGCACATTGCTAATGTAAAAAGTCTTGAAAATACATTCTTTCCATTCTTTATATCACAAGATCCAATGGGAAAATTTGCTATGTAAACCTAACACTAGTGCTTTAGCTTATTTATGTGGCTGACCCAGATTCTTCTTGATCTTCATGAATAAAGTCACATTTGCTCAGGAACAATATAAAACACATGCACACAAACAGAAAACAAAAATCAATTACAATTTTTCATTTTCCTCTAAGAATTGGGGTGGGTTGGGGTAGAGTTTAAGTAATCCTTTAGTTTATTTTTCTCCTGCTTATTTAATTAATTTTTACTTCTGTTTTCAGTGGTTCTGTATAAATATTATTATTTGTTTATTATTAAAGGAATAAACTAAATATGGAGTCCGAAAATAACTTCCACACATTCAATATTGAAACAAACTGACTACAGGATGTATGTACTGATGACCATAACAATTTTTAATAAACAAGTGATCAAAAATAGTTTTTGATATTTTTTGAAAAATGTACACACAGCGTTTGTTCTGTGCACATGAGTACCTGAGTATCCTAGACTCCACAACATTTCTGCTTGCAAGGCATTGGTTATCTGTTTTGGAACAGCTCTCATTAGTCGTCTAGACTTGTGTCCATTTGGTGACATCCAATAGCTTGCACCCTGAAAAAAACAAAACAAAGTTACCTTCACAACACTCAAAAAACATTGTTTTTTCTTAAATTATTTAATCCCTTGATGACATTACCATTTTATTATGCCATTATTTTATCAATGATGTAATCATTTTATAATGATAAATATAATATGAATGATAGCACCACTCATGTGCAAAGACAGAGGATAAACCAAGAAATAATTTTTACTTTTTTTTTTAAAAGCAAGAAACTAGCCCCCCCCCATGCAGATGAGCTGAAGCAATCAAATTTTCAAACTGAACCAGGAACCCATGCACTTTGTGTATGACTTGCTCTCCATCACACACACCTAGCTCCTGGACCAAACCCACTCTGATGGTACAACAATATACACTCAGATGATACCCCAATATCAGACCTGCCTACCCCCCACCTTAGGAAACCAGAAGATCACTGGTCCAAAACCAGAAGATTTTGAATGGAAACCAGAAGATTTTATGCGGAGTCTGGCTTTTTAATAGAAATACCAATAATATAAAATAAATGCAAAATAAAAAAAATAATGTTAATATTTGTAAATAAACTTACCAATAATGTAATGATTAATGCAAAGCACAAAAATTTGTCTACATTTTGTCTAGTCTCCATTCCACTGTTTATTTAAGATGAATTTTTGTCAAGCACACCAAGTGTTAGGCAGTTTTATTTAGATATTTCCTTAGACTTCATTTGAAGAAGGATCTTCACATTTCAGAATAATGGGCCATTGAAGTACCGCATCATGATTTTCACTTTTACAGAAATTCATTAAATATTTCATAAATGGATTTTTAAAAAAATATATATTTAACTTTTTATTATCTAATGTACAAGCCACAAAAAGGAACATGTGCCTATTGAAAAATTTTAAGAAAAAAGTTATGATTTTTTTTTTATTGTACCCATCTAAAATATATTTTGGGAGAACATGTAGAATTTAAAAAAATAAAATTTACTTAAACCTAAAGCATATAAGCTTTCATCCATGCACAACCTTTTAATTTAATGTATGAGAAACTAGTATACCAAATTTCAGGGACATGGAATAATTACAACTATTCAAAAGGGGTCATAGCATTTGATTTAGTTCAACAGAGGAAAAAAGTCATTTTGAGAAAAACATTTAAAGTAAAATAAAGACTACAGAACTTTAAAAGTGTTCAAGTGGTTTATTTTTTTAAAATAAATATACCCTATCCATACTACATTGGACTGCTCTTAGTCATTTAGCTCTCTCAAAATTAAATATACTAATACTATATATTACTATCCTTTACACCTCAGTGTACTACAGTCTTTTTATTTTCTAATACTACATAGAACCAGAATATTGCAAAGAAATTTTTAAAAAAATATATTTATCAATCCACATTAATAAAATTTGGAATATATGTTGTCTTTCTTATGAGAAAGCAATACCAGTTATTAGTTTTAGAATATCTGGTTCAGATTTTAATTTATAAATGATTTAAATATATAAAACACCTGTATTTTTCTAAATTTACATGTCCATTAGACTAGAGAAAAAACAGTGAAAGTCTTCCTGCAACATTTAAAATGTTATTAAAAAGACATTATTGTTCAATAAGCATGCTTTGTTAATTAAGAATTGGATATGATTAATATTATTATTTTTAATGTTTTATGCATTTCTTTTGTCTTCAATGTATGTGTATTTATTATCATGCCTTCTAAAATTCTATTATATTTATAATAATGTGTGTACTGCGTAATCACAAAATATCAACGGCTAATTTACAAATACATGTATATATATATAGGCCTATATATATTTTTAATTTTTTATTATTTTTTTAGCAGAAATGATTAAAATAAAAAATTCGACTAAATCAAAATGTTCACAATTCCGTAAATTACTTTCAAACAAATTTGACTCAGGATCATTTCTTTATCGCCGATGATCTTTTGTTTTAAAACTTGTGTCACTTTTTTTTTAAAAATAAATTTTGAAGCCTTACATATTATATAAGAATAATTACAACGGATTTTAGAAAAATGATTATTTGAACCTCAATGCGGTTTCAAACATAGGCCTACCGTTATTGAAAACGCCAATCTTTTTCCTAGCATTGCAATATAATTCGTCAAAGTAGCTCGTTTTGGACGGATAATTTCTGAAGAAAATTGCATAGACCGTCTTACATGTAAGTTGAATGTTATTTATTAAAGTAAATATTTCGTAATTGTCACGCATACACTATCGCTACGTGGCCGCCATTTTGAAAAAGCGAACTTTGTCTATCGGTCGAACGGGCAGTAAAACGTTATGAACCGAATTTGCTTATCCCGCTAAGCTCTGACTTCTCAACATAAAAAATATTTAAAGAAAATGTTTATTTCACGAGCGAAATTCTGTTTTGTCAACTAAAATTAATAACGGCCGACGAATAAGATTCCGGAAGTGTTAGAAAAGGACTCGTATGCTGAAGAGCTCATAGCAGACGACAGGGAAGCAGTTAGAGTTACGCCGCCGTTAGCTCTATTGAACGCACGGTAAGTTTTTCGTCCTGTCATAATCGATCGTGAAAAAAAAAATTTAAAATGAAAATGAAAGCGGAAGAGCGGGAGATTCGAGGTAAAAGCGGGAGATTCTTCCGCTAAAAGCGGAAGGTAGGCAGGTATGCAATATACACTCTTATGGTGCAACAATATACACTCTGATGACACCCCAATATACATTCCGATGATATATTCACTCAGATGGTACAACAATATACACTCTGATGATGCCCAATAAAGATGACAGGAAAGAGGAAGACTAATCATCTCAGGAGTATACATAGAGCACCAATATTCATTGTAAGGGCAGCATACTCATTATCGAAATTGTTGTTGTACATGCTGACACCAGAACTTAAAATTGTATAAAATGCATATCGAATTCTGTATAATGCTGCATAATTAAACTGGAATACACACAATAAAAAGAATACAATTAAAAAAATAAGGGATTTTACTTGTTCATACCAGTGATAAACTCTTCCTATTGGAGTTAAAAGAGCGAGAAGAGTGAAAGGTTGGAGATTCTTGCCATGCAGGGTTGTCTTCTCCTGTATTGTTGTAAGAAGTGTACTGTTTCTCAGGCTGCTTATTTTCTGCAACAGCTTTTGGATATCCCCAAAACAATGATTTGAACAGAATATATAATTACATTGGGGAAATCTATTTTAAAGGAATGTTACTTCAAGAAACATTAGAAAATTGCTACAACTTCCCCCCCACCCAATCCGCTGAGGACTGAAAAAAACCTTGTCACACACATACCAAAAGATTTAACTCTTAAGTAGTCACACATACCAAAAGACACATACCAAAAGATTTAACTCTTAAGTAGTCATATACATACCAAAAGATTTAACTCCTAAGTAGTCACACAAACCAAAAGATTTAACTCTTAAGTAGTCATATACATACCAAAAGATTTAACTCTAAGTAGTCACACATACCAAAAGACACATACCAAAAGATTTAACTCCAAGTAGTCACACATACCAAAAGATTTAACTCCAAGAAGCAAATTACAGGTAATGTTCACAGAGAATTAATGAAACAAAATACATAAGGTATCATGTTAATATGTAGTTTTTTGGTTTTTTTTTTTAATAAATATAAACTATACAACAATGCAAAATTCCATTTTAAGCACAAATTTAGTGCTCTTATCAAAAGAATGACTGTAGAAGATGTGGATAAAAATTCCACATTTTCTTCCTTCAACATAATTTCAAAAGTATTTCTTACATTTATAATGTTAGTTCAGTTTTATTCACAAAGACCTGTGTATGTTGATACAGAGCAGATGATAGGTCATGTCAACACAAACTAATCAATGTTTATATGAAAAACACTTGGAGAAAATGGTTTTAGTTAATAAAATATAAATTTTCTCTTGTTCTTATTAGTTTACTTTTTGGCAAAAGGTCAGTATTTACTTAGAAAGAATGAGCAAAAATTGCCAAGGCTGGAAGATACACTCTTCTGTAAAATGGCACTCAATGATTAATGACAATATCTTAGGTTTGTTATATAAATATACTGTTGAAGTCATACATGTGAAGATTTTGGACATGAAGTGCGATAATTTAGCACACAAACCTTTAGTGAAGAAGAGAGTACGTGTAACTTTGCGATGAGGTGTTACCCGCTTGACAAGAGGATGCTCTTGTAATGCTTCAACTCCTTCTTTCGGTGGGCCGTGGAACTAGAAGGAAAAGATGGTAAATATATTAGGAACATGAATACTTCATGTCATGTTATATATAAGATGAAATTTATTGAAGGTGTTGTATTGTTAAGTTCATTCTGGGTTTCAGTTATATATGTATAGCACAGATGATACAATATATATTATGATGAATGCATACATTTTTATATCAGATAAACTTAATACAATAGCTGATTTGTTTTCAATTTCTGCTCATAGTGACTTAATTATGGGATAGCTGAATCCAATATCAATCAGTCAATCAACTTTGTGTCAGTAACAACAACCATTATGTTTCATAAATTTAATTCACAGTATAAACAGCACCTAAATGAACAATTATATCAAAGTATTCTAGTTATATTTACAGCAGAATTATTTATATCCCAGATTAGAACAAACCTCGTTCTTGCTTAATTCCATTACCTAAAAAGTGAACACACCCAAGAAGTAAACCTGCTACTGAATCACTGTATTTAATTATACTAATATATGAATTTTAAAAAAATGTATATTCTGTTTTTTAATATACCTTTCTAACAGTACACTAATATTCATAAACAGTTAATATATAACTGAAATAAACAGTTTAATACAGTAACTTTTAAGTATATAATCACAAATATAATTATATAAGTATTAAAAAAATCATATCTTAATGGACAACAGCTGATCTTTAAAGCAATGTTGAAAACTGACATTTTAAAAAGCTAAAAATTAATAGCCATAACCCTTTAAATCTCCAATCTGTATTTAAACACAGTTGATGATTGCTTTGTTCACCAGCTTAGAAGTGATGTAGTTAAGAAAAAATTGGCTGCTATCATCATGAGATCGGGTGATGAAATCATATCACGTAAGATGTTTGGAAGTCATGGCCATTTTTCTTCAGTGCAAGTTTTTAGTTGTGATTTTCATTTTTCAAAATGGCTGCTAGGTAATACAATTTGGACAAAGTTATTCAAAATCTGAAGCAATAAAATATTGAAGATACAAGTAATGACAAATACTCTGAAAGGAAGGAGGATAGAAAGGGTGATAACTCTGAGATGAGTTTGTATCTATGAAAATTAAGTGAGGGTTGGGAGGTGTAATAGTTAAAATTTATAATGCCCAAGCAATTAAACATGGATTACACAGATTAATAAACATAGGAATATTTTATAAGAAAAAAGTATACCCCCCTCCCTGCCACCCTCCCCGCTCCCTGACTATAAGTGAGAGGAGGCTGTCCCATTGGGGCACTCCAGGTCAGATAACATCTGATGATCAAATGATCAATGAAAGCCCAAAGTGGTGATGTTAAACTTGCTACATAACACATACACACATAATACAGGCACTTAAATTTTCTTCCAAATGTTTGTGAAACAGTTTATGATTTTAATTTTATTTATTCTTTTCCAATGGAACCATTGTCGTCTTTGATTGCAAACACTAAAAAACCGTGCCATTGCTTCACACACTTAAATATATAATAAAAAGTAATGAAGTACAAACAATTACATATTATAATCTGAATGATGATTAAAAATTGTCCTAAAGTTATCTGCACTGGTATGCAAATTCGTTACCCTTGAATTTAGAAAGTAAGAATACTATCGTTTATATAAGCTTCATAAAAAAATATGTATAGTTAGCCTTTATTGAAACAGAGTTGTTATTATAATTATAAATACTGTTACACATACAAATAAGATGAGAAACAGTTCTGAGATAGAAAGGGTTAAATTATATTAAGCAAATAGAGAAATAAAATAGATAAAAAATAATTATTAATCTTTGCAGGTCTTATTTTCCACCCATTATGACGGCAGTTTAAGCAGTGAGCTTACCGTACTATATCTGCATGATTGTGACAAACAGCTAATTAAAGAGAGGAGTCTTATTCCTTCTCTTATGTCCTACAACTCCTACCTGCACTACATCAAAGTCACTAGGATAGCTGTAGGCTGGGTTGATACGCGGTACAATATTCCAAGACAGACTGGTTTCCTGCAATGCAGCATTGATGAATCGCTTTCTTGCATTTGCCTTGTAATAGCCATCAAAAGACACAATAAATTCTGTAAAATAAAAAAAAGCAAGTAGGGGTAATCAAGCAGAAGCAAATGTTTAATGAAGGGAAATGATATTTCAATGACAACACTGAAAAAATGTGTGACTATAATATTGCAGTTGTACTAGGGCATGTTTATAGTTATAACTGCCTATCCAATCCGATATTTTCACAACCACATGCTTCTATTGTCACAATGAAAAAGTTTTAAAATTCTCTGATGTCATCAATCATGAACTATTAGGGTACATCTTTTCACCATGAATTGCTACAAGATACAATGTAGTCCTGCCATATACCTGTGTTCCCCAAAGTGTGCACTGCGGTTCTCTGGATCACCATGTCTAATTCAAAGAGGTGCCACAGAACATTCCAAACTTTGCAATTGGAAGGTGTTATCTGACTGTGGATACCATGAACTGAGGAAGTTTGGACACCATGGAAAAATTCCTTATACACTAAGGACACCATGAACTGAGAAAGTTTGGACACCATGGAAAAATTCCTGATACACTAAGGCCATAACTGAGAAAGTTTGGGAACCACTACCATATACATGTACAATTACAAATAAAGTTTTTAAAGTAGGTTGTATTTTAGTTTTTTTACTAACCATAATTTCAAGCATGCATGAATCCATGTCAAATTTATTGTTTACAAATGTAAATAGTTCATAATTATCAAATTATAATTTTCTGTTTGATGCAATAAACCACAAGATTCATAAATCATAAGGCACAAAACTGGTTCTGAAGTAACTGTTTTCTCTACCCTTTAAAATAGCTACATTTACACACTTTAAAACCAAGCATTTTTCATATAATTTAATGTTTTCTGGGTATATCAAAAGCATATTCATAGCCCTTTTATAAAATACATAACTACCAAACAATCCTCTATTTACATTTAACTTAGAATTCATCAATACTCACAGAATCAGATTTTAAAAAAGCAACAGATAACCAACCAATAATAAAAGAAAATTTTGTGTGAAAACAATACCAACCACTGTCAACAATGGAGCTGCTAAAATCCACATGGATGTGCTCTTCGCCAATGCCATTTGAGTTGCTAAAATTGCAAGAAAAGGGTGTGTCAGTTGCACCTGAATGTGGCTGTTCATGGTTGTCCACTCTGTGTGCAGCAGGAGTTTCTGATGCAAACAATGATGCATGATGCATCAACTGCAGGACAGCAGTCAGTAGCAAAAGTGTCCCCTTCACCATTGCCAAGCAGGAAGGAGAGCTCAAACAGTTTACAAAATGTTGTCAATTTTCTTCTAGTACTTGATGAGAGCTAATAAAAATGTCTGAATGAAAAATGCTAACTACAGTTCTCATTTGAAATTTAACATGGCTATATGGAACATTTTATCAAGTCCATCACATAAACACTTGGTGCCTATGAAAATATGGGTGGAAGCACTTTTCTGAATGTGTAAAATATTTTAAAGTACAACCATCTTTTACAGGCCAGATGTAAGGGCATGTTTGCATCGGGACAGATGTTAGTGTTTTGATCAGAGAGGTTTTCAACTCTGATTTCATTAATATTTGTAATGTGCTCATATTCATCTATAAAATAAATGCTTGACAAATAACTGCTGAGGCCAGAGCGTTCTTACAGCCTTCAACCAAAGCTAATATCAAGCCAAAATCTTATTTTCTTTAAAGTTGAAGACATTTGCAAGATATGGATCGGTCTACAGCTGTAGGCTTAATCACAGGTTATGTTGTCTTCAAATTGCACTGTTCACATCTGGGAATAAAAGAAAGGATAAAGGTAGCAGTATTTAATATACTGACATAAAACAAACCCACAAAGCTGCAAGAATAATAAATAATGAAAATAATGGTGACTTACAATAGTGCTTAATTTTTAATTTACCCAAACAGCTCTAAGTACTTCAAAATGCTAAATCAAACCAAACACACACACACATGAAGGCATGCACACATGCACACATGCACGCACACACACGCACACACACACACACACACACACACACACACACACACACACACACACACACACAAACTAATAAACAATTTCACAACAATCTACTGGGAAAAAAAAATAATGCCACAGTTTAAGTTAACTACTAAACTAGTCTTAGGGACAATTAAACTGTTATTATGTAGATATTAAAATATGTGCATGCATTCATGTGCACACACACATACACAACAGTAAACAATTTCAAAACAATATACTGAAAATAATATTAAAAATGTCAATGTTAAACTGTCTTCACAGGACAATGAAATTGTTATTATGTGTGGGTATACCATATGTATGTACACACAATATTTATTGAATTACTATTTAGCTGAAATATCAATTTGTTTTTATTGTGTTTATATATAGATTATTTCAAATTTTATGTTAAATACTGATTTAATAAAATATCTATGTAAAAAGCTTTGCTTTGGAATGTATCATGTAATTGTTAAAACAATTTGTGAAAATAGAATATATCATGAAAAGTTATGAGAGATTTTAGATATTTTACAAATTCACCAAACCCATAATTACAAAAACCTGAAACTTTACCGGCTATTAGTATTACAGTATTAGATAAACACTGTTCATTCCAACTTTAAAAGTGATAATTTTATACAACTTGGAAGACTGCCTACCATCATGAAAAATATATTGACATTGCATTTACATACTAATATATACTAAAATATGGTAACATTACTAACAATAAATATTTATATATCTTGTTAATAAATCAATATATATATATATATTGGTAACAATAACATTAATGAAAACAAAGTCAATAATATGATAAATCAAATATGCCTATGTTCATATCATTATCACACTTCAAATGTGATAAATTTTTAATTTACATCTTCTATACTAGAAAATAAAACCTAGAACTAGAAGTAAGTGAACACAGAAAGTAAAAGTAGATACATGTAGTAATTTTCAACAAGGGCATTTCTTTCTGGGACCCTCTCATAGTAAACATATTTTTTAAAAAATGAAACCGTGCAGACAGCAGAGTGCCTTGAAATGAAAGATTGGAGAATTGTCTCAGAAAAAAGAGAGCAACATCATCCTCTAGGCCAGGGGTTGGCAAAGTCCGGCCTTTAGGCCAGATATGGCCTAGTTAGTATTCCAGTCCGGCCTAATGACCCTTAGTTATTTATTATTGGATCCGGCCTAACTGAATTGTCGTGGTTTTGTTCCCCTTCATTTCAACAATCTAAATATAGTTTATTTTTAAAAAGTAAGAAAGCCAAAATTATTTTAATTGTACAAGCACTGGCTTAGTTAAAGTTCAACATTAGTGTATGTACTGTAGGTATAATCAATCCACATACTGACATAGATCATTTTCAAAATTTTTCTAACTTTTGTTCATCCCTACTGCTTGAAATTGTACTCTGTACACTGTACACTGTGTACAGTGTCTTCTATTTATTACACATTAAATTGCACAAAATAAAGTGCAAAGATTTTTATTCAAGCCTGACCATTTTTTTTTAATGAGGAAAATTGCACATTACTTGCCAACTTCTGTTTAAAATTCGGTTTTTTTGATCATAAAGAATTTTTGAATAAAACAACTTTTCCTTGGTCACCTTGTTTCTTCTGGCCTAGTGTGACTTCTTGACCTACTGAAATGGCCTAGTACTTGTAGTAGTCCAAAAGTCTGCTGACCTCTGCTCTAGGACCTAAATGAGAGCCTTCAGCTGAGAGAAAAACCATAGCAGAGATCAGAATCATGTATAAAAAAGAAAAAAATATCATTAAATGACATCCTTGAACTTATCTCCTGACGTTATAAGGCCTCACAAGATTCTATTCAAAATATTATGATCTCTTCTGCAGAAGTGACACACACTGCCTTTAAGTTTAACAGCAATCTCAAATTCTGGAACGTCTTCCTAAATGATGGCACTCACCATCTGTTGCCAATTAGAAGTGCTCAAACCACTCTGCAGTTTGCAAAGTCAATAGTTATTTTTCATACTTTAAGTTTAACTATGGAGGTGCACAATAGCAGTTCCTTGTTTTAACTAGGGAGGTGTACTAGAGCAGTTCCCTGTTGTAATATCGGCTCGAGTCCCTTTGGCTTTACTTAACTAGTCGTTTAGTGACACCTAAGAATATATATCGTCATTGACCTGGACACCGAAGTGGGTATAAAACTAAAAGAACGGTTAAGTAAAACTAAAAGGTGTTTCTTAGCACTTATTTAATATATCTTTTTCTTATCTTTCAATAGTGTGACCTCACCATCACCAAACAACCATACTAACATTTGTATTACTGCAGTCAAATTGTAAAATATAAACATGTGCTTTGTAGCCTTGGAATTAGTTCACTAATGTTCAAACAGTATACGTTTTAATGAGAACAACCTTATTGAAAGCAACCGTATTATGAATGATAAAAGAGCAAAGTGTTCTTTTTATAAAACATACAAATAAAATTCTTACCCGATTTCAAATATACGCATACGCTCGGGTTTATTTATTTTTTCCTCTTTTGTGGGCCAGCATAACAAAAGACGATCCATTTAGGAATAAGAACAAAACGACGAACACGCCTAATCAAACTTTCAGAAGTTCAATGTATTTTGTAAAGTAACATGTAATATATTTTTTTATTTTCATACTCCTGTATTTGTTCGACTATAGAAAATGTAAAATTCTATAAATTATCAATTAAAGAGGGTAGTAAAGCTAAGCAGGCAACAGTTACAACACTGCTGTCTACAGTTTAAGGGAGGTAAACGTATCATCTGCAGAGGACATAGTTTACAATGAATTGCCTCCCATAGTCCATAATCACAGTAACCCTTCTTCCAAGACCATTCATTCCCTGCTTGATATGCACAATTCCGGCATTTTAAAAACACCTTCTGGTATGCATACACATTTTCCATGTTGTATGAGGTATTAAAAAACCCTCTCCTATGCACACTGTCTTAAAGAAACCTTTCCCCAATTTCACCACATTTCCCACCAAAAGTCACTTAATTTGTGTCGTACTCTCATTAAAATATTTATTAAAGGAAATAATATGTTATAGTCAGAGTTAAAGATAATTATCAGTTTAAATTACATGCTAAAACTTCATCAAATTAATACCCTTTAACGATAATACCCGTTAAATGATGTTACTTTTGTTTTCTCTAATCTTTCACTTGTCAGTAGACTAGCAGTTTTTTCTCTCCCCTTTTATTAAACATGAATTATAATGAAAATAAAATACGTATTCTCTAGAAATATTTTGATGTTGCTGAGCACTGAAATGGCTGGAAGTGTGCTCATAATATTGAACATAAATAATCAGGGGCCTAATACCTTGTTTAAGAAAGTGTTTTCTGCTTCAGGTATCAGATATGCCAAGGAACATTTCGGTGATGAACTGGACAATACATTTACGTATTCAATAATAATATTATAATAAATGAATTACTTCCCCTGGTCCCTTCCCACAGTAATGAGTAGTGTACAATGAATTACTTCCCTTGGTCCCTTCCTGATTAATGCGTAGTGTACAGTGAATTACTTCCCTTGGTCCCTTCCCGAGTAATGAGTAGTGTACAATGAATTACTTCCCTTGGTCCCTTCCTGAGTAATGCGTAGTGTACAGTGAATCACTTCCCTTGGTCCCTTCCCGAGTAATGCGTGGTGTACAGTGAATCACTTCCCTTGGTCCCTTCCCGAGTAATGCGTAGTGTACAGTGACTTACTTCCCTTTGTCCCTTCCCAATTTTTAATGCATAGTCTACACTCTACAGTGAATTACCACGAATTGTCCCTGACCTAACATTTTCTCACAGTGCAGTATACACCCCTTAAGACAAGGTCCTTTCTACCCGACTAAGAATTTAAGCCCCAAACTGTTCTATCCTTTCAAACTCAATTATGTAATAAGGGCGAGGGTTTAAACAATAAGAAATAGTATTTTATTGTAAGTGTAACAAGTATATACAGCACAGCAATTCAACATGCAGTAAATAGGAACAAAGGATATATAGACATAGGCGAGTTAGATACACATAATATAGGCTCCTTAGACATTCCTATAACATACGAGGCCTGAATTCTCTGGTCAATTGTCTTTTACCACAATCTGTGATTAACAAAGTTAGTTCTTAAGTAGGTTTCACTAGATGGCAGCAGGGGTTTTCACAGAGGGGACAAAGATCTCATCCTTTACTTGGCCTTCCTCTTCCTGCTCGCTACGTGTAGATGACGTCACGGCCTCACTTTGAATACTGTCTCACAATCTCTGCTTTACAAGTGCAGGTATTCCGATGTACAGGTAATGTGCATATGACATGACCGTAGTGGTAATGGTAACGATGAAGATAACAGGTGTATGTAATAGATAACTGATGAAGGTAACAGGGAGTTTTCTGATTAAATCAGCCTTTTACCGCGATAACTCCCAAACAAGGATTTGGACGAAATCATGTCTGTTAGCAAGTATATCTCTTCAGCAAGGGAGGGTAACATTTAAGGAATGTGTCCTATTGTTCCACAGAAAATAACAATGGGTTCGGTTTAATTATAGCGACGCCTCTAGCACTGCTTGTTAAGCCATGCGTAGCTTCCACATTCTTCCTACAATGTGTTGCGCTAAACGTGTGGTGCACGAGGTCTACTTCGCTGTAGTACGAGCACGCACTCAACACTTTACAAAGAACATTTCATGACAAATATGGTTATTAAGAAAATAGGGAATATAAGTGACAAAAATAAAAGAGGGGTGGAAATATTTGTCACATGCACAATAAGACGAAAAGACTACGCACAATAAGACGAAAAGACGATGCACAATAAGATAAAATACTACGCACACAAGACGAAAAGACTACGCACAATAAGACGAAAAGACTACGCACAATAAGACGAAAAGACTACGCACAATAAGATAAAAGACTACACACAAATAGATGAAAAGATTACGATCAATAAGATGAAAAGACTACGTACAATAAGATGTCTAGACATCAAACAGCGGCAAGAACAAAAACTACAAAATCAAAGTCAGGCCTTGAAATACCACGCGAGTTTATTAGCATAATTGGTCTTTGAATGTTGATGTCCAAAAGCCGCGCAACAGAGTAAATTCTCTTGTTCAAAATCTATAAATTCTTCCAACACCAATTACCGTCCAAGGCCTTGACCGTCACTTCACAAGAAGAAAACAGTTCCAAAAAGTAACAGACGTGACATTTATTTATTTATTGTATTTGGTTCCAACGATTCATTGATTTCGTGGACAGGTAAACACCCGACAATTAGCGGGGTCGAGTAGTGGGACTGCAAAAATAAAGTATTTTTAACGTATGGCATAGTTTTCTAAATACACCGCTTTACATGTGAATGTATGACGTGTTTTATTTAAAAAATTTTTTTTTTAATAAAACCACATTGCGTTACATGTGAATATATAACTTGGGTTTTCTATACATGTGAATGTATGACACATTTTGTATGGAATACACGGTTTTGCACTGACTTTTTGGGACAACAAATGCCAAGTGACCGTGTGATGTTCACCCTTTTGTGACGTAAGTACCGACCAGCAGAGAAAAATGGCAAATCACGAAAACACATTTTATTTTTTGCAGCATAGATCTTTGCTTTCCATAATTAATCTTTAAATGGACATTAATATGGTTTTTGATTTATTTAAGGAAAAAGTTGACAGTAATTGATTTAGGTGCGGGTCAACCGATCAGTAACTATTTCAGATTTCAGCAGCAGTGTTCCCGTATGAGTTACTTCCCTTAGCATGTATGCGGTATTTTCGATTCTCTTCATCTCCAGCAAGTTCTTGATACATCCGCCTGACCATACTTCAATCCACATTGACCCCCGACCCTCTTCATTCTGTTTATGTATTTATCTGTCTTTTGTTTGTCCAAATAATCCATCTCTCTGTCTTGTCTGTCCGTCCGTCCATCTTTTTATCATTCTATATGTCTGATTGTCTATCCATCCGTCCGTTTTGTCTATCCGTTCATCCATACGCCCTCTGTCTATTTATCTATTACCGGCTATCTCTGCTAGATGTAGTTCGGCACTGTTTCTAAGAGAGCTGGCCTCAAGGTCAAACAGCATCACGCTGTCATTCTATTTCTACCTTCGGCGCTACCATACCATTTTTGTCTGGCAGCGAAAGTGGCCGTCACTGGGTGCTTGCTAGCTTTCAGGAAGTGTTCGCGTCAGTAAGTCACGGTACAGTCGAACGAAGGAAATACAGACATACAAAACGCAGTAATGGGATCCATAATTATTATTATTACCGTCGACCGGAGACAGTTCGAATTACCGAACACTCCCCACTGTCGTAGCGAAAGCCAACATGAGTCCGATGTAAAAAATAAACCTTTGACGCGAATCCGCTCTGCGATTCTCCATGAGAGTGAAGTCGATTTCAAATAGAGCCAGAGCGTATTTGTCTCCAAGGTCGACTTCGAAATTTGCCAGCGCAGTTTCTTGAAGATGGTGCAAAGGATAGTTTTTCTACATCTATCTCATTAGCATGAAAGTTATAGGTGAGTGAGTAAATCTGTACTCCGTGCGACTGATTACAGCCACTTGCTGCGCCAGTGAACTTAGAAAAGGCCACACAGCACGCTTGGCTAGTTTGTATTTACTAAGCAAAAAGCAAACCGAAGAGAAATCAATAATCAAAACATAAAATTTATGAATATTTTAAATTGTCAGTCTGAAGGAAAACAAGCAAACAAGAAACCAACCAACCACCACCACCACTACTACCACCAAGCACAACACAGTGTTCGTTGCTTTCAAATCTATTGATTAATTTAATATCAATAAACATCGTCTGAACTTTAACCTGTTACAAAGATATTTCAACGTCAGCATAATTCTGTTCTGACAAGAATACCCCCCCCACACACACACACCCCCTCCAAATACATGTGTATGCAAATGTAGGCTTGCATGTGGATTTTAGTCCAGTGAACAATAATTACAGATTTTCAACCATAAGACTAGTAATGCGTACTCAAAAATAAAACTGAAATAAAAAGTACAGTTGCTCAAAATGACGTTTAGAATGCATTAATGGCAGACAGACTATTTACAGAGACATTAGATTGTCTTGAATCTGTTAATGCAAATTTATTATTTTGTATTTTATTTTATTTATTTATTAAATTCCATAAATACAACACAGCAATCTCTCTCATGTGTGTGTGTGTGTGTATGTGTGTGTGTGTGTGTGTGTGTGTATGTGTGTGTTATAATTCTGGGTGTGTTTGTGCGTGACTGTACTAACTTTTTATATGGATTTTCTACTAAGAAACAGATTGATAAGTTCTATCTATCTATCTATCTATCTATCTATCTATCTATCTATCTATCTATCTATCTATCTATCTATCTATCTATCTATCTATCTATCTATCTATCTATCTATCTATCTATCTATCTATCTATCTATCTATCTATCTATCTATCTATCTATCTATCTATCTATCTATCTATCTATCTATCTATCTATCTATCTATCTATCTATCTATCTATCTATCTATAATATGTTGCTGTAAATTGATTCCTGTGAATTCCGTTTGAGCACCGCCAATACAGTGAAAATTGAGGCTTGAGTATGGTCTTGAGAATTCACGAAGATTATTTTGAACAATTTCCTCATTGTGTACTTGAGTAGTGCATGTGAAGATTTTAGAATATCTCGCATGATGTGCTTTGATAGTGCATGTGAAGTTCTGGACGATTCTCTACAGTGTGCTTTGTGAGAACATCAAAGATTCTGGAACAGTTGTGTAATGTGCCTAGAAGGGGTACTTTGGACCATCATCTAATTCTAATAAGAAAGACAGTGACTTGTTGCAAACCACGTGATTGTGAACATCTGCCAGCGACAGCTGCCACCATTGAAAAGGTTATGTACATATTTTAATTTGACTGCATATGTCTATGCTATGTCAGACTGAATGGGTGTCTAAAGTTTAATCAAACATTTTTGTGAAGTGATGTAAATGTCAATACTCCTTTGACTATATTCGTATGTTGTATATTTGATCGTTGATTTAATAAATTTATTAACTAAATATTATAACCTTATGTTGAAGTAAATAAGAGGATAGGGGACTCGTTAAATATATATAAAAGACGGGTTTTTTTGTTTTTTTTTACTCCTTTAGTAAGAAGTTTCCACCTGCAGAAACATTATGCGAGAGTAAAACGTTTATCTTATTGTTGTGTAAAAAGTTTTACGTCACTCTTATAATCCGTCAAGCGAGAGAGGTTAGTCTTGTGGGAGAATTATTAATAATTATAAATTAAGATTCTTGATCACCTGTAATTAATTATTTGTTTGTTAATTAGTAAATAAGAATCATAACAAATGAAGCGTGCCCAGAGGTGTCAAACTTAGGCAACTAAATTTTCACTGCGCAAAATGCAATATATTATTAATTGAAAAAATGATTACTATAATTCCATACAGTAAACTCCACTCTACTGCATAAACTTTCTACACGACACGGCACTACACATATTCCATTACCATAATCCAATACACTATGTACAGTACGTAACACCACACATCACAACATTACACCACATATACTTCACTTTGCTACACAAGCTACATTCCCCCCAAAAAAACCACCCCACCACACATTACAGTACTACTCTTTATGCATTTCATTACACATCAGTACGCTTCACAACATTGAATTACACAATAGTACACAACACTTCACTATGCAACAGTGCACTGCCTTACACTATACTGCATTACTTTATACTGCATTACTCTATACTGCATTACTTTATACTGCATTACTCTATACTGCATTACTTTATACTGCATTACTCTATACTGCATTACTTTATACTGCATTACTCTATACTGCATTACACTATACTGCATTACTCTATACTTCATTAATTTATACTGCATTACTCTATACTGCATTAATTTATACTGCATTACTCTATACTGCATTAATTTATACTGCATTACTCTATACTGCATTACACTATACTGCATTACTCTATACTTCATTAATTTATACTGCATTACTTTATACTGCATTACTTTATACTGCATTACTCTATACTGCATTACTTTATACTTCATTACTCTATACTTCATTACTTTATACTGCATTACTCTATACTGCATTACTCTATACTTCATTAATTTATACTGCATTACTCTATACTTCATTACTTTATACTGCATTACTCTATACTTCATTACTTTATACTGCATTACTCTATACTGCATTACTTTATACTGCATTACTTTATACTGCATTACTCTATACTTCATTACTTTATACTGCATTACTTTATACTTCATTAATTTATACTGCATTACTTTATACTTCATTAATTTATACTGCGCTAAACTCGCAAGACATTCTAGTGATATGCTTTGTCTGACAGTTTTCCTCTGACAGTTTTCCTCTGAAAGTTTTCTCTCGCGTGTTTTATCTCAAGTTTATCCTTTCCCTCCTTATTATTCCCCACCCCACCAGCCACAATGGGCTCACTTGTAGAATACTGATAGAGTGTTTCTCCCACCCCACCCACCCACCCACCCCTGCAATACCGATCATCCTATCAAGTCTGTCTGACAAGCCGCCGCAGAACGGTCGAAGGAACTAAAGAATGAATTCGACCACAATGATTCTTAGGCAACTAGTTTTTCTTTTCTCCCCACAGTAAGTATTGCAGCCATACAAGAGTCTTTGGGGAGCACTCTAGATCTCGCAGACGTATCTGATAAGCTTTCCTTACGATATCGTATTTCCACAGTTCCGAAGACAATAACTCTTTTACCGGCACCAGGTCTAGCAGCAAAAATGCATCCCCCTCCTATTCCCCAACCCCCGATAGGGCGTCCTTTTTTAGCCACAATAGGTGTCTCAGTTCTGACGTTGTTATCACCCTTTGCAAATACTTTTTTTGAAAGCGACCCACCAGGCGATCGGATAAGTCGATGTGTGTTGTTTGTGTATGTGTGTTTATGTGTGCTAATTTGTGTCTGTGTGTGTCTGTGTGTTCTTGTTTGTGTGCGAACTGATAAATATCAACTTATTTATTAGCTTCCGTACAGAGTTCTTTGTTCTGCGGAGAAAGAAAAATGACATTTCTGCGACGTGGGGTTTGATTGGCTGAATATTTGAGCAATTACTATAACAACTTCCGGTTGACTGCGTGTCTTGGTTTACAAATAAATACCATCGAACCATCGGCTGATTGATTTTTTTTAGATTCTATATTAGTCATAGAATAGTTATGTTTGACCCGAAAAAAATCTTCTTAACTTCAAATAAAATGATCAGTTTAACTTGAAAGCCCCCCCACCCTGCCCTTTGTAATCGTCTGGAAGCACCAGACAGTAAACAATTTCCTTTAAAACTTATTTTTGTTTGGTGAGTAAAAACGAAAAGTCTTTGCAGTGCTTCAGATTGGGTGTCTGAGAAATGAAGCAATTTCACCAATGGTCTTATCACTAAACAGCTCTATGAAACGGTGAAGATATTGAATTTAAAGCATTTTGTTGAATATGGTCTTGGACGTCTTTATAAGATTTCGTGAATAATCTGATAAATATGTAACTTTGAAATTTATTTTATGCACATCTGAACTGGCATGTCTGCCATGAATAGTTTTCTTTGAATTAAACAGTTGCCTATTTTTTTGGTGACGGTTAAGTGAATTTCCAGTGCTGTCCTTTTTTCCTGCATAAATGTTTAACTGTAATTTACAAAAGAGATTATTATAAAAAGGAAAGAAACTTATTAAATGATATAACTGTATGTAACATCAAAAATGCAATTTAGACACGCTATAATTAATTTTTATTATAATTATATTTATTATAATTCATAAAATCATTGTTGGCCTAGTTTTAAGAAGGTCAAACTGCATAGGAAATAGTCATATAATTAGATTAAAATTCCGAAAGGGACCAGAGTGATTTTTGTCAGAACCGCATGCTAGCCATGTGTAGCTGCATTTGACACGGTCCAACAAGTATTGCGCACTACGGCTTGCCGTAGAAACTCAGCTACGTAACCGCACGTGCTATGAAGACGAGAGGGGGGAGAACTCACGTGCCGAGTAACTTTCAAAGAAGTTAACTACCTTAGAAGACGTTGATCTTAAGTATTCTTAAGGGAATGATAACTCAACCGAGATGACACAGACAAAGGGGGAAAGACTGTAAAAGAACTAATATAATTAAACCCGAGGCCAGACAAAACTTACAATCTGTATAAATAGACTGTTTTCACTTAGGCCAGGCACTCTGAAAAAGTCCCAATGTTGGCTGATTTCTCACAGTTAAAGAAGCGGAGAGTTTCAGAATTCAGCATCTAGAGTCCAGTATTCCAGTTTCTACTACCGCCAGTGAACTCTACTCCTGCCACCATTACGACCACTGTTGTTGCCTATAAGCCCAATGGAAAGCAGCCAGTTGGCAGATTATTCTCTTCAGAAATGCTAGGACTTCAGCATTCTGATGGAGGGGTACCTGAAACCATGTGCAGATGATACAAGTGATGTAAGCAGTTGTCGCTTATAGTCAGGGGCATCAAAGGAACCAGGAGGGTGTCGACCTGTGATGAGATAGACATCGGTTCCTGAGATTCATGCATATCAGACATGGCACTTGTCATAGCGTGCTGAGCAGTGTGGAACTCTGTTGAGAGGTTCTAGTGACTGTCACAGAAAGGGCGATAAGCAGGGTTGCCTAGACCCGAGTGACTCTGTGAGCTGTTGCGGTAGAGAGTATGAAAATAGTCAGGACCGCCTATCACTCTCGTTCTCCAGTGTGAACAATGAACAAACTGTAACCTGTGAGTGTTTTCATGAACTTGTTTTTGTGAACCTTAATTGTGAGATTCCTTGGACAATTCATGTGTCATTCATAAATGGTTCCATGGACTGGCACCAGAATTCCAAAATCCTTCCAGCCAGTCTCCTTGACATCAGAGACAGAATCACCACACTTGCATGAAACCAGATGAATTGTATAAATGCTCGTTAGGTGTCTGTAATTTGTTCTGTGATTATTTGTAATTTCTGATTTTTTTCTTATATTCTTTGTAGTGACTTAATCATTGAACGACTGTTTCCTAATAGATTGTAGATTAGCCTATTTCTGTTATTTTGTTCATGAGATCTGTGATCTGAATGTAAATTTATTGCCTTGTGAATATTGTAAATCTGAATTCATTTATTAATTGTTATTTAATAAATTTATTGAATTTTCACCTTTCCACTCTCGTTAATTTCATTAGAGACGTGATGTGCAGGAAAAAAAAAAAAGGTGGGGGTGGGGACAGCCAAATGACGTAATAGTATCGAAGACGGTCACGCACATTTTAAGGAGTAGTCCCCCTTGTGCTGGAATTGGAGTTATGTGGGAGGCGGAAGTAGAAGGACTTAATAACTGACAGGAGTAGATCAGCTAGTGCCTTTACTTCGGACAAGTAACACAAGGGGAAGTAATTACAGAGATTACATATCCAGGGCTAGACTTAGTCACTCCAGCCTGCAAAGACGAAGACCCCGTCGAGGATGATTGATTAATAATTCTGAGGAAGAATGATTTTAATATACATGTAATTTAATTTTATTACAAAACAAAAATTAACCTTTTCACTCTGTAATTATTACGTTTTTGAATTGAGTCAATGCGTCTCTCACTCTCGTTCTCCAGTAGGAATTAGCTTAGGTCTCCAAGCCTTCTGGCAATTTTCAAGAAACTTATTAAATGACATAATTGTAATTAATACGTTTTGTGACTTGAGTCAATATATCTAATCGAATTGGACCTATATCAGCGCATAGAATTGCCTCACACACACACACACACACACACACACACACACACACACACACACACACACACACACACACACACACACACACGCGCGCACGCACACACGCGCGCGCGTGCGCACATGTATTGTTCCCCTGATCTTGATATTTTTTAAAAAGAGTAAATTAAACAAAAGGCGATTTCTTTTCTTAAATAATTTATTATAAAGGCATGCATCTACGTTAAAGATTTAACTACACATATTTTATTTTCAAAATGCTCAAGCGCTTATTTCATATTGTTGTTAAATGGAGAGTGTGTGTGTGTGTGTATGTGGGGTGAACGGGTCAGGTGATATTTGTGATCATTTGTGACCGGCGCCCCTGCCCACCCCCCTTTTTTAGAAAACCAATCAACCAATCAACCAATCAACCAATCAAAAATCTGACATAAAAAGAACATATAATTATGAGACAATGACATTATGCTTGCGACAAGACGCTATACTATAGTTAAAAATTCACATTGTATTAACAATAATGCGACAATGACATTATGCTTGCAACAAGACGCTATACTATAGTTAAAAATTCACATTGTATTAACAATAATGCGAAAAGACACATTGTACTTAACAATGCAACACTCACGCGAAAAGAGACATTGCAATTGAGTTAATTATAATGCTCTAAAGCGAAAAGAGACTTTACAGTCTACACTCACAGTTGACAATACTACATTAACAAACACGCGTCCAAAATGTTTAATAATTAACAGTTAAAATAAAGAATAACAATAAAAAATAGATTTAAAGGATGATATCAATGTTTCGTCCCAGATGGTGACCAAAGTTCACTTTCTATTAGTTCTCTACACAATCATAGGAGGGAGGTAAATCTAATTTACAGCATATACATCTAGAGTAAACTCCCTTTCACCGATTACCTCTCGCCGCGCTGTACACAGAGCTGCCGAAGTAGCGACATGAGAACAAACATGACGACAGAGTTGCTTAGGAAACGGAAAACGTAAATTCCCTACTACAACCGCTTATTCTGAAGCCGTCTGATTTGTGGGTGCGAAGTTCCTCTTGCGGAGCGAGGGCGTTGTTGATCGATGCTCGCGGTTACTGAAAACTGTCTAGTTCAGCGGCCTATAACAGCGCGCGTGCGATAAAACGCTCGTGCATAAGAGAGGCACACGCAAAAGCCGGACCTGTCGGTCGTCACTTGCAGTCTGGCTATTGATGATGGTGCCAGTGAGTTGGTAACGGCAGTAGGAAAAAGAGAGAGTGTGGGGGAAAAAAAAGAGGGGGAACTCCCCTCCCCCCCCAAAAAAAAAACCAAACAAAAAACCTACCACCGTTCTTCTACGTCTTAGAGTCGACTGTCAGAGTGTTTTCCCAAATTGGAAGAGGAAGAAGGCGCGAAAATGTGATTTTCTCGAGTATGTCAGTCAGTGCATTTTCTATTTTGCTTTTTAAAAAAGTGATTTTCTAGATATCATTCTAGGCACTTTCTAATTGTTTGATAATGTTTTGCATAAATGTATATAAAAATGTAAGGAATTCTTTGATGACGAGTATAAACTTTACAGGTTTAACGTCTTAATTAACAGATGGGTGAAATTTCACAAATGACTGATACATTTTGTGATCAGTCGTGTGAACTTTAAAAACTAATAAAAAAAAAATAGGAATGTTTCTGGAGTAAAGAGAAGAATTAAAACAACATTTTAAAAACTGTTTAAAATCTAAGCCATAGTATGTAGCTATCAGTCAAGGCATTTCTGCTTTGAAACAAATTACAGTGCATTAAACAATACCTCCTCCCCCCCAAAAAAAAAAAATCAAAAAAAAAAATAAAATGATACATACAAGGGTCCTGTGCATATATGAAGTTTTCCATTTCTTTCACAAAGAAGATGCATGGAAACAATATAAAGAAATATTTGGATGCTTTTTTCCTTCTTCAGAGATGAATACGTTTTTTTTTCCTCTCTTCAACAACATACGGTAATGTGACGCCAGTCTCGTCGATCAGCGTACGAGTGTTTTTCTTACAACAATTTTCTTACAACAAAAAACTATACTTACGATCTACCTGTAATAATTATTGTAAACTGGGCAGACTTTACCTGACGTAATTGTGGAATGTTGTAGGCAGTTTTGATTGTTTCCCTAAGTAGAACAACAAACATCACTTTAGAAAATCTTCATAATCAGACTCATATTAAAACAAAACCAAAATCCCAAACAAACATAACAAAAGCAAAGCAAAATTATCAAACAAATAAACAACTATTTAAAAAAAAATCTCAGTTTTTGCGATGTTTAAAATGAAAAACAAAAATTAAGATCAAGCACGAACTTGCGGTTGTAAAAGGATACAGTGATTAGAATTAATACCAGACGCTTGATTTAAACTTTAAAAAAACTTTTAAAAAACAATATACGTGTTTAGGATTGAAAAATGACACTTGAGTTATAGACGAGATATATACTTTAGGTGGAAAAGGATGAAGTTTCGAAAGAATATTTAGTTTAAGGTTAAAAACAGACACTTTTTTGAATTATGGCGAGGATGCACTTCTGGAAAGAAGACGCCGATGTTTCGAAAGGATACACTGTTCAGAATATTAAAGGTCGGTGAAATATAGTAATGATGTATGTTTTGGGCTGTAAAAAACATGCTGAGATTGGAAAGGCTGCCTAGAAAATTAACACTGAAGTTTGCACAGGATACATACAGAGGCTGAAATTTAACGCTGACGATTGGACAGGATACATACAAAGGGTTTACATTTAACGCTGAAGATTGGACAGGATACATACAAAGGGTTTACATTTAACGCTGAAGATTGGACAGCGTATACACCAAGGACTGAAAAATGACGCTGAGTTTCTGACAAGATGTAAGGATTGAAAGTGATACAAAATAATGGAAAGGATTCATTTCTTAATGGACAATGAAAATGGGCAATGTATTTTGGAAAAGATTCACTGTTCACCTTTGAAAACATTCATTGTGTTTTGGAAAGGATTCACTGTTCAGTGTTGAAAACAGGCATTGTGTTTTGGAAAGGATTCGCTGTTCAGTGTTGAAAACAGGCATTGTGTTTTGGAAAGGATTCGCTGTTCATGGTTTATAAATGTGATTGTTTGGGAATAAGATATATTTAAGGGGGTTGGGGGGCATGAAAAGTTATGTGTTAAGGGAAGTTTTGTGAGACTTTTAAGAACACAATGTTTAAGACTGAGATTACGTTTGAAACAGAACAGTTTTTAGGACAGAGATGAAATTTAAAACAGAACAGTGTTTAGGATTGAGAATTGACGTTTAAGACAACTTAATGATTATGGCCTAGTACGAACATTTTTTAAATAGAAAACATTGTTTAAGAATGAGATATAATGTTGAAAAAATACTCAGCATGTTTAGCATTAAGATGTATTGTTTAAAACGGAACACAACATGAAGGACTAATATACTATGTTTAAGACAGATCGCAATGTTTATGACTAAGATGTAAGTTTAAGACAGAAAACACAATGTGCAGGAATAAGATTTTATGCTTAACATACAGCACAGTGTTTATGATCGACAGATTATGTTTCAGGCTACATACAATGTTTAGGACTTACAGATGATGACAGAACACAAAATTTACCAATGTAATATGACGCTTATGACAATATGACGCGTATGGCAACATACTGTTTAAAATGGAGTGATGACGTCAATGACAATACAATGTTTAGGACTGAGAGAAACGTTTAAAACAGTACAATGTTTAGGGCTGAGAGAGAAGTTTAAGATAAAGTATAATGTTTAGGGCTGAGAGACGTTTAAAACAGTACAATGTTTAGGACTGAGAGAGACGTTTAAAACAGTATAATGTTTAGGGCTGAGAGAGAAGTTTAAGATATAGTATAATATTTAGGACTGAGAGAGATGTTTAAGATATAGTATAATGTTTAGGGCTGAGAGAGACGTTTAAAACAGTACAATGTTTAGGACTGAGAGAGACGTTTAAAACAGTACAATGTTTAGGGCTGAGAGAGAAGTTTAAGATATAGTATAATGTTTAGGATTGAGAGGACGTTTAAAACAGTACAATGTTTAGGACTGAGAGAGACGTTTAAAACAATACAATGTTTAGGGCTGAGAGAGAAGTTTAAGATATAGTATAATGTTTAGGATTGAGAGGACGTTTAAAACAGTACAATGTTTAGGACTGAGAGAGACGTTTAAAACAGTACAATGTTTAGGGCTGAGAGAGACGTTTAAAACAGTACAATGTTTAGGACTGAGAGAGACGTTTAAAACAGTACAATGTTTAGGGCTGAGAGAGAAGTTTAAGATATAGTATAATGTTTAGGACTGAGAGAGATGTTTAAGATATAGTATAATGTTTAGGCTGAGAGAGACGTTTAAAACAGCACAATGTTTAGGACTGAGAGAGACGTTTAAAACAGTACAATGTTTAGGGCTGAGAGAGAAGTTTAAGATATAGTATAATGTTTAGGGCTGAGAGAGCCGTTTAAAACAGTACAATGTTTAGAGCTGAGAGAGACGTTTAAAACAGTGCAATGTTTAGGACTGAGAGAGACGTTAAAGATATATTACAATATTCAGGATTGATAGAAAACATAACATTTAGACTGGAAAACGACATTTAATACCGGAGCACAGCGGTTAGAACTGAGAAACAAGATGGAAGACAGAATGCAAAATAGTCAGAACTAAGATATAATGTGAACCTCATTATCAGAAGTTGAGGTGTTGACTCACGATGTCTTTATAATAGGGCATACTTTCGAACTGTGAGGTCTCATGTTTTAATTTGCTGCTTGCGACCAAATGTTGGGCGTTGACAAGGCAGCAAATAAATAATTTTTAAAAAAAAGAATGGTAGGCTTTTGACAGGGCTTTTAGCATTTGCAGATGTTTTATTATATTTATTTGCTTTTAATTGCTTATTTTTATTTATTTTCTTCATTTAGATTATCTCTCACGTTTTTAACTATTTCCCTTACTTCCACCCATCTGTAAATTTTATCCTACCAGACCTTATGATCAAATTTGAAAACAGAAAAATAACGCATAATTGATTAATAATTCTTTTTCCATTTCTCTTCTCTTGTACGGAGAATTTTAGAAAACTGAAAAGAAAGACTATTTTCATGGAACTAGAGACTGATTGTGGAGAAATTGTTCGACTAGTACACGCACGCATGCACAAGCGCGCACACAAGACAGCACTAACTTCCCCCTCTTAAAGGTTTCATTAAAACATTTTGAGTACGCTTGTTAAAATTAATGTGATTCGCACATCATGACTCAATAGGTCTCTGCGCTGGTTAATTAGTGTGAATCATTCTTCTTTTCTCTCGCAATCTCCTGGAAAGGTTCGAGTACAACCTTTAAGTTAGGTTGATTGCAGCATGAACACGAGGTGTCACATTTCGGTTTCATGGATCAAAACAATCAGCGCCGAAAGAAAGATCAACTTTAGAATTGATGAAAACAATCAGCGACAAATGAAAGATCGAATTTAGGTTGATGAAAACAATCAGCGCCGAAAGAAAGATCAAATTTAGGTTGATGAAAACAATCAGCGCCAATTGAAACATTGAATTTACTTTGACCAAAACAATCAGCGCCGAAAGAAAGATCAAATTTAGGTTGATGAAAACAATCAGCGACAAATGAAAGATCGAATTTAGGTTGATAAAAACAATCAGCGCCTAAAGAAAGATCAAATTTAGGTTGATGAAAACAATCAGCGCCGAAAGAAAGATCAAATTTAGGTTGATGAAAACAATCAGCGACAAATGAAAGATCGAATTTAGGTTGATGAAAACAATCAGCGCCAAGTGAAACATTGAACTTACGTTGATCAAAACAATCAGAGCCGAAAGAAAGATAGAATTTAGGTTGATCAAACAATCAGCGCCGAGTGAAACATTGAATTTAGTTTAATGAAAACAATCAACACCGAGTGAGATAATGAATTTAGATTGATTAAAACAAGAACAAGTGAAACATTAAAATTAGGTTGATTAAAACAACCCGAAGCTCATTTACCAATTTTGGCAATTCTCAGCACACAAATTAGTATCAATCATTTGTTTTCAAAATGATTACTTTAAAATGTTGAAATTACATCTATGGAGAAAAAATAATAAATAATGATTAATGTACGTGGAACCAGTTTATTATTTCTTTTGGTGATAGTTGTCAGGAAAACTTAAAAAAATAATTGTTAAACAATTATATAATACAGATTCATTACGTCTGTAAAACACACCATCTTGCGTTTTTTTATTTTTGAAAATGATTGGTTGATTCACTGATATCATTTCAATTCTCACATCCAACCATTCATGATGTCACGGACAGTGATCTTGCAAAAGTAACATATCAGATCCTAGTGCTTCATTTCCTAGATCATGCACTCACTCACGCATGCAGGGAAGACGACTCATGCATGCAAGGAAAGACAACGTAACCTAACAAATCCGATGAAGATCTAACGCACAGAACCAGTGAGGCGCATTACAGCTTTTAAAAAGTCTCTCGAACAAGGCCAGGGCACCGTACAGGTTTGGAACAGTTTACAGCACAAGGTCAGGGGCGCCGTACAGGTTTGGGGGCAATCTACAGCACAAGGTCAGGGCGCCGTACCGGTTTGGGGCAATCTACAGCACAAGGTCAGGGGTGTCGTACAGGTTCGGGGCAATCTACAGCACAAGGTCAGGGCGCCGTACCGGTTTGGAACAGCAATTTCTTTGGATCGTGAATCATTTCTCAACTTTGTTAAAGCATGTCCACCAAAAAGACTACTTACTCACTAACAGACACGACACGAGTTGCTGGAGTCGACATTCTAATTTAATTTTCAAATAAATGTATATTTGCAGTATTCTCTGCATGTAAATAATTATCTTGCTAAGGAAGTGTAAACGACTGGAAAATCAATGACGAAATTACAGTAGGTGAGTGTCAATACATGTAAAAAGCATGCACCGCATACGTCATTGTACAGCAGTTGTGTTAACGAATCGAAGCCATTTGCAATCACTTGTAGGCGAAGAGCAATTTCTAGTAAAATTCTTGCAAGACTGTAGCTACACGTGAAGAATAAAGACACTTAATCTGCTTATGAGCAGCTGTTAAAAGTGGTGATTGTAATCATAATGTAGTTATAATGACATGAATTCGCAATATTAATAGTACCCTAGGTATAAATGTAAATGAGTTATAACGACACTAAATAAAAGAGCCAATGATAAATTTGCCCAAAGTAGTGGAAGTTGTTATAATGAATCATTAAACATACAAATTTCCCTCTGGCTGTAGGCGTCTGTCCCTAAGTGCGTATTGTAGCAATTAAACAGGTACACAAATGTCATGAAATAAAAACGTCCATCGTAAGCATATTGTAATAATTATGTGGCTAAAAATTACATTAATTAAAATATATTTGTATTAAAATTATTATAATACTTGACAAATAATAACTACATGCATTTAACAGATCTCTAGTTAGCCTATCTTAGTAACAAAGTACTTATAATGACATGAATTCACAACATCATCACTAAGCTGATGTACTATTTCTTATCATGAAATGAATTTCAAACATCAACACCAAAGCTGATGTATTATTTTAGTACTTATCATGAAATGAATTCAAAGCATCAACACAAATAAGATGTACTCTTTCAGTACTTATCATGAAATAAATTCAAACATCAATAACAACACTATTGCAATAATTAAATAATAAAAATTACCTGAATTCAAAACATTAGTATTCTCTTCTTTTAGTAGAATTGCATAGTCATACTAACAGATCGCCGTATGGTAGATTTACGAAGACATAAATTTAGGACTTTAGCATTCTCTTACTTTAGTAGAATTGCATAGTCATATTGTGACGCTAACGCCACAGTTAATGGCTTTGATTATTATTATGAATTAATCATCCATAACTAATTACAACTGATGTGAATCTTAATTTATGCCATTAATAATTCTCCAGAAGACACAATTCGTCTCTCTCACTTGGCGGATATAGCGGGCGTTGTAAACATGCAACCGTTTTCTCTCTTCCATAACATTAAAGACAAACATTTACCCTCACATTATTTCCGTAGGTGGAAAACTTACTAAAAGAAGACAAATCCGTCCTTCATCTTTCCAACATATGGTTATCAATAAATTTAACAATAAATTAATTAAATCAACAATCAAAAATAAATTTATTACAAATGAATATAATCAAAGAGAATTGATATTTTCATCACTTCAAAACAATTTTCAATTAATGTCGTACAATTGTTTAGTTTATCATAGCGTAGACATAATCAATCAATTAACATAAATACATAATCTAGTTCATGGATGCCATCAGGAAAACGAGAGTAGAGTTTAAGAGAAATAATTAAAGTCAGTACACATAACCTGTTCAAAGATGGCGGCTGTTGGCAGAATGTGTTTCACAACCATGTGGTTTGCAACAAGTAACTGCCTTTTATATTATGTGAGGGTCCATGTGTCCTTTCTAGACACGTTACACAACTGTACCAGAATCTTCGATGCGCTCGCAAACACACCTGGGAGAATCGTCCCAAACTTTGCTTGTGCTATTAAGCACAGCAGAAGGAATGTTCTCAAATTTTTGTGAATGTTCAAAATGATCTTCATGAATTGCCGAGAGCAAACTAAAGCCACAAATTCTGCTGTATTGGCTCTTGAACTGAATTAATAGTAATCAACTTACAGCAACACGTTTTACTGATAAATTGATGACAATGCTGGATCTAAACACCAATTTGACCAAGCAGAGCAAGTAGTCAGCATATACGTGGAGAGAAAAACAGTCTGCCTCTCTGCAAAAGTCAAATTAAGGCAGCACTAAATTTCAGGCATATTTCATCTATAAACTCCTTTCTTTGTTACAAAAATTCTCAGCTTACAAATCCTGCAATAATTTCGATAACCTCATACACACACAGCATAAGGAATATAGCATCGATAAAAATTCACAAGTATAATGTACAACTTAAGTCAAATTAATAAACATAGGTGGTCCATTCTTCCTTTATCAGTCAGTTAACTTAGCATAAGCCAGACTTGAGTTATGTTCAAAGTCCATTCTTGTAGAGCATGTCTTCAACAAAAACATCTTCTGGTCCATTCCCATTGGATGAAAT
This sequence comes from Sinotaia quadrata, assembly GCA_028829895.1. Taxonomy (NCBI): domain Eukaryota; kingdom Metazoa; phylum Mollusca; class Gastropoda; order Architaenioglossa; family Viviparidae; genus Sinotaia; species Sinotaia quadrata. The sequence continues at coordinate 112,743,343 of CM054181.1, read as the reverse complement.
TGATATGAATAAGTGTGAGACTATTAGTCAGGAAACTACTCATCCATTTGGAACTGGTTTAGATTGTGTCAGCAATTCTCTATCGTATTTTGAACCCGAGTTGTTTACTTCAACTCTGACACTTACAAAAATACCATCATAAGGAGTGCCCAAGGTCGGGTCACTTAGACAATTTATTAAGTCTAGAAATACTGATAGGCAAATTTTACTCCTCCACATATACTAACAGATCGTAAAGTGGTAGATTTAAGTATCCATGTTTACAAAGACATACATTTACGACATTAATATTCATTTATTTTAGTAGAATTGCATAGTCATACTAACAGATCACCATGTGGTAGATTTAAGTATCCCTCTTTACAAAGACATACATTTAAGACATTAGTATTCACTTATTTTAGTAGAATTGCATAATCATACTAGCAGATCTCCATATGGTAGATTTAACTAGGACTGGTCACAAAGATATACATTTAAGAAATTAGTATTGCAGTAATTTAGTTCAATGACGTATTCATAATGGCAGATTGTTTAGAAGTAGACTAAGTAATTAAAGTGATCTGAATTCAAAACATTAGCACGGTGCCTTTTAGTAGACTTAAATAGTCTCATTTGTAGAACATACTAGAGCAGATTTCAGTTGTCCAGTTGTCCCAATTGTAAAACATAATTGAGTAGATTTAAGTTGTGCTAATTGTAGAACATAAGTGAGTAGATTTAAGTAGTCCTAATTGAACATTCTTGAGTAGATTTCAGTTGTGCTAATTGTAGAACATAACTGAGTAGATTTAAGTAGTCCTAATTGTAGAACATTCTTGAGTAGATTTCAGTTGTGCTAATTGCATAACATACTTGAGTAGATTTAAGTAGTCCCAATTGCAGAAAATCCCTTAAGTAGTCCCAGTTGTAGAACATAATTGAGTAGATTTAAATAATCCCAATTGTAAAACATACATGAGTATATTTCAGTTTTGCCAAATGTACAAATACTTGAGTAGATTTAAGCAGTCCCAATTGTAGAACATAATTGAGTAGATTTCTATTGTGCCAATTGGAGAACATAGTTTAGTAGATGTATATTGTGCCAATGGTAGAACATAATAAAGTAGAATTCTATTTAGCACATTGTAGAACATAATTGAGTAGATTTCCATTGTGCCAATTGTAGAACACAATTGAGTAGATTTCTATTGTGCCAATTGTAGAACATGAGTAGATTTCTATTGTGCCAATTGTAGAACATCCTTAAGAGTCCCAGTAGTAGAACATTCATGAGTAGAATTAAGTAGTTATAATGATAAGTGTTCCGAAAATCAGGACTAGTCTCTCGAGTTAATTAGGAATCTGGAGTGTACCTTTAAAAACTCATTGCTCTTGCTGACTGTTATGAAGCGTCTAATTGTTGCTACCCCCCCCCCCCCAGCACCCTTTAAAAAAACCTCTCGAAGATAATTGTGTTCATGGATCACGTGACAAATGCTGATATTCCTTACGGTTTAATCATTGCAGGTTACAATTAACAGACAAGATCGATTGCGTTCCACTGCTGAAGTGATTTACGGACAACTCCATGCGCACTAGTCAGGCCGGCCAAGGAGAGAAAAAAACAGGACAAGAAACTAGAGCAAAAAAAAACCCCGACCCAACTCCTACAGAACAATTACAAACTTCGTTTGAGTCGGAGTTGCGGTGTGGGAGTGAGAACCTCAAAACCAGGGAGGTGTAAACGCTGAGTGGTGGCCACAACTACGAGTCTTCCCTAGGGACCAGACAAGGGGAGAACCCAAAGTGACGTAAGCAAGAAAGCAAGAAAGCGGTTAAAAAAATATACAAAAAAAAAAAACGGCCGTGTGTACGGCAGTCTTAGAGTAGCAAGCTTGACCTTTGACACTTTCCCCACCCCACCCCGCACACTTTTGCTGAACGTCCTCCGTCGACGCTGGAGTCGTTACAGCTGTACCCCGCCCCACCAGGCTCCGCTTCGGCTTCACGTTCACGCTCTTTCCTCACGCCCCCGAGTAGCCCGACGCGCTGTGGTCTCCTGCCTGTCACTATCGTAATGACTCAAGAGGACGACAACATGCGTCCAGTTTTGAACGTCGTTGGCGGGGGGTTAGGTTCGAACCGTCAGTACACGAATGAACAGGCACGTCGCGACTCCACGGCATACAGCCCAACGCAGCACCAGAAACAGTTTATCGTGCCGACCATCGTCACTGACGGCAACGGGAACAGCCAAACCGAGAACGACTTTGAAATGGACCGAAGCCCGAGAAGCAGCTACGGAAGTTCTGCCGCGTCCTACACCGGAAGTAGCCTCGGTATTGCCAGTGGATATAGCAGTGGCGGTGTTATGTTAAGCGGGGGCTACCCTGGACCTCAGAGGACTGGAAACCAGAAAGCAGGCCTCAACGGTGTCGGGAGTGTGCCGCCCGGAACCGGAAGTAATAGAGTCGCCAGCGGTGGTGGTAGTCAACAGAGACGTTTAAGCTCTACATCGTCGGATCGTAGTACTAACAGTATCGTGTCGCACGAGTCACATCCCGCGCCAAATATGTCAGGACTGTCTTTACAAACGGGACCTCTCCAAGCCCCACACATCTCCCGCGCATCTTCTTTCCGGGCGCCCAAAGCCGCGAATGAGCTCCACGTGGATGATGGGAACTTGAGTCACATTCGTCGCAACAGCATGCCCGTCGTCACCAACAACCTCCTGGTCGTGCCAGGAGGTGCCGAAGTGGCTCCGGGCAACAGCACTAATGGTGTCAACGACTCCACGGAAGGGAGAGAGATCCGGCTGCGCAGGGTTCGATCCTTCAAGACGACTTCCAAAGGTGTGGTGGTTAACAGAGGAGACTCGTTCAAGAAGAAGAGCACCCACAGCCTCATGTCCACGGGCAGCACGGTAACGGAAGCCAACTCGAGAACTCGCGGAAACAGCATCAACAACAACTCCGGCTTGGACCCCTCGCACAGTCCTGTGGGGCCGGCCTATTTCCGGGTATATATGATGGGCGCGGCCGGGGTAGGAAAGACGTCCCTAGCCCAACAGTTTCTGACCTCGGAGTACATAGGACACGAAGAAAAGGGTAGGTATCACGTGGGTCACTTTGTCACCGGACGTGTCGTTTTGTTTTGTGTGTTAATATTGTAGTCACTGCAACAAGGTTGAAAAGAACTAATTAAAAAAAAATAAACTGTATGAAGTTAATTCCTTACAATCCTTTATTTACTTATATAACAACGAGAAAATAAAATCCAACTAGAAAATGAAAAACAAACACCTCCCCAAATGACAAAACATCAACAACCCCTACCCTATATCTATCTATCCATCTATACGTATTCGCAAAATCGCCCTAGGTCGGAAGCGCTTCCCCCAAAATCATCATCATCATCATCATCATCATCATCATATATATATAAAGTTGCAAACGATGAGTGGCTGGTAAAGGTGATTTGCCAGTTATCACGCGTGCCGGTAATTCGACTGCTTTTTCTAACCGCATTCCATGTTACATGAATGGCATAAACAAGTACACAAACAGCTTACTGTCCAAAAGAACGAAACTGTTTCGTTGACACGGAGAAAGCTGTTTCTGTATGAGATAAAGTATACGGTTGACTGCTCGTTAAAAACTAGGAATCAACTGATAAAACAACTGATAATGTGCTTATCTCGAAACAACGCAGCATATTGTATCAAAGACTCAGCACTATGACAAAATGGTAGTTTTGGGAAAACACTTTAGTAGAATGGAAAAAAAAAGCCACTTTCGAAACATGCGTTGTTACCTTTAAATTTACACAATCACACACACACACACACACACACACACACACACACACACACACACACACACACACACACACACACACACACACACACACACACAAACAAACAGACACACTGAACGTACTTATTAAATTTTGGTTTATTTCAGTGATGAATGTTATGATTTATCCATAAACATTTCTCCGATTTACAAACAAGTTCCTTCATAATTAATAATTCAAGGATAAAAAGAAAATATGCAGACAGCAGCTGATTGCAATAAACTAGGAAGTTTAATGGGTAACACATCTCACTGAATTTTAAAAAAATGTTTCTCTGAATTTTCCTGACTCGACAGTGTTCGTACCTTCCTGGCGCGAAACGGTTTATTTCCAAAGCGGAATGGATTTTCAGACTGATGTATCATTTATATTATGATTATAAGTATCAGTTGAATTCAAGTAAACCATGTGATACGACTGTGCATCGCGCGCGAGCGAGTGTGTGAACTGGAAAATAACTTACATAAACATATCACAGCATATGGAGGCCTTTGAATTGGTTTGATTTTTAAATGTATTAAACATATTAAATTGTAGTCTGAAAGAGACGATACAGATAATTTTCACTTAAAAAATTACTAGACAATTCACACGTCTTAACGCATACTTTTACCCTGCAAAATGTGTTTACTTACATATATAGAGGGAATTTTTCTTGCAGTATTTTGCACACTGAATGAAAAGAAAAAGAATAGTAATAAATGATTCTTTCTTTCTTTTTCAGTTTTTTCACGAATAACAAAACACGAACACTGATTTACACATATTCTCAAACACGCACACACGTTTGCATATCTTCAAATTAAAATAAAATACAAAAACAAAAATTCAGCCACAATGAATGATACTTCATTTCTTTAAGCATGGACTGCATTGTGTCCCTTAGATCTGGGTGGGAGGTTGGAGGGCTTAATACGGCAAGAGACGGGCAAATGCAAAGAGAAAATAACAGGAAAAAAATAAAATTAATAAGTCAGAATACTAGATAGAACACAGAAATAGCTCAATATAGAAAGAAAGCAATTTTACTGACAAAAATGTAATAACATTAGGTCTGATTTCCTTGACCGTTTTAGAAATACGGAATTGGATTGCATTGTCTTCTGCTTAATAGCACTAGTCGACACTTCTTGGGTCTGAAGGGGAGCCGGCCAGCCCATCATTTAGAAATGTCGTTTATTGCAGAGAAGAACCGCTTGTAGTTTCTTGGGTATTGTGGTGATATTACTCAATGATAGTCATTGCTTTGTATTTCTAGGGTTTGGTGGTGTTATTAGTGATTATCATAAGCAACTTTGTATGTCTAGGGTTGTGTGGTGTTATTAATGATTATCTTAAGCAACTTTGCAGTTCTAATGTTGTGTGGTGTTATTAATGATTATCATAAGCAACTTTGCAGTTCTAATGTTGTGTGGTGTTATTAATGATTATCATAAGCAACTTTGCAGTTCTAATGGTGTGTTGTGTTATTAATGATTATCATAAGTAACTTTGCAGTTCTAAGGTTGTGTGGTGTTTGCTACGTGATGATTATCATGAACCAGTCTTTCATTTCAACGGTTATGGTTTTATTATGCAATGATTTATATGTCAGCATTGTAGAATACTGTGGTGTTATTATATACTGATTATTTTAAGTCAGTCTTGAAGATTACTGTGATGTCATGATGCAATGATTTTCATAACTCAGCCTTGTAGATTACTGTGATGTCATGATGCAATGATTTTCATAACTCAGCCTTGTAGATAATGTACTGTTATTAGGCAATGATTATCATTAAATCAGCCTAGTTTTGTAGATTAAAGTGATGTTATTACGCAAGGATTATTATACGTCAGCCTTGTAGATTATTGTCGTGTCATCACGCAATGATTATCATAAACCACCCTTATAGATTATTGTGGTGTTATTATACAATGATTATCTTAAATAAGATTTGGAATAATAAATTTGTGGTTGTAGAAATATCACAAAGACTGTCTACACAAACAAGCGATCTTGGCTTTCATCGACAAAATAATAAAATTAAAAAATGTGGAAAGGGGGTCAAGCAATAAAGATAAATTTGGATTTGTTAGAGATATCTGCGCGGGAGTAATATAACAGTGGAAGTATGTCAGATGTATTGTTAAACTTGTTTAATTTCATTTAAGTCGGATAATATAATGTAATGGCCTTTATGAATTCATATGTGAAGTCCTATTATTGAAAGAATACACACTTACGGTTGCTAACCACTTAAAGTTTCCGTTCTGTTGTCCCAGAAGTCCTTCCTATATAGGCTGTTATTGGCAGGCTACCATCTTCTGCAGCTGACGTTCTCAGTGTACATTTCATTTTGTTTTTGTGTAAATGCATGGTAGTGAATGGCAGCTAAGAGTCCTGGTGTAAACATTAACATTTCAGGTCGGGCTAAACATCACACGTTATTTCCAACACCAAAACATCTGACGTCACTCTCAGCACCAGGCTCTGTTATCAACAACAAACATCTGAGGTTGACTTTGTGGCGCTAACGCCACCTAGTTAATGGTTATTATTATTATTATTAATTAATCACCCATAACTAATTACAAGTGACGAGAATCTTAATTCATGTTATTAATAATTCTCCTGAAGACACCACTCGTCTCTCTCACTTGGCGGATATGCAGGCGCTGTAAACGTTTTCTCTTTCACAACATTAAAGACAAACATTTACCGTCACACAATATTTCCGTAGGTGGAAAACTTCTTAGCAAAGGAGAAGATAAATCCGTATTTTAAAATATATATAGCGAGCCCACAACCCCACCCACTTTCTTCTCCAATATATGTTTATCAATATGTATAAGAAAATCAATAAATTTAACAATAAATTTATTAAATCAACAATCAAATATACAACATTGAATATATAATCAATAGAGCGTTGACATTTACATCATTTCACAACAATGTTCAATTAATGCTGGACAATTGTTCAGTACTAGCATAGACATAAACAGTCAACAACATAAATACATAACCAAGTTCATGTGTATCATCACAGAAATGAGAGCAGAGTTTCAGAGAAATAGTTATGTTGATAGATCATGCATGCACCAGTATGCTGGTATAACCCGACACTGAGGTCAGAACATGAGTTTCAATTTTGGTTTCTACCATATTTGGATTACGCAAGCTAATTGTGATGAGAGATACTTAACGCTAGTAGTTTCAGCTATTAAAAAAAATTAATTATAAAAGTAGTGGTGGTTAGAATATGACAATTGTCAACAGCGATAAGGCTTCACTTGATTTATTTTTGTATTTTCATTTGTTATTAGGTAGATGGATGGATGTAGGGACTCTATCTTTCTATCTATCTATCTATCTATCTATCTATCTATCTATCTATCTATCTATCTATCTATCTATCTATCTATCTATCTATCTGTCTGTCTGTCTGTCATTCTATCTATAACAATTTCCTATTTCCTTGACAAATATGTGGACATCCTGGATGTCTTAAGAACAATTCACTTTTCACTACAGGCGAATTTGGAAGAAATGCTTCTGTAGTTACATGTAAGCGCACGAAATTATATTTTCCCGACAGCGGGAGTCGGGTGTGAGGGCGTGTACATCTTTGGACACGATTACAGCACTTCTAGTTACATTATTCTTCACATTGTGATTCTTACATTTAATTATGTTTTGACAAGTCAGCGATATCGATGCAGAGAATGACATGTTCTTGCTGTTAATCGCGTCATAGTGTATTGTTGTCAAATAACCATCCCTAACAGAAACAGATGTAAAAGCAGGAAAATTAAAAAAAAAATTTCTGAAAAAAAAAAAAAAAGCTTGTTAGATGCTATAACGCATCACTGCTCTCTCAATCATTGAAGACATCGCTACATGCACTGTTTGGAAAATTACTAAGAAAGAAAGAAAAAATCCACTTTGTGTAATTAATAATTCAATCACACCACTCTAAAACTTTTTATGAATTTATTTTTTTCATCGCAAGACCAAGCACTTAACATCAGGGTCGCATCTCTCTTTCTTTCTCCTCTTTTCCAAACTCCAATTCTCACATTTCGATTATTTTACGATACAAGGCCGCTTTAAATAGACAAATCTGATCCACTTGCCGTACCACCAGACGATCTGCACTCGAAAGCTCTCTGTTCAGTTCATTTAAAGTTCTGTGTCAAAACCTGGAGTGGGATTCCCAATATGTGGAGCCGGAGGGAGTGTAGTGTGAGGCCTCCTGATCAACAAGCCATTCGGTTTAAAGACAAGGGACCTAGGGAGAGGGAAGGGGGTGTAGTGTGAGGCCTCCTGATCAACAAGACATTCGGTTTAAAGACAAGGGACCTAGGAAGAGGGAAGGGGGTGTAGTGTGAGGCCTCTTGATCAAGTCATTTGGTTTAAAAACAGAATTGTGCGCATGTTTCAGTGAGCTATAGAAACACTATTGCTTTTCTCAAGCCTAAATATTATGAGGCTCTCATCCTTAGGGATATGCTTCATGCAAAAATAAAAAAACCAAACAAACCCAGTCAATCTATCGCTCAGTATGGTACACGAATGTTGGCGTATAAAGATAACGCTTGATCAGTTGCACTGACGATTACAGTTACTGATTTTCAAAACTACTATTCTTTTTTGCATTTCGCTAAAGTGCTCCCCCCACCCCCATACCCTCCCTCTTTCTCTCTCTCTCTTTCATATACACGCACATGCGCTCGCTCGCATTCCAGTTTGTCTCTCGACACCTCCACTGGCTCGGTTGTAAGCATGCAAATTAACAGCTTCTATTTTGGTCTTAAGGGGAAGAAACCTACCACGGCGGACGCGAATATTTAGATCACGTAGTAACTCGCGACGTGTTTTTTTTTTGTTTTTTGTTTTGGTGCTGTTTTCGTTTTCTTTTATTCTCTACGAGATCGTAAACCATCTGGACTCCCTGTTCTCCACCCGACCCCGTCCAGACTTTTTCGACATTACATATAGTCATCAAGCATAAGCTCTATTAATATCAATCGTATCACTATCCCGATATTCTTGGGTCGTCATTAATTTGGTCATACTAACATAATCTTACCCCCCCCCCATTTCAATATATATATATAAATATTGCAACAGTAAATTTCGCTCTATGCACCGAGTTGCAGAGGTGTGACTCGAGGAAGGCCAAACTTGCTCAAGAAGTCTAGTGAACTGCTAAGTGCTTGAAGGTTGAGGATTACATTTTCGTTTTTGGTTGTGCGTCTGTGCTAGCAGATTTACTGCCTTTATGCAATATTACCTCCCCCTACCCCCCTCTCGCACACATAAACAAACATCCAACCCAACACACAACTCTCTCTCTCTCTCTCTCTCACACACACACACACACGCATACATACTCATTTACACACATAATAATCAAACACTTGATTTAGTTCAATACTTATTTATTTATTAAATACTACCACTTCTTCTTAGATAAACAATAATATTAACGGTAACAAAAAGAAAACAATAAATTCTACGAATATCAAAAGAATAACACAAAGTAAATACTATATATATATCTATCTGTAATAAAGTATTTATTATTTATTTTAGCTATGGGTATTTTAAAAATATTGTTTGTCCCAGATCTACTAACCCATGCCCTCTCCCATTTTTTCTTTATAGGCCTACAGTCTCTTAAAAAGAATTGAAACACATGCATGAGAGTTCTCTACTCTTTGCATCGACATACGAAGGGGGAAAAACACCCAAGGATTCCTTATATATTGCAAAACGCAAGGGCTGAGACGCTTGTACACTTTTTCTTACTGTGCACTTCTTTAGATCTAAGTCAATGAAATCATGCCACTTGAGTGCTGCTTGTTGCTTTTAAGTTGAGAAACGAATATTGTAATTCTTTTCATCCTAGACTACTCCTGCTGTGGTGAATTAATATTTAATGTAATTTGTCATGTATAGGCCTGCATCCGTAAACGTGAACCGCTAAACGTCTCAGTGTTCATGAGCACTCTTTGGACTCCATCTTTGCTGTTCTGTGCTGCCGGATACATTCCGGTGATTAATTAATGGCTTAGCAGCCAAGACTGTGAGGATGCGCGCTCTTTACATTGAGAGGCTAATCTTTTCCACCTTACTGGCTAATGTCTGGGACCAAGAGAGTGATCTTGCATGCTTTTAAAATTTAGATATTCATTGTCCATTTCACAGATGAGTGAAAATCTCGCACGCATTACTGACGATAATATATAACTAGACCAACTAGGTAGTGAAAGTCTGGCAAAGACGTGACAGGATTTTTAGCAGGATTATATGAGGATTTTAGCGCATTACAATCTGCAAATCCTGAGACCTTTCGTAAATTCTTTAGATCTGTTCAGAGACGACTCGAAAAGTGAACTCACAAATTTAGAGATTTTTTCCACAAAACTCGTGACGTGTTGTGGCGCTATCTCCCCTGAACTCCCTCTCCCCATACACCCACGCACGTACTTTATTTTTTGTTTGATTGTCACAATCCTTTATACCGATGCGTAACTTCCTTCTAAAAATATCTCTGTATCTATTGAGACTCTTGATTACCTGTGTACTTGCTAATCTTGGGGGTGGGGTGGGGTGTCTGTATGCACCTGCAACAACTAAAATCTTTTTGTAATTTGAGATTATTCTAGAGTATCACGTTTACCTGTGTTCATGCTAATGACATTCTGGAATCACTGAAACAAACTGACGTCATCTAGGAATTGATTCTGTCTTTTGCATCTCGGATTAATGTCCGGCAGACACTCATTTATCCTGACATGCACGGGAATTGAGGTGTGCCGTTAGATGGAAAATGCCCGCTAGACAGAAAGACGATTTTAGAACAAGGCCTTTTAATATGCGGTTATCGAAAGAAACGTGTGTGTGTGTGTGTGTGTGTGTGTGTGTGTGTGTGTGTGTGCGCGCGCATGTGCGTGCGTGTGCGCGCGCGTGAATGTGTGTGTGTGTGTGTGTGTGTGTGTGTGTGCGTGCGGCATGCGTGCGTGCATGCGTGCGTACGTGCAGAGTATCCGCTTAGTATGTACATTAAAAAAAATATTAGTTTTTTCAGTACCCTTCACTCTTTTGCTGCATCGTTTATTTTGTTACCTACATCACCTCCACTTCCGGTACCATGCACAAGAGCGATTATTTTAGACTCCCACCCAATCCCCACCTCACAAAATTCATTATATTATTTTTGTCGCTGTATAGGTTCGTCGCAGAAACTTATAATTCAAATACATAATTGTATCAAAATATTATACAACATAGCTGTTGTATTAGTTTCCAGACTCTGCAGTCTCTCTCTCTCACAAACACGCCTACACATACACACGCACACACATATCAAAGTATTATTCAGCATAGCTGATGTCTAGTTTTCTAACATTATAGCATCATACATACACACTCACACATCATAAATGTATGTGTTAATTTCGTAACACTGTCGTAGGAGACCAAGGCCTTAACAAATTAGTACCATTTAACGATAATATCCGGTTTAATGAAACATCTCTTCATCGCCCGCCATTGCAATGTGTATTTATAGTCAGTGCAATTTCAAAGCTGGTCAATGGCGAAGCATGTATTTCTTGCAATAGTTAAAATTCTTCGCTTGCAATATCAGGCTGCATTTCATGAGCTGTGTTTTGTTTTCTGCTAATTTGTGCATGTTCATAGAAACTCATTTAATTAGGGATTGTTACCATGCAAGAGAAGAAAGACCCGGATGTCGAATGAGCGAAAATATCCTCCTTTATTAGAGGTGGTGAATTATCACGAGGTGATTTTGTATACGTCATACTAGCAAGAATTGCGCTAAGTAGAGTGCAGGATAAAAAGAAGGGGAAGTTACTGTGTAAGTGGTAATAAGACAATGTTAATCGCTAGAAACGAAAAGAGAAAAGAGATTATGAATTCGATCGTTTTAGAGTTTAGACTTTAGAGATTTAGTACATTTGCTTTTCATTCACACACATACGGAATCTATCGCACGGCCATATTATTAATTTATTTACTGTTACAAAAAAGAAGACAGATTACACTTGCTGTTTTCTAGTTGGTAGATCTTCCTTTTGGCGAACGACTATCTCAGATATAGACAGCAGTAGTAGTTATGCGAATCTCTTAGTTATCACTTGTAACCTAAATGTTTTTTAGACTCTAGATACTTACTTTTCATATGCCACTGCAATACTCTCCTTGTTACGTGGGGGTTGTACATGACCCTGTTATAGTATTAATTATCGACATTTTAGCCGTTGTAGTAAAATATCAATACTAACAAACAGCCCCGGGGTTTAGCCTACTCTTTCACTTTGTTAACTCCCTTTGCAATAATCTAGTGGGGAAAATTATTCAACTTAACACATTGATGAGAAGACTAATTAACGTTGCCTTTGGGATTACAAAAATTATCTTCTCCGCTTATTTATTTAACAACCAATCAAGCTCCAATCAGTCCACTTATCGGTCGTTCAAAGGATTAACCAAGATGTGGAGAAAGATAAAATAATTTAATAATATTCTTGAGCCAGAGTTTGCCTGACGATAGTCTTGGGTGGTCTCCCCTAGTTTTGAGCTATGCACTGATGCTACTCTCGATGAACTAGGCATCCAGGTCTCAGACCACGCCCTCATCGTGACAAAAGGATAAATAACAATCCTTGTAATCCAACCGTTTAATCATCATTTACATTCTTTGTGGCAACAGTGAGAGCTATAAATAGTTCTTACAATATCACTACTCTACAAAATCAATAATAATTTCACTTCTTTGTCAGTGTTGCATTCCAATCAAACAAGTGTTAACGTAATATTATATCCAACTTTATAGTCAAAACTCAAAAGCATCAGTAATAATTACGGATTACAGCATAATCAGTCAACATCATCAGTTGTCATACAATGACGACTGTCAAATCAACTTCCTACATACTTAAACAATTCATCACTACAACTTATAGTAACGGTCCTCAGCTTTAATATTCCTTTACGTGTAGGGATAAGGAAATACGTTATTTACGAAATTAGTGTTCACAGTATACAAAGAAGAAATCGCGCTCTATCTCGTGTGCAGTGTAATTTCCCTAACAGGCTACTCGCTAATGTCACACAAAACAATGTAACTTCCCTAACAGGCTACTCGCTAATGTCACACAAAACAATGTAACTTCCCTAACAGGCTACTCGCTAATGTCACACAAAACAATGTAATTTCCCTAACAGGCTACTCGCTAATGTCACACAAAACAATGTAACTTCCCTAACAGGCTACTCGCTAATGTCACACAAAACAATGTAACTTCCCTAACAGGCTACTCGCTAATGTCACACAAAACAATGTAATTTCACTAACAGGCTACTCGCTAATGTCGCACAAAACAATGTAACTTCCCTAACAGGCTACTCGCTAATGTCACACAAAACAATGTAAATTCCCTAACAGGCTACTCGCTAAGGTCACACAAAACAATGTAAATTCCCCTAACAGGCTACTCGCTAATGTCACACAAAACAATGTAACTTCCCTAACAGGCTACTCGCTAATGCCACTACAAAGCAATATAAATTCCCTAACAGGCTACTCGCTAATGTCACACAAAACAATGTAAATTCCCTAACAGGCTACTCGCTAATGTCACACAAAACAATGTAACTTCCCTAACAGGCTACTCGCTAATGCCACTACAAAGCAATATAAATTCCCTAACAGGCTACTCGCTAATGTCACACAAAGCAATGCAACTTTCCTAACAGGCTACTCGCTAATGCCACACAAAGCATCTCTGTATCAAAACACTTAACATTAGCGTTCATGCATACAAATAATTATAAATAAGGAATTAAAAATGGCAAGGTTTTAAAACATTCTACCTAATAAAACATGTAAAACCAATAATTGCTCTTAAAACATTCTACTTAATAAAACATGTCAAGCCAATACCTGCTCTTAAAACATTCTACTTAATAAAACATGTCAAGCCAATACCTGCTCTTAAAACATTCTACTTAATAAAACGTCAAGCCAATACCTGCTCTTAAAATATTCTACTTAATAAAACATGTCAAGCCAATACCTGCTCTTAAAACATTCTACTTAATAAAACATGTCAAGCTAATATACCCGCTCTTAAAACATTCTACTTAATAAAACATGTCAAGCCAATATACCTGCTCTCGGTAACGCAATTGAGGTCCGTTAGTGTCAGCCGAAAGCCTAGCCTGAATTACATAGTTTAATTAAACCTACACGATTCTAGGATTAATAGCTACTCCCCCCCCCCCCCACATGTCTATAATTTCCCAAACATGTTCGTGGATGTCATCTAGGGTCGTCTATTTGGACTGTTTGAATCAACAAAGAGATGCCATAGTGGGCGACTCTCGTGACCTCTCCTCTTACTAGTCAGTCTAGGCTCTCTCCACTAGAGGTGTGAAACAACAGGTAATTGCGATCAGACAAAGGCTCTCTCCCTAGTTACACCTACCTTATCAACGAATAGCAACGAATGTACACTGCTACAATGACAATGATACCTGTCTGAAAGTACATTACGAACAGATGATTGTTCAGACTATACCAGTAATTTATCTTCCAAAATGAATGAGTCCTTTACACCCCTGATGAATGAATATGCAACATGCAGCATGCGAGAGTACTGAATCAATAAAACTGTCTGTGCATATGTGAGTGTATGTGTCTGTGCATATGTGAGTGCATGTGTTTGTGTATATGCGAGTGTATGTGTCTGTGCATATGTGAGTGTATGTGTCTGTGCATATGTGAGTGTATGTGTCTGTGCATATGTGAGTGTATGTGTCTGTGCATATGTGAGTGTATGTGTCTGTGCATATGTGAGTGTATGTGTCTGTGCATATGTGAGTGTATGTGTCTGTGCATATGTGAGTGTATGTGTCTGTGTATTTATCAGTTCGTGTGTCTGTGTTTATGTGAGTGAAAATCTGAGTATATACCTGTTTCATAGTGCTTCTAATAACATTGCTTTGTATTCCTTGGCCACATCCCATCCGTTTCATTCCAATGGAAAATGAGTATTTGATACAAGTTTTATAAAGTAGTTAAATCGGGTTCCGTGCGCTCAAGGCGTGATAAAAAAAATCCCTCTGCAGTTGAAAATCGGAAAGAATGGGCCCGTTGGTCAGCCTCTGCACGGGATAAATTGAACCAAGAAAATCCATTACAAAATTTCGGCTAGAAAACCAATACAAACCCCAAACAACAACTGTCATTCTATACACCAAAGGCACTATATGTCTCCCTTTCAGCGCATAAATCTGTCCCACTGGGGGCCACCCTACACAGGGACAACGCCCCATTACAGCAGATAAAACGAAGTCTTGGGCGTAAGCGTTCGTGAGACAGTAGATTGTACGCATGGCAAAGTGGTTTTTGTTCCACTGAACATGTCTGAAATCAATCAAAGAAAACATTAAATTTTAAATAATAGCTATGCATGACTTAAGGTTGAAGTCAATCGAAGAAAATAGTAACTTTTAAACAAAAAAAAAATGCATGCCTTAAGGTTAAAATCCAATCATGCGAAAGCGGAAACAGGCTTTCAGTTAACTTGACTTAATTTGGAAATGTCACAATGTTAGCTCTGACCGCCTTATTATTAATTGTGCTGTTGATTTAAAAAAAAATGTTTTCTTTGGAATGAAGGATATGGAGCTGTCCAAGCACAATAAGCTGTAAAGTAAAAATTAAATTATATCTCCTGGCGGCTTTTCTGTTTTATAGTTTTATTCACACTGCAAACTAATACTTCTTGGCAACATGATTTATCATCATCAGCAGCAGCAGCAGCAGCAACAACAATAACAGAAAACCACCACCACCATCATCGTCATGTTTTTATTAATTCTTCACCATTATTCACTCTATCTTTCGCTTTATAGACTAAATGTAAATCATCTGTATACAATCGAATTGTTTAAATGAACGTTTTCTTAAGTGCATTAAAGGACCTCAGATAAATGATAAATCTTTGCATGATCAATCTAAAATTGAGAAATAACAGTGTTAACAAACAAGATATCACCACTCCCCAGAACCGTCGTCTGAACCTGAACCCTTTTGCCACTCCTCTCCCCTCTCCCACCCCACCCATGGTGTAGGTTACTAAATGAGCTCTGCATTGAGACAAAGCAGAGCATGACGATAACAACTTAGAAATGAACTAGATTATACATGACAAGCCCTTTCGACTATCAAAGAACATATATCTGATGGTTAACTCTCTTTCTTTGACCTTTAAACTTTACTGACGTATTTCGGTTCACGACCTTCCACCTTGCACCGACGTCCCCAATAGGATTATTATCAAAATCGACCAACACCATATTCAGAAGCGCGAAAGCGGCGGAAGCCGGAAGCGCCCCCTACACTCAATCAAAAACCATATCCAGCAGTGACGTTATCTGTCCTTTACATTGCTTCTGTGCCTTATCTGATGTTTTGTTTTTATGCAATTACAGTCGTACGGGTAGACAGATATAACAACATACATTTGGTGCTGCAAAATTGAAAGTGAGAAATAAATACAGTTTTAAAACAATAAAAGAACGGAAGTGTTATTTGAGGTTGGTGTCTACACACGAAAAGAAATAAAATACAATGCTGGCTTGGTTGAAAGAGACGGTGTAATGGCGTGTTATATTAAAGTTTGATCTCTGTTCACCAGCTGATGGCATCGGAGGGAAAGGAACAGGAAGCGGTTTGGAGAAGATAGGGCAACAGCCTTTCACTCAAAGCAACTTGAGTTCGAACCCCTCTCACCGGTGCTGAAATAGTTCCACGCATTCCTGCATTTCTCTTTAGTTCAAGGTCGTGAGTTCTGTATCTTGTCCTGTCAGTTGTAGTGATACATCGGGTACCTTCTTCTATCTTGTCATGTCAGGTGTAGTGATACATCGAGTACCTTCTTCTGCCGGCCATGAGACTGATGATCCCTTGGTGGTTAACTGGAAATAAATAGGTCTTGGCCGCTGCCTGGGCACAAGCAGAGAAAATGTCCCTTCACCCCCTCATGCTTTCATTATCTCCACCCAAGGCACCATACCATGTCTGTCCTTGCAGATATAAATTGCTCTGTGGATGTTTGCACTTGCCTGCGAAATCAGAGAGTGGGACACAGACGTGAAACCTCAATAAGATAACATAAATATAAGAAACAAAAGCTTGCTATCAAGCACTGACTGAACTTCAGAACCACAAAGCAAACTGATGGGACGTATCACCAGAATAATTGGACTTGAGCCTCAATGAGATAAGAAATATTACTCATCATCTGGTGGTGGGTGTGAAGGATAAAGAGTAAAGGTGATGTAGAGGACATGCTGAAAAAGAAAGTTAAGAACTTATTTAGAAAGGAAGATGGGGGGGGGGGGGGCGGGGCGTAGAGGGAAAGATGGGTGTGGAGGTTAGCGGAAAAGTAGTAGTGAAGGCTACATTAAAAAATGTAGATTAAAGGAGAATGCAGAGTTTAGAGAAAAAGTGGAGTGTGGATATTAGAGGAACAGAAGAAAATGTAGGAGTTGAGGTTAAAGGTCGTGCATTGAGCGTAGAGGAAAAGGGAGTGTTGAGGTCAGAAGAAAAAAGAGAGGAAGGAGGTTAGACGACAAGAAGACTCCAGATTCCAGAGTTTGGGAGTTTGAAGAAAAGATGTGTGAAGATCAGAGGCAAAGGATGAGGGGGGTTTGACATTAGAGGAAAGTGAAAATGTGAAGATTAGAGGAATTGGAAGATGAAAATAAAATAAAATAGATAAAATAAGAGGTGGCATTGGTGGATTAAAAGAACTACGAAAATGAATCTAACTGAAAATAAGTTAAAAATTTTCACAGGTATGCATTACCACACACAGCTGCTTTCATTTGAGAAGTTTTCTTAATGTAGGATCAGCATTTCTTGCACACCCCCCCCCCAATATTATAATTAGTATGTTGCAATTTGTGTTCTAAGGACATTTTAATATCATCCCTTAAATAAGGACAAATGGATGATTTGTTTGCTATTTAAGAAAAATCAACTCGTGCTTTCTTTATTATGTAGGAAAAAATATATTTTCTGACGGTGTTTAGGTAAACAGATTTCCGTAAAATCGTTTTTACATTTTAAAATAATTATATTGTTTCCTCCTGCTTCTCATCCTTCGGTGATCTTCATCTTTTTGGGGAACGAGCATTCGCATAAACCGGAAGGACATAGTTCAGGTTACTCATCATTTGCTACATCCTGGCGTTAAACGCTTAGTTCACAAGTCAATGTTAACATTCTCCAAACTGATTCCTTCCCCCGGTTATTCCGAATTAAAAAGAATAATTGCCTTTAGAAGCGAATGATTGCTAGAACAGTCAGGCCTACCCAACTGTCTCTGTATTCGAGCTGTACCCTCGTGTACCTACTTATCAGAATAACCTTTCATGTTGGTGGGTTGTTGGCCGGAAGCAAGGTGTGGGCTGATAGACGCCTTCAGAACAACAGCATAGCACTGCGGAGCAAGAGTTTGTTCTTACTTTCTTTTACTATCACGCTCTAATTTTAGGAGACTGGTCGGCAGGTAATGTGTAGTAACAGGGTGGTATTGGCGTTGGAAAGGAAAGCGTGGTGTCTGTCCAGATGTTTTCTGAAAAAAGTTATCTTTATAATATTACACATGTTGTGTATTAAGAAAGGAGGCAAGAGGACGCGACTACTGGTTGCAGTAGTCAAGACAGACGTGACCGTGCACGTGCAGACAGAGTCTGTTTTGTGTTGTCGATGGTAGTGGTGGTAGTAGTTATTGTCACGTGTTGTTGGGTGATGGTGATTCGCACCGTTATACCTCCAGTTCCTAACTAACCCGCCTTAGTAATAGGCCAGTCCCAAATATACCTTCTGGCTGGTCAACCGTGTTGGTTAGAACAGTTGAATGACAGTCAAGAATAATAGATTAGAGCCCCCCTCACCTCCCCAGTAACAAAGTTCAGTATGCTCGAATCTTAAATAAGTTGGTGGGTTGTAGCTTGCTAATTTTTGCATTTAAGTGAATGCACGTTAATGTCTACTTCCAGAGGGCAGACATTTAAGTGAATGCATGCTAATATATAATTCCAGAGGGCAGACATTTAAGTGAATGCACGTTAATGTTTAATTCCAGAGGTAGGACATTTCAGTGAATGCATTCTAATCTGTAATTCCAGAGGGCAGACATTTAAGTGATTGAATTCTAATGAATAATTCCAGAGGGTAGACATTTAAGTGAATGCAATGTAATGTATAATTCCAGAGGGTAGACATTTAAGTGAATGCAATTAATGTATAATACCAGAGGGCAGACATTTAAGTGATTGCATTCTAATGTATAGTTCCAGAGGGTAGACATTTAAGTGAATGCAATGTAATGTATAATTCCAGAGGGCAGACATTTAAGTGAATATAATGTAACATATAATTCCAGAGCGCAGACATTTTTAAGGGGATGCATTCTAATGTATAATTCCAGAGGGTAGACATTTAAATGAATGCATGCTAATGTAATACCAGAGGGTAGACATAAAAGCTACATGTTCGGCCTTACATCAATCGCCAGACGAAGTCAACAGCTGCACCAGGCATCCTGGATTGCAGCGTGAGTGCATTAGGTGCATTTCAAAAAATGCACACATGGGAGAAAGAAATTGTTCAAAGAAAATGCTGACGCTGTCGCAGCGATATATGCAATTTCTTGATCACACTTGCAGTTTATAACTCGCTTTTATAATGAGCGCTTGGCTTGCAACGAGAGTGGGGTTTGAAATGTCTGCGGACCACGTCATGAAGGGTGTGTATGTACTGTAGATTAGAAGATGGTTGGATGGGTTGAGGTGGAAGGTCACGGCTTTATAGATGTGTGGAAGAAAGGTTTTTCGATATTTTTCGTTTGACAAACTGATGTGGATCTTCATCTCTAAAGTCCAGCCACCATCTGCCTAGTCGTCTGTCCCTCCACTATCTATCTATCTATCTATCTATCTATCTATCTATCTATCTATCTATCTATCTATCTATCTATCTATCTATCTATCTATCTATCTATCTATCTATCTATCTATCTATCTATCTATCTATCTATCTATCTATCCATCCATCCATCCATCCATCCATCCATCCATCCATCTATCTATCTATCTATCTATCTATGAAAACCATCTCTTCTATTTTGGCTGCCTGTTAAAATGTTCTCTTGCAGTTCTTCCTAATTAGACCCACGGGGCACGCTCTCCCTCAAAGAACATTTAATTTGTGTAGGTCCCAATTATGGCCATCTTCTCTCACCATTAGACAACGCATGCTACTGGCGTTCGACTTTGCTCGATGCACACCCATGCCATATAGATTGAAAACATTTGTTTTCAAATCTTTCCCTCCCCTTCCATACCCCAGAGCCAATGTAATTTCATGTTACATTAATACTTATTCCTGTATTAAATAGTAAATCAAACGATGACAGTTGGTTTGGTTTTGTTGTTGTTGAGGTGGAGTGGTATAGCATCAGTAGTGGTTGTGGTGTAATTGTTGACTATTATTTGACCAACACCTGAAGAAAGGTTTTAAAAAATTAAGAATTAAGGGTTGTTGAGGATTAAATTTAAAAAAAATGATTTTAATGATCGCATTCGCTGAGCATAAATTTACGCATGTCGAGGTTCAGTTGATTTTAAAAAAAAACCATTGTATTTCGAAAACTATTTTTATAAAATGTATTACCATATGATTTTAGGACTTTTTCTTTTGATTTTGTTAGTCAGTTAATGATGGTAGGTTCAGAACTAGCATATGGAGTGATCGGGTGGTTTTGGAAATGTATCTAGCAGAAAGATAATTATCATCTACTTATTGTTTGTTCTAAAGTAGTTTTAAATTTGGAAAAGTAAAGTATTTAGCAGAAAGATAATTATCATCTACTTATTGTTTGTTCTAAACTAGTTTTAAATTTGGAAAAGTAAAGAACAGATGGCTTGCTGTGAAATTACTGTTGAATTTTGGAAGTGTTTGTATGGAGTTGCGTATCATAAATTATTAGTAATCTTTTTTTTCAAACAAGCCTGGAAGTAGAATTTTCATTTATTGAATTTATATTGGAATATTACGAGAAAGATTTGGCGCTGATAAAAGAAGTAATATATTACTACCGTTAATGTAGGAGTTGTAGGATAAAATCTATTATGACTTTTTTAAATCAACTTTTTCTGCATTCACTTATTGATAAAGTGTAACTAATAAAAAAAAATAGCTACAAAGGGAAGTAATTCTTAGAGAAATTATCTACATTTCTTGAAAACTGTCTTGTTCTGATAACAAGTTCGTCCAAGACAGTAGTTTTACTACTTATAAATAGTTGTAATAGTAAACACACGCACAAAGAAGCCCTCCAATACTTTGAATTAATCTTAAACCTCCGTCTCAAGAACTGTTTGCTAGAACAGCAGTCGTACCACCTGAGGAGTTTCTGGACATCCACGTGGTGAAAAGGGGGTTTGGTCCAAGCGAGCCAGGAGAGCCTGTTTCAGGGTTAGATTTGAGACGAGTAGTAACAGCAGGAACACAAACAGGGTAGATAAGTCTAACAAGGTTATCGAGACATACCACGATTGCTGAAAAAAACAGGCGATGTGCATCCATGTGAACTGGAATTGCGCGGTTGTTGAACAGGACAGTAAGCTCACTCCATTTCCTGTCTTGCTTCGCTCTTCTTTTAGCTCTGGTCTCAAGTTTACGTCTTATCGTGGTGATCTTCTCCTTGGCAAATGTCACACAGTTCCCAGCCAGTCTTACATATTTCTTTGCTTATTAGCAGCTTTCTGCAGGGTCACCATTGGCTTTCTATTTTGCCGCACCGACCTCGTTTTTGTTGTGGTACGTCACGTATTTGCCTTGTCTGCTACACGTCCGTTTTCATCGTGCTTAGTGCTTGCCTGTCAAATTTTCATCGTTGAAGGTAGTCTTATCCTTGACGTATGCATCACACAGTTTCCACCTTGTCAAACGTTCTTATCTACACCAAGTATCCTAGAGTGTCCGTTTTGTCAAACTTTCTTATCCTCTCTATAGCGTCCACCTTGTCAAACGTTCTTATCTACACCAAGTATCCTAGAGTGTCCGTTTTGTCAAACTTTCTTATCCTTTCTAACGCGTCCACCTTGTCAAACGTTCTTATCTACACCAAATATCCTAGAGTGTCCGTTTTGTCAAACTTTCTTATCCTTTCTATAGCGTCCACCTTGTCAAACGTTCTTATCTACACCAAGTATCCTAGAGTGTCCGTTTTGTCAAACTTTCTTATCCTTTCTATAGCGTCCACCTTGTCAAACGTTCTTTTGTTTACTAAATAGTCATATAATATCCATCGTGTCGAGAGTTTTAAGTTTACTATAGCGACACATAGTTTCCACCTTGTCAAACGTTTTTAACTTTTTATGCGCTATAGTTTGCGTCACAATCATATCTTTATTATATGTCACGTCGCCTTACCTTTTCCAGATGTCAGACGCCTCTCCATCCTGTGTCACGATCTCATCTTTACAATACGTCACATAGTTTCCAGCTTGTGAAATGCTCTTAACTTTATTTTAGCGTCACATAGTTTCCAGCTTGTCAAATGTTTTTAACTTTATCTTGGCGTCACATAGTTTCCAGCTTGTCAAAGTTCTTAATTTTACTTTAGCGTCACATAGATTCCAGCTTGTCAAACGTTCTTAACTGTACTATAAAGCCACATACGTTTCCAGCTTGTCAGGCGTCCTCATCTTTATCCTACGTCGTTAAATTACCATTTCGTGATAGGTTTCCCATCTCGCGTGATTCGTTCATGCCTCAGCAAAATTTTACCATTTATTGTATGTTCCCAAGTCACTGTCAGTCATAGGCTTTCCTTACTGCAGCACGTGACCCTGTCACTGACATGTTTCCTAGCTAGCCTCACGTTCCCAGCGCCTTACGGTGTAATGGGTTTTGCCTCACGCCTGTCTGGTCTAACGGAGATAAAGAAGGCGGGTAAAAAAAACTTCAAACGTGTTAGAGAGTATATTTTTGCATACAAGAAAACGTGTGGCATATGTACGGTTTCCTCCTAAAGTAAGTACGACCGGACATTGTATGGCTGCCAGCGTTGATACGGTTTCAGTTTAAATGTAATAATTTTCTGTACACGGCCATTTACGTCAGAAGGAATTTCTGCCAGTCTAAAGTTGCTTTGGTATCGTTTTTTAAAAAAAAAATATTTTAAAAAAATGGTTAATGACCCGGAGTGAGTATCAAAAGCATTTTGTAAATATCAGATACTTTTAAGGATCTAATTAGATTGTCTTGATTCACCCATTTTTGCCGTCTTCAGGGCCGGTAAACATTACTGAAACTTATGAGTTCTCTTTTCCTGCCGGTCTAAATCACGGTTACTGTATGACAGAGTGCTTATTCCCTCGTAAAGTACAAAGACTAAGAAAAAGAAAAAAAGAAGAGGGTGTTTCGAACCCCCTCTCTCTCTCTCCACCTCCCGCCCTCTACATCTCTGAGTGAATTTTTACACACCAGAAGCGGGAAGGGGCACTTGCATTCTTTGTACAATCACAGATTCAATACTTGAACGTCTAATATTCTTTCTTTATTTTTTTTATCAGCACCAAATGCTGGAGATAATTTTAAGAAAAAAAGTGTTTATGGCTTTCGTTTGTTGGACAGGCCTTTTCAGTGCTTTCATCTTTCACTACTGTTCCCCAGCACTTCAAACCTTCGCACTGATATTCATGGACTAGGTGTACGAGTTTGGGGCTAGCATAATGATGGAGGTAGGATGCCATAACTAAGTCCCTAGCAAGTGTAGGAGTAGACTGTAAATGACGTACTGATGAAATCTGATTTTGTCATCCCCACCGGCACCTTGTCTTGGATTCTAACTGAAAACAGAAACACATATTAGCTATGGTGATATCTAATTACACTATTATGAAATGCTTTCCGAAGAATTAGAATTGTTATTATTTTTTAAAAGCAACAAAAATCTGCTGCTTACTCCAACATTATTTATTTGCTAACAAGGAAATGTATGTGTGTGTTTGTGCACGTGTGTGTGTGCATGTGTTGTGTTTCGATGTATATAGGCTAGTGTAAGCATGTGTAGAGAGGCCTGAGTTTAAATGTTAAATAGCACTTTGCCTATTTTTGACAAGGAAGGTAACACGTGGTTGGGCGAGGGGGGCATTAGGTCAAGAGCATTGGTAAAGAATTACTTTTGCATGAAATGAATTTGACGGGTAGAAATGGGGTGCGGGTGGAGAAGCTCTGAACGTTTTTCCACGGCAGGCAAGTATTGACATACTGCAGTGGTGGTGGTGCGATAGTGGTGGCTGTCTTTCGCACAGGCGGTTAAGTCTGATGTTGACATGTTTACGACCCCACCCCACGAAGATAACCCAGTTGTAGTTGCCGTGTGGGCCACGCCGAACCTCTCTACCCTGAGCCTCTGCAAGATATCTTTCCTGGAATAGTAACTGTTATGCTGTCCACAGTGATGGTGGTGTGTTTTGTCTCAGTGTTTTTATGCTGAAGAGAGATGTTGGTAAGTTTTGGCTCATAGCCTTTATGCTTTGCAGTTGTGGTGAATTTTATCCCACAGTTTTGATGCAAACAGTAATGGTGGTGAGTTTTGTCACACGGCTTTCATTCAATGCTGTTGCAGTGTTTTGGGTAAACATTTTGACTGATATCTTTTACCTGTGGCCCCCTGGTTTAAAACTATCCCCTTTATTTAATTAAATGTGTTTAATTTAGCTATATACAGCTATTTAGCCTGTTAATTGCTTATATTTAGATAAACAATCATTAGTAATTAAATTCATGTAGCTGTTTTGTGTGTTTACTCTCTACAATTCTTTACAAAAATAATTATTTGGCTAAATTTCTTTGCTACCCTTCCTGTCATTTTCCTAACAACCAATCAGAGTGCAGGTATTCAGCATACTCAGGGACTGCAGCAAATTGTTTCTGAAATACGGTAAATCAATGCATTTCTAGTTAAACAGAAATATAGAAAAGATAAATGCAAAAAGTAACGTCTTCTTCGATGTTAACGCGTTTACTAATGCGCTCCATATTTAATACATTTTTGCCGACAGCCTTTAGTGTTGATTCGTGGACGCCATTTTGCCGGAATCCGCTTGCAAATGTGACAGCTTCTCCCGAGCTGGTTGATGGGAAAGGGTACCAAAGAAATGCCGTTAACATTTTATTTAGCTAACAGAAATGGGTTTATTTAGCCGAATAATGCTTATTTATTTAAATTTAAGATCTATTCAGTGAAATGTGTTTCATTTAACTAACAACATTTGTATTGGTAAAGGGACTTTTGGAGACTTAATGACAACGGTAAGCTTTTGTACAACCTGTAAAGTGTGTATTGAGTTTTGCAAGGTAAATTTCGTAAAGCATAATGTCTGTATCGAGCTTTTAAAAGTAAATTTTAGTACAGTTTAATGTCTATATTGAGCTTTGCCATTTAAATGTCGCACAGTTTAAGTCTATATTGAGCTTTGCAAGATAAATTTCGAACACTGTTTTGATTTTTGATTGGTAGTTTTCATACAATACAAAAAAAAATTGGCGTTTATTTTTGCTGCTTCATTCTGTATCTTTGAATTTTGCCTGATAGTTTTCATATAACGTAAGACACTATAATAGTTTTGCCTGATAGTTTTCATATAATGTAGGACACTATAATAGTTTTGCCTGATAGCTTTCATAAAATGTAGGACACTGTAATAGTTTTGCCTGATAGCTTTCATAAAATGTAGGACACTGTAATAGTTTTGCCTGATAGCTTTCATAAAATGTAGGACACTGTAATAGTTTTGCCTGATAGCTTTCATATATTGTAGGACACTATAAGAGTTTTGCCTGATACCTTTCATATAATGAGGGCACTATAAGAGTTTTGCCTGATAGCTTTCATATAATGTAGGACAGTGTAGGAATTTTGTCTGGTAGCTTCCATATAATGTAGAACAGTGTAAGAGTTTTGCCTCGTTGCTTTGATGCAACACATCAAGGAAATTTTCATATAATTAAAGGTTTTACCAGAATTTTGCCTCTTAACTGTGATGCAATATGATATCCGTGTTCTGTTTTGCTTGGTAGGTTTCACACAATTTAATACCTAGTAGAATGGACAGAGTTTAGCCAGGAAACGATTGTGAGAACTAATTTCTAGTAGAGTTTTGCCAGGACGCGATCATGAAGACTAATTTCTAGTAGGGTTTTGCCAAGAAGCGATTATATAGACTAATTTCTAGTAGAGTTTAGCCATAAAGCAATTATTCAGACTGATTTCTAGTAGAGTTTTGCCAGGAAGCAATTATTCAGACTGATTTCTAGTAGAGTTTTGCCAGGAAGCAATTATTCAGACTGATTTCTAGTAGAGTTTAGCCAGGAAGCAATTATGTAGACTAATTTCTAATGACGTTTTTTTTGCCTAAAGGTTTCAGCACAATGCAATGTTTGATTTAAGTTTGGTTGTGCTTTCTTGTTTTTAAAGATTTATTTTGAACACTTTATAGAGAACAGTCTTTGGTAAAGTAATTTCCCCCCCTCCCCACTTTTTAAAATTTACAGTGCATCGGTTGGTAGAGGTTTCTTTACACTGCTTCGCTTTAAATTTTTTTATGAACCATTTGTGCAGTGCAATATCTGGCCCTTGTATATTGCAATGTTTTCACTTTATGTACACTGAAAAGTTTGAAATGTCACAACTTTATTTTTCTTTTCGGCTATTCTATTCTTTTGCTACTTTGATGCTTTGGAAAAAATGTTCCCAAGTCTTACTGTTTTATGCAAATGCAAAATATTTTTTCTATATCTGCTTTTGATGGTACTCTGGATACCTGTCAATATGTACTGTAAAAAGTTAAGAGAAAAAGGCTGTTTATTTATTTTCATTAGCTCTTTTCGGTACGAAGTAACATGATTTTAAACGTGAATGTCCCCTAAATTTTCTCTCCAAAGAATAAGGCAATATTTTTAGGGTGCTAATACACAAAAAGGGTTGTACTGTCAACTTAGAGCAGTTATAAATATTCTCGCATAGGGGCGTATTTTATCTATCTATCTATCTATCTATCTATCTATCTATCTATCTATCTATCTATCTATCTATCTATCTATCTATCTATCTATCTATCTATCTATCTATCTATCTATCTATCTATCTATCTTGACAGAAGCTCCGTCAGTGAAAAGACAACCTGTTCGGTAGGGTGTCAAGCAAGATGGAAAAATGCACTGAACAGGCTTTGAACGTTGCCTTACATCTCATTCTCACTTCACTGATCAACAATTAACTGTCCAAATTCCGTAGTTTGTGTCGCTGTTTTTGTCCTGTGTCCACGTGGACAAGAAAAAGAAAACACTCTGTTTACAAAATATTCATTATGGGATTGCTGCACTTCTAGTGACAGGTGTACGCGCTACCAGTCTGAGCCAGTTCCGGTTTGAGTTTCCATTCGGTTTCCGTTTTCAAGACTTCAAAATATTAAATTGCACTTCTGTTTTGCCCTAATTTTTTTTTAAACCGTATATTGCTTCTTAGTTACTTTGAGCACTGTTGATTGATTCTTGTACTCGAGTGGAGCAAGCGCGTGCATGCGTCTCTTAGTGTATGTTCGCGCGTGTGTGTGAGTGCAGGTCGGAGTATGCGTGTGCGTGTGCGTATGTGTGTGTGTGTGTGTGGTCTGTATTTCGATATCTGTCTAAATGCATTTAGACATTTTGTTTATCAGCCTGTATACGTTAGAATTACTATTCTCAAACTAGTCGCACACAAAACATTCTTTAGATCGGAGTTTAAGAGTAAATTTTAAACGTTTTTAATAAATAAAGTACCAATAAGTTTAAAATCACTGATACCAATTTAGTACGAGATAGTGTACTATTCTTCATGTCAGTGACTTGTCATTTCACTTCAGGACATAATAACTTCAATTCATGACGTCACTTAATGTAGAGAGTGAATGTAGAGGTCAGTGACTTGTCATTTCACTTCAGAACATAATAACTTCAATTCATGACGTCACTTAATGTAGAGAGTGAATTTAGAGGTCACTGACTTGTCATTTCACTTCAGGCATAATAACTTCAATTCATGACGTCACTTAATGTAGAGAGTGAATGTAGAGGTCAGTGACTTGTCATTTCACTTCAGGCATAATAACTTCAATTCATGACGTCACTTAATGTAGAGAGTGAATGTAGAGGTCATTGCTGATGGAACGAGCACATGTACGCGCATACATACAAGCAAATACAACAGACATGCAAACAGACACAAAATTCGTGCGCGCACACATACCAAAAAACCCCCAACCCAATAACAATAGATATACACACAATCGTACACAATATAAATACATACAAATAGTTATATCCACCATAAGTACACACGTACACACACACACACACACACACACACACACACACACACACACACACACACACACACACACACTCACACCTACAGATATGCACACTCTTAAACAAAACGCATAAAAATCATGCACATTTGTTGTACACACTAAAACCCATCAAACACACACACAAAGTGAGCGAACGTACCCATCGCTATGCTTTATATAGTTCCACGCAGTAATCAGCAATTTCTGATGTGCAGTGCAATCATATCAGTTCTAGAGGAAATTTAACTCATTTGACATTTAGCTGTTTATAATCTCTTTTGATGTTTTGCGGACTTTATTACATCTATTTCTGTCCTTTAAAAGACATTAATGATGATTTAAATTGCACTGCGTTCACCTAAACCTTTATGACATCACAGGATGGCGCCACCACTGATCTCTGTGTCCAGGATTGGCTGCCCCAACACATGCGTCATCCGATGTCTTGAAACAAGATGCCATAACTGGAACCATGTTGAGTTAATCACAAGAACGTTAACTCTCTCACACTAAATGTCTTTGTCAATGGTTTGAAACTTAGGATGGAAGGGGAAGTAACTGGGTTGTTTGTAGCAGGTCCTAATATTAAAGACTAAAGATAAGACGCAGTATTATGGTTATGGCGCCAAAGGGTAGTTTTAGGCCTTTTTAAAGATAAAGGGGGTTGCAAATTCGCCAAGAAAAGTGACGTCAGATTACAACACTCTACTTGCAAGTGACGTCAGATTACAACACTCAACTCTACTTAGAGATAGAGTTAATAGTGCAATAGAAAATAAAAAAAAACCCCGAGATTAATTAATGAGTTCTTTTTCCCCGTACGGTATTAATCATTATTCAGGATGCTATGAAAAGAAAAGTAAGAAATTAATTTAGATGGACAAATGGATGAATGGATGGACGGATGGACGGACGGACATAGATAGATAGGCATTTCTTGTGTTTTATGTGACGGCACTGATGGTTCTATGCATTTAAAACGATTGCTTTCTTTCGTGATCGGATGATTAAATCAAGTTAATGAACGGATAGATTGTAAAACGTATGCGATTTGCTTAAGCTTGATTTTTATGCATTTATTTATTTTTGTTTATCGCATGGGCTTTGTTATTGACCCCGGGATCAATGTTATGAACCTGTCCCAGCATTGTGATTTACGAAATCGGAAATCGCTGCATTGCTATTTCAGTTTCCAATTAATAAATAATTGATCAGATGGAGCTGTCATAAGCTGTTGTAGGCGTTCTTTTTCTTGTTGTGAGTAACGCTCTCGATACTGAGTTTTGTTCTTGTGTCTTGTCATGAGTAACGCACTCGATACTGAGTTTTGTACTTGTGTCTTGTCATGAGTAACGCTCGATACATACTTTTGTTCTTGTGTCTTGTCATGAGTAACGCACTCGATACAGAGTTTTGTACTTGGCGAATTTGAGCTGTATGACACTATGCAAATCTTCCTACAATGATCAGCAAACTTCATCATCATGCATCGCTAGCCGTCATCTTCGTCGTCAGCAGGATCACTGTCCTTTCTGTTTTCATCATCATTTCCACCAGCAACACCATGCTCCTCCTCAACACTACCATCATCACCACACCGCATCATCATCATCATCATCATCATCATCATCATGTCTCCAAATTCCAGGTTACAGAAATGGTTTCGATCAAGCTAAGATTTGAACTTTGAAATTTAATGCCGATTTTACACATCCTTGTACAGGAGAGTTGATACACAATAAGTGGGTGCGGGGAAATACACGGCAGTACATACCTTCGCACATGTATGTGTATTTGTGTGTACATATATGTCTATATGTATGTGTATATGTTTGTGTGCATAAATGTGTATATTACATGCGTGTATGTGAACACTGCACTATTTTAACTCGCTAGTTGTGTGATTTATTTATCATAACTGTGGGTGATGCTGTCATTGTAAACAGTAAACACATGTCCAGAAAAAAACAAAACAAATCTGACAGTAATATTTCACGTGAACAAATTACTGTTGGTGACATTAGAGAATTATTATAATAGACCTCCTGATAGTTAAGAATGAATAATGTTTGTAATTAGATAATTTGGTCTTGAGCGGTTTACCTGCGCCGCTGCACAACGGTGTCACGTCCCTTACGATAGGACTCAATTACTAAAGTAAACAAGGGAATTAACTCTTTACAAATATGGCCCAGCAGCAGTACGTTTAGTAAACAGTAGAAATACTTTGAATGCATGCAATGGAAGAGATGCTGGGACAACTGAAAATGTACAGAGACAGTGGAAGGGAATGAATGGAGAGCGAGAGAGCAGGGAGGTAAGAAATGTGAAAGTGTGTGCGTGTGTTTGTGTGTGGGTGTGAGAGAGAGAGAGAGAGAGAGAGAGAGGGGGGGAAGAGGGAGAAATTGTGAGAAAAAATGATGCAGGAATAGAATGAGTAAGAGACATACACACACAAACTATGAGAGAGTAATAGAGAGAGAGGGACAGAGAGATAGAGGTCACGGAGAAATGGAGAGAGAGAATAGGAGAGCAAAGGGGAGAGAGTGAGAGGAAGCGGTAGAAAGATGGAGGGACAAAATAAGTGACTTAGAGTGGGAAGGACTAAGGCCATACCTCAATATACATTTAAGAAACAAAAATAATAACAGATGGAGAAAATTAGGAGAAAGATGGGAGAGAGAAAGAGAGGAGACAAACATATTTACAGAAATACTGATGGATGGAGAAAAAACGGAGAAAGATGGGAAAGAGAAGAGATAAACACACACACACACACACACACACACACACACACACACACACACACACACACACACACACACCATACGGCGTCACAGTTCTAAGAGAACTCAACATAATCAAATGTACGGAAATCAATAACTACCTCACTAAATTCGCGAAACATGTGGAGCCTTAATCAGCCACTCTGAAAGTAGGGGTGTGCCGAGACTAAATCAGAAAACCCAATATTTCTTCTACTGTGTAAATGAAGAACTGACGACTACGGCCCTTCTGCTTACAATAATTAGTATAGTCCAATAACTGAAAGAAAGTGCAGAGTGTTACAAAATTAGGTATACAGATGTAGTAGACCTTTTTGAAATGAAATAGAGTAATTCAAAAGTACTCCATATGGCAAGCATTATTAGCAAGGTGTTGATTTGGTTTAAAACATGCAAAGTACGGTTTTTGAACGCGTTTCTTTAAAATCTATTCATTTTGTAGCCAGATGCTGAAACACTGTCTGTCTCAAGCCAGCCCATCTTCAGGTTATTATTCCGCCTTATGCCCCCCCTCCCACCTTCTCTCCATCCCTTTGCATTGATTACCCTGCCTCCTTTTTCCTGTTAACTCTGCCACTCTCTACATTTCTCTCTTACTGTCCTTCTGTCACTCTGTCTTTGTGTCTCGCTTTCTTTTCTACTTTGTGTCTCTCTTTTCCTCCCTGTAATTCTTTTTTTCTGTCACTTTTTTTACTTTTTCCATTTTTTTTAAGCCAGAGATTCCCATTTAGCAAATATTCAGACAAGTTCATTGAAAAAGGTTCAAAGTTTTTTAATCAGGCAATCATTATCTCCCGTGCTCTGAATGTTTATGTACGCTGACCAATGATCAGGGTCGATAATCACACACGTCTCGAGAGGTTCCGTGGACGTGAGATTTAATCAGACTAGGGTTTTGAAGGTACTGGTTCGGGTCTCCGTTGTCCTAAATTTTGTTTGTCATGGTAACGGCCATTCTTCTAAATGAACACATCAACGGGAGCATATTGCTATTTTTTTTGGGGTGCAAATTTGCACTTTTTAATGTGAGGCGGGGTCTGCAAATATTTATTTTGTACATTCCACTTTTGGTCGTACATGTGCATGTGTGTGTGTGTGTGTGTGTGTGTGTGTGTGTGTGTGTGTGTGTGTACATGAAAGAAAGACAATAAACATAAGGACTCTGGTATCTTATGCACTTTTGTGAGTATAACTATCTGTTTGTCCAACACACTTTAGATGCCTGTTTTTCATTTCTCATATTATATTCATGTTGATGGAAGGTTGAAAATGAAATGATATTCTATAAGTTCAGGACGAGTGGTAGGAGTTTTGTGTGATTCTACAGTATATCACAAATGTGATCTCACATCACGTAGCATTGTACCTTCCATTTTAGTCATTACTTTGTACCTGCCCATAGATAGATGAACGTTGGAAGTAGATGTTAAGAAGCTATCAGTAAAACACTAAAGATTAATTTGCTTAATTATCTATTATTATGGCATCTATAAACATTTAAACACGTCCTAATAAATTAAACAATATTTTCATGGTAAGTTTCAAATGCAGGTAAAGTTAAAGTAACTTTTATTTTAATTTATGAAATGTAATGACAATTTACAGTAGTTGGGTCACACTAACTTTGGTCACATTTACCATGGTCACAACAACCTGGCTCACCATTATTTTGTTCAGATATCCTTGGTCACCTTAAACTTAACTATAGGTGTCTTAGAATAACCTTGGTCACTGGATATTGATAAGGCTACACTTGACTATAGTCACCTTAGGTCACACTATCCTTGAACACATTTTGCCTTGGTCACACTTACTTTGGCCTCAGTTGCCTTGGTCGCAGAACCTTTTTCCACAGCTATATTGGTCACACTAGCATCCTACTATATAAAGCAGTAGATCCTTGGCTGTTCTGAAGCTGACATGCATACTTGCTGACAAGAAGCTTACATCCACTGGGTTTATCCCATTTCTAATTTATGCAAGGGGCATCATTCTGTCCCAAGCTGATATCATTGTTCAACATTATTGTTCAATCAGGTTTACTCCACTTTCAATTGTGACTGAAGGGCCCAACTCAGAGAAAGAAATTTACAAATTAGAAAAAATCTTACACAAAATAGGACAGTGGCTAAAGGGCTCAACACTAAAAATTATAGGGCGTGAAAAACAGGGCAAGTTCATTTAGCAACAGAGCTACAACTATTTCAGACTTTGATGAGGCAAATAAATCTTGATGCAAGCAGGGCAGTTTAAAGGTAAATGAACTCAGGACAAATATTTTACACACTTTTGTTTTAAAGAGAATGCTTGTTCTACAACCAATTAGAGTTGCTCTGATATTACAATTTATTCAATACCAACATGAACACATCCAAACATATTTATAAGTAGGTATATTCTATTAACAGCAGTTTAGAATTTTGCTTCAATTGGTACTAACTGTCTGAATCTGTTTTTACCCAAGGTCAGTTGTATGTCACCTTCTGAAGCCTTTAAAATTATTGATGAATAGGAAAAGGGAAAACTGATGAATGGTAATGATTTAACATTCTCAAGAAATGTGGTTTCCAAAGAAATATTTTCCATGTGTGTAAGTTAATATAATTTGGATTTAATTAACTCTAACAAATGAAATACATATACAAATTTTCCATTGAATGACGGGTTTATTTCTAATTGAATATAGTTGTCTTGGTCACAGGAGCCCTTTGGAATAGTTGCTTAGCTACAAAAACACTGGACACAGGTGACTTGGTCATTGAAACACTGGACACATTTACATTGTTCACGAAGAATTGACTACAGTTGCCTTGGACACACTAACCTTAGAATACTTGTCTTGATCACAGAAAATTGGCTATATTTATCTTGGTCATAGAATCTTGGCTATAGTTACAGTTACCTTGGATACATTAACCTTAGAATAGTTGTTTTGGTCATCGACTCTTGTCTACATTTAAAGTGTGCACACTAATATTAATCATTGTTTACTTAATCATGCTTGAATTAGCTACAGTAACATTGACCACAGAGCCATAATTATCCTGCTCATATTAACCATGGTCTTGGTTACTAAGTTTACAGATCCATGAATGGTAGAAGTTAACCATTTCCAAGATTTCACGCTTTGAAGAAAAAAAATAAATCGATGTATTAATAAAATTTTCATGTAATTAGTGAGCAAGGAGGTCTTCAGAATATTGCAGAAAAATTGCGCAACACATGATTATGCACACTGCTTCATGAAAGCCTCTTCTTTAATTAGATACACTACTTTATGTTTCGTGTATGACTGTAGCACTTTTTATTTTCTGGGAGTACAAACACACTGTTAAGAGTCTATTAATAGTTAAAGAGGTCAATGAATCTAATATAATGATGTGTTTCTCACGCCAAAGTTTGGCGATGCTTGAGTTGTTGTATCCTCAGGGATTCACAGAATATGACCATAGTACTAAAGATTTAAACTCACGTAATGCTGTAAAATCAGCTATTTCCAGCTTGCTTAATAAATGGCGCTGTGGCCACAAAACGACTTAGTTCATTTAGCAGATGATCTGAAAAGTAGGTATGCTTATGATAATCACAGCCTCTTTTTGCTTTTCATTTTATGAACCTAACACTAGACTATTATTTTTTAACGTTTTTAAAATTTGTTGCCCTCCAGGCCCATGTTATCTAACGACCATTTGAGACAAAGTAACGAATTTCTTTCTCCAATGAGAACGAACTATCACTATGGT
The DNA here is from genome assembly GCA_028829895.1 of Sinotaia quadrata. Lineage (NCBI taxonomy): Eukaryota > Metazoa > Mollusca > Gastropoda > Architaenioglossa > Viviparidae > Sinotaia > Sinotaia quadrata. The sequence goes on along the minus strand of CM054181.1, from coordinate 112,708,478 downwards.
AACATACATCGACTAATATCAACTATTTGCATTAATTACCCTGCTGTGTATTCACTGATATTTAGTGTTTATGGATTATACTGAACTGGTTGACTAATATAGATGTAGACGAAAAATCATAGAATCTGAGAGCTGCCTTTACTAACTTTGTACACTGTAACATTGCTTTGTTCTACACTATATGATGTAGTGTTATAAAGGCAACGTTGCTTTTCTTTCTGACTCCATTCGGGATCTGTATCTAATCATCCGATTTGTTTAGAGTAAAATAGAAATAAAAGTATTACGTCATTTTAATATTCCACAATAACTTATATTTGGATACGTTTCATAATGACTGGAAGAGAAAGCACATAACTCGTAAAAGTACGTCATAACGCTCGAATACAATATACGTATGGATACGAATCATAATGACTGGTTGAGAAAGCACATAACTTGCTAAAGTACGTCATAATGCTCGAATACAATATACGTATGGATACGAATATCAACAACAGCAGCAAAATTGCCATTTTAAAAACAAGATTATTAAACTTCGAATTCGCATAGTAATTTCTTAGTTCTAGCTACAGTTGGATTGCCTGGAAAGTAATGCTGTCCAATACATTCTGAAATAAGTGACATAAGCTTGTATCTAGAATTGTTTCACCATTTTGCCTTCTTTCCTCCACGAACCATTAATAATGAAGATACACTTATAATAAGTACAATAATAATGATAAAAGTAGCAGAAGCATCAATTACAACAGCAGTAATGACAGCGACGACTACTTCTTCTGCTACAACTACTACTACTACTGATGATAATGAACAGAAGGAACTCTAATAATATTAATAATAAATGATATAACAGGGTAAAAACCTACTTTGACTTTACACACAAAAAGTATGTGCATTCTGAAGTTATAGGAATTCTACGCATGCATGAGTCTTCCCTCGTCTATTAGCATTTGATCCTTGGCACTGATATAAGGGAAAAGAAAAGGAATAAGAAAATAAATCCGAAAGATATTTTAAAAAATGTAATACTGGTTGCTCTTAGGTTTCAATGTGATTTATGAACGCTTGTCTCCCTGCGCGCATGCATGTTGATTGATAATCAGTAAATGGTTTAGGGATCAGTTATAAAAAGATTTGGGCAGGATATGTAAGATGTGATTCGCGTCCTATAATCATTGATAGGTATCAACTAAATTAAAATCGAAATAAATCACCAAGAACGCAAGCAAGAACAAACAAACAAACAAACAAACAAACAAACAAACAAACAAACAAACGAACTAACAAAACAAACAAACAAACAAACAAACAAACGACACTCTTTTTGTCTTTCTACAAGTGAGTTTTTGTCAAAGAGGGATTTCACTAGAGTACTTAAGTGTTTTGTGAATATATATTTGCTTGTGGACCATATAATTATTTAAATGAGGATGTGACATTTAATGTGACGAAGAATGATTAATCAGGAGAGCGGAGAGAATGAATCTGTGACATAGTGAGAAATAGCACGAGTGAGTGAGAGAGTGGGCGAATGGTAAACTGAGAAAGGAGACCGAGAGAGAGGGAGAAAGTACAGGACAGAATGAGGGTAGGGAAGATTGATGATGGCACGCTGAGAAATTGTATGAGAGAGTGAGAGATTAAAAGAAGACTACGAAAATGAGGGACTAAAGAAATGTGAGGACAAAATAGAGTGTTTACTTTGGCTTGTGTGTGTGTATATGTGCATCTTGTGACATGTGCGCCACTTAGTTAATGAAGATAATAATTATTACTAATTAATCTTTCATAACTAATTTCAAGTGATGAGAATATTAATTTTATTTTATCAATGATCCTCCAACAGACACCAATAAATTTAGAAATTAAATTAAAAAAGAAGAAAAATCAACTATACAAATAACAATTACAATGAAAGGGATAATTTGACATCAATATTCCATGAACCCACATTCAGATAATTATAGTTTACATAGTCTTTCACTTCATTTATATAATAATAAAATTACAGCTAATTATAATTTAACAATAGAGTCAATACAAATGGCAGATTAATCCTAACAGAGAATAGTAATGGAGTTATTAGAAAAGGTTATTGTAAACTTAACATAACTAGATTAAGTACAGCTTCTACAGTCTTTCACTGGTCTTTTCAATGACGTCACAGTGTCAAAATGTCCATGCTCAGCAAAGTGTTCCCGCCTCGTGTGCAAGAAAATGCGTCGTTACTCTCAACCGACCTGGCACTCTCTTGCCGTCAGTTTCTTGAGCAGAACACAATCACAATAAGTGGATTATCTTCACCAGACTGATGTACTTAGCATCCTTCCTTTGATACATCAAAAGTAGGGGTGTGGCATATTCCCTTATGCTTACACTGCAACACACTTTGCAAGTTTCCCCTTTTTTCCCCGGTCACTCAAGTAATGACTAGTGAACGTATCTAGGAACTTGAAAGTTGAACTTGAGACTCACACTCAGACTGAGACTCAACCACAACTAAAAGAAGAAGAAATCAGAAGGCTGCTTGCTGACTGCAACATACAATTAAGGAGCAAGCATATGTTTCTTATTCATTACAATATAACTCCATTCTAGCTGACACTCCATTCACAAACTTTCTACAATTCCTGCAACAGTATTCACTATCCCCATGCACACGTGGTATCAATGTTACATATTAATACACCACATAGGCGCAGCATAGTTCAAACATTGTAGTAAATAAATCAACTCACAAAGTACATCTTTATATAACACAAATATAACATATCAATAGTAAATAAATCTACTTACATAGTACATCTTTACATAAGACAAATATAACATATCATTAATAAATAAATCAACTTACATAGTACATCTTTACATAACACAAGTATAACATATCAATAGAAAAATGTATGAATGTTTCCAAGTCCCCTGTCTCAATCAGTCAGTTTAAACTCACCACTCAAGCTAACGGCTGCCTTCAGAGGCAGACTTCTCTCTTTGTCTTCAAATTCAAAAGTGAATAGACGACAAAATTCTCTACTGCAAGTAAACTCCTTAAACTCAGCCCATTGGCTAGTCTCGTTCTCATAAATCATAATCATTAAATAAAAGAAAACTGCTCATTCAATTTCCCTAGGTAGGGGCAAATTTATTTTTTGTCACACATCTGTATTTGTATATTTAAGCGTGTGTGCACACGCACGCACGCACGCACGCACGCACGCACACACAATCAAATCAGAGACTGAGAGAGAGCTAACAATTGCCTGATTTAAATAAATATTCTTAGGCTTATAGTTCATTTCTACCACTAAACAAACCAGCAGACAAAACGCAAAGACCAGCAAAAGGAAACAGTAACAATCAGTGCAACTATACTCTGCACATCAGTCTCTCGACTTCTGAGACAGAGAGGGAAAGGGAGAGAATTTGGTGCTGTATCAGTGGCAGAAAGGATTAAAAAAAAAAATGTAATGATCTCATATTTCTTGTGGCATATTATTTTACGGTTCTTGACAAACAGTTAGCGATATCATAGACTCCTGCAAAGGAAAAAAAATGTGTGCGCGTGAATAACCTATCACATGTGATCTGTTTACTGTATTTCAGTACTTTAAAAAAAAAGTTATTTAAATTGCGCCATTATTTCTTCTGGCACGTGTCACAGACTCTTTCGATTGATTTTATGCCGGAAAGCAGGTGTTTTGTGATAAGAGAGTCCCACTGACCTAACAATACATGTGGACTGATTTAAAATTTAAAACAAGTTATCTCCCTTGATAGCATTTCTTAATACTACTAATCTACCCGTATTGTTTGCGTATATGCAGGTGACTAGCGTTCTTGAGCACGTCGACATACACACGCTTAAACACATGTATGTCTGTATGCATGTACGCTTGTATACATGCATATTTGTGCGCATGTGTCTATATACCTGAATATTTGTGTGCATGCATGTTTGTATGCATATGTGTCTGTGTGTATGCACGTATGTTTGTGTGCATGCATGCTTGTATGCATATATGTTTGTACATATGTATGTTTGCACGTTTGAATTTGCGAGTGCGTGATTGTATGCCTGTGTGTTTGTTATCATGTAGATTTGTGTGACTGCAAATTGTGTTAAAGATAAAGCAATGTTTGAGCTAGATTGTGAAGGTATGAACATGTGTGTGTGTGTGTGTGTGTGTGTGTGTGTGTGTGTGTGTGTGTGTGTGTATGTGTGTGTGTGTATGTGTGTGTGTGTGTATGTGTGTGTATATGTGTGTGTATGTGTGTGTGTGTGTGTGTGTGTGTGTGTGTGTGTGTGTGTGTGTGTGCGTGCATTTGTAAACGTACATACATATGAGTATCTGTGAGAAAAATATGTGTAAATGCGTGTGTGTTCTTTTAAGAAGAGAGAAAATAATGTTTCGGTGTTAGCTTTTCACACCTTAAAAATGTGAACGATTCCTTGTCAAACAATTCATAATTATTATAATACAAATCCGCTCTTCGTCAGTAGCTGAAAACTTAAAATTATGTTAAGCCTGGATATGTATTTTGCAAGTCGTCGTGTTTGAACTGTAGAGTGCTTAACTGATTATTTATTATATAGCATATAATATTATTTACACTTACGAATCACAATAAGGAATCGAGAGAAATTTAAATTTCTGCGAAATTAAAGTCAAGCTTGACCGTTCGATCTGTACGATTTACTGCACCGTACTTCGGTCACAATATTCCATGAGAGCTCAAATTCGCGGTATTATGCATATTTATCGTTCTCTTCGTCGCGCTCTGTCGACGTCATGCGGCTGACGTCATGTGACCGCCACGTCCCGCTTTACACTGGCGGAACTGAACTATTGCGATCGGTCTCTCTCTCTCTCTTCCTCACCCCCTCCCCCAAACCACCCCACCCCCCGCTTCATGTGCTATTGTTTTATTTGAAACTAATTACGAATATTAACGTCGCAGAGCCTGACTGCTCGCAAACGTGGCACGTTATGTTACCTTTTGACCGCGAAAAATGTTGAGCAGAATGGTCCTTTTAAGATAACGCATTTTAGAATCTGCTGAGATTTTTTATTAGTAACATACTAATTATGCAAACTTTTTAAAAAGTACACATGATTTAGTTTTATTTAACGAAGAGTAGAGGACTGCCTATTTTATGGTGTGAGATGGTTACTTTGGGCTCTCTGTACCATACGCACACACTCCATGAAATAAAGGCTATTAGTGCCGTGATCCTGTTAGAGTTTTCTGCTAGGCATCTAATGCTACCTGACTGTCGTAGTCACGTGACTTAGTCTCACTGCATTAAAAGTGTCAGAGCTTATTCAACCGTCGATAAACGACACGCAATAAGACAACATTATTAAGACACCACCACCTAACTACTTACACAGTAAGACAACATTATTAAGACACCACCACAAAACTACTTACACAATAAGACAACATTATTAAGACACCACCACAAAACTACTTACACAGTAAGACAACATTATTAAGACACCACCACAAAACTACTTACACAATAAGACAACATTATTAAGACACCACCACAAAACTACTTACACAGTAAGACAACATTATTAAGACACCACCACAAAACTACTTACACAATAAGACAACATTATTAGACACCACCACCAAACGACTTGCAATAAGACAACATCCTTAAGACCCAACCTTGCAACCATTTGCAATAAGATAACATCCTTAAGACCCAACCATGAAATCATTTGCAATAAGACAATAAGATAATATCAATATCAATAAGACAACACCGATGCTAAAGTTTCCTTTATGCCCCGTGTGATGCTTATTGATTTCTTCTTCTTCTGCTTCTTCTTCCTTTTTCCATGACTTCAGCTGGCTGTCGTTTGTGAACCAAGATCTCGGAATCTTACAAAGATTGTCAGAGATCCAAGGTTTTACTGAGGACGTGGGCATTTCTGAGGAGCAATCTCCATCAGAACGTGGTTTTCCTCCCCTCCCCTCTCCCTCCTGGACTCCAATTCCTTCATATTCCTTCAAGCCGAGTCTTTCGCAGAAGAGTGCTCTCATTGCGAATCCATCCAGAATCACAATAATTCTTTTTTACTTGCTGACTTTCCATTCTTGCACCCTACCTTCTTCTGTTTAGAAGAGATTATTTATTTTCCCTAATATCTGATTACTTATCTCCCCTAATATCTGATTACATATCTCTGTTAATGTCTGATTACTTATCTCCCCTAATATCTGATTACTTATCTCCCCTAATATCTTGTTACTTATCTCCCCTAATGTCTGATTACTTATCTCCCCTAATATCTGATTACCTATCTCCCCTAATGTCTGATTACCTATCTCCCCTAATGTCTGATTACTTATCTCCCCTAATATCTGATTACTTATCTCCCCTAATATCTAATTACGTTTTGATCGAATGGATCTCATAAAATTTCTCTTTTTAAGCTGCATGACCAAAGTGAATATTTGAAAGAAATAACTTTAAATAATTCTTTATTCTGGACTTCTGTGAAAATCATTTACAGTTGTTGTCATGCATAACTTTGTTGTTGTACTGTGGTGCAAAGCCTTGGTCTTAGAGAGCATTAGGTTTATGCACTGATATCAGTACTTCAGCATGCAACACTTTATTAAAATATAAACTTCTTGCCCTAGAGAGAAATTTTGTGTGCTTGTAATTACTGTTTATATCAATTAATATGACTACCTACATATTTGAGACACTAATTTTGTTTTAGAAGCTCATGAATAGTTTTATCTCACTCCCTGCCATAGAATTTTAGTATGCTTGTAATTACTGTTTATTACAATACCATTAATAGCTACACATTTCAGACACTAAATTTCTTTTAAAAAAACTCTTATGTCTAAGTGTATCTAACTCCTTGCCATAGAGAGAAATTTAGTGCGCTTTTAGTTATTGTTTATAATAATACTATTAATATCTATACATTTCTGATACTAATTTTAAAAAAATTAATAGAACTTATGTATATGTTTATCTGTCTCAATGCTGGACTCACACAAATTAACAGTGCAAGAATAATAAGAGAATAATTAATTATTATTCTTTTTGAACTTGATTGTAATGCCCACATAGTAATGATTCAATTGTACTGCATATGCTTGATTGTAATACTCACATACTTATGACCTTAGTATGCTGTACGTGTTTTTAATTGTAATGCCCACATAATTACGATCCTTATAGTATAATTTTCAACATTCAAGATTGCTTTAGCAAATAAACATGGCGACGCACAGTAGAAGCTATATATTATTCTTGTACTGTAATGCCTTATAATTTTAAAACGCTGAAGAGATCAAGTGTAATCTTTTTCAAACCTGGAGACTTTCAGTAAAAGCTATATTATAATGTCAATAATAATAACAATAATGGCAAAATAACAACAATAATAATGGCAAGTAAGCATACATATCAAGGTGAAAGCCGAGTAAACTTACAACACTAGCTCTAGTTAAGGACGTGGATATTTTTAGAGAGCGAAAATATGTGGTGCGCCTAGCACAAATATTTGATATAATTAAAAAGATAATTATACTAGAACATATATTCTCCACACGCACACACATTCACATGTACATACGCGCACACGCATACATACACTTTGGAAAATAATTCCTGCAAATGGGAGTGGAATAAAATTAAGTCGGATATGGACGCATAGTAATTTACGGGTATTATGTGGTATGAGGTGATATTTTTATGCAAAACAAATCTACTCTCAACAAATCTACAGCCTTCAATAAATATAAAGTCAACTGAGAAATTATTCATGATAGACCTTATTGCCTCGAAGAGAGAATATTGCAATATTTATCCACATAGTTCTCTATTAAAAACAAATATGTTGACTTCTTTATGTAGTTATTAAGTTCTGAAATTTGATTGGTTGATTTCCTCTTGCATGATAATGTCCATTGTGGAAAAGATTTAATTCGAATTTTTGCGCCCCTTTTCTCTTCTTTCTTCCATTCTGCCTTACCCAAGCCCTAAGGTGGAAATGGTTATCGCTTTCAATAGTTATTGGAAGTGAGGCCAATAAAGTGGAAATGGTTATCGCTTTCAGTAGGTTACTTGACATCAGTATTTCTGTGAATCCATGTTGGAATAATTTTAATATCTATACAGTTTTAAATCCTAAAACACAATTCAACAATTTAGTGTCAATTAAAATCACAGGACAGTTCTAATCAGAGAACAGAAATGGAGTTATTAGAGATAAGCGATAATAGTTTGTCCATAAACTGATTTAGGTGCTGTCTCATTGGTCTTTCACATGCCATTTTGTAACATGGCTACAAGCTATTGTTTACGTCAATTACAGTCAATTCATCATGATTCCCTTCTCACGTTGTAGTACACTGATTCACTGCTATTCTCTTGAAACGAACATGGGCACTCATTCATCATATCAACTCCATCAAGAAGAACAACAATTGTAACAACTTCCAGTAACTTCCTTGTACTAGAAAATGTTTGATGCAGTCAGCATACCTTGTTATTAATAACATAAATCAAGATTCTCATCACTTGTAATTAGTCATGGATGATTAATTAATAATAATAACCATAACCATTAACTAGGTGCCGATAGCATCACAACTTCTTACAGTCTTAAGGTGCTTTCTGAAACGTCTTCATGGAACATATTCAGACAAATCTGTCAGACTGTTTACATACCTCTTTGTCCAGACTCCAGTCGCATGTTTGCTTGTCCCTCCGACTTTCCGTTCATCGTCTGTCTATCTGCCAGCCTTGTCTTTCATTTGTCAGTTTGTCCGCCTTTCTGTACGTTTGCTTGACTGTCTGAATGTTGTCCTGTCGTCTCGACGACTACCCATCCGACTGCCAATCTTTTTTGTTGAAATGTCAATCTATTTGTCGAACAATGTGTCCCTCAGATATAGTCTTTAGACTCCTTACAAAAAAATCCTGGGTGAGTGAGAGCCATGTGTGTGTGGTGTGGTGTGTGTGTGTGTGTGTGTGTAGTCTGATGTCCATTGTTCAATATCCACCACTCACGGATGTTGAATAATGAACGTTAGGCGCTCCCGGCAAGCTGCGGGTGGTGGTGCAACCAGAACTGACGCTATCCCTGTCAACGCTGACGGACCCGCCAGTCCATCATTGAAATGAATTTTCGGTCGCTTGACTGGAGTGTCAAGTTTGTCAAGCACTCCAAATCGTATTAATTTGCCTCCTTCAACATTCCCTTCTACCCCTCCCATCTCCACCCCACATCTCTTTTGGGAAGCTTGTACATATAACTATATATATATTCTACACCGCAATGCTCTATACTGCTTCTATCGTTGCTTCCCATTGTGATGATTGCGCCATTCCTATTCCTACGACTCTTAACGTGTAGCCGAGTGTATTACGCAATAATTTACACAACGTAAATTACAGAGTGATATAGATTGTAAGCCCAATATGCGCACGCACCCACAGACAGGTTTGGCTACCCCGACTAGCGAGGTACTAAAAAAATTTACCATTGTTGTGAGGTCTGCTATTAATTGGATACTTTTGAATATTTTTTGTTTGCTTCATTAAAATATTAGAAATTATGCTTATGAATTAGCTGCTAGGTATATTAAAATATATACAGCATTTGAAGTTTTAAATAAGATAAACATAAATAGAAAATATATCTTCATGACGTTAATAATGTGGCAGAATTTGTGATAGTAGTATTTTAATACATATAAAATATATTAAATCTTGTTTGTGTACATTTTGCAGTATATGTACTAGTTAGTTTCGATGTGTAACAGTTACATCTAGCGGTTAGGTTAGTGGTTTAATTTCGTCTAAATATTATTATTCACTTTCCTTCTGTAACTTTAGTACTAAGTGTTAGGTACTCTTTATAACATGGTTGTACGGTATCTTATTACATGATTGAAAATTGCAAATGACAGTATATTCTTGTAAACAACTCTCACAACACAGGTTAATAAAAAATGATATGCCACTGTTGTGTAAATATGACTTTATGAGGTATTTTAACAGAGATAAAGTATATGACATCTTCTTTGCTGTATTTTTCAGCATTGCAAGAATGAGGTAATGTAATGTCAAACAGCAGTTTTGAGGTAGCTTTATTAAGTTAAAATATTTTATCTGTGTATTTGGGGAAAGTTGTACACAACAGAAGCTGCTTTGTATTGTAAAACACACAGGGCAATTGAAATGTGAACTATGAGAAAATAACACTAACTGAATAATTTTAAATCTCTTATGTCTGCAACTTGTGTAATTGTGATGGAGTATTTCAATACAGATAAAATATCTCAAATCTTTTGTTTTTATAGCATATGAAGATAAGGTGCAAATAATAATAATAATGCACATTATAGATGACATATATAAAATGTTGTGTCTATTTTTCAGTATAAGGAATCCTAAAGTAAATAATGTTTGTACAAGTGTTTGTGACGTACTATAAATAATAAATGTTCAAGGGAATAATTGTGCAGCAGCATCAGTCTTATCACATAAGTAGTGAGATAGCTTAGTGTAAGTTCTTTAATCATGTAAAGATTTAAAAGAGATAAAATTAAATTTTCATTTAAAAGTAATTTCAATTCTTTCATAAAGGTTTTTGCAAAATTTAACTGGTTAGTAACTTGTAGATATGTTGTGATTGCAGTGTTAAAAATAGAGAACGGAACTCTTGTTAGTACTCGAGACTGCTATGTCACTACGGAAACCAGGTGGTGTCCAAAAGTCGAAGAGCAATTAAATTTCTCTTTATTATTTTTTATTTTTTAAAATTTTTTGTTGGATACATGCTGTATGGCTAAAGAGTGTTCCAAGTCGGCACCAGAATGCTCATTAGTGTTCAAAACTACTCTCCAGTACAGAGACCACGTGGTCATCGAACACCAATGAAATCTCTCTTCAGTAGTGAGGACTACTGTGCCTCTACAGAGACCATAATTATGACATCCGTGCAAATGACGAAACTGAATGGCTGACTTGAAAGAAACTCAGTCTTGATCTATTATATGCTTCACATGCTTTTGACGTAAGCAAAATGTGTACTAGTTCTTAAAGCTCGTTTCCACAGCATACCTAAATCACATTTTGAAAGAAAAAAAAAAGAACGCTACAACATTTTGAGAATAGCACATTTGCTTATGTCCTTTTAAAAAAAAGAGAAAGAGAACTAAAGAAGTTGATTTATTTTATATTGAATAAGAATGTAATACAATGATCCAGAGTGTGTATGTGTGTGTGTGTGTGTGTGTGTGTACGCGCGTGTGTGTATGTGTGTGTGTATGTGTGTGCGCGTGTTGTATACGTATGTAAACCTATAGGCCTAAGAGTACTTCCCAATCCGCAAGCGATACACTCTTGCCATTCTATTGGGTTCTGTCCACGATGTAAATTTATATAAAATAAAATAATAATTTATCCCGACGGATCACAATCGGGCAGCAAGGGATATAAGCTTGTCCAATTTATTGGGCTCGGTCGATGACGAACTATGAAAGAAAATATTCATCCAGACATGACTGAACAACCTGCCGGCTAGCAATATGCGCTTGATAAATCCATTGGGCTCCAGTGACGTCACTTGATATGCGTTCTTATCCCCTCCCACAGATTGCGCAATCCTCTTTTTGGCGCAGACTCCACTTAACACGGTCGGACCAGACAGGCCATGCTTATACGGCTGAGGTTCCAGCTGCTGAGAATATATCTTGACTGCCAGCGAAGTCAACGATGTTCACTGGAATTGTAGAGTGACGCTTTGTGCTCCAGGCCGAGGTGTGGTAAACCTTGCAGTGTACATCCTGTTCCAACCGGTTAACTTCACACGAGCGCCTTATAAGATGTAATGCTATATAGCAAACCAACCACGGTTCGCAAATTATTATTCTATTCAGACTGATATTTCTTGACAGACTCGCCACTTTTCAAGTGCAAGTGCGCATGGTCCTAAGTTGCAGTTTGAAACAGTCTTTTGTTTTTTCTTCCTCTTATTCGTTTACTCTTGTTTAAATCCCATTTTAGATTTTATGTACTTGTTACGGACTTTTTTCTTCTCCTTTTTCTCGGAAGATAGGTCATGGTATCCAAAGTCTGGAACCTGCATATTCTTTAATTTTCTTTCCTTTTATAGATACATTCTAGCGTAATCTATCTATCTATCTATCTATCTATCTATCTATCTATCTATCTATCTATCTATCTATCTATCTATCTATCTATCTATCTATCTATCTATCTATTTGTGACGCAAACGCCACTCTACCTATTGGTTATGATTATTATTATTAATTAATCATCCATAACTAATTACAAGTGATGAGAATCTTAATTTATGCTATTAATAATAATTCTTCAGGAGACACCACTCGTCCCTCTCACTTGGCGGACATGCGGGCGCTGTAAACATTTTCTCTCTCCCACATTATTAAAGATAAATATTTACCGTCACACAATATATCTGTAGGTGGAAAAACTTCTTATAAATGGAGAAGATAAATCCGTCTTTTAGACTATATTTAGTGACACCCCCCCACTATCTCTCGAACATATGGTCTCCAATATGTATAAGAGGGTCAATACATTTATTAAATCAACAATTAATATACAACATATGAATACGATCAAAAGAGTGTTGACATTTACCATCACTTCACAACAATGTACGATTAACACTAGACAACCGTTCAGTTTATACTAGTATAGGCATAAGTCAATTTAACTTATCATCAAGTTCGTGGATATCATACATCACAGAAGTGAGAGTGGAGTTCAGAGAAATAATTATAGTCAATCTACACAACCTTTTTTAATGATGGCCACTGTGACTTGCAAGTGTTCACAATCACGTGGTTTGCAACAAGTCACTGTCTTTCTTATTTAGATGATGGTCCAAAGCACCCCTTTAGGTACATTACACAACCATTCCAGAATCTTCGATGTTCTCACAAAGCACACTGTGGAGAATCGTCCAGAACCTCACATGCACTATCAAAGCACATCATGCGAGATATTCTAAAATCTTCACATGCACTACTCAAGCACATCATGCGAGATATTCTAGAATTTTCACGTGCACTACTCAAGTACACAATGAGGAAATTGTTCAAAATAATCTTCGTGAATTCTCAAGACCAAACTAAAGCTTCAATTTTCGCCTTATTGGCTCTCGAATGGAACTCAGAGGAATCAACTTACAGCAGGACGTTTAGTGCTACGTTTGACGATAACGCTTGATTTGCACACTAACGTAATCAGGTAGAGTGCTGTAGGCTGAAGCAAAAAAGATGCACTTTCTTGCAAAAGTCAAATTAAGGCAGTGCTAAATATCAGGCCTATGCTATCTATAAACCCCTTTCTCTCTTACATACATTCACAATTTACAAACCCTGAAACAATTTCCTTAGTCCAATATACACACGCACAACATAAGAAATATAGCATCGACCAAAATTCACAAGTATAATGTACAATGTAATCAAATTAGTGAACATAAAAATAATGATTCACTTGCATAAGCATTCTCTAATTTAAATCATACATCAATAGCAAACATGAAGGAAATATTCTAAGTCCATTTTTCCCTTATCAGTCTGTTAACTTACCATAAGCTAACATTCACCTTTATGACCGGACTCGATTTTCGATCAGAATCAAAGTGATTAGAATAGAGTACTTCTTCAACAAAGTTATTTTTGGTCCATCCTCATTTGGATTAAATTTTTATTAAATGAGACTGTTAGTCAGAAAACCTACTCATCCACTTGGAACTGGTATGGATTGCATCAGCAATTTCTAGCATATTCTCCATCTGAGTTGTTTACTCCAACTTTGACAAAATTATATTCACAAAGAGTGCCCAAGGTAGGATCATGTTGACATTTGCAACAAATATATAATCCATCCATCCATCCATCCATCCATCCATCCGTCTTTCGTCCGTGTGTCTATCTACCTATCTATCTCTTCCAACCACCTCTCAGTCGTCTCTGCCTCCGACTGTGTATCTGCTAATGAATGATGTACCGATTTCGCCATGTTCCTTTGGAAGACATTCTCAGGGTCTAAGTACCATTCTTAGAATCAAGCACAATTAGCGAAATGAACTCTGTGTTCCGTTTACCGTCTGTTTCTGTCATTCAACTCGAGTGCGAATTAAAGAAACACGATCTGCTAGTGGGACTAGAGAAAGACATCTATAAAATGTTTCTGTTAACTTCACGGTACTTAAAGAAAAGTGTTTCCTGCTGTGTGGCTGAGAATGGGGAGCGTATCAAATGAGGAGCCGTGCACGCAATGACCCGCACTTTGAATATACAAATGGGTTACAATTTAGCCTTACAGAAATTGTAATATACAAACTAGAGGAACAACTGCTGCCTGGTTTTGTAACAACAACAAAAAATATTTATTTTGAAAAACGTTTTTGTTATGATTTTTCATTAGCCAGCTTGCAAGAATTTCTAAAGTTAAAAAGATTATTCATTTTATAAATTCTGACTAGAAACGACTTTGTAAATTAAATTTAATATTTTGTTTTACAAGGCAGACATTGCAAAGGAAGTACACCGAACCATAAGTTAACCTTGCGTTTGGGTTGATTTGAGTTCAGAGAAGCTGTGACGAGTTTGGTAAATGCTGGCACACTACGTATCTTGAATGCAACACTTCACTTTATCTCTGACATTACTTAAGTTTTGTGTGTTCAAGATTTAAAAAAACAATATATGCTTGCTGAGATAAAGTTTGTTTTCGTAATTTCCTTTTGCGGCTTTCAAATTTAAAGTGATTGAATTGCAATTGAACATCTGTAAGAAAGTACAAGAAGCTTAGCTACCCCACCCCCCCACTTTCCTTACTACTACCATCAAAGAGAAAAGAATAAAAAGAAAAGCCCAGGACCTATCAAATAAAGGAGTATTTATGTATAATAACAAATGCTAAGACCCTTTTTTCTTTTCTTCTTTTTTTTGTTGAAACAATGAAAAAAAAATACGGGCGAAAATATCGCAGTTTTAAAAGATTCCTCTTAAAGGACTTTCCCCCAGCGGGCAGCAACACTTAGTCGCACGTTGTGCATGACCATCAAGAGTTGTCTGCTCTTAGACCTTTTACTCTGTCTAGTCACTCTAGTGTGAGTGTTAGGATTACCTCCCTTTACCCCCAGACACGTATCCCTATTCTTTCCTACACATACGTCTACACGCCCACATCCACACCTAGAAACACATACTTTGTTTCTCTCATAATACATGCCAATAATCCCTCCCAAGCACAATGCGCTGATGATGACCATAAGAAATTTCTACACAACACCGTTCTGTGGCATGAAGCCATTTCTGAGCTCCATTGTTACTGTTGACCACCAGTTCGTCATTCTGTTTAAAGGTATTATAAAAAAAAGTTGAAGGCGCGTATGATTGTGTGTACGGCGTGGATGTTCATGAGAAAATAAAGCTAGAGATAGCTTCTATTTAAAACGCGTGTGTGCGTGTGTGCACACAAGAATGACTGAATAAGAGGGAATATAGATAGAAAGAGAGAGACAGAGAGAAAGACAGACAGAGAGCTTAGTGAGAAATGTTATTAGCTGTCTGGCTAATTTTGTAGCTACTTTTAGCAGCCGTCCTCAACACATTTTAAGTTTAGCCGCAGAGACAAATGAATTCTCAGATTAAAATAATGTATTGCTTTACGCCCTCTATTATTGCATTTCGATTCAATACAGTAAAGTACATTCACTACGTTTCATTCAAACGAGACAAAATTAAATATATGTGAGAGAGAGAGAGAGAGAGAGAGAGAGAGAGAGAGAGAGAGAGAGAGAGAGAGAGAGAGAGAGAGAGAGAGAGAGAGAGAGGGGGAGAAAGTGACACGGAGACAGAATAAAGGAAAGAGGCTGGAAAGAAGACAGAAAAAGAGAAAGAAGTGTTAAAATAAAAATTGGCCATTAGCGATTTCTGTACCTAATTTCCACTGTCAACCGTTCCCGTCTCCTTACGTTATTCCTAACGAGGGAATGTTGCTTAGAAGACGGAAGATCAGATTAACCAGATGCCTCAGAAGATGCTTGATGAGGGATGACCCAAATGTTGCGCACTAAATTTGCAAATCAAATGTAGAACTGGTCGGAGGTTGGGTGGGGTTGAGTGTCGTTGTTGTCATGTACCCCAAAAGTTTTCTGCTCTTTTGGGGGAAAAAAGATACTTTCACTATCAACGTGAAAGTTAAGTTTCACCTTATTTCACAAATTACGATGTATTTTCATCATTTGCGCTAAAAGCCAAACAATCGTATTTTTGAAGACAGACAGACAAACACACATCACTATAGATGTATTCGTTTACATCGTTGTCATTTATGTTTTGATCTTTATATTTCTTTTTTTTTTGTATCAGCGTTTTGTTTTTCACGGCTTATGTTTCTTCTTCTAATTTTAGATTTCTATTTGAAGTATTTGAAGTTTGTACCATTATTTTTTCTTTCCCATTACTACTTTTACTTTCTGAATGTTATATTTTTTCTTTCCCATTACTACTTTTACTTTGTGAATGTTATATTTTTTCTTTCCCATTACTACTTTTACTTTGTGAATGTTATATTTTTTCTTTCCCATTACTACTTTTACTTTGTGAATGTTATATTTTTTCTTTCCCATTACTACTTTTACTTTGTGAATGTTATATTTTTTCGTTCCCTTTACTACGTTTACTTTGTCAATGTTATATATTTTCTTTTATAACTCAGTTTTTTACGCTTCATATTTTTTCTACAGACAGTCGTGTGTAAATTAATATATATTAACTTAAAATTATATTAAGTCGATATCAATTTGAAACTGAGGTTTGAATCCTTACAAGGGGCTTCCCGTTGATAAAATGAGTTGCATTTCTGATTGTCTGGACTGTTTCTCAGCAGATAAAAAAAATCTTAGAAAACAAACAAGCAAGCAAACACACAAGCAACGTCCCCAACCCTAATTCAACCCTAATTAAATATTTGTAATATTTTTAATGTTCGTTCTCTGTATAATATAATTTCCGATACATTTTTGGAGTGTAAATTCGGTGTGGTATTACTTTTCTTTGGAAATGAGACCTAACTAAAGAGAGCTATGCGATAGTATTGATTATATGAGGTATAGTATATTGGAGGTATTTTATGAGTATAATAAATTGGACGTATTTATGATGAATAGTATATTGGAGGTATTTTATGAGGTATAGTATATTGGAGGTATTTTATGAGGTATAGTAAATTGGAGGTATTTATGAGGAATAGTATATTGGAGGTATTTTATGACGTATAGTATATTGGAGGTATTTTATGATGTATAGTAAATTGGAGGTATTTTATGAGGTATAGTATATTGGAGGTATTTAATGAGGTATAGGATATTCTCACCAGTGAGAACTTTTAGCTGTGGCTCTCCGAATTCTCGAGCACAATTATAGCAGATAATACTTAACTTTAATTCGTCTACAATCAATGGACTGTCTGGGTCTGCAGGTGTTTGACTTTAAAACAGTGATATTGCAGGTATTCTGGTCTAATATAATGAGACAGCATGAATTCTGGTCTTAGATAATGAAAGTGTAAGCATTCTGGTTTTAGTTAATAAGAGTGCAGGCATTCTGGTTTTATTTAATAAGAGTGCGGACATTCTGGTTTTAGTTAATAAGAGTGCAGGCATTCTGGTTTTAGTTAATGAGAGTGCAGACATTCTTAGCTAATGAGATGGCGAATACTCTGGTCTTAGCTAAGGGGAGTGCAGGCATTCTGGTCTTAGGTAATGAGACTTCATCGGTTTTGCTTTGATCAGTCAGGCTGTATTTAGTTTTCAGTCAGGCTGCATTTAGTTTTCTCTTTCGCACCCAGGCTGCATTTAATTTTATCTTTTTAAGCCAGGAAACATATAGTTTTCTATTTTGCAGTCAGGTTGCAATTGGTGTTCTATTTTTCAGTCCGGCTGCAATTGGTGTTCTATTTTTCAGTCCGGCTGCAATTGGTGTTCTATTTTGCAGTCCGGCTGCAATTGGTGTTCTATTTTGCAGTCCGGCTGCAATTGGTGTTCTATTTTGCAGTCAGGCTGAGCTGCGTGGTGTTTTGCTCTAATTCAATAAAATGGCAATTGCTGTGCCGTAATGCAGTGAGGTTGATCGTATGTTCGATTATTATCTTCATTTTTCTGACTAATGTAATTATTTTCTTTCTAGCAGTCTTCCATTCAGCGGTTTGTATCTTCATTTCCAGACAGCTCTCATATGTTGACTCTTATTTTCATTCCTAGTCTCCATTTTCATTTTTAGATTCATTTCATTTCCAATCTCCATTTTCATCTCCAATCTGCACATCGAGACTTGACGGGGTTTGTGGCTGTTTTTTTTGTGACAAAAGTTAATTATATATATATATATATATCATGGAATATTAATATTTTGATAATTAAATGAATTGTAAAGAGTGCTTTCTACCAAGAGTGATTTGGCACGGCCATGGTTTGAAGAGATATTCAGAAAAGGACAAGCATGAATTAACAGTGTACCCGCTCACCATCATGTCTTTCTCCTCCTCCACCCCCACCCCCATCTTCACCAATCGATTATCAAACGAGACAGCTGTATCAACACTCCAACGTTTCTGCACATACAGTTTACTTGTAAAACAAGAAAGAGTCAGCGATGTAGAGAAGCTGTCTTAAGAAATGCTATTATGGACTGGCAATGCCTTTCTGCACGGAGACCGTATAGCCAGGCTTGAAACAAAATTACATGGTTAAGATTGCATAAAGGATCAAATTAATTCAAGCAGATTTAATGAACATACTGAATTGAAAGTGCTTTAATTTATACATTGAAGCACATGATACACAGTATGTGCATTATTTGTCAATTAACACATACACAGATACAAGCACATACATACACACAAACATAATCAGACACGTGTGTAAATAGTGGACTTTCACGCACACATTCATATGTGAATATCTTAACTGGTACCCGTATAAAATACATAGAAACTCTGAATTAAGAAAAGATATTTTAAAAGTCACTTAAAGAGTTTGTTTGTTCAAAGCAGCAGTGACAAGTGATGACGTTGAATGCTGTTATAGTTGTAGCTACAACAGGATATTGAAACGCAAGAACACAAGAGAAGAATGTTTAACTTTGACTTCTGAACGTTCGGTGACAGCATTCGGGCAAACGTCAGTTTAAAAAGTAATAAACCTTTACAAATTTGGTGTCAGTGACATTGTTTTATCAGGATTAAAAAATACCCAACAACAATTCACAACAGCCCCGTAATAAAACACACACAAAAATAACTGTCCGCAATTTTTCTCCTTGTTCACTGAGTGCCTGTCTCCGGAAGTCTGCTAAACCGAACCCGTCCATCAGAAGCTCTGAAAACATGGCCGCTGTCGGGGTACCGGAAACGAAGCGTCACAAACCGCAAACAGCATATCTTTCCGTCTGCCACGCTGTTTCGGGTTAGTTAAGAGAAATTCTCTGGGTGTCGATAACCGTTGAAACTTGAGCTCATTATCCGTCCAGTCTGTCATTGATGCAAGAGCAGAATGTTTTCGTCATTTTCCACCAGTCTGCCGAATAATTAAAACTATTAATTTTTGAAAAGTAGGGCACTGATAATGTTGCTTAAACTGAAGTATTAATACCATCAATAGAAGAAATGGCTTTAAAAAAAATTGTTGATTTAATTAGAAAATGGCCTTTTAAATGTGGGTTGTTTTCTATTCAGTTTCCGAGGCTGTTATTTAAAGCAGACAGCTGCATTGCAAATTAGCTTTTTGTTTTCGATGGAGAGCACCAGATGCATATCGATTTCTTAAAAATGTTACTTTATTTGCTAGTCCGAGGAGGAAGGAGAAGAACTCCACGTTAGTTGTTTGTCACAGGACACCAGCCCTACTGGGTTAGCTTAATGGCTATTTTTAGATTTTCGGACCCATACATAATTCATGTCGCTTACGTGTCGAGGAAATCGTTTGATTGGTTAGTTGTTTTCACCTCCCCCCCCTTTCCCCTTAAATTCCCCTTCAGTCTTTAACTCAGCACCACCTTCTCTGCATAAATAGATTTTAAAAAAATATATCTGTTTCCTGGGGAAGGTTTTGTTTTATCCATCCCCGCCCACTTTCGTTTCTCATTTTTCTCGCACTCTTTTCTCACTCGTGACATAATTTGGAACTAAAATAATACTCACTCACTCGCTCGCTCGTTACTGAGCACGTGCAAATTAAATTACAATACTCTTTCATCCTCTCTTAATTAAAAGATCAGGTCTTATATTTTGCACGGTAGCTTTACGCTTTCGTGTTGAACGTATTACGGGCGACAACCCCATAGTCTGAGGTTCAAGCACTCATTCAAGCTAGCCCATAAGTCATTGCAGAGGATCGACGCCAGTACCAGACACTTTATCAGTGAAGCTCTGACAGCAGGGGAGGGAACGCGTTGTCAAAGATGGACGGTCTAACTATTTAAGCCTGGCATCAGTCGCTCTTAGAGACGCTGAGTCACGCTATGGCCCAATTATGTCTGAGAAGCGTTAAGACACGCTACCGTACAATTACCAGAGCAATGTTATCCAATAGGCACAGTGGGCACAGTGCCGAGAGCCTACGTAAAATAAGCCTATAAACAAATTTGACCACACTTTTATTTGAAGGAGGGTGGGTGATTGTAACAAAGATATATTCTGCAATATTTCTATAGCTAGGATAAGCACTGTGTATATACAAAAGAACATAGTTATTGCAATGTCACTCCATCCCATCCCCTTCTTTTCTTTATCATAAAGTGAGAGTAACCTTTGCCAAAGTTTTCATTGCACAATGAGCAATAACAGCTTCAACCAACTGCTGTGTTGCACAATGAGCAACGACAGTTTCAATTGATGTGTTGCACACTGAGCAACAACAGTTTCAACTGGTGTGTTGCACAATGAACAACAACAGTTTCAACTGATACGTTGCACACTGAGCAACAACAGTTTCAGTTGGTGTGTTGCACAATGAGCAACAACAGTTTCAACTGATGCGTTGCACAATGAGCAACAACAGTTTCAATTGCTGTGTTGCACACTGAGCAACAACAGTTTCAATTGCTGTGTTGCACAATGAGCAACAACAGTTTCAACTGATGCGTTGCACAATGAGCAACAACAGTTTCAACTGATGCGTTGCACAATGAGCAACAACAGTTTCAAATGATGTGTTGCTCATCATTCTCATTAGACATCAAAGCGTTGTTGTCTTTCGGGTGATCGAAGACAGGTTTTGATAAGTTTTAGCTTTTCCTTTCTAGTTCGTTTCCAAGACAGCAAGATACATTCCTAAAGCAATGTAAGCATTCAGACAGCAAGATACATTCCTAAAGCAATGTAAGCATTCAGACAGCAAGATACATTCCTAAAGCAATGCAAGCATTCAGACACCAAGGTACATTCCTAAAGCAAAGTAAGCATTCAGACAGCAAGATATATTCCTAAAGCAATGTAAGCATTCAGACAGTTGTGGATCAGCTTGTCAGCATTAGGGCGTGTAGAAAATCTGCTACTTGTGTCATGTCTGAATATAAATGTAGGAACAATAGAAAATTCATCAGTAAATGAGCTTTCAAGGTCTATTTATAAATCAAGATACGCATTGACCCGTACAGACACTGATATGTCTACAAGGAAACAGAATTGATCACTAAATCTAGCATATGCATTACATCGCTTTCCCAATCTCTCCAAAATGCTGATTCATGATGCGGGGCCTGTCACTTGGATTGTCCAAAATTAAATCAGTGCCAGCGACATTAGCAAATTGTTTCCATATTTGTGCCAACTCTCCTTAACCATATTCTCTGAGACCTCTGTGCATTGTTTCTAATTTTTGAAATCTGTTACATTTTATGTCCCTAGGATGGTGCAAAGTTCATCTTACAAGTTTTCAATAGTGCACAAGTCAATACCTAATTGTACAGATCTTTGTTTATCATGCTTCCTTGTGAAGAACATCACCCTCCCCCCACCCCCACAGTATACAATAGTGTTGTATCAAACTGGTCAAACTTCTTTGCCAGTGACTTTGCTTCATGGACGGGTGCCTGCAGTATTGTAAAATTTCAGAAATATCAGTTAAGTTCCTGCTGAATTTCAAAATTCTCATAAAGTTCTGATGCAATGGTATCACCTCGAGCTGACCAGTTTGTTTGTGACAGAACGAAACCCAGCCACCTAACTTTCACTCATCTTTTCGATTATCACAAGTTTGATTTTGTAGTTAGAATCTACTGCCAAGTCGCGCAAGCAGGCCGAACATAAGATCTAACATATTCACATATATCCGCTATATGCCCTCGTGCGCACAGAGGCTCTGGTGATGTTATCCAACTTGGCCCATCTCAGGGGTCAGATTGTAATAATATCCCAGATATTTAGCCAGACTGAACATGTGACTGTCTCTGTTCACATGGAAAAAACGTCCCAGTTCAGAGTCCAGAGAGACGTCATCATAACAGCATTGTCGGACTACCCTCTCCCAGAACGACACCGGTGACAAAGTTCTTTTATACCAAGAAAGAGTTGGCACTATGTCCAATCTATCTATCATGCCTATGCTATCAGCATTCTGCTTTATCCACTTCTGTATCCTCATCTTGTGCCTCACGAGCGCTAAGTAGACAGGTCACAGCCGACTACAAACCTTTGACTCACTCAGTTTGATAGAAAAGTCCACAGCCAGCACCACATGCCTGTATGATGCAGAATGCAAGAATTGCCTCACTGCTCAATGCTAGCCATATTGGTCAGAGCCTGGCAAGTCAAGGAAAACAAAATTCTTGCATAATAAGCACTGGTCAGTCTAAGGGTTATCAGCCATAGTAAGGAAAAACACACCCATATGAAATAAACACCTTTGCATTGATGAACTATTCACCAGACCATGATGAATAGCAGACTACTTGGCACTGTGCATGAGGAACACGTTGGAAAACCCCTATGATACAGTGTAGGCAGAATTAATTATATCCAGATCGCATAAAGAATAAATAGGCACATCTTGCCCAAAGAACCTACTGTCCAGCCAAGCCTTTTCAGCACAGGGGAAAAGCCTATGTAAATAATGAAAGAGAATAATTGAATAGATAGTCAAAATACTTTGACTAGAACAAAAAATAGATAAGAGGAAAGAATTGATTTTCTTGAACAGTGTGTAAAGCAAAAACCCCAAGGAAAGGTTTTTGAGTTTGCTTTGGAGTTGAAGCTATAATGGTGCTTCCCTGAAAATGGGCAAAGGGCTCAAGGGAGACAACTAAGACTGGAAAAATATTGACAAAAATCAGAGTTAAGTCCCAAATGTCTAAGTTCGACTCTGAGAATTTTATTTAAAATATGTGTATCTACTTTCAAGAAGGACTTGTGATAGGAACAACTGAGTTGAGTTCATACTGAACTTATTTTGTTGTGACCACTGACTCCGTTAGGAGTTATATATTGAAGCTCTATCCATTGAAGCCAGGACTGCTTTGTGTTTAGAAAAGTTGAAATAAGACACAGAAACACTGTAGAAACTTTTAGTGGCAACAATTGATTAGTTGTTCTTGATCGATTTAATTCGGTATGTCCCTAAATAATAGACTCATTTTACTTTTATTTTGTTTTATAAATTTTCTTATTTTTAATTTTAGCCATCTCATTATTTCTTATAATTTCATATTTATGTATTGACATCCTGTTATGTTTGTATTGTCATGTCAAGTGTCAGTGACACTACCATGGAAGACTTGTATAAATCTTTACACCATGTATGAAACCAATGTTGTCTCACTGTGTGTCCATCTCCCATTTATTTCCATCATAGGGCAACTTCCTAAACTGAATAAAGGAAAGGACATGTGCAAACCATGCCATCTATATTTGAAGGAAATGAAGTGAATGCTGGAAACCTTGTCAAATACTGGCTGAATAATCCCCAACTAGACAATGTACATGGACATTCGCGAAAATGCGAATGCAAAACTGTGTACAGGTAGCTTGCTTTCAGATGCAAGAAACAACTAGATCAAAAATGCAGATGAGCAAACCACAAAAAACAATACTGAGTTATGGCACTTGTTATCAGTGGAGCAGAACTATACCACGAGTCTTTTAACCTCATTTAACTTGCATAGACGTTTGACCACCTCACAGTGACCTATCACTTTTTGCATGCATTAAAATGTCGATATTAATGTGCAAGTTTTCTAGAAGCATGTCTAAGGGTTATCGCAGGCCCTGCAATCTGAAAGCTTTCAGGATTCAGGCTGCTGTATAAGCGTCTGCCCGCTCTCCTCTGTCTTATTCACTGGCAGACCAATGTTGAAAACATTCGAAATGCAATCAGAAATTTGCAAAAATAAAATGGTGCTGATTTTTTCTTGAATGTCGAAGATAGGCCTCTATTTGTTCATAACCAACAGAAAAATTCCTTTCCATGTAATAATAAATATAATTTAAGGCAGTAATTCACAGTAAACTTTGTATCAGTCCTTAAATAATTAAATAAAATAATATATTAATTATACCTTTACATTCTGAATATGATGTGTTGATATTATCATGTGACTGTGTTTGCGGTATACAAAGAGTTAATCAAGCAAGAAAGGCATCCAATTCAGTTTTAATAACGTCAGCGTATTCTTCCTAAATCCATATTTCTAAAAGTCGTCGTGCCAAAAGATATGACATAAAAGCCATTGTCGCGTACGCACGCACACGAAACATAGGAACACGCATATTCAGTGTTCTTATCTATCTATCTATCTATCTATCTATCTATCTATCTATCTATCTATCTATCTATCTATCTATCTATCTATCTATCTGTCTGTCTGTCTGTCTGTCCGTCCGTCCGTCCGTCCGTCCGTCCGTCCGTCTGCCTGCCTGCCTGCCTGTCTGTCTGTCTGTCTGCCTGCTTGCCTGTCTTTTGAATGTCTTTTGCCTATCTATCTTTTGAATGGCTACTCTGTTATACCGAAAGAAAATGAAAGTTAGAATAATAATAATTTATGAGGAATATATAATAACATTTGCAGTCAAGAAGACAATCCTTGGCAACAAAGAGAAAGAAGTCTTCTTTAGAGTTGTGAGCAAGTTTATCTCCCAAGCCTGCACTTTATCTTGTTTATTATATTTATTTGGTCTTAGCTGACAAACACAGTTCTAACGGTTCCAATCATTCGTGACTCTGCTTAGATAATTCAATTCTTATGTACAAACAAAACAACGGAAGAAAATTCACAGAAGTACTAGTGTTTCTTTAGTAGCTCTTTAGGACTGCACAACTAGTTTGTTTTGTGATTAGCTGAAAAACTTTGCTGGGTTTTTGTTTGTTGTTTGAAACTAAGATGACTAATTTCGAGCCATGCTGTGGTTCCTGGAAATTTGATTTAGTTCTTATGAAGCATGAGTGGCGAATCGCCTAAGACGTTAAACTGCAAAGTTCCTGGATTAAAAGAGGTTGCTTTAAGCATATACTAGAAAACCAATTTATTTACTCTTTAAGGTGCTGCTGCTACAACCATTCCAAATTGTTTTCGCTTTTTTTTTTGGCTGTTTGCTATTACATATATATATATAAATTGAACTACACTTAAATAAAAGAAAAACGCATTAAGACTATCTGGTATAAGAAAGATCAGTAGGCATTGCATGCTCAAGAATGTACGCCATAATAGCTTCAAGAAAATTTTCATCAGCCACTTTGGATTTTTATTTTAAGCTTGAAATGAAAGCCGACTTGACAACTTATCGACAGAAAGATTGGCGTCACACATTAAGATGCCAAAATATACAGTGTTATATCCTTTGATGTGTTTTTTCCCGTCAACTACTGTACTTTGTCACATTAAATTAATCAAAGATTAGATGTATACACAAGTGAGCTTCTCGATGCTTTCACTTTAAATAGTATGGTAGAAGTCAGCCACCTGTGTAGCCTAAAGAATCCAAATTTAAACGTGTTTTCCCTTTCCCTAGTCTTTCTAAAAAAAACATTTAACAATAAACTACAAAAGGAAAAATAGAAAGATTTGCAAGCATATCTTCCAATTTACCTCAGTGTACTCTGCAGCTTTATAAAGAGGTATAAGATGAGTTTGTTCTGAAATGTTCATTTTATACGGGTGCATAATGACCACAATGACGTCAAGCACCACTACTACCCTAATATGCTTTTAGTAAAGAAAAGGGTTAATTCTCCCATAACTATTTAAGCTTTCGGTAATTTAGAAAGGGTTCACTCTTGTGATCTGCTGAGGCACTCTCTGACTGACATGGAGCAAGAGCGCAGCCTAGGGGGAAACAAGCTAACTTAGGACACGCGCGCTATCAGAACATTTAACATGGCAGGGGCAGATCATTTGCTGCGGAATACGCTTGTCTCCACCTCTCTTCCTGCTTCCCCCCAAAAAAAAACTCCGCGTCAGCATATCGGAAGTGACGCAGAACGAATGACTCATTCAGCTTGATGAGCGTGCGAACAATCAAATTTTGATAACTTAGGTCGCTTTGTTTCGTTGCAGCCTTCAAGGATTTGGGCGATGTGCCAGTTAGAATTTTCATTTAGTCTTTGGAGTTGCTACAGCGTGTGTGTGGTATTTTTTATTTTTTTTTGTGTCATACTTTGAACTGGTACAAATTGGGGTCACCGGAGTGGAGCACACGGTGTATTATGTCATGGACAAGTTATGGAAGATAAATAGAATTTATTTTGCCTAGGTAAGTGACTCTGGCCTTTTTTTTTTTTTTTTTTTTTTTTTTTTTTTTTTTTTAGTACCTTCCGCTCTACTCCCCACCACCATCCCTCCAGTTCTCTAGCGCTGAAGTAATATAGCAAGGCATTAAAAGGGGGTGTTATTTTGTGGACAGAATCGCCGAATTATTGACATTTCCGACTGTCGATTAATTACCCATTATTTTAAATATCCGGGTAGATAAAGAGTCCGTCCAAGCACACAATTGCTGATTGTGTAAATTCCTGTTTGTGGTAGACTGTACAATGGAAGCAGTCTTTGGTGAGCTCGATGACACCAAAATGCCGAAGGTCTTAGGTTCGATCCCATTTCCATGGTGATTTGGAATATAGTGAATTTGTCCTCACCCACATACAAGCTTATGAATGTAGGGGCTTTGTGACTATGATTGTAAGCACAAATAATATTTATTGCTAATGAAAATAATAATATTTAGTTACAAGTAAAGTCCCTTTGTCTTTTGAAATGGAGTAACATACCCTTTGAAACCAGAGTAGCCGAACATTTGGATTCAGTTAGAAGTTTTGTGCTAAAACCCAATGTGATCTTTTTAATTAAAAAAAAAATCATACTGTTTTTAAATATCTAAACAATTTTTTTTCAACAGTTTCATGATCGCGTACCCGTTCTGATTTCGTCTGAAATTAGCATCAGAATAATAATAGAAATACCTCATTCGCAACTGCAATGTGTGAGCGTACATATTAACTAACACATAGGAATCACAGCAGAATTCATGGAGTTCAAGAAAACGCTTAATTTTGAATCAGGCACGAAATGATTTGCATTGAAGCGGAAGCCTTGGAAAAGATAAAAAAAAAGAAAAAAGAATTAACGTCTGAAAGAATGACAACTGTCGACACGTCTTTGGCAGAGTGACGACCGCGAGACCTTGCATATTATATAAATATATGTTCCCGTTCACGAGTAAATATATTTTTCCATTTCTCGGTCTTTAACTCTTTACCACAATCTGGTCGTATGAAGGATATTATTTATTATTATTGAACAGGCTCCTCTGTCTTTTCCCCGAACACTGTGCTTATATGCACCACACAAGTCAAATCTATTTGTAAAAGTGACAGCCAAGTGATTTCAGTTTTGGGTTTTTGTCTTGTATCCTTGCTCGGAAAATAACAGCTAATGACGCCTGTGACTCCGCTTATTCAAATAAAATTATGCGTGGGTTGCTGTCCCTTCATGACTAATTAGAATTATCACGCAGCCAGCAACTTATGCTTCTCATGTAAAGAGTCGTGATTCTTTTTGCTGACAACTTTCAATTGAAAGTAATTTACTTAAAAAAAAATCTGAAAAACAGCTTTACACGATTGCGCCAGAAGCAATTCATGGTTAGTGTCAGAACTAGTTTTATAGAATTTCTTTCTATCTATCTATCTATCTATCTATCTATCTATCTATCTATCTATCTATCTATCTATCTATCTATCTATCTATCTATCTATCTATCTATCTATCTATCTATCTATCTATCTGTCTGTCTGTCTGTCTATCTATCTATCTATCTATCTATCTATCTATCTATCTATCTATCTATCTATGCATGCATGCATGCATCCATCCATCCATCTACCCGTCCGACTGTCTGTTTGCCTATCTACTTACCTACCTTCCTATCATCTCCGTCCACCCACATCCGCCAATCTATCCATCGATTCATCTATCCATTCATCTCTCACAGATATTTTTTCACCTTAAGAAGTGTCCCTTAATATTGGGGATTACATTATCTTCTTATATAATATACTACACTTATTGATACAGACTGGGTCAATGATAGGGCAGTCTCTCCCCCCCCCTCCCCGAATACTAGTCGTCATATTATATATATATATATATATAAACTTTGAGCTAATATCGACCTGACAAACGACTCCTGTTCATGTCAGTTGGACACTGGTCCTCTTTAATGGCCAACTTCTTAATCCTCTCACATCAGCTTCTACCCACGATGACAAGTAACATCCTCTCCATATATAACTAGACAGTAGAGGATGTACAATCACAAAGAAAGAAATATATTTAACGATATAACGTAGTTTTATCACACACGCTGCACAATATATAACACTGAATCAATGATATTAAAATATGGACATTTTAGAAACGATAGGAACCAAGAATCCACTAATGTCTTAACGTGCTGTGTCTTCTTTGAGAATAACATTCAATTTGTGACAGCTAAATAAAATCTATATCTTTCAATGATCTTTGTAATCTTCATTCATTATCCAGCAGAGAGGATTCCTACAAGTATTTCAACACAGACAAATCGTTAAGATGTCACACATCACAAAGTAAAAGGAAGGAAAGCACGTTAGGCATTCAAAATATATTACCACATTTCACAGATTTGTTTCCTCTTGCATTCATCCAGATGGCACTGCAATCACAGTCAGCAACGATGTTTTGATCCTCTGCTGCATACTGTCTTTAGTGTAGTCAAAGTAAACAATTTATTTATTTTGTCCACCTAAATGTCTTTTGAATATGTACTGTGGCACAATGTTCTTTTATTGTCAGTGTCAAACAATGAAAGGGTTAATGAATTAATGCCACAAACAAGAAAAATAGCGTATTCAGTTTTCATTGATTTTAGTGAGAACATTCCAATAGTAAAGCTTCGTGAAGTCAAGATACAGTGATTTTTAACGAACGCATTCCAGATTTATATTAATGAGCTTAGGCCTGCTGTTATTAAACTGGCAGTTTGCAAGGTAGTTAAGTATATTAGTGAGATATACTGAAGTTCGAATAGCAACAGCAATGCTAATGAAAGTAGTCCATTGAACGTGTTTTAGCCACAGTAATCCTAATGAATACGTTCAGTAAAGAAAGACTGAATGCATGCAATAATCATTCATTCTGTTGAACGCGCTGTAGTTTTGGTGAGCGTAGATTGATTTAATCGGTTCTCCTCCACCCTATCCACCCCATCCAACTTAGCCCCAATTAAGATTAGTAGTTCTTTTTATTGTGCATGACAATACTAATGAATGTCACTGTGGATTATCGAATGCTAAATAACATTTCCTCCAACTATCTTGTCGTGTGTGTATGTGTTCGTGTGTGTGTGTGTATGTGTGTGTGCGTGTGTGCGTGCGTGTGTTTGTTTGTTTGTGTGTGTGTTTTTGTGTGAGTTTGAGTGTTTGTATGTGTGTGTTTGTTTGCGTGTGTGTTTGTCTTTTCGTGTGCGTTTGTTTGTTTGTGTGTGTGTGTGTGTGTATGTGTGTGTGTGTGTGTGTGTGTGTGTGTTTGTGCGACTGCATTTAGGAAATAGTCAACTTTACGTTTTGTGATTGACGTGATATTGTGGTTTAGCATATAAGTTGAGAGAACGGGCCGAATTTTTTAAATAACTCGAGTGCCCAGAACGACGTCGTAATATTAGACACATATATATATTCGACACACGCGCACACACACATATGCACAACCAGTAAGAAGTTTTCCATCTACATAAATGTTGTGTGACGGTAAATGTTTGTCTTTAATGTTGTGGAAGAGAGAAAATATTTATAGTGCCCGCATACTGGCAACGTGAGAGAGAAGAGTGGTGTCTTCTGGAGAATTATTAATAATATAAATTTTCTCATCACTTTAATTATGGACGATTATTTAATTAATAATAATAATAACATTAACTAGGTGGCGTAGACGTCGCACTATGTTATGATTTCCTGCATTTTGTTGTGTTGTAATTTAATGATATGTTAATTTATGATGCGCTATACTATGTTGTGTTGTTATGTTATACTAGTTTGCCATGTTATATTTCCTTGCGATTTATTATGTTATGATATATATGCTTTATTACACTGCTATAGTATGTTATGTTGTGTTGCTATGTTTCCTTTACTTGCGCGTTCTTGTGTTATGTTAAGTTATTATGTCATTTGAAGCATTATGTTGTTATTTACGTTTTGTTTGTGTTGTACTTTGTTGTATGTTATGTTTTGATATTTGCTCGTTATGTTACGTTACGTTTCATTATGCTATTTGCTAGTTGGCCTTGCTTGAGTTGCAAAATTTTCTTATCTCTGTTTTAGATGAGGCCAACCACATGACAGTCACAGTTTTACTAGATGGCGACGAGTCCACAATTGAATTTATCGATCCGCCCGACCGAAATGTAAGCACCATTCTTTAAAATTAACCTTAGTGATGTCTAAAAGAAACAGGTTTATCTGTTTTCAGGAACAGTATAATTACATCCACGAATGCTGTCAATTAAGTGCTATAGATTTATCATAGTGAGATAAAGAGACGTGATCTTTGTTTTCAAGAACAGCAAAAGTGTCACCATAATTGAATTACGATTTATGCAAATTATGTGGAATAGAGATACAAAATTTTAAAAAATGATTGACCTTCTCTTGGCTTAAATGAAATTTCTCCTGCTAAATGAATTTTCCTCCAACATGTGCGATGAATAATTAAGAATATTTTAATGCACACCTGTTATACGACGTAAACAGACACCTGTCAATTTTTAATTGTATTCATTGCAAATGAACTGAATTATGGCAGTTCTTCAGCGATTGTCAGTACTAGAACCAAGCTATTATGGAAGTCCTTCAGCTGCTGCCTTGGGCATTATACCAAGAGTCACTTCACAGGCTTGTTGTTTTGTACGAATGTGTGTTTGTGTGTGTTTGTGTGTGTGTGTGGGGGGGGGGGGAATGCGTGCGTTACCTTTTTAAGAGACGTAATGAAATCAATCACTGTTTGTTAGTACATGAAATCTGGCTACGAGTAAATGCATTTAGTAATACGACACCAGACAGTTTTATTATAGTCTCATGAAAGCAACAACGAATGAGGTTAATGATCTCCCCTGTGGACGACAAGACATGTGAAACGTGGATGAAGGAAGTGATAAAGTAAACTTTGGCACAACACTTTTCCTAACAACTCTACAACTTGCTGTGGTGAGGATTTGATAAAACCAGCAAACTGTGGAACACGGATGTGATAAATCCAGTACACCCTGCTCAGGTTTTGCTTCAAAGTATTAATAAAACCAGAATAAACTTTAGTAAATTGCTGTGGTGCAGAAACAATGGTACAATGAATTAAAAAGACCAGAGAAACACGGTGCAGTGATAATACAAACAAGAAAAAAACAATAGACCAGAAATACAATGGTACAGCGACTTAAAAAGACAAGAAACACAAGTGCAGTGACTTGATAAAAATCATCAGAAAAACAACTGTGCATTCACTTGATAAAACAAAACAGAAAAAGCAATAGGCCGCAGAAACAACGCGACAGTGGACTTGACAAGACCAGAGACATAAGTGGTCCGGTATCTTGATAGACCAGAGAAATAAGTGGTCCGGTCACTTGATAGACCAGAGAAACAATGGTGCATTATGGTGCAAAAGATTCTTGTAACAGCTCTGTGGTTCACAAGTGTAATGAAACCAGAACAAGATACACTACAAACGATTTGAAACCGTGGTGCGAAAATCAGAGCAAACTGTTAAAAATAGATTGGAATAAACACAGAGAATCCTGACGTAAAGAATATGATGAAAGAAAACTGTTAAAAATAGATTGGAATAAACACAGAGAATCCTGACGTAAAGAATATGATGAACAAAAGAAAACTGTTCGTGGGAAATGTTGATAATGCCAGAACCAAGTGAGGTGTAGTTGTTCAAAATCAAAGCAATCTATAGGGCCAAAAGGTTTGGAAGCACAACAACTAACTGTACTGCAGAAATAATTATGGCAAACTTTGAATAATTGTAGGGCTAAGGTTATTTAAAAGCCATGGCGTATCTGTATTGAATTTGTGGGGGTTAGATTTTGATGGAGCCACAATTGTGATCAAAGGATTTGATGGAGCCAGAACTAACTCTGACGAAAAGTATTTGATGGAAACAGGAATGACTATGACGAAAAGGATTTGATGGAGCCAGATCTATGACGAAAAGGATTTGATTGAGCCAGAACAAACTATGACGAAAAGGATTTGATGGAGCCAGAACTAACTACGACGAAAAGGATTTGATGGAGCCAGAACTAACTATGACGAAAAGGATTTGATGGAGCCAGAACTATGATGAAAAGGATTTGATGGAACCAGAACTATGATGAAAAGGATTTGATGGAACCAGAACTAACTATGACGAAAAGGAATTGATGGGGCCATAACTACCTATGACGAAAAGGATTTGATGGAACCAGAACTAAATGTGATGGAAAAGATTTCAGATGATCAAATCAAACTGTGGCAGAAAGTAGCTGATAAAGCCAAAACTGACAGTACAGAGGATTTTGAAAAACAAAATCAGAAACAAAGCAAACAGAGCTTAGACAATTCTCAAAACAAAATTTTGTTACGAAAGATTCGATTTAAATCAAATTAAGACTCCATTTGTACCAAGGTCTTTGGCTCACTTCCGGATGTAGCTTCAATATAGAAAACTAGTATAACGCGCGCACGCACACACACACACACACACACACACACACACACACACACACACACACACACACACCCCGCATACACTAACTTCACCACCATCACGCATGCGCACACGCACACATTAACTTCACCCCAACCTATCTGCAATATATTCAAAGAATAGAAACCACACATTAACTGGGTCACTTTTGCCCTGCTTGAGAAGAGCCACGATTTGCTAAGGTATTGCGCAATGTTTAACAAAAGTTTGAAATTGGAGGGGCAACTCTTCAGCTGAAAACTGTACCACCTTCCACAATTTCCATTCCCCATTCCGACTGACTGAAAATGGGGAGTGCTTCTGGTTGGACTGTTTTCAGTCCAGTAAAATAACTGAACTTTTAATAGCTTTTTATCAGTTGAAAAAGAAACAAGGTTTAATTAGTTCTGTATAAATATGTATAAATCCATTGATAAATCCATCATCGAGGCTCCATTGATATATAAAATGCTTGCTTTAAATTCAGCCTACAAAGCTCGCCATTTAGTTGACTTATACGTAGAAGACACGTTCAGTAAATATGTCGTGTTCATTTGATTCCCTAGTCATCTCATAGACAATGTGTTGCATAAAAATATTTCGTTTTTCACAGTCCGAAGCGTACACGGACGATGACGGTAGATTGATTGTGTTGCGTAAATATATATTGTACTAAAAATAAATGGTTAAAATATTTTAGCTTTGTGGAACGATGTTTTCTCACTGAGACAGTTTTATTTGTTGATTTAAGAGCAGTAGCATTGGTGTCTCAGTGCGCATGACCATCTGTGTAATCACTCAATAGTCTGCCGGTTGTTTGTGTGTTGCGTATGGAAGACACTGGATGGGGTGGGGGTTCTGTGGGCGGAAATGGGTGACAGACACTGGCATATATTATATTTACATATATTTACTCGATCCAATAAAACAGTCATCGTCTGTCATAGCCGGTGTTGCCCGAGTAAAAATACAAAACATAAAAATTTAATAGCCTTTGCCTATTGAAAAAGGAATAAGATTTGCTTAATTAGTTCTGCATAGTTATGTGCAAATTCTTTGATAAATCTGTATTCGAGGCTAGTCCATTGATACATAACGTAATCACGTTAAATGCAGCCCGTAATACTCTCCACTTGGAGTTGACGTACATGTAGGTGATGTGTTGAGTAAATATATCGATTTTTTGACTCACTTTTATTTTACTGTAGAAATCGTCCTACTGACGACGTATAGAGTAAATATATCGTTTATTTGACTCACTTTTATTTTACTGTATGAAATCATAATATAGCGACGTATAGAGTAAATATTTTGTTTTTACAGTCTGAAGAGCACAAGGCAGATGATAGCTAGTTTTTAATTTTATTTTATTGCATTGCATAAATATATGTTTACTCAAACAAAGGGTGAAATGTCCTTTATGAAATGTTTATGTGCAAACTGTCCGGTAAAGCAGCACCTCTCCCCTTCAATCTATAAACATTGTCTGTGGCCAGAGCTCTTTTGTCATTGAACATTAACTTGGACTATGCGGTGAAATGTCCTTTACAAAAAGTCTATGTACCAAATGTACTGCTTTTTATTCTGAACATTAGCAGACTTTCGACAGGGGACATCACTGGTGAAATGAATTACATTTTTGTTAGGTCTTTCTTGAAAGAATTTTTTTTTATTGGTGTGTGTGTGTGTGTGTGTGTGTGTGTGTGTGTGTGTGTGTGTGTGTGTGTGTGTGTGTGTGTGTGTGTGTGTAATCCCAGTTAAGACTTCTGAGCATAGTTCTGAAAGTTTCTTGTCACCAAGATGAATTCATTGATATATGATATGTTGGGTTTAAAATGAGAATTGTTAGGTTTTATAGGGGACAAACAGATAAATAGACCGACATTTAATTTTATGTGTGTAGACATATAAACACTGACGCATACATAAACATAAATCCTATATTATCCTACAGCAGTCAAAGGACTGGCCAATCAGTGACACTAGCTCTGTGACGTTATATGACGTAAATTCTACCATGCCCTGTAAAGTCTGACAATCTCGCAAGCCTTTCCTTAGGGCAGCACTAAGTAGAAAGGATCTTACTCGGAAGAATAATAATGAGGAAAGCACACGCGTTAAAAAAAAAATTGATGAAAGAAAAGCAAAAGCAAACAAGATGTCGAATAGGGTGGTGGTGGTTGGGATGGGGAAGAGGTGCGTGAAAGTATCCAAGCAAAAGCAAGAGGAGAAACACGTGGCTTCAAGGTCTCTGTGTTCCTTCCTCTGGTCGCTGCAAGTCTTGGGAGAACAAGTGTTGCATCAAGTAAGAGCAAGCTGGCTTTTAATGTGTCGACCTAGTTACCTCCCATTGTTTATTGGTGTAACAAACTGTGTATCCTGCGATTTCAATCACTAGCAGCTGAGAGCAAGGTGCGGCCACTTATGTGAGATTGGTTTAGATACAGAAAAATGCTATCTATCTCCGTCCGTCTGTGTGTTTATATCCATTCAGTCTCTGTTTCATTCATCTCTGTATTTCTTAACTCAGTCTTTTCAATAATCTCTTTTATCCATTCATTCTTTAATTTTTCTATCTGTACTCATTCTCATAATTTCATTCTCTTACTCAGCTGTGTGTCCATCTATTTATAATTAATTTTCTTCCATGTGTTTTATTCATCCTTGTGTTTATCATTCATTCTTATTCTTCAGCCTTGTATTTATTAACCACTCATTCTCTTCATTCAACTATTTTCCAGCTATTCTTTAACTCTAGTCTATTTTCGTGTTTATAAAGCGAATGACTCTTTCCCCTTCATTCAGTATATGCACCACTTCATTAATAGCCCATTTGGTTGCTTTGAACTTCTGTACCTTCAACCAATCACTACGAAAATAATAATAAAAGTCGTCCCTCCATGTAACAACTCATCGCATTCGATATTAGTAGGTCTCCATTCATCCGTCCATCCTTTTATTTACCTAGCACATAACTTTACACTAACAAAGAAACACCTTTATATTAGGTATTAATTACCTAAAATTCATTGTTTCTGTGGGGCTTTGTTGAACACTAAAGATGAATGCAGTACTAACAGTTTGGTAGTCATCGAGGTTACGCGAGTTAAGTACAGGCGAAGGGGTTAGTTATGGTCTAAAACATACCTGTCCCCACCTCCAGAATCCCTAGCGTGAAATTGGCCCAGGCCGGAAGCGCTCCCCATAAATCAAGAAGTCTAAAACACGACCATGAGTGTGTCCAGAAGAACATAATTGCAAAGGTTTTTGAGTCCATGATCGTGTTACAGTTGCGAAATAGTTGCGCTTCGAGTTCTGGGGCCTAAATGAGGTTCTGAAAGACACTTTTTGTTGTTGAATAGCTGAATTTTCAGCTGTTTCAGAGCTGCAAGTATAATTTATTTTTTAAAAAAATTAAATTAATTGTGATCAGCGATAACCTCAAGGGATAATGCCTCTCTCGCGCCACCAACGGCTCATATTCAGTCGCACGTAACGCATGAAAGGGTGTTTTTTTTTTTTAAAAAAAAAAGCCTCTCGGTAGGGATGTTCTGCGTAAAGAGTGTTTAGCAGCTAAACTGACGCGCTTCGTTAGAGATGCTTTGCGTCACAGTCTTTCGCAAATTGACGCGCTTCGTTAGAAATGTTCTGCGTCACAGTCTTTCGCAAATTGACGCGCTTCGTTAGAAATGTTCTGCGTCACAGTGATTAGCAAATTGACGCGCTTTGTTAGAGATGTCTTGCATTACAGTGTTTAGCAAATTGACACGCTTCATTAAGATGTTTTGCGTCACAGTATTTTACCTATTGACCTCTTTCCTTGAAAAGTGTTTAGCAATTTAACTCGCTTCGTTAAAGTTGTTTTGCATTACAGTGTTTAGCAAATTGACACGCTTCATTAAGATGTTTTGCGTCACAATATTTTATCCTACTGAGCCCTTTCTTTAAAGATTTCTTCGTCTCAGTGCTTATATTGACCTCACTCTTGAACCAATTCTTCGTCACAGTGCTTAACACATTGACCCCTTTCTTTAAAGATTTCTGCAGCATATTTTTTAGCATATTGACAACTTCCTTAAAGATGTTCTGCATAATAACAATGTTCAGCATATTAACGCCATTTCTCTAGAGATGGCCTGTGTCACAATGTTGCTCATATTAACGTCATTTCACCAGAATTGGTCTGTGTCACACTGTTGCTCACATTAACGCCATTTCTCTAGAGATGGTATGTGTCACAATGTTGCTCACATTAACCCTGGCACAATCAGCATTTATCATCGAACCAGACGCGTTTGGACGCGTTTCAGGACGACTGTTTTCGCATGCCAGTCTAATTTAGAGCACGGAGCTTTGACAGATTTGCTGTTTTATTGTCTGTCGCCGGATATTGACGCCGAAGACAGAATGCAAAGACATGAACTAACAACCCTAAACCAGGGTAACTACGTGACCAAATTGCTGTCAACCAGCACTCACGCAATCGCTGCACACATAACACGCACACAAACATGCACCATCATTGCACACCGGTACAGCTTACTCACAACTTATACACTCTACAGCATACGTGAGTACAATCACAGCCACACACTCAGCACATACAATACTCACACTCACAATAGCACAGTACACATCATACAAGACATACACAAGTAAATATGTGCAAAGCACGCACTAGTAAACGCTCATATGCACATACACAAACAACACACACCACAAGGCAGGTTGACTTAGGGCAATACAGCCCGATTTGACTGAATTTGATTGGATAAGATTTGATATATAATAATGTTGGAATACATACAACTGTACAACACTATTTGATTGAATTTGATTGGATAAGATTCGATACATAATAATTAGCCCAATACATGCACACAGCATAATAAATACAGCATATCAAAACAATGTCAAGTGTTTAGCAAATTATATGTGAGAAGCTTAGTTCTACATTTGTAGAAATAAAGTCAACTAACCTAGTACATTTCTACATAAAACACGAATATTACATACCGATAGTGAAAATGCATGAAATATTTCTAACTTCATTCTCTGTCAACCAGTCACTTAATACACCATCAAGCTAACAGCCGCATTTCATGACCGGACTACTTCCACTCCAAATTCAAAGTGATTAGACAGTAAAATTTTCAGAAGGTAAACTTTTTTTTAACTAAGCCCATTGGCTGGTCTCGTTCTCGTAAATCATAACCATTGGATAATAAAAACTACTCACTGGTTTGCATTACATCAGTAATTTTTAGCACATTCTCGCCTCAAGCGTTTACTTTGACTCAGACACTTTCGAAAATACCAACACAAGGAGTGCCCAAGGTCGGGTTACTAGATAATTTAACAATTTAAATTTAAAATTAGGGAGAGGCAAATTTACTCTGCCACACAAACAAACAGAAAGAAATAAGAAACAGCAAAGAAACAAAATACAATAGAAACAACCACACACACACACACACACACACACACACACACACACACACACACACACACACACACACACACACACACACACACACACGAACCCCACATCCAACAAACAATAACACAATCCAAATAAAATCAGATAAATAAACAAATAACTGATTAAGAAAAAGAAAAAGAAACAAACTACTGAATATGAATAAAAGCAAAGTAATGAAGATCTGCTGAAACAACCAATTTAGGAAGGATAACTCTGGTATAATTGGATTTTACTCTTCGAAGCTGTTAACTTTTACCCTTTTCTAGGTTTTCATTAGCGTCTTATACGCCATGTCTAGCACGTGACATCTCCGGACTGGAAATCTTATTTTCAATATAAGTAATCTTCTTACTTTTAATTTTAAAAAAAAATTGTCGCCTCACCTTCACCATCACTCACCCACAGCACACCCACTTCACATCGTACATCACACCCACCTCTTTTTTTGCTACAAATCTTGACCGTTTTATTTCCTTCAATAGAAACAAATCAGTCTCGAGTTCTTATGGAGCTAGGAGAGTGAAGTCAATTAAACGAGGCGGACTGAAAAGACGTGTACGGGTGTTTGCACTGAGCTACTGAACGTCATGGCCGACGTTTATCTGTGTTTTTCGTCGCTGGGAAACCAGCCACTTTCGTTCACAAGATGGCCTGCCTATCAGAAAGACTGCTGTTTTTCTCAGAACGAGGCATTGGTTTCGCTTTTGTGAGCACTGCAGCCGAGCCGTACCAAATCAGGTTACTGGTTTCAGATCGATTCCCGGCCAAACGAGGTAACGAAGCACCCACAATGCCAGAACAAGGGGCAGACACTCTCGTTTCTCGCGGGCTAAAGACGGGAAGCGGAAATCTAAAAATGGTACTGAACGGAAAGCGATTTTCTCGGAATTAACGAGCATTATCGAATCAGATCGTTTAGCTCGCGCGCGGATAGGTTACTGCCAACGGAGTTGAAAGCACTGAGACAGGATGGACACATTCATCATCGGCTATTTTTTTTTTACTGTTGACGGATGCGACAGAGGATAATGTCACCTAGATATTGGAGACGCTTTTGTAAGTGCATCTCTGGACTCGGCTACAAGAACAAAATATTTAGAAGATACGATTCAATGCTGGCATATTACCTGGTCTGGACAATCCAGATGTCACATTGCAGGAAGCCATACAAACTACACACACACACACACACACACACACACACACACACACACACACACACACACACACACACACACACGTGCCCCCCTCCCCATTCATGCAGTCACAAATTGCACATAAGCCACAACACATATACACTAAACTCGCGTTAATGTTATCATCATCATTATCAGCCACCGTTATTATCATTATTACTATCGTCAACATTTGCATAATTTGTACCATCATGTTTCATCATTGTCAACTTTTGCCTATTAATAACTTGATCGAGTATCGACATCTTTTGTATGTAAATAGATGTGTTGTAGATCCGTATTACATATCGTAACAGTAAGAAGCAACAATGCATGAAAGAAATGAAAACCACTATTACAGCAGACACGTTGCCAAAGCGTGGCACGATATGACGAACTAACCACATTATACGATCTGCCAATCAGCTAAATGTAACAGTACCACAGACCTACATAATAGCATTTGCTACCAAAGAAAATTAAGTAAATATAAATCCTCATCCCTAAAAAAGTATATTTCTGTAATTGTCTGCTAAAAAGCAATTACCTTGGTGATGAAATATATTTGTCTTGGTTTGTACTGGATTTTATAAAAATAATTGCCACGGCCAAACCGTTACTTTCCCCGGTATATTACAACTGTATAAAATCATCCTACAATAACAAAACCCTTGACTGCGAAACAGCACGGCAAAGCAAAGTTGGCTCCCTAATCGTTAAAAAAAAAAATTTCCATGTGAGATGATTGTCGTCATGATCACCTGAGTAATGTCATAAAGACATTAATGGATTCATCTTAAACGGTATTACGGGCTAGAACTAACGCTAATCATGCAGTCATGACGCCACGATACGATAGGCTACAATGAAGGAGAGCCAGCAGTCGTGATGTCACGATACGATAGGCTGCATTTAACAGAACAATGCAGTCTTGTCGTCACGATATGATAGGCTGCATTGAGAGAGAGAGAGAGAGAGAGAGAGAGAGAGAGAGAGAGAGAGAGAGAGAGAGAGAGAGAGAGAGAGAGAGAGAGAGAGAGATGTCGTGACGTCACGAAGCAATATGCTGCAGTGAAGTAGAGCAAACATTCATAGCGTCACGATACGATTGGCTGCAGTAAAGGAGAGAAAATGGTCATGACGTCACAATACGAAATGCTGCAATGAAGCAATGCAAACAATCGTAGGTGTAACACCTGGGCTTTTATTGATGTCATGCAAGCAGTCATAACCTGACATTACCGGTTGTTATTGATTTCAACCAGGTAATAATTGACGTAACCATACCGGTGTTTAACACTGTAAATCTAGCAATATTCTAGCATTGTAAAACCAGTCTTTACTGATATAAATCAAGTAATATTAACATCAGGGTACAGACTTTTATACCTCTGATAATTCACCATCATAATTTTCGAGTTTTGCTATATATATCAAACAATCCTATTGTGACATTACCGGGTTTTGCTAATGTAAATCAAGTCGCCATAACGGGTTTTGCTAATGTAAATAAAGTCGCCATAACGGGTTTTGCTTATGTAAATAAAGTTGCCATAACGGGTTTTGCTTATGTAAATCAAGTCGCCATAACGGGTTTTGCTAATGTAAATAAAGTCGCCATAACGGGTTTTGCTAATGTAAATAAAGTCGCCATAACGGGTTTTGCTAATGTAAATAAAGTCGCCATAACGGGTTTTGCTTATGTAAATCAAGTCGCCATAACGGGTTTTGCTTATGTAAATCAAGTCGCCATAATGGGTTTTGCTAATGTAAATCAAGTCGCCATAACGGGTTTTGCTAATGTAAATCAAGTCGCCATAACGGGTTTTGCTAATATATATCGAGCAACCCTATTGTGATATTACCGGGTTTTGACGTAAATCAAGCGATAAGATTTAACGGGTGTTAACTGTTATAAATCGAATAATTGTAATTTTGTTATATTACATTTACATGTATATGTGTGCGCGCGCTCGTTTCTATGTGTATTGATGTATTTGCAAAAATCAGAAAGTGGCATAAGATTATGTATGAATGTATGTACGTATGTATACACGTGTATTGATGCATATGCAAAGAATCAGAAAATGACGTACGATGACGTATGTATTTGAATCCGAACGTACAAATTTGTGTATTACCGGTATTTATTCATCCAGCGGCAGTAATGTGGTTTTATCACTTAAGTGAATGCAAATCAGTCTTATGCCAATCAAGAATCACAATGAAAATTCAGAAGTCACAGTGCATGAAGCAATTATGTGAATTAAAACAGTCTCATTGCCAGCCAAGCAGCCACAACGCAATCAGTCATAATGAGTATCAAGCAGCCTCATTGAAATGAGTCAATAATAATTTGACAACTGTTCTTTTTTAAATTCAAATCTAGCAATTATAATGTAATAGGGAGGCCTGGCGCTGCTGTACAGCAAACACTTGTGCGCGATTATATCCACATATTCTCTTACCGGAAGTCATCAGTCATAATGTTACATTATCGACTGCCGCTGACGAAAATAAAACAATCCTAACGATACACACTGCTCTAGATTAACATTGGTAAATCAATCAGCAATAATGTAAAAATTATCGGCTGGTCTTGATCGAAATCAAACACTTTTAATGTCACATGATTACAAATTAGCATTAGAAAGTAACACTGTAGTCCTAATGCAAGAATACCAATTGGTTCTGATGGAAATCGAACAATCTTGGTGTAACTACAGACATTCATAATTCAAGCAGTCATAAAATATACCATTATCGCTAGCCTAGCTGACACCCCAGCCCTCAAAGTGTCGTTCCCATTTGGTGATGCTCGCAATGAAGCGACAACATAAGATCATTATGGGATCGCCATTGTCGCGTTCCAAAGAGACATAACATTTCGAATTAGCACCGGCAATAATCAAAGCTAAGATTTATTGATCAGTATACCGGATCGGTAGTGAAGTGATCAAAGCCAACCTCCAGAAGTCAGTTAAGAATGAAAGCTGAGTATTGATGTGCTATTTCAAACAAACATTTGCATAACTCTCGATCTCTTATGTGATTTAGGTCAAGGTGAGAAAGCTTGTTCTGTTTGGCGTCTCTCGCACACTTGAATCTTATGTTATATATTAGATACTAAATGATTTTGTTTTCATAACCTTCAAGACTAAGTCTTTGTGTGTGTGTGTGTGTGTGTGTGTGTGCTGCTTTCTTTTTTCTTTCTTTCATTTTTGTGTGTGATAGCTTAAAAACTTTTATTTTGTTACATCTGTGACTTGCGCTCTTTGTGTAACATTGCGTAAGTCACTTCATGTAACACGGAATCACAGACAGAAATGAAGGAGGAGAGAGGGAGAGAGAAAGAAGAGAGATTGAGAGAGAAGAGTGGAGGGAAAGGAGAAGGTAAAAGATAGAGTGCCATAAGTTTCTTTTTCCTTGAAAGAATTGATTAGAATGCTAGAAATAAAACATTTCGCTCTTCTCCGTATCCTCCATGGTAGCCATTTTGAAATCTAAATTGTTTGATTTAAGTATTGCTCTCTCTCCTCTTGATATTAAATATCGCTACACTCTCGTGCGTCCTAGTAATCCATCCGTCAACGCGAGATAACACGAGAATAAGAACGGACATTAACGAAAGAAAATTAAAAACTAAATGTTGAGCATCCACACGTATCACTTAATAGTTGTTGCCCTTGGTTACCCGAAGAATCGAATGAAATTGATCGAACAAACAGGCAGAAATGGAAACGGTGGGAGGGAGGGAGGGAGGGAGAGAGACATTTTATTTTGTTAGTAGCCAGAAATCCTCTGTCATCTCTACACTCGATCATGATGATGCTACAAACTGCACGTTAAATGTGTAACACAATCAAGGCCATGGCAGAAATATATTTCCTTTTACCGTAATCGGTTAAACCGGCAGAATTCATTGTGCCATTCATTACGACTGTTTGTTTGTTCACTACTTTTTTTTTTTTTTTTATTGATAATAGTGTGATTTACTTTATCCCAGTCGGAAAAAGAGTACAAGAAAATAAATGCATTTTTACGACTAATCACGAATGAAAAT
The DNA here is from genome assembly GCA_028829895.1 of Sinotaia quadrata. NCBI lineage: Eukaryota > Metazoa > Mollusca > Gastropoda > Architaenioglossa > Viviparidae > Sinotaia > Sinotaia quadrata. The sequence goes on along the minus strand of CM054181.1, from coordinate 112,664,440 downwards.
GTCACCCACCCACACACACACACACACACATACACACACACACACACACATACACACACACACGCAACACACACAACCCAAACACACACACACACACACACACACACACACACACATACACACTTGCGCAATGGCACTAACAAACAAACAAAAATGATGTAAGTTTGATTTTAAGGACTGTATATTATTGATTGTTCGATTGTTTGATGGACTGATTGACTGATGAACCAAATATTATGGCGCGTTTAGCGAAAATATTCCATGACTTAGAAACGCAGATTTATGCACAAGTCACTCACGTATGACTTTTTATTATTTTTTTTATAACATAACTTGACTTTAAAAAAAGTATATATATATATATCAATAGGAAGATTTCAAACATAATTCAATAACTGTTTATGTAATTTTATTGTTACAAATGAATTTAACGTTTTACAAAAATATGACTTATACGCAAGTCATCTACTAATTATGAATACCTTGTGGATCCTGGACCTTACAAAAGTTACGTTTATACACGAGTCACCTGCACGAAGTACGTAATGTTTGGAGAAAGGATTTCAAGGACAAACTGAAATTATGCCAAAATTATGATTTATAAGTGGGTCAACCGCTTATTGCGAATTCCTTTTGAACACGGGATTCGCAATCATGCATGGCAAACGAATCACTCAATCATGAATGATGTTTAAACATATTACCTGTAGTTGTTGCCGCAAAGAAATAGGACTCATACCAGAGTCATACCCTCTTCATTTGAATACCTTTCAAATCCGATATTTATACTTTAACAGAAATAGGATGCTTATTCGTTTCCAACCTATTTTGTTTGGACGATTTTCTTTTATTAAAGGGGTGTATAGCTTTGGTGAGAGGTTTGGCTGAAAAATCATTAAAGGGATGTATAGTTCTGATGAAACGTTAGGCTGAACAAGTCTCTGTCGGGCTCTTTTGAGGTACTTTGAAATTATCACACATTTTTAAGTGTTTAACACTTTTGAAATTATCACACATTTTTAAGGTGTGTAACACGTTTGAAATTATCACACATTTTTAGGTGTTTAACACTATCAGGCACTTCTGAGGCGATATGTCACTATCAGGTCCTTGTGAGGCGATATGTCACTGTTAGGCACTTCTGAGGCAATCTGTCACTATCAGGCCCTTCTGAGGCGATATGTCACTGTTAGGCCCTTCTGAGGCGATATGTCATTGTTATACTGTGTCTATTTACAAAGAAATAAAAGTACAGTTTTAACAATAGATACAATACAAATCACAGGTTAGTCCTATCACAGAATAGAAATGGAGTTACTAGAGGTAAGTTATTGTAATATTTTACATGACCTGGATTAAGAACTGCTTCGACAGTCTTTCACTGACCTTTGCAACAATGTCACAATGTCACAATGTCCATTAACATGTGACTCCCACCACATGCATGGACATTTGAGTGCTCTCTTCACCATGTCCATTCCTTCATGATGATTACAGTAATTCTAGCAACGTCAATATATTAGAATTGCCCAGCATATATCTCAAGGGTGTGTAGTATACTTTCTCCTGCTTATACTCACAACAGTCAATCCTGCACCTTCCCTGTCATACAGATTTATGAGGTGAACATGTGAAGGGTAACTGGGAACTCGAAACTTGGAACTCAAACGCATACTTATAGCTTGAAACCCAAAGTCAAAAGGTCACTTGTTCACTGTAAAATACAATCAAGGATCAAACCAATGTATCCCATTTATCACAATATAACTCCATTCTATCTCACATTCCATTCTCAACTTACAATCTCCTGCAACAATATTTATTAGCCTGATACATACACACACATGGTACAAAAATATAGCATATCAAACAATGTCAAGTGTTAGCACACTAAATGTATGTAGCTTAGTTCAAATATTTGTAGAAATAAAATTCAATTCACATAGTACATCTCTACATAAACACAAGTATAACATGTCAATAGTAAAATTGCATGAAATGTTTCTAAGTTCATTCTCTCGCAATCAGTCAGTTTAACTCACCATTAAGTTAACAACTGCATTTCAAAGCCGGACTTTCTTCAGCCACGCCAACTTAAAAAGTAATTAGAGAGCAGAATTTTCTACAGCAAGGGAACTCCTTAAACTCAGCCCATTGGCTAGTCTCGTTCTCGTAAATGTGATCATTGGATAATAGAAAACTACTCACCCAGTTTGCATTACTTCAGCAATCTAGAATGTTCTTGCCTGGAGCTGTTTACTTCAACTCAGACACTTTCAAAAATAACATCACAAAGAATGCCCAATGTCGGGTTACTCTGACAATTTAGCAATTTACACAACAATTTAAATTTAAAATAGGGAGGGGCAAATTTACTCTGTCACACATACATACACATGTGCACAAATATACGTAAGCATGTGCGCGCGCATACATACACTCATGAATTTTGTTTAATTGCACAGTTTAAAACTGTTCAGTACTTCAAGCAGCATCGTGACAAATGAATAAATTTATTGACGCCTAAAGTGCATTGTCTTGTATGACCTGACGAGGACTTGGTATTTATCTTGGAGTGCTCTAGGAATATGCATTTGATCTTGAATTGATCACAACGGTCTCTAGGGAAACACGAAAGAGATTTGATCCCATTACTGACCTAGAGACCTTCCCTATATGTAGACATAATTCTAAGAGCAAGGTAAAATCCATATTGTTCAGTTACTGAATGTCCAACCCCCCCCCCATTTCCTGTTATGACATAAACACAAAAATACAGTAAATATATTTGTTTTTGCGATAGAGAGATTAAAAATATTTCTGTCTCTTTTTGTTCTTGTCTGTCTCAGTCATTCTCTGTCCTTTTTTGTCTCCCTGTCAGTATCTCTTTGTCTCTGTTCATTTATTTGTGTCTCTGTTTACTTGTCTCTTTCAACTCATCTATCTATCTATCTATCTATCTATCTATCTATCTATCTATCTATCTATCTATCTATCTATCTATCTATCTATCTATCTATCTATCTATCTATCTATCTATCTATCTATCTATCTATCTATCTATCTATCTATTTGTCTGTCTGTCTGCCTGCCTATCTATCTATCTATCTATCTATCTGCCTGTCTGCCTGTCTGTCAGTCTGTCTGCTTGCCTGCCTGCTTTTGTCTGTCTGTCTATCTAATAAAACGCTCTCCATCAAAAAGAGTGATATTTTTTAAGGGCTGGACTGATTGAAGGTAAACTGGTTAGAGAAATCCAAAGCATATTCAACGAAATTAACCTTAAATGTTATTTTTTGTTTGTTTGAAAGAAGGATGTGCAGTTGGCAATGACGTTGCATGGACAGTAATTTCGTACTTCAGGAAATAAAACTTTAAAACCTTTGACATTTGACAGATTTGCTGAGGAAAGATGGGCAGGGAGGTGAATTAAAAGCAAGAACGCGAATAAAATAATTGGATATTTACAATGGTTTTTATTGTTGCTACAAAAACCCACGAAGCACTTTTAAAGTAAAAACTGACCTGATATGATCAAAATACATCCTCTCCCCAACACCACTCGCCTCTTTTTTTTTCTTTTCTTTTTAAGTTTATCATTTTACTTTCTTGCCGAAGTCAGAGAGAGAGAGAGAGAGAGAGAGAGAGAGAGCAAGCAAAGAAATGCGCAGTAAGTTGGAATCAAGATGAATCCGAAGACAATCTAGCGCAGTTATTTTTGTTGTCTAATTTTGTGAAATAAATCTGAAACACCTCGATCAAATCTAAACGAAACGAAGCTTGATCTCATTTTGTGTGATATGATATCGAGGACTAGACTCCACGCCGGCTGCGGCTGACGTCACCTGCAGCCTGAGCGGGTACTCATTCTTTTTTCTTACTTTTTAAATTTTAAACCAAAATAGCTGGATCTAAACTCTGGATGATACAGAGCCGTTGATGAGTTGAATTAAATGATGGATGAACAGATTGACAAATAATCTGATTGGATCTAGGCTTTGGATGATACAGGTAAGTGCTTGCATTGGCTGATTAAGTGGAAGATGAATAGATTAAACAATGAGTCAGAACGAATCTAGACATTAGGTATATAGTAGACAGGTGGATGCTTGACGGATTAACTGATGGATGAGATGATTTACCAAATAGACTAGACCTACTCCTATGATGGGAGAGTGCATTGATAGGTTAACAGACAAATTGAAGTACAAGACAAATATTTGTCTTTTATATTAATATGTATTTGAGACTGAAAATAGATTTCTTCTTTGTTCTTAACAACACGCTTTGCATAATTTGTTGCTGTTGTTTAAAGAATCGCTCATCCAAATACTGCTTTCCACTTAAAATGAAAGATAAAATAAAATAAGAAAAACCGTAACGAAGCATTTAATTACGAAAGCAATCACTGCTCTTCCCTTGAATCGTTTGACATGTATTGATCGCTTGCACGCGAGTATTTTGTGAATAAACGGACTACCTCAATGGCATTCCTCCATCAGGTCTAGTCATTACCATCTCTCCGCAGCCATCGCGTGTCACGTGATATGATACTGCGTCGGGCAGGATTGTTCTAAACGTAACAAAGTAAGATTCTGCATTTCTACGGACATGAGATGGTTTCCAAATGGGTATCTAATCGATTAGGATTTATTTAATTTTCTTTTTTTTTTTTGCCATTACAGTTTGGGGACAAATATTTGCACAGGACAGTGCCATTTAAAAATAATTTTAAGAGCATATACATCGTTTAAGCATCTAATATTCACCTTTTTCTTTTTATTTATTTATTTTTTTTTTACTGCGAGCCTGAGTTTTCTTTAGAAAACTCTTCTTGATTGGACCTTAATAGCTTTTTTCGGACAAGTATAGGTTATTTATGAGACACCTATGGGTTATTTATGAGACCCGTATAGGTTATTCATGAGACCCGTATAGGTCATTTATTTGTGTATGTGTGTGTGTGTGTGTGTGTGTGTGTGTGTGTGTGTGTGTGTGTGTGTGTCTATCTGTGAACCGCCTTTCTTACCCTCTCCCTCCCACCACCACCACCATCAAATATTTAATTTTTTTTTTAAAGTTGAAGAGTACTAACCATCTGCCATTAATTAGACAAATAATTGCATCCTCTCTTATCTGAAGATCCATATGAATTTTACTTACTCATCAAAAGGCATGGTAGTCAAGTAAAATTCTAATTTTAACAAGCAATAAAATAGCTCGGTTTCAAATGGAAAATCCCCACCTCTTATGAATAGTTTAGAAGGTCGCACATGGATGACGTAGTAAGTATGATGAAAGGGAAGGGTCTCGTTTTGGGATATTACTGTAAAATAATGTAATGTTGTGGAAAATGTATAGATCCAGTTTAATTAGAAGAGTAAATAATTAAGAATTAATTATATTTATCATACACACGTGCGTGTGATATATATGTGTGCGAGATAGAGAGAGAGAGAGAGTGAGAGGGTCATAAAACATTTCTTGGTTTAAAGGACGGCTTAGATACACAGATCTACACTACTAAGCTCTAGTCCTTACGTCAGCAATAGAACAGGATGTATACGCGCATCGCTATGAGGGAGACTTCATTATCCAGGCCTTGTATATATATTAAAAGTATTGACACTTTTAGCATTTAAAAAAAAAATCCTTATGACGCATAAATAAGACATGAAGTTCACAAACATTTTTTGCTAGTTTTCTTCAAGTTTAAAATCAGATCCCGAGCCAATTACTTTCTTTCTTTTTTGGTTTGCTTGTTTGTTTGTTTGTTTGTTTGTTTGTTTGTTTCTTATTTTCTTTCTTTCTTTCTTTCTTTCTTTCTTTCTTTCTTTCTTTCTTTCTTTCTCCATTTCTAACAGGCAATAAAACAAAACAACAAAATAATGAAATTCACAATTTGACATGTCATATATTCAGCTTTGCCTCAAACTTAAGAAAAAATAATGCAATACATTTTTTATTCATCAGATTTAATGGAGAAGAACTGACTTGTTTATGCGGAGTTTGGGGGGCGATTATACTTTCACCAGCTCATGAAAAAACACCAGAAACAAACATTCTGTCAAAATATATTGTTTAGTGTAACGTACGGAAAATATCAATAATAGGATAATTTGCACATTTATAGTTATGTTTATGAAATTAATGAAAGAGAAGAAACCTACACATGTATACATACATATATTCACACACACACACACACACACACACATACACACACACTCACATACACACACATATATATAGATACACACACATATACACACACTCACATACACACATATATACAGACACACACACACATATACACACACACTCACATACACACAAATATACAAACAATCACACATTTACACACACTCACACATCTGTTTTCCTCTAACGTTTTTCTTTGTGACTATTATAGGTGTATGCTTTTCACAATTTTAGGGAGAAGCATGAAATATATATACTTGTATGCACATACGCGCACATTCACATTTAAATAGAAAAACTTAAATTTTTACTATTTTTCTTTTGTACATCTATGGCTTACAAGGACGCCCCTCCCCCCCCAGCCCAGCTACTGATTCCGCCATCTTGAGAATGACGTAGAAAGACAATAACGCGCCATGTTGTCAACAACTAGAGTTACAAACGGAAATCACAAAAACAACAAGCACACAAAAGAACACTCAAACTCACAACAATTCAATCGATTCATAAGATATAAAAATTTAACAAGATGAAAGCATATAGAAAAAATATGAGTCAAAAATCCAAGAAGAAATTAAAAAAAAATTAAATAAGGCAAATATTAGAAATCTAAAAATCTAAGGAAAATAATCAATACAGGCCAATAATCAACACAGGCCAATAATTCTATAGCAATAAGTTTTAAACATTAGATAATAAACAGTTTTACACGCAAAACAAACTTGAAGGCTGCAATCACCACTCTCTCATGCCCACTCAGCCAACCCATACTTCTTTGAGTGTCTGGCCTCGAGGAATACACCTTTCACTATTGTTTCTATTTCTCTTTAGTCACGCTTAGCCAAAGGACTACAGCACTCGTGACGTACCCAGTTAAAGGTTATAAGGAAGAACGTGACACCGGGCCTGTTTTGATGCAACACCGAATTTTGGTCCTACCAGTACAGTGACAAGTCTGAAGTCAAGCAACTGGTGATTACTGGAGGCCGACTATGGAGGCAGTCCAGTGACAACTCTAAGTCAATCAACTGGTGATTAATGGAGGCCGACTATAGAGGCAGTTCTGTGCTTGCTACATGTCTCTGGCATTAATCATTGCTGATGCGTACAAAAGCAATTTTGTGGATTTTTTCCTCTTTCTTATTCCTGTTAGCCAGGCCTGACAGCAGACTTGATTTGACCACGGTCATAAACCCATCTGCACCGACACCACTCAAGTCTCAACAGAACACAAATCAAAATGAACACAAAACCACTACAACAGTAGAAAATGGGTAGTCAGATAATTATGGGAGCACATACAATACCCACAACTAACTTACAAACACAATATTACAGAATATGATTATAAAATTTAGACAATACACAAATATTACAAATATCGATAAAAAACAAAATATCTTAAATTAATTTTATGCGTGTTTGTGTGTGTGTGTGTGTGTGTGTGCGCGCGCGCGCGCTTGTGTGTATTATTACAGCGTCAAACGTCCAGAGTGCTGGAACAGTGATAGAAATTAATGAAATGTACTTGAAGCTATATAGTTATCTCCCATCCTTGGGAACTGAGGGCCGAGCATTACATCCACCCACCCACACTCGTCCAGACGTGTTGAGAAGTTGTGTAAAGCGCGAAACCAACAATAATTTCGTAAGACAGATTTCCTTTCTGCCCATGTGCCCCCATTCCTTCCACCCCCCCCTCATTCTATAGTGTGAAATCGTCAAAAGAAAAGCTCCTCCCCAAAATAATCTTCTTTGTGTATGTGTGTGCGCGCGCGCATTTATAGTGATTATGTATTACTGAGCGATTGTAATCCCTCGGTCTCCCCAAATTCGTAAGGAAAGAGTGCAACACAGAGAGAGAGAGAGAGAGAGAGAGAGAGAGAGAGAAGGGGGGAGGGGAAGAAAGAGTCTATGAAAGAGATTGAGGGAGAGAGTCCGAGGAAGTGATTATCATGTAAGAAATTTGTGCTTGGCACTCTTTTCCTAATCGTTTCTTGATCTGTGTGTCGCAAATATATGACTGACAGAAAATTGCATAGCCGAGGATTATAAAGAAATGAAAATTTATTTTCAAAGGGAAGTAATCTAGTCATTACATGCGCAAGTATGACACAAGCATTCTATGATAGAGAGAAGAAGAAAAAAGCACTATTGATGATCGTTACGTACAGCCCATCCTTGCTACTTGGTCGGATAAATAAGGCGTAAAGACCAGACCGTGCTTAGACTAGCCAATACAATCGGCAATGAGGATAAGATAAATCAGGAAAGAGCAAAGGGGCCAGACTAGTCGCATTGATAAAACTTTTTTGGGGGGATGAAATTATCCCCCTTTTCAAGACTGCATTGCTGTCCTTTAGAGTCATTAATCATGGAAATAGAATGTCGGAAGAATCCAGACGATTGACAGCAAACACAATTATTCTGCCGCCATTATTTACAGATATATATTAAAAACATGAGAGTAGAATACGTAATGTTGACAAGGTATTTGATAGACCCCATCCTTCCTCTTTGGATGAGGCTTCGATACTGAGTGGTCCACATGGTGGTCGGGATCTCTGAATATAGTTAGGAAACCATGTCCCTCCAGAGTTACCCAGGGTCCAGAACGTCCTAAGACGAAACGCCCCAAGCAAGCCCTGGGGAGGAAGTAAGTTACAACATCCAAATTATATAGGTGTCTGTCAGCGATTCTGTAGACATCACAGTGGGTTGTTTTTTTCGGACAGCGATCGTTAATTATTATAAATGCATCTGTACAGTTGGAATCGGAACAGTAAACACACGCCGAAGTTAATATTCGGAACAGAGTGCACATCACAAAGACAGGCTAAAGTCGAGCAAATCCCTAAAGGAAATTTATAATTTAAATTTATAAAGGAAAGGAAATTTATAAACCTTCTTGCAAGTACCCGTTCTAATACTTGCCTGACTTAATTCATATCTTACAAGATAATTGCAAAATAAAACTACTTAAAAATTTTAAGACATATATAACAGCCATAAATAGGTAGATTTCGAAAATCGACTTCAGTTTTCTTACTCAAGAATTATACGTACCTTACAGAGATACTTATCTTAGTTTACTTACTATGTGAAAAATAATAATTGACTTATTTACCAGCTCAAAATTAAAATTTATCTATCAACATGAACTCTTTAGTGAAACTTTACAATGTCACTAGATCAGCTCCTCCAATGGCAAGAATACACAAGATCGCCTGATAGTATCATTATTAGAAGATCTGTGAAGCGGAAGAGCATCCAAATTTTCTTTGTTATTGTCTCCCCTCGAAGCTACTTACATATGTTACGCCTCAACTGCAACATTTCCTTATTCCGCCTAGAAACAGAGAACGGTAAGAGCTTGAAATTGATTTACTTAATTACATCGCTTTCAAGTCTGCAGAATCACAGAGTACGCCTGCCAGATTTTCAAGTTGAGAGGTAGGCCCAAAGGAGCAGATTAATCTCGTAATTTGAAATTCTCCGCCCTTGTCCAAGTGTGTAGGATGTTTTTGTTCTAAACTTTGATAATGACTTATGGCATTTCTTTCGTTTGGTTTTCTTTTAGTACCCGGAAAAATCTTACTCAGACACATCCAGGAGCAATTTTATAAGGTTTTATCTATCTATCTATCTATCTATCTATCTATCTATCTATCTATCTATCTATCTATCTATCTATCTATCTATCTATCTATCTATCTATCTATCTATCTATCTATCTATCTATCTATCTATCTATCTATCTATCTACCTACCTACCTATCTATCTATCTATCTATCATCCTACCTACCTACCTACCTACCTACCTACCTACCTATCTATCTATCTATCTATCATCCTACCTACCTACCTATCTATCTATCTATCTATCTATCTATCTATCTATCTATCTATCTATCTATCTATCTATCTATCTATCTATCTATCTATCTATCTATCTATCTATCTATCTATCTATCTATCTATCTATCTATCTATCTATCTATCTATCCATCCATCCATCGAATAAATAAAATGTTCTCCATCAAAGGATTGTGTGACAACACAACAAAATTAGCTGTAATTGTTTTGAATTTTTCTCCTTTGCACTATTATCTAGATACGTTTAGCAGGCAATAGGCAACAATTGTAAACGCAGACTTAACTATGTGCGTCATTCCGGGCCGCGAATTGGAAAGGAAAGAAGCAGTTTGATATGAAAGGGAAAATATTTGCTCGCATTCTTTTATTCATGACTTAACAAATTATTTCAAGTTTGCTTAATGCTGAAAGAGCCTATTTTATTGTGACAGATTTAAAAAAAAGAGAATTCTTTGCTCTTTCTTTCAATAATCACTTCAAAATAGTCATGAAATCGCTTTATGCTTTCTCTGATATGATAGTTTGCATGAATGCACATTGTAAATGTATATGTGAATGAGTATGTATGTGTGTGCGTGCGTGCGTGCGTGCGTGTGTGTGTGTGTGTGTGTGTGTGTGTGTGTGTGAGTGAGCATGTACGCGATGAACAGAATGATGAAAATGGCTGAATGCAAGAGAGTAGACAAAGTATCTAACATTAGACTGCCAACGGCAGCCGCACTGATTATATTAACAAAATGGCACTTCCTATGAATGAACAATATTAAAAAAAATAATTTACCCCCCCCTCCTTGTTGACTGCGCACTATGACTGGACAATATTTCAAAAAAGAGAAAAAAAATAATATAATGAACTCCTGTTGTTGACGGCGCACTATGACTGGAAAATATTTCCACAAAAACTAATTAACTCCCCTTGTCGACTCTGCACTATGACTGGACAATATTTCCAGAACAACAAAATAATTAACTCCCCTTGTTGACTGTGCGCACTATGACTGGACAATATTTCAACAACAAAAAATAATTAACTCCCATTGTTGATTGCGCTCAATGAAAAGACAATATTTAAAAAAAATAACTCCCTTTGTTGAGTGCGCACTATGAATGGACAATATTTCAAAATAAAAAAAAGAAATTAACTCCCCTTTGTTGACTGCGTACTATGAGTGCCGTAGTTTGAACTCCGCACTGTGGTATCAGTGTCATTAGCAACAGAAGCAAACATCTGTGTTAAGTCAGGTTGGGAGGGGGAAGGGGACGAATACGTTCCTCCTTTAGAGTTAAGACTCTAAATTTCTCAAGGAAACAGGCGGATAACTTTAAATCAAACAGCTGTAGATGGAAATGATCAATGATTTATACTTAACTTTGGAAGTTGTTTTGTTTTCTCAAGTTTCAAACTTGCCTCGTTACTTTTGCTTAGTTTGCATTGAATCTGTTTGAAAGTGCAGTGCTCTGGTATGCTGCAAGATAGTCTCTTGAATAGTGCTCTGGTATGCTGCAAGATAGTCTCTTGAACAGTGCTCTGGTATGCTGCAAGATAGCATCTTGAATAGTTCTCACCAGCTATGACTCTTTTTTCTTTTTCTCGTTGACTTCTTTTCTCACAGGAACTGAAGGAACCCTTCGATTTTCTTGGTTGTGGTATGTTCCTGTAACTATCAACCTGATGATGAATATGGGGAGCGCTTCCAGCTTGCGCTGATTTCACGCTTGGGAGGGGGATTTGGGGGTGAAGGTAGCTATCAACCACGGCGCCGAGGTCATTATATATATGAATGCAGCTGATGCAAGACATATTGCATGTATTTATTTTGTTCATGTGTCCTCATTTCCCCCATCATTAAACTCCACTCCTTTGATCTACGTAATAGAGACCAACCCAGTTAATTTTTTAGAAGTGAAAATATCAAAGCACGCTTACTTATTTATGCACGTATTTTTGTCAATCACAATTTGGAGATTTTGTTTTTACGAACAGGAGTAGTCCGCTTGATATTCGCGAGCTGTTCCACCTACCCCCCCCCCCCTCTCACACACACACACAAGCACTTTTACGCATAACCTTTTTCACGAGCTTCTCATTGCCACCACCACCACCCAACCCTAAAAAAACACCCAGCAAAACAAAACAAAAACGTCCACAGATGTTTACGTGTTTTCGTGGGAAGAGCTTTCCCAGAAATAGTTGACGACTTCCCAGTCACGTGTGAGCTGTTTGCTCAAGGTAACCGATGACGATACTTCACCAAAAAGTGTCGGAATCCACTGTGTGAGGTCAATGCCCTTTCCAAATGCTCTCTCACTCGCGAGCTTTGTTCTGCCACACAATGGTCAGGTTTACGGCAGAAGCAGCAAAATAAGCCGCAGCAGATATTGTAGTATCAAGTAGTGTGTAAGAGGTTTGTGTTAGAATGATAAATATGTTCTGTTATAGCGATTACCGTTCTGTTGCCGTGCAAAATATGTGTACAAATATTTCTGAGTGTTAATCTACAGTGCAGACAAAATTGTTGAAGCTTTTCGAGCTGCCAAGATTATGCGATTAATTTAATTTTATGTTCGAAAGTCTGAAGAATGTTATCGATTCAATTACCCATCCATCCATCCATCCATCCATCCATTCTCAGAGTAAAGGAATATAATACGCATCAAGTACGTCACCATACGTCTTATGCATTCTTTTGTTTTTTGTATGTAACTTGATGTGTCTGCTGGTATTTGATTCTGAATGAATAAACAGTTCATTTTAATCTCTTCAAAAAACAAAAGAATGCATAAGACGTATGTTTATGAACTTGATGTATCTACTGGTATTTGATTCTGAATGAATAAACAGTTCTTTTTAATCTCTTCCATTCGGAATCAAATACCAGCAGACACATCAAGTTCATAAACATACGTCTCATGCATTCTTTTCTTTTTTGAAGAGATTAAAATGAACTGTTTATTCATTCAGAATCAAATACCAGCAGATACATCAGTTGAAAAAAACGTTTTCTTTGCTAATGAACACATAACTAGTAAAAAGGAAAATCGTCCACGTTACCCCTAGACATTATAAGCAATGCACACAGACACACGCATAGACATACAACTATTGCTAAGCTTTATGCAGGTACCTCACCTTTCATTAGGTTATTTCCTTTCCCTCGGGCGCCGAGTAAAGGTGCAATTTATATACTAATGTTGGACACCTTCTTAAAACTACATTCAAATAAATTGAGAAAACAAACCATACACAATTGGAAAGACTCCTTTTATTAACATGCAAACTTGATGGTTAACCTTTAACGTCATATTCTGTGAATATGTCTTTATTTCCAAAATGTATAAAGTAGTTGAGCGTTACGTTTGCACGGCTTCATCGAAATGATGAAATTTTGAAATTTTATACAAATTAATTCGAATTATTAAATATATCATTTAAAAATAACATTATTTTTCCACGAACCAGTGGACGACCAGCTAAAATTTGGACATCACCATAATCCTGAAAAGAAAAAAAAAAGTAACTTTACGTCGCATCTATAATGACGTCATGATTAAATGATCTTGGTTAGATCAGCGTGCGCACACGTACAATCAGTTTGTAACAGAGATCTTTTAACTTTCATAGCATTCTTATGCGTCCACCATATCAGATTTGCAATGTAGTTATTGGTTACTGTATGCAGAGTAGTATCATGTATATTGCAGCTTATTTACGTTTCATAACATTCTGATGTGTCCACCATATCAGACTTGCAATTCAGTTATTGGTTACTGTATGCAGAGTAGTATTATGTATATTGCAGCTTATTTACGTTTCCACAGTGAAAGTTGCAAGTTCATGCTCAAATGAGAAGAGGACACGCCACCCTGTCTCATCTGTGTCGTTTGGGCATGTCAGGATGGATCGAGGGAGCTTCGAAGAGCGACATACTGACATATTGTTAATATAATTTTGAAAAGTAAAACAGTAATTATTGCAAGCTGATACTCCTAACTCACATACTGTTTTAATTTAATTTAACCGAGAAGAGACAATGTCTTGAATCGAATTACTGGTGAGTGTGGTTATTATTAAAAGGAAATCCGATTTTCTATAAGTTTACATGATTAGTGGTGAGCTTTCATATTAAGGAGGAAACTTTTCTTTAATTTTCAATACAAACAGTATCTTCCACACATACCGCAGTAACTCCATATTTTTTTTTGTCTTAGTGAAGTGTTGGGGATGGGCGGGGGACGAGCGGGTTGAAGGAAAAGCAGAAGAAGAAACTAGGGTGAAAATATATTTTGTTTGAAAGAAATCATCTTTATACCATGAAATTGCGCTCAGGAACAAAATGTATGTTAGGAAGACCAATAATAAACACAGAACGTAACTGTCCATAGGTCAAAACCACATGCGTCAAACAAGCCAACACGTCAATGGTAAATTATTCGAGTAGCTTTGCAACTCTTCTCTTCTAATCAGGCAACTTTGTCTTCTGAACCCGTTATTCTGTCTTCTACTGTAAGTTACTCTGTCTAATTAACATGCTTTTGTCGTTGCAGGTGATCAGCGAAGGCCTAGAGCAGCTTTTGGACGCCTATGTTGTAGTGTACGCCATCAATGACCATGCGTCATTCGAAACCGCGCAGGCACTTGTGCGCTTTTTGCGCGTGGATTATGGAACGGACCGCGCCATACTATTGGTCGCTAACAAGACCGACCTCGTTCGGAAGAGGAAGGTCACGGCCGATGGTAAGTGGAATTTTTTTTTCTCTGTCTGTCCTGATTTCGCTTTCGCTGTCTGCAGTGAATATAGTGCAGGGTCGATTGGGTGTAATTGCTGAAATGAGCAGCGGTTAAGCGTTTTCTATTTGCTTGTGAAAATATTTGGAATACTAAATTCCTGCTTCGGTCCGTGAGATTAAGTGTAAAGTTCTCAACCCCAAACAGTAGGTAGGTTTACGTTAGCGTTTATTCTTCCTAGTATATTGTGCATTGCTATAAAAATTATGTCGGCTGCTATCCGCATGATTTAGTTTTCACCTTGCTAAAATTTGATTTCATCTTGCCGTGTATTTTCTTCTCTTTGTGAACACTCTCTGTGAACGATTAACGAAACTGTTAAAAGGAAAACTCAGAAAATGCCACTCTCAGATTTAGCAGCAGAACAATAATAATCGCTGTAATTATTTATGTTGATTTACGTCACGTGATTGTCAGGCGTAAGTGGCTGTGAAAAAATATCGCCGTTTCGAAGCCTAAAGACTAATTACAAATAGAAAATCAGTTGGTGGGGGCGGGGGCGGGGAAGGGGCCAGCAGGGACTTTTTATAAATGAATTATCTTGTAATTGACGCAAATTCTCGATAACTGGATTAACTTTAATTAGTGCAGACTACTTACTATCACTCACGTGTCATCTTTGAAGATTCTTCCACCTTGTTTTTGTCCTAATGATCTCTTAACGTCACTCTTCGTCTGAGTAGAAGTTCAAACGACTGGAAATGCGGATCTATCAAAGGGAACGCCTGACAGTCGCTGCATTTTATGGGTGTTGAAGAGAAAAAAACAATAAACACGAGCCTTAGAGTTGAGGAGGTTACAGGAAGAATTCTCTGCCCTTTTGTTGGTTTTTATCAGGCACCCTGGTCCATCAGGGTTTGAATGTTTAGAAACCTCTCTACAACCCTTTAATTATATGATCTCTATTAATTACTTTCATCCATCAACAGGATTTACGCTCATATACCCTGACTGTATGGCACAATTCCTTTTAGGGAAAATATGGTCTTTGACAAATTTGCATACAATTGCATACAAAAACTGCCACAAATTTCGGACAGAAACCAGCCTTGAAGAGTGTGGGGATAGTTTATTAAATAAATTGTCACACTTTACCTGATTAGAAGAACATGTAATGAAATTGGAATTATTTAGGTACAACTTTCCATGACTTAAAATATTCTGTACACTATTGCTTCGCGCTTGCTTTGCTTCTCTCTCTCTTTGTCTATCCAGCCATCCACCCATTCCTATCTATCTATCTATCTATCTATCTATCTATCTATCTATCTATCTATCTATCTATCTATCTATCTATCTATCTATCTATCTATCTATCTGTCTGTCTGTCTGTCTGTCTATCTATCTATCTATACCCAACATTTTCTTTTTGAAAGATCTTTAACACGTCCAGCTGAGTGGTATTATGACAAATCTACAACAGCATGCTACTTGCGAGCTTTGAACTGTGTTGGAAAATTGTATAACAAACTAGACATATATTTCAAAAACTTTCTGGAACTTGAACTTGGGTTTTTATATAGGCAGGGTTTGAAAATTGTATAACAAACTACACACATATTTCAAAAACTTTCTGGAACTTGAACTTGGGTTTTTATATAGGCCGGGTTTGATTAGATGGAGTGTTGCCATTGAAAGAGACGACATACAGACAGATCTAACCACTCGGGACATAATTACGCTAAGTTATTTTTACTGCACCATGAGGTAAGAGCAAGCACTTTATATTTCTGTATTCTTGTAGTTTTAAATTAGTTTCTAAGAGAGTAAAGAAAATAAATTCTTTCTTTATTTTCTTTATTTTTTGCTTAAATTATTGTAAATTATTTTGTTTAACTATTCAACTTTCTCACACATCATCTTGAGGTAGATTTTCCTATTTGATATACTTCTATTTCACTAACTTTTTTTTTCTTCACCTGAACTGCTTTCTGCAGAGGCATTATATCTGAAGAACAATATATGGTATTTTCTAGATATTAATTCGTCTACACATAGTAAATCCTACAACTATCTGTGTATGCACTTCAGCTATGCATTTATGCTATTTTCTTTTAGTTGAGACATTTTGATTTATTTATTGTTTATTTCTTATGCTAATCGATAAATATAGTGTGTGACACTTATTCTTTGGATGTCTAGCTTCTATGCAATCTTTTATAGACAAAATTAGAGTTGTCATTTCATATGCTTTTCAAAGTCACAAGTTTATTGTCCACTTCAATTCCATGCTTTTCTCTCCACATGTGAAACACTAATTCACCACATATTCCCTTGAGCTAACCTGGGTACTCATTCTCCATACCAGCTTGCTCAAGCAGAGCTACAATTGTAGCAATTTCCAGTAACTTCCTTGTACAGAAATTGTTCGATATAGTCAGCATACGTTGCCACATCAATGGAGTGTAATGTATTTATTACACTTACACGCTGTGGAAGAGCCTCCGTATGTCTACCACTGTCAAAGCAGTTTATATTTAGTAAACCAAGAAATTCAGATAATACAAGGAAAGGTTGCTTTGTCCCTATAAAAATATAATCAGGGGGAAACCCTAAGTTTCCAGTTCATTCCTGGTTTTTTTTAACTCCATTCTTTTACAGTTTCCTGCAACAGTATTTATTAGCCCAATACATGCATATGTCAATATAAATACAGTGTAACAGTTGTATGAGAGGATTCACTAAAACAATATCAAGTGTTTAGCATACCACATATAAGCATTATAGTTCACAATTTGTGGAAATAATAATGTATTCACTTAATGCATCTCTACATAAAATAGCATATCAATAGCAAAAATGCACGAAATATTTCTAAGTCCATTCTCTCTCAATCAGTCAATATCCAAACAAACACAAGCAGGTAATGATAATTTGCCAAGCTGCTTTGAACGCATAACTATTTTAAAACGTCTTGTCGATTCATACGCTAAAGACAATTACGTATCCCACATTGCTTCGTGTACAAAACACTTGACACTTTCCTTTACTGCTTTGTATACACATTCATATAAGCAATTTCTTCGTTCATGCACAAACCTATTTAGAAAGTGTCCCGCTTTGTGGTAATGACTAATGATTATTTCTCTTGTTGCTATGGGTAAAAACAGTAATGACGATTGTTTCTTTTTTTTTTAATTGTCCAACACACAGAATTGATTATGAAATGTCCTCTGATGTTTCGTGCATAAAACAATAACGATGGTCTCGTTGTTAGCCCGTGTATATTTAGATTGATGTAATCTTTTCTTGCTTTCATCACATTTGCTTCGTGTTCTGAACGGTTATACTTTTCCCGTGTTGCTTCGCGCAAACAGAAAAAGAGAAACAAAATCGTTTTCATTGCGCGATGCACAGAGATGCAATGAAATCTTCCTTTTTGCTTCGTGTGGAAAACAGTTGACATTCTTCGTGGGGGGGTTTTTATCCTTAAAAAAAAATGATACCTTTCCTCTTCATTAAACGATAATGGCGATTTCTTGGTTGCTTGATGATAAAAATGAAAATAACGATTTTCCTCTTTGCATCTTTCAGACTTTCAGAAAGCTATTATATTTTCCTTGAAATCTTGCAAAAGACTAGTAATGGTTGCCTCCCCCCCCACACCCCCTTTGCTACTTCGTGCTCAAAGTGATTTATGACACATTGTCATGTTGCTTCGTGCTCAAAATGATTTATGACACATTGCCATATTGCTTCGTGCTCAAAGTAATTTATGACACAATTGCCATGTTGCTTCGTGCTCAAAGTGACTTATGACACATTGCCATGTTGCTTCGTGTTCAATGTGTCTTATGACACATTGCCATGTTGCTTCGTTTTCAAAGTGATTTATGACACAATGCCATGTTGCTTCGTTTTCAAAGTGATTTATAATGCATTGCCTTCTTTCTTCGTGCGCAAAAAAATGTTTATTACACTATTCAAAAACGATGTCGACCAGTTTGCAATCACCTTTAAAGCCGAATCAAGAAGAGGCCTTTTTGATGTTTTCTATGGAAATGGAGATATATGAATCAGGCACCACTAAATATAGTAGTCAGTATTAGCGTGCGCTTTGTGTATAGGTCAGTTTTTAATCTTGTCCACTCACTTCAAAAGAAGTCAATGTAGTGTAAGTCATGTCCAGTTAATTTATGAGACTTTTAAAAAAAATTAATCAATTACGTTTATAGGGACAGTAGATGATTAGACGTACTGTTAATTTAAAGGGTCAGTCTTAAATCACGTCCACTTAGCTTATGGGGTCAGTACCTGTCCACATTTTCGGTTAGTTTACTGCCCAGTCTTAAATCACATCTTAATTTCTTATGATGGTCATTGAAGAACTGAATGCCCAGTTAGTTTATTAGGTAAGTGTTCATTGCACATCCTTCTTGCTAACAGGAATATGTTCGAGAGATATACACTTTATGGGGGTCAGTGTTGATAAGACGTCTTGTTGGTTATGGAATCAGCATTAATAATATGATTAGTACGTTTATGGGATCAATACAATTGTGACGTTTTGCTGGGAGATGGGCAAGATGTTAATTCTCCACCACCTTGGGCCGCCTGTAACCTTAGGCTAATCTCCAAAACACCCCTTCTGGCTGTCCACCATGTGCCAGAAAGATGAATGATAGATATTGTAGAATAGAAGAGTGATAGTTTTAGAAGATAGTTCGAGCCCCCGCCTGACACACATATAGCCAGGATAGTAAGTAAATAGAGGTGACAGACTACAACATATAGCATGTGAGTCACACGAGTGGTCTAATTGTATAATTGAATAATTGTATTCAGCAAGAAATAATATATGACAGCATGGTTACATATAGCAAATAATTCAAGTTGCAATTAGTATATATATAAGTTCATAATCACGACCATGTGATGTCATAAGAGAATGTCCATGAGTCCTATGACACTGTAGTAGTTATTTGGTTTGTTTGTATGAGCAAACTATAAATGATTTTATATGAGAACACTGAATGATTTTGAGTGAAGTCTAGAATACTTTGGTAGAGTTTATCTACAACTTGACTGAAACTGTGCAGTTATGACAATAAATAACTGTAGATCACCTGATGTGTAGCTTAGGGTCTCAGTGAATGTCATAGCAGATACACACATGGTCCATTGAACTGGTCTCTGACCTATGGGTCAGTCTGCTCTGGTGTTGCTTGTGGCTCAGTGCACATCAAACCAGCATCCAAGAAAAAGTCACAGATATAGTCTCAGACAAAGTGCTGATCTGCTAATAAAATACATATGGGCTAAGAATTTGTCGTCATATGTTCTCTGACAGAACACTCTTACTTATATGGTCATCACACATTTAAATATCATAAGCGAAATATAACAATATAAGATATAATTACTCTCAAGAAATAAACATGAATATAATATTAGTTAGGCAAGCAAAACCACATACCTTCATAAGGATGATTTCCGACTGTGGTGTTATCTGGCAATAAGATTAGTAGTAAGATTATACTTTGTTAGCACTGCGAAGTCAAAATATGTGTTGCCTAAATGGTCAGCTTGGATGGATGGAGTGTAGGGGGCGCTTCCGGCTTCCGCCGCTTTCGCGCTAAAATGATCAGCTTGCATTCCACTAATGATTTACAGGTGAGTTTCTGGTACATTCATTCAGGTTGCTGGGCTGTGCATTAATTGGTTAGTTTAGTGAATTGTCTGGAACTTTCAGGTATGTTTCCAGCCTGTGATAAGGGTCAGCCATTATGGAAAGTAGGTTTACGTGTAGTTTATTTTTAGAGGAGGGGTGGGTGTGGGCTACATAAGCCATTGTAACAACAACAACAAAAAAATATAGGACCCATTTCAACATCACCACATACGTCTACAAGTCTCGATGACGTCATTGAGCATGCCTTAGGCCCTGCCAGGATAATCACGCGCGAAAATGGTCTCCCTTTTCCAAGTGCATTCACGTCGTTCAAAGCTTAAAACCTTACAATCCCCAGCTTTCGCAGAAATAAAAGAAATGTGGCTGCTTAAAATGTTGAAACATTCGATACCAGTTTCAAATTATATCAGTGACCCATGAACTTTCTTATTGGCAGCCTTCTGCATGTTCGATGTCAGACGCTAACATTGATTTGCACTTCTCTGATTCAGGTAGTTGTTTTAAAATGGTCTGTTGCTATGTAGGAGTCATTTCTGTGGCTAAGCAAAGAATTGTATATTGATCTCTTGATAGCTACTTGCAATGGAGGAAGTCGTGTTATAGCCTAGGCAAATTGTATTTTTAAAGATGATATTGTTTTAAAATTAATAATAATTGTTTGCTTTGATGATGATGATGATGATAATAATAATAATAGTAATAATGTAATATATGATGTCTGATAATGAGGAGTGTAATACAGATGATGACAAACACTATAATCATAATAACAATAATTACTATTAATGATGGTACTGCCGACGGTTATTTTGCTTGACAACAATTTTGGAAGAAATGACAAACGGAGTAGATTGTCACAAAACGGGAGGCTCGTTACAAGCCGACCTCGAGCTGAAGTTAGAGATGCAAGGGGTGAAGTCTAATTTTGGCCTGCTCCGGTGCACCTCCAAGAAAAGCCCGGTGACGTATGCCAGTACTACGTCGCGTCAAGTTGTTACATAGACACACATGACATACTCCATTGATGTTTGGGTGGGGCCCACTTTATTAATGTCATGCCAAGGAACGTTTTATTGGCGGTGTGTGTTGTGAGTGTGTATCATAAATGTGAATAAATGGACGAACAGACGAACGGTGCAAAACAATAGTACAAATTCTTTCGTCCCTCTCAAAAACTATGAATAACAAGAGAGTTGAAAGATGTTTAAATCAGGTTATTTATTCCCCGATTTAAAAGGGGCACTACTCTTTCGCACAGTGATTAATCATTCATTCAACTTTCCAATGTCATACACTCTGTGGGAAATAAAGGGAGATGAAAATGATGAAATTCAAAATATAAAATAAAGATTAATTACACAATTCTTATGCGGCAAATGTGGCCGCTTTAACAATAGTTCACATGTAAAATAAGCATTACTTTTAACATTAAAGTTCTTATTTTGCAAACGATATAATAGTGTTCATTTTCTTCAGTCCTAGAGTTAAGTATGTGCGCGTTAGCCGTGCTAATTTTTACTCACTATTAATGTCAGAGTTCCAAGGAGATGACGTAATCTCACACGTCACTTATAAGCGGCACTTCAAAGTGAAGACGGGACGCAATTGAGGCGTCGCATTACAGGTGAAGATTCTGCAGAATCTAGGCACCACTTTCAGATTATCACTGGGGAGAAATCTGAAATTTAGCTGACTGCTGTCAGCCTCGATAATTATCGTTGTTTGTCGTGGACACGGACACCTCAACGACGTTTAGCATTATCGGGTGGAGTCGTCCAGTGGGATGTGTCGTCGCATTACATTGAGTGTAGAAATCCGGATTGTCTGTGAGAAAATCTCGGTGCTAGCCTCTCAATTTGCGGGATAGACTGCCAAAACGAACTCTCAAACAGGGGGGAGAACAAGTTGGTCCCTCGTGTCGTTAACTGCATACAACCAGCGTCGCATGCATCGGGTTTTTCTTGGACAGTGAACTTTCCACTTTGCCAACAGTTATACTGAGTAATTTTGCCTCGCTACTCAATATATGGCATCAGACGGATGGAAAACGGATGGAAAGAGATTATTGCAGCTTTCCTTTATGAAATCTCTGTACATGAGATAATTCATACGTGAAGTTAGACTGGCTTCAGACGAATCGACGTTTTCAACATTGAGAGTAAAAGTCTTCATTTTGCCTCTTATATAGCTCTCACTGAAGGTTTCCAAAACTTCCAGAAGCTATGTCCTGTGACATGATTTTTGCCTTGGATATATAGTGGTAATCGTGATGCACGCTTTTCTGTGGTCAATTCTAATGCGCACTGGCCATTTCACTCGTCAACAACACGTGACTCGTACTACGCAGTTGTCCCAATCATTTAATATACATATCCTTCATAAACTAATACATATATTCAATATGATATATTAACACACACTGCGTCACGAACGTCTGTCTACTAAAGAGATCTTAGGTGACCGTTACTGGAAGTTACATGCTACATATGTAAAATAACAAAACTCGGATTACTTCAATTAGTTTTGTTAGCGGTTTTTTTAAAATGAAATAAAATATAATTTCGGTCCCTCATTTCCTGTGACAACCCCCTTCTTAAAATTGATTGGAGCTCTCAAGTGGAAATCAAATAGGAACAAAAAAAATTTTATTTCACACGATAGTCCCCACAGGAATTATATGCGCATCTGTGGAGAGACTATCCTCTCTCTTGTTTATATCGCGGTTATGGCATGCCGGGATAATGCATCGGCACCCGAATTTTCTCTGCCCGCGATGTGTTCGACAACGAAGCTATACTCCTGTAGCAGGAGTGTCCATCTAGTTAGCCTAGCGTTATCGTACATGCTAGTGCGCAGATATGTCAGCGGCTTATGATCGCACTGCAGGATGAATGGTTTAGAGTACAGATATGCACTAAATTTCTTGAGTGCCCATACGATTGCTAAGCACTCTTTTTCAATCGTAGAATACCGTGTCTCACGATCTAACAGTTTCTTAGAAGCGTATGCTACCGGTAGGTATTCGTCATCTGTCTCTTGGAGAAGTATGGCACCGAGGCCTTCGTCTGATGCGTCGGTCCTGACAATAAATCTTTTGTCAAAGTCTGGTAACTGTAGGACGGGTTTACTGGTCAAGATGTCCTTCACTTTTTCGAGGGCGGTGCTACACTCTGCCGTCCATCGTATTTTCGTGGGTTGTTTGTTCCCAGTTAAGTCCGTCAGTGGTTTAAGAAGCGTACTGAAGTTTGGGACAAATTTTCGGTAGTACCCCACTAGCCCCAAAACTGCCCTGACCTGTTTCTTTGTAGTCGGTAAGGTCATGTCACGAATGGCTGCAGTCAAGTCTAGATTTGGGCCTATTTGTCCGTCACTTATGATATGGCCAAGAAATTCAATCTCTCGAAAGCCCGCGCGAACTTTGGAGGGTTTCACGGTCAATCTATGGCGCTCGAGAATGTCAAGTAGACCACCCACTGAGGATAAATGTTGGTCCCATGTTCCTGTTGCTACCAGTATGTCATCAAAGAAATTCAATGCGTCAACGCTCTCTAACGGTAATTTTCGCATGAAGCGCGCGAATGTTGCGGGTGCGTTCGCTAGTCCGAACGGTAGTCGGCAAAACTGAAATAAGCCTAGCGGGGTTGGAAAGGCTGTTTTTGGTCTGTCGTCAATAGCAACTGACAGTTGCCAGTACCCTTTGCACATGTCAAACTTTGAAAAGTAATGTGCCTTGGTTAGTTTTGCGAATAATTCGTCCTGATTTGGAATAGGTTCCGCATCGAATTCAGTTATCTCATTTAACTGTCTGTAGTCCACACAAAAACGAAGCGTACCGTCTTTCTTTTTAACTAAGACGACCGGTGATGAATATGGGGAGATTGACTGTTCAATCACGCCCTGTTCTTGCATTTCACGCACCTGTTCTGCTATGTACTTTGTGCTCTCATATTTCTGTGGGTACTGTTTTAAGCGTATCGGTTTGTCACTTAAAAGTTTGATGCGGTGTTCAACCAAATCTGAGTGGCCCGGTTGGTCGGTGAATATGCGCGCGTGTCTGTGTAAGAGCTTTGACATTGCGTCGCGCTGTTCGACAGTTAAGTTCGAGTCAATCTCGACTTGATCGACTGTAACTGCAGAGTTAGGCTGGGTTTCGGCGGACATCATGTCTGTACTGAAATTTGAGTCTTCCAATTGTATCAGTGCGACATTCACGTTTTGTATCTGTTCGTCGCTGCGTTCATAGTAACGCTTTAGCATATTTATGTGGTAGGTTTTCTGCTTATTTCCTATCTGTATGCTATAATCGTTCTGCTTCACACGCTTAATAACGCGGTAGGGTCCACGCCAGTGCATTTGCATGCGGTTGTTATGCGTGGGCCGCAAGAGTAACACGAGCTGACCTGATTCGAGGTTACGTTCCACAGCTGTACGGTCAAAATTTCGCTTGTATCGGGGTTGTTTTTCGCGAATGTTTTCCTGTGCTAAGTGACACGTTGCGGTCAGACGTTGACGTAGTTCGGCTACGTACGTGTGAACATCTTTACCATCGGTCACAGTGTCTCCCTTGACCCATGTTTCTTTTATTAGCTTAAGGGGACCACGAGGTTGCCTGCCGTATAGTAGTTGGAACGGTGAGTAGCCCGTACTCTCTTGTGGGAGTTCGCGATACGCGAAGAGTAATGGTGCTAGAAAACGCGGCCACTGGTCGGGTTGTTCCGAGGCCATTTTAATTAACATTTTCTTTATTGTACCGTTGAAACGTTCAACGGCACCATTAGACTGAGCGTGATATGGTGATGAGAACAACTGTTTACACGCTAGTAGACGCATTGTTTCAGCCATCATTGCTGAGGTGAATTGAGTGCCCTGGTCACTCAATATTTCTCGAGGGACGCCCGTGCGAGAAAATACGTCTATTAAAGCGTCTGCGACTTCGATTGCTGTGATGCCCTTTAATGCGACTGCTTCTGGATATCGTGTTGCAAAATCCACGATTGTTAGGATATAGCGATATCCTCCTTCGGCCGCGGGAATGATTGGGCCAATAATGTCTACTGCGACTTTTAGGAATGGTTCCTCTACTGTTGGTACTATCTCGAGGGGAACTCGACTGACACGCCCTCGGTCGATATGTTGTTGACACTGCGTACATGTACGAACGTACGAGCGAACATCCCTACTCAGGCCTGGCCAAAAAAAGTCCTCGCGAATCCGCTGCTCAGTGCGACGCGCGCCCTGATGTCCAGACATGATTGAGTCGTGTGCAAAGCTTAGAATCAGCGGTCTGAGTGGTTTAGGGGTAAATAGACACGTGGTGCTTCTAGTATCATTTTCCTTAAAGTCGGTGCGCCGAAACGCTAGTCCGTCCTTCAGGAAATACGTAATTGTCGCGTACTTGCTGGACGTAATAGTGTTTTTCCGTGCCAGCTTTAGCATTGAGGACAAACTTTTGTCCTCCTGCTGCAGGTGACTGAGTTGACTTGGGGTCAACTGCGGAAATGTGTTCTCGACTATCTTTAGAGCTGGGGGTCCTTGTTTACTACGTTCCCGTTGTGCTCTAGTGGTTACGGGGAGAACAGGATAGATGTCATCAGTGTGTGCGTCACACTGCCCGGGCGATAGTATGAATCCGAACTGCATGTCTCTTATTACTGCGGCGGTGACTGTACCGGAGAATACGGATGACGTAACATGTACCGTGGCTCTTGGACATGTACTAAGGTGTCCCATAACACATCGAAAGCGGACACTACCCCTTAGATACTGTTCAGGGCGTACAAGTTTAGCATTTATGCAGCTTATGGACGCGCCTGTATCGACCAGTATTTTGACTCTTTGTCCGTTTACTGTAGCCTGTTGGGTCCTTAGAGTTGCACCTGTTTCAGTGCATACTTTTACATCACGTGGACTGGGACAGTTCTGAGAACTATGCCCCTTCCCTTTGCAAGTGTAACATGTCATAGGTGGGGAGTCACGTGTGTGACGTCGTACGTCTTGTGACTTAGTGTATGTCCGCTGTACCGGTTCGGGTTTTTCCGATTTCGTCATCGGTCGGCTCAGTTTCGGTGTATACTTCTGCCGATTTGTAAGAGGGCGTGGTGCACTCCTCGTAATTACCGGATCAGGGTAATCATTATACGTGTCTGCTAACTTCAACATATCACTGAAGTTAGTCGGAGGATTTCGCTGCAAATATGTCGTCATTGCGGGCGGAGCAATATGGAGAAATTGATCTCTTAATATCAAATCAAATAGGCCCTCATATGTCTTCCTGATGTCTGTCAAATCAATCCATCTATCAAGATAATGGCGTAACCGGGTACCGAAGGCTTGCATGGTGTCATTTGCTTTAGGTATGGCCCTCCTAAACATTTTTCGAAAGCCTTCTGCTGTACATTGAAAAGTACGCATCAAACCCGTTTTGAGATCTGCATAAGTAATAGCGGGATCGCGCGTTAGATCAGTAAATGCGCGCGAGCTTTCACCTTGAAGTATTTGACCGAGTTGTTGTTTCTTTTCAATGTCAGTGTAATTAAAGTTGGCAATGAAACTGTCAAAGCGTGTCAAAAACTCGTCAATTGTCTCGACTTCAGGGTTAAAGAAAGCTAGCCGTGTACGGGGTTTATTTAACTCGGCCTGTTGCTTAGCAGTCCCATCTAACAACTTCTCTCTAGCTGTTACCTCTTGCTTAGCTAATTCAAGCTGTTCCTGATGTGCTCTAGCTTTTAACTTAAGCTTTTTCTCTTCTACTTCCTGCCTTTTATCTTCTAAATCCCTAGCTGACTGAATCTTTAATAACTCTATTTCTCTCATATCTTGGATTTCTTTCTCTTTAAGATCTCTCGCCTCTTTCGCTCTTTTCTCCTCTAGCTCTCTCAGGTCTTTCATCTCTAGCTGTTTAGCTAACTGTCTCTTATCTTCTAGCTCTATAGCCTCTTTCGCTCTTTTTTCTTCTAGCTCTCTAGCCTCTTTCGCTCTTTTTTCTTCTAGCTCTCTCAGGTTTTGCATCTCTAGCTGTTTAGCTAACTCTCTCTTATCTTCTAGCTCTCTCAAAGTTCGCATCTCTAAATCCTTAGCTATCTGTCTCTTATCTTCTAGCTCTCTCACCTCTTTCGCCTCATTTTCTTTCGCAACATACCATTTAGCTATCTCCTCATCCACGTATTTCTTTAGCTCGGCTTTTTCATACCCGAATTCTCTACCCATAGCCATGAGTTCTTTCTTTATGTTTACTAGCTCGGCCATTTTAAAAATTGCTAGTTATCACGAGTATGGATAAAGTGACTTAGAATATTCGCGGGATTTTGACCTCTGTCGGTCACAGTGGTGCAGTGGTGTGCGTATGAACACCAGCCACCACGTGATTAGGATTATTACAAACACGAGTAAAAGAAATCCTAATCGCAAATTTGCAAAGTTAGCAAAATTAGCAAAACAACAGTTGCTAGTGTAGCGTACAAAATATCGATCTATGTACGTCTAAATACGAGTCGGTACGCGTTAACGATAATAGCGTAAAGATTATAAAACTTATTTCAACACAATAATAAGTCTTATCAAAATCCAGTTCACCTAAGTCTCAATAGCAAAGCCCTAACATGCAATAAACAATGCATAATGGTGATGAGATAGAAAAGCAGGAAAGAGATGACACTTTCTTACAACAACACAATTTACCTTGTCAGATCACGGTCAGTGGTCACCAGATGTCACAAAACGGGAGGCTCGTTACAAGCCGACCTCGAGCTGAAGTTAGAGATGCAAGGGGTGAAGTCTAATTTTGGCCTGCTCCGGTGCACCTCCAAGAAAAGCCCGGTGACGTATGCCAGTACTACGTCGCGTCAAGTTGTTACATAGACACACATGACATACTCCATTGATGTTTGGGTGGGGCCCACTTTATTAATGTCATGCCAAGGAACGTTTTATTGGCGGTGTGTGTTGTGAGTGTGTATCATAAATGTGAATAAATGGACGAACAGACGAACGGTGCAAAACAATAGTACAAATTCTTTCGTCCCTCTCAAAAACTATGAATAACAAGAGAGTTGAAAGATGTTTAAATCAGGTTATTTATTCCCCGATTTAAAAGGGGCACTA
Source organism: Sinotaia quadrata (assembly GCA_028829895.1). Classification (NCBI taxonomy): domain Eukaryota; kingdom Metazoa; phylum Mollusca; class Gastropoda; order Architaenioglossa; family Viviparidae; genus Sinotaia; species Sinotaia quadrata. The sequence goes on along the minus strand of CM054181.1, from coordinate 112,635,844 downwards.
CTCTTTCGCACAGTGATTAATCATTCATTCAACTTTCCAATGTCATACACTCTGTGGGAAATAAAGGGAGATGAAAATGATGAAATTCAAAATATAAAATAAAGATTAATTACACAATTCTTATGCGGCAAATGTGGCCGCTTTAACAATAGTTCACATGTAAAATAAGCATTATTTTTAACATTAAAGTTCTTATTTTGCAAACGATATAATAGTGTTCATTTTCTTCAGTCCTAGAGTTAAGTATGTGCGCGTTAGCCGTGCTAATTTTTACTCACTATTAATGTCAGAGTTCCAAGGAGATGACGTAATCTCACACGTCACTTATAAGCGGCACTTCAAAGTGAAGACGGGACGCAATTGAGGCGTCGCATTACAGGTGAAGATTCTGCAGAATCTAGGCACCACTTTCAGATTATCACTGGGGAGAAATCTGAAATTTAGCTGACTGCTGTCAGCCTCGATAATTATCGTTGTTTGTCGTGGACACGGACACCTCAACGACGTTTAGCATTATCGGGTGGAGTCGTCCAGTGGGATGTGTCGTCGCATTACATTGAGTGTAGAAATCCGGATTGTCTGTGAGAAAATCTCGGTGCTAGCCTCTCAATTTGCGGGATAGACTGCCAAAACGAACTCTCAAACAGGGGGGAGAACAAGTTGGTCCCTCGTGTCGTTAACTGCATACAACCAGCGTCGCATGCATCGGGTTTTTCTTGGACAGTGAACTTTCCACTTTGCCAACAGTTATACTGAGTAATTTTGCCTCGCTACTCAATATATGGCATCAGACGGATGGAAAACGGATGGAAAGAGATTATTGCAGCTTTCCTTTATGAAATCTCTGTACATGAGATAATTCATACGTGAAGTTAGACTGGCTTCAGACGAATCGACGTTTTCAACATTGAGAGTAAAAGTCTTCATTTTGCCTCTTATATAGCTCTCACTGAAGGTTTCCAAAACTTCCAGAAGCTATGTCCTGTGACATGATTTTTGCCTTGGATATATAGTGGTAATCGTGATGCACGCTTTTCTGTGGTCAATTCTAATGCGCACTGGCCATTTCACTCGTCAACAACACGTGACTCGTACTACGCAGTTGTCCCAATCATTTAATATACATATCCTTCATAAACTAATACATATATTCAATATGATATATTAACACACACTGCGTCACGAACGTCTGTCTACTAAAGAGATCTTAGGTGACCGTTACTGGAAGTTACATGCTACATATGTAAAATAACAAAACTCGGATTACTTCAATTAGTTTTGTTAGCGGTTTTTTTAAAATGAAATAAAATATAATTTCGGTCCCTCATTTCCTGTGACAACCCCCTTCTTAAAATTGATTGGAGCTCTCAAGTGGAAATCAAATAGGAACAAAAAAAATTTTATTTCACACGATAGTCCCCACAGGAATTATATGCGCATCTGTGGAGAGACTATCCTCTCTCTTGTTTATATCGCGGTTATGGCATGCCGGGATAATGCATCGGCACCCGAATTTTCTCTGCCCGCGATGTGTTCGACAACGAAGCTATACTCCTGTAGCAGGAGTGTCCATCTAGTTAGCCTAGCGTTATCGTACATGCTAGTGCGCAGATATGTCAGCGGCTTATGATCGCACTGCAGGATGAATGGTTTAGAGTACAGATATGCACTAAATTTCTTGAGTGCCCATACGATTGCTAAGCACTCTTTTTCAATCGTAGAATACCGTGTCTCACGATCTAACAGTTTCTTAGAAGCGTATGCTACCGGTAGGTATTCGTCATCTGTCTCTTGGAGAAGTATGGCACCGAGGCCTTCGTCTGATGCGTCGGTCCTGACAATAAATCTTTTGTCAAAGTCTGGTAACTGTAGGACGGGTTTACTGGTCAAGATGTCCTTCACTTTTTCGAGGGCGGTGCTACACTCTGCCGTCCATCGTATTTTCGTGGGTTGTTTGTTCCCAGTTAAGTCCGTCAGTGGTTTAAGAAGCGTACTGAAGTTTGGGACAAATTTTCGGTAGTACCCCACTAGCCCCAAAACTGCCCTGACCTGTTTCTTTGTAGTCGGTAAGGTCATGTCACGAATGGCTGCAGTCAAGTCTAGATTTGGGCCTATTTGTCCGTCACTTATGATATGGCCAAGAAATTCAATCTCTCGAAAGCCCGCGCGAACTTTGGAGGGTTTCACGGTCAATCTATGGCGCTCGAGAATGTCAAGTAGACCACCCACTGAGGATAAATGTTGGTCCCATGTTCCTGTTGCTACCAGTATGTCATCAAAGAAATTCAATGCGTCAACGCTCTCTAACGGTAATTTTCGCATGAAGCGCGCGAATGTTGCGGGTGCGTTCGCTAGTCCGAACGGTAGTCGGCAAAACTGAAATAAGCCTAGCGGGGTTGGAAAGGCTGTTTTTGGTCTGTCGTCAATAGCAACTGACAGTTGCCAGTACCCTTTGCACATGTCAAACTTTGAAAAGTAATGTGCCTTGGTTAGTTTTGCGAATAATTCGTCCTGATTTGGAATAGGTTCCGCATCGAATTCAGTTATCTCATTTAACTGTCTGTAGTCCACACAAAAACGAAGCGTACCGTCTTTCTTTTTAACTAAGACGACCGGTGATGAATATGGGGAGATTGACTGTTCAATCACGCCCTGTTCTTGCATTTCACGCACCTGTTCTGCTATGTACTTTGTGCTCTCATATTTCTGTGGGTACTGTTTTAAGCGTATCGGTTTGTCACTTAAAAGTTTGATGCGGTGTTCAACCAAATCTGAGTGGCCCGGTTGGTCGGTGAATATGCGCGCGTGTCTGTGTAAGAGCTTTGACATTGCGTCGCGCTGTTCGACAGTTAAGTTCGAGTCAATCTCGACTTGATCGACTGTAACTGCAGAGTTAGGCTGGGTTTCGGCGGACATCATGTCTGTACTGAAATTTGAGTCTTCCAATTGTATCAGTGCGACATTCACGTTTTGTATCTGTTCGTCGCTGCGTTCATAGTAACGCTTTAGCATATTTATGTGGTAGGTTTTCTGCTTATTTCCTATCTGTATGCTATAATCGTTCTGCTTCACACGCTTAATAACGCGGTAGGGTCCACGCCAGTGCATTTGCATGCGGTTGTTATGCGTGGGCCGCAAGAGTAACACGAGCTGACCTGATTCGAGGTTACGTTCCACAGCTGTACGGTCAAAATTTCGCTTGTATCGGGGTTGTTTTTCGCGAATGTTTTCCTGTGCTAAGTGACACGTTGCGGTCAGACGTTGACGTAGTTCGGCTACGTACGTGTGAACATCTTTACCATCGGTCACAGTGTCTCCCTTGACCCATGTTTCTTTTATTAGCTTAAGGGGACCACGAGGTTGCCTGCCGTATAGTAGTTGGAACGGTGAGTAGCCCGTACTCTCTTGTGGGAGTTCGCGATACGCGAAGAGTAATGGTGCTAGAAAACGCGGCCACTGGTCGGGTTGTTCCGAGGCCATTTTAATTAACATTTTCTTTATTGTACCGTTGAAACGTTCAACGGCACCATTAGACTGAGCGTGATATGGTGATGAGAACAACTGTTTACACGCTAGTAGACGCATTGTTTCAGCCATCATTGCTGAGGTGAATTGAGTGCCCTGGTCACTCAATATTTCTCGAGGGACGCCCGTGCGAGAAAATACGTCTATTAAAGCGTCTGCGACTTCGATTGCTGTGATGCCCTTTAATGCGACTGCTTCTGGATATCGTGTTGCAAAATCCACGATTGTTAGGATATAGCGATATCCTCCTTCGGCCGCGGGAATGATTGGGCCAATAATGTCTACTGCGACTTTTAGGAATGGTTCCTCTACTGTTGGTACTATCTCGAGGGGAACTCGACTGACACGCCCTCGGTCGATATGTTGTTGACACTGCGTACATGTACGAACGTACGAGCGAACATCCCTACTCAGGCCTGGCCAAAAAAAGTCCTCGCGAATCCGCTGCTCAGTGCGACGCGCGCCCTGATGTCCAGACATGATTGAGTCGTGTGCAAAGCTTAGAATCAGCGGTCTGAGTGGTTTAGGGGTAAATAGACACGTGGTGCTTCTAGTATCATTTTCCTTAAAGTCGGTGCGCCGAAACGCTAGTCCGTCCTTCAGGAAATACGTAATTGTCGCGTACTTGCTGGACGTAATAGTGTTTTTCCGTGCCAGCTTTAGCATTGAGGACAAACTTTTGTCCTCCTGCTGCAGGTGACTGAGTTGACTTGGGGTCAACTGCGGAAATGTGTTCTCGACTATCTTTAGAGCTGGGGGTCCTTGTTTACTACGTTCCCGTTGTGCTCTAGTGGTTACGGGGAGAACAGGATAGATGTCATCAGTGTGTGCGTCACACTGCCCGGGCGATAGTATGAATCCGAACTGCATGTCTCTTATTACTGCGGCGGTGACTGTACCGGAGAATACGGATGACGTAACATGTACCGTGGCTCTTGGACATGTACTAAGGTGTCCCATAACACATCGAAAGCGGACACTACCCCTTAGATACTGTTCAGGGCGTACAAGTTTAGCATTTATGCAGCTTATGGACGCGCCTGTATCGACCAGTATTTTGACTCTTTGTCCGTTTACTGTAGCCTGTTGGGTCCTTAGAGTTGCACCTGTTTCAGTGCATACTTTTACATCACGTGGACTGGGACAGTTCTGAGAACTATGCCCCTTCCCTTTGCAAGTGTAACATGTCATAGGTGGGGAGTCACGTGTGTGACGTCGTACGTCTTGTGACTTAGTGTATGTCCGCTGTACCGGTTCGGGTTTTTCCGATTTCGTCATCGGTCGGCTCAGTTTCGGTGTATACTTCTGCCGATTTGTAAGAGGGCGTGGTGCACTCCTCGTAATTACCGGATCAGGGTAATCATTATACGTGTCTGCTAACTTCAACATATCACTGAAGTTAGTCGGAGGATTTCGCTGCAAATATGTCGTCATTGCGGGCGGAGCAATATGGAGAAATTGATCTCTTAATATCAAATCAAATAGGCCCTCATATGTCTTCCTGATGTCTGTCAAATCAATCCATCTATCAAGATAATGGCGTAACCGGGTACCGAAGGCTTGCATGGTGTCATTTGCTTTAGGTATGGCCCTCCTAAACATTTTTCGAAAGCCTTCTGCTGTACATTGAAAAGTACGCATCAAACCCGTTTTGAGATCTGCATAAGTAATAGCGGGATCGCGCGTTAGATCAGTAAATGCGCGCGAGCTTTCACCTTGAAGTATTTGACCGAGTTGTTGTTTCTTTTCAATGTCAGTGTAATTAAAGTTGGCAATGAAACTGTCAAAGCGTGTCAAAAACTCGTCAATTGTCTCGACTTCAGGGTTAAAGAAAGCTAGCCGTGTACGGGGTTTATTTAACTCGGCCTGTTGCTTAGCAGTCCCATCTAACAACTTCTCTCTAGCTGTTACCTCTTGCTTAGCTAATTCAAGCTGTTCCTGATGTGCTCTAGCTTTTAACTTAAGCTTTTTCTCTTCTACTTCCTGCCTTTTATCTTCTAAATCCCTAGCTGACTGAATCTTTAATAACTCTATTTCTCTCATATCTTGGATTTCTTTCTCTTTAAGATCTCTCGCCTCTTTCGCTCTTTTCTCCTCTAGCTCTCTCAGGTCTTTCATCTCTAGCTGTTTAGCTAACTGTCTCTTATCTTCTAGCTCTATAGCCTCTTTCGCTCTTTTTTCTTCTAGCTCTCTAGCCTCTTTCGCTCTTTTTTCTTCTAGCTCTCTCAGGTTTTGCATCTCTAGCTGTTTAGCTAACTCTCTCTTATCTTCTAGCTCTCTCAAAGTTCGCATCTCTAAATCCTTAGCTATCTGTCTCTTATCTTCTAGCTCTCTCACCTCTTTCGCCTCATTTTCTTTCGCAACATACCATTTAGCTATCTCCTCATCCACGTATTTCTTTAGCTCGGCTTTTTCATACCCGAATTCTCTACCCATAGCCATGAGTTCTTTCTTTATGTTTACTAGCTCGGCCATTTTAAAAATTGCTAGTTATCACGAGTATGGATAAAGTGACTTAGAATATTCGCGGGATTTTGACCTCTGTCGGTCACAGTGGTGCAGTGGTGTGCGTATGAACACCAGCCACCACGTGATTAGGATTATTACAAACACGAGTAAAAGAAATCCTAATCGCAAATTTGCAAAGTTAGCAAAATTAGCAAAACAACAGTTGCTAGTGTAGCGTACAAAATATCGATCTATGTACGTCTAAACACGAGTCGGTACGCGTTAACGATAATAGCGTAAAGATTATAAAACTTATTTCAACACAATAATAAGTCTTATCAAAATCCAGTTCACCTAAGTCTCAATAGCAAAGCCCTAACATGCAATAAACAATGCATAATGGTGATGAGATAGAAAAGCAGGAAAGAGATGACACTTTCTTACAACAACACAATTTACCTTGTCAGATCACGGTCAGTGGTCACCAGATGTCACAAAACGGGAGGCTCGTTACAAGCCGACCTCGAGCTGAAGTTAGAGATGCAAGGGGTGAAGTCTAATTTTGGCCTGCTCCGGTGCACCTCCAAGAAAAGCCCGGTGACGTATGCCAGTACTACGTCGCGTCAAGTTGTTACATAGACACACATGACATACTCCATTGATGTTTGGGTGGGGCCCACTTTATTAATGTCATGCCAAGGAACGTTTTATTGGCGGTGTGTGTTGTGAGTGTGTATCATAAATGTGAATAAATGGACGAACAGACGAACGGTGCAAAACAATAGTACAAATTCTTTCGTCCCTCTCAAAAACTATGAATAACAAGAGAGTTGAAAGATGTTTAAATCAGGTTATTTATTCCCCGATTTAAAAGGGGCACTACTCTTTCGCACAGTGATTAATCATTCATTCAACTTTCCAATGTCATACACTCTGTGGGAAATAAAGGGAGATGAAAATGATGAAATTCAAAATATAAAATAAAGATTAATTACACAATTCTTATGCGGCAAATGTGGCCGCTTTAACAATAGTTCACATGTAAAATAAGCATTACTTTTAACATTAAAGTTCTTATTTTGCAAACGATATAATAGTGTTCATTTTCTTCAGTCCTAGAGTTAAGTATGTGCGCGTTAGCCGTGCTAATTTTTACTCACTATTAATGTCAGAGTTCCAAGGAGATGACGTAATCTCACACGTCACTTATAAGCGGCACTTCAAAGTGAAGACGGGACGCAATTGAGGCGTCGCATTACAGGTGAAGATTCTGCAGAATCTAGGCACCACTTTCAGATTATCACTGGGGAGAAATCTGAAATTTAGCTGACTGCTGTCAGCCTCGATAATTATCGTTGTTTGTCGTGGACACGGACACCTCAACGACGTTTAGCATTATCGGGTGGAGTCGTCCAGTGGGATGTGTCGTCGCATTACATTGAGTGTAGAAATCCGGATTGTCTGTGAGAAAATCTCGGTGCTAGCCTCTCAATTTGCGGGATAGACTGCCAAAACGAACTCTCAAACAGGGGGGAGAACAAGTTGGTCCCTCGTGTCGTTAACTGCATACAACCAGCGTCGCATGCATTGGGTTTTTCTTGGACAGTGAACTTTCCACTTTGCCAACAGTTATACTGAGTAATTTTGCCTCGCTACTCAATATATGGCATCAGACGGATGGAAAACGGATGGAAAGAGATTATTGCAGCTTTCCTTTATGAAATCTCTGTACATGAGATAATTCATACGTGAAGTTAGACTGGCTTCAGACGAATCGACGTTTTCAACATTGAGAGTAAAAGTCTTCATTTTGCCTCTTATATAGCTCTCACTGAAGGTTTCCAAAACTTCCAGAAGCTATGTCCTGTGACATGATTTTTGCCTTGGATATATAGTGGTAATCGTGATGCACGCTTTTCTGTGGTCAATTCTAATGCGCACTGGTCATTTCACTCGTCAACAACACGTGACTCGTACTACGCAGTTGTCCCAATCATTTAATATACATATCCTTCATAAACTAATACATATATTCAATATGATATATTAACACACACTGCGTCACGAACGTCTGTCTACTAAAGAGATCTTAGGTGACCGTTACTGGAAGTTACATGCTACATATGTAAAATAACAAAACTCGGATTACTTCAATTAGTTTTGTTAGCGGTTTTTTTAAAATGAAATAAAATATAATTTCGGTCCCTCATTTCCTGTGACATAGATGTTGCTGGAGTTTGTGTTATTTTATTTTTTAAAAATATTTGCAGTAATTTATAACCAAGATAAACAGGGAACGGTATTTTTCATTCATTTTTTAAAATGGGTTTAGAGGTTGTATACATTTCCAAAATTTAATCTGTGGCACATTATAAGCAGCGTGCATTTTAAAAAATATAAAATATCGAAACAAACAAGAACAATAGAAAATAATTTTAAAAGGACACATTGCCTCCAGTGCAAAATTCGCACAATTCCTCTCTGTGCCCTCGTTCCATGCATCTGTAAAAAAAAAGCTATCTTAACGTGTCTTTTCGGAATGATTATTCCCTTGTTGCTTGCACTGAAAACTAATTAGTATTCAAGTGTCTTTTTGGACTGACTGTGCCCTTGTTGCTTGCACTAAAAACTAATTAGTATTCAAGTGTCTTTTTGGACTGACTGTGCCCTTGTTGCTTGCACTAAAAACTAATTAGTATTCAAGTGTCTTTTTGGACTGATTGTGCCCTTGTTGCGTGCACTGGTAACTAATTAGTATTCATGTGTTTTTTTGGACTGATTGTGCCCTTGTTGCTTGCACTGATAACTAATTTATACTGATTTATAACCTTGCCTGCCTGGGTGCGAGATGTGCATTATAAACATTCTGTCATTTGTTTAAAAAAAAATGTTAAGTCAGAAAGCTGACTCATTTCAATAATGTCGCTGTATGTGTGCATGGATTTTGCAATCTAGTGAAAAAGCCGGGTCTTTAATGCACAAAAAACCAAAAATACTAAGAAAAAAACTATATGCTACAAGTCAGCTTTCATGCATAGTGCTGATCGATGCCAGGAACGCAGGAGAAGATAATTATTTTGTCTGTGACACCCTATGGACAGAGGGCTTCGAAATAAAACAGCGCTGAAATGGCTTGTTGTTGTTGTTGACACCATTCTCGTGAAACTTTTATTGTACTCTTCCTCTGGCGGATAAATTGCTTATAACACGCACGCACACACACACACACACACACACACACACACACACACACACTCACACACACTCACACACAAAATCCCAGGGAAAGAGATGCTCCAATACAGGTGCAAGCATGCACACAACACCATAGAACTTGCATACACCCATACACATGCATACATATACACACACTCACACATATGTACATAGGCATTCGCAAAACCTTATCGCACACACACACACACACACACACACACACACACCACACACACACACACACACACACACACACACACACACACACACACACAAACACTTATACACTTAAACCTCCGAACCACTAGACTCGAGCTTATGATGTTTTAATTCATCCGGCAGTGGTAGATCAAATTACTTGTACCAGTCATTTAAACGGATGGACATACTTGTACCAGTGAGCCAAACGGATGGACATACTTGTACCAGTGAGCCAAACCAATCCGTATTAATCTTGTTCCACTGATCCAACTTGATTCACATACTTGTGCCAGCGAGCCGAATTTAATAGACACACACTTGTAACCCTGAGCGAAAGTGTACCAACTATCCAAACTGATCCACATACTTGTGCCAGCGAGCCGAATTTAATAGACATACACTTGTAACCCTGAGCGAAAGTGTACCAACTATCCAAACTGATTCACATACTTGTACCACTGAGCCAAAGTGATATTTTCACTGTTGTGTCCGCTCTCTGCAATGAATGGAGCAGGTACGATTGCCTGGCTGACAACTGTTTGTCACATTTCAGTTTGTTGCAAGTAAGTACAAGACCCGTTTTTGATATACGTTTTCTCTTTGTGCTTCACAGCGTTGCTGAGTAAGACAAATCCAAGTATCTGACAGTCTGTGACAAAACTTGAAAAAAAAAATACTTTAGTGTCATTCAGTCTCGGTACGGACATCGAAACCCAAGTATAGCATATTGTGCCCTCTACCTTTTCTCTCTCTCCCCCCCCCCGCCGGCCTTTCTGGTATTCACATACGCGCGCAAGCGCACACATTTTATAATTAATTTTTAATGAACTTCCCAGATTTTTTTTTTATATATGATGTTCAAATACTTCACTCGTCTTTTGGTTTGGGGAGTCTTTTCTGGACGTAATAATAGGAAGTCGAGAATAATGATTTTGTCTTCGTCAAGGAATTGTCAATTATGTTAAGTATTGTCAATTATGAACAAAAGCGACGAAACTTCATCTTGTGGAGGCAGATGTCACGTTTCCTGACCATAACTGACAAAAGTGTCTTCCTCACTTCATGGTCGCGTGTATGCTTGAACCGTGCACTGATAAGGAAGGATCTCCTCACTACTTGCTTGCACAGCATTGCATTGCGAATCATGTCTTGGACGGTGACGCCATTTAAGCGTTGGCTCAATCTTTTCTCTTCTGCTGTAATCATTTCATTCTTGTTGCCGGTAGAAACACTAGATCATGTCTTGGACAGTGACGCCATTTAAGTGTTGGCTCAATCTTTTCTCTTCAGCTGTAATCATTTCATTCTTGTTGCCGGTAGAAACACTAGATGGGTAATGGAAGTGTATTTGAAAATTTAAACCTTTCGATTCTTCTGTGAGTCGGCCATTGGTGTATAACACCCGCCATCTCCCCCCCCCATCCCTACATTCACCCCTGTCGAAACACATACCCACTCACATCAATCCCATTTCTCTACACTAAACAAGTGCAATAAAATTCTATTCAACTGAAACTTTGGCTGGAAATTGCTGCACACAAATGCAATTAACTCTCCTCGACCGATTTAAAGGGATTTTTTTAAAGATCTGTTGGCATTTGTTCCTGACAAGAGATCACGCATCTCAAATATGTCATTTGGAGTGGCTGGAATTTATTAATAAAATGGGTCTGAAAATTCTGCGATACTTTGCATTCGCGTCAGAATGGGGATTCCCCAAGCTTGCCAGGCTGAATGTATTTGAATATCTTTCCGGACAGGCGAGGAGATCTCGGACATGACGCTTTCAATGTTCCTGCCAGGGATTTGGAACAAATCCGTGTCAAGAATACGCTGGCACCACACGACCGTGCTCACTTTTGGAAATTGTTGATCTGTCGCAAGATTTTCCTAGCACCATGCAGATTAGGCGCCACACCATCCGTATTTGCATGTATTTTGCAATCGTTGGCATTCTGAATAGCGATATAATTGCTTTTATGTCTTTTAACTGTGACTTGTGTTTCCGTTTAGCAAATGGTTTCTTGGCAATAAAAAGAGAATAAATAATACTGTAATACTCCAACAGTATCAGATTTTGATTTGTATTGTAATACTTCAACAGTATCAGACTTTTGATTTGCACTGTAATACTCCAATAGTATCAGATTTTTTATTTGCACTGTAATACTCCAACAATATCAGACTTTTGATTTGCACTGTAATGCTCCAGCATTGTGAAACATTTGATTGGTACTGTAATACTCCAACAGTGTCAATCTTTTTTTTTATTTGCACTGTCATACAGCAGTGTCAAACGTTTGATTTGCACTGGAATGCCGTAGCAGCAGACACAAAGATCGCACAATAAAGCCAGTGGTGTTACCCCTAACAGCAATGGTAAATGAGTGTGATGGAAGGCTTAACAGATTATCCAACTTAAACTCTAATCTGCTTAATCTCGCCCATACTTTTCTTCGTATTTGCAGAGAGAGAGAACGCGGTCAGGTCTCAGAGACATATAACCATTAATTAATTTTATCTCCACCTTGCCTCTGAGTGTCACCAATTCAGAATTCCTATCCTGACTTGTAAGCTTGATGCCTCTTGATCGTATAGAAATTCTGGCCCCGAGCTTTGGGGGACACCTCCCAAGATATGTTATTGTCTGACTTTTAAGACTGATCAAAATTAAGCCCCCTCCCTTTCCCAAGAATGCATACATCTCCTTCTTTATTTAAATATAGTGGAAGTTAAAGTGTAACAAATACCAAAAATGTAATCAACAAGTTTAAACAAGAAAAAAAATGATACATAATAAGTAGTAGTCACAAAGGCAAAGGCTACATAAGTAGTACTCTCCTTGTGACATAAGTTAGTGATTACATCAAATATCTGTTACTGAAACCTGATACAGAAATAAGCCACTATTAGATGACAGTTCATAAATTCAATCAAATGTAAAATTGCACAATTTCAAATAGAAATGATGACGTCATTGATGCATAAGGACAGGATGATGAAGACATTAGCCCCCACTTCCAACCCTGGTTTCCCTAAAAGATAAACTCATAGAAATATTCTCCAGCATGTATGTTCTGCTAGCATTAGAAAAGTTATCACAGACCATGATTAGTTTAGTCGAAGATTACAGATCTCCAAAGACATTTCTAACGGTAACTTCTTTTGGTGTTCTTTGCTGATTTTGCGGACGCTATCCAAAATCTATCCTAGCATCTCTTTAAAAAAAATGTTAATATTTATTATTTATCAGCAATATTCCTTTGACTTGATGTGGTAATTCATGAATGCATTTACTTCCCCAAGGCAACTATTTTAATAGTCGATCAACTTCTCAACCTTGGTGTACACTTCATGTGTTTTGTTACAGGACATTGAGTGTGATGTCTTTGATCAGGTATTTGCATTTTAACTTGATGATATATCAACATATTTTGACAATGGATGTGAAGCATTGAAGGTGAACCAGAAAAAAACCCACGAACATAAAAAAAAGACAAAAAGTAAATCCTTTTTTTAAAAGCATGAGAAAAAAATCCAAATGTAATACTGTATTTTTAATTCGTTAAAAAAATAATTTTCCTATATTCCATAACTTTTAATCTCGCACATTCGTTTGCTCTGAGGGGTCTGCCGCCCTTTACTATTATTCTGCTTTGCCTGCTGTCCCTCAATACACTGGGGAATCTCTTTCTCCTTCTTGCATAATTTAAAAGAAAATCTCAAAAGGGAAAAAAGGATTTTCATTTTATATAACGAATCACGTGACCACGCAACAGTAAGATGAGTGTCAGGCAAGAGAAGGGAAAGATTGATTGATGGAACAAGTGATCGGTAACTCTGCTTTACACATCGCTCGTTATCTGGCAGGGGAGACCACTTCCATTAACTAGCACGAGTGCTCTGAAGTGATTTTGGCCTAAGGAGTATTAAAAAAAACCTCTTCCAAGATATAAATTTAGCATTACAGAAGAAATGAAAAACTAGCAATAAAAATAAAATAAAATATCTACAGCAACAAAAAGAACAATAAAAACACTTCTTTGGAACTGAATAGTAATCAGTGGCAGAATAATAGCTCAGAGTTCTCTAGCTTTGTTCTGAGGAGTTAACGAGTCTTGCAGTCTGTAATATAATATAGACTCTTTATTATTTCAACCATTTGAAGAAAACATAACATTTATTCTCTGCAGCAATTGTGAAGAATGGAAAGTTTGTCCCCACATTTTACACACACACACACACACACACACACACACACACACACACACACACACACACACACACACACACACACACACACACACACACGTAAGCACACATCTAATGAACATATATAAATTAGCTTTTCTGTCCCTGCTTCAGTTCTCTCCACCCCCCGCCATTCAATCTTTCTGTCGGAATGTATTGCTGTTGATAAATGTGCATACGAAGCGAGAAGATCATAAAGGATTATTACAAATAAATTTTGTTAGAATTTAGCTGTCGCGGCCTTTGTTCGCTCATTTTGACATGGCGATAATTTGAGGCCAAATACTGTTATGCTGAGCAATATTAAAATATTTGTTTGTTTAATAACCGTTAAAAGGTGTAAA